>CM076575.1:1822939407-1824311518 GCA_034641835.2 Pinus albicaulis | reverse complement strand
ATTCTGTTAGCGCTCAAATATACCTTAGGCTGAAATAAGGTAAGAGTCAAGGCAACATCAAACCACGCTCAGCCTCGTAGCTAGCCCTACGAGGACGGGAGAGGGCTCTCTCCGGGTATATCTCAGAAAAAGGTCTTCAAAGGGGCTGAGATGACTTATAATGAATACTAATTTTAGGCTAGTAAAGAGATAGGAAATTTTGATTGAAATTTTTTGGGTTTTTTGTTGAAAAAAAATGGGAAAAACAATTTTGGGTTCGGGGATAAGGCCAGATCTTTGTAGAATTCAAGTTGGGGCAAGGTAGGCAATAGTCTTGATGCTTTTTGATTAGGTGTATGGATGGATCAGAATGACAAGGAGCTGAAGAGGGAAATGGAGAACATGGATCCTCTCCAAACTGGCGAAAACATATAAAACTAAACAAATTTAAAGGCAGAGCACTGGAAACAATGGATTCAACCTCATTTACTCATTCATTTAGTTTCAGAAGAAAAAGAAGGGAATGACATACATTAAAACGATAAATAACCCTGCAAATAGCCAGAGAGCCACACCATCAAAACTAAATACACAAAATCCCCATGAGTCTTGTAAAACCTACGTCTTTCCCTTACAGCAAAATGTGAAAAAATATGTACAATAGTGTGCCAAACTTTTCCCAAGAGTCCAACCTGTAGAATGTCTCAGAAATTACATCATATAGACCATCCTAACCCCTTCCCATGCCTCTAGGGGTCGAATTCCTCCTTCTAGGAGCAGTTTCAACTAATTCTAAACAAGGAGCTAAAATCTAGGCAACCAAACAACTTGCCTCTAAAAGGAAGGAAACTAATTCTTTCACTTGATTTTCACTTTTTTGGCAGTGAATCATCTAGAATAGGTAAAATTGAATCAAAGTTACATTCCAACCACAAAATTACATCAAGATAACTCAAAAATTACATCCACAATCAAAACTGGTCCAACTGGTCGAAATCCTGAGCTAGAAAATGAAAAATTGACCAATTTTCTCTATGCATCGCGTGCCTTTCAACCTGATTTTGGGGCACTTACTGGCATCAAAATCAATCTCATGATATCTTTTTGGAAAGCCCTGGATGTATTCTATCCAACCCAAGTGGAATTTCCCAATTTGGAGCTCATTTGCCCCACCAAAACTTCATTCTCCCACAAGTACTTCCTGCTGGTGCAAAAGGTGGCAGAAAGGTGATTTTCATGGTGTTTTTGACCCTTTTGATCATCCAGAACTTGGTGAAATGCTTCAGCCATTTCTGAAAATGCATAACTTACCATGAAAAATCACTAAATACAAATTTTTCCCCCAGCAAGGGTCCCAATCATAAGCGCGCATCGTGACGCGCTACGCGTTGGGCTGAAAAACCTGTTTTGAGACCAAAATTTTCCAAAATGACAAAAAATTCTTCAAATTTGCTCAAATTTAGAGCGAAGACCCTCCATCATGTATCATGCTCAGCCAATGAAGCCTCGGCCAAAATCTGGAGTGGATCAGGCCTCTTTCGCCGTTTTAGTGCTCTGCACAACCTCCTCTTCAGAATCTTCATTTTTGCTTTGCAGACGTGCATGCGGGCCCAATAATGACATTTCATGTGATGGAGCATGTCTTTGTCTCTATTTGCCTTTTCCAACAAATTCTCCAGATGAATGCTAACATGTGTGAGGCATGTCTCTCGCTCAATTGGTGTCATGTCGCCAGGTCTCTTCCGGGCCAATTGTCGATCTTCACGGATTCGCCGCAGCTCTACAAGTGTGTGTTGATCCTCTAGCTGTTTGTTACGTTGCTCCAGGTAGTTTATCACCCACTGAGATCTCTGCAACTTAACA
Organism: Pinus albicaulis; assembly: GCA_034641835.2. Taxonomy (NCBI): domain Eukaryota; kingdom Viridiplantae; phylum Streptophyta; class Pinopsida; order Pinales; family Pinaceae; genus Pinus; species Pinus albicaulis. Next base: position 1,824,309,676 of record CM076575.1, on the reverse strand, counting down.
TTCATCATGTCAATCTCGGCCTTCTGCTCCTAGACGATCTCTTTCAGTTTCGAGCTAGGAGAGCTCGCATCAACATCAATCAATGTGAATTCAGTATCTTGGCCTCCTGAGGGGCCCTCATCGTGCATAGGCCTCTTGCCTCTGTCCCGAATATGTACCTGTGCTGAATACGAAGGCGAGACCTCTTCCACATCATGTGGAGATAATACTCGCTCTGCTGATGAAGTCAATGAGACCCCTTCCACCTTGGGTGGAGATAGTACTCGTCGTGTAGCTACAAATAAGGCCCTGTGGCCTCGCTGATATGTCACATACACTGGAGCACTGATATGCTCGGTCTCAGGAATGTCAAGCTGATGTGAAGGCTTTCCCTCATCATGAAATACCTTGGGAGGCAGCTGTGGCGCTGCGAAGAAGTCACGGGAGATGAAATCCTCCCAAGCAATGCCCTGTTGTGTCAGCTGATGTACCACCATGATTTTGATCAGCGCGTAATGATATATATTTTCTTTATCTGTAACATCTTTGAGGTCTTCTTACGTGAAATTTCATGGCGACTCTATGTTCACGATACATAAGTGTGGAATACTCTCATAAGGTACCCTCGTAAATGCATTGGCTAAACGGACGCCAAATGCGCATAGTATGAATCTGCATATAGCCCAGAATGTCTCAGATGATGAGAGTTTCATCAATGGAACAAACTCATCAACCGGAAAATACGAATAGAAAATCTGCTTGCTGGTACTGTATATACCAGGTTTGATGGCTCATAGTAGGATTTCTCTGGCTAGCTATAGTTTGTTCCATTCCTCTCTATGTTTAGTGATGCAGTGGCTTTGAGCAATGGTCTCTGGTGACAAAATGAAGTTTACTCTAGCAAGGTTTACACGGCCATCATGAAAATGTAGAACAAATAGGCGAGCTAACTCATGATGATGCTGATTTTGGGAAATCATCTCACAGTATTGGAAACATGACTGATGCTGAAAACAATCCATTGCAAGCGGGCAAGCCTGCAATTGAACCAAAGAAGTAGGTTCCTCCCTAACATGCCTACCACTTTTCCACTTTTGTGAGACCTCCGTGGCACATTAACCTCTGCTGTGGAATCACTGTCATACTCCTGCTCATAAACTGAATCCGTCTCTGACATGGCACTGAAATCAAGATGTTTGCAAGATATATGCTGATATAGGTGTAGTGAAAATAAGAGTTCAGTGTATGCTCTAATCCCAAATGTGTCACATGTGTATCAAAGTGTTATAGGAAAGCCACAGTGATAAAGGTTCTGACAAATGATTTTAAATGGACAACAGTCACTGCTTGACTACATGGGGTTTGACAAGAGAATAGGAAGAGGTATAATGTAGTGTACAGCCCTTGCAATGATATTTAGGCTTTGTCAATGGAGAATGGGAATAGTGAATATGGGACGTGTTACAATATAAATGATAAACAGTGTGACAATGACAGTGGTAATGACAGCAGTGATTTGAATATGAGAGAGAGAGCATGAGGCTATGGCAAACCACAAGCGATGACACCAATAATAATAGAGAGCATGGGCATATGTATCAATAACACAAGTTTGGGAACCCCCACAATATCATTAACATGTCCTTCAAAACCCTATGGAGTGATTTTGGCAATAAACATAGGGTTTACATTTCTCCACATTAAACACTTGTTTCTCCACTTTCAAAACACCACAGCATGTTCATGAGTCACTAAGCAGGCATGGACAACTTACTTGCACGCAAACTAAGTGATTTGGCATGAATCCGGGTGAAGGAGTACAATTTTTTGGCCCTGAAACTCTATGTGCCGAGCGCATGCCCAGTGCGTCGCGCGCATGCAAATTTGCACAGGCCTGTGATTTCCAGTGCGTTGCGCGCCTCTTGTATGCGCCGCGCGCACTTCCACTCCAACTCCACGGCTCTGAAACACTTCAAACTCGACTCCAACACTCCAACTCGACTTTGCTTTGGAAATTTATGAAAAGGATTTGTCTTCATAGAAAGTTCAAAGCAGCCTCTGGTCTTTGCCGAAGCCAAAATGCCAAAATCCCTGCAAAAACAACCAAGTTTCATCAGTCCAAGACTCAGAAAAAATAGTGAAAAGCCAAAGACAGAATTGCATTAAATGACAAAGTGCCAAGATTGCCAAACATTACAAAGTGGGTTATGAAGAAAATTAAAATTAAATCTGATTCTTGTGAGATATTTACCAACCTATATAAAGCATTGAAGACAAATCCTTTTCATAAATTTCCAAAGCAAAGTCGAGTTGGAGTGTTGGAGTCGAGTTTGAAGTGTTTTAGAGCCATGGAGTTGGAGTGTTGGAGTGTTGGAGTCGAGTTTGAAGTGTTTCAAAGCAGTTTCTGGTCTTTGGCTTCGGCAAAGACCAGAGGCTGCTTTGAACTTTCTATGGTGGAACCAAATCTTTGATGAGTCCAATACATCTCACGCGGATGGAATCAAATGAATACAAATCATGGTATTTCCTTGTAATATCTAAACCCAAATTTTCCATGATCGCCTTTGGCATAAGATTGTGCGAAGCACCAGAATCGAACATGGCATTGTGCAATACATATGCATGCAACATTAAACTGATATAAAAGGGAGGAACATCACTGTCAGGGGACTCACCATCTAAAGCAGGCCCAAATATCAATTCAGGCTGATCATCTTCAATATTTACCGTGTCAAACATTGGATCAAAATTCAGAATTTTAGAAACTTGACCTCGATAGCTGTTGTTCTTCATAATTTCTGTCAAAGGAATAGATACCTTTAATTTGGAAATTTCATTCTTCAAACTAAAATCTGAAACTCTTTCAACCTCTTTGACCGGAACTTCTTTCTTTTCAGCCTTATCTTTCACCATGTTTGGCTGATTTGACTTCTCTGCTGATGATGATTTACTAGCTGCGGGATCAATTGTCTCTTTTCCTTTCTTCTGTGGTATAGGTGAATCCATCTTCGGTGCTGAAGCCTCTTTTCTTTTCTGAATTGGGTTTATGGGCACATCTCTTCTTCTCAATGAGTATTGCTTCTGCTGAGCGGACAAAGCATTCATATACCCTCTTTGGTATTCATCTGATTCTTCCTCCAGATTCTGGTTCTCATCTTTCTGTGCAGCTGAACTTTCTCCATATTCTTCATCCTCAGTGATGTAAACGGGCAGATCGTCGGGAGTAAAGAAGTGGTTTTTCTCCCCTACTACGTCATCATCATCATCTGAATCTTGACTTACAAAATTCTGCAAAAGAGGTGTTTTAATTTGCTGCTGGGCTGCCGACTCTTGTGTTCTCTGTTCACGCTGCTTAATTCTGAACTGTGGCTGCTACTGGCCACGGTAGTTGGGATTACAAATCTGCGTTTCTAGCTTGTCAAGCGTCATTCTTTTGAACATTTTTTCCATCTCACGAAGAAAGTGTTGTTCTGATGCAGATGTGGAAGCTTCTTCTTTGATGGTCACTCTCTTTTCTGCTTTCAACCGGGCTATCTTATCATTCAGATTCGCCTCAACACTAACAGCAATCTTCTGCATATCTTCCAAGGTAGGTGGATCTCTGTCTCGTAGTGAATAATCCATCTCCAGATCGAAACCATCCGAGAATTTAAGAAGAGCTGATTTTCTAGACGGTCTTAAGTCATCTGGGATTACATTATAAACTGTATTGAATCTGATAATATAATCCTGAACGGACTCACCAGGATTACGTTTGATGCTAGTATACTCAGAAGTAATTTGTAGCGGATCTTTTTTCATCTCCCATCGATCTAAGAATTGTGTCTGAAGCTCTTGTAATGTATTGATACTTGCGGGCTGTAGAGCTCTGAACCATTTACGAACCTCACCTCCAAAAGTCTGGGCGAACAACCTCATGCACACATTCTCTTCATCTATCTCATGTAGGTCCAAGAAATCTGTCATTCTAACAATATGCTGCTGAGCGGACACACTCTGCGGAGTGCCATCAAATATTGGAATCTTACTATGATAATCAACAGGCATAGGATCCAAATTTGCAGGTAGAACAAGAGGTGCGAATCTAGCAACCATGGCGCTTGGCGGATTTATAATCTGCTGTCTTGGAGAAACAGGTGGAATGGGAGCAGTAGATGAACGAGGTGTATGTGGTGGAGATGGAGGAACTAATGCTGATTGCTGATCAAAGATATCAGGCTGTACAGGAATGGTAGGGATAAAGGGAGGTTCAGTGGGAATTCGTGAACCAGATGCAATTTCAGATGGCCCAAGAGTTTGTGAAGTAGATTCAATGAATTCAGGAATGTTGGTTGCCACAATGGAGTTTTGAAGATTCAGAATATAATTATCGATAGATCTATTTTCTTGCTCAACTTCTAGATACTTGATGAACTCAGGGTTGATGACAGTAGAACCAATGGCACTTTCGGATTTGGTTTCAAACAATGATAACCCAAACTGATCCTCAAACTCAATATCTTCAATGTATTCAAAAACAGTGGGGTATGAGTGAGATTTGACCAAAGGTATAATGGGAGCTTCTTGACGGAAAATTCTTGGGATTAGGTTGGGGTTTTCATATACTGGAGGCAGATTTGGATCAGGATTTGATCTGGTATGCCTTTTTGAAGCCAGTGTATTGATCTACTCAAGAAAAAATTCAAAGGACACAATTGATTATTTTCAGCCTATCGACTTCTAGACTCAATCATCCAAAAGTCTAGAACGAATAAGTATATTGGGGTAATTTGCAAATCAAGTGCTGCATTCACAAGCTAACCGGAGATCGACTGAAGCAGCGTTTATCTACTTCCACTTATGCATGGCAAAAGCGTTTCGAAAGCTACCTGGCGTGACTTCAGACTCCCCAGTATGGTCGCCACTATGTTAGTGCTCCAATCTAGCTTAGGCTGAAATAAGGTAAGAGTCAAGGCAACATCAAACCACGCTCAGCCTCGTAGCTAGCCCTATGAGGACAGGAGAGGGCTCTCTCTGGGTCTATCTCGGCAAAAGGTCTTCAAAGGGGCTGAGTTGACTTATAATGAATACTGATTTTAGGCTAGTAAAGAGATAGGAAAGTTTGATTGAAATTTTTTGGGTTTTTTGTTGAAAAAAAATGGGAAAAACAATTTTGGGTTCGGGGATAAGGCCAGATCTTTCCAGAATTTGAGTTGGGGCAAGGTAGGCAATAGTCTTGATGCTTTTTTATTAGGTGTATGGATGGATCAGAATGAAAAGGAGCTGAAGAGGGCAAGGGAGAATATGGATCCTCTCCAAACTGGCGAAAACATATAAAACTAAACAAATTTAAAGGTAGAGCACTGGAAACAATGGATTCAACCTCATTTACTCATTCATTTAGTTTCAGAAGAAAAAGAAGGGAATGGCATACATTAAACATTAAATAACTTACAAATAATTGAGAGAACACACCATCAAAACTGAAAGCCACACAAATCCCAACAGGTGTTGCAAAACCTCTGATCTTTCCTTAGCCAAAATGTGAAAAATATGTACAATAGTGTGCCAAACTTTTCCCAAGAGTCCAACCCTGATAGTGTCTCAGAAATTACATCATATAGACCATCCTAACCCCTTCCCATGCCTCTAGGGGTCGAATTCATCCTTCTAGGAGCAGTTTCAACTAATTCTAAACAAGGAGCTAGAATCTAGGCAGCCAAACAACTTGCCTCTAAAAGGAAGGTAACTGATTCTTTCACTTGATTTTCACTTTTTTGGGAGTGAATCATCTAGAACAGGTAAAAGTGAATCAAAATTTAATTACAACAAAAAAATTACATCAAGATAACTCAAAAATTACATCCACAATCAAAACTGGTCCAACTGGCCGAAATCCTGAGCTGGAAAATGAAAAATTAACCAATTTTCTCTATGCGCCGCGCGCCTGAGCTCTATGCGTCGTGTGCCTTTCAGCATGCTTTTGGTGCACTTCCCGGCATCAAAATCAAGCTCATGATATCTTGTTGGAAAGCCCTGGATGTATGCTATCCAAACCAAGTGGAATTTCCCAATTTGGAGCTCATTTTCCCCTCAAAAACTTCATTCTCCCACAAGTACTTCCTGCTGGTGCAAAAGGTGGCAGAAAGGTGATTTTCATGGTGTTTTTGGCCCTTTTGATCATCCCAGAACTTGGTGAAATGCTTCGGCCATTTCTGAGAATGCATAACTTACCATGAAAAATCCAAAAATACAAAGTTTTCTTCCAGCAAGTGTCCCAATCATAAGCACGCGCGTTGACGCGCTACGCGTTGGGGTGAAAAACCTATTTTGAGACCAAAATTTTCCAAAATGACAAAAACTTCTTCAAATTTGCTCAAATTCGGAGTGAAGACCCTCCATCATGTATCATGCCCATCCAACGAAGCCTCGGCCAAAATCTGGAGTGGATCAGGCCTCTTTCGCCATTTCAGTGCTCTGCTCAACCTCCTCTTCAGAATCTTTATTTTTGCTTTGCAGACGTGCATGCGGGCCCAATAATGACCTTTCATGTGATGGAGCATGTATTTGTCTCTATTTGCCTTTGCCAAAAACTTCTCCATATGAATGTTAACATGCATGCGTTCGGTCTCTCGCTCAACTGGTGTCATGTCACCGGGTCTCTTCCGGGCCAATTGTCGATCTTCACGGATTCGCCGCAGCTCTACAAGTGTGTGCTGATCCTCTAGCTGTTTTTTACGCTGCTCCAGGTAGTTTATCACCCACTAAGCTCTCTGCAACTTAACATTCAATGTGTCAATATCAACCTTCTGCTCCTGGATGATCTCTTTCAGTTTCGAGCTAGGAGAGCTCTCATCAACATCGATGAGTGTAAAGTTAGTGTCTCGGCCTCCTGAAGGGCCCTCATCATGCATAGGCCTCTTGCCTCTATCCTGAATCTGTACCTGTGCTAAATTCAAATGTGAGACCCCTTCCACCCCGGGTGGAGATAATACTCGCGATGCTGATGAAGTCAACGAGACCCCTTCCACCTCGGGTGGAGATAGTACTCGCCGTGTAGCTACAAATAAGGCTCTGTGGCCTCGCTGATATGTGACATACAGTGGAGCACTAATATGCTCAGTCTCAGAAATATCCAACTGGTGTGAAGGCTCTCCCTCATCATGAATTACCTCGGGAGGCGGCTGTGGCGCTGCAAAGAAGTCACGGGAGATGAAATCCTCCCAAGCAATGCCCTGCTGTGTCAGCTGATGTACCACCATGATTTTGATCAGCGCGTAATGATATATGCTGCTATGCTGCTGTGCTGGGGTCTTCTTCTGTATAAGAAATTTCATCCGCTCTATGTTGCGATATATGAAGTATGGAATGCTCATCATACGTACACTCGTGAAATGTATCAACAAATGGATATGGTACGCATAGAGGCGCGAGAATCTTCCCTCGCAATTGAAATATCGAATGATGAGTTTCATCAATGGTGTAAACTCATCCTTCAGAAATCTGAATGGAAATACTCTGCTTAGCTGCCTCATATACCCAGGTTTGATGTATGGCTCATAGTAGGATTTCTCTAGCTACTGTCGTTTGTTCCATTCCTCTCCTATGTTTGGTATCACGGTGGCATGAGAAATGGTCTCTGGTGACAGAATGAAGTTAACTCCGGCAAGGTTTACACGACCATCATGTAAATGTAGAACAAATAGGCAAGCTAGCTCATGATGATGCTGGGTTTTTGAAATCATCTCACAGTACTGGAAACATGACTGATGCTAAAAACAATCCATTGCAAGCGGGCAAGCCTGCAATTGAGCCAAAGAAGTAGGATCCTCCCTGACATGCCTACCACTTTTGCCACTTTTGTGAGACCTCCGTGGCACATGCTCTATTTGTGGGATGCTTGTCATACTCCTGCTCATAAAATGAATCCATCTTTGACATGGCAAATCAAGATGTTTACAAGATATATGTTGATATAGGTGTAGTGAAAACAAGAGTTCGGTGTATGCTCTAATCCCAAATGTGTCACATGTATCAAAATGTATTCTGAGGAAAGTAGGTGATAAAGGTTAGAAAAATTATTTTAAATGGACAGCAGTCCTTGCTTGACTACATGGGGTTTTGACAAGAGAATAGGAAGAGGTATAATGTAGTGTCTGACCCTTGTAATGATAGTTAGGCTTTGTCAATGGAAAATGGGGAATAATAAATATGGGACTGTGTTACAATATAAATGATAAACAGTGTGACAATGACAATGGTAATGACAACAGTGATTTGAATAGGAGAGAGAGAGCGTGAGGCTATGGTAAACAATAAGTGATGACACCAATAATAATAGAGAGCATGGGCATATATATCAATAACACAAGTTTGGAAACCCCCACAATATCACTAACATGTCCTTCAAAACCCTATGGAGTGATTTTGGCAATGAACATAGGGTTTACATTTCACCACATCAAACACTTGTTTTCTCCACTTTCAAAACACCACAGCATGTTCATGAGTCCTAAGAAGGCATGAATAACTTACTTGCAAGTAAATGAAGTGATTTGATGCAAATTTGGGTGGTGAACTGAAGTTTTCCGGCCCTGAAACTCTATGCGCCACGCGCATGCCCAGTGCGTCGCGCGCTGTGTGTGCGTCGCGTGCGTGCAAAAATTCACAGGCCTGTGATGCCCAGTGCGTCGTGCACCACTTGTATGCGTCGCGCACACTTCCACTTCAACTCCACGGCTCTGAAAACGAGTTTTTTTCTCTCCAACACTCCAAACTCGACTTTGCTTTGGAAACTTATGAAAATGATTTGTCTTCAATGGTTCATATAGGTTGAGAAATATCTCACAAGAATCATATTTGATTTTAATTTTCTCCATAACCCACTTTGTAATGTTTGGCAATCTTGGCACTTTGTCATTTAATGCAATTCTGTCTTTTGGCTTTTCACTGTTTTTTCTGAGTTTTGGACTGATGTAATGATTTTATTTTTGCAGGGATTTTGGCATTTTGACTTCGGCAAAGACCAGAAGCTGCTTTGAACTTTTTATGTTGGAAAAAATACATAATTATTACAAAAATTAAATTTGACAGTTTCTAGTTCAAAACAGAGTTTTGAACTAGAAATGTCTTCAAATGTTTTTGATGATGAAAACTTGAATCAAGAACTTTTGCAAAACCATCCTCATGGCCTGCGGGCATTTATTACATCTGTATCAAAAAGTAAAACGAAAAACCTCGACTCTAGGACTAGGGCCTGTTGTGACAAAAATAAATAATTTAAACCATCTGAATAGAAAGCAGGCTTTGGTTTTCGATGCAGTTTGTTTTGAGAGTTGGGATTAGATGACCATGAATGACGTGACCTGAACTTTGATGATTTTTGAGGAGTTTTAATGAGCCCTGCGGGTAAAAGCATGAGGAAATACAAGACGACCAAACCCTCTCGTCAGTCAATGGCATGCCCCTAGCGAAATGCAATGAAGTGAAGTGAACGAGACACCTAAAAATGATATGCAAAAAGCGAAATGATCTCTGACGGAGGGCTGTAAGGGCCGACTCTAACATTGGCTCCAATGGGGATGGTGGGTCCAAGGAGATGCCAAGAACGGAAGATCTATGGAGGAGTCAGACAGTGCCTTCATCCATTGGGCGATGGAGTCATTATTTCAACAAATAACACAAAACTTTTGACACATTTATTGACTAAAAACTTGACTAAAAACTAACTGAAACTTGACTGAAACTGACTCGATTTTAAAACTGAAAAGACTGATAAGACTAACTTGACAAACTTCAAACCAACTAACCTCCTTCTTCAGAATTATAGCCTTCGCTCCGGGCCCCAGACTGAAGACACAAGATCAGTACACACTTGCGATAAAACAGAAGTAGAACGATATATACAATGATGATGAAATCAGCAGAGAATACTCAGAAATAGTATCGCTTGAGCAGCCGACCATTGATCGGCCCTCCAGGACAATCATCCCCGTTCATTTCCTTGAGAAGAAAGGCGTTCTGACCACGATACGCTGCAATCTTAAAAGGACCCTTCCAAAGGTTTTAAAATTTGTCGTGCTTTCCCTTATCTTCATTTCGAGCATCCCACTTCAAAACCACCTCATCCAGCTGGAACTTATCTTCTTTCGCCTTCCTGTCATAAATCTTCTTAATGCGCTCCTGCAACTTGAATGTATTTTGAAACACCTCCTCCCGTGTCTGCTGTAAATGAATCATTTGATTTATCCTTCGCTGCATGGGATCTTCCTCACTACCGGCTTCCTGAAGCAATTTGACTACCGGGACGGCAAGAGAAGTGGGAAAAATTGTGTCTATTCCATACACCAACTCAAAGGGAGACATACCAATAGACTTTTTCTGACCTACCCTATCAGCCCAAAGCGCATTCACTAATTTCTTGTGCCAGCCTTTTTTATTTATTTCCAGCAATTTCTTAATGATATTTACCAAAGACTTATTTGAAGATTCCGCCAAGCCATTTCCTTGCGGATGGTAGGCAGTCGAATGTCCCAAGCTGATGTTGTACTTATAGAAAAATTCAACCATCCTCTTTGACTTGAAGGCCGTTGCATTATCTGTGATTATCTTACTAGGACACCCAAAACGTGACAGAATATTATTTTCAAGAAAAGAGATGATTACCGCATCCGTGGCTTGTCGAGTGGGAATCGCCTCGATCCACTTCGTGAAGTAATCCATTGCTGTCAATATCCATCTATGCTGTCCGGAAGATGTCGGATGTATTTCCCCAATGAAATCCAACCCCCACTGCTGAAATGGTGCAGTGACTTCAATTGGTTTGAGAGGCAAAGGCTGTAATTTCTGCTTCCCTTCGAAAATTTGACATTCGTGACAATTCTTAACAGCCTTATATACATCAGAAAATAAAGAAGGCCAATAGTAACCTGCCCTTAGAATCTTGTTCGCTGTGGTTTTCCAAAACAGATGGCCCCCGCAGTCTCCTCTACTAAAGTCCTCCAAAACTCTTTTGGCTTCTTCCTCTACCAAACAATTCAATAACATTCCACTAGGTCTTTCCAATATAATGTAGAATTCAATATGCAAAACTTTGCAGCCCTCAACTTCAAGGTTCTACTCTTATTTCTAGGCATCCCGGGTGGTGGAGACAAATTCTGAAGTACGTATAAAATGTCAGCATACCAAGGGGAAGAAACAAAAATATCAGATACCTGAAATAGTGTACTCTCCTCATCTTCATCAGACATGGCAGCAATCAAATTTATATCTAGAGCATGCAGATTTGTTTCAGCCACGAGCTTGGCTTGTCCTTGTCCTTTGATCAGCTTGGTCAGTTTAATCTCCACATCATATTCTAACAACGCAGCGATCCACTTACCCCGTCTTCCTTCTGGATCTGCCTGTACCAAAACATCTTTAACTGTTGCGTTAGCAACGTAGGCTATAATGTGGGAATGCAGTATATACACACGGAAATCTTTCAAGGCCTTTACAATAGAAAGTGCTTGTTTCTCAATAATGTTGTATTTCAACGCTCCGTCCCTTATAATCCGACTGAAAAAAGCAATAGGCTTCTCAACTCCATCTCTTTTTTGCATCAAAACAGCTGCCAAAGTGTGCTCAGAAGCAAACGAAAACAAAATGAAGTCCTGTGTGTAGTCTGGGCTGATTAAAATAGGGGCTGAAGAAAGAGCTAACTTTACCAAATTGAATGATTTCACCGCCTCTTCTGTCCACTTCACCTGACTGTCCTTTTTCAGCATGTTCGTGATTTCTCTAAGATGCTCAGCAAGATTTGGAATGAAACAACGCAGAAAATTCATTTTACCATTAAATGACTGTATTTCTTTCTTGTTCCGAGGCTGTTCAATTTGCTGGATGGCTTCAACACGTGCAGGGTCAACACGAATGTCGTCTTTCGATATGATGTGGCCAAGGATTTTGCCTTCATCCATGGCAAACAGGCTCTTTTTCGGATTCAGCGAAATGCCATATTTTCTGCACTTCTGGAAAACAACTTTCAAGTGATATAAATGTTCTTCATCAGAATTTGAAAACACACTCAAATCATCAAGGTAAACAACCAAAAATACATCTTTCTCATTGGCGAAAGCCATGTCCATTGCACGCTGAAAAGTGGCACCTGCATTTTTCAAACCAAACGGCATTTTGGCATAATGAAACGTTCCCCATGGAGTGGTGAACGCAGTTTTGTCACGATCGTCCTCATGCACTAAAATTTGATTATATCCTGAATAGCCGTCGAATAGTGACATCCTTGATGCTCCAACTACTCACTGCAATATATGGTCTATTTTTGGCAGCGGATAATTGACTTTTAATGACACCTTATTCAAATTTATGAAATCAATACACAAACGGATCTCACCTGTCTTTTTTCTCACGGGCACCAAATTTGATATCCAATCAGAAAATCTGATAGGCACAATGATTCCTGACTTATACAACCTGTTTACCTCTTTTCAATCGATGGCAGCAGCTTCGGATTGATTCTCCTCAACTTCTAACGGAAAGGCTTCTGAGTTGGTTTAATAGGGATAGTATGCTGAATGATATTAGTGTCATACGTTTTTAAATCTGAGTAATCCCACGCAAAAGCATCAGCAAATGAAGACAACAATCTCACATACTCCGCTCTTACCTCCGGTGACAATGACTTGGATAACTTTACCATCTTGGGATTTTCAGCTGTCCCAATATTTACTTCTTCAACACCTTTTTCAGTCGGCCTCAATGTTGGTTTGCGGGCTACATCGTCTTGATCAAAGAGTTCCTCTAAAGGAATCAATCCTTTAGGAATGATGTTATCTTTAAGTTGCAACACTTCCATTTGATTTATTTGTATATCATCATTACCATCATCATGTTCTTTATCTATGGAGGTGTCTTTAAACTTACCCTTATTTTGTAGAAAATCACTATTCTCCTCGTCATCCTAAAAAACTTGCCAACATCTCTGATTGTCCGGAACGGTGGGGCGGTGCTTCACATGGATCTCGAACTTGTTGCTGGAATTCATTGGGATTTTTAAATTACTTGCTGCCTTAGCAAGTCCATCAGCAACACCATTTTGTATGCGAGGCACACACGTCAAGGTATAATCTGAAAATAACTTCAAAATGTCTAAAACTGCATTACGGTAAGCCCTCATGCGAGGATGCTTGGCTTGAAACTCACCCTTTACCTGCTTTATCACCAACTCTGAATCACCATAGACTGCAATTATTTTTGCTTTCAGCTTTCTTAGAATCTTAAGGCCAGCAATCAGAGCCTCATACTCCACTTCATTGTTAGAACAATCAAATGCTAGTTTGTAGGAACATACTCTCACATTGCTTGGAACCTTATCCGGAGCGGAAAATGGACTGCGTATCCAAACACCAATTCCAGAACCATCACTACCCATAGCGCCATCAAAATCCATGGTCCAAAGACCATCTTCATCCTCCTCTAAGTGTTGAAATTGCGTGAGCTCTGTTTTTTCTGTTTGCTGCCCATCGTCTTTAGCTGATTGCTCAATAGTATCTTGCTTTTCTCGTCTTTCTTTCTGCAGAACTTCTCTAAAATTATCGGTGATTTCTGGTATATCTTCTGCCTGAACTAATTGACTATCTATATCATTAAAACTATCAGCAAAAAAAACAAACGACTCTAAGTCGGTATGTACATAATTTACAGGATGATTGATTGGTTTCTCCTTGCTTGTTATCATGTATTTCATCTTCTGCTCTCGATATAACTTTCTCATTTGACCAAAGACTGAAATTGTTGCATAGGAGAAATCTAACTGTAGTGTACCTTTCAACTTTTCTCCCCAAGATCTAGAAAGAAGCATCCCAAATCGAGGAGCAATGTCCGCCACAACCACGTCCATCAAGACATTCTTCGCAGGAATTTGATCTAAACTTACAACCAAATCTTTGATGAGTCCGATACATCTCACGCGGCTGGAATCAAATGAATACAAATCATGGTATTTCCTTGTAACATCTAAACCCAACTTTTCCATGATCGCCTTTGGCATAAGATTGTGCGAAGCACCAGAATCGAACATGGCATTGTGCAATACATATTCATGCAACCTCAAACTAATATAAAAGGGAGGAACATCACTGTCAGGGGACTCACCATCTAAAGCAGGCCCAAATATCAATTCAGGCTGATCATCTTCAATATTTACCATGTCAAACATTGGATCAAAATTCAGAATTTTAGAAACTTGACCTTGATAGCTGTTGTTCTTCATAATTTTTGTCAAAGGAATAGATACCTTCAATTTGGAGATTTCATTCTCCAAACTAAAAGCTGAAACTCTTTCAACTTCTTTGACTGGAACTTCTTTATTTTCAGTCTTATCTTTCATTATACTTGACTGATTGGCCTTTTCTGCTGATGATGATTTACTAGCTGCGGGATCAATTGTCTCTTTTCCTTTCTTCTGTGGTATAGGTGAATCCATCTTCGGTGCTGAAGCCTCTTTTCTCTTCTGAATTGGGTTTATGGGCACATCTCTGTTTCTCAATGAGTATTGCTTCTACTGAGCAGACAAAGCATTCATATACCCTCTTTGGTATTCATCTGATTCTTCCTCTAGAGCTGCATCGTTTGCTAAAATAAAATCCTCATCTTTCTGTGCAGTTGAACTTTCTCCATATTCTTCACCCTCAGTGATGTAAATGGGCGGATCGTCGGGAGTAAAGAAGTGGTTTTTCTCCCCTACTACATCATCGTCATCATCTGATTCTTGACTTACAAAATTCTGCAAAAGAGGTGTTTTAACTTGCTGTTGGGCTGCCGGCTCTTGTGCTTTCTGTTCACGCTGCTTAATTATGAACTGTGGCTGCTGCTGGCCACGATAGTTGGGATTACGAATCTGCATTTCTGGCTTGTCAAGCGTCATTCTTTTGAACATTTTTTCCATCTCACGAAGCAAGTGTTGTTCTGATGCAGATGTGGAAGCTTCTTATTTTATGGTCACTCTCTTTTCTGCTTTCAACCGGGCTCTCTTACCATTCAGATTCGCCTCAACACTTACAGCAATCTTCTGCATATCTTCCAAGGTAGGTGGATCTGTGTCTCGTATTGAATAAGCCATCTCCGGATCGAAACCATCCGGGAATTTAAGGAGAGCTGATTTTCTAGACGGTCTTAAGTCATCTGGAATTGCATTATAAACTGTATTGAATCTGATAATATAATCCTGAACGGACTCACCAGGATTACGTTTGATGCTAGTATACTCAGAAGTAATTTGCAGCGAATCTTTCTTCATCTCCCACCGATCTAAGAATTGTGTCTGAAGCTCTTGTAATGTATTGATACTTGCGGGCTGTAAAGCTCTGAACCATTTACGAACCTCACCTCCAAAAGTCTGGTCGAACAACCTCATGGACACATTTTCTTCATCTATTTCATGCAGGTCCAAGAAATCTGTCATTCTAACAATATGTTGCTGACTGGACACACTCTGCGGAGTGCCATCAAATATTGGAATCTTACTCTGATAATCAGCAGGCATAGGATCCAAATTTGCAGGTAAAACAAGAGGTGCGAATATAGCAGCCATGGCTCTTGGCGGATTTATAATCTGCTGTCTTGGAGAAACAGGTGGAATGGGAGCAGTGGATGAACGAGGTGTATGCGGTGGAGATGGAGGAGGAACTACTGCTGATTGCTGATCAGAGATCTCAGGCTGTACGGGAATGGCAGGGATAAAGGGAGGTTCAGTGGGAATCCGTGAACCGGATACAATTTCAGATGGTCCTAGAGTTTGTGAAGCAGATTCAATGAATTCAGAAATGTTGGTTGCCACAATGGAGTTTTGAAGATTTAGAATATAATTATCTATAGATCTATTTTCTTGCTCAACTTCTAGATACTTGATGAACTCATGATTGATGACAGTAGAACCAGTGGCACTTTCGGATTTGGTTTCAAACAATGATAACTCGAACTGATCGTCAAACTCAATATCTTCAATGTATTCAAAAACAGTGGGGTATGAGTGAGATTTGACCAAAGGAATAATGGGAGATTCTCGACGGAAAATTCTTGGAATTAGGTTGGGGTTTTCATATACTGGAGGCGGATTTGGATCAGGATTTGATTTGGTATGCCTTTTTGAAGCCAGTGTATTGATATATTCAAGAAAAATTCAAAGGACATAATAGATTATTTTCAGCCTATCGACTTCTAGACTCAATCATCCAAAAGTATAGAACAAATAAGTATACTAGGGTAATTTGCAAATCAAATGCTGCACTCACAAGCTAACCAGAGATCGACTGAAGCAGCGTTTATATACTTCCGCTTAAGCATAGCAAAAGCGTTTCGAAAGCTACCTGGCGTGACTTGAGACTTCGTCTATAACTCATGAAATGAACACACCAACAAGCAAACCATTGAGATTTTTCCCCAGTATGGTCGCCATTATGTTAGCGCTCAAATCTGCCTCAGGCTGAGGAAGGCAAAACTCGAGGCAACATCAAACCAAGCTCAGCCTCGTAGCTAGCCCTACGAGGACAGGAGAGGGCTCTCTCCGGGTCTATCTCGGCAAAAGGTCTTCAAAGGGGCTGAGATTACTTATAATGAATACTGATTTTAGGCTAGTAAAGAGATAGGAAAGTTTGATTTTGATTATTTGGGTTTTTGTTGAAAAAATGGGAAAAACAATTTTGGGCTCGGGGATGAGGCCAGATCTTTGCATAATTTGAGTTGGGGCAAGGTAGGCAGTAGTCTTGATGCTTTTTTATTAGGCGTATGGATGGATCAAAATGACAAGGAGCTGAAGAGGGCAAGGGAGAACAGGAATCCTCTCCAAACAGGAAAAAACATGTAAAACTAAAAAAATTTAAAGGCAGAGCACTGGAAACAATGGATTCAACCTCATTTACTCATTCATTTAGTTTCAGAATCAAAAGAAGGGAATGGAATACATTAAACATTAAAGAGCTTATAAATAATTGAGAGAACACACCATCAAAACTGAAAGCCACAAGAATCCCAACAGGTGTTGCAAAACCTCTGATCTTTCCTTAGCCAAAATGTAGAAAATATGTACAATAGTGTGCCAAACTTTTCCCAAGAGTCCAACCCTGATAGTGTCTCATAAATTACATCATATAGACCATCCTAACCCCTTCCCATGCCTCTAGGGGTCGAATTCCTCGTTCTAGGAGCAGTTTCAACTAATTCTAAACAAGGATCTAAAATCTAGGCACCCAAACAACTTGCCTCTAAAAGGAAGGAAACTGATTCTTTCACTTGATTTTCACTTTTTTGGGAGTGAATCATCTAGAATAGGTAAAAGTGAATCAAAGTTACATGAAAACCACATAATTACATCAAGATAACTCAAAAATTACATTCACAATCAAAACTGGTCCAACTGGCCGAAATCCTGAGCTGGAAGATGAAAAATTAGCCAATTTTCTCTATGCGTCGCGCGCCTGAGCTCTACGCATCGCGCGCCTTTCAGCCTGCTTTTGCGGCTCTTCCCGGCATCAAAATCAAGCTCATGATAGCTTGTTGGAAATCCCTGGATGTCTGCTATCCAACCCAAGTGGAATTTCCCAATTTGGAGCTCATTTTCCCCTCCAAAACTTCATTCTCCCACAAGTACTTCCTGTTGGTGCAAAAGGTGGCAAAAAGGTGATTTTCATGGTGTTTTTGGCCCTTTTGATCATCCAGAACTTGGTGAAATGCTGTTGGGAAAAATACTGAGAGGGGGGGGGGTGAATCAGTATTTACTGCATAATCAAATCCTTTTACTTTTCATTCCTTAAAAACCCATACGCTACTTTACTTTAGTAAACCAGCGTATATACGCGGATCCCCTTTATGAAACTAGCGTATACACAGAGATTTAGATATGTCATTAAATCTTCACTGTGTTTTTTCAATCCTTTTTTCAACAAACAATTTTGTTTTTAGCATAATTTTAGAAAATGTTGAAATTTGACCTTAAAAAAAAAACAAGTGCATTCTGGAAGACACTTTTTTTTTTGGGGGTGTTTTTTCATGTTTTTTGAGAGTTTTTGGGCTAGAGTTCCTGTTTTGAGGTCAGGTTACCTATTTCATCGGTAACAGTGTTATTGACGAAAATAATCATTTATGACCATGAATGGCGTGACCTGAACTTCGGTGATTTTTGAGGAGTTTTAATTAGCCCTGCAGGTACAAGCATGAGGAAATACAAGACGACCAAACCTTCTCATCAGTCAATGGCATGCCCCTAGCGAAATGCAATGAAGTGGAATGAGCGAGACACCTAAAAATGATATGCAAAAAGCGAAATGATCTCTGACGGAGGGCTGTAAGGACCGACTCTAACATTGGCTCCAATGGGGATGGTGGCTCCAAGGAGATGCCAAGAACGGCAGATCTCTGAAGGAGTCAGACAGTGCCTTCATCCATTAGGCGATGGAGTCATTATTTCAACACATAACACAAAACCTTGGACACATTTATTGACTGAAAACTTGACTGAAACTTGACTGAAAACTGACTGAGACTGACTCAACTTTCAAACTGAAAAGAATGATAAGACCAACTTGACAAACCTCAAACCAACTAACCTCCATCTCCAGAATTATAGCCTTCACTTCGGGCCCCAAACTGAAGAAAAGAGATTAGTACACACTTGCGATGAAACAAAAGAAGAACGATATATACAACGATGATGAAATCAGCAGAAAATACTCAGAAGTGGTATCGCTTGAGCAGCCGACCATTGATCGGCCCTCCAGGACAATCATCCCCGTTCATTTCCTTGAGAAGAAAGGCGTTCTGACCACGATACGCTGCAATCTTAAAAGGACCCTTCCAAAGGTTTTCAAATTTGTCGTGCTTTCCCTTATCTTCATTTCAAGCATCCCACTTCAAAACCACCTCATCCAGCTAGAACTTATCTGCTTTCTCTTTCCTGTCATAAATCTTCTTAATGCGCTCCTGCAACTTGAATGTATTTTGAAAGACCTCCTCCCGTGTCTACTGTAAATGAATCATCTGATTTATCCTTCTCTGTATGGGATCTTCCTCACTACCGGCTTCCTGAAGCAATTTGACTACCGGGACAGCAAGAGAAGTGGGAAAAACCGTGTCTATCCCATACACCAACTCGAAAGGAGACATGCCACTAGATTTTTTCTGACTTACCCTATCAGCGCAAAGTGCATTCACTAATTTCTTGTGCCAGCCCTTTTTATTGATATTAACCAAAGACTTATTTGAAGATTCCGCCAAGCCATTTCCTTGCGGATGGTAGGCAGTCGAATGTCCCAAGCTGATGTTGTACTTATAGCAAAATTCAACCATCCGCTTTGACTTGAAGGCCGCTGCATTATCTGTGATTATCTTACTAGGACACCCAAAACGTGACAGAATATTATTTTCAAGAAAAGAGATGATTACCGCATTCGTGGCTTGTCGAGTGGGAATCGCCTCGATCCACTTCGTGAAGTAATCTGTTGCTGTCAATATCCATCTATGCTGTCCGGA
The DNA here is from genome assembly GCA_034641835.2 of Pinus albicaulis. Taxonomy (NCBI): domain Eukaryota; kingdom Viridiplantae; phylum Streptophyta; class Pinopsida; order Pinales; family Pinaceae; genus Pinus; species Pinus albicaulis. The sequence continues at coordinate 1,824,290,197 of CM076575.1, read as the reverse complement.
AGATGCCGGATGGATTTCCCCAATGAAATCCAACCCCCACTGCTGAAATTGTGCACTGTCTTCAATTGGTTTGAGAGGCAAAGGCTGTAATTTCTGCTTCCCTTCGAAAATTTGACATTCGTGACAATTCTTAACAGCCTTATATACATCAAAAAATAAAGTAGGCCAATAGTATCACGCCCTTGGAATCTTATTCGCTGTGGTTTTCCAAAATAGATGGCCCCCGCAGTCTCCTCTATGAAAGTCCTTCAAAACTCTTTTGGCTTCTTCCTCTACCAAACAATTCAATAACACTCCACCAGGGTCTTTCCAATATAATGCAGAATTCAATATGCAAAACTTTGCAGCCCTCAACTTCAAGGTTCTACTCTTATTTCTAGGCATCCCGGGTGGTGGAGACAAATTCTGAAGTACGTATAAAATGTCAGCATACCAAGGGGAGGAAACAAAAATATCAGATACCTGAAATGGTGTACTCTCCTCATCTTCATCAGACATGGCAACGATCAAATTTATATCTAGAGCATGCAGATTTGTTTCAGCCATGAGCTTGGCTAGTCCTTGTCCTTTGATCAGCTTGGTCGGCTTGATCTCCACATCATATTCTAACAACGCAGCGATCCACTTACCCCGCCTTCCTTCTGGATCTGCCTGTACCAAAACATCTTTAACTGTTGCGCTAGGAACGTAGGCTATAATGTGGGAATGCAGTATATACACACGGAAATCTTTCAAGGCCTTTACAAGCACAAGTGCTTGTTTTTAAATAATGTTATATTTCAACGCTCCGTCCCTTATAATCCGACTGAAAAAATCAATGGGCTTCTCAACCCCATCCCTTTTCTGCATTAAAACAGCTGCCAAAGTGTGCTCAGAAGCAAACGAAAACAAAATGAAGTCCTGTGTGTAGTCCGAGCTGATTAAAATAGGGGCTGAAGAAAGAGCTAACTTTACCAAATTGAATGATTTCACCACCTCTTCTGTCCACTTTACCTGACTGTCCTTTTTCAGCATGTTTGTGATTTCCCTAAGATGCTCAGCAAGATTTGGAATGAAACGACGCAGAAAATTCATTTTACCATTAAATGACTGTATTTTTTTCTTGTTTCGGGGCTGTTCAATTTGCTGGATTGCTTCAACACGTGCAGGGTCAACACGAATGTCGTCTTTCGATATGATGTGGCCAAGGAGTTTGCCTTCATCCATGGCAAACAGGCTCTTTTTCGGATTCAGCGAAATGCCATATTTTTTGCACTTCTGGAAAACAACTTTCAAGTGATATAAATTTTCTTCATCAGAATTTGAAAACACAGTCAAATCATCAAGGTAAACAACCAAAAATACATCTTTCTCATTGGCGAAAGCCATGTCCATTGCACGTTGAAAAGTGGCACCTGCATTTTTCAAACCAAACAGCATCTTGGCATAATGAAACGTTCCCCATGGAGTGGTGAACGCAGTTTTGTCACAATCGTCTTCATGCACTAAAATTTGATTATATCCTGAATAGCCGTCGAGCAGTGACATCCTTGATGCTCCAACTACTCGCTGCAATATATGGTCCATTTTTGGCAGCGGATAATTGTCTTTTAATGATACCTTATTCAAATTTCTGAAATCGATACGCAAACAGATCTCACCTGTCTTTTTCCTCACGGGCACCAAATTTGATATCCAGTCAGAAAATTTGATAGGCACAATGATTCCTGACTTATACAACCTATTTACCTATTTTTCAATCGTCGGTAGCAGCTTCGGATTGATTCTCCTCAACTTCTGACGGAAAGGCTTATGATTTGGTTTAATAGGGATAGTATGCTGAATGATATTAGTGTCATACGTTTTTAAATCTGAGTAACCCCACGCAAAAGCATCAGCAAATGAAGACAACAATCTCACATACTCTGCTCTTACCTTTGGTGACAATGACTTGGATAACTTTACCATCTTGGGATTTTCAGCTGTCCCAATATTTACTTCTTCAACACCTTTTTCAGTCGGCCTCAATGTAGGTTTGCGGGCTACATCGTCTTGATCAAAGAGTTCCTCTAAAGGAATCAATCCTTTAGGAATGATGTTATCTTTAAGTTGCAGCACTTCCATTTGATTTATCTGCATATCATCATTACCATCATCATATTCTGTATCTATGGAGGTATCTTTAAACTTACCCTTATTTTGCAGAAAATCACTAATCTCCTCGTCGTCCTGAAAAACTTGCCAACATCTCTGATTGTCCGGAACGGTGGGGCGGTGCTTCACATGGATCTCGAACTTGTTGCTGGAATTCATTGGGATTTTTAAATTGCTTGCTGCCTTAGCAAGTCCATCAGCAACACCATTTTGTATGCGAGGCACACACGTCAAGGTATAATCTGAAAATAACTTCAAAATGTCTAAAATTGCATTACGGTAAGCCCTCATGCGAGGATGCTTGGCTTGAAACTCACCCTTTACCTGTTTTATCACCAACTCGGAATCACCATAGACTGCAATTCTTTTCGCTTTCAGCTTTCTTAGAATCTTTAGGCCAGCAATCAGAGCCTCATACTCAGACTCATTGTTAGAACAATCAAATGCTAGTTTGTAGGAACATACTCGCACATTGCTCGGGACCTTATTCGGAGCGGAAAATGGACTGCGTATCCAAACATCAATTCCAGCACCATCACTACCCACTGCGCCATCGAAATCCATGGTCCAAAGACCATCTTCATCATCCTCTAAGTGCTGAAATTGTGTCAGCTCTGCTTTTTCTGTTTGCTGCCCATCGTCTTTAGCTGATTGCTCAACAATAGCTTGCTTTTCTCGTCTTTCTTTCTGCAGAACTTCTCTAAAATTCTCGGTGATCTCTGGTATATCTTCTGCCTGAACTAACTGACTATCTATATCATTAAAACTATCAGCAAAAAAAACAAAATACTCTAAGTCGGTATGTACATAATTTACAGGATGATTGATTGGTTTCTCCTTGCTTGTTATCATGTATTTCATCTTCTGCTCTCGATATAACTTTCTCATTTGGCCAAAGACAGGAATTGTTGCATAGGAGAAATCTAACTGTAGTGTACCTTTCAACTTTGCTCCCCAAGATCTAGAAAGTAGCATCCCAAATCAAGGAGGAATGTCTGCCATAACCACGTCCATCAAGACATTCTTCGCAGGAATTTGATCTAAACTTACAACCAAATCTTTGATGAGTCCGATACATCTCACGCGGCTGGAATCAAATGAATACAAATCATGGTATTTCCTTGTAATATCTAAACCCAACTTTTCCATGATCGCCTTTGGCATAAGATTGTGCGAAGCACCAAAATCGAACATGGCATTGTGCAATACATATTCATGCAACCTCAAACTGATATAAAAGGGAGGAACATCACTGTCAGGGGACTCACCATCTAAAGCAGGCCCAAATATCAATTCAGGCTGATCATCTTCAATATTTACGGTGTCAAACATTGGATCAAAATTCAAAATTTTAGAGACTTGACCTCGATAGTTGTTGTTCTTCATAATTTCTATCAAAGGAATAGATACCTTCAATTTGGAAATTTCATTCTCCAAACTAAAAGCTGAAACTCTTTCAACCTCTTTGACCGGAACTTCTTTCCTTTCAGCCTTATCCTTCATTATGCTTGGCTGATTTGCCTTTTCTGCTGATGATGATTTATTAGCTACAGGATCAATTGTCTCTTTTCCTTTCTTCTATGGTATAGGTGAATCCATCTTAGGTGTTGAAGCCTCTTTTCTATTTTGAATTGGGTTTATGGGCACATCTCTGTTTCTCAATGAGTATTTCTTCTGTTGAGCGGACAAAGCATTCATATACCCTCTTTGGTATTCATCTGATTCTTCCTCCAGAGCTGCATCGTTTGCTAAAATGAAATCATCATATTTCTGTGCAACTGAACTTTCTCCATATTCTTCATCCTCAGTGATGTAAATGGGCAGATCATCGGGAGTAAAGAAGTGGTTTTGCTCCCCTCCTACATCATCGTCATCGTCTGAATCTTGACTCACAAAATTCTGCAAAAGAGGTGTTTTAACTTGCTGTTGGGCTGCTGGCTCTTGTGCTCTCTATTCACGCTGCTTAATTATGAATTGTGGTTGCTGTTGGCCATGGTAGTTGGGATTACGAATCTGCGTTTCTGGCTTATCAAGCGTCATTCTTTTGAACATTTTTTCCATCTCACGAAGCAAGTGCTGTTCTGATGCAGATTTGGAAGCTTATTCTTTTATGGTCACTCTTTTCTCTGCTTTCAACCTGGCTCTCTTATCATTCAGATTCGCCTCAACACTAACAGCAATCTTCTGTATATCCTCCAAGGTAGGTGGATCTCTGTCTCGTAGTGAATAAGCCATCTTCGGATCAAAACCGTCTGGGAATTTAAGGAGATCTGACTTTCTAGATGGTCTTAAGTCATCTGGAATTGCATTATAAACTGTATTGAATCTGATAATATAATCCTGAATGGACTCACCAGGATTACGCTTGATGCTAGTATACTCAGAAGTAATTTGCGGCAGATCTTTTTTCATCTCCCATCGATCTAGGAATTGTATCTGAAGCTCTTGTAATGTATTGATACTTGCGGGCTGTAGAGCTCTGAACCATTTACAAACCTCACCTCCAAAATTCTGGGCGAACAACCTCATGGACACATTCTCTTCATCTATTTCATGTAGGTCCAAGAAATCTGTCATTTTAACAATATGCTGCTGAGCGGACACACTCTGCGGAGTGCCATCAAATATTGGAATCTTACTCTGATAATCAGCGGGCATAGGATCCAAATTTGCAGGTAAAACAAGAGGTGCGAATCTCGCAGCCATGGCTCTTGGTGGATTTATAATCTGTTGTCTTGGAGAAACAGGTGGAATGGGAGCAGTAGATGGACGAGGTGTATGCGGTGGAGATGGAGGGGGAAACACCACTGATTGCTGATCAGAAATCTCAGGCTGTATGGGAATGGTAGGGATAAAGGGAGGTTCAGTGGGAATCCGTGAATCGGATACAATTTCAGATGGTCCTAGAGTTTGTGAAGCAGATTCAATGAATTCAGGAATGTTGGTTGCCACAATGGAGTTTTGAAGATTTAGAATATAATTATCGATAGATCTATTTGCTTGTTCAACTTCTAGATACTTGATGAACTCAGGATTGATGACGGTAGAACCAGTGGCACTTTCGGATTTGGTTTCAAACAATGATAACTCGAACTGATCGTCAAACTCAATATCTTCAATGTATTCAAAAACAGTGGGGTATGAGTGAGAATTGACCAAAGGAATAATGGGAGCTTCTCGATGGAAAATTCTTGGGATTAGGTTGGGGTTTTCATATACTGGAGGTGGATTTGGATCAGGATTTGACCTGGTATGCCTTTTTGAAGCCAGTGTATTGATCTATTCAATAAAAATTCAAGGGACACAATAGATTATTTTCAGCCTATCGACTTCTAGACTCAATCATCCAAAAGTATAGAACAAATAAGTATACTGGGGTAATTTGCAAATTAAGTGCTACATTCACAAGCTAACCGGAGATCGACTGAAGCATTGTTTATCTACTTCCGCTTATGCATGGCAAAAGCATTTCGAAAGCTACCTGGCGTGACTTCAGACTCCGTCTATAACTCTTGAAACGAACACACCAACAAGCAAACCATTGATATTATCTTCCCCAGTATGGTCGCCACTATGTTAGCGCTCGAATCTACCTTAGGCTGAAATAAGGTAAAACTCAAAGAAACATCAAACCACGCTCAGCCTCGTAGCTAGCCCTATGAGGACAGGAGAGGGCTCTCTCCGGGTCTATCTCGGAAAAAGGTCTTCAAAGGGGCTGAGATGACTTTAGAATAGGAACTGATTTTAGGCTAGTAAATAGATAGGAAGGTTTGATTTAAATTTTTTGGGTTTTTGTTGAAAAAATGGGAAAAACAATTTTGTGCTTGGGGATGAGGCCAGATCTTTGCAGAGTTCGAATTGGGGCAGGGTAGGCAGTAGTCTTGATGCTTTTGATTATGTGTATGGATGGATCAGAATGACAAGAAGCTGAAGAGGGCAAGGCGGAACAAGGATCCTCTCCAAACTGAAGAAAACATATAAAACTAGACAAATTTAAAGGCAGAGCACTAGAATCAATGGATTCAACCTCATTTACTCATTCATTTAGTTTCAGAAGCAAAAGAAGGGAATGGCATACATTAAACATGAAAGAAATTACAAAAAACTGAGAGAAAACACCATCAAGAACTGAAAGCCACAAGAATCCCAACAGGTGCTGCAAAACCTCTGATCTTTCCTTAGCCAAAATGTAGAAAATATGTACAATAGTGTGCCAAACTTTTCCCAAGAGTCCAACCCTGATAGTGTCTTAGAAATTACATCATATAGACCATCCTAACCCCTTCCCATGCCTCTAGGGGTCGAATTCCTCCTTCTAGGAGTAGTTTCAACTAATTCTAAACAAGGAGCTAGAATCTAGGCAGCCAAACAACTTGCCTCTAAAAGGAAGGAAACTGATTCTTTCACTTGATTTTCACTTTTTTGGGAGTGAATCATCTAGAACAAGTAAAAGTGAATCAAATTTATATTAAAACCACAAAATTACATCAATATAACTCAAAAATTACATCCACAATCAAAACTGGTCCAACTGGCCGAAATCCTGAGCTGGAAAATGAAAAATTGACCAATTTTCTTTATGCGCCCCGCGCCTGAGCTCTATGCGTCGCGCGCATTTCAGCCTGCTTTCGGGGCACTTCCCGGCATCAAAATAAAGCTCATGATAGATTTTTGGAAAGCCCTGGATGTCTGTTATCCAATCCAAGTGGAATGTCCCAATTTGGAGCTCATTTGCCCCTCCAAAACTTCATTCTCCCACAAGTACTTCCTGCTGGTGTAAAAGGTGGCAGAAAGGTGATTTTCATGGTGTTTTTGGCCCTTTTGATCATCCAAAACTTGATGAAATGCTTCGGAAATTTCTGAGAATGCATAAATTACCATGAAAAATCCAAAAATACAAATTTTTCCTCCAGCAAGTGTCCCAATCATAAGCGCGCGTCTTGACGCGCTACGCGTTGGGCTGAAAAACCTGTTTTGAGACCAAAATTTTCAAAAATGACAAAAACTTCTTCAAATTTGCTCAAATTCGGAGCGAAGACCCTCCATCATGTATCATGCTCAGACAATGAAGCCTCGGCCAAAATCCAGAGTGGATCAGGCCTCTTCCGCCGTTTTAGTGCTCTGCTCAGCCTTCTTTTCAGGATCTTCATTTTTGCCTTACAGACGTGCATGCGGGCCCAATAATGACCTTTCATGTGACGGAGCATGTCTTTGTCTCTATTGGCCTTTGCCAAAAACTTCTCTAGATAAATTTTAACATGCATGAGTTCGGTCTCTCGCTCAACTGGTGTCATGTCACCAGGTCTCTTCCGGGCCAATTGTCGATCTTCACGGATTCGTCGCAGCTCTACAAGTGTGTGATGATCCTCTAGCTGTTTGTTACGCTGCTCCAGGTATTTTATCACCCACTGAGCTCTCTGTAACTTAACATTCAGCGTGTTAATCTCGGCCTTATGCTCTTGGACGATCTCTTTCAGTTTCGAGCTAGGAGAGCTCGCATCACCATCAATCAATGTGAATTCAGTATCTTGGCCTCCTGAGGGGCCCTCATCGTGCATAGGCCTCTTTCCTCTGTCCTGAATCTGTACCTGTGCTGAAGTCGAAGGTGAGACCCCTTCCACCCCGGGCGAAGAAAATACTCGCGCTGCTGATGAAGTCAACGAGACCCCTTCCACCTCGGGCGGAGATAATACTCGTCGTGTAGCTGCAAATAAGGCTCTGTGGCCTCGCTGATATGTCACATACACTGGAGCACTGATATGCTCGGTCTCAGGAATTTCAAGCTGGTGTGAAGGCTCTCCCTCATCATGAACTACCTCGGGAGGCGGTTGTGATGCTGTGAAGAAGTCACGGGAGATGAAATCCTCCCAAGCAATGCCCTGTTGTGGCAGCTGATGTACCACCATGATTTTGATCAGCGCGTAATGATATATACTGCTATGCTGCTGTGCTGGGGTCTTCTTCTGTACAAGAAATGTCATCCGCTCTATGTTGCAACACATGAAGTATGGAATGATCATCATACGTACCCTCGTGAAATGCATCAACAAATGGATATGGTACGCATAGAGGCGCGAGAATCTGCCCTCGCAACTGAAATATCGAATGATGAGCTTCATCAATGGTGCAAACTCATCCTTCAGAAATCTGAATGGAAATACCCTGCTCAGCTGCCTCATATACCTAGGTTTGATGTATGGCTCATAGTAGGATTTCTCTAGCTGTTGTCTTTTGTTCCATTCCTCTCCTATGTTTGGTATCCCGGTGGCCTGAGCAATGGTCTCTGGTGACAGAATGAAGTTAACTCCGGCAAGGTTTACATGGACATCATGTAAATGTAGAACAAATAGACGAGCTAGCTCATGATGATGTTGGGTTTGTGAAATCATCTCACAGTATTGGAAACATGACTGATGCTGAAAACAATCCATTGCAAGCGGGCAAGCCTGCAACTGAGCCAAAGAAGTAGGCTCCTCCCTGACATGCCTACCACTTTTGCCACTTTTGTGAGACCTCTGTGGCACATTAATCTCTGCTGTGGAATCACTGTCATACTCCCGCTCATAAACTGAATTCGTCTCTGACATGGCGCTGAAATCAAGATGTTTGCAAAATATATGCTGATATAGGTATAGTGAAAAACAAGAGTTTCAGTGTCTGCTCAAATCCCAAATGTGTCACATGTGTATCAAAGTGTTATAGGAAAGCCACAATGATAAAGGTTCTGTCAAATGATTTTGAATGGAAAACAGTCACTGCTTTGACTACATGGGGATTTTGACAAGTGAGTAGGAAGGAGTACAATGTAGGGTACAGCCCTTGCAATGATAGTTAGGCTTTTTCAATGGAGAATGGGAATAGTGAATATGGGACTGTGTTACAATATAAATGATAAACAGTGTGACAATGACAGTGGTAATGACAACAGTGATTTGAATAAGAGAGAGAGAGCGTGAGGCTATGGTAAACAATAAGCGATGACACCAATAATAATAGAGAGCATGGGCATATATATCAATAACACAATTTTGCAAACCCCCACAATATCATTAACATGTCCTTCAAAACTTCATGGAGTGATTTTGGCAATGCTCATAGGGTTTACATTTCACCACATCAAACACTTGTTTTCTGCAATTTCAAAACACTACCGCATGTTCATGAGTCACTAAGCAGGCATAAATAACTTACTTGCAAGTAAATGAAGTGATTTGATGCGAATTTGGGTGGTGAACTGAAGTTTTCCGGCCCTGAAACTCTACGCGTCGCGCGCATGCCCAGTGCGTCGCGCGCTGTGTGTGCGTCGCGCGCATGCAAAAATGCACAGGCCTGTGATGCCCAGTGCGTCGCGCGCGGTGTGTGCGTCGCGCGCGATGTGTGCGTTGCGCGCGTGCAAAAATGCACAGGCCTATGATGCCCAGTGCGTCGCGCGCGGTGTGTGCGTCGCACACCACCTGTATGCACCACGCGCACTTCCACTTCGACTTCCACGGCTTTGAAAACAAGTTTTCGCCCTTCTACTCTCCAATTCGACCTTTGCTTTGGGAATTTGTGAAAATGACTTGTCCTCCATGGTTTATATGGGTTGAAAAATATCTCATAAGAATCAGATTTGATTTTAATTTTCTCCATAACCCACTTTGTAATGTTTGGCAATCTTGGCACTTTATCATTTAATGCAATTCTGTCTTTTGGCTTTTCACTGTTTTTTTTCTGAGTTTTGGACTGATGTAATGATTTGATTTTTGCAGGGATTTTGGCATTTTGACTTCGGCAAAGACCAGAGGCTGCTTTTGAACTTTTATGGTGGAACAAATACATAATTATTACAAAAAATAGATTTGACAGTTTTTAGTTCAAAACTCTGTCCTCAAATGTTTTTGATGATGAAAACTTGAATTACGAACTTTTTCAAAACCATCCTCATGGCCTGTGGGCTTTTATTACATGTATCAAAAGACTGAAAACCCTAGACTCTAGGACTAAAGACTCTTATTGACGAAAATAATCATTTATGACCATGAATGACGTGACCTGAACTTCGGTGATTTTTGAGGAGTTTTAATTAGCCCTACAGGTACAAGCATGAGGAAATACAAGACGACCAGACCTTCTTGTCAGTCAATGGCATGCCCCTAGCGAAATGCAACGAAGTGGAATGAGCGAGACACCTAAAAATTATATGCAAAAAGCGAAATGATCTCTGATGGAGGGTTGTAAGGACCGACTCTAACACCTAACTCAGCTGTAAAAGATGTGTTAGTTCAAAGTGATGTTGAGGGAAAAAGAGGAAAATGGATTGCTAAAATTCAGGAGTATGACTTAGACATTAAACCTACTAAATTGGTGAAAGGACAAGGCTTGGAAAAGTTGCTAACAGAATCGATTTTTCAGGCTCTAGGAATTAATCTACTTGCACCTTTGGATGAAGTTGTTGATGAAACAAGTCAAAATAGCACAAAGTCAGCAATTAAGTACAAATTTCTCTGCTCTAATTGGTATAAGGATATTATGTTAGGTCCTTATATTACTAGTATAGTCCCTTATTCTTGTTAGTGTAATCCCCTTATTGTTATTGTTGTACCCCTATAACCCCCATATTGTTATTATTGTGCCCTTACATTATTATTGTTAGGTTGGCTAGGATTACATTGTGGCCCCACTAGAATTACACTGTGGCCCCTTGGACTCCTATATATAGAAAGGAGGTTTTGTCATTTGTATCATCCAATAATTGTTCATTTATGTAATGTATTGGAGGTTTACCCCTCGAAGTGGCTTATTTCTAAGGCATTGATCTATCTTTTCTTCTATTTTTGGAGTTGGTTTCATAGCATTTGGTATCAGAGCTTTGGATTCTAGGGTTTTGCTGCTCCAAACAGGTCATTGTGGCATTTTTGCTATAAATTTTTTTATACGGAGGTTTAGAAGCTGAAATGTTTAGAGCGCGAAGCAGAAATATTGAGGAAACTCTTCAAAAAATTCCATAGCTTGGTTCACAACATTTTCGGAGATATGATCTGTGGAAGTTAGGGTTGTTTGCAAGCTCTTGAATCTAACCTAAAATGTCATCATGGAATTTTCGCTATAACATTTTTTCTATGAAGGTTCAGAATCTGAAATGTTTATAGCACGAAGATGAAAGTTTGAGGAACATCTTCGCAAAATTTCAGAGGTTGGTTCGCAACATTTTCGGAGATATGGTATGTGGAAGTTAGGGGTTTTTCAGGCTCCTGAATTTCATCTAAAAAAGGTGATCGTGGAATAATATTCATAACTCTCTCTCAGAGCATCGGATTGGAATTTTGTAAAGAATGGACGCAATTACACGGACTGTAGTTTCCTTTATATCAATTTCAAAACCGAAGGAAGAAGAAGTGACACGTGGCAAGTTGTACAAGTTTTCTCTACTAAACCAGTCCATAATTAGGTCATTGTGGGAGATTGGACATAACTTTTTCTTGAAGAATCCAAATCAGGTCAGACCTAGGGGATTCGAAAGAGGATTTAGAGGAATGCCTTAGGGTCAAATTTCAGATACTGAAGATCTGAAATCACAGAGATAATTTAGTTTCAATATCAAGCTCCTCAAAAGCAAGAAAAAGGTGTGTATTTTTTTTTCCAAATTGCATAAGTCTTGTGAAAAAAAAAAAAATTGAAGTGATTCCAAGGGTCTATTGAGCATATATTTCAGTATTGGGTTATGAAATGCCTCCTAAAAAGAATTCAACACCCATTAAGACCTCAGAATACTCTACTATGACTCATGAAGATGAAGAGTTGCAACATGATCTATTAAAATTACAAGAGCAAGTGCAACAAATTTCGCTCTCGCAAAGAGCAGCAAAAAATGAAATGGAAGTTTTGAAGAAAGGTGTGGAAGCGAAGATGGATGGTTTGAAGAATAATATGGATGGTTTGAAGAAACGCGTGGAAGCTAAGATGGATGGCGTGGAAGCTAAGATGGAGGACATGGAAGAAAAAATGAAAGATAACATGGAAAACATGAAGAATGATCTAAAAGCAGACATGGAAGGTTTGAAAAATTTTATACAAGAAATTATTCCTAATGGAGAAAAGATAGTAGAGGAAACTCATGATGAGAACAAAATAAATGTTATTCGTGTTTTCATAAACTCTAATGTTGGATTGAAGAACCACCATATTCCAAAGATGGATATGAGGAAGTTTGATGGCAAGGATCCCGTAACATGGATACTACAGATGGAGAAATATTTTGATCTCAATAATGGACATAACACACAAAAGGTACGAATTGCAACTTTACATTTAGAACAAAATACATTTGTATGGTATCAATGCCTTTTCTCCCGTAAAAAAAATTGTCACTTGGTCAATTTTTATGAAGGAAATGATAGCACATTATGAGGATACAAAGAGCAACACCTTCTTTAGCCAATTGATAAATCTCAAACAAAAGGGTTCAATGGCGGAGCACATTGAGGACTTCCAAAAATTGAATATAAGGGTAACTGATATTCCAAAGGAATACAGGATTGATGTCTTCATAGGGACTTTAAAGGATAACATCCAACATGAAGTTCACATTCGGGAACCTGATTCATTGGAGAATGCATTCAGGCTGGCAAGAAAAATTGAATGTAAAATTATGGTGACAAGGAATCCTACCACTCACATCTATAAAGATGGAAGTGTTGCTACTCCTAGACTTCCACAACCTACAAGGTTGAAACCACAAAAATTGGAAGAAAAAAGAGAAAAAGGGCTTTGCTACAGTTGTGATAGCAAATACACTAAAGGTCATAAGTGTGCTGAGAAGAAATTATTTTACATAGATTGTGAAGAGGAGGAAGAAAATGAACAAGAAACTTCAAAATAAGAGGATATACACCAGGAAGCAACCCTATAAGAAGAAGAAATGAGTCCAACCATATCATGTAATGCATTCGCAGGAATTACCACTCCTCAAACTCTCAAGATAGAAGGACATATCAAGAAGAAAAAGGTAATAGTGTTGATTGATTCGGGTAGTACCCATAATTTTATTCATTGTAATGTAGCCAAGGAATTGAATTGTTTCCTATACCCAGCAGCAGAATGTCAAGTGATGGTTGCAAATGGAGGAACTATAAATTGCTCAGGAAAATGCCATAATATCAAGCTAGCCATGCGGGAATATGTATTGAATAGTCCAATGCTTTCCATCTCAATGGGAGGTGTTGATGTTGCACTAGGAGTACAATGGTTACAATCTTTGGGGATGGTAGCTTTTAATTTTCAAGAGCTTTTCTTGAAAAAAATTTCGGAAGGAAAGGCAATCGAATTACGAGGTATCGCAGGGAAGCTAGGAAAGATAATAAGCTCTAATGTCATGAAAAAGCTTCTGAAGAAATAACAATGAGGCGTAATTGCACAATTATGCTCACTAGAAGTTCCAACATCAAAATCATCTATTTCTCCAGATCTCCAAAAATTCTTGGACAATCATTCCAAGGTGTTTGATACTCCCAAAGGACTCCCACCTATTTTTTATCATGATCTTGCTATTCATTTGATTCCAGGAAGTGTTCCTCCAAACATCAGGCCTTACAGATATCCTTATCTCCAAAAGAGCGAAATTGAACATATGATTTTAGAAATGTTAGAGGCTGGTATAATTCAACCTAGTCAAAGTTCTTTCTCTGCCCCAGTAGTATTGGTGCACAAGAAATATGGATCATGGCGCATGTGTTCAGATTATAGGGAGCTCAATAAGCTCACTATTAAAGATAAATTTCCCATTCCTGTGATTGATGAATTATTGGATGAATTACATGGAGAAATTTATTTTACCAAGTTGGATCTTCGTTCAGGATATCATCAAATTAGAATGAAGACTGAAGATATTCCAAAAACAACATTTCAAACTCATGAGGGTCATTAAGAATTTTTGGTCATGCCTTTTGGCCTTACCAATGCACCTTCTACATTTCAAGGGTTGATGAATTCCATTTTCAAACCCTTCCTTAGAAAATTTGTGCTAGTATTTTTTGATGATATACTAATCTATAGCAGGTCTTGGAAGGATCATGTTGAACATGTTGACAGGGTGCTCAAACTACTGCAGGAGAAACAATTATATGCAAAAACATCCAAATGTTTCTTTGGAGTACAAGAGGTGGAATATCTGGGTCATATTGTATCTCACGAGGGTGTTAAAGTAGACCCTAACAAAATTAAAGCCATTAAGGAATGGAAAGTCCCCACAACCATAAAGCAGCTGCGAGGATTTCTCGGGTTAACAGGGTATTATCGCAAGTTTTTTAAGAATTATGGGAGAATAGCAGCACCTCTAACAACATTATTGAAGAAAGATGCATTTTCATGGACTCCTGAAGCAACTAATGCCTTTGAACATCTTAAAGAGGCAATGTGCCTAGCACCAGTCTTAGCTACTCCAGACTTCACAAAAATCTTTATTGTGGAATGTGATGCCTCAGGAAATGGAATTGGTGTAGTTTTAATGTAGGAAGGAAGACCCATTGCTTTTGAAAGTCGTCCAATCAAAGGAAAGTATTTACAGAAACCTATTTATGAGAAGGAAATGTTAGCAATTCTACATGCACTAAAGAAATGGCGAACTTACCTAATGGGAAGACACTTCAAGGTAAAAACTGATCATGATAGTCTTAAACACTTTTTGGAACAAAGACTATCTTCAAAAGAGCAACAAAAATGGGTCACAAAGATGTTGGGTTATGAATTTGAAATCATCTACAAAAAAGGGAAGCTAAATGTTGTTGCAGATGCACTCTCAAGAAAGGATGAAGAGGTGGAAGAATTGCTTTGTGCCATTTCTATTATCCAACCAGATTGGATAACCGAAGCAAGGGATGAATGGAAGAAGGACGAAGAAGTCTGGACACTCATTCAAAATTTGCAGCAAGATCCTAGTACATCTAATACATTTAGTTGGAAAAATGATTCCTTATGGTACAAAGATCGCTTATATATTTGCAAGAATTCCCAACTAAAACAAAAGATTCTTTTGGAATTGCACACTTCTCCTTTAGGAGGACACTTGGGGATTTTTAAAACTTACCACAGGTTGAAGAAAGAATTTGTTTGGGATGGCCTTAAATCTGATTTTCAAAATTTTGTGGTGGAATGTTTGGTTTGCCAACAAAATTAAGTTGAGACAATTAAGACCCTGGGTATTCTATAGTCTTTATCCATTCCAAGTCAACGTTGGGAGGAGATTTCAATGGATTTTATCACAGGTTTACCTAAGCCCGAAGGAAGGAATTTCATCATGGTGGTAGTTGATAGATTTACCAAGTATGCACACTTTTTTGCATTATCTCATCCATTTAAAGCAAGTATAGTTTCTACTGCATTTATTGGAACAATTCAAAAGCTACATGGAAACCCGAAGATTATTGTCAGTGACAGAGATCCCATTTTTACAAGAAATTTTTGGACGGAATTATTTTCTTATTTGGGTACTCAACTAGCTCATAGCTCATCTTATCATCCTGAATCTGATGGTCAAATAGAGATAGTGAATAAATGTTTGGAAGGATATATTGGTTTTTTTGTATCTGATAAGCAAGCATAATGGGTCAAGTGGTTACCTCTTGCTAAATGGTGGTTTAACACTTCCTTCCATACTACAGCAAAAATGACCCCATTTATGGCACTTTATGGATATCATCCACCGTCCATCACATCTTCTTTAAGGGAAAATTCTAGGGTTCAAGCAGTGGAGGATCACATCGAGCATCAACAAGAAGTTCTCCAACTCTTAAAGGATAACCTAAATTTGGCACAAAATTGAATGAAACAATAAGCAGATCAACATCGCAGTGAGAGAATTTTTGATGTGGGAGACTGGGTATTTTTACGGCTATAACCATACAAACAAATGTCCCTCAATCAAGCTAAGAAGGATAATAAATTATCGCCAAAGTACTATGGTCCTTACAAGGTGTTGTAGAAGATTTGTACTATGGCATACAAATTGGAGCTTCTAGCTTCTTCGCGAGTGCATCTAGTTTTCCATATTTCATGCTTAAAAAAGGTTATAGGGGAAAAACTTATAGTTCAAACAATATTTCCAGAACTTGATGAGGAAGGAAAAACCATATTGGAACCTGAAGAAGTCACAGAACAAGAACTTGACAGCTATGAAATCAATCAATTTCAGAGTATCTCATCAAATGGAAGAACTTACCCACTAAAGATTCTACATGGGAGGATGAGAATTTTATACAAAAGCACCCTGAGCTACTCAAGCATTGAGGAAAACACTTTTTTGAAGGAGAGGAGCATGTTAGGTCCTTATATTACTAGTATAGTCCCTTATTCTTGTTAGTGTAATCCCCTTTTTGTTATTTTTGTACCCCTGTAACCCCCATATTGTTATTATTGTGACCTTACATTATTATTGTTAGGTCGGATAGGATTATATTGTGGCCCCATGGACTCCTATATATAGAAAGGAGGTTTTGTCATTTGTATCACCCAAGAATTGTTCATTTATGTAATGTATTGGAGGTTTCCCCCTCGAAGTGGCTTATTTCTAAGGCATTTCTCTCTCTTTTCTTCTATTTTTGGAGTTGGTTTCATAACATATTATTCATTACTTGTGCTTTTTCTCTTGTCCACCCTCAATAAACAGAAAAAAGTACAGAGCTCTTAAACTCAAAGCTCAACCTTATGTTATAATTGATGCTAAATTATATTGGAAGGATCTTGCTGGTATTTTTTTTTTTGTGTTTGACAGAAGGAGAGTCAATGGAAGTTATCAAATAATACCATGAAAGTCTGTGTGGAGGCCATTATAGCTGGAACATTACTACTCATAAAATTTTGAAATCAATTTTTTACTGGCCTTCCTTGTTCGTTGATGTATACACAGTGGTTAGAGGCTGCAAGAAATGTCAATTGTTTGCAGAAAAGAAAAGGTCAGCTCCTCTACCTCTTCTCCCTGTATTTGTTGAAGAACCCTTTAGACAATGGGGATTATATTTCATTGGAGAAATTAATCCACCATCAAGTGGGCAGTTTAAGTGGATTCTGACTGCCACTGATTATTTTACAAAGTGGGTGGAGGTAATACCTACCAAAAAAGAAAATGATCTAGTAGTAATGAAGTTTCTGGAAGAGAACATCTTCAACAGGTTTGGATGTCCAGTGAATATTGTAACAGAAAATGCTTAGGTATTCAATTCAGTCAGATTCATTATTTTTTGTCAAACATATAATGTCATTTTGTCTCATTATACAACATATCATCCTCAAGGGAATGGGTTAGCTAAATCTTCCAACAAGACATTGGTTAAGATTATGAAGAAAACAATTAATGAGAATTAGAAGAACTGGGATTCAAAGTTGATATTTTCTCTCTGGGCAGTAAGAATGACTACTAGAATATCTACTGGTAAGTCCCCTTAAGAATCGGTATATGGTACTCAAGCTTTGTTTCCTACTCAGTTAGCTAGACTAGTAATTTCTTTTCTTCAAGAAGCACAAGAAGAACCTAATGCATTGATAAGAAGGTTGAATAAGGTGATAGAATTGAGTGAGAGCGGGAATAAAGTCAGGGAAAACTTGGTCACCTATCAAGAAAAGATCAAGTCCATTTTTTATAGAAAATCAAAGGATATTCTTTTTCAAACTGGAGATTTGGTATTAAGATGGGATACCAAAAGAGAAGAAAAAGGAAAACATGGTAAGTTTGATCCTCTCTGGTATGGCCCATACAGGATTATTGAAGCAAGATCAAATAACACTTTCATGCTGGAGAATCTTGATGGAGAAACAATAGAGCTGCCTGTGAATGGGCAGTATCTAAAACATTATTTCTAGCATTGAATTATTATGGTTCACCATTGTACATATTCGGTTTCCTTCATTGTAAATTTATCATAAAATAGTATTTGATTCCATGCCCGAAGTGAAGGCACTAATCTATGGTTGTTAGTGTTTCGTGGAAAAAAACACTATCCCCGGGTGGAGCCAGATGTTGTGGCTCATTTTCAATATCCTTTATTTTTATTTTCCAAAATACAAAAAAAATAGAAAATTATCAAAATATATGTTAAAGTATAAAGGTTCATATACTTTGGCATAAAAATGTAGTATATATTGCATTAAATTTTAAAGCTAATACTTTAAGCTTTGTGGAAGCGAGTCCCAATGCACAGATTAAAAAGCAAGTATCTTATGGAGCGAGATCCGACGATTCAACAGAAAGGGGAATAAAATAGTCAACCCACGGGCACTTTCAACGTGCGGGTTAACGAGGAGGGTGCCTCCGCAGTTGACCCTGTTGACTGTAGGGCCAATCCTAATCAACGGTCGAGATTCACTGCAAGGGCATGAACCCGACGAGCTCTTCATACCTCAAGATCTCCCATAGTGACATATGCAGCCAGTTGTTGACAGATGTAATCCACGTCGAAGTAATTTTAACAATCTTTTGGCGTGTCTCATCAGCATTTAATTCTTATGCTTGTGCCACTTATTTAAGAAGAATTCTCATTTTTCTAAGGTTATTGTTGTTAGTTTTTGTTTGAAAGTTGTGTCTGCGCTATGTCTGTCTCTATAGTCTGCCACCTTGACGATTGTCTGTCACCCCAAGTGAAACTATGTCCAAGCGTCCATCCCTGTCAGGTTCTTCCAGTCACATTCCTCTCATGGATATTGAGAGGGATATCCAAGATACTATATGTTCTCTAGACCACCTTTCATTTTACCAGCAAGTCTGCCTAAACGATAAAACTTCTCCAATTTACACTGCCATGGTTAAAATTGGTGTTTTTTCTGCATGCATCCTGAGAACTCACCTTTTTCCTGAATTTGTGTATTGTCTAGTGTCTGTTATGTACCCTAGAAAATGTTTCGTAATAAATTGTCAAGGGGAAAATGTTCTGCAAGTCCCAGCCAAATTAACTCGTCAAGCTCTGTGCTACCCTAAGTTAGAGTCGTATGTCCAATTCACTGATGATTCCTTGGTGGCAAAATATGATAGTCTTGCAAGTCAGGAGTTTAACTAATTCACCTTTTTTCTGAAGCTAGATACACAACATTTTGCACCTGATAATAAAGAATTTCCCATGGAGGTTTTCGATATAGAAATCAAACTAGTGTTGAGGTGCATTGCAAAGATTTTGTGAAAGGATGATAACAATACATTGGACAAATCAGTTCTGGGAATGTTCCCCATGATGATGAAGCCAAAAGTGGTGTTGGATATTCCATCTTATTGGCAAGAAGTTGTCAACTCTCAGCTCATGAGCTTATCACTGACGGATTCATTCAAGTTTCCTTCTCTTGTTATTTACCTATTTTTATATCAAAATGTAGAATAATTTATGCATCTGGGGTTAAATATAATATATATAAATAAGAAGAGGTAATCAATAGTATTTTGGACAGACATAGTGAGGAAAGAACAGAATGAGGGTGGTTTTTTTTATTTTTCTAGTCATTTGATGTCTACTGCATATAATATTTCGAATGGAATTTCTCCCCCCTTTCTGCCAAAAGCTCAAGAGTTCTTGTAGTTGGAGACAAGTTGTAAGTTTGGTGATTGGTTTGTCTTTAAAGACTGTTCTGAAATTAGACTTTATGGAGCTAGTGTAGAACCTTATAGGCTTCATGTATTTGTGCCTATGAGATTATTTGCTTTGGAGTTCATTAGGAAAATTTTAAACATGGATCAAATACACTTTGTGCCTATGAAAAAAATTCACATGTTTAAGTTACCAATGACTGTTGGTCCTTTTTATAGTTAATATGAGACAAGCCATTGATGAAGCCTCTAAGATGTTAGATGCAATGCACCTATTGTTAGGAGATAAGTGGGCTTATGACCCTCACAATGTGATTTCTAATAGGAGAATTGAAAATTTCTATTCAGCATTCATTCATGAAAGCAGGCCTTGTTACACCATTTTTTGGTCATCTAACCTACTATCATTAGATGGACCCAAGTGCACCACGTAAGACCAATTTTACCCTAAGTAAAATTTCTTTCACTATGTGAAATAACTTAGTAAAACACCTTTATTAAGTTGTTTATGGTCTAAACAGAAAACCCCAAAAGGAAATAATAAACAAATCTATATTTGTTTATATTTCCTGGTCATATTTAACCCAAAACAAGGAAATCAATTAAATAAATCCTTATTTATTTGATTATTTCCTAGGAATAAGTTATTTAAATCCTATTTAAATAATATTCCTCGTTAAATTTGACTAAATCATTTATAAATAATTAAATAAATCATTATTTATTTAATTATATTCCCACCATTTCCTTAAAATAGTAAATAAATCATTTATTTATTTATTATTCACAAATAAAGGATTTAATCTAAGTCAAATACCTTTTCCCTCCAACAAATATAATAAAATATTCCATAAAAGGTGGATCTAGATTTGGTTAATGTTATTTTAATCATGCACCAAGATCTAGAATGACCCAATATTTTGTTATAAATAGGAGGGTTTTTCCTATCATTCTTCACTTTTCGTTGCTCATTTTGTCACTCGGATCTATATTCTTCGTTGAGACTTTGAGCCATTATCATTGTCATATTTTCCATTTTTTGGTTCTGGTGAGCTCCCTTGAGTTCGTCTTGTCCTGGGTTTTCTACACCATCAGGAGAGAGAAATGCTAGATCCGAAGTGGCCGAGGACTTCCAAGAACCCATCCCATCGAGGGAGAATTGGAAAACACCTTCTTGTTTTCCTCCTAGGTGCCCTTAATACAAAAATTCTTTCAAAAATATTGTTCTTGTCTTGTCTATTGGATGTATGGAGCAAAACTTTATTTTTACTGCTTAATGTCTCTTTATGCATAGATCTGGTTTTCTGCAGCACTTGTCTTGATCAACTAACTACAGATCTGAAGATATTGACAGCCATATTTGATGTTAGGGCTATAAGTTATTCGTAGCTAAAGTGGTCTTTTTTCGTACACTTCGACAAAAGATTCATACTAACAATTGGCGACTCCACACGGGTTTTCAATTACGACCGCTGTCGTTTTTCATATTCCTGCATATCCAGCTACTTCAGACCCTAGGGTTTCTTTTCAACCTTTTTTTTTTCCTATTTTTATGTTGTTTTTCTCACATAAAACCCTAAAACATTAAAATTTCTAACTTCCGCGTGTTTTTGGCCCTATTGCGCAGGTGACAGACATCAGCCGCAACTGAGACAACAACTTTTTCGGAAATCTGTAGTCGGGACAATCAGAACTTCAGGTCACACTTTTCAGCCCTGAACCTACGACCTGGACTCCAGGTCGCACTTTTCAGCCCATTATCTGCGACCTGCACAGAAAACAGGTCAGAACCTGCGACCTGCCAGTTTTTCTGCTATTTTTCTGCAATTTTTCTGGGTTTTTCTGAAGCTTCTGTAAGGGTTCTCCAGCCTCTGTCTCAGCCCATTTAGACCTGTTTCTGATCTTTTTTACTCATCTAAGTGGGAACCTAGCCCCCTAGGGCTTTAGTAGCCTCCAATTTTTGTGGAAGAGTTTTAACTGTTTCAGGTGTCTGTTTTTTCATAGTTTCATCCACCCCTTTTTCAGATCTAATACCTCCTTTTCAAATCCCTTTTAATCAACTCTTCTCCCTTTCAAATCACCTCCTAAAGTTTTGTTTGGATCTACCTTTAGGGCCTCCTCCTTGACCCTTCTGCTTTTTGCTGATTTCCTCTTTTTTTCCAGCCACCTTGCCTCTGCCTCTTGGTTGTGTTCTGCACCTCTTTTCAGCAGGTTTCTCCTTTAGATCCCTGTCCCTTTCGACCCTAGATTTATTGGCCTCTTTTTCGTGTGTTTTGACTATATTTTTTTCCCTCTGTTAGACTAGTTTTGAGAGACCCGCCTTTTTGGGTTAGATTGATGCATTGTTCGCTGTTAATTTTCTGTTATTTCAGCATTATATACTGTTCTCTGCAGATTTATTTTCAGTTACGCACCACACTTTTTATTTTGCTCTCAAAATGTCAGGGTTTAAAAATTAAAATTAACGCACGCCACACACTCACCCTAAGCAAAGAAGAGCCTGGTTCACACCGCCAGGCAAAGACTTTAAAACATTGTAAAATCAATTGACACTGCACCTTTTCTGCCCTTGTTTCGACATTGTAATCACTTGATTCTGCACCTCCCTACCCTTGTTGGTCGTTCTTCTTCCCCTTGTGACGTGTTTGTGTTGTCATCATTACGCCCCCAAGGCGCACCTCCCAGAGACTTCTTGGCCTTCACCCTCAGTTTCCGGTCGGTCGACCTACTCCGTCCCGCCGTTGTCGAGTTAGCCCTCCTCCGAGTCCACACTCTGACTCCTCTTCTAATTCATTGGGTTCTCCTTTTACTTCTGGTTCTCCCCCTATCACCTTCACTATGTCTGGTCCAGGGCCTAACGCTAGCGGGAATCCTGGCCCTAATGCCGGGACTACTACTAGTAGAACCGCCACAGGAACTACCTCGGCTGCACCCTTGCTCCCTTACATGGCAGGCCTCAGCCTCCCCGATCTCAATCAGTTGATCAATGACCCTATCCGCCACGATGTTGGTTGGCCTGCTATGCCAACCAAGCTCCCCTCCAAAATCCCTAAGTTTGAAGGCCTTGCTGGAGAATATCCAACCAACCACGTCCGATCTTTCCACATGTGGTGTTCCTCCAATTCCATTACCGATGATTCCATCTGTCTTCGGTTGTTCCAATGCACGCTTACGGGCGAAGCCTCTAAATGGTATGTTGACCAGGCCACCTCTTCCCATACCACCTTTGCGACCATTGCCCAAGCCTTTTTATCTTATTTCCAGCTCCCTCTCCGATACGACACTGGTACAGAGCTTTTGACTTCTTTCCGTCAAACCTCTTCAACCCGCCTTTCCACTCATGTCTAGGAATGGCGGAGAAGATGGAGCTTATGTCGAGCTCCCACATTCGAGGATCGGGTTTATATAGACTAGTTCCTTCACACTCTCTTACCTCCCATTGGCAAAGATGTCGCCTCTCATTTCCCTCAAACCGAAGAAGCCGCCCTCCAAATCGCCTTGAAATATGACCTGATCTACGCTCATTCTGGTTATGTTTATACCGTCCTTCCTGACCTCCCCAGGCCCGATGGCGCTAACACCCCGGGGGCATCTCATTCCGCCGACGGTATCGTTGGAGCCCTTTCTCATCCATATGCTCAACCTCCTATGGGCTATGGTCCCCCTCCGGGAGGGGCCAGCACCTCTATCACTTTTCACCCTCCAGGTAGCATGTATCCAGGATACGGCATGCCTTATCCTTTTGCCCAACCTCCTGCTTACCTCAATGTTTCCCAACCTAACCACTATCCTTATCTACAGCCTGGTGCTCCAGCTCCTCCAGCATATGCACTTCCACCTCCCTTTCCTTCTCAACCCCAGCAACAGCACCTACAGCCCCCTCCAGGGCAAGTATTTGCACAGCAGGGCACGACTAATCCTCCTTCCTCTCAAAGAAGGCAGAGAGGAAATCAAAATCAATCTGCCCCTGGTACTCGTGGACCCAATCCTCAAGGTACTGACCCTAACACTGCTAACCAGCAACAGGGCACTCAGCCCAAGTTGGACAGGCCTATTCGCACAAATAAGCCTTGTTCGTGTTGCCATGTTTACGGTCATTACACTCACGATTGTTCCCTCTTACCACAGATGCGAAAGATGTGGGAGTCTCAAGCCACATTGCGAGGACAACATGCCTCCCCTCATGCTCCCCCTAATGTGACTACTACTCAACCGGCTGTGTTTACCGATCCTTTCCCCCAGCAAGGATTCGTGGCTGCCCAACCACCTGACAGACAGGTCGCCACTCAACCTTCCCCTTCTGGTTCCTCCGATTACCAGATTCTCATGATGAACTCTGATCCATCCCCAACCGTTGACCTTCACCTTCAAACTCGGTCTCGCCAATACCCCAAGCCTTCCGCTCAGTCTGCCCCTGAGTCCCCTTCTTCATGTTCTACAGAGCCTCTTTCAACATCCAATGGCCCCTTACATATCCCTCAACCCAAAGTTGAGGTTCATCCCAAGGTTCCTAAGGGACCATTATGCCGAAATGATGCTTCTGGTCCAGCTGCTCATTCGTATAACATAGTAGATGATTTGGCACAGTCTCCTGCTGCCATTTCCACATTGGAACTCCTCCAGTCGTGCCCTTCCCAAAAGAAGGCTCTCCTATCTACCATGGGCGTTGTAGATCCTGCTGATGACCAAATGATCGTTTTCGACGCCCATCAATTAGAACATCCCCCTCTTCCTGCTTCCGTTGCCTTCCAAATCCCAGTCAAAATCCGGAACGCTAACGTTTCTCAGTGTATAATTGATGAGGGGGCATCCACCTGTATGATGTCCACTTCGGTTTGGAAGCAACTCGGATCTCCTGAGTTGGCCCCTTCCACAATCACCCTTCGAGCGTGGGACGGCCACGCCTCCCAGCCCATTGGCCTTTTCCATAATTGTCCTATCACCCTTGCGGGTAAGACTGTTTGCGTTGACGTCGAAGTCATCGAAGCCCCTCTAGATTACAACATTCTCTTGGGGAAAAGCTACACCTATGCCATGTCTGCTGTCCCATCCGCGGTTTTTCGCAAGATGTCTTTTCCTCACAATGGAAAGATAGTCACTATCGACCAGTTGACCTATCATGAGTCGAAGTCTCAGCCCTCCCCTGAGACGACCATCTCCTCTATAGCCAATAAGAAAACCGTCGATTCCTTGACCAGTGTCTCTCCCGGCGTCTATAAAGACTCTTCTTTGCTTGTAACGTTTCCTGGTCTCCCTCCTCCTCCTATCTCCGATCCCAGCTTATCGAATGTTTGCATGATGCAATCGTCTCGGGCTGCCCTTAAGTGGCCCGCTTCGGCTAGTCAGCAACCTCAGACTCAACCTCGCCCACCGCAACCCACTCCTAGTCATTCACCTCAGCTGGCCGGACCTCCTCCTTCTGGCCCTTCTCCTACAGCTGGTATCCCTGAACCCCTTTATCCTCCTGGGTCGGTTCCCCCAGGCCTCAACCATCTCGAAGTTGTCCCTCCTGGTCATTACCCCGCTGGTCAGATACCTTTCCTGGCTCCCCCTCCCGGAGTCTATTCGGTCCCCGTCATGGCCACCCTCTCTCTCCCCAACCTGACCCTGGGCATACCCATCTGGTACCTTGACCCTCCAGCCGCTACCCCACCTGGTCACCCCAAACCATATCTTTCTTTGACACCCATTCAACCGGTCCCCCTCGCTTCCTCTATTGCCTCCACGCCCCCCGCACCTCCTCAGGACCCTGCTCCTGTGGTGGCAACTCCAGGAATGAAAGGCAAAGCTCGCAAGGGGGCATCCAAAGACAAGGCCACCCCGACTGACCCGACTCCTCCTCCACCCACGAAGCCTTGCGCCTTGTGTGATGTCGTCGATCACACCACCCATACTTGTCCTGAATTGCCCCGTATTCAACCCATGGTTAAAGTCGCGTTCCCTGAGTCTACGGTCCCTGACCCCTCTATTCCACCCTCGTCTGTAACCAAGAACCCAAATATTATTCGCACCAACAAATCCTGTGCTTTATGCGGTGTCCATGGCCATTACTCCCACCATTTTCCTCACCTGACGCATTACCGCGCCTCTTTAGAGGTAGTTCGAGAGTATGAGGTTGAACAAAATCAGTCCGCCTCTCCCATACTTGCGTAGTATGCTTCAGGTCAGCTTGAGGATCCCTTCACTCCCATTGACATTCCCCCCCATGATGTCCAGATGATGGAGTCTACTACCAACATTCTCTACCTATCATCCTCTGTGAGACCTTTGGAGAACATTCCCTTTGAATCCTCCCCTGTTGTTTCGCTTGATCCCCCTCCAGCGACCACCCTGGGCTTAACATCCTTTGACCATCTGTTTATTTGTTCCTCTTTCATCCCCCGTGACGATCCGTATGTTAGCATTTCTTCCTATACAGATGATCTAGGTAGCTTTGCCGCGTCATGTGGATTCCCTTCCTCTCTTCATCCCCTCTGTTCCCGTCAGGATGTCCTCTTGGAAGCCCTCTCCACCCATGACCCCATCCTTCCCGCCCATAACCGGGATAACACCACCCCTATCCATGTTGACCTCCGCAGCCTGAGTCCCAGCCATTCCTCCTATAGCCCTCATATACCACCATCTAGTTCGTATATGAGTCATAGCCATCCTGCCTATCGCACTCCCTCTCGCAGTTGCCACTCGATGTCTCCTATACACTCACGCTGTCGTCATTGTTCCTCCCCCTCCCATTTTCTTGTACCACCATTCCGCAGGGCCTCCCGTCCACACCCTATATTGGTTACGCAAATGGTGCAAGTCGTTACTCCTGGAATCTAGCCTCGGCAGGTTGGGGCATTTTCACCCCCTTGCATGCCCTTGTTCTCTCAAACGAGGTCTGCATTGGTCCTGCCACCAATAATCAAGCCGAATACAATGCAGTGCGGGGTCTTTTAGCCGATGCCCTCTCTCATCACATCCTCCATCTGCATGTTCGTTTAGATTCCCTACTTCTTGTCCTGCAACTAAATGGTGTCTATCATGTGCATAATCCTGTGCTGTTTAGACGATATTTACGAGTGAAACTCTTGATACGTGAATTTGAAACCATAACTTTCAACCATATACCTCGAGAACAAAATCACTATGTAGATAGCATTGCAAACCATGTTCTGGATTGGCATTTATCACACGCATTTTATACAAGACAATAACAATCTTAACCATTAAAAATATGCATATCCATAATATGTGTCGCAAAAAATGTGTTTAGAGTCCATCTACTCTAATACATATGACATGCCCATAGCATGTTACAAAAAAAAAACTCAAAACTGGGGGCACCACCTGTCCCTACATACACACTAGGGGGCACCACCTGTCCCACACCTAATCACTATCTGGCAGATCCCGAGCCAATGGCTCTGCTCCTGCAGCATGTAGATCACATATGCCTTGACCGGCCATCGCCATGCGCCGCATGACCCCTCGCAATTTCGAGGGTAGACCAATACATGGCTCTATGTACCGGTCGTCTAAGTCTTGCCACCCGCACTCTGAAACACCGGTCAACAACCTCTCGCATCTGCGGCGGATGTCCTCCAGGAGGGCGGATGCATCCTCATTATGCGCCACTCTCGATCCACTTCGGCCTACAGCTCCTGATGCTGTCGGTCGTCCCATATATCCAGTCGGTTTTACTGGAGCTATATCTGCATACCAAAAGTACATGAATCAGTACCCTATCTATTGTTCAATAACTTTAACATGCCCAAAAAAGAGTAGTCACTTGTCACTTACCATCGGGTCCCCATACTCGACCAGGCGGAAGTGGTAGGTCCGGATCCCCACAATAACTCATCCCACTATAGGGATATTCGTCTATGTATAACGGCATCTGATCCCAATGGGCAAAGAACTCAGGTCAAAACACCCATCTGACCGCCCCTCCTCCTCCTCTGCATAGTAGTCGCCCCCACCGGCGCATCCTGGGCTCTCTCGGGCCCCCATCTGGGAGTTGTATACGAGGTCGTAAGGTCAGGATCTTCTCAAAAAAGAAGGAGCACAATAAAGTCCCATACGAGCAATCGTGGTTCACTTGCCACTTGCAAAGCGACAGCTGTCGTTTTAACGACACCAACAGCATTTGGGCCCACCCATAGTAGGTCCCACTCAACACACTCTCCACAATCATCATCTGCCCCCCAGTGATGTGATGAAGCGCCTGGTTGCCCAGGATCCGCAGCACCGCTATGGCCACTGCACGGGTCTCTAATCTCTCTAAGTCCCTGATCGGTATCCGAGTCCCTTTGACTTGGAGACCCAGTCGACAATGTCGCTCCACAAACTCCATGATGTTCCGCCCCCGCGGTAACACTAGTTGTGTATTTCCCACCATCCCCAGTGGCAGGAGACCAGTCAGGAAATACAGATCCTAGACTGTCAATTCGATCCTATGCCCCTGCACTAAAAAGACCTCATGATCTGGATACCAATAACTGACAATCCGGGAAAACAAGGGCTCCCCTGCTCTCATCAAAGGTTTCTCCAAAAACTTCAGAACCCCAAATCTGGCCAATACACGACGGACACCCTAATCAGCCTGGATCGCTGACCGTAGTGCACCCAGGTCTCTCTCTCTCCAGTTGACCCGTATATCTGCCATATCTGCACAAACACATCATCTTTGTTAGTATGCAGATAGGAAACACTGTAACCAATCACAAAAACCCAAAATCTCAGCCCTAAAACAACTGCAATCTCCTTCATCCTCCAGGTCGCACTTTTTTTCCCAATCCTGGGACAGGTCGCAGTTTTTGGCTCAAAAACTGCTTCCCAGGTTGCATTTTTTGGCCCAAAAAGTGCGACCTAACCATAGAGGTGAAAGAGGGTCTGTTCCTGAGATTCTGGGCCCTAATCTGAACTTTCAATCCATCAAAATGAAAGAGTAAGGTTAGGCCTCTTACCTGTAACTAACGGATCTCGATTCCAATGGTCAGTTTGTCCGCTACGCTCGCCGCAAGATTTAGTGCCTTCTCTCCTCTCTACATTCACCACAGCAACACTAGCAAATGAGTGAATTTGGAGGGAAAATTGCCTTATTAAAAGAGAACCCTTGTTTTTTCTTTCGCCTGCTGCGACCACACCATAGCTCCGTTTGACAAACCGTCTACACCATTGGAAAGCTCTCACCGAGCCCTCAAATGGGTATCTGTTAGTTTTTTGTGATTTGATACTTCACCAGGACACATTTTGTCCAAGATAGGTCACTTCACCTCCCCCCAAAATCGAATTTCCTCACTTACAACACTTGTACTTGGGGCACCACTTTGCCTCCATACTTGTCTTTGTTCGTGTCGATTTTCGTCATGAGATACCATCTTGTACTCATGTTTTTCTGGTCCCCCATGGGACCTTTTCTTTGTGGTAGCACCATCGAGTCACCCTTGTTTAGAGCATCCAAGTTGAGTCATCATCACATTCATGGA
Source organism: Pinus albicaulis (assembly GCA_034641835.2). Classification (NCBI taxonomy): domain Eukaryota; kingdom Viridiplantae; phylum Streptophyta; class Pinopsida; order Pinales; family Pinaceae; genus Pinus; species Pinus albicaulis. Next base: position 1,824,261,058 of record CM076575.1, on the reverse strand, counting down.
GTCTATCCCGAGTCCCTTTGTACCCCGCTATAGTCCTCCATCCTTCCTTGCTTGGTCTCTCTCTTGTGTCGCACATTATGACCGTCCGTCCCACTATCCCCTATCCCTCATGATACTGTGTCAGTCGCTGCCATGTCATTCATGTCCTTTATGCTCTAGCAAGGGAAGTCGTCCATTTGCTACTCAGTCCCCTCCATTCCATCATCATCATTGGTATTATTCTGTCAGTCGCTCTACTATTTTCTCTCGTGCCTTAGTTGAGGATCTCTCATTGCCTCACCTACGGCGGACCTCCTTCTATCGACATCAGCTCCTTCATTCCAGAGGACAGGTCTAGAGAGCGGTGTACCTTGGTTCCAGCTTCCACTCTTGTTCGGTGCCTCGGATAAGGCAAAGGGATCTCTCATTTCCCTTTGACTTGATTGTTTCTCTACTTCAGCTCCTTTCAGCATGATCGAGATCCGTATGCTTGATGGTCCAGTGATGCAGCAGCAGCTATTGGTGATGCCCAGGTGTGTGTGATATGTCTCAGCCCTCATGAGGGGGTGGCCCTGCAGGTAGCCCCCCACATGCCCGGATGACCTCTTCATTGCAGCCTTCGATGCAGCTCCATATACTTGATGATGTCGGCCTTAGCCGCCTGTAGCGCCTCTTTGATTTGCATGTAGTCAGATTTTGTGAGCCCTTCCCCGCTTGTAGGGGGCATTTGGGTTGTATTTGTATCTCATGTACTCAGATATTATTGTATAAGTCCTAGCTGTTATCCCAGGCACAGCATGTATATGGGATCCCTCATTGTATTTCTATCTGGCTCATGTTTATGTCGGTTGTACTTTATGGTTCGGTCCCTTGTTTACTGGACACACTATTCTTTTGTACTTTGTCTCGGCGGGCATAGGTATGCCTCCCCCGCCGCCTTTAGCACAGGTACCCTCTCATAAAAAGAGACTTGTTGCACCTATAAGTCTCGTCTCCTCAGGGTCTAGTTCTTCAGCACCTTAGTCTACCTCACATTTCTCTCTCTGACTTCCCTCTTGATGTCTGGTGATTGAGTTCTTACAACGTACTTCGGTCATACGATTTGCTCCTAACACTCGCACGCTGGGGGGCAATCTGTTACACCATTTTTTGGTCATCTAACCTCTCATCATTAGATGGACCCAAGTACACCATGTAAGACCAATTTTACCCTAAGTAAAATTGCCTTCACTATGTTAAATAACTTAATAAACCACATTTATTAGGTTGTTTATAGTCTAAACAGGAAACCCCAAAAGGAAATATTAAACAAACCTATATTTGTTTGATTTTCCTGGTCATGTTTAACCCAAAACAAAGAAATTAATTAGATAAATCTTTATTTATCTTATTATTTTCTATGAATAATTATTTAAATCTTATTTAAATAATATTCCTTGTTAAATATGACTAAATCACCCATAAATAATTAAATAAATCATTATTTATTTGATTATCTTTCAACCACTTCCTTAAAATGATAAATAAATCATTTATTTATTTATTATTTACAAACAAAGGGATTTGACCCAAGTCAAATACTTTTTCCCTCCAACAAATATAATAAAATATTCCATAAAAGGTGGATCTAGATTTGGTTAATGTTATTTTAATCATGCACCAAGATCTAGAATGACCCAATATTTTGTTATAAATAGGAGGGTTTTTTCTATCATTCTTCACCTTTTGTTGCCTATTATATCACTCTGGATCTAAACTCTTGGTCTGACTTTGAGCCATTATCATTGTCATATTTTCCATTATTTGCTGTGTGAGCTCCCTTTGAGTTCTATCTTTGTCTGGGTTTTCTACACCAACACGAGAGAGAAATGCTAGATCTGAAGTGCTGAGGACTTCCAAGAACCCATCCCATTGAGGAGAATTGGAAACACCTTCTTGTTTTCCTCCCAGGTGCCCTTAATACAAAAATTCTTTCAAAAATATTGTTCTTGTCTTGTCTATTGGATGTATGGAGCAAAACCTTATTTTTACTGCTTAATGTCTATTTATGCATAGATCTGGTTTTCTGCAGCACTTGTCTTGATCAACTAAATACAGATCTGAAGATATTGGCAGCCATCTTTGATGTTAGGGCTATAAGTTATGCGTAGCTAAAGTGGTCCTTTTTCGTACACTTCGACAAAAGATTCATACTAACAGGCCTGATATAGAAAAAATGGCAAGTAAAGTTTTTGCAGGTTCAGTGATCTCAATTGTACAGACTCCTATCATATCAGAGAATTCAAATAAGAGAGGCAAGGAAACAGTGATTGATTTAGAGGATGAAGAACAAAGGACTGAAAAGAGGACAAAGCTCAGTGATGATTTTTCAGATTCTCAACCTGGTTTCTCATTACAATTGGGAGATGAGAAAAATGTCCCTGCTTCACCAAGGAGACACGAAAGCACTAAGGAACAAGTGCCCTTAATTAAACAAATGTTTGCCCAGATTACAGAAAGAAAAGATGAAGGCAAGCATGGAGGCTCAAGCTGAGTACTAGATAACCCCATATCAAACGAGACTTCTAACTACAATGGATCTTGAAAATGATCAATTTAAGATTTCCCTTTCACATCCCTCTAATATGTCTATTGGTTCATCCAATAATTTTAATATTGTTAATATAACTGTAGATGTGAAGAAAATTCCATTACTTGACAAAGTAAATCTACATATGCAAATAGGTCAACTCATTGTGAATGACCTAACAAAAACTAATGCAATGGCACTGAAGGCTGAAAATATGCTTGGAAAAGTGATCAAGCAGTTGAAGTTAGAGAAAGCCAATTCCAAGGCTTTGACAATCCAGAACGAAGAACTCAAAAATAATATTGTGAAGATTGGGGTAGATCCCAATGACAGGTATGTTGTACAGAAGCTTCTGCAAAGTGCTGAATCGAAAATCTTTGTACTGAAAAAAAAAAAAAAAAAAAAAAAATAAAATAAAATAAAATTGAAATTGCCTACAATAGAACGCCCCATGGCAACAGAGGTTACAAAGGTGGAAATGAGAAAGAGAAACTTCTTCAACAGCTCTTGCAAAAGGAAGAAGAAATCACCAAATTAAAGCAAACTGAATTGTTATTACATAATCATATTGAATCTCATACTTGCACTTTTGTTTTTCCATCAGGTAATGAAGATCCATTAGAACAAATATCTCAATTAACCATTGAATTGCAGATGGCAGAGAGAGATCGGAAAAAGGCACAAGTTGATTTAGAAACAACAACAAATATCATACAAGCCACAGAGGGTGAAGTCAGTAAATACAAAATAGACTGCCAAAATATTGATGCTGAGATTAAAAATCTCAAATAAAAATTGAAGGGAAATATATCCTTAATACAAGCTAAAGATATCATCTAGAATGATATCATTGCAGAAATGAAAGCAATTTGGGGTTTTCTGACTGTTGTTGCAGAGGAAAGAAGTATTATCATGTATTTTGAAGAACAATTCATGATAGATAAGTAAAAGAAAATTAATAGGGCCATCTGGGTAAGAAAATTCATTGATTTCATTGATTCCAAAACAGATCAAGAGTTGGAAGAAAATGAAATTAAAGATAGGATTTTATATGCAGTGGAAATTAATAAGATGATTGTCAAGAATGATTACAGGAAGTCTACAGAAAAGAAGTTGATTGAGCTTAAGGAAGCAGTGAGCCAGTTTGATAATTTATTTGACAAAATAGCAAGAGCAGGTTTGCCATCATGTTGGAGTCTTGGAGGTAGTCTTTTATCATGGGATTCTTATGAACCCTTACTAGTGTTGGAAAAAATTAAGGTAGACAGTACTCATGAAAAGACTCAGGTTCTTAAAGGAGCAACAGTGATCAATTTCCTTCAAGGACATTTTCAGCTACTATGGTTAGTGAAGACTTTATTTGCAAAGAAGCCATCATTCAACAGAATCATTGCTTTAAGATTGGAATATCACAAGTTGTTCCATTCACCTAAAAAAATTCCAAGATATGGAAGAAATGCAGAGCCTGGATGTCATATTTACCAAAGGACCCCTCGACTTCAAAGAAATATAAACCAGTCAGTCAAGGAAATGTAGCAGCAGCATCATCCATTCACATTCAGCAAATAGATTAGGATTTATGTTTTATGTTATTGGCCTCTTTTAAAGATAATGTAATTGTAATAAGACATTTTGATGACATGTAATAGGAAATTGACGAATTCCTAATTAGTTGAAGTAAGGATTAGTTCCAGCAGTTACAAAATGCTTTCTATTATATTTAAGGAAGAAAACAAGAAAGAAAAAGGTTATGAGTTTTAGACCTTCAGATGGAAATATTTGTACTCATATTTCAAATGATTAATGAATGAAAATCAAGGTTCTGGCATTTTTTGATATCGATAAGTATTCCAGTTTACATTATGTGTTTTCTATCTTTGAATAAAATGAAGTAATGAAGCTGCAAGTCTCTTTTTACTTGTGTGAATAAGAGTTAAAATCCTTAATAGGCGCTCCTTCATTTTAACTATTTCTTGTCTTTTAATTCTTCTAAAGTTTGACGTGATATATTATGTACATCAGCATATTATTTTGGGCTTCTTTCCTTCATGTTCTTCTAGTCATTCCATTCTATGTCAACAGATAATAGCATTGTGAGACATTCATTATATTTGATCTTTGAGGGTTTAATGATAAACATATGAAGGTGATTAAACAAAGACCAATATTTCTATGACATATTTATATAAATGTCTTAAGCATTGATTCCTTACCATGGCCAAGGGATTGTCGCTTAAGGTAAAACAACACCTATGTGGCACCTACATGGAATTAGGGTTGTGGGTCCCACAAGACCTTATCCCCACCATGAAAATTAATGAAATCACTTTATATACTGTCTTCGGGAAAATATGGGTGCACACAAACTTTCCAAAGTGGAAACCTCTCCAGAACCCTGAACCTATAGACCTTTGGATCTCACATGGATCCATAAGGGTATCCAAACCTAGCCTACTATTTGGGGTTTTGCAAACTTGCACCACACCTTAGCCCCAAATGACCCAAATACAAACTTCACTCACAAGGTAATTTGGCCCCCCACCGATAATTCCCCAAATAGGCCCCACTCTGGATAAGTTCTACTCCTTTCAAAATCTGGATCGTATCACATCCGCGGATCACATATAAAATCCTCCAAACGGACCCCACTCTCAATGTATCAATCACTTGAATAAATATCTTGCTCCTCCACATGCCTAGATATAATAATGTTTAGGAGTTGAAAAGGAATCAGGCCCAGATTCCATGGTCCATCCAAGAACCATCAAACCCCAGATACAAGTGTAGAGTCCTATCATAACTAGTAGAAGAGGAATTTCTAAGGCTTTATGCCAGAAATTCATTAAGCCAAGGTATTTCCCAAATACCAAATTTCCATGAATGAAAACTAGATATGAAAATTTATCCCTCCTAGGTTTTTCACCATGACCATAAAAAATATAATGATCGTTGGTGTCCAGAGGTGGCTTATTATAAACAACTCTAGTGCTTCTCATTTAATTATTAGCCCGAGGTAAGTCTTCTTATTTCAAGAGTGTTGGCACGGTATATGCGAGTGAAATTGATTAATATTTACTCTATGTTACTTATGAGGAAGGATGAGCTAGCCTTTTGAATTCAATTAACCTAATGAGGATTGGCTTAGTTTATTCTTTTGTCTAGCCTACAGTCGAACAACAAAACAACGGTTTGAACAGAAAGTTGAATGGAGTGAACAGCTATCTAATTGAATTAAACAGTGGTCTAACTGAATTGAACAGCAATCTAGATGAACTGAACATCAGTCTAATCAAATTGGACAACAATCTAAATAGACTGAACAGTAATTAAATTACATCGAATAGCAACAATCAAACTAAATTGAATGGAAATCTAAATGAACTGAATAGCAATTAAATTGAATTGAACAGCAATAATTACTTGGATAATTTTGCAATGGAATTATTTTGTAAACTAATTAATTGACATTAATCAATGATCGAACGCTTCACTATGTTGAAAGGGGAATGAACTCCACAAGGAACATTGAAAGCAACTATTCTACGATATGTGAACCAATTGCAATGATATGGAAAGAAACTGAAAGCATTATGACAACTCAAAAAATATAAATGCAATTAATATAACTCAAAGAACACAATTGCTAACATTTCTGAAGGAGAAGTAACTGGAATATTATTAAATGGAATATACTTTACAACTGCATCAGATACTTAGACATTGGTTCTGCGACTACACACAGTATGGGAATTTGCGAGGAACTTCCAGGGGTTGGGCCCAGACCACCAAAAGCTCTAGCGCAGTAAAAACTTTAAAAGATCGTTGTTCACAACTCTATACTACCTCCAGTGATATTACAAAAATACAATTAGAAAAGTTGATTCTAAGGTCCATCAGAATGGATTTCCCTCATCCTTTTAAAGGTGATTTTACAAAATGAGAAGGTATTCTCCAAACGACTGCGCGCTACGCGTGGCTGTCATTTGAGTTCTTGGGTTTGGTTTTGTTTGTCTACCTTCTGCCAGTCACTGGGCATTACTGAGATCTCCCATGTTTGTGTTTTTTGATCAACTTCTGTTTCCTACCAATCTAGCTACTCTACCTTCCTGCATGCGGAGATAAAAGAAGTCAGTTTTCTGTTATAAAAACATCCCTTTTGTCATTAGCTTAGTTTTTCTCGTTTTCATAAATCTTTTCTTTCTTTATTGTTAAGATGAAGGAGAATTCCCCAAAATTATAACATAATTTGAAGTAATTACCGAGTGAGAACATACCTTAATTTGGGCCAGACATACTCCCTTGCTTACCTAATTGCATGTCCTTAGGCAAACAGATGGTTGAGATGTAATTGATTCAAGGAGTAGGCAGGGTAGACCTTTTCTTTGTAGGCTCTGAAGCACTACTTTTTTTTCATGATTGCAAAGGCAGCACTGGTGGATCCCTCTGGTAATTCGTAATTGTGATTATAGTCCTCGGGAGGATACCAGAGGAGAGAACTTTTGTATCTACACCCTAACCATGTAGGCCCCATGCTATAGACCAGGCTACTGTATGAGAGGAATCTGGAGGCAGCAGCCTTGAAATTCCTATAGTCGAATGGCTCTCGATTCTTCACGTTGTTTGTGGAGGCCATCCACCTTTGCTTAGTTTCTTCCAAGGCCGCGTCCCGAATTTCTCCAAAGTATTCTCGCCCATTCTCTATGATGTCTTTATGGATGGGCCCAAGCCTAGTCCTTACACCTTGCCTTTTCATGAATTTTTTGTGTTGAATGAATAGTTGCAGGGATTTTGTAGGTTCCCCTCTGACCCATAAATCTAGGTCGTGCTCTCTTTTCTGGAAGATGTTGTAGGCCTTGGCCCACCTAATCTAGTTTTTAGCAAATGAAAGGAAGGCTTGTAGCTGAACATCCCCTATGAAAAGGCTAGGGTTATTGTCTGTGTCTTCTTATAAAAATAAATTATGCATGTACAGCTCACATAGGAGGCATTGGACCTGTCCGTCTTGATCGTTACAATAGTGGACTAATTCTTCTATAGTCCTGAAAGTAGTGGATTTTCCTGCCTTGACAGCTTTGACTTTCAGGAGTAAATACCATTCTGTTAGGAACAAGGCGTAGTTGGTTGCTAGGGCTCTGCATGATAGTGCATCATTATATAGAGTGAAAATTGTAGAGATTTGTTTCTTAGCTTTCTCCACCTGATCTTGCGCCCTTCTTACCTTTGCTTGCTCTCCTCTGAGCTAGGAAAATGTTTCGTCTTCTATGGAGGAAAGGTATGTAAACTTTTTCAGTAGTGCTTGATATTCTTGTAATGGTAACACTTCCTTCCTACATTGTGCTAGTCCATGCTATGTTTGCACCAGTTCATTGCGTAGTTTCTGATTGACAGCTTTTTCTACCAGATGGGCGTAGGCAGGTGCTTCCTCTGTTTGTGTCCCCTTTTCAGTGGATTCACTGGTGGTTGCTAGTTCTGTTTGAATTCCTGCCTCAGTGGTGTCTGCTAAGTTGGTCTGCACCTTAGCTTCTGAAGTGGTTACAAGGTTAGTTTGGGTTCCAGTCTCAATGATGTCAGCTAAGTCAATTTGCATCTCGTCTTCAATAGTATTTACCAATTATGTTTGGGTTCCTACAGTGGTGGTTTCCTTCTTTGGCTTCCAGGCCCTTCTTTCCTCCTTCAGTTGTTTTCTTAGATATTTTACCAATTTCTTTAATCTCTTGCAGACCCTGCTTAGTCTCTTACTTCTCTTTTCCTCTAAATTTTCACCTGTCTTAATTTTAACAGGTGGTGGGGGAGCTGAATTCCCCTTTTCAGAGATGGTGTTTCTATCCTTGGGTTATCTAGAATGGTGTTTCTGATTAAATCTTCAGATTTTACCTCAATGTGAGGTTCCTGACGTGGAGGAGCGGTGCTACCTCCTGGTGTCAAAGGGTTTGTTTCTGTATGTGTGCTTTTCTCCACAAGGACAGTGTCACATGACTGGTTTTCTGATTCCATTCTCTCCTTTGTCCGCCCTTCACTATACACCTCATAATTCCCAAGAGGGGACAGAGCCTCCTCATCTTGTGGTTCCTCTTGATCAGGTAGGATTCTCGTGTGACCAAAACTACTGGGGGTGACGAATTTATCACCAAGTTCCTCTTGCTCTTCTAATCCCAATGGGTTTCTAGATTTGTAGTCTGTCCTTATTTTCCCTAGGACTCTAGCCATTTCTTCCTCAAAATATTTCAAGGGTGCATGGGATGGTCCTGCTTCCTCCATGAGGTCCGATGTTCCTTGGATTTTTTTGGACCGTTTTTTCCTGTTTGGTTCTAAATTTGTGGTTCGGGTCCTTTTTCTCCTTGGTGTATTTACCCTGGGGGGTTTAATTCTAGTTCCGTCAAGGTTTATTTTTTGTTCCTACGCCTCAGGTTAACGAAATTGTCCCAAAATATCTGTTGCCTATCCAGCTCATGAATGATGACTAGTTTAATTAACCCCTGATGGTTGACCACTGATTGGGGATTTTTGACTTTTCTCAATCGAACAGCAGTGTCATGCAATATGGAATTCAAGAAGGCAGATAGATTAATTGAAATATTTTGTTTAAACCCAGCTAAAAGTTTGAGTTGTCGAGGTTTTACCACATTTCTTCGTCCTTCGCATGTAATGAACTTTTGGATGAATGATGCTAGCTCCTGCCATGGCTGGTGTAGAGAGGTAGGGTTAATCCCTCTCCCTTTTCGTTCCAACGGCTCCTCCGAGTCATGATATGATGCTACTACCTCTCATAGGAGGAGATTATTCTCTTCCCATCTTACTCCTTCTGCTGGTATTCCGGAAATTTCAGCAATAATCTCCTCTGTGACTGGTATAATTCGACCTTTAACTCTTGTTTTTCCTTCTTGCAAATTTTGCAGAAATTCAATTGCGATATCTGTGTCGAATCCCTGTAATCGATGTACATATGTCAGCCAACCGGCTTGTTGGAGGATGACACTGGCTGTATCTGAAATTGGAAAGTTCACAGGCTTGTTTCGAAGGGAATTCCCACCCATAGCTAATATGCTTTCTTCTTCTGATCGTATTTCTCCTCGGCTCTGTTGTTAGGACTGACTATTGTATGTAAGTGAAATATAAATTGAGGTTTTGCGCTAGTAACTTCATGCCTTAATTGTAGTGTTCCTCTAGTCTTATCGATGTGTCTAACGGTATTTGTGCAGAGATTTTTTATGCTTTCCAATTTAAGACCAATTACACCCCCTCCATCGAAGAAAGGGTGCCCACGCCCTCAAGTATAGGAGAGATTTGGCCGATGATGAATGCAGGCAGGGAAATGTCAGTATTTGGTAATAATGATCTATAGGTGAATGAGCAGGTCGAGCTTCGAGTAGCTGAGTAATTACTAGCATATGCAGTGTAAAGGTCGGTTTTGGAAGTTTGTCATAATTGCATCTTGTGCGGAAGTGATCGGAAAGGGAGAGGGAATGGTATAATCATTATTACGATATGATTTCCTCCTTCAATGAAAAGTTATGATGGAAGCATGACTAAGACAAGTAATGACTATTGTTGTCATCCCGGAGTTCGCATATGTAAGCATATCTCTTGATAATTATTCTTGTGGTAGGTTGTATTTATCACTGATTCGAGTAATAGCTTGTGGAAGAAGGATTGAGGATAAGGTGTATATAAAAGAAATTGGCTATTGAAAGAGCATACTTTCATACCATAAGCAGAGCCACTGTTTCCAGCAGGCGTTCATAGCCTCGACAGGGTTGCTATTTTAACCTGAAAGAATGAGCCAGGAGCCTTATGTACAAATAATTATTCTGCTAATTTTATGGAGAGATCACCATGCTGGTATGGTGGCCAGATAACCATGGTGCCACTCACTAGAGTTGTAGCAAAGTGATCAGGTCGGCTCGTGATGAGACCTCCTGTCCTTCAAGAAGTTAAAAAGGTCATTACCCTAGTGTGGTGGCCATTGTGGGCATGTCACTTGCTATGCTCTTATGAACATGGTAGGCTGGCTCGTGATGAGACCCCCTATCTTCTCTTAAAAATTTGCATATAAGCGTTGTACTTCTTTTTGAATTGTAATATCTTGATTTATAAGGATGTCACTGTGCTGGTGTGATAGCTATATAGTCACAGTGCCATTCACTAGGATCGTAACAGAGTGATCAGGTCGGCTCGTGATGAGACCTCATGTCCTTCAAGAAGTTAAGAAGGTCATTACCCTGCTGTGGTGGCCATTATGGGCATGTCACTTTTTAAATCCATATGATCATGGTAGGATGGCTCGTGATGAGACCCCCTATCCTCTCTTAAAAATTTGCATGAACACATAATAGTTACTCTTTATACATGAAGGGAGGCTCATTAACTCCTTAAGAGTGAGGGATGGTGAAAGAAGTGAAAGAATTCCAATACAATTAATACCCCTCATTCCCATTCCTTCATGTTGGAGGGAAACATTACTTGAATAGTGTAGGAATATATACCATCATAAGGTCATATATCGTATGATAACATATTTGAACTGGGGATGACTTAGCCTTTCATTTCATGTGTGCACGATGTCAGCTTCTTGTTTACGGATTATGGTGCTAAGGAATCGTCATATTTGTGATTTTACCATTTCCCTCTCTTTTTCAACTGCCATTGTCTACTCAAAGATGATTTTTCGAGCACAAATTCAGTGTAAAGGAGGGGTGTTAGATAAAGGGAAAAGCAAGGTTATTCAATTTGAAAAACAAGATAAAGCAAAAGCGAGAAAAAGAGAAAAAAAATGGATTTTAATTTGATTGAATTGCAGTTGTTCAAAGATGGAACAACAGTTGTTCACAAATTGAACAGCAAGAAAAAATCCAAAGAGTGGTTGTTCAATTCGACCAAACAGCAGCTATTCAAATATTGAATAGCAGTTGTTCGAGAATTGAACAGCAACAATAAAGAACACAGGAAACAGTTGTTTCATTCGTTTGAACAACAGCCGTTCAAATATTGAACAGTTGTTCACGAATTGAACAGCAAAAATAAAAATGCCAAAAACAGTCGTTCAATCCGACTAAACAGCAGTCGTTCAAAGAGTGAACAGCAACTATTCACAAATTGAACAGCAAAAATAAAGAACACAAAAAACGGTTGTTCAATTTGACTGAACAGCAACTATTCAGAGATTGAACAGCAGTTGTTCATGAATTGAACAGCAAAAATAAAGAACACACAAAAAAACGGTTGTTCAGTTCGACTGACCAGCAGTCGTTCAAATATTGAACAGTAGTTGTTCACAAATTGAACAACAAAAATGAAAACGCCAGAAATGGCTGTTCAATTTGACTGAACAGCGGCCGTTCAAATATTGAGCAGCAGTTGTTCACAAATTGAACAGCAAAAATAAAAACGAAAAAAAATGGCTATTCAATTCGATTGACCAGCAGCTATTCAAATATTGAACAGTAGATATTCACAAATAGAACAAAAATGGAAACTTTAGAAACAGCTATTCAATTTGACTGAACAGCAGACGTTCAAATATTGAACAGCAGTCGTTCACAAATTGAATAGCAAAAATAAAAATGCAAAAAACGGTTGTTCAATTCAATTGACCAGTAGTCGTTCAACGATTAAACAGCAGTTGTTCACAAATTGAACAGCAAAAATGGAAATGTCAGAAACGATTGTTCAATTCGACTGAACAACAGTCGTTCAAATTTTGAATAGCAGTCGTTCACAAATTGAACAACAAAAATAAAAACGCAACTCACAAGGAGAATAAATTGTAGACATGAATAATGTACAAGAAAATAAGACATCTATGTACAGTATTTATAAATGATAGCAGCAAACCTCTCATGTACTTGAGTGTGTGGGGTTGTCACCCCCTTGTGCTACAACTTGGATGGTGGGATCATTTCGTATCTGTTGGCAAAAAGATTCTCTTGTGAGAGGCTTGCGATAGAGACGTACCCTATGTCCATTAACTCGGTATGTTGAACCAGACCCATCTATGGTGGTCAGGGTGAGTGTGCCATTGTTGTGTACTTCCTAAATCTCATATGGACCGAGCCACCTTGTTTGTAGTTTTCCTGGAAAATTTTGGAATCTGGATTCATAAAGGAGGGCCCAATCTCCTTTTTGAAATGCTTTCTTCTTGATAAGATTATCATGCCATTTAGCCCGTTGTTGTTGGATGATCGATGCGCGTTGCAGGGCTAGTAGTCGTATTTCATCTAATTCATTTATTTGTTGGATTCTTCTAACTTGGACTTCTGTTAAGTCCAGTCCTACTTCTTGGGTTGTTCTTAAAGTTTTGATTTCAAATTCAATAGGGAAGATAGGTTCTCTCTCAAATACTAGCTGATATGGTAAGTATCCAGGGGTGTTTCGCCAGGTTGTACGATAAGCCCATAAGGCTTCTGGAAATCTATTGGTCCAATCCCAGCAGTGTGTTGCTACATTTTTAGTAAGGATTGCTTCCAGAACTTTGTTAGTGCTTTCAACTTGCCCATTTTCCTGAGGGTGGTAAAGGAGACGTAATCCTATGGGTGATATGGTGATTTCTTAGAGTGGCTGAAATTTTCTTACCTATGAATTGTGCCCCTCCATCGGTTATCACTTCCCGTGGCAAGCCATATCGTACGAATAGTTCAAAAAGAAATTTAATTACTGATTCTTCCATGGCTCTTGACAAGGCCACTGCTTCTACCCATTTGGTTACATAATCTGTAGCAACTAATATGTGGACTTTCTGGTTTGATGGTGGGCTAAATGGCCCAATGAAATCCAGCGCCCATCGTTCAAATGGTTCTACCACCAATTTTGGTTGTAGCGGAATTTCGTCAACTTGGCCAAGGCGGCCCATTCTTTGGCAGCTATCGCAGGCTTGGACATATTTTTTTGTGTCTTTGAAAATCGTAGGCCAATAATAGCCTAATTTCATAACTTTATGCCTCATTCTGCGTTCTGCGAAATGGCCGCCACAAGGTTCATCGTGGCAGGATCGTAGGATGTTATAGATTTCTTCCTCTCCGATGCATCTGCATATGTGCATATCGACCCCTATGTGGAAGAGGTAACTGCTGATCCAGGAGAACCTTGCACTACGTTGTACAATCAGTTCCTGTTCTTTTGGTGTCAAATGTCTAGGTAGCTTCCCGACTGCCAAGTAATTTCCGACATTTGCATACCATGGTGTTCTTTCTGTTACAGCAAACAAATGTTTGTCAGGGAACTGATCATCAACTACTAGTGTATTGTTTGTTTTGGGAACTCTAGATAGGATTCTGTGACCACATTTTCCTTTCTTGGACGGTCTTTGATTGTTATATCGAATTCCTGCAACAACAGCAACCAACGAGTTATTCTCGCATTCGTGATTGGTTTATTGGCTAGATATCTAATAGCAGAGTGATCATTATACATAAATACTTGATAACTGGTTATATAGTGCCTAAATTTATTAATAGCATAAATGGCAGCTATGAATTCTTTCTCGGTCGCAGTGTAATTCAATTCAGCTGGAGTGAGGATTTTGCTGATATAGTAAATGGCATAAGATTTTCTGCCTTCTTCTTGGCCAAGAACTACTCTGATTGTTGTGTCGGAGGCGTCTGAAGAAATGTGAAAAGGTAGTTTCCAGTTAGGCCCCCGTAGGATTGGTGCTTTCGAGACCAGTTTCTTCAAATCTGCAAAAGCGGTGTCACATTTATCAGTCCAATGAAATTCAACGTTTCCAGTTAATGCATACAAAGGTGCGGCTATTTGTGAGAATTTTTTTATAAATCTACGGTAATAGCCTGCATATCCCAAAAAGTTACGTACCTCAGTCTGTGTACGAGGTGTAGGTAACAGAAGGATTACCTCTATTTTAGCCGGATCTACCTGTATCCCAACTGCAGAAATCTAGTGACCTAGGATCATTCCCTCTGTCATCATCATCGCTTAGACATAACCTAGTAGCAATACATCATTTCAGCACTTTCTCTAGCATTTCTAGGGCTTGATCAAAGTCCTCCCCATACGATGTGAAGTCATCCATATAGATTTCAAGCCCTTCGTTCATTAAATCAAAAAAAATGCTAATTATGGCCCTCTTGAATGTTGTTGGGGCATTACATAATCTGAATGGTAAAAATCGATAAGAAAAAGTACCCCATGGGTAGGTAAAGGTTGTCTTATCCTGATCTACGGGAGCTATTTGGATTTGATTGTAGCCACTGAACCCATCAAGGAAGGAAAATAACCGCTTCCCTGTCAGTGTGTCAAGGACTTGGTCAATGAAGGGAAGGGGGAAATGGTATTTCTGGGTTGCTTTATTCAATTCTCTATAATCTATGCAGATTCTCCATTTCCCATTCTTTTTAGGGACGACTACCAGGGGGGAGACCCAATTGTTGTCTGAAATAGGATAAATTAAATTTACGTCTAACAGTTTTTTCAGTTCCTCGTTTACGATATCTTTTAAGCGTGGGTTTAGCCTTTGCTAATGTTGCCTAATGGGGCATGCATCCCTATCGGTATAGATGTGGTGGGTGCATAGCTGTGGGTCTAAACCCTTCATGTCTTGGTAATCCCAAGCAAATGCCCCTTGATGCTTCCGCAGGATTTCTATGAGCCTTTGCGTTTGGTCATTATCCAAATTGCCATTAATATTCAGAACTTTTCCTGGCTCAATTTCAATAGGTATGATGTTACATATAGTATTTGTGGGAACATGATGAACTTCAATATCTATCATAGGGTTTTCTTGATCTTCATTTTCAAATACTGTTTTCAACATCTAGAATTTTAAATTTTCAGCTGTGGGTGACTGATTCATAAAGTTATTGATTACATCATCTTTAGTCTTATCCTTAAATTTGAGAGCTTCTACTAGTGTCAGAGGTGGGCGAATGTTTTGCTCTCTATATGTACATGGATGTTTGTGAATTTTTACCGTGGGTAGGCTTGGTTTGGTAGGCGAATAAATAATGATGTTTTTCATGGAATCTCCTCTTGTGATAGTCATGCTACCTGCTCGGCAGCCTATGTAAGCATATATTGTGGCCAACCAAGGCCGCCCAAGAATAAATGGGTGCCCTTCCATCCTGTTTTTTGGGTTAATAACTAAAAAATCAGTTGGGTATTCCCATGATTCCACAGAGACCAGGATGTCCTGCACTGTTCCTTCTGGTTTAATAACAGATCTGTCAGCCAGCTCCAACAGGGTAGCCATCAGTTCTAAAGTTGATATGCCTAGCTTTTCACAAGCCCCAGTAGTGAGGATGTTAATGGCTGCCCCCAAGTCGACCAATGTCTTTGGAAATGAGTGGCCAGATATTTGTACTATTACAATGGGGTTTCCTGGCTCCTCATATTTCACTGGCAGTTCCTTACCTAGTAACAAGTCAGATAGCGTTCCTACCACGTGAACGATGGGTGTAGCCTTTGTTTTTTTTACTTGTTTTTTTCCACATAGCTCCTTAATTGTTTTTGCATAAATGGGGATGTCTTGGATAGCTTGGAGAAGAGTAATTTTGATACAAAGGTTTCTTAATTCCCCCAGGATGTCAAAATATGGAGCGATTATAGGTCTGGGCAGAGTTAATCTTTCAGGAAATGGCGGTGGAGTCACCCTAAGTTCTTCAGGTCTTTGATGATCAACCATTTCCTTATCTTTACCTGTTTTTGTTTCCATTATGTTTGTTAGGCTAGGTTCAGTTGGAGTTTCAATTCGGGGCTGAGGTGGAGTCGTAGCTTCTACAGATAAGATGGTACATCCTGACCTCAGCCTTAGTTCATTGCATTGCCTTTGTTCGGTGTTGGAATTTGGATTTTCTATGATCTGAATTAGTTGAATCGATCTTTTGTTAGGATTAGGATTGGGCTAAGATGGAAATTGGGGGCGTATGACAGGTTGTTGGTTATGCTAGACTGGGTATGGCACTGGTAGCGTAGGTTGATTTTGGGTCCCTGCCCCTATTGGCAAGTTGATCATTCCCATGGGTGGCTACCAATTCCAGTTAGTGTTTTTATGAGGGGGGTTTGGCCATTGGGTTTGATATGGAACATTTTGCCAATGAGGGGGAGAATAAGGGAAGTTCGGCCAATTATTCCCTGATGAAGGTGGTGTAGGCCAGGGTGGCATAGGAAACGACTGGTTTGGCCAAGCAAGAAAAGGATTTTGAGTCTGCCATGTTGTTGCTAGGTTTTGCTGGTTAAATTGTGAAGAAAGAAAGAACTGAGTCGGGTATAATGGAATACCTGGTCGTGCTTGCAATTGTCATTTTTGATTCATTAAATAGACTAGTTCTATTTCTTCCTCTTCTTCTTTATAAACTGCTTTCAGCCGGGAAGTGAAGGACATTGGTCTGTAGTATGATCCTTGGTGCAGATGGCACAAGTCTAAACCATGTCTAACGGACATTCCCTCTGGTTTTGTTTCTTCCGACATCTTGGGAAAAATATGGCCAAGTTCTGTTCCGCTATAGCTTTCTTCTGCTTAGCTTGTAAAACTTCGAGTTGCATTGTCAAAGTACCCAATATGTCAATTTTAAAATCCTCTAACATATTGCCAAATTCTGTTCTAGTTACATTGCCATCTTTAAGGTTATTTTTTATAGAATCCCGCCCATTTGGTCGATTTTTCGCACTACCCCGGGAGCATCTAATGCATAGGGAAATAATATCATCATATTCCTCCTGGTAAATATCTCCTTTTCCCATTATGTTAAGTGTTTCCACCCATTCTTCTTTCATTCCTTTAATCATTGTGGCTTTTAAGATGTCCTTGGATAATGTGGTATATGGAGACCTTTGTAAATTGTATTGAAATCTTTCTACATATTCTTCTAATGTTTCATTGTCTTTTACGGACATATTGAAGATCTCATATTTTAGATCTCGGGTTCGACAATAGTCTTGGTATTTGGTAAGGAAGATGTTCTTCATCTGGTCCCAGTTATTTATAGTTCCCCCACCCAATCCCATGAACCAGCGTAGCGCAGTTCCTTTTAAGGTGGAGGGAAATAGTTTTAGTTTTTGAGGTTCAGTGGTGTAGTCATATCCTCTACATAAGACATCAAATTCGAATATGAATGCATTAGGATCCTCTATGGTCAATCCATGAAAGGTGGGAATGTTGTGTAAGGGAATGGCTTTCATAGGGGTGTTGGCAGCATGATCAACAAAGGGGTATTCTAATGTTGATGTCTACCTTTGATTCTGGTTTTGATTATTTTCCATCTGATCAAAGAGGTGCCAGAAATCTTCGGGAATTTCTTGATCTGGAGGAGTAATTGGGATGGATTTAGGAGGCGAATGCGGTGGAGGTTTTACAGCAATTCCCTAATCTGAGATACTAAGTACTTCTATTTCAACTACTCCTTTAGGGGACTTGGGTTATGATATTTTTATGTGAATTCCTCCACTAGTCTCTCCCCCCCCCCCCCTTCCTGTAAGTTGCAAGAACCTCCCTCTTTTGAAGGGTCTGTGCCTATATGATTAGTAGTTTGAAGGCTTTGCTCAGACCCTTTTGTATCACAGTGAATCTCGGCATAGGCTATAGATGGTGAGGTTGCCGCCCTAGGGAGTATGATATGACTTTGAATGGAAACAGTTTTGGGTCCTATAGATGCCTGAGATTCAGCTTTCTTAATGATTTCGTCTATATATGTTGTTCTTCCAAGGGTCATCGTTCCTTTGGATTGTGAGGATGTTTGTGAATGATTTTAGATTGTTTCTATATTTTTCTTCCTAGTCATAAAACAAGAGCACCTATTCTACTGGTCTTTGTACGATTTGCTGGGAAGCAGACTAAAGGGCAAGCATGTTGCTTGCTGGCACGTAGGTTCTTACCACTCATTTTTAATACCCAATTATTCATAGAAATGGAGAAATATGAATGAAGGAGATCAATCTTAACACTCTCCCCAGTAACAGTGCCAAAATTTTGGTGTCCAGAGGTGTCTTATTATAGATAAATCTCGTGCTTCTCATTTAATTATCAACCTGAGGTAAGTCTTCTTGTTTCAAGAGTGTTGGCACGGTATATGCGAGTGAAATTGATTATCAGTTACTCTATGTTACTTATGAGGAAGGATGAGCTATCCTTCTGAATTCAATTAACCTAACCAGGATTGGATTAGTTGATTCTTCTGTCTAGCCTACAGTCGAACAGCAGAACAACGGTTTGAACAGCAAGTTGAATGGAGTGAACATCTATCTAATTGAATTAAACAACGACCTAACTAAATTGAACGACAATCTAGATGAACTGAACAACAGTCTAATCGAATTGGACAGCAATCTAAATAGACTGAACAGTAATTAAATTACATCGAACAGCAGTAATCAAACTGAATTGAATGGTAGTCTAAATGAACTGAACAACAATTAAATTGAATTGAACAACAATAATTACCTAGATAATTTTGCAATGGAATTCTCTTGTAAACTAATTAATTGACATTAATCAATGATCAAACGCTTCGCTATGCTAAAAGGGGAATGAAATCTGCAAGGGCGAGTAACATTGAAAGCAACTATTCTACGATCTGTGAACCAATTGAAATGATATTGAAAGAAACCGGAAGCATTATGACAACTTAGAAAATACAAATGAAATTAATCTAACTCAAAGAACACAATTGCTAACAGCTCTGAAGGAAAAGTAACTGCAATGTTATTGAATGGAATATACTTTACAACTACATAAGATACTTAGACATTGGTTCTGCGACTACACATAAGATGGGAATTTGCGAGGAAATTCCAGGGGTTGGGCCCAGACCACCAGAAGCTCTAGCGCAGTAAAAACTTCAAAATATCGTTGTTCACAACTCTATACTACCTCCAGTGATATTACAAAAATGCAATTAGACAAGTTGATTCTGAGGTCTGTCAGAATAGATTTCCCTCGTCCTTTTAAAGGTGATTTTATAAAATCAGAAGGTATTCTCCAAATGACAGCCCGTTGCGCGTGGATGCCATTTGAGTTCTTGGGTTCGCTTTCGTCTGTCTGCCTTCTGCCGGGTGTTGCGCGTTACCGAGATCTCCCATGTTCGTGTTTTTTTATTAGCTTATGTTTCCTGCCGGTCTGGCTACTCTGCCTTCCTGCATGCAGAGATAAAAGAAGTCATATTTATTCTATAAAAACATCCCTTTTGTCATTAGCTTAGTTGTTCTCATTTTCATAAATCCTTTCTTTCTTTATTGTTAAGATGAAGGGGAATTCCCCAAAATTATAACATAATTTGAAGTAATTACAGGGTGAGAACATACCTTAATTTGGCCCCAATTTTGATATTAATAGACCTTCCAAATGTCATATACTAAATAAACTATGATATAGTTCCAATAAACATATTTCAAAGGGACTTCACATAGCATGCTTCCTCTATGAAGCTTTGGACAGCACAACATCAAGCAAATGCATATAACTACAGAATGCTCATTTTACCTTCAAACAAGATTCAAATAAATATAGATGATTCTTTCAAGCCTCACATATCACCTAATTACTTTATCCTCTCAAGGGGTATTCCATGACATTCAACAAGGCAATGAACTGTGATATTCACAACATGTTAGAATGTAGAAATCAAATATCATAATAGGTTAGCTAAAGCATATCAAGAAACCATGCATATTCATGTAAATAAATTTGTAAATCATGAGGATATCAGCAAACACATAGATCCATAAGTTAAATCATGACTATGAAGGCATCTAAATCAAAACATTCACCATGATCATACAAAGATCTTAGCAACCTTCCTAAGGTATATTTTATTCCGTATATAGCTCATAATTTGAACTCCTAATAAGGTGATGCACCATCATGGTTATGGAAATAAGCTATTGAAACCTATAAATATATAAAGATAACTATAAATTACGAAATCACATATTAGTCCTGAGTGATTTTAAATTACCAATCAAGGACATATCAGACAACTTGCAAATGACTAAGAGGGTTAAATCCACATAACAACTCATAATCACCATAGAAATACAATTTATATAGCTAATCATGGTTAGATAGTGAATTAGAAATTCTTACATAAGTGACACGGGGCTAATCATTAGTCATGAGCACAATAGGTCATATCATAGCTTGAAATGGTTGAAATTTGAAGGAGGGACTTCCAATCTCCACCCAACCATAGGCCAGCTACATTGCAACCTTTGTTGCAGCTAAACACCCTCAAGCCAGATCTAGGGTCTGGGGAAATTCTTGCACAAGGAAATGTTTTGCAACAATGGGTTGAAAAAAATTACAAGAGATAGATTCCATTGTTCCAATGATTCACCAGCTCAATAGCCAACACTTAGTGGTCATTTCACTCCATGAAGTTCACACAGGCCACCCAATCTTAGACAAAGAAATCAATGGTTATAAAACATAACCACGTGGATGATCACCCAGGTCACAAAGAATAGGCCATCACTTTAATGGAAAATCATTAGAAAACAATGGAATATGAGCCAACTAAGATTGACCACTCAATGTCTTTGAACATTGAGTGCATGACGTCCCCACTTCCTTCTTCTTCCCCGTTATGAATGTCTCCCATCCTCTACGTATACTCGTCTCTTTTTTTGTTGGAAGAGCCTGAATTTTCCCTTTAGTGTGTTCTCCCTATGAGTGTTCTCTTCCCCTTTATCTTTATCTACGACAGAGAGAGGAAAATGGGAGCATTTCCTACCCTTCCACTAACCCAATCTAATCTAATTAAGAATTATGCCAAATTCATTCACACCCAATTATGTCATAGTAAGCTTTCAGAAAATTGACTCTATAAGTAATAAACCTCAACATTTAATTCGGCTAGGCATGAGTTGTGGATTTTCAATTCAAGCAGGAAATTAAGTGGCTTTAGGAATTAAAACGGCTTCATTAAAATTAGGAGAGCTAGAAATTTTCACTCGAGAAAATGATTTGTAAGTTTTTCCAACCTTCAGTTGTGTTAAGTAATTAAATTATTTTAAATCAAAGTTATTATATGCTTAACTAGAGGTCCAACCCGCCATGGTTCTTCCAAGATGGCATCATAGTCACAACCATCATTACAATAAGTAGGAGCATGATAGGGGGATGTTACAAACACCACTCCCTTAAAGGAACATTGTCCTTGATGTTATAAAAAACTGAATATGTCAATGAAAACAAAGCTTTATATTTACATCTCTTTATCTCAACGAAATTTCCCATGTCCTAAATTGTCATGTCCAACTATGTTGTTCATTGTGCTTAGGGCTTCCTCAAGAAACAAATTTAGTTCATTGCTTCCAAAGACACACCCAATGCATTTCTGGTCCCAATGAGTATGAACATGATTCTTTGAAAACCAATTTCACTCAAGTTTCCTTTTTTGTGCAGTCACGTGCCTTCCAAGTTTAGGTATCCCCTCCTCTACTTCCTTAGTCTCTCGAGTGATCCATTCCTTGGAAAGGCTTCCTAGCACTAGAAGTTCTTGATGGATTTTCATAGCCAAGGTGTCCCTCTAGAATTCTCTAACAACATAACACATATGTCACAACATAACTCATGGCAATCAATGCATATCATAGGGTTCTAGTGTCACCACAATGACCTAGTCTTGAAGATCTGCAACTCCATTATGTTTTTGCTGCACACACGGGTATTATTAAGTTGATATTGTTTTATTTGTAGTCAACCTCATCTATTTATGTTGGATAGTTTAGTAATTCACCTATATCATAAGCACGTGATTTTTATGAAATTAATCATGAAAAATTTAAAACATATTAAATAATAACTTAAATGGAAATTTATTTAAACTAATAAATGATATGTATCTCCACAAGTAATCCTTGCTTCCTTTGCTTTGAAAGCACTAAGTGGTTTATCAGACCTAGCAAACACTCAATGGTTTATATGCTCCATAGCTCCACTCAATATTTAGCTCTTTCTTTACCAAACAAGCTCCCCCGTGCTCACAACCCAGTGAGTCTGGGTCATATGTTACCAAGAAAAAATCATCATCTACCACCTAGGTATGGATCCATCACCGAGATAAGAATAACAGTAAGCATTGATCCACTACTCCACATAGTATTTTCGTACAACCCATCCTCAAGTCTACCTCATTGAGTAGTTTCACTTCCAATGGAAGCACTTAGTGGTAAATAAATTTCTCCATGAAGTCTTTTCATATAGCTCTAAATAATTCCCCTTTATCTCACATCCCAGTGAGTGTGAGCATATTTATTCTCCCAAAATTTACTCACCCCTATTGGCCTAGGAAACCCCCATTCTATGAAATCAACCCTTCCAATGGTTTTCCTATGTTGGCTCCCATTATCTACTGAGCCCGGGAAACCCCCATTCTAGGCAGTCCACCTATCCAAAGGTTTTCCTGTATGGGCCCCCATTAGCCTACTCACCCTTCCAAGCCTGATAAACCCCCATTTCGGGTAGTCTACCTGTCTAAGGGCTTTCCTACACACATTGATCATTAGATTCTTATAGCTAAGTACTAGTCAGGCATGCTTTAATGTCATGTGCATGGAGTCTTGTGTCCAAGTAGTTTTCTGGTGTGCTCTATTGCATTATTCATGGAGTCTTATAGTCAAGGTACTAGTTATGACTTTCTACCATGAAATAAAAAAGGTGTCACAAGGTTGTAATGCCATCAAGACAATATTATTCCTACACTCCAAGCTCAATTATTCAACTTGTGCCACAACATTTAGTTTTCCATGAGATATACTCAAAAATTTCAAATTAAAAAAAAAAAATGATTGTCCAACTTTTCTTCATTCAGAAGTCAGATCTCATAAGCAGGAGACTTTTAGTTATGTCATTGGGATCCTTGCATGTGGTTTTAATTTGTCACGATGGATTTTATCTCACACTCTATTCCAACACTCTCCCTCCAATCTGATCTGTCAATTAGTCAACACTTTCCAGTGCTTATATGTATGCAATCTCTTTATTGCAAAAATTCACAACAACCTGAAGTGACCTTAGAATTATTATACTCGTGACAATTCTATCACTCCAACTAAATTGAAATGACAATGTCGTTGAAATGTACATGTGCATCACATTTATTTTGAACTTTTCATAATGCAATCAAACATTTATTCCAACAAATAAATGAGTCAGAAATGAGAAATGCATATCTCTAAATTCATTCGCAATTTAGTTCTCCATTTCACTTATCATGCATTTACGAAATTTATTGCAATGTTTTCGGGTTGAAGGTTTCCTACCTTAACCCTACCATTTTATGTTTTCCATGAAAAACATACATTAATTTTAAACAATAGTTTCAAGTTCAGTTGAATAAATTCTTACCGAATTCTTTTCCTTCACCCTTTTTACCTTGGCTTACAGCTTGCCTTATTTACTTGGTTTTCATTACTAGTTCTTTCAATTGAATCCTTTTTTAAGTATTCGGCTAGTTTATATCATCCTTGTTGTTGCAATATTCATCACTTCCTGAAATGGTATTGGCCTCACACATTATTCATAAATTTATCAATTCAACTTTTTATAGATTTCAATGAAAACTTTGTAAAGGTGTTTTCATTTGTATCCAATTCAAGCATGTCTTCATCCATGCTTTTGAGCTTGTGCATATTAATTTGAAAATAATGTGTCTTACATGCACATATTCCATGTTATTCATATGATATGAATTTCATATTCAATTTCCAACCTTTAATGTTTCCATCCATGCAGACAAGAAATGTCAAAAGTATAAGCATAAGCACATTAATAATGGTAATTAACAACAATAGATCATTCGTGCACACTTTCCTAATGGATATTCCATGTGGAATGGAATCCATTAAATAACTTCATGATATTTCTCAAAACATATTAAGTAGTATACTATTCACATAGTTTTCATATTTTCAAAATGAAATCCCCTATCTCCCTACTATGATGGTTCTCGTCATATGACCATTCAAACTAAATAACATCATTATACATTTATTTCATTTTACCATATTTCTCATATTCATAAAATATAGAATATATATCATCTATGCACAGTTTCAGTTAAGGTAATTCCCTTCTTATGTTATTTTCATAGATTTCATGTCATTGTCTATTTTGTTTTTTTGGACCCAACCAGGTCCTCTTAGTTGTTATGTTATCTTCTTATGCTCTCTATTGTCATTTACCTTATGCATAGGGTTTATTCAGGATCTTTCACTTCTAGTAGGGTTTTATTTAGATCCCCTTGGTGATCCTCTTTACATCACTTTTCTCACACTAAATGATCAAATCAAGATTAAACGAGGAAGGAAATAAGAAAGAATTAAAAACATAGAAAGACCGCAATATCAATACATGAAAAAAACACAAAGTAGCATGGCCATGCTTAAAGTGAAAAAAAACAAAAACATGTAGCCAAAAATAACAAACAAAGAAATTCAAAACATCCCCTCTACACATCATTCATTAGTCCACAAAAAATTTAATCCCTTGAATTGTGGTGTTCAATGTTCCATAACCAACATATGAACAATTTTTTACTCATAGTCCTTCCCAAAGTTTATAACAACCTCAAAATTCTGATATCCTTCTAAAAATAGTTCATGAAGGAACTTTCAGTATTTCAAAGAGGTTGAGGGGATGCTCCCTCATCTATTTCTACATTGTTAGTTGTTAGTGCAGGTGTCTAAAGTTTGCATAGTCTTTTCTTCCTTTGTTGTTTTTTAGGAAAGTCTCTCCTCAAATGTGCTTCTTTGCAATTCAAACATGGGAATGTATGTATTTTCTCTCTAATCTCATAATTTTTATTTTTGGTCTTGTCAGCATTACATTCTTATACATCTCTAGAGGTTGATGCATGTTTTAGAAATCCTTGCATGTATGACATGTTATGTAGTAGCATTGTGTTCGACCTTGCCTATGCTGCTTTTTTTTTGATGAATTTTTCATTTTTTTTCTTTGCAACTCTTAAACTTAGATTTCGATCTCCTAAAGGTAAATGTTCTATTATGGGAACTTCCCTTCCTTTCTCATGGTGGACTTGGTCCATGTTTTGTTGTAACATATTTGTGTTCATCCTTTTTATATCTTGTTTCAATTGGGTGTACTTATGTGCACACATAATTGCTACTTATATTAAGAAAAAATTAATTGACTTGTTACCTTGTCATGTCAATAACAATCATATTGGTATAAAGAATTTGATTTGTTGCTCTATTGAAACATATAGAACCTATGGCATTCACATATTCCAAGAACTAAAAGTGACATATCAACGTGTTTATAACCATATGATCACTCGGATTGAAATCAACATTTCACCAAGATGAGAAGCCATGACATATGTAAATTTAAAGGTATGCATAACATATATATGTGTGTGTGTGTGTGTGTGTGTGTGTGTGTAACAAACAACTTATCAAAATAAATTTTAATCATCATATCAGCCTCTTCAAGTCTAGGTGTTGGAACTGTCACTTTGATTCTAAATTTCTCATTCATGGCCCATCCAATCCAAGCATTGAACCTCACTCTGATACCACTCTGTAACAGTCCCTTCGACCCCCTTAAACTTATTGTGTTGTGGGAGTTGTTACTTTTTTATTAACATGACCTCCATGGTCTACTTATGAAGATTTGGTTTCAAAAATCCTCCTCAAAATTTTGTGGAATTAATTTTTGATATTACCATATTATCCAACTCATCGAAAGATTTTCGGGGCCCCACCATGAAAATTAAAAAAATCATGTTATATCTGGTCCTGGGGAAAATGCAGGTGCACACAAAATTTACAAAGTGGAAACCTCACTAGAACCCTATGCCTTTGGATATATTAATCTCGTATGGCTCCATAAGGGTATCCACTCTTGTTTCACCATCCGAATTTTTTGTGAACTTGCACCATACCTTACACACGGACGACCTGAATATAAACTTCACTCACGAGGTAGTTCGTCTTTGCTTAAATAATTCTCTAAATGGGCACCACTCTAGATAAGTTATATTCCTTATAAAATCTGAATTGCATCACATTCGAGGCTCATGTCTACAATCCTCCCAACATGCCCCACTCTGGACGCATCAACCATTCAAATAGATATTCGGCTCCTCCGCATGTCTGGATATAATCTAATGTTGGGTAGTTAAAATGCATCCAACCCAAACTACATGGTTCGCCCAAGAACCATCTAGCCCGAATACAAGTGCAGACTTCTTCCATAACTAGCAAAAGAGGAATTTCTAAGGCATTATGCTAGAAATTCCTTAAATTGTAGTATTTCGCAGACACCAAATTTCAATGAATGAAAACCAGATTTGAACATCTCTCCCTCCAAATGATTTCACCAATTCCACAACAAATATAATGATATTATCAAACCTGCCATATATAATATATTGAATAAAACTAAGAGATAGCTCTAATAAATATATTTCACGAGGAATTTACATAGCATACTTCCTCTTTGAAGCTTTGGTCATCACAACATCAAACAGATGCACATAACAACAGAATGCTCCTTGAACTTCAAACAAGCATCAGATAAATATATATGAATCCTTCAAACCTCACACGACACCTAATTACTTTCTCGTCTCAAGAGGGAGTCTACATCCTTCAATAATGAAATGAACCATGATATTCACAACATGTTAGAATATAGAAATCGCATGCATAACAGGTTAGTTGAAGCATATCAAGAAACCATGCATATTCATGTAAATAACTCTATAAATCATGAGAATATCAACAAACACATAGATCCATAAGTTAATTCATAACCATGAATGCATCCATAACAAAGGATTCACCATGATCATATAGAGGCCTCAGCAACCTTGCTCAGGTAGATTGATTTCATAAGTTGAACTCATAATAAGATAACCCACCATAATGGTTATGGCATTGAGTTTCCAAACTTATAAATATATAAAGATAGTTGAAACTTATGAAATCACATATTATTCCTAAGTTATTTTAGATCACTATTTAGGGACATATCATACAACCTACAAATGAATACGAAGGATGCGTCCACATAACTCAACAGCTCATAATCACCATAAATATACAAGTTGGCTAGTCAGTCATGGTTAGATAGTGAATCAAGAATTCTTACATAAATTACACAGGATTTATCATTATTCATGAGAAAGGCATATCATATCATATAGTCTAACATGCATAACCAAGAATACTTATTTGAATAGCTTGAAATGATTTTCAACTAAAGGGATGACTTCCACTCTCCACCCAACCATAGTATAGCTACATTGAAAACTTTATTGAAACTAACCACCCCTGAGCCAGATTCAGGGCCTGGGGAAATTCTTACATAAGGAAAGGTTTCGCACCAATGGGTTAAACATGATTTTAGGAAAATGGATTCCATTTTTGCAGTGCTTCACAATCTCAATAGCCAGCACTTAGTGGTCCATTCACTCATTGAAGTTCAGACAATCCACCCAGGCATGGATAAATAAATCAATGGTTATAAAACATATCCACATGAATCATCACCCAAGTCACAAATAGTAGGCCATCATTTCAATGTAAAAGCATTAAAAAAATTTAGAAATTGTAGGAAGAAAGGCTTAATTTGACTTTTGCCTTAGACAAATTGAGTAATTCGATTTTTCACATTAGCGGGATGACTCGGATTGTAGTTAGCTTGTGTGACATGGCCTTGTCTACTAGTTTACTCAGTAAATTCGAGTTATAGACTAGAAGTACAATTGTGCATGTAGTGATTCCTAAAATTTATCAATCTAGTTTAGTTATTTTCAATTGAACTCAGTTAACTGAGCTCAAGTCCTTAATTGAGTCAGTTGAAGTTCGGTTGAGTACTAGAACTTTTGGTAACTCGGTGATCTCTCAGTTAAACTAGTCAATCAACTAAAAATAGCCTAGACATTTATGGAATTCGAATTGCCTAGTTGGAGTGGAGGAAAGGCACATTTTAATTATCAATTGTATACTAGTTGAGTGTATTGGCTCAGAAGTTAGGTAGGTGAATCATTCCTTAGGAATTGCGCAAGAAAATAGGAGGAAATTCCTATATTTTAGGAGCTAATTTACTCAAGGATTGCACAAGTAAATAGGAGGAAGTTGGGGCCCTGAATTGGCTAAGTGTTGTCCACAACAGGACAGACAGCAGAAGAACATGTTTAGAGTGCAGGGTGTGCTCCTATATTGAAGCAATACATTGTAATAGTTTATCATTCTCATCTGATTAATGAAAAGAAATGGAGGGGTTTTTCCCAGTTGGGTTCCCCTGTAAAATTATTTTGTTATTTTGGTTTTGATGGTTGCATTTCATTGGATGTGTTTCTAAATTATGATTTCCACTCAAAAGAATAGTAGAGGAAATTTTTAATCTCTTGATTTCAGTTCAATTTCATAAGTAGTAGCAAATTTAAATTAATTTCTACATGGTATTAGAGAGTAAATCACAAAATAACCCAGTCAATAGATCTTCTATGTTATGAAACCAGCTCACAAATAGAAGAAAAGAGAGATCAACAACTTAGAAATGTAGAAATTATACAACATGCATGTATATATTGGATTCACTTGATCTAACAATGTACTAAAGTTAAATACTAAATCGCTTCTACAAATATTTTGCGGAATTAAGAACACAATCGTTAATCACATGAACATGAAGAAAGATAAACCACACAAAATACAGATAATTTCTCAAGGAAATATTACAGCTAAAAACCCCACTATCTTCTATTGTATATTCAGCATGGATCATGAAAAAATTACATACAAAACTCTTCTCAAAAGATTCCTCCAGTACTTAGCTAATTGTATCACACTGTCATACGCAAAATTGACAAACACATAGCCAATTATCAGCCTCCAGATAGCTTGCCTTTCTTGCGCAATCCCTGATGGATGCAATCCCTAAAATATAGGAATTCTTGCCTTCCTTGACTGCAAGTATCATGGGCACTCCAATGGGTGTTTGGTTTCATGTGTGCAACCCAATAATCCTACAACTGATATTCAACTTCCCTTTCACCTAGAACTCAACTGGGTCTCCATCGGATCTGACATGCATGCATCTAATAATAGTAAATCCTCAGTTGCACGTGATATCACTGATTGTGAATTAATTAATATTTAATTCACTTGATCTCTCACTAGTGTATCTTCAGTTACAACTAGTACAACTAAGTTTAACTCACTTAACTAAGTTAAACGGATTACAAAATGCATTAACTAATGCACCACTGTACTTTGAACTCTGTTACAACTAGAATTACTCGGCATACCTCACCACCTACCTCTAACTCAAAATCCAATAGATAACTAAATTTATCACTTTCATTTAATTGTTTCAATTCAACTTTGAGAATAGATTAAAGTTTAATGTCCATCTTAATTAAGGGATAACCAAAATAGACATACACCAAAAAATAGCACTGTGGGCCCCACCCTAGTCTAGGTGCTTAATGCAACTAGGCGTGGGTGCTAAAATTTTCTTGTTGAATCTCAACACTCCCTCTCAAATAAAAATGGATTATCCTTCACCCCGATCCTATCTTTATGGTATTCAAATTTTCTCCTGGTGAGCGCCTTCGTCAGAATATCTACATCCTGATCTTTCGTGGGAATGTACTGAAGAAACATTATCCTTCTCTGCACACAATATCTGAGATGATGGTACTAGATATGTATATGCTTGGACCTATCATGAAACACGTGATTAATCGAGACTTTAATGCAACTATAATTATCACAATGAATCATTATCGGATCCATCTGAGAACCAAACAAACCAACCAAGATCTTTCTCATCCAGATAGCCTCACATGCAGCTTGACTTGCTGCCATGTATTCCACTTCCTTTGAATTGAGTGCCACAAATCATTGCTTCCTGTTGTACCAGGAAACTACTGTCGATCCAATGCTAAAGATCCCTCCTAATGTGCTCTTTCTGTCTAATGGACTTCACTCCCAATCTACATCCGTGAAGCTTTGAAGATTCACTCCCTCTATCCATCTGTACCACATACCATACTCTGATGTGCCCCTCAGGTATCTCAGGACATGTTTCCCCGCCTTCCAAAAGAGCTTGGTAGGATTAACCATAGCTTGAATCAACTGGTTAACTGTGTATAAAATTTTTGGTCTCATGTTCACCAAATACATTACAGAAGCCACTAACTACCTATAGACAGTAGCATCCACTGCCTCTCCAGAAGTAGCATCCTCTTTCCTCCAATTTCCAAGAAGAGGAGTATCCATGGGTTTTCAGCTCTCAATGTTAAACTTACCCAGTATCTCCTTTGCGTAATTTCCTTGAGACATAAAAAGTTCACCATCCCGCTTCCATATTTCCAATCCAAGAAAATAATGAAGGAGTCTGATGTCCTTCATTTTGAACTCCCTTGCAAGATCCTCCTTGCATGAGTGTGTCAGCTGCTCATCATCAGTCAAAATTAGATCTTCAACATAAATAAAAATTATTAATATCTTACCCTCAACCACAATCTGGTACATGTTTTCATCTGTTTCACTTTTAGTGAAGCCCAGTCCGATAAAGTAGCTGTCTATCCAAGTGTACCAAGCACGGGGTGCTTGCCTCAGCGTATACAATGCTCTTTTGAGTTGGAACACATGTGACTCACTATTGAAGATCTTGAAACCTTCAGGTTGCTCTATGTACACCTCTTCCTCAATGATCCCATTAAGAAATGCAGTTTTCACATCCATCTGATGAATACACCAGCCCATCTGCATCGAGATTACAAGGATGGATCTTATGGAAGAGTACCTTGCAACAAGTGCAAAAGTATCATCATAATCTATCCCATCGATCTGTGAGAATCCCCAGGCCACAAATCTGGCCTTGTATTTTTCCACACTCCCATCAGTAGCTTGTTTTACCTTGTAGATCCATCTTGATCCAACCATTGATTTGTCAACCGGTCTTGGGACTATCTCCCATGCATTGTTCTTGATAATGGAGTCATACTCCTCCACCATTGGATCAACCCAAGTTGTTTGTTGCATTTCTTCCTGAAACAAAGTTGGTTCAATCACAATACATTTTCTCATAAGAGCCATGTATCTAGTAAATTGGTCAGGAGATTGTCTTTGTCTTTGTTGTGAAGTGGGGGCTCCTACATTCTTTGTAGTCTCAATCTATCAGCTTCTGTGGTGCACCTTCTACCAGTTCTGATGGATGGCTCTACATGAGTGTTTTCCTCCACTACATGAACCTCCTCATGTGGTTGATCCACATCTTAAGACTCATCCTTTGGAACCAACAGTTCCCCCACTGCATGCAATTCTGGCTCCCTCTCAAGGGAAAATTGCATGGCTTTCTCCTTATCAAATGTTATATCTCGTTGCACAATAGTCATTCTGCTGTTTGGAAAATACACACAATAATTATGGGGTGTTTCTGTGTACCCCACAAAAATCCCAACCTCATTTGTTGGTTCCATCTCTTCCTAGCATCCTTGGTCACATGCACATAAACAGATGAGCCAAAAATCTTAAAGTGTGAAACATCAGGTTTCTTACCAGTAAAAGCCTCTTCAGTTGTACTCATGCCAAGTACTCTGTGAGCACAACGGTTTTGCACATGTACCGATGTATTGCATGCTTCCACCCATAGATGCATCGGTAGGCCTTGATCATGCAACATCACTCTTGCTGCACCCACAGTAGTTATGTTCTTCCTCTCCGTGACCCCATTCTGTTGTGGGTTATGAAGTGCTATGATTTCTCTTCAAATTCATTCTTTGTTGCAGAAGTTCTTGAATTCGTTGAGATGTATTCTCCACCATTATCGCTCCTAAGAGCCTTCACTTGCTTCCCTGAATCTTTCTCCACTAGTGCCTTAAACTCACAGAACTTAGAGAATTTCTGATCTTTCTTCTGCATGAATAAGATCCAACACTTACGAAAAATTCATCAAAAAATAATGCATAGTACTTATGTTTTGATGTCAAAGCAACAGAGAAAGGACCACACACGTCTGTGTGAACTCTCTTAAGGATCCCCGAAGCTCATTTTTCCTTCTCATGAAAGCTGGCCTTTACATATTTTCCCATAGTAAATACCTGGCAGGTTTTTTACTATGCAAGTGTACCCCTGGGAAGACCAGTAGAAATCTATTGCATGACTTTCAAGGCTCCATGGTGAAGATGGCCCAATCTCCTGTGCCATAATTCGCCCTCATCCCGTCTCACCACTTGATCTTCCTTGCCCATCATTGTTGCGCAGCCATCTACCTCTTGCTTGTCGATTATTAACTCGAATCCCTATCCTCTTGGCTTTTCCCATTGTTTTATGTCACTGAAAAGCTTTTCCATCACTAAAAACAAAATCATAGCGTCTATCCTCCAACATTGCGACTGAGACCAAATTTTTCTTCAGACCTGGTACATGCATTACATCTTTTAATTGAAACAGTTTACCTGACTACCTCTGAAAGTTAATGGTACTAATCTTGGTAGCACTGTACCACCCATCATCTCCCATTTTAATATGTGTCTGGATATCTTTGTTAGATACTTTGGAATGGTGTCACCCTTTTCCATCTTGATCTTCCTAAGTTTACCTTTGAGCACCAATTTCTTATGGTCATTGCTACTTTGGAATAGATCCTTCAAATCCTTACACATTTCATATGGTGTGTCTTTCCCATGGAGGCTTGAGACAATGTGGTCTTGTACTCTCTCCAACAAGATCCCCCTCGCCTTCTCCCATTTCTTTTGCCATGCATCAATATTTGCAGTATCTGCCACAAAGGGTTTAGGAACATCATTATCAATGAATTCCTTCAAGACATTGTCTTCGAGTACTGCCTGCATCCTGTCCTTCCAAGAAATATAGTTCGAGTTTCTATCGAGTGCATACTCTAACCTCAAGCCATTGAAATCCATTTCGATCTTGAATCAGTTGTAGCACCCAGAAGTTCTTTCTGCAAATTCGAATTCTATCCAGTCACAAACTTAGCTCTTGCTTCACTTCTGCAATTCCCTGTTTTCTAATACCATGTATAAATTATACAACATGCATGTATATCTTGGATTCACCCTATCTAACAAATTACTAAATTTAAACACTGAATCGCTTCTACAAATATTTTTCAAAATTAAAAACGCAATCGCTAATCACATGAACATGAAGAAAGATAAATCACACACAAAAAAAATAATTTCTTAGGGAAAGCTTACAGCTAAAAACCCCATTATCTTCTATTGTATATTTAGCATGGATCATGAAACAATTACATACAAAACTCTTCTCACAAGAGCCCTCTAGTACTCAGCTAATTGTCTCACATTTTCATATGCAAAACTGACCAACACATAGCCAATTCTCAGTCTCCAGAAAACCTTCCTTACTTACGTGATCCCTGAATGATGCAATCCCTAAAAGATAGGACTTCTTTCCTTCCTTAAATACGCAAGTATCATGGGCACTCCAATGGGTGTTTGGTTTCATGTGTGCAACCCAATAATCCTACAATTGATAGTCAACTTCCCTTTCACCTAGAACTCAACTGGGTCTCCACTGGATCTGACATGCATGCATCTAATAATAGTAAATCCTCAGTTGCATGTGAGATCATTGATTGTGAATTAATTAAAAAAAATTCACTTGATCTCTCACTAGTGTATCTTCAGTTACAACTAGCACAACTGATTTTAACATACTTAACTGAGTTAAACTTATTACAAGTTGCATTAACTAATGCGCCACTGCACTTCGAACTCTGTTACAACTAGAATTACTTTGCATGCCTCACCAAATACCTCTAACTCGAAATCCACTAGCTAACTGAATTTTTCACTTTCATATTTCTTCAGGAATGATGTTATAGGTGTCGATATTCTCCCATAATTCTTTAAAAACTTGTGATAATACCGTGTTAACCCTAGAAATCCTCGAAGATGCTTTATGGTTGTGGGGATTTTTTTTTTCATTTTGGAAAACTAGGTCCAAAATCCATGTTGTGATGCTCAAATGAAGATCCCAATATTTTTATTGGAATCCTCTTTCGGAGAGGTGCAAGATCGATATAAAGATCATCTTGATCCGATGAGCAGAACATTTATTTTGAATTTATTCAAAATATGTGCATGTCAGCCTGAAGGTTTGGAGCCCCAACAATTGTGTCACACGGCCTCATTGATGGATATAAATTGGTCAACTTTGGAGGACATTTTCACTCATCACATCCTCACACATTCTCTCTCATAATCTGATTGGTTCGATCACCTTGGAGGCTCTTCTTCATCCACACGTGGGAAACGTAGCAAAGAGATTTCTATTTTCTGTCCTAGGGTTTTTCAACACAGATTTGACTAGCGTTGAATTTGGTCAATGTTAGTCATCAGTATTTTTCATCTGTTGATGATGACTAGTTTTTAAAGCCAAGTTTTCTAGAAGCCGATCTCCAATTTGTCAAAATTTTCAGCTAGAAAACACCCCTAAACATTTTGTCCTCCTACCTTTTAAATCAGCCTATGATGAGAAAAAACCTAGTTGTCAAGCCCTATCTAGTCTCAGTCATATAAGCTTGTCCATCAGCTGTCATAAGATAAATTCATCTACTGTCATTCACCCTCATCCCTGGGTCATTCATTAACCAACTGTTGATAAGAATGTCATCCACCCTACCTCTGGTCATATGTCATCTTAAGATCTGGTCATATCAAAGAGAATACTCCAAATCTGTCAAAGATCTCCCCTAAGTTAGGTAGTGGCACTTTAGGAAATCCTCACTTGGAAAACTATCCTAAGCCAAAAGAACCTCTGTCTAATACCAACCAGTCATAGATGGCCTTCCTATTCTGCAAACAAATCTTGATACACCCTTAGGTCACGCCACTAAAGAGTCTTGATGTCTCAGCAATTCATATGCAAAAATCCAAACTAATATTAGGTGGATTTACAGTGTTTCAGTGTCCCTTTAAAAAAGCAGAGATGTATAAGTGTTCCAGCAGACATTGTCAAGCTAAACATGAGAAGACAGTTGCTTCTCATGTGATCTCGAGCCAGGGATAAGAATGCTATTCAGAGAGGTAATTCAATAAACCTCTGCAACCATAATCAAAAAAGGATACACATCTCAGAGCATGCCCCTCATAGCATATTTTCAAATTTGCACCTTATTACTTACTGTGATATACCAAGCAGAGATATGCATTACAAGAAAAGATGACACAGTTTGAGAAAGGGATGAAATGTCACTTATTGTTAACCTCCTCCAAACATGAGCAGATGGTTGGGTCACTTGTTGCAAACCTCCTCCAAACATGAGCAGATGGTTGGGAATATTATATTGGCCTCCTTCATTTAACAAGCAGAGGGTCAGGAATATAGGTATGGCCTCATTCAAAGAGCACAAGGCTAAAAATGCTGCAAATGGCCTAAAAAACTTGTTTACACCTTTTCTCCAATGGATGAAACCACTGATTACAGCAGTGGTGTTTCGAGGGATGCTTACATGGTTTCACTATTGAAAGACAGAATTGAAATTCAGTGGGAAACAATTGAATGATTGTGAGTAGAAAAATGGTGTTAAACATAGGCCAAGAAATGATATTATGGTATTCAAAGAAGCTTTGTTTTTCTTCTATCAAATTTCTCCTTCAAAGAGTAAACAAAGGCTAGAATGCCCAAGCTTAGAACAACCTCATTAAAATGACAAGAAGATAGACTAAGCCTTGCTTCTGAAAGATACTTTTGCAAATGAATACATAGAGACAGTATGTATGAGGAAAAGCTATGACACCATGTTTCAAGTCCAAGACACCATTCAAAGAAATGAACTTACCACAGTCATAGACCAGACCTTTTTATGTACATAAGAAACAAACTTTGTTGTTTATATGTGATTGCATTAAGGGTCTCTAAAGGCCTTTCTCCTTGATCAACGGATATAATTCAAGCCTCAGTGAATGCAACTAAGATTTTACCCATAGTCAAAGAGAAATATCATTATAAGGATGCATCAGTAGTCTTTATATTGCTCTGGAGCAGTGTTCCTTTTTTGAAGGATAGAAATGGACAAACAGTGACAAGTTATTTTCTTAATGAAGAAACAGTAAAAAAAATATGTGCTTTTAAGGTGGTTTCTTTACTTAGGAAAAGGTCGTGTCTCTGGAGATATTCAAAGGAGCTAGCCACCGCATGGTTATTATGAGACTTGTTCGAATAGAAGGTTTCATGGTGTTTTAAAAAGTGATGAAATATCAAAGACAGTGCTTTATCTTTTGATATGACCAAAAAGCCTTTTCAAAAGGAATCCAAACCCTTACAAATAAACTACCAAGGCATTTGAGCTCATTTGAAAGTATAAAGGCGGAGAAACCATTGAAAAAGCTCCTTGTGCAAATTCAAAACACAAAGCAACACTCCCCTAGCTGTTCACTGGAGAAACTTGGTTTTCGGGCAAAATTTTCAAGTTTTTTAGGGCTCCAAGCCTACGCGGCACGCCTGTAAGTGTGCGCAGCGTGCCTGTGAGCGCGCATAAACTGATTTTAAACCACTGCGCGGCGCGCCTGTGCATCTTCGTTCACCGGTGCCCGAACAAGACCCGACTACCTCCATTGCGCGGTGCTCTCTTCTGCAAACGTGCCGCTCACCCAAAAGCCCTCAAAAAACACCTTTGAAAGCTGAATCAAGGATCGACAAGGCCTTTAAGAATTATTCAAGGTATTTTTCTCACTCCATGATAAATTTTGAGGTTAAAAGGTGGTGTGCTCTTTCTATGTTTTCAAGGGAGAAACGGTGATTAGAAGTTTGGGTTTTTGGTCAAAAATCAAAAGGTTTTTGTTGACTGTGGGTGTCAAACATTCACGCAGTGATAGGCAAAAGTGTTTGATGATTTTTAAAGAGCCCTAATTGTTGTTCAAAAATAGTGTTAACAAAGGAGCAGGGTTTGAAGGGAAGGGGGTTTGTGCCAAAATAAAGAGATATTCCTCTTCAAACAAAAACCACAAACATACCTTGTTTAAGTCTTTTGCTCAAACACAGTAATTAAAAGAGATAGGTGGTTTGCCAAAATAGAGAAAGGTCTCTTTTTGTCATGGATATTAAAGGATGAAACAGTGAAAAAGGGAGTTTTATTATGCCAATTTGAAGGCTCTTTGTTGTGCTACAGAAATAGTTAAGACTGCCCACTATTTTTATAAAGGAGCAGAGTTAGTTTAAGAGGTCTTCAAATAAATATTTGAGAAATATCTTAACAATATTTTGCAAAGACTTGTGTTTGTTAAAAACTCAGAGTGAAATAGTGGTTAGGAGGTGAAGGTCTCATCAATATAAAGTGTCCCTTTTTGTGTTGTGAAATAGTGAACTTTGTGCAGCCCCCAGGGTTCTAAAAACAGAGTATGTTGTGAAGGTCTTTTAAGTCAGTTGAAAGATGTTTTGTCTACCTTTTAAAGGGCTATAAACAGCAAAGGAGAATTGCTTGAGGGTAGGATCTTTTGTGCCAAACAAAAGAGTTCTTTCTTCAACAAGAAACCACAAACACACCTTTTCAAGACCTTTGACCAAGCACAGTGA
Organism: Pinus albicaulis; assembly: GCA_034641835.2. NCBI lineage: Eukaryota > Viridiplantae > Streptophyta > Pinopsida > Pinales > Pinaceae > Pinus > Pinus albicaulis. The sequence continues at coordinate 1,824,223,026 of CM076575.1, read as the reverse complement.
TCAAGGTATTTTTGTTTTTCATTTGACGAGTACTTGTTTGTTGGCATCAAAGAGGCATAGTGACTTACAAAGAGGACAAGGTGTAGTATTGCAAAACCATTTCAAAGACCATTTGGAACAGACTCTTTTAGTCAACTAGCAAAGAGTATCCAAAACAAAATGCTTCTCAGGCAAGACAGTAGAAGTGGCCCTCACAGGAGATTTGAACCTGTTTCAACTAAAGAGGTAAATTCTCATCCATCAGTCCTGTTTAACTTTCATGAAGTTGGATGTCTAGAATTTTTTCAAAGGGTTCAGGAGGTGAAAATTTATCTCCCCTTGACACATCTATGTGCTTTGACATTGCAAGGGAAACACTTTCAACTGGCAGGCTTGGATTTCAAGTTTTCTCCTAGATCCATTTCCAAAGCTACCAAAATCCCTTATGTCAGGGAAAAATGGTTTAAACAGAGCTACCTAGAATCAGAATAATACAAACCCTTTTTGAAGACGGAGCATCGTGATACATGCCCATCCATCTTTCCTTTTTCATATATGTTGACTATTTATGCTCCCCTCATGAAGATAATCATGAAATATTTCACATGCGAGGGAAGGTTTTCCCGGGTCTATGCTTACCATGTTCAGTTGCTCATGCACTTCACAAGAGCCCAATTGTTAAACCTCCCCTTTTTCCTCCATATAAGTATTGAAAAGATGGCCTCCACTGTTCAAAAAATACCTCCTTCTCAGCAGTGAGCTTGTCTTTTCCATCATTCCCTCATTAAGATTGTCATTCTTCATCAACTTGAGAAGAAGGGAATCTCTTGGGACACTTTCATTGCACATCCAGATTTTTCCACTGTTCCTTCATCCCATGCATCTCCTTCACCTTCCACTCAGCATCTTTTGCCTTCTTCAAGTAAGCCCATTCCCAAGAAGATAAAATTTCCCATGATTAGTGAAGAAGAGCAGCATAATGATGAAGAAGAGTAGCATGATCAAGAAGAGTAGCACAGTCAAGAAGAGCAGCATGATGAGGAAGAAGAACACAGTGAGGAAAGGTAGCAAAGTGAAGAAAAACACAGTGAGGGAAGGCATCACAGTGATGAAGAGGAGCGCCATGAAAAAGAGAAAAACAGTGAAGAGGAAAATGATGAGGAAATTGAACAGTTTGATGAGGATATTGGTAGCCCTCTCAGCAGCAAACATGATGAAAATGAAGCCCAAAACATTGAGGAGACAGAGCCTAAAGGTCCTGAAAAAAGCAGGGACAAGAGTGAAAGGGGAAGCCTTCAAAAAGACATGTAAGGTGACAGTCATAGCATTCATGAAGAAACTCAAAACAGTGGAAAAGATGATGAGGGGAGTAGCAAGGGCAAAGAGAAAATAGAGCATCTGCTAGTTGCCTCCCCTAGGCAAGGGGACATGCTTTCTTCTCCAAAAGAGACAAAGCCCCTGACATCAAGGAAAAGAGTGCCTCAAACTATAACTCCAAATGTTACTAGGGCCCTCCGAAGCAAGGGGAATTTTCCCAAGCAACCCATTGTCAAATTACCCAAGAGGAGGAATACCAAGAAGGCCACCCAAAGCAAGGGAAAGGAGAAAGAAGAAAGCAGCCATGAGAAGGAGAGGGACTTTGACATAATTCAGATCCAAAGTGATGATAGCGACAATGAGGCCCAAATCCTAGATTCTCTCTTGATCAATAGAGAAGAACAAATTCATTCTTTGAGGGTAGATCTAGAGAGGTATAGAAACCTCATTCACTTTTTGCAAACACAAAACAAACAGATGAGTGTCCACATGGCGGTATATGAGACATGGGTCATCAAATATCAAAAAGAGGCCTCCAAGGCACAAATTAAGTTGGAATAACTCATGGGTGAGATCAATGATAGCGAAGATGAAGATCAGCCAAGAAGAAAGAGGCCAAGGACCATGGGACTCAGAAGAGCCTTAGAGAAACAAAAGGAGGAAGAAGCTGCCCTTTTCCAATATTTTCCTCTCACTACTTTGTTCACCCAAGAGATAGAAAAAAATCAAGAAGCATGGCTTGAGAGGGTGAATGATCACTTGAAGAAGAATTTTGAAAAGGCCAATAGAGATTTGGAACTTCAAAGGAGGATGACCGGGCACTATAAGAAGCTTAATTAGTTCGCCCGATGGAAATTGAAAGCCACACAGGAAAAGCTCAAGGAAGCTCAAAAGAGGTACCCCGCACCAAAATGAAGAAAGACAACTCAAGTCTCCAAATTTTGGCCTCATCTTCTCAGCATGTTTCTGAAAACCCTTGAGGGTCATGCTCGCCAAAATTGGGTGAAATTCAACAAGTTTTGGTTTTTTGTCATTTTTGGGCTTTTGGCTAAAAATCATGGGCATCGCCATTTCTGTTTGGGACATCCTCAAAGGATGAAAATGGTGTCATTGGATGCCATAATTTCAGGGGCATCTACTCAGTTATTTTTAGATCAATTGAACATGATTTGGTCCCCCAAAATGGCGAAAAACAGTCACTTTTTCCACACTCTGCCTCGTTTATCAGCAAAGTCTATTTTCTGTGTTTTTACACACAGGTCAGTTTTTGATAGACTTTTACTGATCAGTTTGGAGAAAAAAAAGCATCTTCAGAAAATAGACATCTATAGCTTTCCAACGAGCCATCACGGGCCTCGTTTCGACATCAGGAAGGCCTCCAAAAGTTGTCCACAAGACAGAGGATTTTCTGCTGATATATTTCTTAAGTATTTTTGTGAAAAATGCACTTTTCTGAAGTGGCTTTTCCTAATGTGTGTTTAGCTATTTTTGGCCATGGTTAGTTAGGAAAAGTCAATATATTTTCCTTTTTTAGCATTTTTAGGATATTTCTATAGATATTTTGTGCCTTGGGCTTTGCAAAGCCTCAAGGACAAAATCAGATATTTTTGATGGGTCGATGAGCTTGCAAGTTGCACTAAGAGGTTTTCCCTCATCTTGGCCTATATATTCCAAGAGAATTCATTGTAAATAAGGCTCAACTTGATGATATAGAGCAATATATGGTTATACAAGCTTGGAAGAAACACTTGTCTCATGCATTGGATAGTTTCTTGAATGTTTTGGATGATGAAAGAGGATTGTTGTTGGATTCCTTGACTTGGTAAAATGGTATAGTGTCCCTCTCTGTTATGTTTTCTTTGTTTTCATTCATATTTCATGCTCTTTCTTTCTATAAGACAGTAGAGAATAGATTTGAGACATGCCCCTGGAGGCACCTCAGATTTCCTGTTTCTTTATAGCTTCTATGTTTTCTTCCTTCTTAGTCATATCAAAGAATCATTGATTGCTCTTTGATAACTGAAGAAATTGTTTGCTTGTTTCATTTATGGTTTTATGCATGCTAAGTATGATTCACGGTATGCCCTGCTTACTCATGGCTAGTCATAGCTCCACCTCTGAAACCTTTCTTTGATTGTTTGATTGTCTTAGTTGAACCAAGGAGGTCTTGTACTGATCTTGCCCTTTGCCTAAAACTACGCAATCTTACTTCAAAGTGCCCAATAGCTTGGAATAATATGCTTAGGCATTTCCTCATAGTGATTTGAGTTATTTTTTTGTCTTAATTGTCTTTCCCCAAAGTCTGATAGCAATTTCCCAAAGTTAGAGAGTCATATATCTCTATGTATTGCTTGAATGTTTATTTCTATGCATTTATCAGTTTAGAGTTACATTTCTCATGATTAATGGTTAGCCCTACCATGTTTATGTCAGTTATTGAACTATTTATGTTTGAAATCCTTTGTTCTTCACAAACTTAGTGTCCATCCCACTCCATTTTACCCAAAGATCCATTTTACCTTGATCAAAACGACCCTTCAACATACCTTGTATCACCATCTGGAGCTTTCTTGACCTTTTCGACCCCATAGCCCAGTTGATCTGACATCTTTTTACCTATGTTAGTCTTTGATCAGTTCATCCCTCACAAACCTAAAAAAAAAACCAAAAACCTACTACATAACTAGCCTAAAATCAGAAACACAAGAAGAAAACACACAGATATCCCTTACACAAATAGAGAGATCCCTCTCTGAGTCCAGGAAGGCTAGGTCCTTGGGCTCCAAAGATTGGTTTGATGTTACCCTGTCACTTGGCTTGCCAATTATCCAAATCACGGGACACTAACAGTAAACACTTGGTCAAACTGACCCGAAACTTGGTCAAAATTCTGATTTCCTTAGTCAGCATTTTTTGGCACTGAAATCGAGGTTGATCATTAAATTTGACCAGGCTGCGTTGACTTTGTTGTTGATGTTGTTTGCATTGACCGTTGACTAACATCATTGAATTTTGTTGAATTTTGGGGTTGACTATTTTGGCTATCCTAGAGGGTTGTGTGACACTTCTGGTTGGCTGACCATATTGAGACTTTGTTGGTTGAAGCAACCTGTTGACCGTCGTAATGCACCAACACACTTATATATTTCTGGCTTGTCTTATGTCGATCTACTAGTATGCTCTATCAACATTTTACTTTATTTTTTATGTGATTACTGACTAATATTGGGATAAAAAGTAAAGTTACATCAAGCATAGAACATCTACAAAAATTTACATGGTATTAGAGGTGAGGTGAAGACAAAGCCCTAGTTTGTAGCAATCACCAAAGAAGAGCATGGGTTCCTCTAACTACAATGGCTTTAAGGTTGATGACAAATTGACTAGGAAGGATGAATTCCATGCTTGGAAGATGACATTAGATCTTAATTTGGAAGACCAAGATGTCATGGACTATGTGCTGGGTAAAATCTAAGAGCCTCCATCCACTACAATCGCTGCTTCCAAATCAAAGTAAAAGAAGGGGAAATCAAAGCAAATCTAATGATCAGGGACTCAATTCATAAGAGTTTGGTTGCCTTCATCTCTGAGCTGGGCACATCCAAGCAGATGTATGATAAGTTGGTCAACATGTTCAAGGCCAACAATGTGAATCAAGTCTTATTCTTCAAGAACCAATTGAATAATCTGAAGAAATGCTGGGATGAGTATGTTCAAACATATTTTCTGAAGCTAACTGAAATCAGGAATAATCTTCTGGCTATTGGGGAGACAATAGCTGACTGAGAGATGGTTCTCACTGCACTTGGAGGTCTCTCATCCAAATGGAATTTATTCAACACTACCATTCTCAATAACAATTTCATACCTGATTTTGATGAAGTATTATCGAGATGTGTACAAGAAGAGACAAGGATGAAGGAATATGAAAATGAAGAAAATTTTTCCTTCACTACTCGTGCTAAGAAGAAGAAATTTGGTGGTCCAAGGAACAAAGGAAGAGCGGGGGCCCAAAGAAAGAAAGGCAAGTATTACACTTGTCACAAGCTAGGTCACTATGCTAGATAATGCCCTTTCAAGAAGGATTCTCCCAATGATGATGACAACAACAACAACTGGAGGAATGGAAATCAAAGGAACAACAGTTTCAAAGGAAAGAGGAAGGCTTCCTCTTGTGGAAATGGGAAATATTTTAAAAGGTCGATAAATTCTAGGTATGAGGAATCAAATGTTGTTAATAAAAGAAATGAATTCATCCTTGTATATTCCCTCTCTGTTGTATCTCCACCCAGCACTATGGATGTTTGGTTGATAGATAGTGGTGCCTCAAGGCACATCACCGGGTTCAAGGAAGCACTTTCTGATATGGTTGAGAAGGATAATAATCTAGAAATTATCCTTGGAGATAATGCCACATATCCCGTAAAAGGGACAGGGATTGTGACCCTCCACTTGTCTCAAGATCAAGTCCTCCGCTTGCAGGATGTTTTCTATGTACCTAATTTAAAGAAGAACCATGTGTCTATATCGACCATGGAAGACAAAGTTTTAAATGTGGCATTCATTGATGGGAAGGTGCATATCTGGAAGAAGAGTTTCAAGGAAGCTATCACGATTGGGTTTAGAGTTGATACACTCTACCAGATTGGAGGAATTGCACTGGGAGTGATGACATGTGATACTATCTGACAGACTGAGCTATGGCACCGGAGGTTTGGACACCTTCACTACAAGGCCCTTCCCGAAGCAAGGAAGGTGGTGACGGGGATGCCCGAGTTCACAAATAATCATGAAGGTGTATGCCAGGGTTGTGTCGAAGGAAAGAATACAAGGGGACCTTTCCCCTCAATTGTCACAAATACATATGATGCCTTGCAATTGACACATTCTGATCTGTCTGGTATGTTTCCCGTGACATCCTTGGGAGGATGTTCTTATTATATGACGTTCATAGATGAATTCTCTCGCAAGACCTGGATATACTTCTTGAAAAACAAGTATGAGGCTTTCATGTGGTTTCGTACCTTCAAATCCTTGATGAAAAATATGACACAGAAGAATATCAAGATATTGAGGACCGATAATGGCACTGAATATGAGACGAACGAGTTCAAGAAATTTTGCAGAGAAGCTAGCATCACGAGGGAGACCACAATGTTTGTGGGCTACAGCAAAAATTCGAAGGCCTATAAATTATATGTGACTGGTCAAAGGGAAGTGGATATATGCCACGATGTTACCTTTGACGAAGAAAATTCTTCCTTGAGGAAAGTAGTCAATCTTCCAAGATTTGAGAAAGATCATGAAGCTAGGCCTGGAAATAAAGAAGAACCAAAGGATTAGAGGATGCCCGATGTTGAAGGACTGATGGACCCGATTGATCCACCTCTTTCAATAATGAAAATACCATTATGGCTCAGGGACACTCTCGAGAATGCCGAGAATAATATGGCCCCAAGGGGGACATTCCATGAAAACAAGAAGTCGAATAGATACCAAGGGTATCTAGCAACCATAAGTACTATTGTACAATCTGAGACAGGATCTTTTGAGGAATTCGTAAAGCATCAAGTTTGGAAGGATGCTATGCACAAAGAATATGAGTGCATTATGAAGAATGATGTCTGGGATGTGGTTCCAAGACCGGAGGACAAAGCAGTTGTCACCTCGAATTGGCTCTACAAGATCAAGCATGGATCTGATTGAAGTGCTGAAAAGTGTAAGAAAATATTCATTTCCAGTGGCTTCTCTCAAAAAGAAGGCGTAAACTATGATGAAATATTTGCATATGTGGCCCGATATACCACCACTGATCTATCATAGCCCTTCCTGCTACGCAAGGATGGAGTCTTCATGAGATGGACGTGAAGACTGCATTTTTGCATGGTACGATAAAGGAATAGGTGTATGTGGAGCAACCTCTGGGGTTCGAAGTCCAGGATGTGGACACCCATGTCTACAGGTTGAAGAAAACCCTCTATGGGTTGAAGCAAGCACCCATAGCTTGGTACAAGAGGATAGATATCTACCTGATGAAGCTAGGCTTCACTCATAGTAATGTTAATCAAAACCTTTACTTAAAGGTTGATAGAGAAAAGCCTCTCATCCTGGTGTTGGTTGTGGACGACCTCTTCCTGACAGGTGCTGACCTTCTCATTCATCAGTGCAAGAGGGAGCTCGATTTTGAGTTCGAGATGAAGGACCTAGGACTGATGTATCAATTCCTAGGCCTGGAGGTCTAGCAGAGACCTGGCAAGATTTTCCTTTCTCAAGGAAAATATATTGTGAATATTTTGGAAATATTTGGTATGGTGGACTGTAAGGCTGTTTCGACACCAATGGAGCTCAAATTCATGAAGTTGAGTGGCAGCGTTGCTGGGCCCATGCTAGAAAATCCTACTAAGTATCGTTAACTCGTAGGGACCCTGATGTTCTTAGTGAACACCCGTCTGAACATATATTTTGTAGTGAACACTTTGAGTCAACATATGGTTGAGCCTCATCACTTTCACTAGGTTGGTGCCAAGAATCTATTGAGATACCTTTGGGGCACGATAAACCATGGGTTGAGATACACTACCAAGAGTGTGACACTCCATGGATATATTGATGTCGATTGGGATGGTAGTGTGGTGGATCGTAAGAGCACATTGGGATGATGCTTCACACTTGGTTCTGCTTTGATATCATGGATGATCAGGAAGAAGAATTCAGTGGCTTTGAGCACCACAGAAGCCAAATACATTGCAGCGAGTATGGCCTGTTGTGAAGTAGTTTGGTTGCGAAATATCTTTAGTGATTTGTTCGGGCATGTGCTAGATACCACCGTGATACTCTGTGATAACTAGAGTGGGATTCGGTTATCTAAGAATCCCATGTTCCACGATTGATCTAAGAATATTGGTATCAGGTACCACTTTATCCGGTATATGGTACAGCGAGGCGTCATAAGGCTCAATCATATAGGAACTAATGAGAAGGTCGCGGATATTATCACAAAGCCCCTGGGGAAGGTCAAGTTCCTAACCTTCCGTGAGAATCTTGGTATCGTGGAACAACCCTATTTTGAGGGTCCTATTGGACGATGAGCTCTGGGTCTGGGGGGCTTTGGGGATAGCTTCTTGAAGCTATAAGCAACCATGGGGCGAGGCTTGCCGAACCTTGTTGGTGTGCTTCTGCCCCACTGTTATGATGATTGAGTTGGTTCACCTCTCATGATCTGTGCCCTGTATGCATCCTACCCATTGAATTCAGGGCTCATGGGAAGTACCTCTCATTTGGCTAGTGAGGTGGGAAAAGCTAGAGACTAGTAGAACATACTGATGGACGCATCAGAGATTTCCATACTCTCTATCTAGGATGGCACGGTCCAACCACTTGATCTGGGATCAAGTATAGTGAGGTTTTGGACCTCCAACTGACTTCGGGTCAGGTAAACCAACTTCGAGTTGGTATGAGACTCTTTTTTAGTCCTATAGAGGTTTTGGACCTCTGGTCTGAATCTATCAGCCAGGAATGATGTCTTTGTGACTGACCCACTTCTTTTCAGAAATAAAGAAGCCAGCAAAGCATGTTACGACGGGATGACGCATGATGTTTGGATTGCACAGGTGGATGGAGTTCTCCCTAGTTGAGAGGGAGTATTAATTTTGGACAACTAGTTCCAAAATCCATGTTGTGATGCTCAGATGAAGGCCCCAATATTTTTATTGGACTCCTCTTTCGGAGAGGTGCAAGATCAATCTAAAGATCATCTTGATCTGATGAGCAGAACATTTATTTTGAATTTATTCAAAATATGTGTAGTTCGGCCTGAAGGTTTGGAGCCCCATCAGTTGTGTCACACATCCTCATTGATGGATATAAATTGGTCAATGTTGGAGGACATTTTCACTCATCACATCCTCACACATTATCTCTCATCATCTAATTGGTTCGATCACCTTGGAGGCTCTTCTTCATCCACACGTAGGAAATGCAGCAAAGAGATTTATGTTTTGTCCTAGGGTTTTTCAGTGTATATTTGACCAGCATTTACTTTGGCCAATGCTTGGTCAAACTGACCTGAAACTTGGTCAAAATTCTGATTTCCTTAGTCTGCATTTTTTGGCACTGAAATCGAGGTTGACCATTGACTGACAATGTTGACTTTTTTTGACTTTTGGGGTTGATTTTTTTGGTTTTCCTAGAGGGTTGTGTGACACTTCTGGTTGGCTGACCATGTTGAGACTTTGCTAGTTGAAGCATCCTGTGGATTGTTGTCATGCACCAACGCACATATGTTTTTGGCTTGTCTTCTGTCGATCTACTGTTATGTTCTATCAGCATTTTACTTCATTTTTTATGTGATTGTTGACTGATATTGGGATAAAAATTAAAGTTGCATCTAGCACATAACATCTACAAAAATTTACAATTTTCCATTCCTTGATGGATTTAATTTTGTTGGGGTCTACCTTAACACCCTCATAAGAAACAATATGACCCAAATATTCCACTTCTTGTACTCCAAAGAAACATTTGGTGGGTTTTGCATATAATTGTTTCTCCTCCAATAGTTTGATCACCCTGTCAACATGTTGAACATGATCCTTCCAATAATTTTTGTAGATTGGTATATCATCAAAAAATCCTAACACAAATTTTCTAAGGGTTTGAAAATGGAATTCATCAAACCTTAAAATGTGGAAGGTGAATTAGTAAGGGCAAAAGGCATGACCAAAAATTCATAATGACCCTCATGAGTTCTGAATTTTGTTTTCGAAATTTTTCCATCCTTCATTATAATTTGATGATATCCAGAATGAAGATCCATCTTGGTGAAGTAAATTGCTCCATGTAATTCATCCAATAATTCATCAGTTACGGGGATGGGAAATTTATCTTTAATAGTGAGCTTGTTGAGCTCCCTATAATCTAAACACATATGCCATGATCAATCCTTCTTGTGCACCAATACTACTGGAGCAGAGAAAGAGATTTGACTAGGTTGAATTATACCATCCTCTAACATTTTTGCAACCATATGTTCAATCTCACTCTTTTGAGCATAAGGATATCTGTAAGGCCTAATGTTTGGAGGAACACTTCTTGGAATAAAATTAATAAATTATCATGATCAAAAATAGATGGGAGTCCTTTGGGAGTCTCAAACACCTTGGAATGATTGTCCAATACTTTTTGAGGATCTGTAGAAATAGATAATTTTAATGTTTGAACCTCTAGTGATCATAATTGTGCAATTACACCTCGTTATTCTTTCTTCAAAATATTTTTCATGACATTAGAGCTAATTATATTTCTCATCTTCCCTTTGATACCCCATAATTCAACTTCCTTTCCTTCCAAACAAAAATCAAGAAAATTTATCGAAAATTAAAAGCTAACGTCACCAAAGATTGTAACCATTGTACTCCTAGTACAACATCAGCGCCACCATTTGTAATGGAGAGCATTGGACTATTCAATACATATTCCCCCATGGTTATCTTGATATTATGGCACTTTCAAGATAAATTTATAGTTCCTCCATTTGTAACCATCATTAGACACTCTGGTGTTGGGTATAGGAAGCAATTCAATTCATTGGATGCCTTACAATGAATAAAATTATGGGTACTACCTGAATCAATCAGCATTCTTACATTTTCTTCTTTATATTTCTTTCTATCTTGAGAGTTTGAGGAGTGGTAATTCCTGCCAATGCATTACAGGATATGGTCGGATTCATTTCTTCTTCCTCTAGGGTTGTTCCTGGTGTATATCCTCTTCTTTTGAAGTTTCTTGTTCCTTTTCTTCCTCCTCTTCACAATCTATGTAAAATAATTTCTTCTCAACACACTTATGATAGTGTATTTTCTATCACAACTACAGCAAAGCCCTTTTGCTCTTTTTTCTTCCAATTTTTGTGGTTTCAACCTTGTAGGTTGTGGAAGTCTAGGGGTGGAAACACTTCCATATTTATAGTTGTGAGTGGCAGGTTTACTTGTTGCCATAATTTTGCTTTCAATTTTTCTTTCCAACCTGAATGCCTTCTCCAATGAATCAGGTTCTAAAAGGCTAACCTCATGTTGGATGTTATCCTTTAAAGTCCCTATGAAGACATCAATCATGTGCTCCTCTATAATATCCCTTACCATTATATTCAATTTTTTTAAGTCCTCAATGTGCTCCATCATTGAACCCTTTTGTTTGAGATATATCAATTTGCTAAAGAAGGTGTTTCTCTTTGTATCATCATAATGTCCTATCATTTCCTCCATAAAAATTGACCAAGTGACAATTTTTTTACGAGATCAAAGCCATCGATACCATAAAAATGTATTGGGTTCTAAATATAAAGTTGCAATGCATACCTTTTGAATGTTTTTCACATTGTGGAGATCAAAGTATTGCTCCATCTGTAGTATCCATGTTACGGGATCCTTGCCATCAAACTTCCTCATATCGATGTTTGGAATACGATGGGTCTTAAATCCAACATTAGATTCTATGAAATCACGATTGACATTTATCTTTTTCTCGTCATGAGTTTCCTCTACTTCTTTTTCCCCATTAGGAATCATTTCTTGTAGCAACTTTTTCAAACATTCCTCCAAACCTTCCATGTCTGCTTTTAGATCATTCTTCATGTCTTCCATGTTGCATTTCATTATTTCTTCTATATCAATGATCTTTGCTTCCATGCCATCCATATTAGCTTCCATTACATTCTTCAAACCATCCATCTTAGCTTCCAAACCTTTCTTCAAACCATACGTATTAGCTTCCATTTCTTTTTTGGTTACTTTTTGCGAGAGAAAAATTTGTTGCACATGTTCTCATAATTTTGATATATCATGTTGTACTTATTCCTCTTCATGTTTCATAGTAGAGTTTTCTAAGGTCTTAATTGGTGTGGAACTACTTTTTTGAGGCATTATAGAACTCAATACTGATATTTATGCTTCAATATGCCCTTGAAATCACTTCAAACTGATTTTTCAAACAAAAGTTATGCAAATTATTTTTTTTAATAAACACATTTTCTTTCTTTTAGGAGCTCGATCTTGAAACACTTGTAACTATGTAATTTCAGATCTACAATATCTGAACTTTGGTCCTATCATATCTCTATGAGTTTTATTTCTAATGCCATAGGTCAGACCTAATTTGGATTCTTCAATTTAAAGTTATGCCCAATATCCCACAATGACCTGATTATGGGTTTTTTTAGCTGAGTGAACTTGTATGGCATGCCACGTGTCACTGTTTTGACCTTAGGCTTTGTAATAGATATAAAAGAAACTAAAGGTTGTGCACTTTCAGTCACTTTTTACATAATTCTAATCTAATGTCTGAAACGAACGTTATGATGATTTTACTTTGGCCACCTTTTTTAGATGAAATTATGGAGCCTGCAAAAACCCTAACTTCCTCATATCATATCTCTGAAACTATAACGCACCAAGATTTGAAATTTTTACACAAAGGTCCTCAGGATTTTGGCTCTAATGGTTTTTTATTTTAGCTTCTGAACCTTCGTAGAAAAAAATTTATAGCGAAAATTCCAAGATTTTTTGTTTGCAGTAGAAAAACCCTATAATTCAAAGCTTTGATACCAAATGTTATGAAACTAGCACATAAAATAGAATAAAAGAGAGATCAACGACTTTGAAATAAGCCTCTTCGAGGGTGAAACCTCCTTTACATTCATAAATAAAAATTACTTGGATGATCCTAATGAAAAAACCTCCTTTCTATATATAAGAGTCCAATGGGTCCCTATATAATCCTAGCCGACATAACAATAACAATGTAAGGGCACAACAATAACAATAGTGAGATTTTTTGGGGCAAAATAATAACAATATGGGGACTACATGGGTACAAAAACAACAATAAGGGAGTTATACTAACAATAAAAATAATGGGATACACTAGTATTATAGGGACCTAACATTCTCCTTCAGATATTTTGATTTTGAGATTCAATGAAGAAGTTTTCTTCCATGTGGGAATATGTCTTTCAACGGGTTGAGACTGGAGTATGCCCTGGATGGAACCTAAAATTTCATAGCTTGGAAGGATAGGATGAAAGTTTTGCTTGATGATAATGGAGTGTTGGAGTACACCAAAACTGACATTCCAAAACTAGCAGCATCGGATGCACACCAGTTAGCACAGTGTAAGAAGGATACCACAAAATCTATGAGGATCATCCTGGAGGGTGTGAGAGACCACATAGTCTCAAATTTAAATGGCAAGGCATTAGGTCCCTATATTACTAGTGTATTCCCTTATTTTTGTTAGTGTAGCCCCCTTATTGTCATTTTTGTACCCTCGTAACCCCCATATTGTTATTATTGTGCCCTTACATTATTATTGTTAGGTCAGCTAGGATTATATTGTGACCCCATGGACTCTTATATATAGAAAGTATGTTTTTTTCATTTGTATCATCCAATAATTGTTCATTTATGTAATTTAAAGGAGGTTTCCCCCTCGAAGTGGCTTATTTATAAGGCATTGATCTCTCTTTTCTTCTATTTTTGGAGCTGGTTTCATAACATTTGGTATCAGAGCTTTGGATTCTAGGGTTTCGCTGCTCCAAACAGATCACCATGGAATTTTTGCTATAATTTTTTTTCTACGAAGGTTTAGAAGCTGACATTTTTATCATGAGAAGCCAAAATCTTGAGGCACTTCATGTAAAAATTTTAGATCTTGGTTCGCAATATTTCCGTAGATATTATCTATGGAAGTGAGGGTTTTTGCAGGCTCCCGAATTTCATCTAAAATAGGTGACCTTGGGAAAATCATCATAACTCTCCCTTTGAGCATCGGATTGGAATTCTGTAAAAAGTGGTTGAAATTACTTAGAATTTAGTTTCCTTTGTATCAATCTAGGAGCTGAATGAGGAAACAGTGACACATGGCATGACGTACAAGTTTTCTCTACTGAACGAGTCCATAATAGGTCATTATGGGAGATTGGGCATAACTTTGACTTGAAGCATCCAAATCAGGTAAGATCTATGGAATTAGTAAGAAGCATCAGAGGGCTACTACAGAAACGAATTTTAAATATTGAATATCCTAAATCATAGATATAATTCACTTTCAATATCAAGCTCCTCAAAAGCAAGAAAAAGGTGTGTATTTTGTTTTTCAAATTGCATAAGTCTTGTTTGAAAATTCAGTTTGTAGTGGTTCCAAGGGCATATATCAGTATTGGGTTCTAAAATTCCCCCTAAAAATAATTCAACACCCATTAAACCCTGAGAATACTCTATTATTACTCATGAAGATGAAGAAGTGCAACGTGATATATCAAAATTACAAGAGCAAGTGCACCAAATTTCACTCTCGCAAAGAGAAAAAAAAAATGAAATGGAAGTTTTGAAGAAGGGAATGGAAGCTAAGATGGATGGTTTGAAGAATGGCATGGAATACATGGAATCTAAGATCGATGGTATAGAATAAAAAATGAAAGACAACATGGAAGACATGAAGAATAATCTAAAATCAGACATGGAAGGTTTGACAAAGTTGATACAAGAAATTATTCCTAATAGTGAAAATATAGTAGAGGAAACTCATGATGAGAACAAAATAAATGTTAATCGTTATTTCATAAACTCTAATGTTGTATTGAATGCCCACCATATTCCAAATATTGATATGAGGAATTTTGATGGCAAGGATCCCCGTAACATAGATACTACATATGGAGCAATATTTCGATCTCAATAATTTGAAAAACACACAAAAGGTATGCATTGCAACTTTATATTTAGAACAAAATACATTTGTATGGTATCGATGGCTTTTCTACCGTAAAAAAATTGTCACTCAGTCATTTTTTATAGAGGAAATGATAGCAGATTATGAGGATACAAAGAGAAACGCATTCTTTAGCCAATTAATAAATTTCAAACAAAAGGGCTCAGCAGTGGAGCACATTGAGGACTTTAAAAAATTGAATATAAGGGTAAATGATATTCCAGAGGAACACAAGATTGATTTCTTCATAGGGACTTTAAAGGATAACATCCAACATGAGGTTCGCCTTTGGGAACCTTACTCATTGGAGAATGCATTCAGGTTGGCAAGAAAAATTGAATGTAAAATTATGGCGACAAGGAAGCCTATCGCTCACATCTATAAAGATGGAAGTGTTGCTACTCCTGGACTTCCACAACCTACAAGGCTGACACCACAAAAATTGGAAGAAAAAAGAGAAAAATGGATTTTCTACAATTGTGATAGAAAATACACTATAGGTAATAAGTGTGCTGAGAATAAATTATTTTACATAGATTGTGAAGAGGAGGAAGAAAATTAACAAGAAACTTCAAAAGAAGAGGATATACACCAGGAACCAACCTTAGAGAGAGAAGAAATGAGTCTAACCATATCATGTAATGCATTGGTAGGAATTACCACTCCTCAAACTCACAAGATAGAAGGGCATATCAAGAAGAAAAATGTAATAGTTTTTATTGATTCGGGTAGTACCCATAATTTTATTCATTGTAAGGTGGCAAAGGAATTGAAGTGCTTCCTACACCTAGCACCAGAATGTCAAGTGATGGTTGCAAATGGACGAACTATAATTTGCTCCAGAAAATGCCATAATATCAAGCTAACCATGGGGGAATATGTATTTAATAGTCCAATGTTTTCCATTCTAGTGGGAGGTGTTGATGTTGAACTAGAAGTACAATGGTTACAATCTTTGCGGACAGTAGCTTTTAATTTTCAAGAACTTTTCCTGAATTTTTTTTCAGAAGGAAAGGAATTTTAATTAATGGGTATCACAGGGAAGCCCAGAAATATAATAAGCTCTAATTTCATGAAAAATATTCTGAAGAAATAACAACGAGGCGTAATTTCACAATTATGCTCACTAGAAGTTCCAACATCAAAATCATCTATTTCTCCATATCTCCAAAAATTCTTGGACAATAATTCCAAGGTGTTTGAAACTCCCAAAGGACTCCCACCTATTCGTGATCATGACCATGCTATTCATTTGATTCCAGGAAGTGTTCCTCCAAATATAAGGCCTTACAGATATCCTTATGTTCAAAAAAGCGAAATTAAATGTAAGATTGCAGAAATGTTAGAGGATGGTATAATTCAACCTCATCAAAGTTCTTTCTCTGCTCTAGTAGTATTGGTGCACAAGAAGGATGGATCATGGCACATGTGTCCAGATTATAGGGAGCTCAATAAGCTCACTATTAAAGATAAATTTCCCATTCCCATGATTTATGAATTATTGAATGAATTACATGGAGCAATTTATTTTACCAATTTGGATCTTCATTCAGGATATCATCAAATTAGAATGAAGAATGAAGATATTCCGAAAACAATGTTTCGAACTCATGAGGGTCATTATGAGTTTTTGGTCATGCCTATTTCCCTTACCAATGCACCTTCTATATTTCTAGGGTTGATGAATTCCATTTTCAAACCCTTCGTCAAAAAAAAAAATTTAGTATTTTTTGATGATATACTAATATACAGCATGTCTTGGAAGGATCATGTTCAACATGTTGATAGGGTGCTCAAACTATTGGAAGAGAAACAATTATATCCAAAAGCCTCCAAATGTTTCTTTGGAGTACAAGAGGTTGAATATCTGGGTCATATTGTATCTCATGAGGGCGTTAAGGTAGACCCTAACAAAATTAAAGCCATTAAGGATTGGAATGTCCCCAAAAAAATAAAACAGTTGCGAGGATTTCTTGGGTTAACGAGGTATTATCGCAAGTTTGTTAAGAATTATGGGAGAATAGCAGCACCTCTAACAACATTATTGAAGAAAGATGCATTTTTATGGACTCCTGAAGAAACTAAGGCCTTTGAGCATCTTAAAGAGGCAATGTGCATAGCATCGGTCTTAGCTACACCAGAATTCACAAAAAACTTTATTGTGGAATGTGATGCCTTAGGAAATGGAATTGGTGTGGTTTTAATGCAAGAAGGAAGACCCATTGCTTTTGAAATTCATCCAATGAAATGAAAGTATTTATAGAAAGCTATTTATGAGAAGGAAATTTTGGCAATACTACATGCATTAAATAAATCGCGACCTTACCTAATGGGAAGACACTTCAAGGTAAAAACTGATCATGATAGTTAGAAACACTTTTTGGAACAAAGACTATCTTCAGAAGAGCAACAAAAATGGGTCACAAAGATGACGGGTTATGACTTTGAAATCATCTACAAAAAAGGGAAGCTAATTTTTTTTGCAGATGCACTCTCAAGAAAGGATGAAGAGGTGGAAGCATTGCTTTGTTCCATTTCTATTATCCAACCAGATTGGATGACCAAACCAAGAGATGAATGGAAGAAGGACGAAGAAGTGTGGACACTCATTCAAAATTTGCAGCAAGAACCTAGTACATCTGATACATTTAGTTGGAAAAATTATTCCTTATGGTACAAATATCGCTCATATAGTTGTAAGAATTCCCAACTAAAACAAAATATTATTTTGGAATTGCACACATCTCCCTTAGGAGGACAATCGGTATTTTTAAAAACTTACCACAGGGTGAAGAAAGAATTTTTTTTGGATGGCCTTAAATCTGATATTCAAAATTGTATGGCGGAATGTTTGGTTTGCCAGCAAAATCAAGTTGAGAAAATTAAGACCCGGGGTCTTCTAAAGCCTTTATCCATTCCAAGTCGACGTTGGGAGGAGATTTCAATGGATTCTATCATAGGTTTACCTAAGTCAAAAGGAAAGAGTGTCATCATGGTGGTAGTTTATAGACTTACAAAGTATGAACACTTTTGTGCATTATCTCATCCATTTAAAGCAAGTACAGTTTCTACTGCATTTATGGAAACAATTCAAAAGCTACATGAAAACCCAAAGATTATTGTAAGCGACAGAGATCCCATTTTTACTGGAAATTTTTGGACGGAATTCTTGTTTGGGTACTCAACTATCTCATAGCTCATCTTATCATCCTCAATCCGATGGGAAAATTGAGATAGTGAACAAATTTTTGGAAGTATATCTTCGTTGTTTTGTATCTGATAAACAAACACAATGGGTCAAGTGGTCACCTCTGGCTGAATGGTGGTATAACACTTCGTTCCATACTGCAGCAAAAATGACCTCATTTATGGCACTTTATGGGTATCATCCACCATCCATCACATCATCTTTAAGAGAAAATTCTAAGGTTCAAGAAGTGGAATATCACATAGAGCATCAACAACAAGTTCTCCAACTCTTAAAAGAATTTGGCACAAAATCGGATGAAACAACAGGCATATCAACATCGCAGCGAGAGAATTTTTGATGTAGGAGACTGGGTATTTTTATGGCTACAACCATACAAATAAATGTCCCTTCTGCAAGCTAAGAAGGATAATAAATTATTGCCAAATTACTATTGTCCTTACAAGGTGTTGCAAAAGATTGGTACTATGGCATACAAATTAGAGCTTTCTTCTTCTTCTCGAGTGCATCCAGTTTTCCATGTTTCATGCTTAAAGAAGGTTATAGGTGACAAAATTCCAATTTAAACAATATTGTCGGAACTTGACGAGGAACGAAAAATCATATTTGAACCTAAAGTAGTCATAGAAATAAAAACTTTATGGCTATGAAATCGATCAATTTCAGAGTATCTCATGAAGTGGAAGAACTTACACACTGAAGATTCAACATGGGAGGATGAGAATTTTATACAGAAGCATCCAAAGCTACTCAAGCGTTGAGGACAACACTTTTTTGAAGGCGAGGGGCATGTTAGGTCCCTATATTACTAGTGTAGTCCCTTATTTTTGTTAGTGTATCCCCCTTATTGTAATTGTTGTACCCCTGTAACCCTCATATTGTTATTATTGTGTCGTTACGTTATTATTGTTAGGTCGTCTAGAATTATGCTGTGACCCCATGGACTCCTATATATGGAAAGGAGGTTTTTGCATTTGTATCATCCAATAATTTCTCATTTATGTAATGTAAAGGAGGTTTCCCCCTTGAAGTGCCTTATTTCTAAGGCGTTGATCTCTCTTTTCTTCTATTTTTGGATTTGGTTTCATAACATAAGGAGACTCAATTTCCTATGTGGAATACCTTCACTGAGTTATTCAAGTATGTTAGTGATGCTAGGAAATTGGCATTGAGAGACAAGCTCAAAAACATCTGCATGTAGAAAAATGAAACCATTCCACAATACCTCTCCAGATTCATTCAGTGTCGAGACGATCTTGGAGGACTTAGAGAAAATATACCATATTCAAATCTAGTGATCCTATCTCTCCTAGGACTTCCAAAATCCTGGTACAACTACGAGGACTTTTTAAATGGAAGGGACAAATTACCAAATTGGGAGAGACTTTGATCTAATTTGGCGCAAGAATAAATTCGAAGAAATTCTAGAGATGGAGTAACATCCAAATCTGAGGATGAAAGGTATTTTTCCTTAGCTGGGAAGGGAAAGACAGTTAAGGGAAAGAAGGCCCAAAGCAAGCCAGAGTCCAGCTAGAACAATGGCAAGAAGAAGGACCTAAGAAAGATAAAAAAAAAAATCACTACCATGAAATTGGGCAATATGAAACAAAGTGTCCGCACAAGAAATGTAAAAAGAAGTGCTCAAGAGGAGCAGGAGGTGAAACACTTGCCTCACAATTAGAATTATAATTAACCCTAATTGCATGCATGGTAATCACTGTAATGGTTTGTGTATGGTATATATATTCAGGTGCCTCGTTCCATATGACAGGATTCAAATAATTCTCCAATAGCCTAGAGGAGAAGGATCTCCAGATGAACATAGAACTTGGGGATGATGGGAGATACAATACCAAAGGAATTGGAACTGCAACTTTTAAGATGGACTTAGGCTCCCATCTTCATCTAAAAGATTTCATGTATGTACCTGGGTTGAAGAAGAACTTTATTTTTGTAGTTGTATTGGAGGATAGAGGCTATGATGTTGTTTTCAATAAGGGGAAAGCCTTTCTAAGACATGTAGCTACCGGGAAAGTGAAACAAATTTGATTTAGAGTGAAAAATATCTACAAAATTGAGATGGAATCTTATGTTGCACTTATTATCAAGGAAAAAAGGGTGCAAATTTAGGATGTTGGAGAAATCTAGAACATGTGCATGAAACACTTACACCATGGGGCCTTAAAAATCATGCATCAAATTACCATTGGTCTCCTGAAATGCACCCTTGAGCAACATGATGTGTGCAAGGGTTGCATATTGGAAAAATATGTCAAATCCACCTTCTAGGGGCCGAGATAACAGAGCTAGAGAAATATTAGAGATATAAATCTAATGTATGTGGACCATTTTCTATAGCAAAACACAAGTATTATGTGATTTTTGTTGATGACTTTTCTAGAAAATGTTGGATATTATTCATGCAGAAGAAGGATGAAGTTTTCTCAAAATTTGTTGAATTCAAAGCAATGGTTGAAAAGGAGATTGTTCATAAATTGAAATCCCTGAGAAGTGATAATGGAGGAGAACTTGTTTCTAGCACCCTCAAGGAATTTTATGTCAAAGAGGGTATTAGAAGAGAACTGCTAGCACCCCATAACCCACAACAAAATGTGGTGGCCGAAAGGAAGAACAAAAGCATAGTGAGAGAAACAAGATCCATGTTGCATGATCAAGGGTTTCCATTACATCTATGGGAAGAATCATGCATGCAGAAAAGGAGCCCTCATAGAATACTTGGCATGATCACACCTGAAGAATATTTCTTTGGGAGGAAGACATATGTATCACATTTTCAAATTTTTGGAGCTATTGTGTATTATCATTTCTCCAAGAATAGCAGGAAGAAACTTGAGCCTTACATTGAGATGGTAGTATTTGTAGGATACACAGAGACACCACATAACTATAGGGTGTATTTTCCCTCACTTAGGGTGATAGTAGTAAGGAGAGATGTCAAATTTGATGATGAGAAGGCTATGCAATGCTCTCTAGAGAAAGAGCTGAGTATCCCACCAAAGGAAGAGATTATATTTCCTAACGAGGAGCCTCAGATAGTGCTTCAAGATGTTGTGGAGAAACCACATATGGAGGAGCAGACAGGAAGCCAAGTGGAGGCACCCACTTAACCAGAATATTCTAGAGAGGGGAGGAAGAGAACCAGAGAAACTGATAGATTAGTACAGGATACATGGGAGCATGTGGGAGCTCCCACATCTTAGCATAGGAAAAGGAGGTCACCAAACAGATACACTGGGTATATGGATTCCATGAAAGAAGTCATTGAGTCAAAGCCTTCTTCATTTGAGGAAGCAGTTTCTCAACCAATGTGGGTTGATGCCATGGTGGAGGAGTATGACTCCATCATGAAGAACAGCGTATGGGAGGTGGTGTCGAGACTGGAGAATAAGTTATTGATTGGTTCTAAATGGATCTACAAAGTGAAGCATGCAACTGATGGGAAAATCAAGAAGTACAAGGCCATATTTGTGGACAAATGCTTCTTTCGAGTAGAGGGACTGGACTATGAGGAAACATTTTCCCCAGTGGAAAGATATTCCTTGATCATGACCATTCTAGCATTAGCTATGCGGATGGATTTGGAATATCCATTAGATGGGTGTGGAATATCCATCAGATGGATGTGAATATCTCCTTCCTCAATGGTGTTTTTGAGGAATAAATTTACATTGAGAAACCAAAGGGATTTGAGACATATTAAAGGGAGACACATGTGTGTAGACTCAAGAGAGCCCTGTATGGTCTCAAATAGGTGCCTCAAGCATGGTACACTTATATTGACACATATCTTAGTGGATCGGGCTTCACCAAAAGTGAAGCAGATGCCAATATCTATCACATTGTGGTATATGGAAAGTTGTTTATCTTGGTATTGAATGTTGATGATTTGATACTTACAGGGGATGAGCAGTTGATCCACTCTTGAAAGGAGGACCTTGCAAGAGAATTTGATATGAAAGAAATGGGCTTGATGCATTACTTCCTTGGGCTGGAAGTATGGCAGGGTTATGGTGAGTTGTATGTGAGTCATGGGAAGTATTCCTCTAAAATACTTCAAATATTTCACATGGAGAACTGCAAGCCTATGGACATACCTCTAGCTACAAACTGGAGGAAGGAGAGTGCTTCTTTAGGAGAGGCGATAGATGCCACCATCTACAGAAAGCTTATGGGATCCTTGATGTATCTTGTGAACACAAGGCTCGACATATGCTATGCACTTAATCAGTTGATTCAAGCCATGGGGAAGCCTACCAAGCTATATTGGAAGGTAGAAAAGCATGTGTTGAGATACCTCAGAGACAGAACCAAGTATGGGTTATGGTACAGGAGGATAGAGGGAATGAAGCTCCAAGGCTTCACTAATTCAGATTGGGTGGGGAATCCATCAAACAGGAAAAGTACTTCAAGTGTTATCTTCATTGTTGGGTCTACATTTATTTCCTGGTATAGCAGGAAATAGAGGTTTGTGGCACTCAGCTTAGTAGAGTTTGAATACATGGCTGCTAGTCAAGCAGCATGTGAGGTCAAATGAATGATGAAAATACTTGTGGGTATTTTCAATCAGGAGATGGATCTGACTGTGATTTATTGTGATAATTAGAGTTCACTAAACTCTCTGAGAATCCAGTATTTCATGATAGGTCCAAGCACATTGATATCAGGTACTATCACTTGCAGGATTGTGTGCAAAGAATAATTATGATGCTACAGTACATTCCAACTAAGGATCAAGATACAAATATCTTGACAAGGCATTGTCAAGAGGAAAATTTGAATTCCACTGGTGCAAGATAGGGGTTGTTGGAGTGAGGTCCCCTGGGGTACTTTTTGGTTTAATTTTGTTTATGTTTTGTTGTACACGCTACGCGCAGATGGTCAAAGGGATTTGGGGTGGGTCAAAGTCCCTTAATTATTGTAAAGGGTTAAAGGGAAAACCATGAGTCTCAAACCATGGTTTGAGACCATGGTATGTGCAAATTTTGGATAGTATAAATATCTAAGAGTCGAGTAGAGAAATATATGATGAAATCTTGGATCAATTTTGGTTATGTGTCTTTGTTAGTCTGGGTTTGTCTAGGTAGAAAAGCTCCTGCTAGATGTGTGCACGGAGACCTAAGTCTTGAGCTGTCTGTGGACTTTGTTGTTGTGTGCGCAAAAATATAAATTGTATTGAATTGCAAATCTCTTAATAAATAAGGCATTTTTGGCGAACTCTGGCTCTTATGTGATTTATTATCTTATATTATCTATTATCTAATGTAGATTTGGATATGTTCTATCATTGTGTATTTACTTCAATCAATGGGTTAGTTGCATCTGTGCGTAAGTACTAGTTTATGTTAAATAATTAAATTTGAATAGTGAAATTAACTACTAAGTGAAAAATATATCAAAGTATTCTATGATAATCTATGAAAGGGTTAGATTTGGTTACCATTGACTGTGTGCAGAAGTCTGTTATATTATCTGCAATAATTCTGATTATATATACCACATCAAAAGCTCCCTCTAGGTGCGGAAACTTGGTTCCAGCACCCCCCCATATTGCTTCAGGTGATACTTTGGTCTGCACAAGCAGATCACTGCCGAAAGGGACAGTAGTTAGAGGGTTTTTTGGTCGCGCAAATACTCTTAACCCAGGTCAGGACCCCTCCAGCCAACAAATGGTTCAGTTGTGTTGCGCTGGAATTATTGATTGATCGCTTGTGTAGTGACCTGCCAGAAGTCATTGTCCCTGCCACAATCGTGCCAACAGCTAAGTTAGAAAGCCTGTTTGTCACACTAAAAGCATCCCGCACAGAAATACAGACCGTCCAGGTGAAATTTGAGCAGTAAATTTTCGAGTTGGGAATGAACCTCCAATCAGAGACACCATCGGAGGTCTGAGCATAGTGCACGACCGAGGTAAAGGTAGCAACTTCCAGCGTCGCAGCATCAATTGTAGAGTGTGGCACACTTTTGAATGAGGCCATGGGTGTTTTGAATTTTTTTGAATGACCTGATGGTCCAGAAATTAAGGAATGAACTCTAGGTCAAAGAGTAGCAATTCACAGAGATCAGAGTGGCGGCGCCAACCTTGGTGACTGCACAAAGGCTTGCCAGACTACACGAAGGCAAGGCCATTCGGATGGATATTGAGGATCTACGTCGACAAGAGCAGCTACTTTAGACGCAGATACAGCCTTGGGCCGAGGAAGCCCTGCAGATTTCACAAAACCTCGACAGCACCCTCAAAATCCTGCAACAGACACAATGTAGCATTAGCCTGGCAAATGAGAGACCAACAATAGCTAAGTTGGTGGATGAATCAAAGCGTGTCTCCACACACAGCATTGAAGTCATAGTACATTCAATAGCATTGTGGAAGAATTGAAGGCAAAGATGAAGACGACCACCCCACAGTGACTCGGGACGAGTCACGAGATTGTGTTGGGAGCCTATTGGATCGAGGTCCCCTGGGGTACTTTTTGGTTTACCTTTGTTTAATTTTTGTTGTACGTGTTGCGTGCAGATGGTCATAAGGGCTTTGCGGCGGGTCAAAGTCCTTTAATTATTGTAAAGGGTTAAAGGTAAAACCATGAGTCTCAAACCACGGCTTGATACCATATTATGTGCGTGTTTTGGATGATATAACTATGTAAGAGTAGAGTAGAGAAAGATATGATGAAATCTTGGATCAGTTTTGGTGATGTGTCTTTGTTAGTCTGGGTTTTTCGGGGTATAAAGGCTCATGTTGGCTTTGTGCACGGAGACCTAAGTCCTGAGCTATGTGTGGACTCTGTTGTTGTGTGTGCAGAAAGATAGATTGTATTGAATTGCAAATATCTTAATAAAGAAGGAATTTTTGGCGAGCTCGGACTCTTATGTGATTTACTATCTTAGATTATTTTTTATCTATTATAGATCTAGATCTATTCTATCATTGTGTATTTACTTTAGTGAATGGGTTAGGTGCATCTGTGCACAAGTACTATTTTATGTTAAATAATTAGATCTGAATGAAGTATAATTAACTACTGCGCGTGAAATATATCAAAGTATTCTGTGATAATCTGTGAGAGGGTTAGATCTGGTTACCATTAACTGTGCGTGCGCAAATCTGTTATATTATCTACACTAATTCTGATTAGATCTACCACATCAAAATCTCCCTCAAGGTGCGAAACCTGATTCCAACACCCCCCCCCCCCATACTACTTTGGGTGAGACTTTGGTCTGCACAAGCATATCATTGCCGAAAGGGCCAATAGTTGGAGGTTTTGTTGGTTGCACAAATACTCTGAACCTGGGTCAGGACCCCTCAAGCCAACGAGGGTGGTGCAAAATCCATTTCTTGCTGAGAGGGTGTTATAAATTGTAGCAAGAAAGGCTCAATTTGACTTTTCAATTTTTCCCTTAGTCAAATTGAGTAATTCGATTTTCCACATCAGCGGGATGACTTGGATTGTAGTTAACTTGTGTGACATGGCCGTGTCTACTAGTTAACTCAGCAAATTTGATTTATAGGCTAGAATTAGATTTGTGCATGTAGTGATTGCTAAAATTTATAAATATAGTTCATTTATTTTCAGTTGAACTCGATTAACTGATCTCAAGTCCTTAATTGAGTCAGTTGAAGGTCATTTGAGTAGTATAACTGTTGTTAACTCAGTTATCTCTCAGTTAAACTTGTCAATCAGCTAAAAACAGCCCAGGCATGCATGGAATTCTAATTTCCTAACTGGAGTGGAGGAAAAGGCACATTGTAATAATCAATTGTATACTAGTTGAGTGTACAGGATTCACATTTAAGAGGGTGAATCATTCCTTGGGAATTGCGCAAGAAAATAGGAGGAAATTCCTATCTTTTAGGATATTATTTCCTCAAGGATTACACAGTGAAATAGGAGGAAGTTGGGGCCTTGAATTGGATAAGTGTTGTTCAGAGCAGGACAGTCAAAAATAAAATAGGTTTAGAGATCAGGGTGTGCTTTTAGATGAAGCAAGACATTCTAGTAGTTTCTCATTCTCCACTGATCAATGAAAATCAGTGAAGGGGTTTTTCCTAGATGGGTTCCCCTGTAACATTATTGTGTTCTTATGGTTTTTATGGTTGCATGTCATTGCATGCGTTCCTAAGTTGTGATTTCCATTCTGCATAATAGTAGAGGAAATTTGTAATCTCTTGATTTCAGTTGGTTTCATCAGTAGTAGAAAAATTATATTAATTTTAACACAAAATAAAGGAATATGAGCCAGCCAAGATTGACCACTCGAATTATTTGAATGTCAAGTGCAAGACTCCCTTCTACTTCCCCACTATGTGTCCCCCATCACTTGTGTTTATTCATCTCTTCTATCATTAGAAGAGCCTAATTTCATCGTTCAGTGCGTTCTCACTCAATGTGTTATCTTCCCCCATTTCTCTATCTATGAGAGATAAAGAGAGAAAAATGTTAAAATTTTGCAGCTCATGGATGAATTTCTCCTAGAATAAATCATATCTTTCAATTCTATTTGAACCACCTATAATAAAATATCATTAAATTCAATGTATGGCAACAATAGCGTAAGTCCTCCTCATTAAATGCACTTGTAACTCCCTCATTCAATTCGATTTGTAACTCTCACCAAATATTCTCTCGTGTCTAAGCGTAACTCTTTCTCTCCCTAATTTGAATTGTAACTCATCAAGAAAAGTGTACCTCTCTCTTTATTCTTGGGATGAGTTGCACTTCTCCTCAAGTAACTCAACCCTTATGGAATTTGATTCTCCTATTATTGGTTCAATGCATGAATTCATTCTGTAACTTCTCTCTTTTCTCATCTATTTAAGAAAGAGAAAATGAGAGTTGTGAGTAGCATTTTCATTATGACTAAGGAGAGAAAGTGTTCAATGTGTGCAAGAGAAGTGTGAGAACTAGTTAAGAGCATGAGCAAGGGAAGAATTGGATCAAGTGTGAAGGATATGATCTTATCAAGATAAGGAGGAGGATCAAGTGTGAAGGATATGATCTTATCAAGATAAGGAGGAGATCTTCAAGCAAAGAGTAAGTGAATTTCAACTACAAGTTGATCATACATTGGTGACTTTATTCATTTTTATTCTCTCTCTCTCTCTCTCTCTTTGTACTCTATTGAATAATTGAAGAAATCTAATAGAAGAAGAAACATTTAGGTTTTCCCCCTTGAGGGGTTTTTCCCTGGTCATTGGACCAAAATATCAGTGTCTCATATTTGTGCTTATTTGTCTTCATGTGATCCTTAAATTTATGTTCTATCTACAATTGTTGATCTGGAAAGTTTTGAAGAAGAAATATGCATTCTAAGTAGTTGTAACAACATAGTACTTTCTGTTTTCTGCAAAGTACATTCAAATTTCTATAAAGTACATTCAGTTCCATTCATTTTTCTTCAAAGTACATTAATTTTCTACATAGAAATTTCAAATTTTTACAAATAATTTTTAAATTTCTACATAAAAATTTCAAATTTTAACATGGTATCAGAGCCTTAGTGAAGACAAGTCCAAAGATACCAAATATTACCTGAAGAGACCCCACTTGCTACCAAACATTTTTTTTATCAAGATAACTCTATCCCACTTCAAGGTAGAGGAGAAGTTAAATGATGCTTCAAAATTTGGTCTATGGAAAGAAAGGCTAGATATCACTCTTGAAGAACACGAAGTTCTGGAGTATGTTGAAGGCACAATAGCTGATCCACCAGAAAATTCAAGTGTTCTTGTCAAATCCAAACATAAAAAGGGTGAAAGTGTTGATTCTCTTAGTGATCATCTCATTACTTATGTTTTTGGTTTGAAGAAAGCTAAATAAATATATGACAAACTAATTGGCATGTTTGCAATCAGTAACTTGAACCAGATTATTGTCTTGAATAATCAGTTGAAGGACGGAAAAATGAACGAAGGAGAGACAGTTCAAGCATACTTCCTGAGAATGACCAAAATAAGCACTCTAATGTCAACATTTGGTGAAGTAGTACTCGAAAAAGAAATGATGTTACACTTAGAGGCCTTTCTCTTGTTTGGGAGACTTTTATCTCCACCATTAGCAATATCAACACTATTCCCACATTTGATGAGCTCCTGGAAAAGTGCATCCAAGAGGAGGCCAAAATGATCTCCAGAGGGAGAATTTCACATCATGAAGGAGGATAACCTACTACATTTTCAGCCTATGACAAGAGAAAGAAAGGTAATAAAAAAAAAGTGTATTTCAAATCAAATAAAGGGAATCTAAACATGTCAAAATTTAGATGATTTAACTATCAAAAACATGGTCACTCTGCTCAAGGCTATAAAGAAAGAAGAAGATCACCTAGATTCAAAAACAAATATGATTATAGAAAAGACGCTTCTAAAAATCAAATCAAATACCGTCCTAAGAAAATAAAAAATCCAAGGTATATAAATAATGCAATGGAAACTCGATCATAATATTTTCTTATTTTGGTTTTTTCCAATTCTTCTTCTACAGATTCATTTGATATTTGGTTAGTTGATAGTGGTGCTTCCAGACAGTTTACTTGTTACAAATAAGCACTATCTAATCTAGCTAAGAGGGAGACTAATTTAAATGTTTTCCTTGGAGATAATTCTACTCACCAAGTTAAAGGTTATGGTTCAGTTTTATTTCAGTTAGATGATGGAAAATCTATTTTTCTACAAGAATTTTTGTTTGTACCTGGTTTGAAAAAAAAATCTTGCACCCATATCTGCTCTAGAAGATAAAGGAATGAAAGTTTCTTTTATTAATGGAAAATACATAACCTGGACTTCGAAATCAAGTAAAAGAGAAGCCTTCACTCTTGGATCAAGATGTGAAGGCCTTTACAAATTCAATGGTAAACTCATTCATGCATTGGTCCATGATACCGACCTTTAGTGTGAGCTATGACATAGAAGATTCACTCACCTACACTAAAAATCCTTACCTCATGTAAGGAAGATGGTTTTTGGAATGCCTGAGATCATAATGGATCATGAAGGATTTTTCCCTGGATGTGCAAGTGGAAATCATATAAAGGGACCATTCCATTCAAGCAAAATAAAAACTAGGCAGGTACTTCATCTCATACATTCTAATTTATGTGGACCTATGTTTGTTACTTCTCTTGGCAGCTAGTTGTATTTCATGATTTTTTTTTATGATTTTTCTCACAAGAAATCGATAGTTTTTTTTTTTTAAATAAAGGGGAAGCATTTGACATGTTCAAGTATTTCAAGGCTCTGAATGAAAATCAAACTAGAAAGTTAATCAAAGCTTCTAGATCTAGTAATGGGGAAGAGTTCACCTCCAATGATTTTAATGATCTTTGCAAAGACCTCGGATTAAAGAAATAAACTATTGTTTCATACAATCCACAACAAAATGGTGAGGGTAAGAGGAAGAATAGAACAATTATGGAAGAAGTCATATCCATGTTGCATGATCAAAAGCTACCAAAGTTTCTGTGGGGAGAAGCTGCAAAAACTATTGTTTATGTGCAAAACAGAACTCATCGTTGGGCCTTAGACAATAAGACTCTTGAAGAAGTTTTCACTGGTAAAAGGCCTAAAGTGAGTCATTTTAGAATCTTTGTTTTTCTTTTGTACTTCCATGTGTCAAAAGAGAAAAAGAAAAAATTGCAAGCTTCAAGTAAGAAAGGTATGTTGTTTGGTTATTGTGATAATTCAAAATCTTATAGAATGTATGTACGTCGTCAAAGAAATATATAGTTTAGAAGAGACCAAAAATTTGATGAATATGCAACTCTTAGAAAAGCAAGAGACTCTCCTCCTCCTGTCATTGTTGAAATACAAGTTGTTAATGAAAAAAATCTTGCATCTGAGTCTGAATTGTAACCTGAGAATAAGCTTTCTAATAATCCAATGGGTTCCATGGATCCTCTAGATCCTCCACCTCGCGATCCTCCTACCAGAAAGAGACCACTGTGGCTATGAGATACTTGCAAGATGTTGAAAAACATGATGCCCCAAGAGGAACGTTTAGAGAAATTAAGAATCCAAGTTAGTTTCTAGGGTATGTTGATTCCATGAGCAACATCATTCAAGCATAACCATGCACCTTTGAAGAAGCTACACAAGAACAAGTCTGGAAATATGCCATGAATAAAGAATACAAGTCCACCATCCAGGATAATGTCTGGGAAGTGGTTCCTATACCTCAAGGTAAATATGTTTGTCACTTCCAAATGGTTTTTTCAAATTAAACATGGTGTAGATTGTAGTATTGAAAAATATAAGGCTATATTTGTAGCTACAGGTTTTTCTCATAAAGAGGGAATAGATTATGATGATATTTTTGCACTTGTAGCTCTATATACTACTATTTGAATTGGTGTTGCCTTAGTTTTTATCCAGTGATGGACTCTTCACCAAATGGACATGAAAACTATTTTATTGCATGGCTTCCTCAAGGAAGAGGTATTTATGGAGCAACCAAAGGATTTGAAGAGCATGACAGGGAAACTCATGTATGCAAACTGAATAAAGCCTTATATGCGTTGAAGCAAGCTTTAAGAGCTCGGTATGCTCACAATGATAGCTACCTAATAAATCTTGGTTTCACAAGAAGTAGTGTAGACCCAAAACTCTACTTCAAGAGAGTCCAAGGTATACCTTTGATTTTGGTATTGTATTTTGATGATTTATTCTTGAAAGGAGGATAACCTCTTATCCTCCAGTGTAAGAGGGAATTGGCTTCTAAATTTGAAATGAAAGACCTTTGTTTGATGCATTACTTTTTAGGTCTATAGGTTTGGCAAAGACCTGGTGAATTTATCTTTCTCAAGGATAATATATTGTTAAGCTTCTTGAAAGATTTGCTATGGTATAATGTAAGTCCATGCATACTCCTATAGAAATGAACTTTAAGAAATTATGTGGCAATGTTGCAGGACCTAGTCTAGAAAATCCCACTGACTATAGATATCTCATTGGTGATTTGATGTTTTGGGTGAACACTAGGCCTCACATATGCTTTGTTATAAACACTTTAAGTCAACATATGATTGATCCCTTTCTTGCCTATTGTATTTCTGCAAAACATGTACTTAGATACTTGCATGGAACTATCAATCTAGGATTGAAATACAATGCTAAAAATGTAAGACTTCATGGATATACTTATGTTGATTTGGTTGGTGACTCTGCTAATATAAATAGCACTTCTGGGTGTTGCTTTAGCTTGGGATCTTCCATGATCTCTTGGATGAGCAGAAAGTAGCAGCCTTTTGCACTGAGTGCAGCTGAAACTGGGTACATTGCTTCTAGCATGGCTAGCTGTGAGGCAGTTTGGCTGAGGAAAATTTTTGGGGAACTATTTGAGCAAGTTCTAGACACAATAGTTATATATTGTGACAATAAGAGTGGTATTCATCTTGTAGAAAATCTTGTGTTTCATGATAATTCCAAGCATATTGAGATCAATTATCACTATATATGGAGTATGGTGCAGAGAGGAGCAGTGAGGCTCCATCACATCTCCATTGATGATTAGATAGTTGACATTCTTACCAAGCCTTTACTGAAAGGAAAGTTCTTGATTTTTAGAGAGCAACTTGGACTTATGGACATGACTCTTCCGGGAAGTTGTCACGGCTGATCAAGAAACACTAAGCTACCTTTCCCCCTGTTAGAACTCACAGGATTAGGAAATTATGTCAAAAATATCCTGAAGATGAGGGACCTCTTGTGTAGTGTGTGCCACAAGAGTAGGCCTCAGTATGCATCTGACCCACAATATGGGACGTGGGAAGAGCCACTTATCTGGCCAATAGGTGTAGTGATACTTGTCTGTGTGACATGTCTAGGATGCAAGTGTTCAACCACTTGACGTTTAATGAAACTTGGTTGTGTTTGATTCTTGTCTGTGTGACTTGAGTCTTGTCCATGTGATGATCCTTTCCTTTCCAAATTTGTGTCAAGTGGACGATTCTTCTTTATATTGTGACTTCATTGTTATAGATGTTACATAGCAGAGTTGAACTGAGATGAATGAAAGAGATTAGAGGAAGCAGAGATCTTTGATGCAGAAAGAAATTCCTCCCAGCTAGTTGAGAGGGATGAATTTCTCCTAGAAGAAATCATATCTTTCCGTTCTGTTTGAACCACCTATAATAAAATTTCATTCCTAACAATTCTAATATGACTTTCCAAAAATATTAAGTCACATATCAATTTAGAAGTGACTTCCTAAAAATAGAAATTCATGTCTAAATGATCAAGGATGATATTGACATATGGAATCCAATTTAAAATCAAATCAATCATGATTATACAAGTCGAGATTTAATATTTAATCCTTACTAGTATTATTATTTTTATTACACTATTATTTATAAAATAGTCTAGTCATTCACCTTTAATGGATTAATAAAAATGAATTCTCTCATGGAATAAGTAAATTAACTTGAGAATCTCTTACTTGGAAAATAAAACCTCTCTCTTGGAATAAAATAGTAACTCCGCACTTAAGAGACTGTAACTCTTCTTCACAAATTCAATGCATGGAAAAAGTGCAACTCCTCTTTAAATGCACTTGTAACTCCCTCATTCAATTCGATTTGTAACTCTCACCAAATTTTCTCTCATGTATAAGTGTAACTCGCTCTCTCCCTAATTCAAATTGTAACTCCTCAATACAAGTATACCTCTCTCTTTATTCTTGGGATGAGTTACACTTCTCCTCATGTAACTCCTCCCTCATGGAATTCGATTCTCCTATTATTGGCTCAATGCATGAGTTTATTTTGTAACTCCTCTCTTTTCTTATCTATTTAAGCAACGGAAAGTGAGAGTTGTGAGTAGCATGTTCATTGTGAAGAAGAAGAGCAAGTGTTGAGTGTGTGCAAGAGAAGTGTGAGAACTAGTGAAGAGCAAGAGCAAGGGGAGAGTTGGAGCAAGTGTGAAGGACACGATCTGATCAAGAGAAGGAGGAGATCTTCAAGCAAAGAGCAAGTGCACTTCAGCTACAAGTTGATCAGAAATTGGTGACTTTATTCATTATATATATATATATATATATATATATATATATATATATATATATATATATATATATATATATATATATATATATATATATATATATATATATACTATGCTGAAAATTTGAAGAAATCTAATAGAATAAGAATCATTTGGGTTTTCCCCCTTTAGGGGTTTTTCCCTAGTCATTGGACCAAAATATTAGTGTCTCATATTTGTGCTTGGTTATCTTAATATGGTGATTAAGTTTATGTTCTATCTACAATTGTTGATCTAAAAAAAAATGAAGAAGAAATTTGCATTCTAAGTAATTGTAATAGCACGGCACATTCAGTTTTCTGCAAAGTACATTCAGCATTCTACAAAGTACATTTAGTTCCATTCAGTTTTATGAAAAGTACATTTAGTTTTTTTCAAAGTACATTCAGATTTCTACATGGAACCTTCAAATTTCTGCAAAGAATTTTTAAATTTCTAAATAGAACTTTCATATTTTAACAAAAAAAGGGGGCATTGCCTGCCCTTCCACCACCCCAGTCTAATCTCATCAAGACTTTCCATGGAATTTTTCCAACTTCATTCACTCCCAATCGCGTCACAATAAATTGACAGTAAATTAACTCCCCGAGTAAGCAACCTCGGCATTTAATTCAGTTGGGTATGGGTTGCAGCTTTTTAAGCCAAGCGAGTAAGAAATTGGCTTTAGGCATTAAAGCAACTTCAGTCAAATCAGGAGGGCCAACGAATTTCCCTTAGGCCAAGGACCCATAAGGTTGTCCAACATTTAGTTGTGTTAATTAATTAAATTAATTTTAAATAAAAAAATATTATATGCTTAACTAGAGGTCCAACCCACCATGGCTCTTCCACATTGGTATCACAGTCACAAGCATCATTATAATAAGCAAGAGCGGAGTAGGGGTATGTTACACTTTTTATCTCTAGGGAATCATCAAAATAAATAAAGAAAAAAAATAGATAGATAAATAATAGATCAACCAATAATGATTGTCATTGATTTTGTCATCAAAAATGTGGGGAAGACTTAATGTAAACGTAGATGAGAGATCCTTGAGATATACTTTGTTATTGTAAATTTCTGAGCCAATATAAATGAAGGCATGATAAAAGCATATAGTAGGATCGATTGTGTGAAATGAATTAATGTATTAGATGAGAAGTGTGACATTTTGATCTAGAAAATAGAGGTTCGTTGAATATATTAGTCGTTGTCATAAGATTATAAGTTGTATTGTGGTGCTTCAATAAAAGTTGAAAGAAGGTGGATATATGAAATACACATCTAAAATGGTGAAAAAAAAAATCATTGAAGAAAGCATTGAGTATTAGGAGGCATTTTCCATGGCTCTCGTGACTTTGATCCTCATATAAGGGATTGTGTTTAGATTTTAAGAATATTGTTGGGCAAATTATATGCTTATATTTTCAACATTAAATTATCGAACCGAGATATGTGAACTTAGAGAGGCAAGAAAATTATATGCAGGATTAAAGCCCTAATCTATCATAATCTAAGGAAATGAACTAAATAATATGTGCATAAGAAAATATTGAATGTTGATAAATACACACCGAATATAACTACCATCTACTAATCCTCTTCTTAAATCCCCTAGCAAAACCCAGGAATACAATCTTTTACTATGTTAGACTGTGTTCATGCATTCAATAGCAGGTTGGATTTGAAGAACCAAAGGATTATAGTTTTGGTTTTTAGTTACACAAAATCAAATCTTGGAAATTAAAGGCAAAGCATCAAATACATAAAACAATGTAGAGGCATTAAATACAATCAGAATAACCTGAACTAAAATAACAAAATAAAAAGGTGGAACATTAGCTAGTATTGAGAGGCCCTTCCCAACCTAACTAAAATTTCTAATAACAATCAGATTACACCAAAGTGATGCACAAAGATTCGGGAACAAGCATCATTCATTAATGGAAGAAAAACTAGGCTTACAAAAGGCAGCACACAGGCTTGTTGCCAAAATGAATCTTTAAGATCATAATCAAATACCTATCCCCAACATATTACAAAATGAATAATCACAGAAGCCCCAACTCTATTCTTTATCTAAGTATTTGTACAAGAGGAGCATTAGGGTGGATCAAAACGAATTTGCCTTATCTTAGATTTGTTTAATTGTGGAATAAAATCAAGATAACAAATGATAACGCCCAAGATAAAATTGGGTTATTTGCTACCCATAATATAAATATATCAAAAAAATTTATTTCTACAATTCATGATGGCTCATATTCATTTCTTTTTCCTAGATAGATAGCTTGTTTGGTGTTTTCCTCAAATGTGGGCATCGATTCAGTGAAAATGTGCATATTTGGCTATTTTCATTGAATAATCGACTATATCTCTCAAAGCATGTCATATTTTGGAAAACAGTTTTACAAGTCCCCAATTTTCCATACTGGTAACAAAACCCATGTTCTTAAATTTTCAAATTCATCATCATTCCATTGGAAATTGTGCCCAAAGTTGAATTCCTAGAAAATTTGATATATAATATTGATTACAAGCTAGAGGCTCACAGACGTGACCTTGTTGTGATCTGAACAATATAGAATTATATTGACACCTCAATCCCAAAAATCCATGTGGTTGAATTCCAGCTAGAAGGGCACAAATATGCCA
Source organism: Pinus albicaulis (assembly GCA_034641835.2). Taxonomy (NCBI): domain Eukaryota; kingdom Viridiplantae; phylum Streptophyta; class Pinopsida; order Pinales; family Pinaceae; genus Pinus; species Pinus albicaulis. Next base: position 1,824,187,068 of record CM076575.1, on the reverse strand, counting down.
AACAACATTGTATTGGAAGTGCACTGTTGGTAGAGGAATTAGGTTAAACAATTTGTCATTAGCAAAATCAACTTAAAACTCATTTAATTGATTAGAGACATAGGAATTAATAAAAATAAGTAAATTTAACCTATATATGTTTATCAAATGGTTTTGGCTTCAAAAGTGTAGAAATTTATATGATAACAAAGGGAACATTTAGTTATGAGGGTAAAATATGAGTGGTAAAAGGCCTAAAGAGTTGTTGAAAAAGGTGAAAAAATTGGAGCCCAACCGCTCACCCACACCTATATATTTCATGTTCCCATGCAAAAGAAACCTTTCCTCAAAACTTCAAGAAAATCCTGCAGCATTTGCCAAAATGTTCAAATTGTGTCCCATACCCTATTTCCCTCCTGTAAAGCATAACAAGTAGCATTCAAAGCATGACATGCACTGTCATCGTTCACGTTCTATCCACCACATCATGTATCTTAGAATGAATACTAGAGGAAAGAATTTGAAATGATATTTGTTTCCCTCTTGAAATGTATTAGTGATTTTCCTTTATGCAAATCCAAAACCTTCTGCAATACGTCCTTCTTTAATAGCATAAAGACAAGGATACATCACCTCAAAGCACAGGTAGGGTGGAAGAACAAGGTGATAAAAACAAGTACATGCAGTGGATCACATTAAATGAATATTAAGGACAAGGATACATCACCTCAAAGCATAGGTAGGGTGGAAGAATAAGGTGATAAAAACAATTACATGCAGTGGATCACTATTAAATGAATATGAAAGACAAGGATACATCACCTCAAAGCACGGGTAGGGTGGAAGAACAAGGTGATAAAAACAAGTACATGCAGTGGATCACTATTAAATGAATATGTTCCTTCAATAGTTTCTAAGATGATGACATGGAAAAAAGCACAAGTAGATCCTCAAATACACTCGTCTTGTCCCTATTTCAATTATATTAAATGAATATGTTTCTTCAATAGTTTCTTTGATGATGACATGGAAAAAAACATAAATAGATCCTCAAATACACTCTTCTTGTCCCTATTTCAATTATTGGAATCCTTGACAGATTTCGTTGGAATATTCTTTAGCAAACTCCAAAATATTGCAATCAAAAGATTCCCATGATCAGCTTGATTTTCAGAGACTCAATATGTTTATAGATTTTAGGGTGACATAAAAAAGTCTCCATCTCCACGGGCTTTGTCTGGATAATTGTTTCCTCACTATCCATATCGGAACATTCTTGCTTTAGAAATGGGAGGCATCCATTAAGTACTGGCCTAAACTCAGCCTTTTTTTTGTTGCATGAATGAATGTATCAGAATGAGGTAAAGCAGCTATTTGGCTCTCCCAAATTCTCTACAACACTCAATAATCCAAGGCAAGCAAATCTCCAATTTTTCAATCGAGGCATCGGTCAAAGCTCCAATTATCTTCATGTTTATGGACATGTACCAATTCTCGGCTGGTTTCTCATTTTGAGCATTGACCATTAGCTCAAGTGCACAGGAAATATAATTGAAAAAGGCCATGATATTGTTCCAAAAAGTAGCAAAGATTTTTTGTTTAATTTCCATGTCTTTGGAAGAATCAGTATATTAGGAAAAACCATCGTTGCAACTTCCTTCAAGCAATCAGGAATTTGTGCCAAGAAATTGGACACTGTAAATCCAAGACATAAGTTTGCAACACCATAAGCTTATTCTTTCAATCCCTTGGAACATGTTCTCATAACTAAATGGAATCTTGACAAGGTATTAGACAATGCCTTCAACAGTGGAGTAGTATTAACAACCCTTGCCAAACTATCCAGTGAGAGAACAGCAAGAAAAACACTGAGATCAGTTCATGAAGACATCGTAGTAGTGCCTCTTGTATATTTATCGTTGTCTTCATGTCACAAGTGACAGTTTCAAGTATTCCAAATGTAGCCAAGATTGACACTGCAACTGCTTGTATTTAAGCCTTTGGATGCTCCAACGACACACAGAGACTTCCATTAGACTCGGCTGGATAATGTTTTTCAACTTCTAACAAAACCTTTTGAGTCGAAGTCCTTGCTTCAGGAATTTCATGCTGTTTAGAAATTTGTCTTCCGGATCCATCACATAAATCTTTTAATGGCTGACACATTTGAAATCAGCTAATATGATTCATCTTCAGGACAGACAGATTAGTCCAAAATAAACCACATTAGCTGGTTCAAAATGAGTTGCCCATTAACAAATTTATGTGATAGATTCGATAAACATATTTCTAAATAACTCTACTCATAGAAGCCTCCAATCAGATAATTTCATGCCATGTCACCTTCCCTGTCCAAAGACCTAGGATCGTTGATACAACTTGTAAAATGTGACTTTTCGTAGGAACAGTGCCAATGATGGTAATCAAAGAATTTTGACAGGACTCGTATGAAAAACTATGATAAATTAGTCCATCTAAAAGTAGTGATAGGAACTTCCCCATATGGAATGTTTTTGAAAGTTCCAAAAGAATAACTGGAAAATTGTTGGGCAACCAACTTAAGTCTATTATAGGCTCTTCATATGTGAAATTGGGAAGAATGCCCAGAAAAGAAGAAGAGAAGTTGCCTACGTTGCTCCATTGTCATCCACTCAAATACTTCTACTTATGTCTATTTTGGTTGCCTACAACTGGGTCCCTACTGCCTAGCAAAAGCTCCACTACCTTTCGGGCCCCCAGTTCCCCCAGTTCTTCAACTTTAGTCACAAAGGTGATCCCTAGAGTATCAAAGTCAAGAAAATTTGCGTCCATGTCCTCAATCTTCATGCAACTAGAGTACAAATCAGGGTCTGCGTCCTGAACATCTTCCCAAACGACATATTGTCCTGTCCATTATATGAAGAATATGCAATCTAAAACTATATCAATTTGGACCCTGTGCATTAGAGCCAAAGCTATCACTGGACCACAAAACTTGAAACAGGTAAGATGCCCAGGATTCACGCCATATGCAGTATAAATAATTCACTGATCAAAGCCTCTGCCTCTTCACGACCATATTGGATATATATTTGCGAATGTCTGTCATTTTCTAAGTAATGTTGAAAAGGGCCTAGAAATTGACAATACGCTGGAATAACCATCTCGAAAACTGAAATCTGTAACTATGTTTGAAGTTGATCAACTGCAAAGACCCAAGTCAACTGTCTTCTGAAGTTCTTCAAATAAAGCATTGAAGTTCTTGAATTTTTCTTTCAGCACAGGCTTAGACACACCACTGGAGAAGTTTCCACCAACATGGATGGCCTCGTCTCTCAAACAAGAAAGGACCTAACCCCCAAGCAACCCTCTTATAGATTTTATGATACTGTCGGACATTTGATGAATTCTAACACACCCAAGCATCACCTAACAAAATAGTGAATCTCTGGATCTTTCACTTTTTGAACAATATACCACCCATTGTTCATGATAAACACATAGCCCAAGGTCGGATCCTTATATAACTTTGACTTTGTATTTAAATTGCTTTTTAAAATACTCATAATTGCAGTTATCTTCATAGACAATTGTGACAAATCTATCCTATTGGTGCCATTTTGAAATTCAATGAACATCTGAGTGATCCAAAGCATTGGCCGATAGACCATTCATTTCAACTACACCATCGTTGTTTAAAAGCCTGGTCAAGCTAATCTCTATAATCACATGCAACCCTCATGTAATTCATAACATATCGAGTGAGAGGATGGATTGCCCCTCCAAGTACAGGATTCTTGGCCAAATTCCCCTGGATGGCATTCTCGAGTTCTATAAACGCCCCTCGTGCTGCTTCCCCAAGTTGCAACCACTTTGCAGAAGCTTATGATCTCGATGCTAAACAGATCACCAAAAAATATGAAATTTATTTTGGGAGTAAGATCCCATAAAGTCTTATAAAGTCTTATACAGGTATGTTAGACAATTAATCTTCGGATTAGTTTGTGTTAGGTAATTGGTTATTAGAGTCCAAGAAACTTAGGGAATTGATTAAACAGTTTCTTGATGTATTTATATGTGTACACATTGTACATCAGACATTCATTAATATATTGTTGAGTTTGTTTCCAATTTATTCTCTCACATTGGTATCAAGCATCTCTGACATGGACATCGTTATGGATAGTAGATAGCATTACATTACTTAATAAATATACTACATCATTTAAATTGGCCATTTTCTCCGGTGCAGTATCAAAGTAAACTTGCAATCAACTCAGAAAGAAGGGGTGTCGATTACCACCGAAAATGCACCCAATACAAACTTTTCAATGAATTAACCAGGTGTCGAGTTCAACCGATCATGCACCCATCAATAATACAAATCATAACATGTAACAGACAACTTCAAAAGTTCAAAACTTTCGTCTTCTAGGAGCAATACCAACGAGTCAAGTTCCCAACGAGCCAACAAAAATATCTACACTGCAAATTCTACACTCCAACCACCTTTTGAATATGTCAATTTTCTTATCCCTCCAACAAAATGCTCTGACCATATAACGACTAACTCCAAAGTTTTATTTTTAAATAAAACTTCATTAAATCTTGATGTCAAAGTAATGTGTAACTAACTTTGCCCAACATACTCTTTAGAGAAAATTCCAATAATTTTAAAATATCAACTTCTTGATTTAGAAGGGATAAACTATAAAATTAATCTTGAAACTTCCAATTAATACCTTGATATTGTGGCTTAGCGAGAGCAATAACCTTCATTGAACTTCAATTTCATCACATATCCAATTTCATGGCATATCCTAAATATTCTAATTCAAACTCACAAAACAATCAATAAACCTCATATCAAAAACATATTGATAATGTGTAACAACCTTTATGCTTTCCCACTCTTCGAATTTGAACTAGCATCAAATTCTCATTACCTCATTATTAGCATGAAAAGAGTTTTCTTATAATTTTGTACCTGTACTTTTCTTCCTTTCTTGGTCCAAGTTTTAAAATAAAATCACACTTTGTAAATTTGATCGTCGACCGGCAATTTAGATTCCAATTTTTTTGCAAGTTTGTTTCAAAGAATCGTACATCGGAGAAATCACAAAACCACTTTAATCCTCTTCTACGAACAATGGGGTAATTTTTAGCAGTTGAATCATTCTCTGCATAATCTTTTGTGCTCAAGAAATAACAATGTTTATCGCACAAAAAACCATGAAAAAAATATTTATCAGATTACAAATAGTGGCACGTACTCCGTTTTCTCAACTCGCCTGACAGCCAACACCCTTGCAAACTGACTTTGAAAAAATTGTATATGTAACGGCCTTTGAAAAATCCGAGAGAAAATTAGTTAAAAAACTACAAAATATTCTTATGGTGGCACGCTTTGGGAATAAATATGTTCTCTGCTGAAATTCTTGAAGTCTCTACTACTTGAAATCCATTAAGGTCAACTCGTAATGGAGCAAAAAGAAGGGCATCGCAAGAGAGAAGCTATGTTTTGGATGGATTGCTTCTTGGGAATGGACAAAAGCAGCCAAGAAGATCTACAGATCATATCGAAGAATTTGTTCAAGAGTGACGAGTCTTGCAGTGATGACGAATATTTCTCACTTTGTATCCAACAATGGGGGATTTGTTGGTGGGTGGTCTGCTACAGGTTCGAGTTCGAGATGTCAAGCGAGCATGATTCAGTGATCCACATCCTGAGCCACAACCTCAGTTGATTGTGTTGTTTCATCGAGCACTTCCAGATTCGGAATTGTTCGAGGAACTGTTGTGACAGTTCCATAGTTTGTGGTCATCTTAAAACCAAATTTTTTTTTCTGAAAACTGCTATGTAGGTTCCAGAATTAGTGTTGGTTGAGACATTGAGTTCTCCCATTTTCAGTTTGTGGTCATCCTTGAAAACCATTTCCGAGAGACATTCAACTCTTGGTTGAGATGCATTTCTACATTCTGAGCTCTCATTCTTGGACTTTGGTATATCCCTTCGGATTAAGGGGGGAATGTTAGACAACTAATCCTTGGGTTAGTTTGTGTTAGGTAATTTGTTATTAGAGTCCAAGAAACCTAGGGAATCGATTCAATCGTTTCTTGATGTATTTATATGTGTACACATTGTACATCATTCTTTGGGACATTCATTAATATATTGTTGAGTTTGTTTTCAATTTATTATCTTACAATGTCCAGAATTTTGATTAGCATTTTATGCGGCCTCTGACTAATTGCAATGAATTCATTGAAATTGAGGATTTGGATCATAATTCCTCTTGTGGATTCCCCAAATCAGGTCTCAGAAACCGAAGGAAAATTGAAAAAGATCATGTCACAGTTTTTGGAAGTTTCGTAGAGTAAATAGTTGATCCAAAAATTGCAAAAATATAATTTTGAGAAAATCCCATGGCATGATGAAGGGTTTCTTCCATGTTACGATATTCCTTAGGAGAATGGTCATGAGCAACTTCAGTAAATCATCAAGCATTGTAAAGTTTACTTGATCAAAACATTGTAACCATATGAAATTGTTAAACAAATTGCATATTTCGTTGATAGACACCTCTGTAATGATAGAAGGGCATAATTTTTTTCCTTTGAGTTATACAGTCCTCCCATTCTATACAAATATTTTCAAAATCATTAACACTGACTCCAAAAGGAAATCCACTTTGTCCACTACTTGCAGTTTTGATGTTTTCTATCACGTTAGACATTGTTTTACTATTGTAATCCAAAGTATTAGCCTGAATAAAACAACATGGCTCACGGTTTTCATTTGCATTTCCTTTGGCATTGTTAAGGACATTGGCATTGGCATTGTGCCATCCAAGTTGCGTGATTTTGAAATACCTACAATTTTTTAACCGAGACATCTTCATGGAATTCCAGAGACTAAAGAAAATAGAACAACCATAGTTGTAAGATGGATAAGAAATATTTAAGATAATAGGCATGGTATAACAATGGTGAAAGAAATCAGGTAGGGGGATGGATAAAACAACAAGCATATGAGAAGTTTTATCCCTAAAAAAATCAAAGAATTAAAAGTGTTTTTACTTCAAAATTTGTTTAGACATTAATATTCAATGATATGATGGTTGGATCTAAGCACGTTGAGGTTTTCAAGACCATCAAATTTGGACTGATCAAAGGTACATGCAGTACATAGATTTTACCATACAAAGGCAGAAATCTTTCAAACGAATATTGTGATTAAAGAAGGTTAGGGTTGATGGAGTAAATGTTGATGCTCATAGAGATATCTTGTTGTTTTCCTGAACTGAAAGGAGTGAAGCTTGAGCTGTATACATGCTTAGAAATTCTAAAAATGTTGAAACCAAACTGAAACCAAATGATTGTGAGTTGGTGCTAGAAAGATACTGCAACAAGAATGACAAACCCTTTTTATTGGCACCATGTTGGAGACTAAAAATTGTTGTTAGAATCACGAACCATATAGTCTTCACCATAAACCCGCATCTTAGCACAATTCTATCTATGTGAATAAATTTTGTTGAAGTTGAACATAGAAAAAAAATCATTGGATGACCAACCATTAATGGATGTTGTTAACCAATGCGAGACAACTCATCATAGATATCAATGACTGTCAAGGTGCAAGATTGCATTTTGACGGGTACAAGTAAATGTATTGAATTTGAGTCACTTCTAGGATCTGAAATCAAGATACATTGAGGTATTCTGTTGTTGTCAATGAGGAGATCTTCCATTAATATATGCAAACTCCAAGGAACTCAAAAAAATCTTTGATCTTGGTCCTAGATAAGGTGTTGAATTTGATGGGACAAGATTTGTTGGAGGGTGCGCCTTAAGGAATCCCACATCAGCTAACTCGAGCATAGAACCAAAAATATTTTGAAGAACAATTGGAATCAACATGAACTTACAGAACAAATAATGAATCTTTCCCACCAGGAGTCATGGTTTTTAAGTAAGATTCATATTTAGTTGTGTCAGTTCCTTATTTTTCACAACTAAACTTATTTCTGTAAAAGAACATTCTCCTTCAAGTGTAGAAGTATTTCTATTGGACCCTTGTGTGTAACAAGATAACAAATATACTCATAATCAGGTTTAAAAAGTATGCTTTAATGAATACCATAGCATGAGAGACCAGTTGCTTCGAATAATATGATGAGAAGATTTATTGAAGAAGAGAGTGGTACTTTGATATGATGATCATCTAAAACTAGCATTTAATATAGTCTTGATGTTCCTAGCTCTCTTACTCATATAATCCACTATGTATGTCCTCCTATGTCATGTCATGCAGATATTTTGTTATAAAATGATTGGTCTTTTGGGTGCATAAAGGATCTGATGATAGGCATTTTATGATATCCTCGATCTTGTGTTCTAGTGGTTGCTTTCCATCAAATTTGATCCATAATTCTTTGGTCTCCTCATCAAATTCGAAAGGGTGTTCAGAGAAGGCTTTTGGATCTTCTTATGGGGGTGACTTATGGATATTTTTCCCTTTTATTGTTTCCTCAAGTGCAAGTATGTTCTTGATTGCTGCCAAGATTTGTTTTTCCCAAGATCCAAAGAGTTTTCCAGTTGTTGTTAGAATTTGAGAGATTTCCTAGAGGAATATTGTTCAAACTCCTGATCATTTTTAATGTCCTCTTGCTAGTTGATAATCCGTGTCTAGCACATGGATTAGTATGGGGGGTTCTTACAACACCCTTAAAAAAAATAAAAAAAATAATAATAATAATAATTAATATATATATATATATATATATATATTTAAAAAAATAAAAATTAAACAAATTAAACAAATTAAAATTAAATTAAATAAATAAATGAATTATTCTAAAAGAAACAATTTCAAAGAGAAGTTTGTGATGTACTTTGACAACCTTGCACTACTAAGACCTGTTGTTACCAGTTATTTGTTCATCATGAGTTAGCTTCTTCCTTTCTATGAATCAAACTTAAAAGAAAATATAGTTGCATAAAAAAGTATTAAACCAATACGAACCTGCTAAAGTGGATGCAGCAGGGTAGAACCCTTTTCAAATATTATGAAACAAAGGCGTCTTTGTGTCTTACTATTTGTCCTCCCCCAAGTCATGAGTGTTGGAAAAAATAAGAAAATAACTAAATTACCAATGCTCTAATCCCTTTTAGCACCTCCCTGGAAACGACGCCAAAAATGTTGGAAAATTATATGCTTATATTTCCAACATTAAATTATCTCCTAGTCCTTGTCTTAAATCCCCTAGAAAAGCCCAGAAATGCCATCTTTCATTTTGTCAGACTTTGTTCATGCATTTAAAGGCAGGTTAGATTTTACGAACCAAAGGATTATAGTGTTGGTTTTTAGTCACAAAAATCCAAATTTTGGAAAGTAAAGGCAAATCATCGAAGGCATAAAACAATGTAGAGGTATTAAAGACAATCAAAGTAACTTGAACTAAACTAACATAATAAAGAGGCAAAATGTTAACTTGGGTTGAGGGGTCCTACCCAGCCTGATTGATGTTGACAATAACGATCAGATTACATTGAAGTGATGCACCAAGATTCAGGAACCAGCAACATTCATTAATCGGGAATATCAACTCTATTTATGAAAGGCAACACACAGGCTTACTACCATAATGAATCTATAAAATGACAATCGACTACCTATCCCCAACATATTTCAAAATGAATAATCCCAGAAACCCCAACTCTATTCTTTGTCTAAGTATTCGTACAAGAAGGGCATTGGGGTGGATCAAAACCAATTCCAACAATCTCATATTTGTTTAACTAAGGAATAAAATCAAGATAGCAAATGGTAACACCCAAGATAAAATTGGGTCACTTGCTACCCATAATACAAATACATCATACAGATTATTTCTACAAATCAATATGGTTGATATTTGTTTCCTCTTGCTAGATAAACAACTGATTTGGCGTTTTCCTCAAATATGGACACTGATTATGAATCTGAGCAAATTTGTGCATTTTTGGCATATCGATGTTGAAGAACCAAGCCTATCTCTCAAATGGTGCCATATTTTGGAAAACAACTTGTCCAGTACCCAATTTTCCATATTGGAATAAAACCCTTGTTCTAGAAGTTTTAGATTTGTCATCATTGTCTCAGAAATCATGCCCTAAGTTGACATTCTGGAAAATTTGGCATGTAATGTTGATCAAGAGATGGACGCTCACACATGTGACCTAGGTGTTATATGAACATCATAGAATTATATTAACAACTCAGCCCTCAAAACCCATGTGGTTGAATTCCATTTAAAAGGGCATAATATGTCAAACAATGATCAAGTACCAAAAGTGAATTGTTGGTACAAGAACTAGGCTAAATAATTCGTCATTAACAAAATCGACTTAAAGCTCATTTAATCCCATTAGAGACATAAGAATTAATAAAATAAGAAACTTTTACCTTTATATGCTTGTCAAATGGTTTTGGCTTCCAAGAAATAGAAATGTATGATAACATAGACAATATACAATTATGAAAGTAAAATGTGAGTGATAAAAACTCAAATGAGTCATTAAAAATAATAACAAAATAAAAACCCAACAAATATATTTGTGTAAATACATTATTTCAAAAAAAAATATTATCTCAATAGTTTATAACATATGAATCCTATATACAAACACTCATCAACTATTTTGAAAACCTTCCCTTGCACTCTTGAAAAAAATGAACCAACCATTTAACTTTATCACTAGCATTAGAGAAATATATCCATTGATGCTAAACATCACATGTAAATAATCACTTTCTTAATTGTTTATTATCATCCATTCTATATAATTTTATCTTCATCATATCCCTTTAGTGATGGTGTGAAGCTACAAGATAACAGATATAATAAAATTGGATGCTACGGATGGGATTAATTTCAAAGTTTGATTTATAAAGAGGCCCCACGTTATATTATCTTTCACAACAACTAATAATATGATAAGCACGCCAATCAATTCCATTGCAAATGAGCGCAATATTATCATGTCAATCAAGAGTCAAGCAAAAAATGATCAAAAACATGTTGAGTGGGTAAAATGAAGTGGTTACTTGGAATAAAATTAAGTGATTCTCTAATTAACTTTTTGGGGTGTATGGTGGGTGTCAGTGATGGAATATGAAAAGAAGAGAGGACAGGAAGAGATGTTAAAGGAAGATCAAAAGATGAATCCTCAACCAACGAAAAGAATAAACAAGAACGTTCACCTTCAATTTAGATTAGTTACATAGTTTTTAAGAGATATAAATGGTTGAAAAAACTTACTGGACTAAAGTATTAAGATGCACGAAATAAATTAAATTTATATTGGTATATAAATTATATGAATCTAAATTTTTTTTATTATTCAATAATTTTTTTCACATAAATTGATTTTTTATTTATTAACAATAAATTATTACACTTGATATATAAAGTGAAGGATTAGGTTCATGATGTCCCAACTAGGCCACCCATATGTAGGATCGGTTTGAATATGATGTTTCATTAATCATGAGTTTACCACTATTATGTGTATTAACATTGGGGCCAACTTATTAACAACTTGTTTGAGTTTAGAATTTGTATCTAACAAACATTTAAGGTAATATAAGTTAATTAATACAGATTTTTGTCTATGCATGTATTTATTTTTCTTTTATAAGGTATTCATATATATATATAAAAGAAAATCAAATACCATTTAGCATTTTATATCACAAATATAATATAATCTTATTTATTATGCTTTTTTTTTCCCTTTTTTCTAAGTGGTTTGTAGTTTTCGGAGATCAATGACAACTACGTTCACGAAATATTTGTACCAGGTAAACCTGCTCAAAATGATCACTTTTTGTCGACTCAATCATGGATTTGACCCTGAGAGTGTTAAGAGATTGAAGTCGTGACCTCTCAATAACTGAAGTGCTTTAATGAAAGAGACTCAACCAAGTGAACTAAACCTCAAAACTTATTAATTACATCCTATTGTGTATTAAATACATTATAATTGATTTAATCTATTTTTATTAAATATTTAGTTAATTTATTTTTTATTAATTTATATCTAGTATATTACCTTTTAATTAAACATTTGTATACATCAAATAAATAAAAAATTTATTAATAAAAAATAATATATGATTTTTTCCCATCTAGTTACTCTGGGAATGTTTTATTTTGGAATCCTCTCTAAAAACTTTGACAATAAACAAAACAATTATTTAATTGTTATATAACTGAAATTATATATCTATAAGAGTTACATTTAACATTATAATTTTGAAGAAAGAAATAATATATATATATATATATATATATATATATATATATATATATATATATATATATATATATATATATATATATATATATTTCCTTATGATCATAGACATTATCACAATGAATCGGGATTAACATTATAAATTAACATAAATGTATTGATATTTTCCTACGGGGTGTAGAATAGTGGTGATGGGGTGTATTGTTAAGGTACCCTGTCATGTAAAGGTCATCGATTCAAAACTTCAAGGGAAAAAATCCAACCATGTTAAGGCCTAGTGTGGTCCAATCCGAGTGCGATCCATTGAGTGATTTTGACGGCTCAAATGTCCCTAGGTCACATTTTCTCAAGGCAAAGGTTAAGTGTACAGTCATCTCAGGACTCACAACTTAGCAAAAAAAAGCATAAATGTATTGATATGTAAGTATGATTGTTTGGAAATCATCATTTCCCTCCTCCGAGATCAGAGCCATATCCAATTAGTTATAAATCACTATTATCCTCTTAAACTAGAGATGTTTTTTGTTATCTAGAAGCTACAGTCAAACGCAAGGAGTTTTTCTAGGATGCCATCAATTTTATGCTCAAATAATGGAAGAATCCTAAAAATGAGGAGGAATATTGTACTTCCCTTCTTAGAAATGTTATTCCCAAATGTAGAAATTGTCATATGAAGCGAAATTCATCAAAAGACATCAAAAGAGTAGAGGTATTCCTTAAACCTATAAGCTAAAATGAAGGGCATCATGTTGTATAAATGGGCCTTAATAAAGAAATTTACTAGCCTTTAGCCTAGTGCTTGGAGTTGTCACAACATGGAACACAAAGCAATGATAGTTTCTTAGTTATCTAATTTACTAATCAAGTTGCTTAAGCATTTATGGCATCAAAGACTTAATGGCAACTTGTTTTTCATACTACAATCATTATAAAGTATGTTTATGGAGGTAAAAAATAGTAGTTAAGGTTCCCTTGTGCACCATAAATTTATAAAGTATTAGTCCTTGATTCCCTGTAGAGAAAACAACCATATTTGGCTTGGGATTGCTTCACCAACACCTAAGTTGAATAACTTAGAGGATCCCAATTTCAAGAAATTGAAAGAGATCAATGTTGAAGTCATAAGTCCCGACATTTACATGTAGATAAGAAAAAAATGAGGGATATCTACTTATTAGGGAAACAAAAACAAATATTCTTAAAATTCTTCAAAATCATTCTTTAGTACACGCTGAAAAATTTATTAATATCAAAGAATCTCCTCAACCTGAGGAATTGTACCATTCTTCTATGGATTGGGATTTTAATCATTAAGGAAGTAGAGGATATAAAAACTCATGTTTTGGAGTATCCACTCCCTATTAAATTGTTGTGTTCATGATCAAAAACAATGAAGAGGAACATTCCACTACCCACGCCAACTACTAAGGTTGAAGCATTGAAGAAATAGCTTCACATTACTCATGCCATTGTTAATAAAGGGAAGAAAATGTCTAGGGCGTGAGGCCAAAAGAGTGATTTCCATCAAGAAGCACTAACAAGTATTCACTTCCATAACTAAGAATTTGTCTTTAGCATCCATAAAGCGTTCTCATAGTATATACTCATTTAAAAATGAGAATTTTGGGCTGAAAATGAAATTGGTAAAATTAAAGGATGAACTTGGAGAGAATATTGTTTAAGAAATCTAATGAAAACTATGTTTGAGAAAGTTACAACCTATGTTACTAAAATTTTAATTTGTATTTGAATTAAGAATGGTATAAATTTATAATTGAAATTTGTTTCTGATCAGTGCCAAGATATCCACAATCCATAGATTTTATGTGAAATTGAGCATCCTTTTGATCCCTACCTCATGAAAGAATAAGAAGAAGAAATCGTAGATAGCCCTATAAACCAAGAAGAAAGTGATTCCTAGGTCCAAAACAACAATGCAACCCAAAATCATAATGGTAGATATTCAGAAGCGATCCATGAACCAGAACAACAACAAAAAAGAGGCACAGAAAGAGGAGGGGATGATGGGCTCAAAGAGAGCTCGTGTTTTATAAAGTCCAAATTCATACAAATAACTCCCATCAAAGATAACCAAAATAAATCAAGAAATAGTTCCAGCTAACCCCAACTTAGGAGGATGGCAAAAGGTCCAGAAAAGAAAGGGAAGAAAGAGAAGTTAAGTATTACTATCATGCTTAGCTTTGTAGGTTTTTGTTTTTGTTTTTTTGTTTCTTTATTATACTCATCAATAAATAGGTTGATTTTACTTAATGCAGTTAGCATCTACAAAATTTAATCTTGTTCCTTTTTATTAAGTTGAATAAAATTACAAGTTTTTTTTCCATTTGGAAAAAAAAAAATGTACTCCCCTGACTATTGAGATGTTCTCCAAATTCTAATGTTGGATGTGTTCAATTCAGAGCTCTTATATCTTGGTAACAATGAACAAATAAAATTTTAGGAGAAGAATAAATATAACATTTATGAGATGGACATTAAGAAAATGATAAGGGGTGAACAAACCAAATCTAAAAAGGCATGGATGAATCATATAACATTGGTAATACATCCCACTACATTTCCTTTGTTGGAGAGGAGACAATTGAATTCAACCTCAATCTATAGAAAATTATTCATAACTTCTAAGAATGAATTGTGAAGTATTGATACAAGATGGATTTAACTGTCAAAGAAGCTACAAATAAGAGAGCCTCACTTGTTGCCTCTGAATTTAGATAACATTATCTAATGTTGAATTGTATAATGAAGGTATTCAACAAATCACATTTAGTTAGTTGGCCTTGAAATTATCTTCTCACTCTTACTACATCGTATTCCATGTTAAATGGGTCTAAATAACTTGATACTAATATAGAAAGGATGAAATACTTTATTACTTATGAACATCTTAGAGGCATTTTTAAAAAGGAACGAAGGGCTAGTAAAATGGGAATTTGGCATCAAAGACGATTTCTACCCTTTGCAATGGGAGAAATAGTATTTTATAACCAAAAGTAGAGGAAAAATAAAAGGGAGAAACAAAGGGAATAAAATGAGGGTATGCCTAGGCTATGACGATTCTTGCAAGCTAGTAGATCATGGCTTAAGAGGAATTATGGGCTATGTGTGGGCTTGTGATGGAAATATGTGGACACATCTTGATTCAGATTGGATCATTATATTGTTTTTCATCCATCTCGATGCATTCGAAGTGGAAAAGGTGGAGGAATCAGCATATGGGACAATTTTTTACTGGTGAGACCTAGTTTGGAAAAATGTGGTTTGAAACCTTCTAGGAGTGTTTTGAGGCATCAAACGACATTTTGTGGGGGTAAAAAATTTTCCTAATAATTGACAGGTTCAGCAAGATGTGTGTTCTGATTCCCTGTAAAAATACCATCAGCAAGAAAGAAGCAGCAAACTTGTTCATTGGACATGTTTGGGTGCACTTTTCGATACCGAGGAGCATCATTTCATATAGGGATACAATATTTCTCGGTGCATTATAGACTACATTGTGGGAGAATATGGACACAAATTTGAAGATATCTACGGCATTCCATCCAAATATAGATGGGCAGATAGAAGTAGTCAACAGGACTTTGGTACAGCTTCTCAAGGGGTACAACTAGAAGCATCTGAAGACCTTGGATAAAAATCAGGTATATGTACAAAATTCATACAATAGAGAAGCCCACACTTCTACATGAAAGCCTCATTTTAAACTTGTTTTGGATATTTTCCACCTTCACCTTTGGACATTGCATAAGGTCGGCAAGGAGGAGTGAGGGAAGATCTTACAGGATATGATTTTAGGGTTGAAAAAATTATAGAGAAGATCAAGCATATCCATTTATAGGTATAAGAAACAGTGCAGAAGTCATAGGAGAAGTATAAGGCTAGGCATGATCAACTCATAATAGATAAATTGTTCAAGGTGGGAGACAGAGTATGTCTATAGTTGAACAAGGCAAAGTTGCAGGGGTCTGGTAAGATAATCAAGGCTTTGAGGTATGGTACCTTTGAGATACTCAAAAAGATAAGTGATAGTGTCTATCAACTCTTTTTACCACCATATATGTGCATTTACTCAATTGTGAATGTAGATAATTTTAAAATCTATTAGCCTTCCATGTTAGATCAGGAAGAGGAACAGGTCCTACCTTTTGTGGAGGATTTAGCACTAGATGCTCAAGAAAAGTTGACAGAATATTAAAGTTTTACAAAAGAGGTCTAGAACTACCTTTGGCAAATTGGGTTCAAGGGACAACTTCCATGCAAAGCTAAATGGTACACCAAAGAGAAGGTGGAGGAAATATTTCCTCACCTCATTTAGTAGAATATTTTGGGGACAAAAATCCTCCCAAAATGGGGAGGTGTGATCGATATTGGATAATTATATTGTTTTTCATCCATCTCGTTCCATACAGAGTCGAAAAAGTGGAGGAATTAGCTCATGGGACCATTTATACTAGTGGGACCTAGTTTGGAAAAACAGGGATTAAACCTTCCGAGAATGTTTTAAGCTGTAAAATGACGTATTTTAGGAGTAAAAAATTGTAGCTGTATCACTGCACCTCTACATGATATTCTACACATATATATCTTTCCAACGGTGCAAGAAGTGTGACATTCAGATTCCATATGTGAAAGTTATGCCAATCATAAGTTGACCTTCTTGTTTTCACCACCATGATTCGAGAGGATGTCATGTCAGCCCCCATTATTCATGGAAAATGGGGCTAGAAATGTTATTTTGATGCAAAAAAACTCTAGAATATTCTATATTGTAACTCTGGTTAAGAGTTTATGTAGTCAATCTTAATCACTAGTAGGCTATCAAGTTGTGTTATAACTGGTCCACTAGGAGGAAGAGGCATTCCATTCTTTTGAGTGCATTTGTTCCATAGTTGAGAAAAATAGCCAAGAGGAATAGAATGTAGAGCACACATAGAGAATTTGTGGATTGTAACATCCCATGGGCCACAGGCTATACTTCTTTCTACCTATAGCCATATTTCCAAACATAGAAATAGAGCGAAGCGGCCTCACCTTCCAGTTGGGTTTTCTCCCAAAAGGGTTTCCCAGAGCATGTATTGTATCTTATGTGTGTGTGTGTGTGAGATTTTATTTTTCCGTTCTCTATTTTTGTCATAAGTTCCATTCGCATGCATGCACTAATTATAGTAAAATCTACAAATTTAGAAATTTAATAAAACAATAATATTGTAGAATTTTAGGTTTTTAATATAATATTATCAAATCTGTTGTGACGAATTATCCAGTGGAATATCCACTATAGTTTACGGATCACATATTGAGTAACTACACTAACTTGGCACTCATATTTTTTATGACATTACCTTGAAGCATGACATGTGTAGCCTTCAAAGTGAATCACTTCACTTTTGTAGGCCCACGTGAACTTATCGTAGGTTGTTTGTAAGGGCTTGGGTCCACATTGTATTGTTGGTCTCATTTACCTCTCATAAATAGACGAAGGAAAGAGTAACTTCGTAAGAATTATCATCATACTCTTCTCCTTGTACTTATATTTTATGAGGAAACCTGAGGACAGGTAACGAAATCTAAAAGATAACATCTTGGCTTACAGCTTGATCATTGTGAGAGTCTAGTGTTTACTCATGTGAAGAATATATTGATGATTATCGCTCTCTTTTTATATATTCATTTTTACTCTCTCTCTCTCTCTCACACACACACACACATATTTGATAAGGCTCCATTTTCTTCTTAAATCATCTTGAAGCATTTTAAATTCTAGGTTCAAAGTTTATCTCTTGGATATTTTATATTAGGGTTTCATGATAAAACCATAGGGTATATTTCTTGAATAAAAAGTGAAGAGGAAATCTTGAATTAGAGGACTTATTAGAGTGATTATTACATGTTAAATCTTCTTGGTTGAGCTAAATAATTTCTTCCTTTTACCTAGCTAGTGTTTTTAACAGCTCCTAGTTTGTATTAACCTTGAGAGAAGGTTATGGGATGTATGTGAGCCTATATTGAGAATATTAATGAATTTTTTGACCATCCAAAACTTGTGAAATTTCCAAATTTAATTCTCATCTAGCTATGTATTATTATTTAATCCTATATATGTCTTGATAATTTAACATAAGGTTTTTTTTTACTGAATATGTTGGAAATACTAAGAGGGGGTGGATGGGGGCGGGGCGGGGGTGGGGGTGAATCAGTATCACAATCATTAACCAGTCATATCATATGCAGAGTACACAAGAAATATATGAACAGTGTATTTATATTACAAGGGAAGCCACAACTTCTAGTTTACGACCTACAACTGGAAGGGATACAACCCCCAAGATTTACCAGTTCACACTGGAAGGAGGAAACAACCACCTAAAGGAAGCTACAACTTCCTTCCCTAGAAGTACCATAAATAATAAAAGGAAAAATAAAATCTTATTGGGCTCCCATACCAGGTAAAAAGGCCAAATTTACAATAAAACATAAATCACAACTAGGTATATTTCAATATATACACTATCATAACTTTGGCATCACCTCTTCAATTTGCACAAATCGTTAAGAATATACATACCTCCAATACCTATTTAGGCAAGCCTTATCAACACTCAGAGCAGTGCTTTTTTTGTTTTCAAAATACCTCAACACATGCTTTGTCACAAGTTTGGCTTCAAGGGGAAACCTTAGGTGGATCAGTCCAAAGATGACTTGGATCTGCTATCTTAGATCTCTTTAGCTTTAGAATGGACTTCCTCAGAATTGAATTCTGATTGTTTCAGGTTTGGATTGACTTTTATAGTAACCTTGGATCAAATTTTAAAGACTTGGTTCTATTTCAAAATATCTCCAAAACTTGTTTCAATAGCAGGGTTGAAGCTTGCCTTAGAAATAGCTTCAAAATAGGCTTCAAGAATATCCAAAAATTCATATCCTTGCCTTATACTTTTCTCCACTTTAGAAACTTGAACCAGCTTTAGAATGCATTTGAAAGAGACCAAAAATCAACTACTTCAAGAGGTCCAAATTAGGTTTAGAAGGGTTCAAAGGAATACCTCTTATGTTTACAAAAAATTTTCTTGATTAATGTTGCTATATAAATTTGGATCTATAAAAAGGATGCCTCAAAAAGTGTCAGAGGGAGGAAAAAAATCGAACTCGGGGAGGACCCCATAATAACTTAGGCAGAACAAGAATTTCCGTAGAAGGTACAACCTGAGATTTTGGGGCTGACCTCAGATTCTTTCCACACAAAACTATAAAAAATTTCCAAATGAAAATTATGTCAAGTTGACTTATGAGAGGGAAATTTTAGAACCTTAAAAAATACTTTTTTTGTATTTCGTAGGTTCTCCTTTTAGGGTTGACTAGGAAACATGATTTTAGAATTATTTAAATTATGATTTTTACCTTATTCAAGGGTTGCAATGAAGTCATAAGGTCATAAGACTTTTGGAAAAATGAGCTAGTGTGAAACCCATTCTTGGGGCATCAAACTTCAAAAATAAATATCTCTCCAACCAATAGGACCCACAAGGTGTGCCACCTATCAAAATAAATGGCTTGACAAGGGAAACCAACCTAGAGTGTGATTTCATAAAAATTAATTTAATTATGCACGCAAATCACCAAAAAAATTTGGCCTTTTCACCCTTTGACATCAATGGTAAATTCCTCCAAGAATCTTCCCCTTTGGCATTGATGTCATCACTTATGCTCCCCCTGTCTCCATGCTTCACATCCTTCATCTTTGTGTTTCACTTCCTTTTCTTTCCCCCTTTGACATCAATGGAAAAGGGTAACTTATTTCTTTGAGGTTGTTGTTACCAGTATTAATCCCTCTTGCGGACAAGAGCGATCTCCCTAGTACTCCAACGAGTAACTAGAAACAAAGATTGAATACCTCTTTCTCTAGATTATTTGTATTTTAAGATCATTATAACAATAAAGTAGAGGAAAGTCTCCTATTAAATCTAAGCACTTGATGTAGCCACTTTATCCATCCTCCCAGAAATGGAACACCAATTATGAGTAGAACTTTGCATTAGAAACCAAGACAAATAATCAAAGCATATGCAATATATAATAATCAAAAATTACTAATCCAACTTAGTGATCAAGGAATCTAAGTATTGGCATCATTCCCATGAATTGAGAAACAAGACAATGAGAAAAAGAGATCCATATGTATTATCGTAAATTATAAAGATAAATCTTACAACCGGATGCCTTGATGTTGTATAGATTTCTCCCGTGGTCCGCAGATTTCTCCCGTGGTCCGAGCAATCATTCTCCTTTAGTCTGATAAGCCTTCCTCTCTAGAATGACCAGCATGAATTCATGGACACAAATGTGTGATATTTAATGTATCAACAACAATTCACTAGTATAGAAAGTATGCACTCTATGAACTCTCTTCAACTTAGAAACTATACAGATCATTTTCTATCATTCACAATCTACCCTTGAACCTGAAACTTGAGCTCAATATATAGGGATATTGAGGTGGTTTTAGTTCCATAAAGAGAAGGATTAATTCCTACCATGAAGGTATTTGAGTTCCTTGGACCAAGGGATAAGCTCCATGAGTGGAGGGATAAAGCTCGAATTGGCGCAACTCTAGAGGCTTCCAGTTAGGAGAATATTCGACCAATTAGGCTTCTAGAAGTTACTTTTTATTTTTATTTTCTTTTCATGGGGGTGTGGAGATTTTAGTGGAAAACATAGCAGCGATCATCGCAGATAATGGAAGGATCATTAGCACATGCGCAGGGAAAGGCTAGTAAAACTGCGCACGCAGACTTTTAAGGGTTTTACAAAGCTTTTCTCCAATTTCAAAGACTTGATTTAAGAACATGAGAATTTTTTACCTCTAAGGGAACATGATATGGATGGTGATAGACCCATATGAACAGTAAAATTTCATGGTGACAAAATGACGTGTAACAGATTGCCCCCTAAAGTGCGAAGTCTGAGAGTTTTTCTGAAGAGTGAAATGCTTTATCATTCTGAGGATTGGATTGGAGACATTGGTCAAAAACTTGTAAAAACATTCAATGAAAATATATATCATCGTTGAGGTAGGCATTCCCATACTGAGATCAAAACTAACTAAATGTTCTAGTACATATATGATTTCAGTATTACATCAAAAGTAGATAGAGTATGGGCACATCCATCTGTCATAAGCAGTCTACTATATCATGGATAATAAAACTCCATGCAACTTGGATGGTGGAAACTAGATCCAAGGTCTTGATTTCACTTCTCAAACTAGTACGAATATATCCATGCAATTGATTTTGTCGAAGTTGAACATGGTAGAAACCACTTGATTGTTGGCCAATGATGAGAATTGTTAACAAGTGTGAGAGAAACCACCAATAATGAAAATTGCACTAAAAGTACTTCAGTACAATCTATGAAGTGTGAATAAATGATTTGCATTCAAACACTTATAGAATAGTTTGATCGAAGGTCAGTGATGAAAACTTGTCGTCGAAGGCAAGAAACCTGCCATTAGGGCATGCAGATCCCGAGGTACTGGTAGGATTCTAGATCAAATTTCTATATAATGAGGTGATGTCGATAGAAAGTGACCCATCGCAGGAAAGCCTATGACACGAAACAATTAGATCAAGTTTTGAATAATTTTTTTGCAAGGACTGACTTAGGGATGGTCAACGTGAATGGAGACAAATGTTTTCAATGAATTTTTTATTGAACTTTCTCTTGAACACATAACAACATTGTAAATGGATTGGTAGCATTTGACCTAAATATAATACCTAAAAACTGGCTGAAGAATTTCAATGTGGTTCGATTAACTGTTAGACAAAGGATTTCCCAACCCAGGTACAAGTGTAACAAAGTGTCATGTTCAAGAGCGACATGTTGTTTTCTAAAATAAGGACAACAAATAGATTCTTCTTCTCTCTTTTTTCCCCACCATTACTGGCAAGTACCTCTTTATTTTTGTCAAGATTGAGGAGGATAACAATTTATTGTTTGTATAAGCTCATCCTTCGAACGATTCCATCTTAGTATTAACATCGAACCCTAAGAAGGAGTGGTTCGGTCTTGTTGTGATCAACAGATCCTGTATTGCTTAGTTTTAACGAGTCCAGTATAGGAATAACTTGGTGTTTTCCAGTTTTAGGGAGTTAGAACAAAAACATAAGTAAACTCCATGGTTGTTCTTTTTTGTAAATTTAGTCCCTCAAGCCCGAAAAAGGATAAAATAAAGCAGGAGAGAACTTTATTAACCATAATCAGTCAACGTATATCTTTTTTGTAATTAGACCAATTCAATCCGGAAAAGCGGTAAACTTATACTAAATGGACGACTGTTCATTTACTTTAACGAGTTCGAATAGTCAAGTACTTGGCGATATTTTCATGTTTCGAGGGTCTGAAAAGGGCTTAAAAGAGGACTCCAGGGTTTCACTTTTTCATATTTTTATAGAGCCTGAAAAAGTGATAAAAGTGTATTCGATGTCAAAATAATTATTTTCACCAAAATCCTGTATCCTGCAAAAAAAGTCAAACAATTACGAATATCTGCTCTCAAAAAGTAAAAATAGTTTGATTTGACTTTTTAAAAGTAAAAATAAATAAAATAATAATTTTTATTCATTTAAAACTACAAAAAGGAGTTTAAACAAGTCATTTTCACCTTTTTCTTTTCAAAACAGAGCAGAGAGAGCTCTTGGCCAAAAACTTCCAAAGTTGATATCAGAAGAACCGACCGATCATTTCAAGAACCATTTGAACCAGTTAATCCACATCATCATTTTCTTTGTTTTCATCCATTTAATTTCTTATTTTAAGCTTTCATGGCATTTTTTATAAGTAAATTATGTTTCAAAATCCGCCCTAGGGGGTGCACGGGTTCTCTAGGCGAAAATCGCGCACCCCAAAAAAAATTTAAAAGAAAAATCGATGGGTCGTCGCGGGTTCTGTGCATGACGCGTGTGAAAAAACACAATGTATTAACACAAAACCTGCGCAGGCATCGTGAGTTTTTGAAAACCTAATTTTCTCCATAAAAAAATGGTTCAAACTTCCCCCAACTTATTTTTAATGTTTAATTTGTTGATTTGTAGGTATTTAATCATGTTGGAATGGCAGGAACGAGAGCATGAACTCATGGAAAATGAAGCCATGGATGATCTGGAAACCATTCATGCATTAAAAAATTGTGTTTTATACAAGTTTTGGGTGATTCAGGGCATGAAGGCACAAGTTGAGCTGCTAAACTAGCTCGTAAATGCATGGAATGTGCAAGATCAATGTTTCATAATTGGGGACCATCAACTTGTGATCAAGCTGAAGGACATATACTTCCTCGCTGGGTTGCCTCATAGAGGGAGCAACATTTCCTTATTTAGGGCCAGACCAGGAGGTCTCCCCACTACTACTTATAAGGCTCGGCATTGTAGCTGAGATTCAGAGCTAAAGGATGGTCACATAGACATCAAAACTATTGCGTGACTGGAACTCAAAATCATAGCATTCACGGTTACCAGGTTGTGTGGGAGTGCAGCTCCTCATGTGGCTACCAAAGCATAGATGCAGACTGCAGTTGAGTATTTCGGAGGAACATTATTCAACTAGAGTGAAGGAGTGTTGGAAAATATGAAGGGTCAACATACTAGAGATAAAAAAGGGAAGTTGAAAAACTTCAGGTATGTTTCCATTCTTATCTCTTTTTCTCTAAAGAGGATCCCACTCCTTGTGCCTCAACAGTCTCCAGTGGATCCTGGAAGTCCTCGGAAACCTCGTATGGTGCATTGGGTAGCATTGATGGCTCGCCATGGTGGTGAAGGTGGTGCAGTGGTTCGTTTTACTCCGCATGTTTTTTCATGGCTCCAAAATTAGATCTTCACGATTAAATATTTTCCTTATGCAGGGATGGATTATAGAGGTGATCCTGAAACATTTCTGCCACCAGGGGCACAGTGGGATGAGACAGGTTAGTGAATCATTTTGAAGTTTTTATCTAATTTTTTATTTTATTTTTTGTCTTCCAATACTAACAAATATTTTAAATGTAAATGTCGGTATGACACAGCCAGTAGCGCTTCATTGCTTTGACATGCGAGAGGCACAACCCATAGCAGCCCCACAGGATGATGCAGCAGAGATCCTGGAAGAGATGGAGGACAACCTTGAGAGGTTGAATATTGATATTCCTGAGACAGGAACATATGATATACCTCTCAGGCTTCAGAGACATGTGACTGGTGTCCCACGTCCACTCAGGATATTTCTATGCAAAGTGGTGTGTGCCATAGTTTTCTATCATGACCATCATCATGGATAGTTGATGGTCAACGTAGATTGACATTTTTTTTTTTGTATCAATATATTTTAGATCATAAGGTGTTTGAACCTATGATCAAATACGATGTAACATTTTTTGACACAAACTTATTTAACCTAATGATATTACTACCTTTGTTCTCTGAGTATCTTGTTCAACATGGATTGAATGTTGTTTTGTTTTACTTTTTAATGTTGTAGATATCTATTTAAAACTTGATTAGCTAATGCATCAGCCAATGAGTTTAAATTTCTCGAAATATGTTGATATTGGATATAATCAAATTGTCTTTCCAAGAGACGAACCTTCAAAAATAATCTTAACAATGCTGGATTTCTGATAGCATAAACTCTATTTAAATGCAATACAATCAGTTGTGAATTTAACCTAACGATCAAACCTCGAATACAAAATGTGATGGCATCAGATAATAACTCAATTACTGGGTTATATTCTGCAAAATTGTTCGTTGTTTGACCAAGGCATACCCCATGAATAGAGACTAACTCATCAGTGGGTGAATAGATAACCTAAGCAGCAAAATAGATGTTCCACATACTACAACATGCGTCGTCAGCAAAACCAATGTAAGTTTGAAGGGATGTCGACTTCTGCAATATCAAGAGTAGTCAAGATAAGCAGTGAAAGTAGTAACAGCAAAAATAACTAATTCTAGGCACACTTGTCTAATATAAGGCACACTATTCTAAAATGTAACTAATGTACAAGGGATATCTTCACACAAAAAGTCATGAATAATATCTCTTGAGATAAATACCATTTATGGGTTTATCTAAAGATAACTCGTCATAATAAATTAATTCATAGGCTCATTTTACAAGCATACACTTGAAAATATAGGGACCATGCCACATTGGTTCGAATTTACCAGCGCCTAGCTTGTCATTAGTTTGATCATATAATAAAACTATGTCACCTTATGAATGAATGTGAGGGTTAAAACTTTGATCATACTTAGCTTTAACATGTTTTTTCTGAGCTTCGGCAGCTAATGCAGTGGTGCGACGAGTCTCATCTAATTGTGCTAGGTATAGAAAGTGTTTCTCCTCTTCAGAGGTAGTCGGTATCAACTCAATGTATAATTTGAGTGATGGTATTTCACATTCAATGGGTAACACAGCTTCAAAACCATAAACAAGTTGAAAAGGAGTGAACCCTATAGCAGTTTTTGCAGAGGTACGGTATACCCAAAATGCCAAAAAAGCATGGGGTGCCAATTAGATTTATGAGTCCTAACAATCTATTTAATCATGGCAGCTAAAACCTTGTTAACAACCTCAACTTGACCATTAGCATGTCGGTAATATGGTGTAGAATTATCATGGCATAGGACAAGTTGATCATAAAGTTCGGTCATCACAATACTTCAAAATTCGCACCCAAGGTCCATAATGATAGCTTGAGGGACACCGAACCGAGCAATCGCATGATTGAATATGAAAGTAGTTGTAATTTTTCCATCAATTGTGAATGTAGGCATTTCCTTTGCCCATTTGGTAAATTAATCTACGGTGAGAATAATATACCCATGCCCCCCGACTGAGTGAGGGTTACATGTAATGAAATCGACGCCCCATTTGGAAAAAGGACTATTACACAGTGTTTTACCATCGTCCCTGCAATCCCAATCCCGAACATTGGAGGCCTATTTTAGTGACTTATGTGTATTTTCATACCTTACTATAAGTGTCATTGCATCCCTTGGCATGTTGAGAACATTTCCTCTGTTGATTATTCCTCAAGCAGACTCTCAAAAACATGTGTTTCTAGGTCGGTGCTAGTAGGCATTTATGGTCTCACGCCCTAGGAGAAAGTAACACTGAGCCTCACACCCATTGGCGCTCTGTCTCAGTGTCTCACCCGCGCTGAGTTGTTTTTGGAATGTTTAGAAGCAAAGTTTCCATTCCTAACTACTTCGTGAGCGGAGTCATCATGGTTTGTTCGACTGAATAACGTCAAAATTCTCCCTTTGGCTTCTTGTTTCCTATAATTATGCAACTCCCCAAAGAGATAGGACCTCTCTTCCACCTTATGAAGGATCCCAAACCATCCACTCCTCTCCTATAAATACCTCTTTCTCACATTGTTTCAGCTATCTGAACATTCCTTAATATAGCTAGTGTGAAGAACAAGGTAGATATGAATCCATTTTCGAGAGAGAGTTTAGGCCATTGCCTTCATCAAGACTAATCCCCGACGAATGCTTGAGAGGCAACCCACTGAACCCGTCAAAGGAGGCTGCAATGTCAAGGAATTAAGGTTGTAAACTTCTTTTCTCTTATATTAGTACATGACTAGTTTTTTGGTTCCATTTTTTTGTTTATGTGAAATGTTTGATTCTCCTTGACAAATCAAATAGTTGTAAATGAAAGTATGCCTTTGTATGTTATCTCCTTTCACTTGATCTCTGTGTAGGTACACCGACACTATTACTGAAAGATCGTGACGCGTGAAGACAAAGATTAGTAGATCACTGCTGCAAGCTACAACGAGAGCATTGGACCAAGGTAGGTCATCTATCGCAACTCATTCTTCATTTATAAGCTAGGATTCTGAAAGTCCAGTATGTTCCCTTGTTGCTAGACCCACCTTAGGGCTAGAGGGATCGCCTCTGTCCACAAAGGGGATTTACCTGCACAACAAGGACCAACAATAATGATTGGGTGAAGAAGAGCTGGAGGTTCACACATCATTCGATCAAAAATCTGACAATTGTGGCATTTTCTAACTACGATAATACAATCTTTGAATAAAGACGGCCAAAATTAACCAGCGCGCAATATCTTTTTGATAGTGGAAAACCCAGACATATGACCACCACAATCTCCGGAGTGACAATCATTCAAAACCCTTTCAGCCTCTTTTTGAGTTATACATCATCGAAACATAGAATCGGCACCACGACGATAAGAGTATCACCAACAATATCGTATTATTGAGATTGGCATCGGATTCTCCATCGATATGATCGTGAAAGCTCTAGGTGAAAGGTTTGGTTCTGAAGATATATAATGATATCTCCATACCAAGGATCTAAATTACTGATTAGAAACAGAGATTCATCTGCGATAGGATTCTCTGCCATTATTTCCAACTCAGTATTGGGAAAATCACACATAAGTTCGGCAAACACTAGTGATTTCTTAGACTTGGAATTCTCGAACTCCAAATCATACTCTTGCAGGATAATGATCCATTTGGAGTATCCGCCCCCGAGCAGTTGTTTTCTCAATATGTACATCATCGGTTTGCAACTATATATCACTGTGGTTTTGTGTAACAATATGTAATGACGAAAACGTTGGACATCTTGAACTGTTGCCAAGGCCAATTTTTCCACATGTGAATACTTGATTTCTGTCAGATTGAGATTTCGACTTAGGTGATAA
Source organism: Pinus albicaulis (assembly GCA_034641835.2). Taxonomy (NCBI): domain Eukaryota; kingdom Viridiplantae; phylum Streptophyta; class Pinopsida; order Pinales; family Pinaceae; genus Pinus; species Pinus albicaulis. Next base: position 1,824,159,063 of record CM076575.1, on the reverse strand, counting down.
ATCACATGTTCATTGTTAGATTCATCCTCCTGAACCAAAACCATTCCAATCTTGGAATCGGAGGAAGTTAAGTATAAAAAGTAATCCCGGTGGTAATTGGGCGGATGCAATAATGGTGCATGGGTCAACATGTTTTTAAGTGCATAAAAAGGTTTATCGGCAATCTCATCCCAAATAAATGGAACATATTGTTTCAAAAATTGGATAAAACCTTTTGTTAACTCTGCATAGTTCAGGATAAACCTACGTAAAAAAATTTATTTTCTCTTGCAAACTCTGGAGTTAGCGAAGAGTGGAAGGAGGAGGTAAGTTGATGATAGCCTCAACCTTCGATGGATCATCACGAATGCCCTCTTTCGAAATTAAAAACCCAAGTAAACGTCCTGATTGTACACAAAAAACACATTCGTGTGGATTCAAACGAATTTTGTAATACCTACATCTCATGAAGATAGCACGTAGGTGCGTAGGATGATCTTCTCTGCACAAGGAATGAGTAGGTAAGTCATCCAAATAAGGTTGTAAAATATGTTTTATATCGTGAAACACATAAGACAAAGCTCTTTGAAAAGTTGCACCAGCATTTTTCAGTCCAAAAGGTAATTTACAATATGCAAACGTGCCCCAAGGACATATAAACGTTGTTTTAGGTTGATTGACAGGGAGTATGTTGATTTGATTGTAACCAGAAAAACCATCCATAAACAAAAATATTTCATTTCTGGCACAATCATCAACAATTTGATCTATATAGGGTGTAGGATAGTTTTCTTTCGGATAAGCCTTGTTAATATCCTAATAATAGACACACACTCTTATAGTCCCTTTTTTTTCGTTACGGTAACTATGTTAGATACCCAATCTGTCAAAGGAATAGGATAAATAAATCTTTAACGTAATATTTTTTCAAATTCAACTTTGATTGATGCATCTTTCCACGGAATTATTGGATGTAATCTCTGTATAATAGGCTTAGCATCCAAGTATGTCTTGATTTCATGAATAACAATCTTAGGATCGATACCTGGCATCTCTTCATAAATCTAGGCAAAAATGTCTCAGAATTCTTGAAATAGAGCTTTGTAAATGTTAATCTGTTTAATCGAACAAGAATCACCTATATGAATGTTTTCAATAATTCCAGGTTTACTAGATATGTCAATATGAACTTTTGTAGAAATATTTACCAAATTTGTCTGAGAATCTGAATGTGTGATCGATGTGGAATTCTGAGGTTCCTTGACATAAAAACTTGTAAATATAGATGAAAAATCATTTTCAAATTTATCAAGATTAGGAAACAAATAAGATCGATGATGTATATCGTCCCATGGAAATTCATCCGATGACAGAATTTCTCGAATACTTTCATTAGTAGCGAAAACATGTTGAAAGGGATTCGGAAATGGTTTCAAAGTTGAGCTTGATATAGAAGATGATTGTTCACTGACCACATTCATTTGATCAGTAGAAGTTGATGGAGTGTCAGAACATGATTGTACTACTACATATGCCGATTCAAAAGGACTTAAAGGCATCTCTCCATCATAAGAGTCCAATTCTGATTCTAAAGGCATAGCCCATGTGTCATCAAATGGCATTGTGCTTGATGTGATCATATTGATATTGGCAATTGTTCGTGGTATGTTGGGAGAGGGCATAGTGAAAGTTCCCATGATAGCGAAATTTTTCATTAGTCCTACACCAACATTAGGGGAATTTTGAAGTCTAAAATGGGCCTCCTAAGGAAAATGTACAATCAAAATTCACTTTATGAGAACCAATCACATTTTAGGAGATGACATCATCCCTAATGGTTGAGGTGGCATTGCTTGAGTTAAAGGTACTTACTTGTCACATTCTAAATGGTGGCTAAAAACTCATCGTTAACCATTGTAGTGCTCTAAGTACTTTTAAAGTCAAAGTAAAGTACTCATAATAAATGTCATTTCACACTTCTTGAATAATATATATTATTTTCATTTCATATTTCTTGAAAGAAACAGTGCATATCCCTATACATTTATTATATTATATTATATTGTTTTTATATAGTGTATTAATTACATGTTATTATACAATTTAAATAATATAAATTTTAATTAATAGCATATAATATAATTAAGAATTTACAAATTTTTATTTATATTTTATTTTAAGTTATTTAAGTATAAAGGACAAATGCATTAGTTGTTCAATGATAATGAATTTTTCTTGAAAAATTCATTCTTATTTATAGTCACATCAATACAATTTTTTTGTTAATTTTATTTTGGTACAACTTTTGAATTGAATTTAACTATGGTTACATGGATTCTGGTGCAAAAAGTGAATTGAAAATTCATAAATATTATTTATTAGTTTAACTATTATTTTATTATTTCCTTAGGAGGCCCATTTTAGACCTCAAAATCCCCCTAATGATCTTCATATGGGATAATCGATTTTCCGACATGTTGGATACTATCTATAGAAGTAGGGTATGAAGAGAAATATGACAACTGATCTATTTTAACAATATTTCCCTTGTGAGGAAACATTAACATCTGAAAGACTGATGAAACAACAGCGGTCATTGCGTAAGACCAACTGCAACCCCGAAGAAGGTTGTAATCTAGAGGGGCATCAACAACTTCCACCTCTAGGTTTATGGTTTTTCCTTCTACTTCTATAGGCAGATCCTAAATTATTCCATATGGATGAAATCCTCTTCCATCAAAGTCTTTAAGGATATTAGATGATTAGTATCGAAGAGATTACTGATATGGAAGACTCATTGGCTTCCGTAATCTCTTCGATACTAATCAGGCCAGGAGGAATATTCTAAGTAATGTGAAGCTTCACTCGAGGTGAATGAAGACAACCAGGAGTTTGGGCTATAAACTCCAAAGTTAACTGAGACGAAGTAGATTCAGATTCAGGTTCAGATATTTTGGGTTCAATGAGTTGAGTATTTGATAACTCATTGGTAGCAGACTTAACTGTGATTACTTCAGAAATTTCTGGTTGTTCTTGATTTCTTCCTACTATCTGAGGTTGATAACTTCGAAATCGGGATGTATTATTACAAATGTTTCCCCTCGTTCAGTAGACCTGGTTCCTTATTTTTTACCTCTTTCATATTTAAGCTTTTCCAATTGACTCGGTGTATATTCAGGGGGTTTCCCTTGCATTTTACGGGAGTGTCTCGGTATTTCAGCCACAATTAATGTTTAACACGCAAAATCAAAATATATTTCAACAAAATACACCTAAGCTCGCTAAGAAAAAAATAAATTTGAGCACACCCCTATAAAATCTAAGAGACAAACCACTCACAAACAGTATGTTTCCACACTTAAAACACTAGTTGGTAATGAAATCCAACGTCGCGAAAGTTAATGTGGAAAACTTGGTTTTCGGAACAGTTACCCCGATAACCTTCTTAATGAAATAGACTGGTGCAAGTCCCCCCACTATGCCATCTCGAAGTGAAGAGTACCCTCTAGAAAGTCTAAGTGATTCTAGCCAATGTCTGTTCCAGGTACAGTGGGACCTTCCCTCCACCGTCACGTTGGGAAAAATCCTAAATATTATGGCCACTAAGGTCACCAATGGAGAAAAATGCACCTGGGGGAATATTCTACGATCTGATACACACGCAAGGTTATAGTATCAAGCTCAATCCCCTTGAAATATCCTCGTCATGGTAAATCTAAGGTTTGCTAACCAGTGACCCCAGGCTCCTCGAAAATGGTTAATTCGAGGTTTACCGTTTGTATTATGTTCACATCTTCTATCTTCACCAATGAGATAGGTATGATTACCTCACTCGGTCTGACATGACCTCGTGCTTTACTCTTTTAAGAAGAGATTCCCAGAGTACAAATGCAACAATTGGATTTCCCTACCGCAAGATTCTACTTTTTTGTTTAAACTGTCTTGGAATGTTTTTTACAACCTATTCCAAAACAATAGCCTAAGCTATATTGGTGGAATGAGCCCTAGAAAACGTAAAAATGTCTAGATTGATTTTATTAGGCGTTGTATTGATTTGGTTGTTATTTAACACAAAGGGTATGGAGTTGAAACTTCGATTATGTTGTGACCCGACGCAAAATACTCTAAATGCATCAATATGAAAAATGCAACTCTTTCTTTTCAATGAATTATATTTGGGATAAATCTGAGATATTTTTTTTAATTTAAATAACAAACTATCTCATTCGAAAAACAAAATCCTTTCTGAAAAGAACATAATTTCATTAAGACTTAAATTTCCAAATATGATCAATTTCTCTTTTCGAATAAAATTCCATTGACATCCAACTCAAAAACTGCAATTTCAACAATCAATCAATTCCCAAAAGAAAACAATTCCTAAAAAACCCTAGACAATGTAAATTTCAAAATCAAATCAAAAATCTAATTTTGAATCCTAACTAGCATATCTATGAATGTTTCGTCAATGATTTCGCTTAGTTGTTATAAGACTAAGAATGTTTCTACTTATCCCAGCATAAATTAAATCATCCAAGACTGCTTGGTGTTGCATCAGGCTTCAGTGATCTCGAAGTTTTTCCGGATTTGCAAATGAATAAGGAACAAATATTCATAAAAGTAAGGTTGACTATAATCCTAGTGGCTCAAGAAGACAAAATCATAAAACCAGTGATATGAGTTATTATTCAATTATTTTTTCACATAAATTGATTTTTTATTTATTAACAATAAATTATTACACTTGATATATAAAGTGAAAGATTAGGTTCATGATGTCCCAACTAGGCCACCCATATGTAGGATCAGTTTGAATATGATGTTTCATTAATCATGAGTTTACCACTATTATGTGTATTAACATTGGGGCCAACTTATTAACAACTTGTTTGAGTTTAGAATTTGTATCTAACAAACATTTAAGGTAATATAAGTTAATTAATACAGATTTTTGTCCATGCATGTATTTATTTTTCTTTTATAAGGTATTTTTTTATATATATAAGAAAATAAAATACCATTTAGCATTTTATATCACAAATATAATATAATCTTATTTATTATGCTTTTTTTTCCCTTTTTTCTAAGTGGTTTGTAGTTTTCGGAGATCAATGACAACTACGTTCACGAAATATTTGTACTAGGTAAACCTGCTCAAAATGATCACTTTTTGTGGACTCAATCATGGATTTTGACCCTGAGAGTGTTAAGAGATTGAAGTCGTGACCTCTCAATAACTGAAGTGCTTTAATGAAAGAGACTCAACAAGTGAACTAAACCTCAAAACTTATTAATTACATCCTATTGTGTATTAAATACATTATAATTGATTTAATCTATTTTTATTAAATATTTAGTTAATTTATTTTTTATTAATTTATATTTAGTATATTACCTTTTAATTAAACATTTGTATACATCAAATAAATAAATAATTTATTAATAAAAAATAATATATGATTTTTTCCCATCTAGTTACTCTGGCAATGTTTTATTTTGGAATCCTCTCTAAAAACTTTGACAATAAACAAAACAATTATTTAATTATTATATAACTGAAATTATATATCTATAAGAGTTACATTTAACATTATAATTTTGAAGAAAGAAATAATATATATATATATATATATATATATATATATATATATATATATATATATATATATATATATATATATTTCTTTATGATCATGGACATTATCACAATGAATCGGGATTAACATTTTAAATTAATATAAATGTATTGATATTTTCCTACGGGGTGTAGAATAGTGGTGATGGGGTGTATTGTTAAGGTACCCTGTCATGTAAAGGTCATCAATTCAAAACTTCAAGGGAAAAAATCCAACCATGTTAAGGCCTAGTGTGGTCCAATCCGAATGCGATCCATTGAGTGATTTTGACGGCTCAAATGTCCCTAGGTCACATTTTCTCAAGCCAAAGGTTAAGTGTGCAGTCATCTCAGGACTCATAACTTAGCAAAAAAAAGCATAAATGTATTGATATGTAAGTATGATTGTTTGGAAATCATTATTTCCCTCCTCCGAGATCAGAGCCATATCCAATTAGTTATAAATCACTATTACCCTCTTAAACTAGAGATGTTTTTTGTTATCTAGAAGCTACAGTCAAACACAAGGAGTTTTTCTAGGATGCCATCAATTTTATGCTCAAATAATGGAAGAATCCTAAAAATAAGGAGGAATATTGTACTTCCCTTCTTAGAAATGTTATTCCCAAATGTAGAAATTGTCATATGAAGCAAAATTCATCAAAATACATCAAAAGAGTAGAGGTATTCCTTAAACCTATAAGCTAAAATGAAGGGCATCATGTTGTATAAATGGGCCTTAATAAAGAAATTTACTAGCCTTTAGCCTAGTGCTTGGAGTTGTCGCAACATGGAACACAAAGCAATGATAGTTTCTTAGTTATCTAATTTACTAATTAAGTTGCTTAAGCATTTACGGCATCAAAGACTTAATGGCATCTTGTTTTTCATACTACAATCATTATAAAGTATGTTTATGGAGGTAAAAAATAGTAGTTAAGGTTCCCTTGTGCACCATCAATCTATAAAGTATTAGTCCTTGATTCCCTGTAGAGAAAACAACCATATTTGGCTTGGGATTGCTTCACCAACACCTAATTTGAATAACTTAGAGGATCCCAATTTCAAGAAATTGAAAGAGATCAATGTTGAAGTCATAAGTCCCGACATTTACATGTAGATAAGAAAAAAATGAGGGATATCTACTTATTAGGGAAACAAAAACAAATATTCTTAAAATTCTTCAAAATCATTCTTTAGTACACGCTGAAAAATTTATTAATATCAAAGAATCTCCTCAACTTGAGGAATTGTACCATTCTTCTGTGGATTGGGATTTTAATCATTAAGGAAGTAGAGGATATAAAAATTCATGTTTTGGATTATCCACTCCCTATTAATTTGTTGTGTTCATGATCAAAAACAATGAAGAGGAACATTCCACTACCCACGCCAACTACTAAGGTTGAAGCATTGAAGAACTAGCTTCACATTACTCATGTCATTGTTAATAAAGGGAAGAAAATGTCCAGGGCGTGAGGCCAAAAGAGTGATTTCCATCAAGAAGCACTAACAAGTATTCACTTCCATAACTAAGAATTTGTCTTTAGCATCCATAAAGCGTTCTCATAGTATATACTCATTAAAAAATGAGAATTTTGGGCTGAAAATGAAATTGGTAAAATTAAAGGATGAACTTGGAGAGAATATTGTTTAAGAAATCCAATGAAAACTATGTTTGAGAAAGTTACAACCTATGTTACTAAAATTTTAATTTGTATTTGAATTAAGAATGGTATAAATTTATAATTGAAATTTGTTTCTGATCAGTGCCAAGATATCCACAATCCATAGATTTTATGTGAAATTAAGCATCCTTTTCATCCCTACCTCATGAAAGAATAAGAAGAAGAAATCATAGATAGCCCTATAAACCAAGAAGAAAGTGATTCCTAGGTCCAGAACGACAATGCAACCCAAAATCATAATGGTACATATTCAGAAGCGATCCATGAACCAGAACAACAACAAAAAAGAGGCACACAAAGAGGAGGGGATGATGGGCTCAAAGAGAGCTCGTGTTTTATAAAGTCCAAATTCATACAAATAACTCCCATCAAAGATAACCAAAATAAATCAAGAAATAGTTCCAGCTAACCCCAACTTAGGACTATGGCAAAAGGTCCAAAAAAGAAAGGGAAGAAAGAGAAGTTAAGTATTACTATCATGCTTAGCTTTGTAGGTTTTTGTTTTTGTTTTTTTGTTTCTTTATTATACTCATAAATAAATAGGTTGATTTTACTTAATGCAATTAGCATCTACAAAATTTAATTTTGTTCCTTTTTATTAAGTTGAATAAAATTACAAGTTTTTTTCCATTTGGAAAAAAAAAAATGTACTCCCCTGACTATTGAGATGTTCTCCAAATCCTAATTTTGGATGTGTTCAATGCAGAGCTCTTATATCATGGTAACAATGAACAAATAAAATTTTAGGAGAAGAATAAATATAACATTTATGAGATGGACATTAAGAAAATGATAAGGGGTGAACACACCAAATCTAAAAAGGCATGGATGAATCATATAACATTGGTAATAGATCCCACTACATTTCCTTTGTTGGAGAGGAGACAATTGAATTCAACCTCAATCTATAGAAAATTATTCATAACTTATAAGAATGAATTGTGAAGTATTGATACAAGATGGATTTAACTGTCAAAGAAGTTACAAATAAGAGAGCCTCACTTGTTGCCTCTGAATTTAGACAACATTATCTAATGTTGAATCGTATAATGAAGGTATTCAAAAAATCACATTTAGTTAGTTGGCCTTGAAAGTATCTTCTTACTCTTACTACATCGTATTCCATATTAAATGGGTCTAAATAACTTGATACTAATATAGAAAGGATGAAATACTTTTTTACTTATGAACATCTTAGAGGCATTTTTATAAAGGAACGAAGGGCTACTAAAATGGGAATTTGGCATCAAAGACGATTTCTACCCTTTGCAATGGGAGAAATAGTATTTTATAACCAAAAGTAGAGGAAAAATAAAAGGGAGAAACAAAGGGAATAAAATGAGGGGATGCCTAGGCTATGACGATTCTTGCAAGCTAGTAGATCATGGCTTAAGAGGAATTATGGGCTATGTGTGGGCTTGTGATGGAAATATGTGGACACATCTTGATTCAGATTGGATCATTATATTGTTTTTCATCCATCTCGATGCATTCGGAGTGGAAAAGGTGGAGGAATCAGCATATGGGACAATTTTTTACTGGTGAGACCTAGTTTGGAAAAACGTGGTTTGAAACCTTCTAGGAGTGTTTTGAGGCATCAAACGACATTTTGTGGGGGTAAATATTTTCCTAATAATTGACAGGTTCAGCAAGATGTGTGTTCTGATGCCCTGTAAAAATACCATCAGCAGGAAAGAAGCAGTAAACTTGTTCATTGGACATGTTTGGGTGCACTTTTCGATACCGAGGAGCATCATTTCATATAGAGATACAATATTTCTCGGTGCATTATAGACTACATTGTGGGAGAATATGGACACAAATTTGAAGATATCTACGGCATTCCATCCAAATATAGATGGGTAGATAGAAGTAGTCAACAGGACTTTGGTACAGCTTCTCAAGGGGTACAACTAGAAGCATCTGAAGACCTTGGATAAAAATCAGGTATATATACAACATTCATACAATAGAGAAGCCCACACTTCTACATGAAAGCCTCATTTTAAACTTGTTTTGGATATTTTCCACCTTCACCTTTGGACATTGCATAAGGTCGGCAAGGAGGAGTGAGGGAAGATCTTACAGGATATGATTTTAGGGTTGAAAAAATTATAGAGAAGATCAAGCATATCCATTTATAGGTACAAGAAACAGTGCAGAAGTCACAGGAGAAGTATAAGGCTAGGCGTGATCAACTCATAATAGATAAATCGTTCAAGGTGGGAGACAGAGTATGTATATAGTTGAACAAGGCGAGGTTGCAGGGGTCTGGTAAGATAATCAAGGCTTTGAGGTATGGTACCTTTGAGATACTCAAAAAGGTAAGTGATAGTGCCTATCAACTCTTTTTATCACCATATATGTGCATTTACTCAATTGTGAATGTAGATAATTTTAAAATCTATTAGCCTTCCATGTTAGATCAGGAAGAGGAACAGGTCCTACCTTTTGTGGAGGATTTAGCACTAGATGCTCAAGAAAAGTTGACAGAATATTAATTTTTTATAGAAGAGGTCTAGAACTACCTTTGGCAAATTGGGTTCAAGGGACAACTTCCATGCAAAGCTAAATGGTACACCAAAGAGAAGGTGGAGGAAATATTTCCTCACCTCATTTAGTAGAATATTTTGGGGACAAAAATCCTCCCAAAATGGGGATGTGTGATCTATATTGGATAATTATATTGTTTTTCATCCATCTCGTTGCATACGGAGTCGAAAAAGTGGAGGAATTAGCTCATGGGACCATTTTTGATGGTGGGACCTAGTTTGGAAAAATAGGGATTAAACCTTCCGAGAATGTTTTAAGCCGTAAAATGACGTATTTTAGGGGTAAAAAATTGTAGCTTTATCACTGCACCTCTACATGCTATTCTACACATAGATATCTTTCCAACGGTTCAAGAAGTGTGATATTCAAAGTCCATATGTGAAAGTTATGCCAATCATAAGATGACCTTCTTTTTTTCACCACCATGATTCAAGAGGGTGTCATGTCAGCCCCCATTATTCATGGAAAATGGGGCTAGAAATGTTATTTTGATGTAAAAAACTCTAGAATATTCTATATTGTAACTCTAGTTAAGAGTTGATGTAGTCAATCTTAATCACTAGTAGGCTATCAAGTTGTGTTATAACTGGTCCACTAGGAGGAAGAGGCATTCCATTCTTTTGAGTGCATTTGTTCCATAGTTGAGAAAAATAGCCAAGAGGGATAGGATGTAGAGCACACATAGAGAATTTGTGGATTGTAACATCCCATGGGCCACAGGCTATACTTATTTTTACCTATAGCCATATTTCCAAACATAGAAATAGAGCGAAGCGGCCTCACCTTCCAGTTGGGTTTTCTCCCAAAAGGGTTTCCCAGAGCATGTATTGTATCTTATGTGTGTGTGTGTGAGAGATTTTATTTTTCCGTTTTCTATTTTTTTCATAAGTTCCATTCGCATGCATGCACTAATTATAGTAAAATCTACAGATTTAGAAATTTAATAAAACAATAATATTGTAGAATTTTAGGTTTTTAATATAATATTATCAAATCTGTTGTGACGAATTATCCAGTGGAATATCCATGATAGTTACGGATCACATATTGAGTAACTACATTAACTTGGCACTCATATTTTTTATGACATTACCTTGGAGCATGACATGTGTAACCTTCAAAGTGAATCACTTCACTTTTGTAGGCCCACGTGAACTTATCGTAGGTTGTTTGTAAGGGCTTGGGTCCACATTGCATTGTTGGTCTCATTTACCTCTCATAAATAGACGAAGGAAAGAGCAACTTCGTAAGCATTATCATCATACTCTTCTCCGTGTACTTATATTTTATGAGGAAACCTGAGGACAGGTAACGAAATCTAAAAGATAACATCTTGGCTTACAGCTTAATCATTGTGAGAGTCTAGTGTTTACTCATGTGAAGAATATATTGATGATTATCACTCTCTTTTTATATATTCATTTTTACTCTCTCTCTCTCTCTCTCTCTCACACACACACACACATATTTGATAAGGCTCCATTGTCTTCTTAAATCATTTTGAAGCATTTTAAATTCTAGGTTCAAGGTTTATCTCTTGGAGATTTTGTATTAAGGTTTCATGATAAAACCATAGGGTATATTTGTTGAATAAAAAGTGAAGAGGAAATCTTGAATTAGAGGACTTATTAGAGTGATTATTACATGTTAAATCTTTTTGGTTGAGCTAAATAATTTCTTCCTTTTACCTACCTAGTGTTTTTAACAGCTCCTAGTTTGTATTAACCTTGAGAGAAGGTTATGGGATGTATGTGAGCCTATATTGAGAATATTAATGAATTTTTTGACCATCCAAAACTTGTGAAATTTCCAAATTTAATTCTCATCTAGCTATGTATTATTATTTAATCCTATATATGTCTTGATAATTTAACATAAGGTTTTTTTTTACTGAATATGTTGGAAATACTAAGAGGGGGTGGATGGGGGCGGGGCGGGGGTGGGGGTGAATCAGTATCACAATCATTAACCAGTCATATCATATGCAGAGTACACAAGAAATATATGAACAGTGTATTTATATTACAAGGGAAGCCACAACTTCTAGTTTACGACCTACAACTGGAAGGGATACAACCCCCAAGATTTACCAGTTCACACTGGAAGGAGGAAACAACCACCTAAAGGAAGCTACAACTTCCTTCCCTAGCAGCACCATAAATAATAAAAGGAAAAATAAATCTTCTTGGGCTCCCATACCAGGTAAAATGGCCAAATTTACAATAAAACAGAAATCACAACTAGGTATATTTCAATATATACACTATTATAACTTTGGCATCACCTCTTCAATTTGCACAAATCGTTAAGAATATACATGCCTCCAATACCTGTTTAGGCAAGCCTTATCAACACTCAGAGCAGTGTTTTTTTTTTTCAAAATACCTCAACACATGCTTTGTCACAAGTTTGGCTTCAAGGGGAAACCTTAGGTGGATCAACCCAAAGATGACTTGGATCTGCTATCTTAGATCTCCTTAGCTTTAGACTGGACTTCCTCAAAATTGAATTCTGATTGTTTCAGGTCTGGATTGACTTTTATAGTAACCTTGGATCAAATTTTAAAGACTTGGTTCTATTTCAAAATATCCCCAAAACTTGTTTCAATAGCAGGGTTGAAGCTTGCCTTAGAAATAGCTTCAAAATAGGCTTCAAGAATATCCAAAATTCATATCCTTGCCTTATACTTTTCTCCACTTTAGAAACTTGAACCATCTTTAGAATGCATTTGAAAGAGACCAAAAATCATCTACTTCAAGAGGTCCAAATTAGGTTTAGAAGGGTTCAAACGAATACCTCTTATGTTTACAAAAAAATTTCTTGATTAATGTTGCTATATAAATTTGGATCTATAAAAAGGATGCCTCAAAAAGTGTCAGAGGGAGGAAAAAATTCGAACTCGGGGAGGACCCCATAATGACTCAGGCAGAACAAGAATTTCCGTAGAAGGTACAACCTGAGATTTTGGGGCTGACCTCAGATTTTTTCCACACAAAACTATAAAAAATTTCCAAATGAAAATTATGTCAAGCTTACTTATGAGAGGGAAATTTTAGCACCTTAAAAAATACTTTTTTTGTATTTCGTAGGTTCTCCTTTTAGGGTTGACTAGGAAACATGATTTTAGAATTATTTAAATTATGATTTTTACCTTATTCCAGGGTTGCAATGAATTCATAAGGTCATAAGACTTTTGGAAAAATGAGCTAGTGTGAAACCCATCCTTGGGGCATCAAACTTCAAAAATAAATATCTCTCCAACCAATAGAACCCACAAGGTGTGCCACCTATCAAAATAAATGGCTTGACAAGGGAAACCAACCTAGAGTGTGATTTCATAAAAATTAATTTAATTATGCACGCAAATCACCAAAAAATGTTTGCCTTTTCACCCTTTGACATCAATGGTAAATTCCTCCAAGAATCTTCCCCTTTGGCATTGATGTCATCACTTATGCTCCCCCTGTCTCCATGCTTCACATCCTTCATCTTTGTGTTTCACTTCCTTTTCTTTCCCCCTTTGACATCAATGGAAAAGGGTAACTTATTTCTTTGAGGTTGTTAATGTTACCAATATTAATCCCTCTTGCGGACAAGAGCAATCTCCCTAGTTCTCCAACGAGTAACTAGAAACAAAGATCCATTTGAATACCTCTTTCTCTAGATTATTTGTATTTTAAGATCATTATAACAGTAAAGTAGAGAGGAAATTCTCCTACCTTTAAATATAAACACTTGATGTAGCCCTTTATCCATCACTCCAAAGTAGTTCTCCAATTATGAGTAGAACCTGCAATCAAAGACAAGACAAATAATCAAAAATTACTAATCCAACTTAGTGATCAAGGAATCTAAGTATTGGCATCATTCCCGTGAATTGAGAAACAAGAAAATGAGAAAAAGAGATCCATATGTATTATCATAAATTATAAAGAGAAATCTTACAACCGGATGCCTTGATGTTGTACAGATTTCTCCCGTGGTCCGCAGATTTCTCCTGTGGTCCGAGCAATCATTCTCCTTTAGTATGATAAGCCTTCCTCTATAGAATGACCAGCATGAATTCATGGACACAAATGTGTGATCTTTAATGTATCAACAACAATTCACTAGTATAGAAAGTATGCACTCTATGAACTCTCTTCAACTTAGAAACTATACAGATCATTTTCTATCATTCACAATCTACCCTTGAACCTGAAACTTGAGCTCAATATATAGGGATATTGAGGTGGTTTTAGTTCCATAAAGAGAGGGATTAATTCCTCCCATGAAGGTATTTGAGTTCCTTGGACCAAGGCATAAGCTCCATGAGTGGAGGGATAAAGCTCGAATTGGCGCAACTCTAGAGGCTTCCAGTTAGGAGAATATTTGACCAATTAGGCTTCTAGAAGTTACTTTTTCTTTTTATTTGCTTTTCATGGGGGTGTGGAGATTTTAGTGGAAAACACAGCAGCGATCATCGCAGATAATGGAAGGATCATTAGCACATGCGCAGGGAAAGGCTAGTAAAACTGTGCACGCAAACTTTTAAGGGTTTTACAAATCTTTTCTCCAATTTCCAAGACTTGATTTAAGAACATGAGAATTTTTTACCTCTAAGGGAACATGATATGGATGGTGATAGACCCATCTGAACAGTAAAATTTCATGGTGAAAAAATGACGTGTAACAGATTGCCCCCTAAAGTGAAAAGTCTGAGAGTTTTTCTGAAGAGTGAAGTGCTTTATCATTCTGAGGATTGGATTGGAGACGTCGGTCAAAAACTTGTAAAAACATTCAATGCAAATATATATCATCGTTGAGGTAGGCATTCCCATACTGAGATCAAAACTAACTAAATGTTCTAGTACAGATATGATTTCAGTATTACATCAAAAGTAGATAGAGTATGGGCACAACCATCTGTCATAAGCAGTCTACTATATCATGGATAATAAAACTCCCTGCAGCTTGGATGGTGGAAACTAGATCCAAGGTCTTGATTTCACTTCTCAAACTAGTATGAATATATCCATGCAATTGATTGTGTCGAAGTTGAACATGGTAGAAACCACTTGATTGTTGGCCAATGATGAGAACTGTTAACAAGTGTCAGAGAAACCACCAATAATGAAAATTGCACTAAAAGTACTTCAGTACAATCTATGAAGTGTGAATAAATGATTTGCATTCAAACACTCATATAATAGTTTGATCGAAGGTCAGTGATGAAAACTTGTCGTCGAAGGCAAGAAACCTACCATTAGGGCATGTAGATCCCGAGGTACTGGTAGGATTCTAGATCAACTTTCTATATAACGAGGTGATGTCGATAGAAAGTGACCCATCGAAGGAAAGCCTATGACACGAAACAATTAGATCAAGTTTTGAATAAATGTTTTGCAAGGACTGACTTAGGGATGGTCAACGTGAATGGAGAAAAATGTTTTCAATGAATGTTTTATTGAACTTTCTCTTGAACACATGTTGAGTCCCAAACTTGCATCTTTCCTATACACCTTTCTAGACTTTTTCCATTTACCTGGACCTCCTAAGTCATCAACATCATTGCATATTAATCATAAAAGAGCATTTAAAGTGGTTTTTAACTATGGTTTGTGTCTGCTGTTTGAATTAGATTTTTTCTCATTGAGCTGCGGAATCTTGTCACTTTCCTTAGCTGCTTCAACTTTCCGTAGCCATTTTGTTAAAGTATATATTGCAGGTGTCTTCAGGCAAATCAAGCCACATGGGCAAGTTGAAAATGACATGGATATGGACCGAGTCCTATTGGCTCAGTGGAATTCACCAAAGAAGGTCGTGGTCAAAGGTAGTCAAGCAGTGGTCAACCTAAGATTCCTACGGTGACAGAACTTCGTTTTTCACTACGTGAAGACTTGTGTGGCCGTTCCTAAATCTCAGGGGACATATCAACACCTGTGAACTACTCCATAAGCCGAATCCAACGGCCACCCTCCATAGATTTAATCTTCACGACAGCCATAATGCTAGATTTCTGGACGTGGTTGTTCACGTGTCTTTTATCAGCGCAGATTGTAGGAAAGTAGTTATGTCATCCTCTGTTATAAATAATGCGTTCTCATACGCATAGTAGCTAGCTTCTGTAATGTAATTTTGCTGAAAAGAAAGCCCACTGTGACGTGACATTATTTCCTTGTTATGACTGTGTTTTGAATACATGAGAAGACTCTGTTCATAAGCATAATTCGTGGTTGATAGCTGTTGCCCGAGGATTGTGCAGAGGGCCCCTGCACACGCCGAGGTTTTGTTTATTGCTGTATAGTTTCATGCTTTATTTTTTTACGTTCATTATGCCATAGTTATTCACATGTATATATTACATCTCTCATGGTATTAACGTTTTATTTTTGTCCATAATTTTTCATGCTTTATACTGCTGTTAACTAATCAGTGTCTTTGTTCCAGATTACAGTAGGCAGCCCGGGCATTTTCACATAGTTTTACAATGACTAATGACATGGAATCAGTCTTGTCCTTCTACTGATTTATTTTTCTTAGCTTTTAATTCCAGCAATGTTTTATTTATTTCAGTTTTGTACATTTTCTTTATTAGTTATATTAGATATTAAATTACTCATGTCATTATCAGTTACCTCCGAAAACCATAGCGAGACTAATGGTGAGAGATTGAAGTATGAGTGTGTAGTTTGATATTAGTTTATTTTTCTGCAAGTTAGATATTAAATTGCTCATGTCATTATCAGTTACCTCCGAAAGCCATAGCGAGACTAATGGTGAGGGATTGAAGTATGATTGTGTAATTTTATATTAGTTTATTTTTCTGCAAATTAGATATCAGATTGCTCAAGTTGTTTATGATTACCTCCGAAAGCCATAGCGAGACTAATCGTGAGGGGTCAGAATATGAGTTGATGTAATTTGATTTTAGCTTTACTTTGCTTGCAATTCTTGGATTTCTTTGAGTGCAGTTTCTTTTGTATTTAGACAGCAGCAAGGGTAATGGGTTTCATGATCAATAGTTCATTGTTTGTTTGACTAGTATAGTGGCACATTTTCATTTTCTTTTAGGAATTAATTTTGTCATTGCATGTTTTAAAACCCTTTTGAAGTTTGAAGTTTGGGAAATCATTATAAAGGACATCATTGCCTTGAACATTTATATCCATACTTGTCTTTTAGAATTTCCATCTCACATTAGGAAACCAACCAAGATAAAACCCCCCAAGATAAATAAAAAACCCAAAAACGACAAAAAGTAAGAGATAGGTTATCTTGCACATATAGTGTGCCACACTTCGTCAGCTTACGAATCCCGGATTGACAAATTAATGTAGCAATTTAGGACACACTAAATTGACCAAACATTTTGGCGCCGTTGCCGGGGAAGTGTAACTAGGTAGCCAATTTCTTTATAAAAAAAACAATAAAAAGAAGGGAAAATTTGATAACTTCTTGAAGTATGCTCTCCTCTTGCACCTAGTGTGATCTGGAGGATCAGAAAAGAGAGTTATTGGTTCAATAATTTCTTAAGTATGCTCTCTTCTTTCACCTAGTGTGACCTGGAAGATCAGAAAGAGAATTATTAGCCCAACTTAAAAATAAAAATAAAAATGACATGCATAGAGCAAGAGATTCTAGGGGAAGGTTTATAGCTAGAGCCAAGAGTTCAATTTTCATGCTTCCATTCCAACAAAAGACAAATCAACTTCCAGCTCAGCCATTGCCAAATCCTAACAACAAAAATCCTCAGAATACTTCCATGATAGAAGGACAACAATTTCCTACCTATATGATTGTTCCTCTCAATGATGTACAACTCAAGTCTGGTAGAGTTTTAGAAAAACCTTATATAGATGTCCAAGAGCAAGATACCTCTAAGGAGGACTCTCTTAAAGTCAATAAGGGTTCTGAGGAAGCATCTCTTCAAAACTCAAACATTCAAAAAGAGAAAGAAAAGTTAACCCCCACAACTCCTATAGTTGAGCAACCTGCATCTTCATCCACACCTCCTTTCCCTGAAATATTACAAATTGATAAAGGGGTGGAAAAAAAAATCTTGTTGCCTAACTATGATTTTCTAGATGAATTAAAGAATGTTTGTATCAAGATTCCCTTGCTACAAGCCATTAGAGAGATTCCTATTCTAGAAAAAACAATAAAGGAGTTGAGTCTCAAAAGACCAGGAAGGAAACTAAGAGATACAAGAAGAATCCACCTGGTAGGAAAAATTGTAGATATCATGATGGGAAAAATTACCATGCAGAAGTATGTAGATCTAGGTAGTCCAATTGTCAAGACACATATAAATGGGATAGAAATTCCAAACACATTGATTGACTTAGGGGCTGCTATCAACATTACGAGTAGACAGACTATGGAACAGCTAAAACTTCCTAACCTTCTTTTTACACCTACTTTACTGCAACTTGCAGATCGATCAATTATTAAACCAGATGGTGTATTAGAAGATATTTCAGTCTCCTTAGATTCTTGGGAATATCCAGTAGATTTTATGATTTTGACTCCCAAGAGCAATCTAGGAGGGCACCCACTTATTTTAGGAAGACCTTGGCTAGCCACAGCTGATGCTTTCATTAGTTGTAGATCTAGGGATATGTACATTTCTAATGGTAATTCGACAAAGAAATTCAATTTGTATCCTCCAGCAAAAGCAATCACAGAAGTAGGAGACAATGAATGGGTCGATGATGAGGACATTATACAACCCGTCTTTACCATTTCTGAAATCAGTGAGGATAGTCAAATTCTGAACACATTAGAAAATTTTGAGACATCTTCAGAATATGACCCCACACAATTTCAGTTGGAATCTGACATAGAATATTTATCATCAAGACAAATTTCTCTTTACTCTATGGAAGAGTTTGGTAATTCTGCTATTGAGATTTTTCCAGAAAAGACATTGAATATCAACAAACATCTGGAGAAGTCACAACAAGAAGAACTAACCAGAATCTTGCAAAAACATTCTACTGCACTTGCATGGGAGTATACTGACATGAAGGGTATTGATCCTAAGACTTGCATCCATCATATCTATATTGAGGAAAACAGTAGACCAATCAGACAACCTCAAAGAAGGATGAATCCAAATCTTAGGGAGATAGTGAAAGAAGAGCCCCAAAAACTTCTCAATGTAAACTTCATTTATCCAATTTCAGATAGCCGATGGGTTTCTCCTTTGGTTATAGTACCTAAAAAGAATGGTAAATGGAGAGTATGCATTGATTACAGGGAATCGAACAAAGCAACTTTGAAGGATCACTTTCCTTTGCCTTTTATTGATCAGGTATTAGATACATTAGCAGGTAAAAAGTACTTTTCATTTTTGGATGGTTTTAGTGGCTATAATCAAATTCGGGTAGCACCTGAAGATCAAGATAAGACCACATTTACTTGTCCATGGGGAACTTTTGCCTACCGAGTGCTTCCTTTTGGGTTATGTAATGCACCCGCAACATTCCAAAGAGCAGTACTAGGAATTTTTTCTGATCCAATCCATGATTGTGTAGAGGTTTATATGGATGATTTTACAGTTTATGGTAATTCATTTGAAGAGGCATTAGAAAATTTGGAAAAGTCCTTATAAGATGTGAAGAAACAAACCTTTTATTAAGCCATGAAAAATTCTTTATGATGTTTACTGAAGGTATTGTTTTGGGGCATCATATTTCAGGAGATGGGATTAAGGTTGATAGATCAAAAGTTGAAGTCATCTCCAAGTTGCCTATTCCAAATTGTCAAAGAGATGTTAGAAGTTTTCTAGGATTTACCGGATACTATAGAAGATTTATAGAAAACTTCACTAAAATAGAATCTCCACTCTTCAAACTGCTTACAAAAGACTGTGAATTCAAATGGGATCCTGATTGTCA
This sequence comes from Pinus albicaulis, assembly GCA_034641835.2. Taxonomy (NCBI): domain Eukaryota; kingdom Viridiplantae; phylum Streptophyta; class Pinopsida; order Pinales; family Pinaceae; genus Pinus; species Pinus albicaulis. The sequence continues at coordinate 1,824,139,348 of CM076575.1, read as the reverse complement.
ATCAGCCTTTGAAACTTTGAAAACAAGAATATCTGAAGCACCTATCTTGAGAGGACCAAATTGGAAACTCCTTTTCCATATTTCTACAGATGCTTCAGATACAGCTCTAGGAGCTGTGTTGGGTCAAAAGGATTTAGTCCCTTATGCCATTTACTATACCAGTAAAAATTTGACTCCCACAGAGTTGAACTATACTGTGACTGAAAAAGAGTTTTTAGCCGTTGTTCATGCAATTAATAAGTTTAGACATTATATAACAGGCTATGAAACTTTTATTCATACTGATCATTCTGCAATTAGATATCTAATGAAAAAACCTGTTACTAATGGCAGAGTGACAAGATGGCTCCTACTTTTGTAGGAATTCAATATTACTGTGTTGGATAGACCAGGGAAACAAAATACAGTAGTTGATTTCTTGTCTAGGATTCAGAATACTAAAGAAGATTCTCCTGTAGAGGATAAGTTTCCTGATGAATACTTGTTTGCGGTAACTACTAAGACCCCTTGGTATGCAGATATTGCTAACTATTTGGTTACAGGGAAACTGCCTCCACATTTATTTCCAAGTGAAAGAAGAAAGATTATTCAGGAGAGTTCAAAATATTCATGGATTTCTAACGAATTGTTTAAAACAAGGCCAGATCTTGTGATCAGAAGATGTGTCAGGGAGGATGAAATTCCTGATATCCTCAAGGCATGTCATGATGAACCATGCGGCGGACACTTTGCTGACAAAAGGACAGCCTATAAAATTCTCTCTTTAGGATATTATTGTCCTTCCCTCTTCAAAGATGCAAAACACTATGTCAAAATGTGTGACAGCTGCCAAAGAGTAGGGAAACCTACCCTTTCAAATGAAATGCCATTGCAACCACAGTACTCATCGAACCCTTTGAAAAATGGGCTTTAGATTTAATTGGACCTATTAATCCACCATCTAAGCAAAAGAAGTATATATTGGTTTGTACTGATTATGTTACTAAATGGGTGGAAGCCAAAGCATTAGTGTCTGCTACTGAAAATTCAGTTGTTAATTTTCTTTATGAGGATATTTTTACTCGCTTTGGTGTTCCAAGAGAAATTGTGACAGATCAGGGAAGCCAATTCACATCCAACCTGGTGCAGAAGCTGATGGAAGAATACAAAATCAAGCACAGAAGATCTACTCCTTACCATCCGCAAGCAAATGGTCAAGTGGAGTCTACAAACAAAGTTCTCGAAAGTATCATCTACACAGAATAGATTGGGCAGAAAGGCTTCCTGAAGCCTTGTGGGCCTACAATACTACATGGAGAAATACAACAGGACATTCTCCCTATGAACTTGTTTATGGGAAAGAAGTCTTGCTCCCCATTGAGTTCCAAGTCAAAACCTTCAAGATGGCAGTTCAGTTGGGGATGGATCTATCAGAAGCCCAAAAGCATAGAATGGAGCAGTTGAATGAGCTAGATGAGATCATACAAGAGGCAATTCTAAGAACTAATCTAGTTCAATATCAAAGAGATAAATGGCATGACAAATACATCAAAGAGAAGAAGTTTCAAGAAGGAGATTGGGCATTGCTATTTGAATCCAAGTTTAAAGATTTTAAAGGAAAATTTCAGACTCATTGGCTTGGGCCATATGAGATTGACAAGATCTTTAGTAATGGAGCGGTAAGAATCAAGACCATTGATGAATCTCAAACTCCTCTTATTGTGAATGGCCACAGATTAAAGATCTATCATAAGCCACTCTCAAAAGAGGAATTTGTAAAAATGTTTCAAGATAATTCTGCAATAAGGCTGGTGAAGAAGAATCATTCTTCTCCACCAGTCTAGCCTTTGTTCTTTTCAGTTTCAAAAAAAAAAAAAAAAAATTGTATAAGCCTGAAAACCAATCACTGATTGGCAGTCTTATACAGAAAATGTAGGGTGAAAATCAAGAACACCTGACACCCTATATTTTCCAAAAAAAAAAAAAAAAAATCCCTCTCTCTCTCATTTCACAAGTTTTATGACTACCCACTCCATTTCATTCCACTCCACTTCATTTCATTTCACTCCATTTCATCTATTTCATTTCATTTCACCAATAAAAATTTTCTTTCATGACCATTTTCATTCAGTCAGTTATCATCTATCCATCTCCATTCACCCAAATAATTTTTGTGTCAGTTTCCGCAGCCAGAAGCAGTTTCTGCAGCCACCACTCTGTTTTTCAAAAATTTACAGTCAGATGTTAGTTCAACAATCATGAAATCAAATGCAAGTATGAGGAAATATTATGAAGACATGAGGCATTAAAAAGCATCAACGAGGAGCAACTGATTGAAGACTAATGAAAAATGGCAAGAATTCCAAGGTATGAGTAGAAATTTATTTCAAATGGCATTCAAGCACATTTTTACATGGTTATAAACCATAGCTCCATTATATGCAATGATTGCGTTGATAACTCCATAACCTTCCACGATCTCTATACGATTCCCCACAATCCTTGCATTCATTTTTAAACGGCCTCATAATCAAGCCTCCGGTCTTCACTCGTGTTCGGCTATACTTTGATACTCCACCTGTAATTATGGAACATGGTTGATTTGACTACAGCTTCTCTCAGCCGCACAAAATCCGTAGCCGTCTCATAAACGTGCTTGCGTCTACTTTGTAGCCACCCAATTTTAAATACTGTCGGATGCACTTTACTCCCCCTACTGTTCTATTGACCTCATGACTGCATTTCCACCGTGCTCACATAAGCCTTCACCCCATTTTGTTCTCTGTTCCGCTTCATTCCGTGTACCTATTCTCTGATATCCGCTTACAGTCACTGGTCTCCTTCATAAACCCTGTTCATTTCCGCTAATTCAGCCGTCTTACCTCCACTAAACCCTCCTCACGTAGATGAGTTTTAAAGAACAGAAGGAAGGATGGGTCGGTTGTTGAGGACAGAACCAGAGGGACCCAAATTTATGGAAGGATACTCGCAAGTCAAAGACATATTGAAAAAGGAAAAATGGCTTCGGTTTATTCAAAATTTTAAAGGCTACAATAAGGAGGTAACAAAAGCTTTTGCGAGGTCTTTCAACGGTCTGGAGGTGGAAATTGGGGACCTCAAATTTACAGTGACTGAGGCATCCATAGCAGCTGCTACATAACTCCCTCAAGAAGGTGAACGCTGGTTCAAGAACAAGAGCATTGGCGAGGAAGCCTGGAGAGTGATCCTACGTAACCCAGGTATGGATGTCACCATTTTCAAAAAGGGAATTCTTGTCCATGCTTTAAAAGAAGAGTGGGCCAGTTTACTGTTGGTTATTCAAAAGTTTATCACCTGTGAGGGACGTTTTGGATCAATGTACATGTATCATACCCGACTGTTGATGAATTTCCTAGACAACCAGACCCTCAATCTGCCATAATTTTTACTAAACAGTTTGAAAAAGATGTCTGTAACCGTCCAAAAGCATCTGGGGGATGTAGAACCACATTTGTATCACCATGGTCTCGTGAAAATCTTGATAGAAAAATAATTAAAAGAGAAAAAGGACACCTGGGAGCAGTTTTTAATTAAAAATTTCTTTGAAGAACCCCAAGAAACCCCTAAAGGCAGTACATCAAAAAGAAGTAGAAGAAAGAGAACAGGTGATAAAACTGAAAGCACTCCTACTAACACAGTTGAAAGAACTAGTAGAGAAGAAAGACTGTCTAAAAGGAGGAAGGAAAAGACTGAGGGTAAAAAGCCAACAAAATCAAAAGAGAAAAGAAGCATTGAGGCTGTGCATCAAACCCCTTCCTCAGAAGAATACCATCAAGTATTTTCTGAGAGACTAGTTCACCTTCAGGAACAGTCAGCTATGGCCAAAAAGAAAGGAAAAGAAAAACAGAAGGAAAAAGACAGTAGTCCACAGCATGTAAGAAGAAGCACCAGGCTTAAAGGAAAGTGGAGGAAAGCACAAAAAAAAGGACCCCATTTTATTGATTTGGGAGGAGGAACACCTGAACAAACTCCAGCGGGTCGTAGTCCACCTCATTCTCAGCCAAACGTTGAAACTAGTCCTCAAGATGTTGACATGAGTCCTTTTCGGCCAGATTTTGAAGTCAATTCTCCTCCACAGCATTTTGGGGACAGCCCAAGGAAAACGTCACCAGAGATAGATCCAAAGCAGCAAGAGGTGTATGATTACATAGAATCCTTAGAAAGAACAGCCACGGGTCCCAGCACTTCATCCACTCAGCCTCACACAGCACAAGAAGTTCTAGTCCAATCGTTGAAACAAGAAGCCTTTGAGTTGGAGATTTTAAATAGACATATTAAAAATGAAAATGAAGCATTAAAGGAGCAAAGCAGATTGGACAAGATCATTCATGACAACACTATGCTACATCTTGGACTATGGCACAAAAAGAACAGGAAATTGAAGAAGAAATGCAAGAAGATAAGTAGAGCACTGATTAATCTCAAATTCAGATGCTTGATGAAGAAGCCCAGGATGTTAGCATCACCAAGAAAGAGGAGAAGAGGACTGGATGTACTGGCAGAGGTATCAGGGCATATGAATTGAAGGAGGATGATCAAAATTTTGGTTGCATGGGGACATGCAACACCTTCACAGTGGGGGTATGTTAAGTCCCAAACTTGAATCTTTCCTATACACCTTTCTAGACTTTTTCCATTTACCTAGACCTCCTAAGTCATCAACATCATTGCATATTAATCATAAAAGAGAATTTAAAGTGGTTTTTAACTATGTTTTGTGTCTGCTGTTTGAATTAAATTTTTGCTCATTGAGCTGCGGAATCTTGTCACTTTCCGCAGGTGCTTCAACTTTCCACAGCCATTTTGTTAAAGTCTATATTGCAGGTGTCTTCAGGCAAATCAAGCCACATGGTCAAGTTGAAAATGACATGGATATGGATCGAGTCCTATTGGCTCAGTCGAATTCACCAAAGAAGGCAGTGGTCAAAGGTAGTCAAGCGGTGGTCAACCTAAGAGTCCTACAGTGACAGAACTCCATTTTTCACCACGTGAAGACTTGCGTGGTCGTTCCTAAATATCAGGGGACATATCAACACCTGTGAACTACTCCATAAGCCGAATCCAACGGCCACCCTCCATAGATTTAATCTTCACGACAGCCATAATGCAAGATTTCTGGACGTGGTTGTTCACGTGTCTTTTATCAGCGCAGATTGTAGGAAAGTAGTTATGTCATCCTCTGTTATAAATAATGCGTTCTCATACGCATAGTAGCTAGCTTCTGTAATGCAATTTTGCTGAAAAGAAAGCCCACTGTGCCGTGACATTATTTCCTTGTTATGACTACGTTTTGAATACATGAGAAGACTCTGTTCATAAGCATAATTCGTGGTTGATAGCTGTTGCCCGAGGATTTTGCAGAGGGCCCCTGCACACGCCGAGGTTTTGTTTATTGCTGTATAGTTTCATGCTTTATTTCCTTACGTTCATTATGCCATAGTTATTCACGTGTATATATTACATCTCTCATGGTATTAACGTTTTATTTCTCTCCATAATTTTTCATGCTTTATACTGCTGTTAACTGATCAGTGTCTTTGTTCCAGATTACAGTAGGCAGCCCGGGCATTTTCACATAGTTTTACAATGACTAATGACATGGAATCAGTCTTGTCCTTCTACTGATTTATTTTTCTTAGCTTTTAATTCCAGCACTGTTTTATTTATTTCAGTTTTGCACATTTGCTTTATTAGTTATATTAGATATTAAATTACTCATGTCATTATCAGTTACCTCCTAAAACCATAGCGAGACTAATGGTGAGGGATTGAAGTATGAGTGTGTAGTTTGATATTAGTTTATTTTTCTGCAAGTTAGATATTAAATTTCTCATGTCATTATCAGTTACCTCCGAAAGCCATAGCGAGACTAATGGTGAGGGATTGAAGTATGAGTGTGTAATTTGATAATAGTTTATTTTTCTGCAAATTAGATATCAGATTGCTCAAGTTGTTTATGATTACCTCCGAAAGCCATAGCGAGACTAATGGTGAGGGGTCAGAATATGAGTTGATGTAATTTGATTTTAGCTTTACTTTGCTTGCAATTCTTGGGTTTCTTTGAGCACAGTTTCTTTTGTATTTAGACAGTAGCAAGGGTAATGGGTTTCATGATCAATAGTTCACTGTTTGTTTGACTAGTATAGTGGCACATTTTCATTTTCTTTTAGGAATTAATTTTGTTATTGCATGTTTTAAAACCCTTTTGAAGTTTGAAGTTTGGGAAATCATTATAAAGGACATCATTGCCTTGAACATTTATATCCATACTTGTCTTTTATAATTTCCATCTCACATTAGGAAACCAACCAAGATAAAAACCCCCAAGATAAATAAAAAACCCAAAAACGACAAAAAGTAAGAGATAGGTTATCTTGCACATATAGTGCGCCACACTTCGTCAGCATATGAATCCCGGATTGGCAAATCAATGTAGCAATTTAGGACACACTAAATTGACCAAACACACATAACAACATTGTAAATGGATTGGTAGCATTTGACCTAAATATAATACCTAAAAACTGGCTGAAGAATTTCAATGTGGTTCGGTTAAATGTTAGACAAAGGATTTCCCAACCCAGGTACAAGTGTAACAAAGTGTCATGTTCAGGAGTGACATGTTGTTTTCTAAAATAAGGACAACAAATAGATTCTTCTTCTCTCTTTTTTCCCCACCATTACTGGCAAGTACCTCTTTATTTTTGTCAAGATTGAGGAGGATAACAATTTCTTGTTTGTATAAGCTCATCCTTCGAACGATTCCATCTTAGTATTAACATCGAACCCTAAGAAGGAGTGGTTCGGTCTTGTTGTGATCAACAGGTCCTGTATTGCTTAGTTTTAACAAGTCCAGTATAGGAATAACTTGGTGTTTTCCAGTTTTAGGGAGTTAGAAGAAAAACATAAGTAAACTCCATGGTTGTTCTTTTTTGTAAATTTAGTCCCTCAAGCCCGAAAAGGGATAAAATGATGCAGGAGAGAACTTTATTAACCATAATCAGTCAACGTATATCTTTTTTGTAATTAGACCAATTCAGTCCAGAAAAGGGGTAAACTTATACTAAATGGACGACTGTTCATTTACTTTAACGAGTTCGAATAGTCAAGTACTCGGCGATATTTTCATGTTTCGAGGGTCTAAAAAGGGCTTAAAAGAAGACTCCAGGGTTTCACTTTTTCATATTTTTATAGAGCCTGAAAAAGTGATAAAAGTGTATTCAATGTCAAAATAATTATTTTCACCAAAATCCTGTATCCTGCAAAAAAAGTCAAACAATTACGAATATCTGCTCTCAAAAAGTAAAAATAGTGATTTGACTTTTTAAAAGTAAAAATAAATAAAATAATAATTTTTATTCATTTAAAACTACAAAAAGGAGTTTAAACAAGTCATTTTCACCTTTTTCTTTTCAAAACAGAGCAGAGAGAGCTCTTGGCCAAAAACTTCCAAAGTTGATATCAGAAGAACTGACCGATCATTTCAAGAACCATTTGAACCAGTTAATCCACATCATCATTTTCTTTTTTTTCATCCATTTAATTTCTTATTTTAAGCTTTCATGGCATTTTTTATAAGTAAATTATGTTTCAAAATCTGCCCTAGGGGGTGCGCAAGTTCTCTAGGCGAAAACCGCTCACCCCAAAAAAAAATTAAAACAAAAATCGTTGGGTCATCATGGGTTTTGTGCATGACGCGTGTGAAAAAACACAATGTGTTAACACAAAACCTGCACAGGCATCGTGAGTTTTTTAAAACCTAATTTTCTCCATAAAAAAATGGTTCAAACTTCCCCCAACTTATTTTTAATGTTTAATTTGTTGATTTGTAGGTATTTAATCATGTTGGAATGGCGGGAAAGAGAGCATGAACTCATGGAAAATGAAGCCATGGATGATCTGGAAACCATTCATGCATTAAAAAATTGTGTTTTATACAAGTTTTGGGTGATTCAGGGCATGAAGGCACAAGTTGAGCTGCTAAACTAGCTCGTAAATGCATGGAATGTGCAAGATCAATGTTTCATAATTGGGGACCATCAACTTGTGATCGAGCCGAAGGACATATACTTCCTCGCTGGGTTGCCTCATAGAGGGAGCAACATTTCCTTATTTAGGGCCAGACCAGGAGGTCTCCCCACTGCTACTTATAAGGCTCGGCATTGTAGCTGAGATTCAGAGCTAAAGGACGGTCGCATAGACATCAAAACTATTGCGTGACTGGAACTCAAAATCATAGCATTCACGGTTATCACGTTGTGTGGGAGTGCAGCGCCTCATGTGGCTACCAAAGCACAGATGCAGACTGCAGTTGAGTATTTCGGGGGAACATTATTCAACTAGAGTGAAGGAGTGTTGGAAAATATGAAGGGTCAACATATTAGAGATAAAAATGGGAAGTTGAAAAACTTCAGGTATGGTTCCATTCTTATCTTTTTTTTTCTAAAGAGGATCCCACTCCTTGTGCCTCAACAGTCTCCGGTGGATCCTGGAAGTCCTCGGAAACCTCATATGGTGCGTTGGGTAGCATTGATGGCTCGCCATGGTGGTGAAGGTGGTGCAGTGGTTCGTTTTACTCCGCATGTTTTTTCATGGCTCCAAAATTATATCTTCACGATTAAATATTTTCCTTATGCAAGGATGGATTATAGAGGTGATCCTGAAACATTTCTGCCACCAGGGGAACAGTGGGATGAGATATGTTAGTGAATCATTTTGAAGTTTTTATCTAATTTTTTATTTGATTTTTTATCTTCCAATACTGACAAATATTTTAAATGCAAATGTCGGTATGACACAGCCAGCAGTGCTTCATTGCTTTGACATGCGATAGGCACAACCCATAGCAACCCCACAGGATAATGTAGCAGAGATCGTGGCAGAGATGGAGGACAACCTTGAGAGGTTGAATATTGATATTCCTAAGACAGGAACATATGATATACCTCTCAGGCTTTAGAGACACGTGACTGGTGTCCCAATTCCACTCAGGATATTTCTATGCAAAGTGGTGTGTGCCATAGTTTTCTATCATGACCATCATCATGGATAGTTGATGGTCAACGTAGATTGAAATTTTGTTTTTTGTATCAATATATTTTAGATCATAAGGTGTTTGAACCTATGATCAAAGACGATGTAACATTTTTTGACACAAACTTATTTAACCTAATGATATTACTACCTTTGTTCTATGAGTATCTTGTTCAACATGGATTGAATGTTGTTTTGTTTTACTTTTAAATGTTGTAGATATCTATTTAAAACTTGATTAGCTAATGCATCAGCCAATGTGTTTAAATTTCTTGAAATATGTTGATATTGGATATAATCAAACTGTCTTTCCAAGAGACGAACCTTCAAAAATAATCTTAACAATGTTGTATTTCTGATAGCATAAACTCTATTTAAATGCAATACAATCAGTTGTGAATTTAACCTAACGATCAAACCTCGAATACAAAATGTGATGGCATCAGATAATAACTCAATTATTGCGTTATATTCTGCAATATTGTTCGTTGTTTGACAAAGGCATACCCCATGAATAGAGACTAACTCATCAGTGGGTGAATAGATAACCTAAGCAGCAGAATAGATGTTCCGCATACTACAACATGCGTCATCAGCAAAACCAATGTAAGTTTGAAGGGATGTCGTCTTCTACAACATCAAGAGTAGTCAAGATAAGCAGTGAAAGTAGTAACAGCAAAAATAACTAATTCTAGGCACACTTGTCTAATATAAGGCACACTATTCTAAAATGTAACTAATGTACAAGGGAGATCTTCACACAAAAAGTCATGAATAATATCTCTTGAGATAAAGACCATTTCTGGGTTTATGTAAAGATAACTCGTCATAATAAATTAATTCATAGGCTCATTTTACAAGCATACACTTGAAAATATAGGGACCATGCCACATCGGTTCGAATTTACCAGCGCCTAGCTTGTCATTAGTTTGATCATATACTAAAACTATGTCACCTTATGAATGAATGTGAGGGTTAAAACTTTGATCATACTGAGCTTTAACATGTTTTTTCTGAGCTTCGGCAGCTAATGCAATGGTGCGACGAGTCTCATCTAATTGTGCTAGGTATAGAAAGTGTTTCTCCTCTTCAGAGGTAGTTGGTATCAACTCAATGTATAATTTGAGTGACGGTATTTCACATTCAATGTGTAACACAGCTTCAAAAACATAAACAAGTTGAAAAGGAGTGAACCCTATAGCAGTTTTTGCAGGATACGGTATACCCAAAATGCCAAAAAAGCATGGTATGCCAATTAGATTTATGAGTCCTGACAATTTGTTTAATCATGGCGGCTAAAACATTGTTAACAGCCTCAACTTGACCATCAGCGTGTGGGTAATATGGTGTAGAATTATCATGGCATAGGACAAGTTGATCATAAAGTTCGGTCATCACAATACTTCAAAATTCGCACCCACGGTCCATAATGATAGCTTGAGGGACACCGAACCGAGCAATCGCATGATTGAATATGAAAGTAGTTATAGTTTTTCCATCAATTGTGAATGTAGGCATTTCCTTTGCCCATTTGGTAAATTAATCTATGGTGAGAATAATATACCCATGCCCCCCGACTGAGTGAGGGTTACATGTAATAAAATCGACGCCCCATTTGGAAAAAGGACTATTACACAGTGTTTTATCATCGTCCCTGAAATCCCAATCCCGAACATTGGAGGACTATTTCAGTGACTTATGTGTATTTTCATACCTTACTATAAGTGTCATTGCATCCCTTGGCATGTTGAGAACATTTCCTCTGTTGATTATTCCTCAAGCAGACTCTCAAAAACATGTGTTTATAGGTCGGCGCTAGTAGGCATTTATGGCCTCACGCCCTAGGAGAAAGTAACATTGAGCCTCACACCCATTGGCGCTCTGTCTCAGTGTCTCACCCGCGCTGAGTTATTTTTGGAATGTTTAGAAGCGAAGTTTCCATTCCTAAATACTTCGTGAGCGGAATCATCATGGTTTTTTCAACTGAATAACGTCGAAATTCTCCCTTTGGCTTCTTGTTTCCTATAATTCTGCAACTCCCCAAAGAGATAGGACCTCTCTTCCACCTTATGAAGGATCCCAAACCATCCAACCCTCTCCTATAAATACCTCTTTCTCACATTGTTTCAGCTATCTGAACATTCCTTAATATAGCTAGTGTGAAGAAAAAGGTAGATATGAATCCATTTCGAGAGAGAGTTTAGGCCATTGCCTTAACCAAGTCTAATCCCCGACGAATGCTTGAGAGGAACCCCACTGAACCGGTCGAAGGAGGCTGCAATGTAAAGGAATTAAGGTTGTAAACTTCTTTTCTCTTATATTGGTACATGACTGGTTTTTTGGTTCCATTTTTTTGTTTATGTGAAATGTTTGATTCTCCTTGACCAATCAAATAGTTGTAAATGAAAGTATGCCTTTGTATGTTATCTCCTTTCACTTTATCTCTGTGTAGGTACGCCGACACTATTACTGAAAGACCGTGACGCGTGAAGACAAAGATTAGTAGATCACTGCTGCAAGCTACGACGAGAGCATTGGACCAAGGTAGGTCATCTATCGCAACTCATTCTTCATTTATAAGCTAGGATTCTGAAAGTCCAGTATGTTCCCTTGTTGCTAGACCCACCTTAGGGCTAGAGGGATCGCCTCTGTCCACAAAGGGGATTTACCTGCACAATAAGGACCAACAACAATGATTGGGTGAAGAGGAGCTAGAGGTTCACACATCATTCGATCAAAAATCTAACAATTGTGGCATTTTCGAACTATGATAATACAATATTTGAATAAAGACGGCCAAAATTAACCAGCGCGCAATATCTTTTGGATTGTGGAAAACCTAGACATATGACCACCACAATCTCCGGAGTGAAAATCATTCAAAACCCTTTCAGCCTCTTTTTGATTTATACATCGTCGAAACACAAAATCGGCACCATGATGATAAGAGTATCACCAACAATATCATATTACTGAGATTGGTATCGGATTCTCCATCGATATGATCGTGAAAGCTCTAGGTGAAAGGTTTGGTTCTGAAGATATATAATGATATCTCCATACCAGGGATCTAAATTACTGATTAGAAACAGAGATTCATCTGGGATAGGATTCTCTGCCATTATTTCCAACTCAGTATTGGGAAAATCACACATAAGTTCGGCAAACACTAGTGATTTCTTAGACTTGGACTTCTCGAACTCCAAATCATACTCTTGCAGGATAATGATCCATTTGAAGTATCTGCCCCCGAGCAGTTGTTTTGTCAATATGTACATCATCGGTTTGCAATTATATATCACTGTGGTATTGTGTAACAATATGTAATGACGAAAACGTTGGACATCTTGAACTGTTGCCAAGGCCAATTTCTCCACATGTGAATACTTGATTTCTGTCAGATAGAGATTTCGACTTAGGTGATAAATCACATGTTCGTTGTTAGATTCATCCTCCTGAACCAAAACCATTCCAATCATGGAATCGGAGGAAGTTAAGTATAAAAAGTAATCCCGGTGGTAATTGGGCGGATGCAATAATGGTGCATGGGTCAACATGTTTTTAAGTGCATAAAAAGGTTTATCGGCAATCTCATCCCAAATAAATGGAACATATTGTTTCAAAAATTGGATAAAACCTTTTGTTAACTCTGCATAGTTCAAGATAAACCTACGTAAAAAATTTATTTTCTCTTGCAAACTCTGGATTTGGCGAAGAGTGGAAGGAGGAGGTAAGTTGATGATAGCCTCAACCTTCAATGGATCGTCACGAATTCCCTCTTTCGAAATTAAAAACCCAAGTAAACGTCCTAATTGTACACAAAAAACACATTCGTGTGGATTCAAACAAATTTTGTAATACCTACATCTCATGAAGATAGCACGTAGGTGCGTAGGATGATCTTCTCTGCACAAGGAATGAGTAGGTAAGTCATCCAAATAAGGTTGTAAAATATGTTTTATATCATGAAACACATAAGACAAAGCTCTTTGAAAAGTTGCACCAGCATTTTTCAGTCCAAAAGGTAATTTACAATATGCAAACATGCCCCAAGGACATATAAACGTTGTTTTAGGTTCGACAGGGAGTATGTTGATTTGATTGTAACCATAAAAACCATCCATAAACAAAAATATTTCATTTCTGGCACAATCATCAATAATTTGATCTATATAGGGTGTATGATAGTTTTCTTTCGGATAAGCCTTGTTAATATCCCGATAATCGACACACATTCTTATAGTCCCTTTTTTTTTCGTTACGGTAACTATGTTAGATACCCAATCTGTCAAAGGAATAGGATAAATAAATATTTCACGTAATATTTTTTCAACTTCAACTTTGATTGCTGCATCTTTCCACAGAAGTATTGGATGTAATCTCTGTATAATAGGCTTAACATCTGAGTATGTCTTGATTTCATGAATAAAAATCTTAGGATCGATACCTGGCATCTCTTCTTAAATCTAGGCAAAAATGTCTCAGAATTCTTTAAGTAGGGCTTTGTAAATTTTAATCTGTTTAATCGAACAAGAATCACCTATATGAATGTTTTCAATAATTCCAGGTTTAATAGATATGTCAATATGAACTTTTGTAGAAATATTTCCCAAATTTGTCTGAGAATCTGAATGTGTGATCGATCTGGAATTCTGAGGTTCCTTGACATAAAAAATTGTAAATATAGACGAAAAATCATTTTCAAATTTATCAAGATTAGGAAAAGAATAAGATCAATGATGTATATCGTCCCATGGAAATTCATCCGATGACATAATTTCTTGAATACTTTCATTAGTAGCGAAAACATGTTGAAAGGGATTCGGAAACGGTTTCAAAGTTGAGCTTGATATAGAAGATGATTGTTCACTAACCACATTCATTTGATCAGTAGAAGTTGATGGAGTGTCAGAACACGATTGTACTACTACATATGCCGATTCAAAAGGACTTAAAGGCATCTCTCCATCATAAGAGTCCAATTCTGATTCTAAAGGCATAGCCCATGTGTCATCAAATGGCATTGTGCTTGATGTGATCATATTGATATTGGCAATTGTTCGTGGCATGTTGGGAGAGGGCATAGTGAAAGTTCCCATGAGAGCGAAATCCTTCATTAGTCCTACACCAACAATAGGGGAATTTTGAAGTCTAAAATGGGCCTCCTAAGGAAAATGTACAATCAAAATTCACTTTATGAGAACCAATCACATTTTAAGAGATGACATCATCCCTAATGGTTGAGGTGGCATTGCTTGAGTTAAAGGTACTTACTTGTCACATTCTAAATGGTGGCTAAAAACTCATGGTTAACCATGGTAGTGCTCTAAGTACTTTTAAAGTCAAAGTAAAGTACTCATAATAAATGTCATTTCACACTTCTTGAATCAAAATATATTATTTTCATTTCATATTTCTTGAAAGAAACAGTGCATATCCCTATACATTTATTATATTATATTATATTGTTTTTATATAGTGTATTAATTACATGTTATTATACAATTTAAATAATATAAATTTTAATTAATAGCATATAATATAATTAAGAATTTACAAATTTTTATTTATATTTTATTTTAAGTTATTTAAGTATAAAGGACAAATGCATTAGTTGTTCAATGATAATGACTTTTCTTGAAAGTAAATCTCATTCTATTTATAGTCACATCAATACAATTTTTTTGTTAATTTTATTTTGGTACAACTTTTGAATTGAATTTAACTATGGTTACATGGATTCTGGTGCAAAAAGTGAATTGAAAATTCATAAATATTATTTATTAGTTTAACTATTATTTTATTATTTCCTTAGGAGGCCCATTTTAGACCTCAAAATCCCCCTAATGATCTTCATATGGGATAATCGATTTTCTGACATGTTGGATATTATCTATAGAAGTAGGGTATGAAGAGAAATATGACAATTGATCTATTTTAACAATATTTCCTTTGTGAGGAAACATTATCATCCGAAAGACCGATGAAACAACAACAGTCATTGCGTAAGACCAACTGCAACCCAGGAGAAGGTTGTAATCTAGAGGGGCATCAACAACTTCCACCTCTAGGTTTATGGTTTTTCCTTCTACTTCTATAGGCAGATCCTAAAGTATTCCATATGGATGAAATCCTCTTCCATCAAAGGCTTTAAGGATATTCAGTGATTAGTATCGAAGAGATTACTGATATGGAAGACTCATTGGCTTCCGTAATCTCTTCGATACTAATCAGGCCAGGAGGAATATTCTGAGTAATGTGAAGCTCCACTGGAGGTGAATGAAGACAACCAGGAGTTTGGGCTATGAACTCCAAAGTTAACTCAGACGAAGTAGATTCAGATTCAGGTTCAGATATTTTGGGTTCAATGAGTTGAGTATTTGATAACTCACTGGTAGCAGACTTAACTGTGATTACTTCAGAAATTTCTGGTTGTTCTTGATTTCTTCCTATTATCTGAGGTTGATAACTTCGAAATCGGGATGTATTATTACAAATGTTTCCCCTTGTTCAGTAGACCTGGTTCCTTATTTTTTACCTCTTTCATATTTAAGCTTTTCCAATTGACTCGGTGTATATTCAGGGGGTTTCCCTTGCATTTTACGGGAGTGTCTCGGTATTTCAGCCACATTTAATGTTTAACACGCAAAATCAAAAAATATCTCAAAAAAATACACCTAAGCTCGCTAAGAAAACAAGAAATTTGAACACACCCCTATAAAATCTAAGAGACAAACCACTCACAAACAGTATGTTTCCACACTTAAAACACTATTTGGTGATGAAATCCAACGTCGCGGAAGTTAATGTGGAAAACTTGGTTGTCGGAACAGTTACCCCGATAACCTCCTTAATGAAATAGACTGGTGCAAGTCCCTCCACTATGCCATCTCGAAGTGAAGAGTACTCTCTAGGAAGTCTAAGTGATTCTAGCCGGAATCTGTTCTAGGTACAGTGGGACCTTCCCTCCACCGTCACGTTGGGAAAAATCCTAAATATTATGGCCACTAAGGTCACCAATGGAGAAAAATGCACCTGGGGGAACAGTCTACGATCTAATATACACGTAAGGTTATAGTATCAAGCTCAATCCCCTTGAAATATCCTCGTCATGGTAAATCTAAGGTTTGCTAACCAGTGACCCCAGGCTCCTCGACAATGGTTAATTCGAGGTTTATCGTTTGTATTATGTTCACATCTTCTATTTTCACGAATGAGATAGGTATGATTATCTCACTCGATCTGACATGACCTCGTGCTTTACTCTTTTAAGAAGAGATTCCCATAGTACAAATGCAACAATTGGATTTCCCTACCGCAAGATTCTACTTGTTTGTTTAAAATGTCTTGGAATGTTTTTTAAAACCTATTCCAAAACAATAGCCTAAGCTATATTGGTGGAATGAGCCCTAGAAAATGTAAAAATGTCTAGATTGATTTTATTAGGCATTGTATTGATTTGGTTGTTATTTAACACAAAGGGTATGGAGTTGAAACTTCGATGATGTTGTGACCCGACGCAAAATACTCTAAATGCATCAATATGAAAAATGAAACTCTTTCTTTTCAATGAATTATATTTGGGATAAATCTGAGATATTTTTTTAATTTAAATAACAAACTATCTCATTCGTAAGCAAAATCCTTTCTGAAAAGAACACAATTTCATTAAGACTTAAATTTCCAAATATGATCAATTTCTCTTTTCGAATAAAATTCCATTGACATCCAACTCAAAAACTACAATTTCAACAATCAATCAATTCCCAAAAGAAAACAATTCCTAAAAAACCCTAAACAATGTAAATTTCAAAATCAAATCAAAAATCTAATTTTGAATCCTAACTAGGATATCTATGAATGTTTCGTCGATGATTTCGCTTAGTTGTTATCAGACTAAGAATGTTTCTACTTATCCCAGCATAAATGAAATCATCCAGGACTGCTTGGTGTTGCATCAGGCTTCAGTGATCTAGAAGTTTTTCCGGATTTGCAAATGAATAAGGAACAAATATTCATAAAAGTAAGGTTGACTATAATCCTAATGGCTCAAGAAGACAAAATCATAAAACCAGTGATATGAGACAAACAAAGGTATCTTCCATACAGAGTAGCAGTAAACCAGGGCAAAACCTAACTTATAAAATGTAAACAAGATGATAAATCACACAAGGCTCAAAATTGTTGAAAAGGAGTTCTCACACAGGATCTGAAAGAGAGAAATTGATTTTTTTTCAAAATTTTCCAGGGGATGCGCAGCTCATCAGTTGACAACAGTGCGCATGCACATTGGATTGAACTAACAAGTCGCACAGGTTCCCACTCTGTCTTCCAAAGAAAACCGCGCAGGCAAAGGAAAAGTTGGAAAAAATAAAATATAAGTTTTCTTTCTCAGAGATTCTAAAAATGTATCTACCCAACCACACTCAGATAAGTCAAAATCATAAAACTAAAGTTTCAAACTGAATATAAACAAAAAAAACTAAGCTCTATTCCCCAGTATGGTCACCAATTTGTTGCCAGGATTAATCCCTCTTGCGGACAAGAGCGATCTCCCTAGTACTCCATTGAGTAACTAGAAACAAAGATCCATTTGAATACCTCTTTCTCTATATTATTTGTATTTTAAGATCATTATAACAGTAAAGTAAAGAGGATATGCTCCTACCTTTGAATCCAAACATTTGATGTAGCCCTTTGTCCATTGCTCTAAAGTAGTTCTCCAATGATGAGTAGAAATTGCAATCAAAGACAAGACAAATAATCAAATAATATTCAATATATAATAATCAAAAATTACTAATCCAAATTAGTGATCAAGGAATCTAAGTATTGACACCATTCCCATGAATTCAGAAACAAGACAATGAGAAGAAGATATCCATATTTATTATCATAATTAGAAAGAGAAATCTTACAATCGGATGCCTTGATTTTGTACATATTTCTCCCATGGTCCGAGCAATCGTTCTCCTTCAGTGTGATAATCCTTCCTATCTAGAATGACCATCATGAATTCATGGACACAAAAGTGTGATCTTCAATGCATCAACAACAACTCACTAGTATATAAAGTATGCACTCTATGAACTCTCTTCAGCTTAGAAACTATATAGATCAGTTTCTATGATTCACAATCTACCCTTGAACCTGAAACTTGAGCTCAATATATAGGGAGATTTAGGTGGTTTCAATTCCATAAAGAGAGGGATGGATCCCTCCCATGAAGGGATTTGAGTTCCTTGGACCAAGGGATAAGCTCCATGAGTGGAGGGATAAAGCTCGAACTGGCATGACTCTAGAGGCTTCCAGTTGGGAGAATATTTGACCAATTAGGCTTCTAGAAGTTACTTTTTCTTTGTAATTTATTTTCACGGGGGTGTGCAGGTTTTAGTGGCTAATGGAAGGACCATCAGCACATGTGCAGGGAAAGGCTAGTAAAACCGCGTAAGCGGACTTTTAAGGGTTTTACATCGCTTTTCTCCAATTTCCAAGACTTGATTCAGGAACATGAGTATTTTTTACCTCTAAGGGAACATGATATGGATGGTGATAGACCCATATGAACAGTCAAATGTCATGGTGACAAAATGACATGTAACAGTTTCTCCTCCTAAACATATGGCACTCAACACTACTTCTATATTATTTTCCTTTCCTTATGTTTTGTTCTTTCGACTGCTTTTATTGGCCACAATTGTCTTTCACTTTGCTTGATAAAAAAAAATTATATCTTTTTTTGCCTTCTTGTGGCAGTTGCAACCAATATTCCTAAGTCTTATTCTCTGATTTCGCACTTTTATGAGTCAAACAAGGATTATATCCTTGATCACACATCTTTCCAACACTTATAAGATTATGCTTCAAATCATTAACTATCAAAACATTTTTTCCAAGACTTGCTGCACATTTTCCAAGTATCTTGACAGCAAAGTTATCTCCAAATGTAACACTACCGCTTTTTTCGTTTAGGCTGACAATTTTTTTTTATCTCTAGTCATATGTGTCAAGCATCCATTATCTATGTACCATTCATATTCTTTATCTCCAATGATAAATGTTATTTTTTTCTCTTCTCCCATGTCATAGTTGGCTTCTCTATCTGCATTATTAGAGCATTCTCTTTCAAAATCCTGCAATCTTGTGTCTTGTGACTAAGATTATTGCACTTGGAGCATACAATGTTTTGATTCATTATTGGTTCAAATGGATTGTAGTTTATGTTGGTATATCCATGGACATTTCTAGATCTAAACCCATAATCATTCCTAATCCTTGCATAATTGCATCTTGTATTGATTTTACAATTAATTGCTTTATGCCTGAAATTCCCACAAGAGTAACAATGATCAAGAAATATATTTTTATACGTGGGAGAGTAGGATGATCCTCTGAAGTTGTTTGGCCTTAGAGGAGGTTCATCCATTTTTTATCCTTGTGATTGGTGTAATTGGAATCATCAACATTAATTCTTTTAGTTTCTTCCTCGTAGCTTTTGTCCTCATTGCTTGAAGTTGCACCTGTATAGAAAATACTTGTTTTATTGTCTGGTGATATTTGAATATTGAGAATAATAACCAATTATGGTGAGTTGTTCAAGTTCATTTTTAGTTTATCAACTCCATACCTCAATGTCACAATCTCCTCTTCCAACTTCTTACAATCTTATTCCTTCTTAATCATTTGAGTTTATTTTCCTCTTCAAGTTGGACCTTTAAGGAGATCATTTCTTCATCACATTTGTCAAGCAAGATTTTCAATTCTTTATTTTTGTTTCTAAGATTGCTATATTCCTTTTCATTATTCTTCATTTTTTCTTGAAGATATTCATCTTCTTTTTTGGTCTCTAAATATTTTTTGAGTCCCCATAAATAATATATTCTCATATTTTGTTCTTCATCATTTGAATCATTGACCTCTTCGTCATCATGATCATTATCTTGATTTCCTTGGGTTGTGAAGAGAACTTATCTTGCATTTGGTTCTTTTGTATCACTTTCATCTCAAGAGTTGTTGTCTTCTTTAGAATAAATATTTTTTATTGTGGAAGCTTTTATTTTCCTTAAAAGGACATCTCTTAGCATAATGACCTATTCTGCCACAATTTAAAAATTTAAAGGGTAACTTTCCTTTGTTTTTTCTGATTCCTGTTTTAAGCTTCCTGGTGAAAATTGCTTCTTCTACATCTGTTTCATCCCCTTGTGTCTCTTCTAGCTTGATTTATTTGTTTCTTATCTTCTTTGTGGATTTAAAGGTTGCTTCTTTGTTTGATTGTTTGTCTTTTGTATCTATTCTCATTTCATATGATGTAAGAGTGATATGTAACTCTTCTATTTTCATCTTGGTCAAGTCCTTGGTTTCTTCTATGGTAAATACCTAGGCATCATATCTCAAGGGGGGTGATATCATGACCTTTTACACGATCAAAGTATATTTAAATTATTCTCCTAATCCTCTACTGGAGTTGAAAACTTCATTTACTCTGAGCAAATAGGTTGCAATATATACTTTTTCATCCATTTCAGGTTTTCAAATTGAGCTCTATATTTTTTAAGTTTGACCTTCTCGACCTTATCATCAACTTCATAAATAATTTTAAGTTTATCCCTAACTTCTTTGGTTGTGGTACAATACATCACCTTGGAATTAATGGTTCGTGACAATCCACGTGTGATGGCACGAAGAGTTTTTGAATTACATATGAAAAATTTATTTTCGTTAGGATCAGTTGGAGGAATTTTAGGAACTATGTAGCCATTTATGATGGACATACAAACATCCACTCCCATAGCCTTCACATAATATTTCATGCAACTAATCCATAGTGGATAATCATTTCCATCAAATATTGGAATTCTCATTGAAGATATTCCATCCATATGATCCATGCTTTATTATTATTTTCCCCATAGTGATTAGACTGTTAGAGGGTGACCTTGCTCTGATACCAATTGTTGGAAATACTGGGGGGTTTGGGGGGGTGAATCAGTATTTCACTTTTTCTTACAATTTAAGTATCACAAGAATTAACCAATCAGATCATATGAAGAGTACATAAGAAATATATGAACAATTTATTTAGATTACAAGGGAAACTACACCTTCCTGTTTGCCAACTACAACTAGAATAAAACCCCAAATATTTACTAGTTCCCATAGGAAGGAGGCACCAACCTCCTGAAGGAAGCTACAACATCCTTCCCTAGCACCACCCTACCACCCTATGGAATAAAAGGTAAAACAAAATCTTCTTGGGATCTTGTACCAGAGACAATGGCCCAATTTAATAGAACTGAAATCAAAACTAGATCTACTTCAATAAATACACTACTGTAAATTTGACATCAACTCTTCAATTTGTATAGGTCCTTAATGGCACTCTAATTATCACACTTGATAATTTAGGATGATCCAAATGAATGCCAAACTCTACTATTAGCTACCAAAGCCAAATAACTACCCAACTGGCAAGAATTGCATATTGGTACTTAACCTTTATAGAATATAATGCAATTTTTTATTACTTCTTACAAGACCAAGCAATAAGCACTAATCCAAGGTGAAATACAAAGTCAGATGTGGACTTCTTATCATCAATGAAACTAGCCCAAATAGAATTAGTGAATCCCACTAGCTAAGAAGCACTAGAGTTATAGTGTATTCCAAAATTGGTAGTACCCTAAATGTACCCTAAAATGTACTTAGCATCCTTCCAGTACTTATCTCATGGGGATATTGAGAGAAAAGAGAGAAGACATGTTGCAAAAAAAATTATATGATATGTATGAATCAAATATAATAGACTCCCAACCACTTGTCGATAAAGTGAAGGATTAACATCTGGTATTGAACAACTAGAAAAAGGGTAACACTCTTCTAAAATGGATTAGGTGCAAGCTCAAAATTTGCCATGCTAAAGCACTAAAGTAATTCAATTTCATACTTCTATTTGAAAATGGAGATCCTTTGTGAAGATTGAAAACCTACATACCAACAAAAAAATATAGAACTCCTAGATTTCTCATATCAAACTATCCCATCAATGCTTCCTTAAAACAAATCATAAATGAATAATTTCCTATGAAAATTAAATCATCCACATACAGAACTAAAATAAAGAGATTATTTCTCTTCATTAGATTATAAATGATAGGATCAACATGGTAATGATTGAACCCAAATAAATGAAAGAATTGTCCATCGTCTCATACCAAACTCTAGGAACTTGTTTGAAACCATATAGTGAACGTCAAAGCTTGCAATTAATGGAAGAATCGTGCACAAAACTAGGAGGATACCCCATGTAAATCGCCATGCAAAGCAGTGCTCTTCACATCCATCTAGTACATTAACCATCCTTGGGAGGCAGAAAAAGAAAGCACAAGACATATAGAATTCATCTTTGCAATAGGGGTGAAATACTTAAAAATGATATGTCCTATCAACCTATGAAAAACCCTTAGCCATAAGACATGCCTTATAATTGTCAATGTAGCCATCTATCGCATATTTGGTTTTGTATACCCATTTATAGTAAACCAACTTTCATCCCTTAGAAAGAGGAATGAGATCCCATGTGTGATTTTCAATCAATGAAGAATATTCCTCTTTCATGGCATCATCCTATTCATGTATCCAACTACATCAAAGCATTACTTTGGATCATCTGAAAGGCATGACTAAAAATGGACACCATTAGTTGTCGACTATGTATGGTGAGGGATAGAGGAATAATAGCTTAAATCAATTGGGCCATAGCCATGCATGTCAAGCCTCTTTTACTTAGGAAATATTCTCCTCAAATGTTGTTCATGATTAAGTTGTTCTTATTCAGATTGCTCATGTTTTATTGTTGTTGAATATTAATTTTCATCTTCTTCATAATCTTCTTATTCTTAAAAAGAAAAACTATCAATATGATCTACTACTAATTTGCACCATTCGCAGCAAGACAATATGTGAGACAAGAATGATATTGTGGGATTGGAGTGCTTTTCAAAACTAACAACCTACTAAAACAAACCATCTTTAAAAAGAGGATCAAATAACCTATATTCCTTTATATCCTTGTGGTAAGCAATAAATATCAATGGTTGGTTATTCTAGTCCAAAGCTTTGTGTTTTTGATCTAGTATAAGGCCATGCAAGACTGACATGTACCCTTAAGGTAGAGACATCAAGATTAACACGGATCCAAACTTCCTCTAGAGTCATATGCAACACTACGCTATTAAGCATGTGATTCTTAATGTAATTGTCACAACCCATTACTCCAATGAAAAAATAAGGTGTCATGTTCTTGAATTGAATCATGCAGTTTTCCATTTTGTTTAATGTACAATTATTTATTTCAACGATGTTATTTTGTTGATAGGTGTAGGGAACATACTATTAATGCTAAATGACATGTTATTTCAAAAAAAAATGGATGTATGATTGACATATGCGCCACCAACCCCCCAAGCCCACATTACATATTTTCTTAATAGAAAGAGAGGACTAAGACTACTTCTTAGCAAAATATTTAGAATTCTTCAGAGTAGCAAAGGCCTCCTTCTTGTACTTAAGAAATTTACACCCAAGAGAGACATGAGAAGTCATCAACAAAAGTGAGTGCTTAGCCACTGAAAATGAGTGAGTTAGAAATGTCAAGTGATTACTTAGTACTGACTAAATAGGTGCAATGGCATGCAATACTTTTCCTCTATAAAAAGGAAATTTATGTTGTTTTCCAAGAACATAACCTAGACAAACCCCATCATTGCAAGAAAATTTGGGATGACTAAGAACCAATTTTTTTGTGCTTAACTATTGCAAATACCAATAGTTTATATGACCAAATATTTCATGCCAAAGTCTACTCAAAGAAAAATAATGTGCAATGAAAAAAGAACTAGAAGAAGGCTCAAAAACATTCCAACTTATATAATTTGGAATTGTGATTAACTCTTCCAGCAACAAGAGTGTCTAGATTTTATATCTCTAAGATGACTACATCATTAGGAGAAAACTCAATTATTTTCCCTTACCAAAATTACATATCTAATAAATAGAAAGGAGATTGGTAGAGATATAAAGGATAAGAATAACATTTTTGATGCACCCATCATATAACTTCATAATGTTTTATCCTAAAATGTCAAGTTGTGTAGAGCCTCCAACTACAATCTATGAAATGCTACAATTATATGTGGAATGAATCTACTCATGAGAATGATTCATATGATGTAATGCTCGAGAATTAAGAACCCATTTTTCAAAAGATCCATATAAGGCTTGAGAATATAAAGCATGCCCTTTACGAGATAAAGGTGGTCTAGACACTAAAATTTCATGATGATGCATGGCTTCCTTCAATGCTTCTAATTCTTGCCAACATTTAGATAGAGCATGCCCAAGTATAGCACAAAAGCTACAAGTTTCACTTGACTTCTTTCTTGTCTTCGAGGAAGACTACTTGGAATATGGGTCAAAAGCTAAGGTTTCGAGGGAGACTCACTAGCTTGAGCATAAATTTTCTTTTGCTTATATTGATTATACTTGCTTTTGGAGTTTTGAGCCACAAAAGCTTGATTCTTAGATATATAAAGGACATGTAGTGGAAAAAAATTAGACTATTTCCCTGCTAGATGCTCATAGAAAAGCTCAAAAGGTTGAATTTTAAACTCATCTCCCAATGCATCCATAATATAATAAAACATAGAAGAAAACAATTACCTATAAAGGACCTTTTAGCTTAGATAAAATGTAAAAAATGCACTCTTTATTTTTCTTTATTTCCATGTCCTTTCAATTGTGTCACTAATGATTTAAATTTGACAAGGCAGTTTTCAATGGATACATGCTCATCAAGTACAAGTGATGGAAATTATGCTTCCAATTATAGAGCATGAAATTCATTAACTTTACCAAATAAGGAAACCAATTTGTCCCAACTTGCTTTTAGAATTTTATGTTTAGCAATATGAAAAACTATTTAAAATACACAAACCGATCAAGCCCGTGACTTCATCCAAATTATTTAAATAGCTTAATCTCTTGATTTGTTGAACTCTAATCACTAGTTAAGTCTTATATAATATTTTCCGAAGTCTTTTACATTACAACAGTTTTTACATCTTAAGCTTCCAAGTGTGATAACTATGGGGAATTAGAAGAGCAATGGTCCTTCATTTGATATATGCAAAGAAAGCAATAGATATTTTTCTACTCAATCACAATTTTTTTTATATAACTTCAAATAATGCATTGTCATTGATATTTACACTTCCGTGAGCCCCAATTACATTAATTCAAAATAATTTTAAGTTTATTTATTGTATATTATATAATAGTAGACAATAATATTTACCAAAATATTTAAAAGAATATCCTTGCCTTGCCAAAAAACTTTTGAAATGATTATCCTTGTCCAAGAACTTGCCCAACAAAATACTTTAAGAATATCACACAAATTTGAAATGACAGTGGTAAAGGTAAAGGTAGCTTACCAATAAATTAATCAATGGATTCGAAAATGATAACCACACATTTTTCGTAAAGAAAACAAATGATCATTGTTTTGAAATTGGGCTCATATATTCCAAATCCTCAATTAAAGTTGCCTCCCTCCAAGCTTCACAACTATAACACTACCATTAGGAAATACTCTCAATATCAAAGGGAACAAATACCTGGTATCCCCCACAAAATTAGGTTGTGGTTTTAGAAGAGCAGCACAAGGTTGAGCTATGATCTCAAATTTTAAGCCAAAAAGTATCAAATGAGCACGAATTCTTTAAATATGAGAGGTAAGAACCATTTTTTATTACATGTCCAATTATCAGCAATAATTCACAATTATTATTAAATCTATCCATTATTATGGGATCATGTCTAGTCTAATTTATTATTGCAACCAACTTAAGAGATTCCCCTCAAACAATGACGAATGCCAACATTTGGAGTCAATGCAAATGGATGTTGAAGAAGCCAATCATGCGACAGCCAAAGAAATAATGTCACAATTTGTTGATGTAAACCACATAATTGTTTTCTCCTCTCTAATATGATTTAGATATAAAGTTTACACAATCTATGAATATCTCTTAAAAAAATTAAACATAAAAAATGAGAAAAGTTTCATAGAGATAGATTTGATAGTGTGAAAATATTTAAAACAAATTAGGCATAACTATTAAAACCATTCTATAAAAGATAATTATAATGATGTGTTAGATATGTTATGTGGAAAATACATAAAAGTGTTTATAGATATAGCAATGGAAGATGCTCGTTTTTTAGCAAAGGGATACCTATTACACCTAAGCATGCAAGGTACCTACATGAGCCTACAACCACTGCTACTTAGTTGCATTGGAAAAATCATTATATTGCAAAATTAAAGCTAACAACCCCTTATTTGTAAATCACAACATTCAACTACTCGAGTTAACCGAGTAGACTTTGAGGGTCAAAAGTTACATGGATTGTTTTGTATCCTTTCTCTTCAAATTTTCTAAAGGATTTTGTTGTTAAACATTAAAATATTGTATCTTCTCCATTATTGTTTTATATTCTATTTAATAATATCCCTAAGGAAGAAATTCACAAGGTTGAGATATGGGAAGCCTCTAGTCAAAGAGATGAAATTTATAAATTCCATTGAAGTGCGAATTTTGAGAAATTTCAACATGTTATCAAGCTTATTGTGGCTAACATCACTCTAAAGTAAGAGGCAACTTGTATTTTAGCTAATCCTACCGGACCTTTTCTTAGGTTTATGGGTGGAATAACCTAGGTTACTTGAGATGAGCATTGTTGTGCAGGTAAATCCCCTTTGCAGATAGAGGCGATCCCTCTAGCCCTGGAGTGGGTCTAGTAACAAGGGAACAAGCTGGACTTTCGGACTCCTATCTTATAAATGAAAACGAGTTAGGATAGATGGCCTACCTTGGTCCAAAGCTTTTGTTGTCATTTGCAGCAGCGATCTATTGATCTTTGTCTTCACATGTCGCAGTCTTTCAGTGATAATATCCGTGTACCTGTACAACGATCAAGTGAACAGTGACATCATACAAAACATATTTTCATTCACATCTATTCGATTGGTTGAGGAGAATCAAACATTTTTCATATTATCGAACACAAAATTGGAACCAAAAGACTAGTCTTGCATTAATGATAGAGAAAAGAAGTTTACAACCTTAAAGCCTTGACGTTGCAGCCTTCTTCGACAGGTTCAGTCAAACGCATCTCAAGAATTTGTCGGGGATCAGACTTGATGAGGCAATGGGCCTAAACTCTCTCTCGAAAATGGATTCCTTTCTGCCTTATTCTTCACACCAGTTATAGTAAGGATTGTTGAGCTAGCTGAAACTATGTGAGAAGGATGTATTTATAAAAGAGGAGGAGGGGGTTTGGGATCCCTCATAAGGTGGAAGAGAGTTCCTATCCCTTTGGGGAGTTGCACAAATTTAGGAAACAAGAAGCCAAAGGGAGGATTTCGACATTATTCAGTCGAAAAAACCATGATGACTCCGCTCACGAAGTAGTTAGGAATGGAAACTTCACTTCTATTTTTAAAAACATTCCAAAAACAGCTCGGTGCAAATAATACACTAAGACAAAGTGCCAATGGGTGCGGGGTTCAATGTTAATTTCCCAGCGCCAACCCATAAACACATTTGTTTGAGAGCATGCTTGAGGAGTGAATATAGGAAATGTTATTGACATGCCAAGGGACACAATGACACTTTTTGCAAGGTATGACAATACACCGAAGTCACTGAGATGGTCCTCCAATGTGCGGGATGGGAATTACAGGGACGGTGACAAAATACCATGTAACAGATGCCCCCTAAAGCATGAGCTCCAAAAGAGAGGGAGGGGTGAAATTCTTTATGAGAACATGTTAAAACCAAACACCACCGTCGGAATACCTGTAAGAACAAGTACAATTGATATCTCTGATACATGAATATGTGGCATGGGCGCAGCCATCCATAACAGAGTACACATAAACACAAGATCTGAGGTATGGACACAGCCATCCATCAAGCAGGATCAATAAATAGACTCAGCTATGGTCGCAACCATCCAATCAGAAGAGTCATGCATATAGTCATGAAAAAACCAATATATCTCGCAGCCTGGATTTTATCAGACAAAACCCAAGGTCTTGCACTCTATCTCGACCTGAACAAGTACAAATACAAATATGAAAATGAGCGAGTTGAAGTTGAACATGCAAGAAAATTTCATGATTACCATCCAATGATGAAATATGTTAACAAGCGCGAGAGAAACCACCAATAATGACAATGACTCTCAAGGTACAACTAGTACAATTCACGGAATTTGAACAATGAGTTGCATTCGAACACCCGCGAAATTACTTGATCGAAGGCCATTGATCCGGACCTGTCGTCGAATGTGAAGAAATTTCCATTGAGGCATGCAAGCTCCAAGGTGCTGGAAGGGAATCTCTAGATCAGCTTCATGGATAATGAGTTGATGTCGATAGGAAGTGACCTGGCTGAAAGAGGGCCATAATTTTTCCCACATCATCGACACAAGACAGAGGAACAAGATGATAGTGAATCAGGACCAAACAGAGGATCAGAGGTTGAAAACTGCAGAAAGAAACTTCTCTTGAACACATTTGTGACACGACTCTGGAATTTGGAAGTATTTTATATCAGGGGATCTGAGGTCATGATAACGTGGCAAATAGCAGATGAGAGGTCAAAACAGATAACCCAAACCCATAGAGGCAAAATATGGCGAAATGGAATGTCCCCAACCCGACACGAATTGCAGACGAGTGTCATGTTCAAGAGCAACATACTGTCAACAAGACTGAGAATTGGTTCCATTTTCCCCACCATTTCTAGCGAGTACCCCAATTATTTTTGGAAACAAGCTTGAAGGGGATAACATATGCTTGCAATATAAGTTTGTCCTTTGGAAAAATCCATTTGAGTACATTTTGCGAGCCCTAGGAAGGAGGAACTCGATTACGTCATGGTGACGATTTCCAATATCATGTAGGTTTAGAGAATCTAACAAAGGAAAAACTTGGCGTCTTTTCACGTTTAGAGAGTTTGAAAAGATGAGGAAAAGAAAACTCTAACAAGTCCCTTTTCTTAGGTAGTCTCACAGATCCAAAAAGGTAGAAAACAATATTTGAGAGAACCTCTTAGTCGTGATAGGCTAAGGTATTCATTTTTTCGTAAATAATCTATCCCAGCCCGAAAAATGGGTAAACATATACTGGGTAGATGTCGTTTCATAGTCTTTAACGATTTCAAAAACGATAAGAGTCTCGGCAATCTTTTCAATTTTTTAGAGTCAAAAAAGCACTGAAAGATGATTCCAGGGGGTGACTTTTTCATGTTTTTACTGAGTCACAAAATGTATAAAATACAACTCATCACTTCATCGCCATCACGTTGAGGACCTGTTGCTGCACAAGAAATGCACGTAAAACCCATTTTTCGAGATAAAATACTAAAATAATCGAAAAATACGCTCAAAAACCTAATTAGGGTTCTGAAAATTTTATAAAATGCCAAAAATAGTAAAAATAAATTACTTTTCACTTTTACTTCTTGTCAGCAATTTTTACCCTTTTTCACTGTGATTTTGTGGAGCTGACAGCAGACAATCCAGGAGGCCAATCGTGAATCTGTCTTTTCCAAGTGAGAGCTCATGTCCTTGCCTGCATTTTGATGTAATTTTCATTGCCTGCAATCCATTTTTTCAGATTTATGTGGGATTTTTGTTTAATTTATGGCATGGGTTCCGAGCACGGACTCGCGCCAACCTGCCTTGAATCCAAACAGGGGCATGCTAGTTGGCGCGGCTATTTCTAAAACAGTCGCGCCAACTCGTGGCCACGGATTTGCATAAAAATTCAACTATTTAGCCTATTTTAAACACTTCAATAGAAAATAATGTGACTAATGATGGCCCCATCCATGTTTTCGCAGGTGTGTGAAAGAAAAATGGTGATCGAATGGAAGGAAAGAGAACACGGAGACGAAGATGAGGAAGCCATGGGAAATGTAAGATGCATGGAGGCTTTATAAAATTGCGGGCTTCTAAAATTCTTCATGTCGCCATGTCTCTAAGCTCAACCAGAGCTACTACAATAGGTTAATCAATGTATGGGATATTGATCGGGAAAGATTCATAATTCATGATCAAGAGTTAGAGATTGATGTCTCTGACATATACTTTCTCACTGGATTATCAAGGAGGGGAGCAACACTAATCCTGACAGGCACCTAGCCTATGATGGAAAACATGAGCATGCTCATAGACAGGGTGTGTCGAGGGGCATGAAAAGGATCAAAGAGCGGGAAAGTGGATATTCAAACCATTCCCTAATTGGCACTAAAAGTAGTGTTGCACACCATTACTCAAGCTCTCGGATCTCAAGCTCCACATGAAGCCACAAAAACACAGTTACTTCTTACCGTAGATGTAAGGCACCAAATCTCTACAACTGGGCAGAGGTGGTAATGATCAATATGAAACACCAATTAAAAAAATGCAAGAACAGAAAGTTGAAACAGTTCGGTTATGGGTCCATATTGGTACCATTCATCCTGGAACAGTTACCAATATTTCAACGTCAGGAAGTGATAGTTCCTACACCACCATCCTAAGAGCCACGGATGGACCCTTGGGCAGCTTTGATGCCTAGATCAGGAGGCAGTAAACAAATGTCTCGGATACCGAAATTATTTGATTGGCTCCATCGACAACTAATTGTCATGGAGGACTGGCCCTATTTTGGCACGGACTTTACAGGTGATTCGAGTCTGCCACTCTCAGTAGGAGAGGATTGGAATGAAGCATTGGATAAGACTCATTTTTTTATTTTGATAATTATTATGATTTTTTTATTATATATGTTCTAATGTTAATCCATGTATGTGCAGAGGTTAGCCCAGAAAGACCTGGAGGAATGTCTCCAATAGCACGGAGAGTTCCTCGTGATTTTGATGTGGCCCCTTATGGTGAGGGAAGCAATGAGGAGGAAATCATATGCAACCTGGAGGGACTTACCAGCATAATCCCAGATTATGCGAGATTTGACGATGTTCCTCGTGCATACCAGAGGCACACTACGGGGGTGTCGAACCGTGTTCACAGCTTATTGAGGCGGCTCATGCGAGAAGTGACGTGCTATCATGAGCATCACGCCGACTAGACACCTAGGCTTTTATTTCCGCATATTTTTTGGGAGACATGATGTCTCAGGACGTAACCAAAACATACATATTTTTTGAACTTATGATTCACGTAGATGAAAACACTCGATATATATATATATATTCATGTATGAATCTTATTATGTGATGATGATGTTTTACAAGTTACGCAAATGTCTATCTAATACAATATTAGCTATTGTATCAGTTAACGCATTCATTTGTCTAGGAATATGTTGATATGTGATGTAATCAAAATTCCTTTCTAATAAATGAACACGTAAATACAACCTTAAGATTTGAGTATTTCTAACATAATAATGCCCATTAAGCTGAAGAACAACAAGCCGAGAGTATAGGTTAACAATGAATGCATGAATTTCGAGAGCAATGACCTCAGTCAAGAGTTCAATGATGGCACTATATTCAGCGATGTTGTTTGTGGTTTGGCCTAGACAAATTCCTTGAAGGTCTCTCAACTCATCATCAGGATCATAAATCACCCAAGCTGCAGTGGATAGGTTCCGCGTACTGCGGGAGGCACCATTTGTGAAACGAACGTAAGGAGTGGAAGACATTTGCACAATAATAAATAACACAATAAGAAGGAAAATGCTCGCAAAGCACACCAAGCCAAAAAATGTACAAAATGAAAAAAACACCTATGTACAAAAGAACATGCACGAGAGACTCATGCAAAATATTTTTTGAGATACAGCCCATTTCTGGGCCGATCCAGAGGATAACCTTCATAATCAATTAGCTCATAAGCCCCATTCTAAAAAATGTGCTTAACAATATAGGGCTCATGCCACATGGGTTGGAATTTTCCTACCCCCAACTTATCATGAGCTTGGTCATACAAGAGGACGAGGTCTCCTTCTACAAAGGAACGAGGGGAAACCGACTAGTCAATATGAGCTTTGACCCGATTTTTATGTGCTTCTATGACAAGAGCAGAAAAGCGGCGAGTTTCATCAACCCTCTCTAAGTATAGAAGAAACTCTTATTCTGGTGAAGTATTAGGCAGCAATTCAACAGCTATCTTGAGAGAAGGGATTTCACATTCAATCGGAAGGGTAGATTCCATACCATAAACAAGCTGGAATGGTGTGAATCTAGTCGCATCCTTCACTGAGGTTGGGTAAGCCTAGGGAGCTGAAAACAACATGAGATGCCAGTTAGATTTGTTCATCCCAATCATATGCAAAATCATAGTGACTATAACTTTTTTCATGACTTCAACCTGGCCATTGGCCTCAGGATAGTACGGTGTTGAGTTGTCGTGAGGCAGACCCAACTTGGAAGTCAACTCAACCATCATGTAATGAAAAAAATGAGAACCATGATCGGTAACAATGGCTTGAGGGACACCAAACCTAGTAATGACATGATTGAATAGAAATTGTGCGGTTGTATTATCATCAGCCATAAGTGTAGGCATTGCTTCGGCCCATTTCGTGAAGTAGTCAACAAAAACGATAATATAAGCATGCCCCGGCCGAGTGAGTGTTACACGTCATAAAATTGATACCTCACTTCGCAAAGGGACCAACGGTAATGAGAGGGTGAAGGGGGGTGGGTGGTGCGCGCATCTTACATTGGTAAATCTGGAAATCATTGAGGACCTTTTCAGCCTCCTCGAGAGTCAGACACTAGCGGAGAAAAGAATCAGCTCCGATGCGGTAGAGAGTATCTCTGACTATGTGATAAGGTTGCAAATGATAGAGAATGCATCGAAGAGCATCCTTCGTTAACTCAGATTGGAAGGTGGAAGTCTGAAGATATATGATGATATCACTGTACCAAGGATCAAGGGTGTTAATGAGAAAAAGGGTATTGTCCGGAATGTGTTCCTCGGAACCAGAGAATCAAAAGGGAGAGAGAAAATCAAATTGGCAAAAACGAATGATTTCTTTGATTTGGCAGTAGCAAACCCCAAATCGAACTCTTGGAGGATAACAATCCTCTTCGAGTACTTGCCCCCCATTAATTGACAAGTCAATATGTAGGTCATGGGGTTGCAATCAGAAATCACAGTCACTGTGCATAGTAGAATATAATGACGAAAACGTTGAAAAACTTGAACAGCAACCAACACAAATTTCTCGACATGTGCGTAATGTGTTTCGGTATCGAGAAGATTGCGACTCAAATAGTAAATGGCATGCTCGTCACCATCATCGTCGTCTTGCACTAGAACCATAGAAATAGTGCTAAACGCGGCAGCCAAATAGAGGGAGTAATCGCGATGATAATTAGAAGGATGCAACAGAGGAGCATTGATAAGCAATGTCTTCAGTGCATCGAAGGATGTTTGGGCTATCTCATCCCAGAGGAATGGGACGCCTTGCTTAAGTAAGTGCGTGAAGCCTTTGGCTACTTCAGCATAGTTCGGTATAAAACAGCACAGGATATTAGCTTTCCCTTGCAGACTCTGCAACTGATGTAAAGAGGAAGGGGAGGGGAGATTAACAATAGCTTCGAATTTGAGGGGATCAAGACGAATTCCGTCTTTAGAGACGATAAACCCTAAGATTCTACCGGAATCAACGTAAAAGATGCACTTATGCGGATTGAGCCGAATGCTATAGCGTCTACAACAAAGAAATATTTGACGGAGATGATCCGGGTGGTCTCTACGCTTAGCAGAATGAGTCAGAAGGCCATCCAGATAAGGTTGAACAATGCGCTTGATATCATGGAAATCATGTGACATTTCTCATTGAAATGTAGCCCCAACATTCTTAAGACCGAAAGGGAAATTTTTATAGGTGAAGGTACCCCAAGGACAGATGAAAGCGGTCTTGTGTTGATCGGCCGGAAGAATATTGATCTAGTTGTACCCATAAAACCCGTCCATAAGGGAAAATATCTCACTCCCATCGCATGCATTAATGATCTGGTCAATAAAAGGAGTGGGATAATTATCCTTAGGGAAAGCACGGTTGATATCACGGTAATCTACATATACACGAATAGTACCCTACTTCTTATCCATAGGAACAATATTAGAAACCCATTCTGTCAAGGGAATCGGATAAATGAAGCCAGGTTTAAGAATTTTTTCAACTTCACTCTTAATAGCGTCTTCCTTTCTAGGGTGCACGGGACGAAGACGCTGACGAACAGGCTTCACACCAGGATATGTATGAATTTCATGTACCACTATACTCGGATCGATGTCGGGTGTTTCTTCATAAGAACAAGATAAAACATCACGAAACTCGTGGAAGAGGCCAGTATAGACCTCAATCTCATCAGGAGAACAATTCAACCCAATGTGGATGTTCTCGACAACCCCCGGTTTGACAGAGATGTCGATAGGCATCGTTTGCATAATGTTCCCCAAGTTACCTTCCACAAAGACTTCATGTGTCAAGTTCGGCGTTTGAAGCAGATGAGAAGGAACTTGGGAAGCGGACTTCTCAAGACAAGTAGACATGGCCCCAAGGCCAAGCATGAAAGAGAAACGATGATGATTATCATCCCAAGGA
Organism: Pinus albicaulis; assembly: GCA_034641835.2. Taxonomy (NCBI): domain Eukaryota; kingdom Viridiplantae; phylum Streptophyta; class Pinopsida; order Pinales; family Pinaceae; genus Pinus; species Pinus albicaulis. Next base: position 1,824,104,597 of record CM076575.1, on the reverse strand, counting down.
GGATCCTCAAGAGACATGGTTTCCACGATGGCCTCATCAGTAGGAAATATCTCGTTTAAAGGATCAAGCGAATCCAAAGTACCAAGCCAAGGGGATTGAGAATACACGTCAAGAGACATACCCATAGGAGCATGTTCAGAGGGAGGAGGAGTCGAAGCCAAAATAAGTTCACAATAATAAATTTATATTGGGCTTAACGGCATCGAGTCCCCAAACGAATCAATCTTCTCAGGCGAAGGGATAATCCACGGATCAGAAGATCTGGAGATCCTGTTAACCTAAGCAGTGTTGGGTGGAGGAAGAGAAAAAAGACCCATGAGGGAAAGATATTTTAAAATACCTGGTCCTATGCACTCATAACTCATAGGAATATGATCTACATATGGAACGTTGCTCTCGGAAGATGAAGAAGTGTAAAAGGTCAATTGATCGACAGTAATGATCTTTCCTTCGTGTGGGAATCGAAGAACACAAAAGAGAGTCGATGGGACGCACAGCCTGGCGTGAGTCCAATTGCAACCGAGGAGAAGATTGTAATTGAGCTTGGTGTCAACGACTTCAACCTCAACATTAACCATTTTCCCTTCTAACGTAATGAGTAAACTAGCGAGAACACCAAGAGGGAGAGATTCTCTTCCATCAAAAGCTTCTAAAGTGTTTGGATATGAATTGAGGGATGGAGAACCGATGGCTTTCCAGCAAGCAGAAGACATGACGCACATAGATGCACCCTCGTCCACGACTGGTCGGTGGATATTCTTTCCATTAATCAAAACTTGAATGAATAGTGCAAGCTGGTGCGGGAGACATGGGACGAAATTTTCTAAATAGAAAGTGATAAGGCTAGAATTGGCAAGATCGATCCCTCCGATAGCAGATAAAAAATCCTTCCGCTGTGACGGACAGCTCTGAAGTACTTACAATGCAAACATAGCAGATGGCGCCTGAGCCAAATCCTCAACAATAATGTAATGTTGAGCAGCACGGGCATTGGGATTGTAGGAAGACTTACAGAGTGCACCTTTGGAAGGTGGTCGTACAACGGGCTCAGTACTAGGCCTTTCAATCTGAAGAGGGCCAGAAGCAAGCGAGGGAGGAGGACCATCGGCAATTTCCTTCCATGTTTCCTGACGCGGTTCGATATAATCTTTCGAACGGGTAGCAATAGAGGCAGATGCAGGATCGTTCATCATGAAAACCTGAGAACCAAATGGGGCGGAGGACTGAGGTCGCTCCACCAACTGAGTTTGTTGTGATGGGAATGGTTCTTTATGAATAGTCAGAGTGCCTTGGGTGCCCTTGAGCAGTCGAATCACCTCGGCCAGTCGTGGACAGTATTTGGTGCAATGGTCTTCGTCACAAATCAAACAAGGGTACTTCAGTTTGCGTTGTGAACCATCATCAGCATGAGATTTCTGAGAATCCCATTTCGAGGTATCAGCTTTGGCCTTACCTTTACCCTTCTTCTTACCCTTGGAAGTTTTATCCCCCGCATTGGACTGGACAACATTCACTTCTGTAGTTTTACCAAAATTCAGAGGTGGGGGAGAAGCAGGATCATTGGAAGGAGTAGATTTTTGCTTCATAGGATTTGGAGAAGACTTCCGAGAATTTTGAGACACAGAATCGATGATACCGTCGACGAATAGCATGGTCGAGGCTTTGGAAGTTTTAGGTCGAGGGTCATCAGGCAAGAGTTCATACAATGTGCCAGACCGAGAGTACACGAGATCAAGGTACTGGGCACGAGCGATGGCTTTTTCCTCAGTAACACATGCCCCCATATCAATTTCCTTAGCAATCGAAACAACGAAGGAGGTATTGAACCAAGCAGTTAGAAGCTGATCAATAATCTCAAACTTGATCAAATGACGACGTCGCCTCCACTCATGAATATGATCAGAGATATGAGTAGCTCAATCTTGTTTCAAGGATGTGAGGAGGTGCGTCCCAATTTCATACCGAACTGGTAACTGAAAATGTGTGAGAAATGCCATGGATAGAGAGTTGAAAGCTTGGAAGACACCACGGGAGAGTTAAATGTACCACTTGGCAGAGGCACTAGTGAGTCCTTTAGAAACGAAAAAGTCGAATGGAATCGTCCACCCAAGATTTAGAGGAGCACCAAAGATGGTATGTCATAACATGCACCTGGGGGTCTTCTCTGGACTTGCCCTCAAATTTGGGACAATCGCCAGGGATTTTAGTCGAAACTGGAGGCCAATATGGATTATGAAGGATAGGATCGTTTTTCAACTTCGACACATCAGGCAATTCCAACGTAGCAAGGAAAGGTAATTGTGGATTGAAAGGCATTTCAAGCCGCTGATAAAGACCAGTATTAGTATTCCAACCAGGTTGGGAGAAATTCTCCCCCCATATGTTTTGTCCCGGAGGATTCTGTGCATAGGGGTCATAACCCTGATAACTCTGCCCAGACACTGGTTGAGGACCAGGATATTGATTCTGAGCGAACCACTAGGGTCCTGTCGGAGCAACATATGGATTTTGTTGTGGAAAGTAAGTAGTGCCTTGAGGTGCATTATATAACACTTTTATTTAACCTTGAGGAATGTACACAGTGCCTTGAGGCACACTGTATACCATCTGGGATTGGCCTTGAGGAATGTAAGTAACACCTTGGGGCGCACTATATACCACCTGAGATTGACCTTGAGGAATGTAAGTGACACCTTAAGGCTGAACGGGTTGCCCCTGAGGTGCAGGTTGAACTGGATGTTGTGGTTGGACAGGTTGTCCTTGCGGAGCAGGTTGGCCAAGATACTGTGAGCCACTGGGTTGCCCTTGTGGAAGAGGTTGGCCCGATGGTTGGGATGGGCCAGTTTTCCCCTGATGTAGAAATTTTTATACAATTATATATTGTTTATATTCTCCTAATCTAACAATTATATTTCATTGCTAAATACATGATCCTTCTACTAAAATCTTTGCGAAAATTTAATCGCCAATTGAAAACACATGAAGAAAGATCAATCACACATAACACATGTTTTTTTACCGGGAAAGAATAAATCTAAAAACCCCACAATAATATATTGTGTATATATCATGGATCATGAAACAATCTCATACAAAAATCTAATCCAAGATCTCTCGGCACAATATACAATCGTCTCACATTGTCATACAAAAATTGGCAAATATATGCGCCAATTTACTGCCTCCTGACAGCCTGCCTCCACTGCGCAATCCCTGCTGATCACAACCCCTGAATGAATGAGAGCTTACCTTGCCTTGACTGCGCAATCCTCATTGGCATCTCCAATGTGTGTGTGATTGCATGAGTGCGCCCACTAATGTCACAACAGATAGTCAAATTGTCCCTTTCACCTATCTCTCAACTGGGTCTCCACTGGATCTGACATGCATGTAGTTAACAATAGTATTTCTTCAGTTGCATGTGAGACCACTGCTTGTGAATTAATTAAATAATTAATTCACTAGTCTCTCACTAATGTATCTTTAGTTACAACTAGCACAACTGATTTTAACTCACTTAACTGAGTTAAACTAATTTAAAACTCACATAACTACACATCCAACTCTGTTACAACTTCGAATCTCTCAGCTACAACTAAGTCCACTTGCATGTCCCACCAACCAACCTTAGAACTCGAAATTCCTTCAGTTAACTGGTTTTCCACATCAGTTAACTGAAATCAAGTGCTTCAAGAGAATAGATTATTATTTATTGTCTAATTATTATTAAGAGATAATAATAATCGACATGCATTCTAGTTTTAGACATGTGATCTATAAATAGACTTCACACATGCATCTAAAAATAGAATATCATCTATATATATAATTTTCTCAATCATATATAAATAGACTCCCACTATAAATATAATTTTCTCAACATTCTAAAAATAGACATACCCTTAAAAATAGCCTGCGGGCCCCACCTAGTGTAGGTGCTTCATTTTCACTAGGATCGTCATCTTGTTGAATCTCAACACCTGAAGACCAGGGTGAACCTATTGAGAAATAGAGGTTTGACCTTGTTTTACAAAATTTGGGGCTTGCTGAATGTAAGGCCGGTGCTGTTGCACAAAAGGTTGTCCTGTTGTGGATAGATTTTCCCCTCGGGAACATAAGATGCACCCTTTTGAACATAAGGTTGACCAGCAGAACCGTAGGGTTGTCCTTGTTGGACCGAAGGTTGTCCCAATAAGGGTTGTCCTTGTGGACCATAAGGTTGTCCCGATCAATACGTGCTCTGATTGGGGTCAATTGGAGGCAAATAGATAGGATTTCCATACACATCATAATGATGTGGAGGATTAACAAAATTTTGCGGCTGCTAAGAACCCTGAGAGGTGGAATTCTATTTTTGAATGGCCAAGAAGTACTGGTCAAACGTTAAACCTACAGGAATGGAAGTAGAAGCGATGGGCGCACTACCATTAGGTTAGATTCCCAAAACGTGAGGCTATGATCCACTCACGGCAGGCCTAACGGGTATCGTGGGATCGATAAAAATAGACATACGAACAACAGAAGAAGATGACAATGACCGATTTGAACTAACAACCGGTGCAGATGAAGCCGCACAGACAGTGGACTGGACTGGGACAAATGTAACAATCATCAACGTCATGGGAGTCAAGGGTGATGCCCCTAATACGGTAACAGACGAGCTTCCCAAAGGAGTCGATGTGCTTGACTGTGTCGAGTTCTGATACATTGATGCAACACCAGAAATGATCTAACCCAACGTACGATAACCAGGTGGGAGAGATATCGGGTGTGAGGAAGGTTGACTCGAGACATAAGGAAAATCCTCCGGAAAGAGTTGATAATCCCCTGTAGAAACATAAATCTCTTCACTACTGATGGGGCTCGAAGAATCCATGTCGGATGAAGCCATGGTATCTTCAAAAATACGATGAGCAGTGGCAAGTAAAGAAGGTTATGAAGTAAGCGGATGAAACTCTTCTTCGTTTCCAAAACCAACCCAAGATTCTGGAGGTTGCCAATTGATATCAAATGGCTCCTCAAGAGGAGATTGAGTAGCAAGGGGTAAGATACTTGGAAGAATAGACTGCCAGAAATTGACAGGCCTAGTATGCTGAGGTGCCCCCGAAGAAACTTCAGGAGAAGGATCTCCACTAGGAGTTGATGAAGGGGACGACGAAACTAGTGGTTCTACCACCGTGACTTTGTCTCAAACCAGGAGAGAAACGAGATGACCAATTCAAGGCTTCAAGACCAAACACTAAGGAATTACTTAAGAAAAAGCCAAGAAAATATCTTTAATGGGCATGTGATCGTAAGCGATTGATTTTATGACATTGAAACAAAACTCTGCATTTTCATAGTTTAAGAGTCAAGAAAATATGCAAAATATGACTCTAGTCACTTTCAATTTGAAACGAGCGCGAAAGGACAAGTGCTCGATGATCTTTTCAATTTTAGAGAGTCATAAAAAGACAAAAATGACAACTTAGGAAATCTAAGTAAGAGGGTGTACCAAGTTTCCGTGAACGGAAACATACACCTTGGTGATCAAATGAAAGAGAAATTACCAAGGACTTAACGTACGTGCAGGCAGTCTCCCCAAATGTTGTGTTCGGTGTATCATGATTGCAGGGCGACAGACTGGGCTTCCTATAGATAAAGGATTGCAACCTATGAGGGTCTCCCTTTATATACGCGATGGTACGAGGAGCACAAGTTCGTGCTAGTACTATCTAGTGCCAGATGGTGAATCACATCTACTAGGTTTAACGACAGAACACGTCACTAGCCTAGACCTATAAAACGTGTGTTAAGTTTCAATGCTTCCTTAGGTTGATTGAATTCATTTTAAAGTTGATTTTGAATTAATGTTGCAATTTCAAGGCCTTACCGAATGTAATCTCGAATCCTTAATGCCCAGCTATATGCCAAAGAAAATCATTCCAATTTGATGAATGTTGGCTAAGAGAGGGATAGTAGTTCATGACGAAGTAGCAATCAAACAAATACAAGAAGAAAATTTCCCTAATGCATCTAAGACTAAGAGAGGGATAGTAGTTCATGACGAAGCAGCAATCAAACAAATACAAGAAGAAAATTTCCCTAATGCATCTAAGACAACCAAAGTAGAAAACAAAAAGCTCTTTCCTTGTTCACTAAAAGCTACTAATGCAAAAGAATGTTTTCCATTTTCAAACTAAGAGAAAAAATGCAGATTTTGTCCTTTTAGATGAATGAGAAGCAAAATGCACTATTACACTAAATGACAAAATAGATACTAGTTTTGAGCAATTCGAATGAAACGATCTAAAGAAAATAGATCAATCCAACACAAACATCAAACATACTCAAAACAAAGATGCACTCTTCCAAGAAAACAGGGCTTTCAAGCTGGTTCAGTGAGTAATGTAATCTATGCTCAAGGTGACAGATGGAGAGCTAAACGAAATCCAATATGATCATTAAATGACCCAAAGACACGAGGAACCAAAAGAAAAGCTAAAACAATCAGTCAACAAACGGAAAAGATAATGACCAAACTGACTCAAACTCAACTCGGAAGGTTTAGTGAGGAGGTAGCCAAACAAGTAGCGGAAGACACCTAGAAACCCTAGGGTGTCAAACTCCACTGATCAGATAAGGGGCAAACAACTTAGAAGAACGAGACAAGAGATTCAAAACGATTCCAGTGGACCAATTGAAAGATGAAAATCCAAACCAGAGGCAAGATAAATTAACAAAACTCAGGAAAAGACTTAAAATTTTAACCTACGGGATTCGGCGCGTCTGTGAGGCTATAATCAGCGCCAAACAGAGGATGGCGCAACTATTCAAGCAATGGCAATGCCGAGCAGGAAACCGTGGAAAAAAATAAAAAACCACTGAGGAGAGGTCAGACTTGACACTCTAAGATTGAATGATATGGTTGAAAATAGTCAAAAAGGCATAAAAAAGCAGAAAAACAATCAAACGACCAAAGTCGAACAAACAAGAAAAACACAAGACGAACAATGAGAGACGAAAAACACATTGATTCGCAGTATGGTCGCCAACTTGTTGTGTAGGTAAATCCCCTCTATGGACAGAGGCGATCCCTGTAGCCCTAGAGTGGGTCTAGAAACAAAGGAACAAGTTGGACTTTCGGACTCCTAGCTTATAAATGAAAACAAGTTAGGATAGATGGCCTACCTTGGTCCAACGCTTTTGTTGCCATTTGCAGCAGTGGTCCACTGATATTTATCTTCACACGTCACGATATTTCAGTGATAATGTCTGTGTACCTGTACAAGGATCAAGTGAATAGTGACAGCATATGAAAACATATTTTCGTTCACAGCTATTCGATTGGTCATGGAGAATCAAACCTTTTACATATTGTCGAACACAAAATTGGAACCAAAAACCAGTCTTGCATTAATGATAGAGAAAATAAGTTTACAACCTTAAAGCTTTGATGTTGCAGCCTCCTTCGACAGGTTCAGTCAAACGTGTCTCAAGCATTCGTCGGGGATCGAACTTGGTGAGGCAATGGGCCTAAACTCTCTCTCGACAATGGATTCCTTTCTGCCTTGTTCTTCACACCAGCTATAGTAAGGATTGTTCAGCTAGCTGAAACTATGTGAGAAAGATGTATTTATAGGAGAGGAGGAGGGGGTTTGGGATCCCTCATAAGGTGGAAGGGAGGTCCTATCCCTTTGGGGAGTTTCACAAATGTCAGAAACAAGACGCCAAAGGTAGGATTTCGATGTTATTCAGTCGAACAAACCATGATGACTCTGCTCACGAAGTAGTTACGAATGGAAAATTCTCTTCTATTTTAAAAAACATTCCAAAAACATCTCGGTGTGGGTAAGACACTAAGATGGAACGCTAATGGGTGCGGGGTCCAGTGTTAATTTCCCTATCGGCACGGGGCCATAACTGCCTACCAGCACCGACCCAGAAACACATGTTCTTGAGAGCATGCTTGAGGAGTGATCAACGAAGGAAATGTTCTTGAAATGCCAAGGGATGAAGTGACACTTTTTGCAAGGTATGACAATACACAGAAGTCGCTGACATGTCCCCCCAATGTGCGGGATGGGAATTACAGTGACGGTGACAGAATATTGTGTAACAAGCACTCACACTTGTGAGAAGTTTTGATGAATTTATCTTGTGATGAGAGATGATGGATCTACTACATTGATGCCCATTATGGATGTATATTCAATGGGGGTTATGCCTAGAATGACCTTTGATAAATGGTTGATTTGTCTTGAAGGTTGCTAGAGATATTTGGTAGATCTATGTGATCATCATTTAGAGACATTATATGAGCTTTCGTGTCTCAAGAGACTTGATAGGGCCACCTAAAATATTCAATGAAGGAAATTTTACTTGCCATGAGATATGCTAGTGATATTGCATTAATTTCCTTCGTTTGTGCATCTTCTAGTTATTCAAAGGAGAATAAATTCCATATGTTGAAACAGGATGATGTTGAAATTGATTCCAAGGTTGCAAGTGATGGGAGTATTATAGAGTACTATAGGAAAATGGATTCTCTCAAATAGAGTGAGTTTCCCATGGATGATTTTAAAAAAGGGGATATGCCCATAATGTTACTCTTGCTTTAAGGTTTTCTAAAGATGAGGGATTTGGCCTACTTCAAGGTGTTTCAATTCCCAACGGATTCTAGGTGCATGAGAGGGATTCTCCTGATGGCAAACTGATGATATCCTTACTTGGAAGGTTACCTTGCCATGAGTGTAGTATTCCAAGACAAGGGAGTTGATTTGTGAAAATTTATATCTTTGTTATTTTATAATTGTAATCCACTTGTGTTGATATTTTATCGAGATATAATTACCTTTGCAGTATATCCTACACAACTCATGATTTTATTTTTTTCAATGTTGGCCCTTGATGTTAACTTGTAGGATGATGGAGTGTGGTAGGCTTCTTTTGTTTCAAGGTTGTGTTCCTTCGTATATAAGGGTGGTCATTATTATTTTGAGGATCAATGATGTGGTAACACGGCCAACGATTTATTTATGGTGAGGGTGGTTATCTACAATACTATAGTACGCACAAATTTTGCGAGTGTTAGGCTTGGTGCAGTTTGTAACACTCCCTCTCACCCGCTTGGACATCTTAGGCTATTGGGAGGTGTTACATTCAATTAACCTAACCTCCATGGTATCACTATGGAGATGGGGTTACAAAAATCCCCCTTCTCCTAAATCTTGAGAAATGAACTTTGGACAACATCATTGCATTCAGCACATCGAGATCTTTTCGGCAATATACATTTTATCTCAATATGACTCCCATATTGAAATATATACTCATTCAAATTTTGGCCAATCACATGGAGTCAAATTAGCATCACTCCACCACATGGATTCCACATAGACTCAATTCCATTGATCCCATTAGACCCAACCTCACAATGCTTGTGCTACTACTCTTTATATCTGGTTTCAAGATGACAAGATTCGGCATTACACAACCAGTCAAGAACTTTGTATGGGCCAACGGAAAGTTAATGTCGACACCTCATGGAGGGTACCTATGTGGCCATAGTCGTGCCTTTGTGGCGCTTTCCGCCTCATCTTAATTCACCAGTCCAACAAGGCTCAGCCCCCTCATGCAATTCCATAATTTCGCATTATATCCAATTCTTTTCAAATGTTCGCCCAAGAGAGGCCCATCCCAGATACTCTACATTATTTGTGGAAATTCAAATAGATGGAAACATGGTACATTGCTAAAAAAGTACAGGCATGATTGGCCAGACTTCCTGACTTTTGAATACATTTTCCAAGCCCAAAGTGCATCCAACCTCGATACATGGCCCTTCCAAAAATCGCTCTAAACCCAATTACAAATTTGATGTCGTCAATACTCTGTAGACTTGACTAGATATCGACTTGTTGACTCGACTATAATATCGACTCGTCGACTCGACTAGATATTGACTCAACTTGAGCCTCGACCGACTGGAAATTAAATTGTCCTTCGATTGACTAGAAAGAAAAGTTACATTGGTTCATTGCCATCGACTTGTGCCTTAACCTATTTCAACCAGACCAATGGCAATGTAACATCCAAATAGAACAATATGGCATGATTTTATCTCGACCAAACTCTTTTCACCGAACGTTGACTTGGATTCCTTGTTGACTAGATCTTTTTTTATGAGGTTAGACTGATATATCATGCATTGCATAGTTCTCGATATTTTACTAGGAAAGACAACCAATAGTCCTAAACTATGAGAGATCCATGATATTCGCATCATATCAAGGAATGGAATTCACACAATGTAACACTCTATCTAAGCACAACAAACATTCATACGTGACTACATTTCATGATCATGTCTACAAACACAAAGGCCTCCAAACCCCTCATAACCATGAAGACACTCACATACAACATTTCATCATAGACAAACAAGAATACCACATTCCTCCATTAGCAGTGTTGTTACATGCAATGTCATAATACATAACCAACATCATCCATCATTCATGGTGTAACATATATGAAAATAAATACACATATTTAACTACTTCCTCCTCATGAGCAGTTTGCATCCTTCAACAAGGCAATGAACCATGATATTTGCAATGTGTTAGATTATATAAATCACATATCATAACAAGTTAGCTTAAATTTATCAAGCAACCATGCATATTCATGTAAATAAATATGTAAACCATTAGGATAATAGCAGCACATAGATCCATAACTTTATCATGACCATGAAGGCATATAGAGTAAAGCACTCACTATGATCACACAGAAATCTCAGCAACCTTCCAAAGGTAGAACCAATCCATACACACGGGGCATGGATTGAACTGCTAATGAGATCATTAATAAACATGGTCGCAACAGGGTTGCACATAGTTATAACTATATAAAGATAATTGAAACTTATGAAAACACAATTAGTTCTGGGTGATTTTAGATCACGAGGCAGGGACATATCATGCCACCTACAAATGACTAAGAAGTTTTCATCCACATAAATCAAGCAACTCCTAATCACTATAGATATAAAAGTTAGTTTTCCAACCATTATTAGATAGTGGATTAGGAATTCTTACATAGATGAGACAGGATTTATCATTAGCCATAAGCATAATAAGGCATATCATATCTTGTAATCTACTAATTGTTAATTTGGCAGCAGTGACAAATTCCAACCATGGGATGAGATTCCTCTTTTCGAGAGGACCAATTTTGACTATTAAAGCGCTTAATTTGATCAAGGGAAAGTGTATTTTTGAAATAAATCCCACATGTTCTTATTTGATCAAGTCAACCCTAAAGAAAATTGAACACTCTTGGAAGTCTATAAATACAAGGGACCTCAACCTCATTTGGACATCATCATGAAGCATTATTCTATTCTCTTCCTTCGTTTTGGCTCACACAGGTTTGAGGCAGGTTCATGGAGATTGGCTCACACAGTTTCGAAATTGCAGGGTTTGGAGCTTGCATGTGTGTCCTATAGTTTTTGGTTCCTAGCCGAAGGCATGCAACATGGAAATTTCGATAGTCACTGCACGCATGCAGGCCTATGTGTGCGGTTGAAAGGTTTCATCTGCACGCACGACACTCTCTTCATGCAATTGATACCTAGGATTTGGTTTTATTAATTGACTGCAGATTTCGTCAATTGAACGCAGATTTCGACAGTTGACCACAAATAGTGATAGTTAACCGCATGATTCTGAATCATGGTTTTTATTATTAGAATTGTTTGGTTCATCTCATGGATGTTGTTTAGCTTATTTTTCTGGATATAATTATGATTGACGATATGGATCATTGTACTCTATTTTGTTGAATCGTTCAATGACAATATAATAAGAAGAAGAATTTGAAAGGGTTTTCCCCATAGTGGGTTTTTCCCTGGTCTCCGACCAACCCTGATGTCACTAAGTGTGAATGATTTTCTCCTATTGTTCCTTATGTTTCGTTGCATTGATGATGATATTGTTCTTTCTATATAGTTTCATATGTTGTTAAATAATGTTGTAAAATTGAATAATGATATGATGTTATGGGGTGAGTTATATATGTAAGTGAAGGGATGCAATTATATAAGGCAAAGAACAATACATCCTAAAGAAAATTTAACATGGTATCATATTTGGGCTGAAGAAAATTCATTGAATAACACCCTTATGAAGACACCATTAATGGAACCAAGAGAAGATGAAGGAGACCTAAATGAACATTAGGGATTGAAGGAAACCCTAGGGAACGTGGTTATTAGGGTTTGATGTATGTTATGAGGTTAGGGATTGGAAGAAACACTGGATTATGACAACGATTTGAGATATGCAACCTAGAAACCCTAGCATGATCAAAGTGAAGATGTTCTAGTACAAGTGAAGATGTTCTAGTACTTGTGACAGGATTGATTTAACCATAGATGTGATAGTCTTAGTTAGGCCTGATATCTAATGAAGTTGGTTGAAATATAATGAAGGCAACAATGTTACATGAACAATGGACAGTGGTGGCTCTTGAAGGTTGGTTCAAGAGGGAGATGATCACCTCTCGTCGCATATAATTACTTTTTCAATTTATGTTACTCCTTTGTCTTCTTTTTTTTTTAGATTTAATGATCTGATTATTGATTATACTTCTTGCATGTATAATTGAGTATTGGGATACTTCCAACCTCCTAATGAGATGTGATAAGTGGATCCTTCTTGAGGATAATCTAAGGTACAGGAAAAGATGGCTAGTGCAAGAAGAGAAGAGTTACTCTTGGAAAAGGAAAAGAGGCACCTTTCAAGGTGCACAGGTATCTGAATACTACAAGGTGTGTATGGAGTATTGTTTCGATATTGTGTTTCAGTTGCCATATTGGATGGTAAAGTAAGCCCTGAGGTATGATGGGAATATATTCATATGTGCATATGAAATTAAGTTTGATTCACAATACTTATGATGAGTTGGTGCACTTAGTATTGGACAAATATCTTACATTCAATTAATTCATACAAAGCTACCTAGAAACATTGATTTTTTATATATTGGTATACTTTATATTTGGCTATCATCTTTCATTCTGGACATTATGGATTTCGTGATGGATTTCATAAAGAAGGCTAGCACATTGATTCTTATATATGGTAGCTTGATAATATTGTTAATGCTTGTGATAAACATGATAACCATGATGATAAAAGTGTGACAATAAGATTGATATTCAGGATCTTGTTGACCTTGTTTAGGTTTTGATAAGCTTAGTAATTATGACATATGGTAAAATTGAATTTCATGTCTTAATGATTGAAAAAATGATAAAGAAGTGATGTATTGATTATAATCTTTGAAGTTTGATAATACACATGTCATCTTCTCTAATCATATGACTCTAACCCTTGATGAAATATTGATGTCATGTTCTTGTAGCTACTACTAACATGTTATGACCATGATGAATATATGTGTTAGAACTTGATATAGTTGGATTTCATGATCTAACAGTTATGTTGATATTATTATGATAGACAGGTTGATGTAATGCATAATGATGATTGAAGTGGCTTCTCATTAAGAGGGAGAAACACTCCGTAAGATCCCTACACCTATTATCATTTGCATTAAATGTATAGAAGATTCTTTATTGTTGAAGATTTTTGGATATGAATAGACAAAAATCTAATGTTGTTTGTTTGCTACAAGTTTTGGTATGAGAAGAGAAGGTTTCTCCTAGTCTACGCCCCAACCGCATGGAAGAAAGCTTAAGGATACGATTATAAGCCTCCCAACCGCACAGAAGAAGGCCTATGGGTGTGGGTGTGCCTATAGGACACAAAAACTGAAGCCTTGTGCATGATATCGGGAGTGCAACAGAAGTATGACAGCCTTATAGATAACATTGCATGGTTTGAAGCAAGCTTCCCAAGCCTGGTATGTTTGCATTGACAATTACCTAGTGAAGCCAAGAAGATTTTCCAATCCAAACCTCTACTTCAAAATCGGTCCAAGGTATGACTTTGATTTTGGTTTTATATACTGATGGTCTATTCTTGGCAGGTAATTAGCCTTTGATGATCAAAGTAAGAGGGAGTTAGTCTATGAAGCTTGAAATGATGAATCATGGCATGATGAATTACTTTTTAAAGTTTGGAATAGAAAATCTATATCGTGAAGTTATTGAAGAGATTTTTGGAAAATAGAAATGCAAATCCTTGGACACTCAATGGAATGGAATTTCAAATTATGCAGAGATATTGCTGAACCTACCTTGGCAACTAATAGTTAATTGAAACATTGATGTTTCGTGTGAACACATGTCTGTATATTCTTAGTCAATTCATGATTGAGCCTCTTCATACATAGTGAGTTGCCTTCAAGATATTTTCATGGGACGATCAATTTTTGGTCTAAGACACTATTCCTATGATAAATGATTGCATTAATGTATTGATGTTGTTTGGATTTGTTATTAATGAGATGAGCACAATTGGGTGCTACTTTAGTATGAGATTTTCCATGATATTTTGGATGAAAATTATGTAGCGTTAAGCACGGCTCAGGTTGAGTACGATGTTGCTCACATGACTAGCTGTGAGACAAGTTGAAGAAGCTCTTTGGAGAGTTATTTGATCAGGTTTTGGATATGAGAGATACATTGCAATGATAGAGTGGAAACTGATTGGCATAGAATCTCGTATATACTTGGGACTGAGATATCTTCATAAACTAAGATAGTGTTCTCGAACGAAATAAGCTTGTGGTTACCACCTCTGTAAGAGAGAAGATGAATAAGGTATGTTTTTTTTTTATATATAGTTTTTGTTCTAATATAATATTTGATTTTATGTCATGCATGAACAAGAGATTGTTGATATTAAGACATGATTATTAAACTCTTCAAGTGAGTTGTTCAAGTTGATACCAGATATGAGCACGATGATATGTTTCTTATATACAAAAAGTAGGACTGATCGAGAACAATGAGTCGGCTCTTCCCCCCTGTCTAAGCTCCCAGGGTGAGGAATTGAGATGGAAGGCTCTTGGGGTTGAGGGATCTCTAGAAAATAGGGTTGTAGATTTTTCTCCTCTATATGTCACCCATAGGGTCAGAAATGTTAGCTCCCCTATCTTGGTCTATACAAGGTATATGCCAATTGGCATCATACTCACAAGTTGGGCTTGTTGGGAATATCGCTCCCTGTTTAGTCAATGGGTTGAGAGAGTGCTTGGAGGTGTACAACCCAAGCTGATTATGATTCAGGTGTTCTACTACATGACTCTTGAGAGTCATTGTTGGGAAGATCCGTGCGAAATAGGATGGATTGGGATGTGCTCCCCTATTCAATGCCTCTTATTGCTCGACATAGGGTGGAAGATGTTTGCTCCCCTAAGAGATAACTTGGGGTGAGAATGTCCAATAGGAACTTCCCCACAATGATAGACATGACGTGAGAGTGTCCCATAGGATATTCATCATTGTCATTTGGAGTTGATATGTCCTCTCCAATTGGTTTCGGTTGAGATGTGCTTTTTGATGATAATCTCTCTGATGTTTCCCGGGTGGTAGCATTGGGCTCCCCGCTAGCAGTGATTTCGGGCGGTAGCAGTGGCTCTACGATGGATAGAGGGTGGTAGCTCTACGATGGATAGAGGGTGGTAGCTTAGGCTCCCCTCTGATATCAAATTCTTATTCTTCTAGATTCGAGAATGTTCAGCGTTTAAGCAGAGACAATCAAGAGAAAAGCAGGGAGAAGCAGAGATCAAGAGAGATGAGCAATGATGACATTTGTCGACGAGATACTTGAGATTGGATATGATTTGATGATAGGATACTTGCGATGGTTACATGATGCAGTTGGAATTTCTCCCTAGCTGAGAGGGAGTGTTAATTTGGCAACTCATTGACAAATTCCAACCATGGGATGAGATTTCTCTTTTTGAGAGGACCAATTTTGACTATTGAAGTGCTCAACTTGGACAAGGGAAAGTGTATTTTTGAATTAAAGTCCACATGTGCACATTTGATCAGGTCGTCCCTAAAGAAAATTGGACACCCTTGGAAGTCTATAAATACAAGTGACCTCAACCACATTTGGACATCATCATGAAGCATTATTCTATTCTCTTCCTTGGTTTTGGCTCGCATATGTTTAAGGTAGATTTGCAAAGATTGGCTCGCACAACTCCGAAATTGCAGAGTTTGAAGCTTGCACATGCGTCCTAGGGATTTTGGTTACTAGCCGCAAGCATGCCAGCCTATGTGTGTGGTTGAATGGTTTCAGCCACACACACGACACTCTCTTCATGTAGTTGAGACCTAGGATTTGGTTTTATCAATTGACCGCAGATTTTGTCAGTTGACTGCAGAGTTCAACAATTGACCATAGGTAATGACAATTGATCGAAGGCTTCTGGATCAGGGTTTTGATTATTAGCATTATTTGGTTCATCTCATGGATGTTGTTTAGCTGATTTTGTTGGATATGATTATGAATGAAGATATGGATCATTTTACTCTCTTTTGTTGAATCACTCAATGATAATCTAATAAGAAGAATTTGAAAGGGTTTTCCTCGTATTGGGTTTTTCCCTGGTCTCTGACCAATCCTGATGTCTCTATGTGTGAATGCTTTTCTTCTATTGTTCTTTTACGTTATGCTGCATTGATGATGATATTGTTCTTTCTATACAGTTGCATATGTTGTTGAATAATGTTGTAAAAATGAATAATGATATGATGTTATAGGGTGAATTTAATATGTAAGTGAAGAAATGCAATTATCTAAAGCAAAGAACAATATATCCCTAAGAAAAATTAACACTAACATACATAACCAACAATACTTGTATTAATAGCATGAAATGGATTACAACTCAAGGAGGGACTTCCATTATCCACCCAACCACGGGCCAATTACAGTGTAATATTTCCTGCAATTGACCACCCCCAAGTCTTATTCAAATTCTAAGAACTGAAGTGCTCAAGGGAAATCACACCAATAATCAGTCAGAAAAATAATCAAGACAAGTCGTCTGGATTCAAATTTTGAGAAGCTAAGTGCTCAAGGGAAATCACATCAATAATCAATCGAACATATTATCAACAGGAAATGTCCACTATCCAAGTGGTATATCAACTGCTTCCAGGCAGTAAGTGTCATAGTGACTCTCTCTCTCTCAAAAATCAATCATAAGGATTCACCCAAGGTTTTGTGAAGGTTTCCTTAGTTCGAGAGTAGAAAATCAATCTAAGGGTGGTTTTTCAACCCCAAGACAAGCACTGAGTGAATTAATATTTCCACTAAGCCTTATCAGCGAAATCCAACACCAATACTCACACTAGGTCACACCAGAGTGAAAGAAACGATTTCACAATTGCACCACAAGGATTTCTGCCACATTGTTGCTTTTGAGCACTCTTGCTCCTATGCATACGTTTCACTTTGTGTTTGGCTCCCTGCCTTGCATGCATTTGTTTGTATCTCTATTCATACTTCCCCCATAGGTCTCTTTGCTTCACATGCCTTCTCTTGTGTGTTGACTTCCTCAACATGTCCCACGAGAATAGAAACAATATGGGCTCATCCTTCACTCAGACAGCCCATACCCAACTTCAATGCTAGCACCAAAAAACCATTTAATTTGTCAAGGAGATAGGTAGGGGAATAAATGAATTGGCATGAGTTTACACTCAGGACGAGCAACTCCTCCTTGAGCTATGAATCTATGTCCACTCTTCAATCTCAAACATATTTTACATTTTCACATAATTTCACATAAGCAGATATACATAGTCACCTTTACATGGTGGTGGCGAAAAGGGTTGTTACATAGTTACAAAGGGAGTCAATACATATTGACATAAACACTTTCACCATTCAGATGGAATGTTGGCTTTTGAGTTGCTCCAAAAGCACTTACACCATGATTAGGAGAGCTTCATGATTTTTAGGGTACATGGTGCATGTTTAGCAACCAAACGATTTGAGATGAATTTGCACATGGGATATGATCCAAGATGGCTTTGCACAATGGGGACACCTTGCTTAGTGATTTCTTGACCTCAAGTCGATGCATGCTTCATTCTTCTCTAGGGCACCAACATTGTCGCATTCACTTAGTGGACACCCTTCATTATGGACGCATGGAGAGATCCCCTCGCTGGGCGAACACCCTACTTAGGAGGAGGAGCATTGTGCATCTTGGAAGACATCGTTAAGCCCTAGATAGTATGGAGTATATTGCATTCCTTGATGGAGGCTTGCAGTTAGCTCAAGGATGCCTAGGTTGAGATAATGTTCTCAAGGGCAATTGACCCAATGGAGTCAATAGCTTAGGAGGACCACTAAAGTCCATGTGGTCTTAGGACGAAAAAGTATAGACACACTTTGAGTAGCCATACCATCTTGGAATTCATACTGCGTATATCACCTTACAATATGATGTGTGTACCCTTGGAATGGAGCACTTCAATGTGTGGGCCTATATGAATTTATCATAGGCTTCTTACAAGGACTTGCCTATGTTGTATTATTCACCTCCCTTAACTCTCATCTATATAGAGGACAAGAGTCCATTTGTAATCATCATCATATTCTTCTCTTTATACTTACCATCTTGGAGGAAGTCACTAGGCTTCATGACGAAACTCTAAGAGTTATGAAGTCTAGTATGAATATATTGACTTAGACCTTGTTCATTGTGATATATTAGGCTTTACTCTTGAAAAAGACATTAGTGATGATCATTCTCTCAGTTTTATCTATACCCTATCTCTCTCCCTCTCTCAGAGCCATCAAGGTTTCAGGGTCTTCTATGAGCAAATTTAAACATCCTGAAGTCTAGGGTTAAGGTTTATCTCTTGGAGGTTTGGGATTAATGTTTTATGATAAAACCCCAAGGTAAATTTCGTGAAGAGAAAGAGACCATCGTACCTTGGAAGACTTGTTGGAGTGATTATCATGGATTTTTCTAGTTAGGGTTTTGGAGAGCTAGGGAATTGTACTAGCCTTAGAAGAAGGCTATGGCACATACTGAACTTTATCTTGAACATTATTAATATTTCCAGCACCAACATTTGCGCAATTTTCAGATTTGATTTTCAAATGTCTATCCTTCATCTATTATTATTTAAAATGATGTCTTGTTGATTTGGCATCTTCATTGAAGAATTTATTTAAGGATTGTTATACCGCTATTATATATGTTGTAAAAGAAAATTTTTAGATAAGATTTACGCTTGATAAGTTTCTCTTAAAGTGCTTAAGCTTTTCTACATAATTTGAGATATTTTCTCCTTGAATTACCTAGAAGATTAGGATATTAGAAAGTGGAATATTATACATTTTTCACTATTGTTTTATAATTTATTTCATATCAACTCTAAAGTTGAAATTCATCAAATTTAATACCTAAAAAATCTCTAATCAAAATCATGAAATTTCTAAATTGCATTATTATGTGGATTTCAATCAATTTCACCATGTTTTAACCTCATCTTTTAATACCCATTTATCCTTTAGCCTTCCCACCTTAAAACAATGTCAGATTTTGGAGTCTTTTGTAATTTATTAATTAATTACAATACAATTAATTTGGTCGTTTTATGAGGTATTGTGATGAAATATGAGTTTGCATGTAAAATTAATGAATAATGTGTTAGGCTTGCTTATGAGCTTCATTGCCCATATGGGTATTTTGCCCATCTTGGTATTATGACTTGTTTGCTATAAAATTTACCCATGTTGAATGGTTGTGTTATTTACTCCATCAATAAACAAGGCAATAATATTTTATGACCATTATTAATTTATAGCAAGTTACTATTGTACCCAATCAAAAATGACAATCCGCCCATGATTTACCTCTCAATCAAGCCACATACCTTGACCTAGAAGGATAATGTACCCAAGTTGTTTCTTTAGCAACCAACTATCCTCGGGATGAACTACCACATGGGCATAGATGATTCTTTAATAAAATCAATGAGGGGAAGCTTTGTGACTCCCTAGCATCTACCTCAAGGGATATCCAAGAACTTCGCAATGCAAATGTACCTCCATGCAAACTCCATTTTAGTTAAATTCTCCTTAGCTAGATTAAGAATTGAGAGTTGTATAGTACATTATAATCTTCAAATATAATTGTCAAGAAAATACTTACAATTACATAATTAAATTAAGATTAGCTAGAGGGATTTAACTTCCTTTGAGTAAATACCCACTTGAAATGGTTTAGAAGGTGAACACACATCTATGTATCATTTGTGCTTGCATTTACATTCCTTGGATGTGTGTTTATAACTCCTCATTCCAACATCCTACATCTATGTAGGTTGTTGAAAACTTAGTACATATTTAGTTTCAACAATTATTTGTTCATTGTATTCCCTATTAATGCCCTCCCATCAATTTATCATGCTAACGTGGTTGGCAGAAAAATGATGTTTTACACATTGGGGAGTTATTCCTTGCTTTCTACAAGGTGAATTTCAATTTCATGTAATATTCATTGCTTGCTTTAATGGTTATTTACTTTCTAAGCAATGCATTTTGAATTTTGAAGTATAAATTAATTCACTAAATCACTCAAATACATGAATAATTGTAATGTGCAATAGATCATGCAGGAAGGTCCAATTCAGCATCCAGTGCTTAGATTTATGCACACCCTATAACCATTACAAAAGATTTAACATCTATAAGTAGAAATACAATAATAGGATTCACCAAGACTACGATAGGGGTTTTGTGCTATTGTCCAACACTATGTGGAGGATACATTATTTGTGAGGGTAATTCAACACATTCAGTGTTTCTTACAAAGGGGGCACCAACAATGTTTAATCATAAGTTCTATAGAAGGAGCACGCCCTCCCATAGGAAAGTCCACAAAAGCAAAATCCACAAATATCAACCCTACAAGGGAGCTTCCACATATGTGACACAGTGAAACAAAAGTTCACCACATAGTGTAAGACATATGAGATACTTGCAGGTAAGTCATGAACAAAGAAAGTTAATATGAAACATCAAGCCTACAAATCCAAAGGGCACTTTGTACATTAAATTATTTGACCAACAAAATACTTGAACTATGTAGGTTTAATTGGCTACAGTAATTAGATACATTTGGTTCCACAACATATAAAGATAATACAATAAATTAATTCAATAGCGTTTGAGACCTAGGTGCACCATGGTTAATAATTTATGTACAACTAACACACTTGCAACATCACCCCACCCATCTCTAAAAAAAAATTATTGCAGAAATAGAATCGAACTCAACTACAATATAAAGATAATATGAATTAGTCATAGTAACACAAATTCCACCCTGCTATCAATGAATAGTCTCCCCAAAACACACAGAATAGTGGACGACCAACAAGAACGTTCCAATCATTTAGAACCTAACCATGACTTTATAGCAATTAATAAGCTCAACAAATATCATAAACACATGTAATAAAAGAGCCTTCACATTATAAAATGCACATGCCTAACAAAGCACTTAATAAATTGTCATAAAAATTATATGCAACAAAGACCCCTTTTGTGGGCCATCAATGAAAAGGAATGACCAGAATGACGAAACCCACCCTCTACCAAATAGATGATAAATGCATAGAACAACCGAGACATTTTTGCCTTGTGGGGGCATTTATGATAAATGCATAAAATGACTCAGACATTTTTGCCTTTTTGGGCCATTTTTTTATGGTCAATTTTGCCCAAAATCTGGGCCATCAATGAAAAAAAAAGACCACAACACCAAATCCACCCTATACCAAATAGATGATTAATGCATAGTCTCACTGTGGCATTTTTTTACCTTTTTTATGGTCAATTTTGACCAAAATCTGGTAGGAATTTATCGGAATCATAGATTCCAGCTACAATGTGTAGAATTCATGTATCCTAAGGGTTTTCACAGTGCTAAACCAATTTATGCACTCAAAGACACATTTTAAACAACTAACAATCATGATCTTTCCCTTCAAACTTTTCAAATAAAATCCTACCGTAGTCTCGATTTCTCAATCTGACCTGAATCATTTCCACTGTAAGAAACAAGATTAACCACACCCGATGTTCAAATACGTGAAACTCTAAACACAATTCATCCAATGCCAACCACAAAATCTTTCTACAACTGATGCAATCTTATGGACAATCCTTTGAAGCGGCTGGACAATCCTTGACCGCGGGGATCAATCTTCTATGCTCGGGTAAATTTATTTCTCTTTCTGGCTGAGTGCAGCTTCTCGTTTGGTTAACATCACCTGATACTTAGTTCCATGGCTCTTCACTCTGGCTAACATGATACTTAGTTCCATGGCTCAAGTAATACTTAAATCCTTTAATGGTGCATGTACAGAGAGTTTGCGGTCAAACCACCCAGTAGGGTCTTTCATGTGCTCACCTACCATAAGAACATAGCTATAAAATCATGCAAGGCATTAGCTCTCCTCTCCTCTATCACATTATTGTTGTTGTATGAACCTAGTGAAGGTGAGCATACTGATGCTGCTATCATGAAAGCTGCCATACAAACTATTGTAAACCAAATGAAAATAAACAAGAGACTCCAAAACACTTGAAGCTTTTCCAAAGCTCTATCCAAGGAACTTTCTTAAAAATAAATTTATTTATGAATAAATAACTCTGAATGCTGTCAAACACTAAAAGAACATTTAGGGCAAATTCATTGCATCAAGGCACCATGTGTACTTGATAAATTTCATAATGATATTGGAAGTAAAAATCTGCCTATGTCATAAAACCCTATAGGGTATTCAACGTGCTATACATCAAAGTCCTTGAATAGTTCACTTCAACTAAGGAGATGAAATAAGACATCCTTGCCTTTTTAGGATTTTACGTCAAAATCTAAATATACCAGATCTTTCTAATGTTCTTTTGTTCCCATGTCCTTGAACGCTACTAAATTGAAATTTAAGAATTAATCTCCGCCTTAGGTTTAGAGTAGAAATTCGTGGGACAATTTCCCTTAGCATTGCCTGTGAAAAACAGTTTGTATAAAGAGAGATACCAGGGTCCCATTAAAAGGCCTTATATATGCAAGAAATTTAACAATGTTATAATATGCATAAAGAATATAGTAAAAATGCCAGTGAAAAACAGTTTGTATAAAGAGAGATACCAGAGTGTCATTAAAAGGCCTTATCTATTAAAGAAATTTAACAGTGTTATAATATATATATAGAATAAGTTAAAATGCTAATGTATAGATTTCCTTCACTAATTTCCCGCTTGCCAGATATAAGCTCATCACAATTTTAACCTTCACAGCATCACAATTTTAACCTTCACAGTTAGCTCAATCAGTTGAATCATCTGCTGAAAACACGTTTTCCAGTAGGGAGGTCACAAGTCAGACCAAATCTGGTCAAGTCCCTCAAGGTTACCAGCTGCTATAGTGGTTCGCAGTTGAGCTGCACTCCATATAGATACTCCAGGAAGAGATGACAATCCTGTGAGCTTTTTCTCAGAAGAAAACCCCAAGGGCTAGTTCATATGATTTGACCTGCCATGCTGAAGCCGTAATGGCCAAGAAGGCTTAGGTCACACGGTCGACTACTCCCAAGCCCCTTGAAATCAGATGTAAATGTCCCAAGGGACATTTAGGGAATGTAAGGAAACAAAGGGCTTCCCTGAGGAAGTACTCCGTGGGAAAAAAATTGTTCATTGTAAGTTTAGGACCACAAAACACCTCATAGAGATAAAATACTTTCAAAGTTGAAATTAATTTTCTCGGTCTATAATTCCAACGATTGAAGCATTAAAAATTGAAATATTTTTCAAGACTACAGAAATAAAATTTTAAAAATAAAAAATAACAACAAAACCAAAACCATGCCAAACAATAAGAAACTACTTTTATTATCTTAAAAGCAAGCTGATCGAAGCAATCTCCAACCCTGCCGCAACAAAGGTCTCCAACAGATGAAAAGAGAGATGCTTTGTGCGTCATGATAAAGTACAGACACCAAAATGATGTGTGTCATGATGAAGTACAGACACCAAAATGATGTGTGAGAGATTCGTCAATCACAGTAGTGCACTTTGACTCTGCAATTTGAGCAGCTAAGAAAGATGTATGACTGATCAGCATATTTATCATGAGTTCATTTCAGCACTTACCAGCAATTGTGAGGCACCATATTTGTCACTATTTTCTGATTACGGTGCCCAATCTGCTCTAATCTTGCCAGGCACTATACTGGTCACAATTTTCTGATTACAATGCCCATTGCTCTAATCTTGTGAGGCACTATATTATCTAGTTAGAATTGCCCACTCTGTTCTATTCCAGTAAAATCTTTCGTATTGCATTTTGCTTCAAACATCAAAGCTTCTCAATCACAATGTAATGAAATTTATCTAGATGCAATTACCAATTTTTTTATATAGTACGTACTACGAACATTGTTTTCATATAAACACTTACATACATCAAATATGATAAATTATGTCCAACTAATTGCCATTACAGAAGCTCTTTTATCACAAGTGAAAGTAATTAACAACCAGTAGTACAGACGGATGCCCCGCAACTTATATCTTATCGTCTTGCATGCAAATAAAATATCTGAACAACAGTTGGAGAATCAGAGTACCTTCCTACTGATTGAAAATTAATGACAAAAGATTTATTATGGTCCCATGACTACACCTGTATACCCCAACAATGTATATCCTATATACTTGCCATTTACAAATTATATATTTGATCAGTAGTGAAGTTACAGAAAATGTTTGTTCTTATACTGTATGACATTTGACAAAGACTTGATTTACTTTGACATTCTATTCCACTAATACATTAGAAAAAATTAATTTAATTCCTCAAAATCATTAGTGAAAAAGAATAATCTATCTAGAAGTGATCCAAATGCTCACTTGAGAGTGTATCGCATGCAAAGGCCAAAACCATATACTGTCCAGGAAAACCGGAGACTTCATCAGAAACATTCTCTCTGGACTTGAAGCAAGAAAGCCGTCTTAGAACACCAACACTTCACAGAAGAAATAATTGGCAATATCCAAGAAACGTGAAGTGGAAAAACTATCAGCAAAATAAAACAAAAGATTATGAAGAAAGGAACGAAGTGGTTAAAAACAGAAAAGCATTAGGAAAAAATGAGGTGTATCCCATTATTAGACTTTATCACCTCAGTAAAATTCATATATTGCTTCTTTAAAACTAGAGGTAGGGAAATGTGACAACGGAAAGGATCACGATTGTTGTTGCTGTGTTGTAAACTAAAGACAACCTGATGCCAAGTCAACTCTTCAAACAAATTGTAGGTGTCCCTAGGTTTCCCACATGACTAACAAAAACTATACAGAAGATTAAAGATAAATGAAACAAAGGAGTAAAACTAAAATAGATGAAAGAGGTCAGTGTACGGGAAAGGTCCAAAACAAAGTTTAGAACAACCACAGTTTGTATGTTATGTTCAGAAAATGGAACGAAACCCCAACAAAAATTAGAACCCCCTCCATCACTCATTACAGGATGGACGTAACCATTATTATCTTGGTAGCCTGCTCCTCATTTAGCTCAACTTAAAGCTTTCATTCTCTCATGTGCCAGTGCAAGCCTGAAAACCACAGAGCACATTTAGCAAACATTCACTTCACAATGAAAGTTGTACCAATTTAAATTACAAACCACATTCTTCAATTTAGTGCCCTCACCATTCATCCCCATGCCATTGCCTTTGGTGAATCAGATTTAACTTTTTTTGTTTACATCTGTGTTACTATTGTTTAACTGCAATCCAAACCTAAAACAAGTGAAACAAAGAAGAATTATTATTTGAAATTATTTGAACCATGTGAGCTTCTCCAGATAATTTAAATTTCTGGTTGTGAAAAAAAATTAAAATTTCCCCAAGAATTCAAGTTACAAGTAACTCGGATAAAAGGCTTGATCTTTACCTTGCAGCCCTAGCTTCCCTTTTCTCCTCTTCTACACCCAATCCAAATCTCACCAAGCGAGCTTTCTTCTTTGCCTCTTCACTCTCAGGAGTGGAACTCACAGGAAGTCCAAACCTATCCAAATGGGATCAAGCACTAAACACCTTGTCAATAATAAAAATTTGAACTTCCATTGTGAAGCATTCGAACGATTTTAGAAAAGATGATCACAAACAAAAGCAATGAAATAAACTATAAGATTAACTATTAACTTCAGAATTGGTCAAAACAAAACCTTTCAGCCCTAGCTTTCCTCTTCTTCTCCTCTTCTACTTTTGTCACTCCAACTCCAGAGGATTTGGCCTCTGGAGCATCAGTCAAAGATCCACCAAATCTGTACAAAAAAGATAAAGGAAAAAAGCATTGCTTCTTGAAATCTTCATGAGGGGCCTCTGTTAGAGAAAATGTCGCATAAATGACAATTTAAGCATGGGATCACATTAAACCATAGTTGCTTCAGTCAGAAAAGTCAAAGAAATCATTGCAACCAAAAGTTCATAAAGAGGCAGTAGCTTCTATGCTTACGTAGATTACCAAAAAAAGCATTTCCTGTATTTAAAACTTTATTTCTTTAAAGTTTATTTAATTTATATTAAATTAATTCTGGTAACCTATAAGTAGGTCATTTTTGTAATCAATTATTTGCTAACCTATAATAATTGAGTAAAAAAATGAGGTTTTAGTAAAGACTAAAACCTCATCTTTGTGAAAATACCCTAGCATATATATCTTTTTGTAATGTCCCCTATGAATTAATTGCCTATGGAAGGACGAAAAAGCCTATCCAGCCCTGTAGGCTATAGTCTTGATAAGGGGGGGAAACCAAATTATCCAATGTTTGGGCCAACATTGGTCTTTTGGCTGGAGCAAAAAGGCCCAAATTGGGGGTGACATTTGCAACCCCAAACATTTGAGAAACCCCGTGAGGGAATCTATAAATAGAGAAGAGTTGGAATCATTTTCGCATCATCTATTTGAATTTGATATCTCTGTGTTTTCTTGAGCTGAGGCTCTGAGGGTTTCAGACCCCTTCTTGATTAGCTTTGGTGGAGGTGTTCCCACCCTATCTCCTTTTGTCTAGTTTCGGTGGAGCTGATCCCACCCTGCCTAGAGACCTATCTTTCCTTGTTCTGGTACAGCATTGGAGCAATCTGGTTTGGTTTTGAAGATTGACAATCTTTTACCTAACCGAATCAATTAAGGGATCTGAGATTCTAAGCTGATCTTCACAGGACGGAAACCCTTCTGAGCAGCTCAGCGAAGGTTTGACTGCACAGCCTGAGACCAGTATAGGTTGTGGCCTCTCTGACAAATCCACCTAAGAAGGCACAGCGAAGGAATTTTGGGCCGCATGACCCAAATATTATTTCTGTTGGCAGATCGTAATGGTAATTTTCGGCTGAGCGAAGGCATACTCAGGTACTCTGACCAGGACTCGTATAGGAAGAGGAGACTTCGTCATACACAGCACTATATGTGAGTAGCAACCAACAAGGTCCCTTTTTCCAGGGAGCAAGTTGGACTGTGGTGTAATCAATTGCTGTACAGTGGTATCTGATATGAGGCTGTCAGAGCACCACCATGCTTAAATCAAGCAGTAACTCCGTCCGTGAGTTGATAGAAGTAGAGTAGAGCTGTTATTGTTGCTGTTCACTGGATTTATTGTTCTTCGAAATTGGGATTATACTGTTGCATCAAGTGGAATTGGATAACAAGTGGAATTGGGTAATAATACTATTCATTGGGCAATCCGCCCTAATTTATTGTGGTCTTGCGAGAATCATGTTGTTGTGACAGTATTTATATTATGCATGCAAACCCATTGTTAGAAGAATAGATGAATGTTTCATTGATGTTGCATAATTTAATTGGTGGAGAAACCCTAGTTGCAGTAGAACCCGAAGGATAAGATTACCCTAGGACATTATAATGGTATCAAAGCTGTGCATCCTGCTAGCTGTGGGTACATGAGCCTTGTATGCCTCCAGAAGATACAAGAGACGTTACAGTCAGGAGAAAGAGGACAACACACAGTTCAGCCATGGAAGAGCAAGGAGATCCCATGGGGATCTTGGGTGAGATAAGCAGTGGACAACATCAGTTAATTCAAGGGCAGGCAGGAGATAGGCCGGGTGTTAGCTCAAGGACAGGCAACAAATAGGCAATCTAACTACCCACCTCATAGGAAATTCAAACATTGTCGGTAACAAAGCTAACAGATTGAATGAAGGTAACAGGACTCGTGCTGAAGGGAGCAACAGTCATAATCCTGGCCCCTTCAATACTCATGCTCAGTCCAATGCCATGACCAACGTTGCACGAAGCAGGGATGTTTTTTGGAAGCGGGGACGTGGAAGCGTCGTTTTCCAAAAATCTAGGAAGTGAAGCGTCTCGGAAGCGTCTCGTAAAAATATGCATGTTTTCATGTCTTCTACAACTAATTTGGTATTTGGGATGTTTGTTTTGAATATATATATATATTCAAAACAAACATCCCAAATACCAAATTAGTTGTAGAAGACATGAAAACATGCATATTTTTACATAAATCAAGATAGATATGGCATCCATGATTCCACTGTACATCAATGATTATTCGAGCATCAACCATCTAGATTTTAGCAATTATAAACATACGTCAAATTTTTAAGCATATTATAAAACATAAAACATCTAACCATATTATAAAACATAAAACATAAAGCATACTATCTACAAGTGAGCAACTGTCAACATTAAATGTCCAAAATTCAAATAATAATGTTTACAAAATAGGCCATTTGGCCACCACCAAGACAAAAAAGTTCAAATTCACAACAAGCATACAAGTCTAATCTATGACAAAAGTAGTAAATTGTGAATATATCTACTAATCTCTCCACCTTCCACCACGAAGAGTACATGGAGGTGGACCTCCACATGGTGGGCAATGGAGAAGATGGTGGTTGTGGAAGTTGTGGCACTGAAACCGATGAAGACGAAGCCCCTATTGTTGGTGTTGAACCATGGAACCAAGGGACCAGATCGGGGTGGCATCTCAACTCGATCATCATCATCTTGGATAAGAGCATCCTCTAATTTCTCTAATCACAACACTCCATCCTCCAAATTGCGCTCCTATGGATTCATGTCCCAAACCTTAAGGTCTTTATTAGTCTTTACATCATCACAATAATGGGACAACAATCTCAAGTTGTAATGAACATAAACCAAGCTCTCTACTCGGTCTAAACTCAACATGTGCCTTTTAACACTGTGGATGAAAGAATAAGAGCTCCAACACCTCTTTGTAGAATAAGTGTTTACCACCTGTAATAGCACCCGCAATGCCAAAGTCTGTCGAATTGGAGTAGCACCTCTACGCAGGTTCTACCATTCAAGAGAAGAAAAATTCTATCGATCTCTAATTGCATGCATGCTCCCAAATGAAGCAGTGCAAAGTTGCTCAAATGTTTCCGTACCAAGGCAGCCTCCTCATCAAGGACTAAATTAGCCAATGCAATCATATATTTTTCTAGAACCTCTAGATGTAGGTGTCATTTTCTTCTGCTCCCCCCCCCCCCAAGTGCTAGTGTTGAAAGCCATGATGAATGATAGTATTTAGGTGTCAAAAAATATGCTAATCATGCAATGGAACATTTAGCATATCCCATCGTTTTTCCACCTTTGCACGAATATAATTGTACAAGGCAATATCTCTAGGATCAACAATGTCTTTCATCTACCCCAACATGCTATCCATTTTCTCATACACATCCCCAATCATTGGCCGATCTGAATCGAAAAACTTGATCATGTAATAAATTGGTTTGGTAAATTGCAAATCATATTTAACATGTGACCAAAAGAACATGTCAAGAATAGTGTCCTGGGCTACATTAGGACCATCTTTATCAGTGTTAATTTCCTCCCATGATTTAGACGTCACCATATTAGTTAAAGCTTTTCTCACCTTCACTAGTCACCTAAAGGTGAGGCAATAACTTGGAAATCTTGTTTTTGCAAGTTTAAGCAACTGCAACTTGGAGTAAGTGCCATAGAAGTACCCTTGTATGCCATGTGATAAATTTAATGAGTTGCTTCCCTCTCTTGTGCAACTCATTAATCCACCCACATTCTTTATGCTTCACAATATCATGCATCAAAAATTTCAATGTGTGCACCAAGCACCCAGAACAAAAGATGTGTGGATGACTATGCTCAATAATTTTTCCTGTTGCCTTACAATTTGTTGCATTATCTATGATCACTTGAACCACATTATTTGGACCAACATCTTTGATTGATTGTAATAGGAGATCTGCAATGTTTTGGGAAGTTGCACTGACAGAGGAGTCTTGAAAAGTAATAAATACTACACCACTAGCAGAAACACCAAGAACATTTATCAAATGTTGGTTTCTAATACTTGTCCACCCATCTGATACAATGGATACCCCACAATCCACCCACTCATTTGTAAAACGTGTCAAAGCTCTTTGACCCTTGCTTTTCTCTTTCTAATAACATTGTTCTAGCTTTCTCATAGTTGGCGACCTTGTATCCTGTATCCTTTTGGGGCTTCATTGATGGCCTTTACCATTTCATACCAATAGGGAAAGCCAAGCACATTGAATGGTACACCGCAAGCACAAAGAAATCAGACTATCTTTCCATCCACATTATCCCTCCCAGAAACATTCATGAAATCCCTTGTTGTTCTTTTAACTCCAGAGCTTGCAGAAGTACCATGAGGAGATGAGCTACCAAATCTAGAGGTTGCACTTGATTCAGATTGTATTTTTTGTTTCTTGTTTTTTACTGTGCAGCCTCCTCTATTTCGATGTATTTTCTTCTTTGTTCAATTGAAACCTTTGGGACAAATTGATATTCCCATGGCACCCTTTTTGTCATCACTGTCCATCACCCCACAAAGATACCTCCTCACACAAGTATATGAACCACTATATGGTTTTCCTTCGTGACAACCATGATGGCACAAAAACTTGTAGCTTCCACCACCTTTCCCCCTTCAAGTTTGGTCACATACTTCCACAAGGGTGTCAATGCAGCTTTCCCCTCTAGTGTTTCGATGTTCTCATCAAGTCCATCCCCTTCCTCTTCAAACCATTCCTCCTCGTCATACATTGGATCACTCATATGGGGACCACTTTCTCTTCTTCTTCTTCTTCCTCTTCTTCCCTTCTATTCCTACTCCCCCTTGCCATCATGAAAACCAAGGGTGGAATGATACATATAAGGCAAAAAAACACCATCTCGGAATATGAATGTATGTGGTGGACGACCTGCAAATAAATGAGCAAGAAGAAAGAATGGGAAAGAGTAAGAGGAGGAGGAGAGAAAATACAAAAAACAATGACAAACAAATGAGGGAGTTTGGGATTTGCACTGACCTCTGTAGCTCTTGTAGATGGAAGCCCTTCTTTATTCCTCCAAGATGTTGATTTGGAGTAAGCATCAAATGTGCTCTAAGTCTCAAATTTTGTGGAGAGGCTTAGACACATGTATTCCAGATATCCCAGAAACTGTTTGGTGAAATTCCACTCGGATTCTATTCTATAGAAATAATTAATTATTTTTAAAGAGGCCCTCTAAGTTTAAACTTAGGAAAATAAAACAATTAAAGTGAATTAAATAGTATATGAGTGAGAATGATCTAGAATAAACCGATCAAGTCAAAAGTTAATCTTAGCCGTTGATTAAAGATTTAATCTAGATCATTGAAGTCTGAATGAGAAGACTATAAGACTCGCTTGAAGGGTCATTTGGAGAACATATTTGGAGACACAAGGCAAAGATCAGAGATCAATTTCTTTAATGAGTAGTGCTTAGGAAGAGAACTTGATCGAGAGAACTTTTGCAGAGAGGGGCAGTAGTTCTGGTTGGAAGGATTACTGAGACGGAGAGTACATAATAGCAGAGACGGAGAGAGCCACAACAAAAGCGCAGAGCCAGTGACGCAGTGCCTACGCAGTCACTGCACAGAGGCTAAAGAAAAGTCGTTTTCCTGCTGAGGAAACAGCGTTGGGCCAGTGCCAGATCCTGGAGAGATTTTCCAAAGGCCAAAAGGCTTCAGTTTCCAGCCAGCAATGAGACCAGCGCATAGACAGAAGGGCAGTCGTAGTTGGCAGTCGTAGTTGTGATGCGGAGACTACGTGGGTGACACAGTCACTGCGTAGAGGCAGCGCGGGGCAGTCCAATCTTGGTGCAAATCAGTGTCGGGTTCCTGTGGAGGAGTGAGGTTTGTCTCACAAGATCTCTTCTGTCAGTTTCTTTGTATCTTTTGACAAATGTGTCAATCATAGATTTGCACTCAAAAATATTTACTGCATAATATATAAACCCTCAAATCTGTTGCACTAGTTTTCCGACATTAGGTTTTTTCGGGGACTTTAGTCCAAAAATAACTGTGTCGAATGGTTGTGTGATCTATGCTTGTTCAGATTTGTTTCCTCACTTGTATTTCTTCCTTGTTTATTAGTGTAGGTTGCAGTGTGATGTATTCAGTGTTTGTCATAGTAAAACTGCAAATATATTGTTAAGTTAAAATTAACAGTTAGGTGAATATAGTCCAATTGTTGCAATAGGATTCCTGAGCTGAAACATTCACATGGTATCCGAACTTGTTTAAGCTGAGTGCAGGAGAAGCAAAGAACAGATCCAACAAATTGAGCATTGGTGAAGTTGGGATAAAAGCGTTGCGTAAGCAGCATATCGATCTCCCAGTTGATTGCGCAGTCCAAGCCAGGAGGGCTAGACCAGCAGGAAAATCTCTCTCTGAGTGAGTCGACAGAGAGGTAGGATTGTTAGAGATTGTTGACTGTCTGAGGCAAAGGGAGCAACATAGCAAATCTACGCAGAACAACAGCTGGAGTGATGCAATTGACTGTGCAGCAGTGATTGATGGTGCGTCAGGAAGTGTAGTTGAAACACAGTTTTGGGGATTTTTGACCTAGGTGAGTTTTCTTACCCAAGAAACTCAAATTCCCCGTGCGTAGCAAGATATTTTGTGGCTTGCTCCATCAGTAGTGCGTAAAGCCAGTTGCGCAGAGAGTGAGAGGCAACAGATCGACAGCGTTTGGGTGCGATGACCACCAGCGGATTGCGTGACCAGGATCAGTTGGAGGGTGCCTCCAACTATGTAATCTGGAAGGCAAGGAT
Source organism: Pinus albicaulis (assembly GCA_034641835.2). NCBI lineage: Eukaryota > Viridiplantae > Streptophyta > Pinopsida > Pinales > Pinaceae > Pinus > Pinus albicaulis. Next base: position 1,824,071,445 of record CM076575.1, on the reverse strand, counting down.
CACCTTCCTTCTAGATGAGCATGATCTCAAGCACTTTATCTACAGTGCTCAAGCTGAACCAATGGATGTAACACTATTACGGGCCTTCAAGGAGAATATGGCTAAAGCCAAGCGGTTGATCCTCGATGGAGTGAGGGATCACATCGTTCGTTTCACACATCTCTAGCAAAGGGACAGCCAAGGAGATGTGGGATGGATTGGAGACGCTATATCAGGGGTCTTCCGAGTAGCGAAAGATATTTCTGGAGGAGAAAATGCGAACCACTAGGATGCAGAAAGGAGAGCGTATTGATCCATTCCTGTCTAGACTTCAGGAAAACCCACAGAGAGGGTCAGATTAGCAGTCGTAGGAGCAGCTCCTAAGGCCACAGAGATGGTCCAATTGGCCCTCAACTCAGTGTCTGAGGATTATCAAGTTTTTGTCCAGAGCATTATGGGCAGAGAGAACTTGTCGGACTGGGAGTCAATGTGGGCAGCTCTTCAACAAGAAGGGATGCAGAGAGACTTACTCAAGTGTCAACTTGAGGGCGACAGTAGCAACGGTTCAAAGATCAAGAAGGAGGAGGAAGAGAATGTGGCCCTTGCATCAAAGGGGCAGCAAGAGCAGCACAGGAGGAAGAAGGATATGTCAAAGATCAAATGCTTCCGGCTTGGCGAGATTGGACATTACGCCACACAATGTCCTCTCAGAAAGAAGGACAAGGATGAGAAGCATGATCCTCAGGTTGGAGAAGCAAAGATAGAGGAGGAGGAGTTTGTTATGATCGCTCATATACCTCCAGGAGGGAAGTGGGTTGATTTGGAGTTGTAGACCCAGATATGTACAAGATTGGCCAGGATCCTTGAGGAGTCCACCTCTTGGATCATCACCTTGCTACGGGAGCCCGAAATAGCAGTAGCGGGATGGATGGGTGCCAGTTGGTGCAGAGGAGTGGAGAAGTGACAGTGTAGTAGTTAGCAACACCAGACTCTGAGCAGTGTTGCAGCAGTGCAGACCAGCAACAGCGCAGCAGCTTCAAAGGGATAGCGCAGAGGCTAGCAATAGTCAAATCTTCATCACCGAGATGCAGTATACTTGTCCAATTTTGGATATTTTTCAGTTGCAGAATGCAACTGTGTTGCAGTGCAATAGCAGTTGGCAGTGGCAGAGTCAACAACAGCACGGATGCAGAATTCAAAAGGAGTTGCAGTACAAGATGCAGTGTTGACAGTGGCAGTGTCAGCAACAATACAGATGCAGCTTTTACGCAAAGTTGATGGGCAGCAGTGTCAGACATCAACAGCGCAAAGGGAGATGCTTCAGGGTCAGAGCATATTGTTAGAGCACATTCCTCGCTAAGAGGGAGTGTTGATTTGGGGTAGCATCGGATGTGCTCTAAGTCTCAAATTTTGTGGAGAGGCTTAGACAAATGTATTCCAGATAACCCATATTAGTGAAATTCCACTCGGATTCTATTCTATAGAAATAATTAATTATTTTTAAAGGGACCCTAAGTCTAAACTTCGGAAAATAAAATAATTAAAGTGAATTAATAGAATATGAGGGAGAATGATCTTGAATAAATGGATCAAGTCAAAAATTAATCTTAGTCGTTGATTAGAGATCTAATCTTGGCCGTTGAAGTTTCAACGAGAAGACTATAAGATTGGCTTGAAGGGTCTTTTGGAAAACACATTTTGAGACACAAGGCAGAGATCAGAGATTGATTTCTTTAGTGAGCAATGCTCAGGAAGAAAACTTGATCGAGAGATCTTTTGCAGAGAGGGGCAGTAGTTTCGGTTGGAAGGATTCCTGAGCCGGAGAGTACATAGCAACAGAGACAGAGAGAGCCACAACAGCAGCGCAGAGCCAGTGATGCAGTGCCTGCGCAGTCATTGTGCAAAGGCTGAAGGGAAGTCGTTTTCCTGTTGAGGAGACATCGTTGGGCCAGTGCCAGATCTCGAAGAGATTTTCCAAAGGCCAGAAGGCCTCTATTGTTAGCCAACAGTGAGACCAACGCAGAGACAGAAGGGCAGTGGTAGTTGCAACGTAGAGAATGAGTGGGTGATGCAGTCACTGTGCAGAGGAATCGGGGAATCTAGTCTTGGTGCAGATCAGTGTCGAGTTCCCGTGGAAGAGTGAGGTTTGTCTCACAAGATCTCTTCTGTCAGTGTCTCTGTATGATTTCACGGATGTGTCAATCATAGATTTGTACTTAGAAATATTTATTGCATAATATATAAACCCTCGTATCTATTGCACTGGTTTTCCCGCATTGGGTTTTACCGGGGACATTAGTCCAAAATAACTATGTCGAATGGTTGTGTGATCTATGCTTGTTCAGATTTGTTTCCACACTTGAATTGCTTCCGCAGTTTATTTGTGTAGGTTGCCGTGTGATGTATTTAGTGTTTGTTGTAGTAGAACTGCAAATATATTGTTAGATTAAAATTAACAGTTAGGTGAATATAGTCCAGTTGTTGCAATAGGATTCCTGAGTTGACGGAACATTCACACAAGCTCCTCCTCCTTCACTCCTCCAAGTTCTCCTCAACTCTCTCTTCTCCTCTCTTCTTCTAGCTCTCCAAAAACATAAGAATGAGCTAATGAGAGGCGAAAATAACTTTTATCCTTTTCATTCCATCCCTAACCCAACACTAACCCGCCCCCAACCCAAATTAAGTCAAAAAAAAAAAAAAAACTTTAAGTGGGTTGCATGGCGGAACCGGCCACCAAAGCGAGTCACAATCCATACGAAAGCAGCCCTGAAACGTCGTGTTTTTGTACATCGATCTACCCTTTGAAACGCGAATTGGGTTGTACAATTCCCACAGGCCAGGAATCGTCTAGCCCGACCCTATCCTCGTTTTCATTTTTTGGAGCCGCGATTCGGAGGGCGAATCATACGCATTTCCGTACAAGATGCAGATCAGGACTTGGGCAGGGGGGGGGGGGCGTTTCCTACAACATTGGCCATGATTGTTGATTTTATTGTGGCTTTGATCGATATTCAAGTCGGCCCAAAAGAAATAAATTTTAAAATTTGAATTTTCGCCTCCAAAAGTACAAGTCGGCTCCATATTGTTCAAGTCGACCAGCCTTGAGGAACACACCTATTTGGGCTCGTTAGTTCACTATATAAAGGCACTCTACTTCCACCTTTAGGCTTGCATTTGGATCATCTTCATCTTGTTAGTTTTTGTAGCATCGGAGGTGTTCTAGTCTCCAAACTTTGTGGAGAGGCTAAAACACATGAGTTCTCCATGAGTACATAACCCACAAATCGTTTCTGGAAATTCCACCAAGAAGTGTCTCGACTCTCATTTAGATTATTAGCCTATTTTTATTATTTCTTAAGTCTAAACAAGGGAAATTTGGTTAATTAATCAGTATTAATTGAGATAAGGTGTGAATCATCTAGAAACTCACACAGATCGACTCAGATATGATCTTAGCACATTGATTAAGTTTTAATCTTTCCCGTTAGAATTCCAACAGAAGATTACAAGAAGTCGATGGATAGATGGAGGAGAAAACACACACTAGAGTTAGATTTTCCAGAGAGCAGCAATAGTTGTCGGAAGACTTCGAGCTTCAGAAGCGAAGCAAAGAGAAAGAGGGTCAAGGACAATGAAGCCAGAGGAAGATTTCTCCAAATCCGGTGAGTACTTTGCAGAGAGGTCGAAATTTCTCCAAGAGGTTGCGTAGAAGCAGTGCAGAAGCTTCAAAGGGCAGTTCGATTTCGCTAGAGGAGAAGGCATTTTCAATTCCAGAGGATCAGAGAAGTGTTTTCCCAGTCAGGAGCAGGTAGGACGGCTAGATTAGCAGTCGATTTAGACAGCACATGTTGGAGGAAGCTCCAGAATGACGCAGAGCCCGCGCAGGCCAAGTTTTACGACTAGCTTTTAAGAGCTCAAACAGTGTTGGGATAGCTCGAAGTGAGGGTAATTTCCCTGTAATAATTTTTGCCAGTATTCTCTGTAGGATTGCCAGTTTTCAGCATCCAAATTGTACTCAGATTATTTCACTGTTGCTTAGAAATATAAAACCCTCAATTATTGCAATGGTTTTTTCCAGGGACATTTGTCCAAAAATAACTATGTCAAATTTATTGTGTGCCAGTGTTTTCTTAGTTTCCAACAATTTTATTTTCCACAGTATTTTTGTGAAGATTGCAGTGTGATTATTTTGTTGTTGTCGTAGCAATAAACTGTTAAATTAATTTAACAGTTAGAAGAAATAATTCCAGTTGTTGCAAAAGGATTTCAATAGTGAAATTTTCACACATCTTCCAATGTTTCTGTTCACACAACGAAAAGAGAAGGATGAATTTGTAGGACAAATTTGTGTTTATTCTAAGGCAGATTGGAAGACCAAATTTCTGATTGGAGGAGACCTAGTTTGAAGCAAACCCTAGAAGTAAACCTTATATCTATCTTTGGGAACTATTGTTCATGGATGAAGGGTTGTTCTAGCCCTAGGAATTTCCGAGTTATTCTATAAAACTCAAGATTGTATCTCTTGTTGAATTGGACAAATTTCTCTAAGTAAAGGTTGTTGGGTTTTTCGCTGGTAGGGCTTTCCCGAGATAAATTTTTGTATCTCGTGTCTGGCTGTCTCTTCTTGATCCTACTGTCATTATTGTTTTACAGTTGAGATTTTCTATGTATAATTGCTTAATGATGAATGTGGACATAAGATAAATTAAGGAGGAAATCATTGGAAATAATTATTAGTCTAGAAAATCATGAAATATCAACAAGGACAACCAACGGATGTAATCATAAACCCTTACTTCACCAATTTTTGGACAATCAAACGACAACCGACCAAGGAACAATAGAACAAAACAACTTTACTAAATATTTCCAAGAATATGCAGCTTTGGGAGAAGATGTTCGAGCACCCATGGCGTTCAACACATATAGTAGCATCACGTACAGGAGCAAGCCCAAGGCATAGTAGAATCAAGATTTAATGTGCAAGATGTGGAAGTCGTCCATTCCCTCCTATGATGGATCAGCCAAAAGTTCAGCTAGCACTTGGGTACAAAAACTGGACACCTATTTCCAACTTAATCCAATGCAAGAAGAGGACGCTATCCGATTTGCCACATTGCAACTTGGAAGAAGAGGCACATGAATGGTGGTACCATGGATTGGTCACCCTTGGGCACTCCAGCATAACATCTTATGTGGACTTTACCCAAAGGTTGATAGAACGTTTTGATCGAAACGATCCTGAGATACACTTTGGAGATTTGGCACAACTCAAACAAACTAGAACACCGAATGCTTTCATCATAGAATTAGAACATATAGCAGTCATGGTGCCAGACATCTCGGAGCAGATGGTGGTCATGCTCTTTGTAGAAGGTCTAGTTGAACCCCTACAATGGTTGGGTCAAGGCCTTCAAGCCCACTACCTTGCAAGAAGCCATCACCAAGACTATGGGAGGAGCAGCACCAAATGTGAAGACTCCAATCATACCACAGATCCCTTCAAAGGACAAGAACAAGAAGACATCTGAGAAGGACTAAACCAAGAAGGATCAGTTGGATGAAGAAGCTCAGAACGAGCTTAGAAGAAAGAACTAGAAGCTCTGCTTTATTTTATGTTGCCAAGAAATGTGGGTTCAGGTACAGGGATGGGGACAGGTACGTCACTTTTTGAAACAGGGTGTGTGGGTTTGTCAAGGTTTATTATAATTTATATATTTTTTTTATATTTTATAAATTATATAATATATGGATTTGTATATTTTCCAACTTTAAACAAGAAAAATAAACTATTTGATTTAAACTTTAAGATTTAAACATTCACATCGTTCAACATTCAACATTCACATTGAAATTTCAAAATTGTTTGATATCAACTGCAAATTAAAGTTTACATATTAATAATAATCATGATATATGTCCATTGTCATATTACATTCAAAATTTTCCTTAAGGCATCTCCAAACATGAACTAGGAAATTTCAAGATAGTGAACAATGGCTTCCTCAAGCCATGTCATCAGCGTCACTTAGAGCTTCATTCAGCATGCTCTCCAGCTACATAGCTACAATAGTAATGACATTCGTCCTACACAATGAATCTATAGCAGCCATTTCTAGGTCAAAACTACAAAAAGAGAAGTGAAGAGGCTGAGCTTGAAAAGAACTACAACAAAATTAGTAAAAAAATTGACCCTAACGTTCCCGATTTTGGGGTTCTATGCACCCATTGTCGGGGTTTGGCACACCCAATTAGAGAAAAGAACCCAAATTTTGGTTGCGAAGAACCTGGTGCTTCCTCGGAGAACCCGTACCCAAACTTGGTACTTAGGGACAAGAACCCGAGACGGGTTCGAGAACCCCACCCCCGAGTTCGCGAACCCGTGCAACATAGGTTTTACTAGCAAAGAGCCATGGGAACTTGCCCATCGATGTTAAGGAAAAGGAAAGATTCACTACATTGAAGTACTTCCCGATAGCAACAATTTGAGTGATACAGCATAGGCCCCAAGCAAGCAGCCTAGCATGTCTGAAGAAGCACCATCCCAAGAAGAGGCTAAGAAGCCACATCTTAGGGTTGAAGGAGTATATTGCCTCTCTCTCAAGAGTCCCTAAATATCACACCATCAAAATCAAGGTTGTTATACGAGGGCAACGAATCATAGCATTGATTGATGGTGGAGCAACGTACAACTTCATTGATGCAGCCGCGGTGGTAAGGAGAGGCATCCCTGCCCAAGAATTAGAAGGTTTCGAAGTGAGGGAAGTTGATGGGTATCATATGACATGCACACAAGTAGCTCCACATTTGAGTGTCACATTAGGTAAGTATACACTTACTAATGAATTTTATGTGATAAAATTGGCAAATACTAATGTGGTGCTGGGAGTATAATGATTGTACTCACTAGGGAAATTTGTAATGAACTACCTAGCGATGGAAATGGAATTCTGAGACCCAAATGGCAGCAAAATAGTACTAATAGGCATGACCAATGGTGGCCCCCGAGTTGTAACATCCAAGCAAATGCAGGTCATACTCAAGCAAGGCGAAGTAAATTACATGGCAGCTTGTAGAAGTAAAAGTCCTAGATCATCAAGTAATAGATTACAATCTTATGAGCCGAGATGCAAAGAGAATGTTGAATATGACACATGCACATTCTTAAGAGATTGGAGAGACCACCTCTTCTTAATTAGCTTCGGTGGAAATGATCCCACCTTATCTAATCCCACACTACCTAGACACCCATTTTTTCTTGTTTTGGTACAGCGTTGGAGCAATCTTGTTTGGTTGTGAAGATTCACAATCTTTTACCTAACTAAATCAATTAGTTTTGAAGATTTGACAATATTTTACCTAACCAAATCAATTAAGGGATCAGAGATTATGAGTTGATCTTCAAAGGACGAAAACCCTTTTGAGTAGCACAGTGAAGGTTTGACACATAGTATTCAAAACCAGAACTGATGACTAAACTAGTCCACCTAATAAATTGAGTTTCAAACCAAGACTGGTCAGATCTCAATGAACCGGTTTTTAAAATAATACATGAAATAATTATTTTTTAATGAAAAAAATTATTTTTAAGATTTAAAACCATGATTCTAAACCAATAGAGACAAAATATGCAAATTTTGCTCATCTATATACCATGTAAAGGTGAATATATCAAAATGGCACCAAGTGCAATACATATCATCGACAAAATACATAAGCAATGAGGCTCTAAATGGACTATAAAGTCCAAAATCAATGCTACAAGCTATGGGACCATTGGCCTACTACAAGACTACAAGTCTAGACTCTACAAGTACATATTAGTGATCAAGTCTAGACTCTACAGGGACATATCAGTGATCAACATGATCATTCCTCATCATGATCAAACTCATCACCACTACTAGACAAGGATGATCAATAGGAGCTACATAAACATCATCTGGATCAGAGTCTGAGGATGCCTCGGCCTCATTTGCAACATCAGTAGTAGCACCAATAACAATAGAAGTGGACTAATGGAAGCACAAGTTGGTTGAGCTGCATGACTAGTGCCTTTCATCGGTTATTTGCCTTTGCCTGATGCGGCTACTAATTATGATTCTAATGGCACTACCAAATCTATAATGGGATAAACCCCCCTAACGCCATGTCAATATCAAAATCAGCATCAAACTCAGGATCTTTAGTCTCCTCCACACATTTTGATGTTGGATTTATTGTCGCATAAAGTGTACACCTAAGGCGCAACGCTCGAAAGAGGGGTTGTCACTCTAAATCCATATTCACTTCGTTTAGACACTCTCCTAGATAAGTCAAGGGGGGTTGTCCCTAAAGATAGATGGAAGGGGGAAACTAGTTGGAACAACAAGTTCTAGGAGACTTTAAGGGCAAGGCAAATTATTATTAGAGTAACTTGATTGTTAATTAGAGCAAGTATGAGAAAATATGATCAATGTTAAGACAAATACAATTGAGATCAATAAGGAAGATACAAGATACAAATGTGATGAACCAATGCCTTAATCAATGCTCAAATGTAAATTTGAAGACTTGCAAGTAAATAGATGTTCAAGTTACAATAACAACGCTGCAAGAAGTGTTAGAAATGGCACAATATCAAATATGAGCAGATAAGAATAACTTGCACAACAGAAGTAGCTTGTACTTTCAAGAAAATGCTCAAGATAAGAATGACAATGTAAATAGACAATGAGCAATGTAATCAAAGATGAGTACAGGACAACAATACAATATTGCAAGGAAGATATAAAGCCCACAATGATAGTTATGCCACAAGAGATGAAAAAATTAGAAGGATGAAATGCAAAACTAAACTAGATGGAATGCAAGATCTTGGTTACTTTTAGTTAAATGCCTAATCTAGATGAATCCTCCTTCTCAATTGTTTTGAAATTAGTCACAAACACAAGTTGTAGAGAGAAGGTCCAGGGAAGAAAGCTAGGGCGTTATTAACGATACCTCCCCTTCCTTCTAACTACTCAAGTGCCTACGGTGCTACAGGGACTGTCGCCTTGATGACTACAAGATCACCTGTGTTAACCGTCAATGAGGATCTAACTTCTCAAATTAGATGAATAAAGTGGCCCTAAGGATATCTATACAACCAAGCTTATGCTTGGAGGTTAATTTTAAGGATGCACGCCCAGGATGCAGGTGACATGATGCGCACGCATGAAAACGTTCCCTCCCAAGTGCAAAATGACGAAGATTTGCAACGCATGCCTTCACCTGAAGTGGAACCACCTCTCTGCAACAATTCGCATGAGGTTACAGAGGCATGAGATGACAAAGAGACGCAATGCCAACAACCACCTAGGGTGGAACCTCTCCGCAACAATCACTTGAATGAGCTCTCGGATGAACATGACTCACTACAATAACTTGAGGCACATGCTACCACATGAGAACCGTCGCAGCATGCACCTGAGAGCGTGTCACAATAATGCACAGCATATGTGCTTGTGCCACAGGTCTATAAAAGGGGAGGCCCCTCCACATAGTGTCATTCAAAGTTTGCGCCTTTTGGTTTGCAAAGCCCTCTCAGCCATTCTGCTTCAATTTCAGCCCACTTGCGCGCTCCACCCATTGCGCAGCCTCCCCCCCAGTGCCAGGACACTGGGCACCCTCTCGGTTGCGCACCTTCCTGGTTGTGCGCCTCCCTTTGGCTCCCCCTGCCTTACTTATTTTACCCAACTGCGCGCTCCCATCAACAAGCTCCCCCAGCTGTGTATCCCCCACCTGCGGGCCACCCTGCCCAACAGTGCTCAGTTGCGCACTTCCAGTCTCTGCTTCTGTGTTAATCACCCCCCCAAAGAGCAACTTTTCAATACCTTTCCGCCCCCCAATCCTTTGTTGCTTCACTACCATGGCTTCGCGTCTAGGCCAAAGGACAATCAAGGGTAGCCAAAGCGGCATGTTCCCTGGACGCTACCAGTGAGGGCCAGATAAGCATTTGGAATCCTTTGAGGGCTCCTCTTCTGGCAGCCATGCCATGGATGCACCTCAGAGCCTTATGCACGACCAGGAGGAGGAGACCCCTGTTCAGGACATGTAGAGGGGCAGAAGCGGACCCAAGAAATCCACCATCACGCACCAGGAGCACCCCATGCCCCGTAAAACCGAGCCTCTTCCAGTGCAGGAGGTTGCGAAGTAAGACATCGATGTTTGGATCATGGACTCGGAGGGCGTTTGGAAGCGAGTACCGACTGCTGAGTACCCAGTCGCTCCCATTCTTTGTGCACCTGCTTCTAGGCCTCAGCGCCAACCTTCTGTCGAGGAGGAGGCCATAGCGCAAGAGTACGGTTGTCGTATCGAGAAGGAGGACCCAGACACCGAGGACGATGCAGGAACACCATGACCGCGTGGTCGCTCAGCTCTTTTTAGTTTTCTGTTATTTCAGCGCATACCATAGAACTTTCACTTTCACAAGTGCCACAACACATTTTGTAATTTTCTATCCGATGTTATTACAGGGTTGGTTTCCTCCATGGAGGCAGCCCCATACCTGCGCTATTTTGAAAGCAATGAAGGCTGGGATTGGATAAGCGCAGCTTACCAACTCAACCTGTAGAATATGTAATGTTTTACTTTGAATCAATATAGTTTAACCTAACTCACCAAAAAAAAAAAGAGAACCTTCCCGCTTGGGAGAGGTTGTGGGATGATTGCATTCAGAATGAAATCAGAAAGAACCATCTTGTGACAGCCAAACAGGTTGAGGAGGATGACAATGTAGCATTGTTAACACGGGGCAAGAAGGGCAAGGGAAAGAAGCAAGCTTCCACAAGTGCAAGTGGGGGCAAAGGAAAAGGTAAAGGTAAGCAACAGGTGAACAAGGAGAAGGACTTTTCCAAAGTCAAATGTTGGAATCGTCATAAGTTGGGACACTATGTAGTAGTGTGTCTGGAGAAGAAAAAGAAGGGAAAGGACAAGACCATGGCAGCATCAGCAGAAATAGAGGACTTCTCGGAGAGATTTGATTGGGAGTTTGGGTTCATTTCTTTTGAGTCCACTAGTGTTGGATCACATGTCACACAAGTTGAGAGGGAGTGTGCACTTCCCTCCACTAGCGGAGCATCTTCAGGTATTTGGTATGTTGACAGTGGGGCTTCCCATCATATGACAGGGGTCCGTGAGTACTTCTCGAAGCTTTCAGAGAGTGGCACTGATATACAGCATTGTTAGAGCAGTCGGTGTGGGGACATTGACATTTGATAGGGAACCCAAACCTCCCTTGTAAGTGTTGGATGCTCTATATGTGCCAGGGATGAAGAAGAACCTTATATCCGTCTCAGCATTGGAGGATAGAAGGTATGAGGTATTGTTCAAGAGAGGACATGTGCTTATATATCCCAGGGGCGCTCCAGTTGATTCAACTAGAGTGATTGGTGTACGCCATGCTAAGGTGTACAAGTTTTCATTTCAGCCCTTTATGGCATTAAGCAGTAGTACTGGTAGCAGAGCTAGTAGTTCGGAGTTGTGCGAGATTTGGCACCGCAAGATGGGGCACATGTATCATGGGGCCTTGAGGACATTGCAGGAGATCACTACAGGTGTGCCAGATTTCAGTTCTGATCACATTGATACATGCAGAGGATGTGTCATGTGGAAGTTTTCCAAATTCCCCTTTCCCAACAATGATAGCAAATCATTAACTGGATTCTTGATTTGATTCATACCAATGTGAGCGGTCGGATGTTTCATGTTTCCTTAAGTGGATATGAGTATTATGTTTTATTCATTTATGATCACTCCAGGACGACCTGGATTTATTTCTTGAAGACCAAGAGTGAGGTTTTCAGGCGGTTTCAGGAGTTCAAAGCTCTTGTGGAGACTCAGACAAGTCGAAAGATCAAGTCCCTCGAGTCGAACAATGGAGGGGAGTATACCGTTGGTGAGTTTGTTGATTATTATGCGGAGGTAGGTATCAGGAGGAAGTTCACAGTTCCTTACAACCCTCAGCAGAACAGGGTTGCGAAGAGGAAGAAAATATCCATCGTTGGGGCTGCCAAAGCCATGCTACATGATCAGGGGTTACCATTGTTTTTGTGGGCAGAGGCCTGCAACACTGCTATGTACTTGCAGAACATGAGTCCACACCGTGCCTTGGGGCATGTGACAACGGAGAAGGCTTTTTCTGGGAAGAAGCCTGATGTTGGTCACTTTCATATCTTTGGGTGCATTAAATACTCCTATATTCCCAAGGAGAAGAGGACCAAGTTAAATCCCATTGCAGAGAAGGGCATCTTTGTGGGTTACAGTGAGACCTCGAAAGGCCTTCGTATTTATATTCCTGCACGGAGGAGAGTTGCTGTCAGGCGGGATGTGAAGTTCGAGGATAGGGCTTTCAGGAGGTCATGGGAGTTAGAGTATCTGGATTCACCAAACCCTCAAGAGCAGCTGAGCCAGTCATAGGGATCCAGTGGACAGGGATCAGGGAGTACATCGATTACAGTGTCATGTCCATCAGTGAGCAGTGGCTCGCAGAGTCAGATGGATGGTGCTTCGAGCAGCATGCAAAGCAATCCGCAGAGAAGTTCACAGGGTAGCCCATTGATGGACAGTTCACATGGTACTTCAGCATCTACAAGCACAAGTTCAGGCAGGAGGTCGATTGGCAGGACTTCAGGAGTTTAGGCTTCAGAGGAGGATGAGGATTCTTTCACTCCGGTGGGAGAAGCGTGCTTAGGGAAGAGGAGGATAAAGATTCTTTCACTCTAGTGGGAGAAGCGTGCTCAGGGAAGAGGAAGCCCAAGTGGCTTGTAAATTTATGTAGATGTTCTATGCTTGATGCAACTTTACTTTTATCAACGGCAATCACATGAATTTACAAGTAAAATGCAGATAGAAAATACCAGGGATCCTTTAGAAGACAAGTCAAAAACAGATAAAGGTGATGGTGTGTTACAGCGGTCAATAAGATGCTTCAACCAACAAAGACTTCACGGTCAGCCAACCCAGCATGTGTCACAACAGTCCTCAAAACAGTCACACGATCAACTTAGAAGTCAACCTCAGAAAAGTCAACGCAGGGCAACAGCACTAAAAGTCAACACAGCTCAACTTTTGGTCAACCTTTGACTTCAATTTACGTATTGCCAAAAGTCGGCATCATGAATCGAAGTCTCACTCAGGTCGGCCCAATCGGACCATCGTTGACAAACACAACGCTAATCCAAACTTCCTCAAAACCTAAAAGTCAACGCAAGGCTGCGGTAAATTTCGTCCTTCTTCACGTAGTAGCTTAATCGTATTGCGCTCATAGATGCTGGGGCTATGAAGGAGGAGATGTGTGTTGAGATGATTGAAAAAATGCTCCAACGTTGACCCTATAAATACCAATCCTGAGAGGTGTGTGACACATCTGCTGGGGGTAAAAACCTTAAGGCTGACCTGCACTTAAATTTATTATAAATAATAAATTCAAAATAAATGTTCTGCTCATCAGATTAAAATCAATTTTAGATCGATTTTACACCTCTCTGAAAGAGGAATCCAATACAAATATTGGAATCTTCAACTGAGCATCACAAGATGGAGTTTGGACCTAGTTGTCCAAATTTAACACTCCCTCTCAACTAGGGAGAACTCCATCCACCAGTGCAATCAAACATCGTGCGTCATCCCATCGTAACTTGCTTTGTTGGCCTCTTTATTTTAGAACAAAAGTGGGTTAGTCACAAAGACATCATTCTCGGCTGACAGATTCAACCCAGAGGTCAAAACCTCTATCGGACTCACAAAGAGTCTCCAACCAACCCGAAGTTGGTTCATCTGACCCAAAGTCAGGCAGAGGTTCGAGACCTCACTAGACTTGATCCCAGATCAAGTGGTTGGACCGTGCCATCCTAGATAGAGAGTACGGCAATCTTTGATGCGTCCATCAGTCTTTGCTACTAGTCTCTAGCTTTTCCCACCTCATTGGCCAAATGAGAGGTACTTTCCATGAGCCCTGAACTCAATGGGTAGGATGCATACGGGGCACAGAGAATGAGAGGTGAACCAACTCAATAATCACCACGGCGGGGTCCAAGCACACCAACAAGGTTTGGCAAGCCTAGCCTTGTGGTTGCTCATAGCTCCGAGAAACTGTTCCCAAAGCCCCCCAGAGCTCCTCGAGCTCATCGTCCAACAGGACCCACATCATAGGGTCGTTCCACGATACCAAGTCTCTCACGGAAGGTTAGGAACTTGACCTTCCCCAGGGGCTTAGTGAGAATATCTGCGACCTTCTCATCGATTTCTATGTGAGTCGAGCCTTACGGTGCCTGTTGTACCATATCCGGATGAAATGATAGCCGATATCAATATGCTTGGATCGATTAGTGGAACACAAGATTCTCGATCGACGAATCTCGGGTTGTCACGGTATCACGGTGGTATCTAACATGTCCAAACCGGCTCACTAAGGGCACCGCGACAAAGCTGGCTACAACGACCATGCTTGCTGTGATATTCGACCTCTGTGATTGCTCAAAAACCCATAACCACAACCACAACTCTGCTCATCCATGAAATCGACGAACCAAGATTGACGGTATCCCCTGTATTGTCTTACGATCCCACCACGCCGGCCAATCGGCATCGGTATATCCCGAGTGTCACGCTCCCGGCGGTGCTGTCTCAACCGCAGACATGTTTCGGTATCTCAAAAGCTTCCACGGCACCAACCTAGTGAAAGTGATGAGGCTCAACCATCTGTTGACTCAAAGTGTTCACTGCAAAACATATATCTGGACGGGTGTTCACTAAGAACATCAGGGCCCCTACGAGTTGACGATACTCAGTAGGATTTGCCAATACGGGCCCAGCAGTGCTGCCACTCAACTTCTTGAAGTTGAGTTCCATTGGTGTCGACACGGACTTGCAGTCCACCATACCAAATCTTTCCAGAAGTTTCACAATGTATTTTCCTTGAGAAAGGAAAATCTCGCCAGGTTTCTGCCAGACCTCCAGGCCTAGGAAGTAGTGCATCAGTCCTAGGTCCTTCATCTCAAACTCAGCAGCGAGCTCCCTCTTGCATTGATGAATAAGAGGGTCAGCCCCTGTCAGGAAGAGGTCGTCCACATACAACACCGGAATGAGAGGCTTCCTCTGGACAACCTTGAATTAAAGGTTCGAATTAGCACTACTTCGAGTGAAGCCCAGCTTCATCAAGTAGCTATCTATCCTCTCATACCAAGCTCTGGGTGCTTGTTTCAACCCATAGAGGGCTTTCTTCAACCTGCAGACATGGGTGTCCCGATCCTGGACTTCAAACCCCAAAGGTCGTTCTACATACACCTCTTCCTTTATTGCACCATGCAAAAAAGCGGTCTTGACATCCATCTGATGAAGACTCCATCCTTACGTAACAGCAAGGGCTATGATTGATCGAATGGTGGTATATCGTGCCACAGGTGCAAATATGTCATCATAGTCTATTCATTCCTTTTGAGAGAAGCCACGAGCAACAAATCTTGCCTTGAACTTTTCAGCACTTCCATCAGATCCATGCTTGGTCTTGTATAGCCATTTTGCGGTGACAACTGATTTGTCCTTCGGTCTTGGAACCACATCCCAGACATCATTCTTCATTTGGGACTCATATTCTTCGTGCATAGCATCCTTCCAGACTTGATGCTTTACAGCTTCCTCAAAAGATCCAAGTTCAGATTGTACAATAGTACTCATGGCAGCCAGATACCCTTGGTGTCTACACGGCTTCTTGCTTTCTCGAAATGTCCTCCTCGGGGTATCATGTCCCTCAGCATCTTCGAGAGTGTCCCTGAAGCATGATGGTCTTTTTCTCAGTGAAGGAGATGGATCGATTGGGTCCATTGGTCCTTCAACATCAGGCATTGTATCATCCTGCGGTTCTTCTTGATTTCCAAGCCTTGCTTCATGATTTTCCTCAGATCTCGAAAGATCTACTACTTTCTTTAGGGAAGCATCTTCGTCAAAAGTGACATCATGGCATATCTCTACTTCCCTTTGACCAAGTACATAGACTCTATAGGCCTTAGAAGTTTCGCTGTAGCCCACAAATATTCCTTTCTTCCCAGAAGCATCCAGCTTACTTCTCTTTTCTTTTGGCACATGAAAATAAACAGGACATCCAAAAATTCTAAAATGTGAGACATCAGGTTTCTTACCGGTGAAAACCTCTTCGGGAGTTTTGGAGTCCAGGGCGGAATGAGGGCATCGATTTTGAATGTATACAACAGTATTCGCAGCTTCTCCCCACAGAAACTTTGGTAATCCTTGGTCACATAGCATGGCACGGGCAGCTTCCACAATGGTCCTGTTCTTTCGTTTAGCAACGCCATTCTGCTCAGGAGTATAAGCAGTAGTAGTCTCCCTCTTAATGCCTGCTTCTCTGCAAAAGTCCTTGAACTCATTTGACTCATATTCAGTGCCATTGTCGGTCCTCAAAATCTTGATCTTCTTCCCTGTCATGTTTTCCACCAAGGCTTTGAAGGTACGGAACCACATGAAAGCCTCATCCTTCTTCTTCAAGAAGTATATCCAGGTTTTGCGGGAGAAGTCATCAGTGAATGTCATATAGTAAGAACATCCTTCCAGGGATGTTACGGGTAGCATACTAGATAGATCAGAATGGATCAGTTGCAAAATATCAGATGTCTTTGTGACACTTGTGGGGAAAGGTCCCCTTGTATTCTTTCGTTCGGCACAACCCTTACATACACCTTCATGATTATTTCCAAAATCGGGCATCCCTGTCACCACCTTCCTTGCTTCGGGAAGGGCCTTGTAATGAAGGTGTCCAAACCTCCGGTGCCATAGTTCAATTTGTCGGATAGTATCACATGTCATAGCTCCCAGTGGACTTCCTTCAACCTGGTAGAGTGTTCCAACTCTAAAACCAATCACGATAGCTTCCTTGAGATTCTTCTTCCACATGCGCACCTTTCCATCAGTGAATGCCACATTGAAACCTTTGTCTTCCATGGTTGATATTCAATTTTGGTACATAGAGTACATCCTGCAAATGTAGGACTTGTCTTTGAGACAAGTGGAGGGTCACAGTCCCTATCCCTTTCACGGGATATGTGGCATTATCTCCAAGGATAATTTCCAGATTAGTATCCTTCTCGACCATGTCAGAGAGTGCTTCCTTGAACCCAGTGATGTGTCTTGAGGCACCACTATCTATCAGCCAGACATCCATAGTGTCGGGTGGGAATGCAACAGAGAGGGCAGATACAAGAATGTATTCATTTCTTTTATCAACAACATTTGACTCCTCATACCTGGAGTTTCTAGACCTTTTGAAAGGTTGATTGTTTCTGCCAGAGGGAGCCTTCCTCTTTCCTTTGGACATGTTGTTTCTTTGATTTCCATTCCTCCGGTTGTTGTTGTTGTTGTCATGACTATCGAGAGAATCCTTCTTGAAAGGACATTCTCTAGCATGATGACCTGTCCTATGACAAGTGAAACACTTGCCCTTCTTTTCTTGGGCCCCTGCTCCTCCTTCGTTCTTTGGACCACCAGAGTTCTTCTTTCTAGAATGAGCAGCGTAGGCAGCGTTTCTGTCATTTTCATATTCCTTCATTCTTGTCTCTTCTTGCATGCATCTTGACAGTAGCTCGTCAAAGTTAGGAATTGTATTGTTATTGAAAATGTTAGTGTTGAATACTTGTCATTCATATGGGAGCCCTCCAAGTGCAGTGAGTACCATCTCACGATCAGCTATTGTCTCCCCAATAGCCAGCAGATTGTTCCTGATCTCTGTCAGTTTCAGAAAGTATGTTTGGACAGACTCATCCCTGCCTTTCTTCAGATTCTTCAATTGGTTCTTGAAGAATAGCACTTGGTTTGCATTGTTTACTTTGAACATTTGTATCAGCTTATCATACATCTCTTTGGATGTGCCTAGCTCAGATATGTAGGCAACCAGACTTTTATGTATGGATTCCCTGATCATTAGCTGTGCTTTGATCTCCCCCTTCTTATACTTGGTTTTGGCAGCAGCAGTAGCAGTGGATGGAGGTTCTTGTATCTTACCCAATACATAGTCCATGAGATCATGATCTTCTAATTTGAGATCTAATATCATCTTCCAAGCATGGAAGTCATCTCTTCCAGTCAGCTTGTCATCCTCCTTGAAGCCATAACTTGTGGAACCCATTTTTCTCTTTTGGTGATTGCTATAAGTTAGGGCTTGTCTTCACCTCAGCTCTGATACCATGTGAATTTATGTAGATGTTCTATGCTTGATGCAACTTAACTTTTATCAACAGCAATCACATGAATTTACAAGTAAAATGCAGATAGAACATACCAGTGATCCTTTAGAAGACAAGTCAGAAACAAATAAAGGTGATGGTGCGTTACAGCAGTCAACAGGATGCTTCAACCAACAAAGACTTCACGATCAGCCAACCCAGCATGTGTCACAACAGTCCTCAAAATAGTCACACGGTCAACTTAGAAGTCAACCTCAGAAAAGTCAACGCTGCCCAGAAAGTCAATGCAGTGCAACAGCACTAAAAGTCAACGCAACTCAACTTTTGGTCAACCTTTGACTTTGATTTCTGTGCCAAAGAGTACGGCCTCCTTAGATCGAAGTCTCCTCCAAAATTCAAACCAATCGGACCATGCGTTGACCAAAGTCAACGCTGGTCAAACTTCCCCAGAAACCCTAACCGCAGATTTCTGGCTGCAGTAAATTTCGTCCTTCTTGTTGCAGTAAACTTCATCCTTCTTGCTCCTTAGATGCTCGTATAAGAGGAGGAGATGTGTGTTGAGATGATTGAAAAATGCTCCAACGTTGACCCTATAAATACCAATCATGAGAGGTGTGTGACACATCTGCTGGGGGTAAAAAACCTTAAGGCCGACCTGCACTTAAATTTGTTATAAATAATAAATTCAAAATAAATGTTCTGATCATTAGATTAAAATCAATTTTAGATCCATTTTACACCTTTCTAAAAAAGGAATCCAATAAAAATATTGGAATCTTCATCTGAGCATCACAAGATGGAGTTTGGACCTAGTTGTCCAAATTTAACATGGCTTCAAGACACCTTGAGAGAGGCCACATCTATTGTTGGGCCGAAGAGACAAGTTAGAGAGAGCAAACCACCTGAGCAGTTATGTAGCTATATGGCATTGGTTGCTAGCATCGTTGACTCCGAGCCTTCTAGCTATGAGGAGGTTGCTAGCCAACAGGTCTGGAGAGAGGCCATGCAGGAGGAGTATTCTTCTATCATGAAGAATGATGTTCGGGAGGTGGTGCCGAGGCCTGAAGGGAAATCCGTGGTTACTTCTAGATGGCTTTACAAGATAAAGCACGCTGGCAGAATCGAGAAGTTCAAGGCTCAATTTGTGGCTAGAGGGTTCTCCTAGGTAGAGGGGAGTTGACTATGAGGAGACCTTCGCTCCTGTGGCTCGATATACTTCCATTCACTCCATTATCGATAGCAGCAGAGATGGGTTGGAAGATCCACCAGATGGATGTGAAGATCGTATTTCTCAATGGCTTAATACAGGAGGAGGTGTACATTGAGCAGCAGCAGGGCTTTGAGGTGCATGGGAAGGAGTCTCATGTACACTGACTGAAGAAGGCATTTTATGGCCTGAAGCAAGCTCCTAGAGCTTAGTACTTCAGGATTGATACGTACTTGCAGGAGATGGGTTTCACAAAGAGTGATGCAAATCCGAACCTATACTTTATTGTGGTAGGTGAGGAGCCTCCCATTCTGGTGTTGTATGTGGATGACTTGGTAATTATGGGTGCAGAGAGACTCATAGAGGGTTGCAAGAGAGATCTTGCTTCGGAGTTTGAGATGAAGGACATTAGCTTGATGCATTACTTTTTGGGATTGGAGGTGTGGCAGGAGGAGGGGCATTTATTCCTGAGACATGGGAAGTATATTGTGGACATTCTAAGAAGATTTCACATGAAGGATTGCAAACCCATGTCGACACCTATGATCACTAACTGGAAGAAGCTTCACGCTTCAGATTCCGAGTTGGTGGATCATACTTTGTATAGACAATTGATTGGTTTCTTGATGTATTTGGTCAACACTAGACCATATATATGTTTTGCAATCAACACGATGAGCCAGTTCATGTGTGAGCCCAGGAGAGTGCACTAGGTTGTTGCAAAACACATTTTGTGTTACTTGCAGGGGGCAGTGGATTATAGACAGGGAGATGGAGTGAGATTGGCAGGGTACACTGATTCTGATTGGGTAGGTTGTGCTTCTAATAGGAAGAGCCTTCAGGGTATTCTTTTGGGTTAAGTTTGGCAGTGGTGTCGTGGTTTAGCCGAAAGCAACAGTCAGTAGCATTGAGTTCAGCAGAAGCAGAGTAAATGGCAGTCAGTCTAGCTAGTTGTGAGGCCATATGGCTTCGCAAAATGTTGTTTGGCTTATTTGGTCAAGTGTTGAGACCTTCAGTGATTTACTGTGATAATCAAAGTTGCATTAAACTCACAGAGAATCCAGTATTTCATAACAGGTCAAAACATATTGGGATCAAATATCATTTCCTCAGAGACCGTCCAAAAGGGAGCTGTGAAGCTTGAGTATATTCCCACAGATGAGCAGGTAGCCGACATATTCAGCAAACACTTACCACGGGGCAAGCATGTCTACTTCAGAATCAAGATGGGTATGGTGAGGAACACTTTCCTTGGTAAGAAGGAGTGTAAAAATTTGGGTACCATAAGATAAGTGGTTCCCTAAGGCTTTGATCTTTGGCCTAGGGAAAGTGTCCAAATGTATTTAGCTTTTTCTCCGAAAGTGACTTTTTAAGTGGTAAAGTCAAATCTAATTTAAAAATGACTTTATAAGTGATAAAATTACTAAGTCTAATTTTAAAGCGACTTTATTAAAGTCAATGTGAAATTAGAAAGTCAAAAGTGACTATAGGAATAAAAGGATAAGTGGGTCTTTATTTAAGCGAGGTGAATTGAAAAATAAAAGTGAGAATCAAATGCACATTTAATCTCAGCCCTAGATCTAAAGTTATCTCAACCCTAGATCTAAAGTTATCTCAGCCATTGGATTTAGGGATTCCCCAAATGTCACTTAGGGTTAGGTTAAAGGAGGAAAAGAAAAGAAAAGGTCATTTATTCTTTCATGAGAAGATTGAGAGAGGAGAAGAAAAGGAGAGCAAGAGAAATTTCTATACAAAGAAGAAGAAGGAGAAACAACACCTTATCACATTTACCAAGGCAACACTATTTCAGCAAATCCGTATAGCAAAGCAGGAGCATGATTTTCGAGGCAAGTGGCTCGAAAATCAAGGAAGGGAGAACAACATTTATTGTAGCAATAGTGGCACAAATTTCAAGGTCCATACAACAACAAAGAAGGGATTGTTTTCGAGATTCGTACAGCAGCAAAGCAGCACAAAAATCAAGGTCCGTACAATAGCAGTTTGGCACAATTTTCGAGGCAGTCTTTGGCACAGTTTTCGAGGAGAGTCATACAGCTGTTCCAGCACACTTTTCCATGTTGTTCCTACAACATTTAATGTTGTACCTTTCGCTGTAATATTTCTATTTTGAATTGGCACAAAAATCGAGGTGGAGTACAAGCACGATTTTCGAGATAAGTAAAAATTATTGGTTGCTGGAATTTTTACTGTGTATTTCATTTCACTGTAAAAGCAATATTCAGAAATAAAGAAAAGTTTTCAAACTAGTTTTCCCCAAAAGTTGTACGGGGTTTTTCCAAGGTCATATTGACCAAAAATCAGCTTGTCATTTTCTATGTGTGTGGCTGAAATATTTTTTGTGTTTTATTTCTGCAATTTCCAACACTAAAATTTCCAGAATTTGTGTTTTCAGAAATATTTATCATTTCCAGCTTGTTGAATGTTTATGGAAATGGGCATTTAACTATACAGGAGTGATAAGGAGAAACTGATAACCAGGGTTGGCTCAAAATTTCTACAACAATGCTCCTTGATCAAGACCTACCAAAATTCTTATGGCGAGAAGCAGCCATGACAGTCGTGTACATTCAAAATAGAAGTCCCCATAGAAGTCTCAAGAATATAACTCCCGAAGAAGTATTCACAGGGAAGAAGCCGAGTGTGGATCACATCTAAATCTTTGGAAGCGCTGCCTACATCCATGTTCCAAAGGACAAGCGAAAGAAGTTGGGCTCTACAAGCAACAAAGGAATATTCGTTGGATGTAGTCTCTCCTCAAAAGCATATAGAATCTACATCAAGGAAGGAAGACATATTGAAGTAAGCAGGGATGTCATATTTGATGAAAATCAAGACTACAAGAAGTTAAAGGATATCCGCATTAATTCTGATGATAAATAAACTCCTATATTCGAAGAAGTACACCACGAAAACCCTACTACAAATCAAGAAGAAGAAGAAGGACCAAGTGAACCTATTCAACCTGTGATCATCCCGACCACAAGGAAAAGGCCAAATTGGTTAAAAACTACTTTGGAAGATGCTGAAGAAACCTTTGCACCCACAGCAAGGTATACTACAATTAGATCTTTGGTTTCATTGGTTGCTACAATGGGTTGGGATATCCATCAAATGGATGTGAAGACCGCATTTCTAAATGGAACCATTGATAAAGAAGTATACATCAAAAAACCTGAAGGCTTTGAAGTGAATAGCAGGGACTCATATGTTTGTAAACTCAAAAAAGGCCCTATATGGCTTGAAGCAAGCTCCTAGGGCATGGTACGCGAGAATGGATGCATATCTCCTAAGAATTGGGTTTGTGAAGAGTATTGTGGATCCAAATCTCTACATCAAGATTGTGACTAATGAGCCCGTCATTATTCTATTATATGTGGATGATCTATTCATCATCGGTGTGGAGCATAGAATTCAAGAATGCAAGAACATGTTGACAGCTGCATTTGAGATGAAGGATCTAGGACTAATGCACTACTACCTAGGTCTAGAAGTATGGCAAAAACCTAGGGAGATATATTTGGGGCAAGAAAAGTACAACATCAAAATGTTGCAGAAATTTGGGATGATGGACTCCAAGCCCATGACTACTCCTATGATCACCAATCTCAAGAAGTTACGAGGTTCTCGACTCAAATCTCATGGATCCTACCTCCTATCGTCAGTTGGTGGGCTCCCTAATGTATCCGGTAAACACTAGGCCAAACATATGCTTTGCAGTGAACATTCTTAGTCAATTTCAGTTAGAGCCTCATCAGGATCACTGGATAGCTGTCAGGCCAGATATATGCTTTGCAGTGAACATTCTTAGTCAGTTTTAGTTGGAGCCTCATCAGAATCATTGGATAGTTGCCAAACACATAATGAGGTATGGCACTATACATCACTGCCTAAAGTAAGATAGCAAGGAAGTCAAGCGAATTGGCTTCACAGATTTCGATTGGGGTGGCAGTGAAACTGATGGAAGGAGAACTACAGGTGGATGTTTTAGTATGGGGTTTGTTATGATTTCATGGATGAGTAGAAAGCAAGATCTCGTTGCTTTGAGTAGTGTTGAGGAAGAATATGTGGCTGCATGTGAAGTAGGAAAGGAGGTTGTTTGGTTAAGGAAGCTTCTAACAAATTTGTTCGAGAAGTCTCTGGGTCCTACTGTGATTAATTGTGATAATCAAAGTTGTATCAAGATGTTTGGAGATCTCGTGTTTTATGCTAGGATGAAGCACATCAACAATAAGTTCCACTTTATTAGGAACTTGGTACAAGATGGGATCGTGAAGTATCTCGACAGATGAACAGGTAGCAGACATACTGATGAAGTCTCTTCATAATAAGAAGTTTGAATATCTAAAAAACAAGCTTGGTTTAGTAGATATTGTTGATTGTACTGATGATAAGAAATTGGAAGAGATGCGTTGAGGCTTTGCAAGTGAAGAATTGCCTGAGGGGACATCCGGTCGGCACTTTATATTGATGTCTGGTAGGGAGAGTGGCATTGGTTGGATGTGCACCTAGATCCTTGGTTTAGTGGTTAGTAAGTAAGCTTGATGGCACCTAGAGAGGTTGAAAGCTTTAGTCCACCTTAGTTCCACTTGGATAGAATGCCTTGATCAAGAATCTAGTCCATGGCATTGTGGTGCCTAAACTGTTAAGAGACCAATGGATAGATTGCCCTAATCAGGAATCTAGTCCATGGAATTGCGGTGCCTAAACTCTTCATAGTTCATATAGTTTGAGATCTTCCATTGTATTTGCATATTATGAATACCTCCCTAGTAAGAGGGAGTGTTGAAGAATGTGACTAGGTTCGGTCTTCATAAATGTATTTGAGTGATTATGTAATGTACTTGTCAAAAGAATAAAGAAAAGAATTTTTATTATTGTAACAATGACTTATGAAAGCATGGGTTTCATTCTTGGGTCATCTTTATACTAGTCAAAGTCCCCATTGTGGACTCTTATGATTAATATTGAGTCAATAGAGAGTCATTGCATATTTAAAAAGACTCTTCTTGGGCTTTTGAATCATGTAAAAATGTTTAGTATTGAGTCAAATGTGAAATATGTCACCTCCACACCAAGTCGGCCAAAAGGAAATCAAGTCAGTCTAAAGGGGACCAATTCGACCTCACTTGAAGCATATAAAACGAAGGAGATCGAATTCATTTGGAGCATCTCATCTCAAGCTAGTTCGTATCTCTCTGGAAGCCGAAAAAAGTGTGGAGTGGGTCAAGGAAGCCAAAAGGAATGTGAGTTGGGTCAAAGTCAAAGAGAAGGAGAAAATCAAAGTTTTGGTGCTACTCTCTCTACATTTCGTGCCCTAGTTTGGGAGATCCAAGTCTTTTTGTGTTTTTGTTGCTGCCGGATGTCGTAAGTTGCTACATAGTCGAAGTTGTTGGGGACAAGGTGTTGTTGCTATTAGGTCGAAGATCTGGAAAGGCTGACTTGGTGTGGAGGGAAGGTTTGGTCTACGTCTAGGGTGAAAGTCTCAAAGAAAAACTAATGAAGGAAGAGAATTTTCACTGGGTTTTCCCTGGAGAGAGGTTTTGCCCTAGCATGGTGCCTACATCTTGTGTCTTGTGTTTTTGTGATCTTCATACACACATAATTTGGTAATTGCTTGATGAATGATAATCTAATAAAGAAGTAAAAGAAGCCAACATAATTCACAAGTAATTATCAAGAAAGAGGAATCAAACCCTGATCTACTTGCATTAATTTCTCAACATGCTCTACAGTGTTTTTTACCCACTCCATTTTGTCTAAGTCCTCAAGCATGAGGTCTATGCAATGTACAGCACATGGAGTCCAAAATATGGTCTTATATTTGGTGGACTCTAGCATCTTTCCAGCAAGAACATACTTCGAGGTATTATCTATGATGACCCGCACAACATTTTGCTCCCCCACTTACTGAATAATGCCATCCAAAAGCTCCAATAGAAGGTTTGCATCTTTCACCTTATCAAATAGATCAACTAATCTCAGAAACATGGTTCTTTGAGGGCAAGAAGTAAGAAAATTAATGATAGTGTAGTTCTTTCCATCGGTCTATCCATCTGACATGATGGAATTTTAGCCATGACTCTTTATACTTGGTCAAATACTCATCAATGGAAGCAATCTCTTTTTGCAAAAGAGCTCCCCTCAAGTCATGCACAATAGGGCCTTTGAAGCTCTTTCCTGTAGTTGTAACAAAGTCCCATATAGCTTGGTAATAGGGTGAGCGGGCAGCATTACAAGGGATATATGCATCATACCACCATCTAGAAATGTATTGAAAAGAAGATATGTTGCATTTCCTTTTCCAATGGTCATCCAAAGTGGGTTGACGTTGAGTTTGACTTGGTTGGGAGGAAGTGGGATTAGCAGACGCAGTGGTGGCAGATGTTGAGAAATAACTTTGGATGTTCATCCTCTTCGTTCCGTTAGATTGTTGGCCTTGATGATAAGAGCAAGAGGAACATAGTGAAAGGGGACATTGGTGGAAGGGATAGAAGAAGAGTCTTGAATCTCAAAATCATCATACCCATCCTCTTTCATGGCTTGTAAAATTTCCTTCTTCCTCGCAATTTCTTCTTGGATAGCATTCTCCATAGCCTTATTCTCCTCAAACTTCTCAAACTTAGGTATTATGCCCTAACAAGACCTATCACTTCCTTTGGTTCATCACATGGCTTTACTTGGCCTCTTATCCCAGCCAAGAGTTGTTTCAACCTGAGAATACCCCCACCTCCAATAGATTTATTGCAAAATTTGCATATCATTTTTCCATCAATCACATCACAATGAACCCATGCAATGTCCTTGGCCTTTGGAGGCATGGTGGCTAGAAATATTTGAAATTTGCAAAGAAATCTGCCAATTAAAAAAAACATTGCAGCTAAGAAAAATGGAAAACCTAAGATAAATTTTGGAAAAAATTGGGGCATATTTAGCCTACAAAATTTGATAGCAATGAAGCATAGAACACACAAAACAATTAAATACATGGACAGCAGTGAAATATAGATTTTTTCAAGTGAAAATTCTAGTCTAGAAATGCAAACTAGCTTCCTTAGCCTCCTCTTGAAGATGCCAACTCCACTAACAACTTCAAACTATCTCCAAAATAGCTCCAAGTCCAACTCCAAGCCTCCAAGATGACTACTCCAGCAAAAACTCAACACTCTCCAAGCTCCAAATGAAACTCACAAAAACTCTAAATGAGATGTGTAAGGCAAATGAGAGGGGAGACCTCCTTTTATTGGATTGGAGGGGTTGTTTTTACAAGGAAGCAACCCTTAGTTTCCCTCCAAACCACCTCACAAGCCTCCAAGAATGCGTTCAGTGGGTCTGCGGCCTGCATGGCAATGAAGCCACTGCTTTATGATGGAACCAGCTGACTTGTGCTAAAATCAATCAGTCTCGTCATAAACTGATTAGTTTAGGCCCGATTTGTATAAAAAAATCGATGGATGAGGGGGTCTAACCGATTTCCGATTCAAACAAGCCAGTTTTTAATACTATGGTTTGACCACACATCCCAAGGGCAGTATACGTTGCGGTCTCTCTAACGAATCCACCTAAGGCACAAAGAGTGAATTTTGGGCAGCAAGACCGCAAGTCGAGACTGTTAGGCCGCAAGGCTGCGGGTCGAGGCTGCTAGGACACAAGACCACAATTCAACGCTGCAAGGCCAAAATATCGTTTTTGTTCGCAGATCATAAGGGTAATTTTTCATTGAGCGAAGGCATACCCAGAACCAGCGAGGTCCTTTTTCCAGGCAACAAGTCGAGTTGTGGTGCAATCAATTGTTGTATAGTGGTATTTGATCTGAAATAGTCAGAGTACCGCCGAGCTTAAATCAAGCAATAACTCCATCCGTGAGTTGATTGAAGTAGAGTAGAGTAGAGTAGTCATTGTTGTTCACTAGATTTATTGTTATTGTAAATTGGGATTATACTATTGGATCAAGTTGATTCGGATAATCATATTATTCATTAGGCAATCCACCCTAATTTATTGTGGTCTTATGAGAATCATGTTGCTATGACAATCTTTATATTATGCATGCAAACCTATTGTTATAATGTCAATTTAAGATAACAATGGTATGTTCTATGCTTGCTACAATTACTTCAATCTCCTTTTATTAGCTTGATGATAATTTCCACTTAATTTCCAATAGCAATCACATAAACCATTCATCACATTGACAGTAACTATAGATAGAACATAAACAATAAAATGCAGAAGACAAGCCAAGACAAGGGAAAACAAGAATTTGGCTAATGTCAGGGGAAAACCCCAAGATGGGGAAAACCCTTGATCAATTCTTCTTATTATAAATATCAAACGTTCAGCAAAGAGAAAGAGTACAATAATATAAAGTCAAAGTCAAAATTGACTTGCCAAATCACTGTCCAAAACAGTACTGTAAAATCTACAATTCTGCTCTCAGTCAACAGCAATCAAATAAGCCCTAACCAGACAGTCAACGACAGTCAAAGTCTAGTCAAACTTCTCCAAAACAGCTCAGTCAAAGGAGAGAGGAACTCGGCCTCCCTTATTGATCAAATTCAACCCAAAACAGTCAACAAATTTGCAGTCAAAGTTGGTCAGCCTGAAGTCCACCATTTGGTCAACGCAGGTCAAGGTGCCTAGAAATCCTCCGTTTCTGTGCCAATAAATGCGGCTTGCTAAAATAGAGATTTTCCCATAAAATCAAAGTAAAAAGATACCCAAAAAGTCAAAGTCAATGTTGGTCAATGCTTGGTCAAACTGATTTCGGCCTCCTGAAATTCGTCCTCCTTTCAACCACACATGTGAAGAGAACAATTGCCCAATAAGGTGTACGAACCAACCAGATGAGGAGAGAGAAGAATGTGTTAAGTTGATGAGGTGCCAAATGAGGTTGGGGGACAATCTTATTTATGAGTCGATGAGGGTCAAAAGATATGTCTCTTGGGCTTCATGAGCCTACTTGATGATGTGGCCGACCTTGAAAATTTGCACGTGTGGGCTTTGCTTCAAAAATATATTTCTCCTTGTCAGAATTTAGTGGTCTTTAGGTTAATTTTGGTCCTCTTGAAACAAGGAATTCAATGCAATAATTATCTCCATCAAATGAGTTGTCCAAAGTGGAATTTGGCCCTAGTTTCCAACTTTAACACTCCCTCTCAACTAGGGAGAATTCCACCTGCTAATATCTAACCATCGATCATCATGTCATCATGTACAATATTTGCATCTCATCTCATCTCTATTGAAGATTGATATAGATAATAAGAAGAATCAATCGATAGTGAGTCTTAAGACCTTGCCACTCCACTGACAAAAGTCAATCCACATAAACCAGGGGTAAAACCCTAATCTGACTTGATCCTGAATGATCAAGTTGTTGAACATTATGCATCCTAAACAGAGGGAGTACGGCAGTACACAATGTGTCCATATGTAGTGTTGTGGTCCCTACCTCTTTTCCCAACTCAATCGCCAAATGAAAGGTACTTCCCAAGAGTCCTAAACTACATGGGTAGGATGTATGATGGGGTATCCGCGAGAGAAGGTTAACCATACATCCTGCTCATATGCCATAGGAAAAGGCAAACCACTCATCCTATGCATAAATTGTAGGGGAAGGTGAACCAATCACCCTACACATAGTCATCAATCGTTGGGGAAGGTGAACCACTCACCCTATGGTAACTCATAGCTCCAAGAAGTACCCCAAGCCCCCAAGAGTTCCCAGAGCTCAATGCACAACTCAAAGGGGACCTTCATGGGAGGGTCCTTCCACAACTCCAAGTCTCTCTCGGAAGGTTAAGAATTTGACACTCCCCAAGGGCTTCGTGAGGATGTCACCAACCTGCTCATCAGTGTTGATGTGTTGGAGCATTATTGCTCCCCGTTGTACCACAATGCACCTGAAAAACCCACTTCAAATAAGGAGCTTGCCACCTGGGAAAACAAGAAAAGCAAGGCCTATGCCTTGATTGCAACATCAGCAAATGAAGAGGTGAGTGGTCATATTTCTCCATTTTCAAATGCCTTTGAAGCCTTAAAGAAGTTGAAGGAATTGCATGACTCACACTTTGAACTT
This sequence comes from Pinus albicaulis, assembly GCA_034641835.2. Taxonomy (NCBI): domain Eukaryota; kingdom Viridiplantae; phylum Streptophyta; class Pinopsida; order Pinales; family Pinaceae; genus Pinus; species Pinus albicaulis. The sequence goes on along the minus strand of CM076575.1, from coordinate 1,824,041,948 downwards.
GAAGTTGTTCAATCTTGAGTTGAAAAACGATGACCCTCTCACCTTAGCATCAAAAGTTAGATCCATTATGCATGACATAAAAGCCATTGGTGTTGAAATAGATATTCCTCATAACTTATGTCAAGGCACTATGTCCCACTTATTCACATTATCTTGAGTCATTGCAAGCAAGTGGTAAACTTAAGGAGATTACCTTTGACTCCCTCGAGAAGAAGTTTGTTGAAAGAGAAAAGGCTTTTGGGAAGAAGACAACTCCTCGGTTTTTTGCAGAAGTGGTGTGCCTTGCACAGAAAGAGAAGAATCATGCACAAGGTTCTTCTAGAGGAAGAGGTTGCCGAAGAGGAATAGGAAGTGACCCTCTCGCCTTAGCATCAGAAGTTAGATCCATTATACATGACAAAAAAGCCATTGGTGTTGAAATAGATATTCCTCATAGCTTATGTCAAGGCACTATGTCCCACTTATTCACATTATCTTGAGTCATTGCAAGCAAGGGGCAAACTTAAGGAGATTACCTTTGACTCCCTTGAGAAGAAGTTTGTTGAAAGAGAGAGCTTTTGGGAAGAGAAGACAACTCCTCAGTCTTTTGAAGAAGTGGTGTGCCTTGCACAGAAAGAGAAGAATCATGCACAAGATTCTTCTAGAGCAAGAGGTGGCTGAAGAGGAATAGGAAGGAAGCATTTCATAGGCGAGGGCGTAGACATTTCCAAGGTGAAAGGTTTGATCTTCATTGCATACGATGCAATAGAGATGGACATGATGCTTCCACATGTAAGCTTCCTTGGGACAAAATTGAGCTAGAAAGAAATGAAGAAAAGGGTAAAACACACAGTAAGGGAAAGGAAAAGCACCCAAGTCTACTCATTATGTTGTGGCATGTTGCAACATTGGAGTAACTAAAGACTTATTCAATGCTCCACTTGCTTCATAGAAAGATGCTTGGTTGCTTGATTCAGGAGCAACTTGCCACATGACTTTCAGAAGAGATTTCTTTGAAGAATTTACTGATAATGTTGATGGAGCAGTATACTTTGCACACAAGTCAAAACTCAAGCCATCAGGGCTTGGCACCATCAGGCGCAAACTATCTGGTCTTCCAGACTTTCTTCTACATGATGTTTAATACCTCTGAGTTGAGGAGAAACTTGTCGTCTTTGGTCCACATCCACCAGCAAAGACACTCCATTCACATATTTGATGGCAAGGTTGAAGTCAGAAAAGCATCAGATCACTCACTTGTCATGAGTGGGATAGAAGAAGAAAGACTTCTTAAGCTGCAAGGAACCTTTGCTCGTGCACACAACTTTTGATATAGTTCTCATTATGATGAAGGTACACTTCCATCAAGTCTTTTATGGCATGCTAGATTTGGACACTTGAACTATGACGAACTTCATTTGTTGAAGAAAAATAGTACTACTGGTTTGCCGACAATTCCTAGGAAATATAAGCAATGTGATGCTTGTATCTTAGGAAAGCACAACAAAGAGCGTTTTCATGATTCCCATTCCAAAGCACATAGAAAACTTGAACTCATTCATTTTGATTTATGTGGCACAGTGATTGTTCCTTTTGCAAATGGTAATAAATATATGATGACATTTATTGATGACTACACCAAAATGTGTTGGATTTATTTATTGAAGAAAAAATCTGAAGCGTTTGAAACATTTAAGAACTTTCATGCATGGATTAAAAATGATGCACAATCTCATATTGGCTTTATTTGTACTGATAATGGAAAAGAATACACTTCAAATGAATTTGAAAACTATCTTCGCCAACATGGCATCAAACATCAAGTAATCGTGCTTTATAATCACCAACAAAACGGAGTAGCTGAAACTTGAAAGAATAAACATGACAATCTTAAATACGGTATTTTCGATGATGTTTTTCAAGAATGTTAAGTCGATGTTTTGCGCTGATGTATTTCTATGTGTTGTGTATATAAAGGATAGGTGTCCATCAACAAAACGGAGTAGCTAAAAGAATGAATAGGACAATCTTAAATATGGTACGTTCGATGATGTTTTTAAAGAACATTAAGTTGATATTTTGGGTTGATGTAGTTCTATGTGTTGTGTCTATCAAGAATAGGTGTCCATCTCATGTTATTAAAAACAAGACTCCCTATGAAATGTGGTATGGCTGCATTCCTTTGGTGAAGCATCTCAAGGTTTTTGGTTCCACCTGTTATGCCTTGATACCTAAGGAACAAAGAAAAAAACTTGGTGCAAGGAGTCGCAAATGTATCTTCTTGGGGTACTCAAATACATCCAAAGCATATTGTCTCTATCATGAAGTGAATAAGAAGTTTATAATATCTACAAATGTGATCTTTCTTGAATCTTCGAAGACTGACAATGTTGTTGACCAGCAACTTGATCATTTGGATAGATTCAAACATGCAATGGATTTTCAAGAGTTTGATAATGAGATTCCACATCTTGAAGGAGGGATCCCTATACTGGATCAATTTGTGGAATGCTCTTTTGAAGCACTCTCTCCCATGCATGAAGCTTTAGCGATTGATGACACTTTAAGTGATGTGATTGACAGAATCGGGAGACTAAATCTTGATTCAGACCCATCTCAATGAACTGGGCAGCCTAGGCCATCTCAGAAAGGTCCTCCAAAATGGCTAGCAAAAACACTTTGAAGTGTTCGTCCTAATGAGGATGGAAAGATAGGAACAAGAAGCTCAACCAGACAGAATGAAGGTGTTGTAGACGATCCTGATTAACCTGTTTATATGGATGTTTCTTATGATTGTGAACTGAATTCGTCTACAGATTTTGAACCTCCTTCCTTCAAAGAAGTCACTTCTCATGATTAATGGAAAGAAGTGATGCAGAAAGAATATGATGCTTTGATAAAGAATGTCACCTGGAAGATGGTTGATCCTCCATTGGGAACCAAATCAATTGGCTACAAGTGGGTCTTCAAGAACAAGTATAAAGCAGATGTGGCTCACTTGACAAGCACAAAGCCAGGCTTGTGGCAAAAAGTTTTCCACAAAAAGAAGGGGTTGATTATGAAGAGATTTTTGCCCCCACAGCAAAATGGGCTACCATTCAAACACTTTTTGCCTTGGAAGCTCATATTGGTTGGAAATTCCATCAAATGGATGTAAAAATTGCTTTCTTGAATGGAGATCTGAAAGAGAATGTTTTTATGTCCCAACTAGAGGGATTTGTTATGAAGGATCAGAGACACAAAGTATGCAAGCTTGTCAAATCCTTGTATGGCCTCAATCAAGCACCACCAGCCTCGTACGAGAAATTAACTAAGCATCTTCTAAAACTCAATTTCAAACAATATGATCTCGATGATGCAACTTCGTTTGTCAAGAAAGTTGGCAAAACAATTGCATACCTTGTGGTGTATGTAAATGATCTTTTGATGACAGGGAACAATGAAAACTACATTGCATCCATAAAGAAGGAACTAAGGAAAGGCTTTGAAATGACATATTTGGGCTATGTTCACTACTATCTTGGTATTGAAGTAATCCAATATCTAAAGTTTATATTCCTCTCTCAAAAGAAGTAAATTGGAGATTTGTAGAACAAGCTTGGCACGGCTGAGTGCAATCCTTTGACTACTCCAATGGAACAGAACTTAAAGCTCACATCCACTGAAGGAAAAGAATTTGAGGATGCAACAAAGTACAGACAACTCATGGGAAGTCTCAACTAGTTGACCACAACTAGACCAAAAATTTCATTTGTTGTTGGGATCCTCTCTAAGCTTACGCAAAAGCCTTGTGAGTGTCATCGATCTATTTCAAAAATAGTTATAAAGTACTTGAAGGGAACTCAAGACTTTGGACTCAAGCATACTCAAGTGGGTGAATTCAGCTTGATTAGATACTCGATTCAAATTTCAATGGAGATAAAGAAACTGGGATATCTACTCCAGGTCGTGTTATGAGTCTTGGATCTGGAGCTATCCCCTGGAGGTCACGCAAACAGTCAGTTCCAACATATTCCACAACTGAAGCAGAATATGTGGCAGTAGTTGAAGCAACAAAGGAAATTGTGTGGCCCAAGAAATTTCTGGAAGATTTGTAGGAGAAACAAGTGCATTCAACTACTCTTTTGATTGACAACACTTCTATAATAAAGTTGGCCAAGAACCCAAAGTTCCATGATCGAACCAAGCACATCAATACAAAATACCATCTGATTCAACATCATGTTGAGGCCAAAACAATCCACCTACAACATTGTTCCACAAATGAGAAGATTGCAGACATCTTCACCAAAGCACTTGGAAGGGAAAAGTTTGAAAGATCCAGAATGATGCTTGGACTCACCAACATCCCTTCAAATTAAGAGGGAGAATGTTGACACCTAATCTTTTGGATTAGGTAAATATTGTAAATATTGTAAACAGCAAAATGAAGGGAATTGGCAGAAGAAGAGACATAGGGAGATGAAACCAAATAGTCTCCCTCTCCATGTATATATCCATGCTCTATCTTAATGAAAAAAATCAATCACATTCGTGGAGTTACTCCTAGCCTGACAATCCATCTTAACCCTAAAGAGTTAGATGGTAGAACACTTGCATCCACCAACTTGGGCGAGATCCACCTACTGCAAGTGGTAGGGATTGTTACCACTCAAACTAGTAGGGGGGCCTACAAGAAACTCCTAAAGGGACAACTGCTAGATCAAGGGCAACGATGGAGACTTAGCCCACTGTCACCTTAGTAAAGATTCCCTACTCTTTACGGACCTTCACCGAAGGGATGAGACTCGGTATATAGGAAGTCACTTATGAAGGATGGATCAACAAATGGATGTGAAGTGACCTCAATGATCCTTTCTCTAATAGAAGATTAAGAATGGAGTTTGCCTGCTCTTTAAGCAAGGTACAAGGATTTTTAGGAGAAGGAAGTGAGAATTTAAGGGATAGGTTAAGGGAATGTGACTTCTAAAGGAGTTTCCCAATCCCTAAAATCCTTGCAAAACTTGGGTTCCCGAGTGGTCTTAGAAGAATTGCTTTGATGAGAAATGGGACATAGGTTAAGGGAAAAAAATTTAGCAATCAGTGACGATGTTAACCTAAACAAGGAAGGGGAAAGGATCAAAACAAGAATTTCCACTTAAAGGTGTCAAATTGATCACATGAGGTACTAGCCTAGGGAACACCAGGGCAAAGTTTGGTCTCAGAGCTAGGGCATGGGTTATCTTGCAATCCCACCGTCAAAATTTCTTCAAATTTGGAGGAGACTCTGAGGACACTCCAACACAGTAGAGGCTAGGAGATCAAACTTTTTTTATGGCTGCTTTGTCGAGAAAAAGATGCCTTAGGTGGCCCATGGTTAGACCTAGAAAAAAGGGGAGAAAATGTGAAGAAAAGGGTTTTAAGGTGATCACCTTATGGTGGAATAGTGAATAATTCCTTTGGGGATATGGAGTCGAGAAGAATTATGAGGAAGAATGTTGTTTCTAGCTCAAGGAGGCTCTAAGGGCAACTTCGTCCAACATTAGGGCAGAAAAAGAAAGTGACCTTAAAGTGTTTATACTTCACTTAGAAATGAAGATAGCTTATCAAGATAACTTCGATCTCTAGGACAATTCATTCAACAAACATGGCCCATATATAAAGATATGCTATATAGAAACATAATTCCACAATGAAGAAGTAAATGCATGTAGCAATTAGCCCTAAAATAGCGAAAATCTCATGATCAATGCATGTGACAAAGTAAAAGAAAATAGCATCAATATCGTACTTATATGTAAGAGAATATATCCAACCATTAATACATTTGCCAATAAACAATCTCCAAGATAAGAAAACCCAATCCAAACAACAAAATTCACCCATCCTCCAAGAAAGAAAAGTGAAGTTCTCAAAAGAGAGAATGATCCAATCCAAGTGATGATACAAAATGAATTCATGTCTCTCCTATTTATACGCTCATTGGGAGTTCGAATTACCCAATTGAGCCTACATTAGCCCCTAAAATAAAATAAAGTGCAGAGTAACTAACTTTTGGTGACAAGCCTACCAAACTAGATCATAAATAAAATAATAAGCCTCTTAGGAGGTCAAACAATAAGTAATGCATGTCGTAGGGCCCTCCAAGCGGCCTGATGAGCTCCATAAGTGCCATAATGATGAATATGATCCTCAAAAGTGATGGAAAAAGAGGTAGCCCCTTGTTCTCCAAACAATAAACCTATGGTGCTCCCAGTGGGTGTGGGAGCACACCAATAACCTCATGAGTCTCCAAGTAAATCGAAGATGCTTGTAGACCATCTGTAAGAGCTCAGATGGTGGAATAAATGATGCCACATTAGTGTATAAGTCTTGGGTCACCTACCAAGTGTATGGTGCAACTGTGGGGCAGGTTGGGCATGGTGTACCAAGTGCATCTTCCTCGTCCAATAGGTGGATCTCGAGCAATCTCCGAACATCTTTTGGGATCCATGGAGTGTTGTCTACTATTATGGAGTTCCATGGCTCTCTACACACACCCCGCATGTGTCAATGTAGCCCTCTTGAGAGGTAGGACCCCATATAGGGAGACCAAACTCACGATGGACACCATCTGCAATCCTGCATAAGATCCAATGTCTCCTAGCCTTCCAACCCAACAAGTCTTTAAAGTAGTTGGGCAAAAGAGCTTCCAAACCATGGATAACAAGTGGACACTTCATAATGGCATGACCTTCAATAATGGCCTTTGGCATGTGCTAATGTCTCCAAGCTCCAAAGGGGGTTAGCCAAGTACCTTATTAGGTGGTTTCTACCTTTAGAGGGGATGGTATGTCCAAGGTACATCCCTCAAGTGGTGGTGGCATGTGATAAAGAGGTGAATGAAATAGGGAGTGAGGGGCAATCCTGGGCCACATATCGGGTACAAGGGCAGCAAGAAGAAGGGAAGCCCACACCCGGGTATATAATGTATAGGAGGGAGAAATCGTGGTACATGAGGTGCCCCCGCCTTGATTTTTCCACCCTTCTTTATATGCTTTTTGTATTTTATTATTTTTCTTTGATTAACTACTCGGGGCTCAAAGGATAAGAGCATGATGTGTAAGATATAGTAGTGGATACCCCCTTCAACATAGGGCGATTCATTGCCCTCCAGGGATTGGGACGATCATGGGTTCTTGAATGATAAAAGAGGCTCATCTAGGGCCTATGAAACCAAGGTGGTGGCCATGGGTATGGGGTGGTGCTCATGCATTGGCTTTTGCCCACGTGCTAGATATGTTTGTCCCAACCATCTTTTGCATCTTGTGGTACATTTTCCTGTTGAATGTGGCCATCAACCTCCAGGGCATCGTTCCAAACCTGACCCAAGGTGGGGCAACGGAAAGGGGCCACTAGCCCTATGTGGACCCAGTGATGCCCATTTATGCTTTTAATTATCTTTTCAGCGGCTTCAACCTCCGGGTATAGTCCCAAGCCTGACCGAAGGTGGGGAGAAGAGAAAAGGGAGGTTGGCCCTATGTGGACCTAGTGAAGAAATGTGGACCCAGTTGGAAAAGATGATGAATGGGGTTATAATGAATGGAAGGGAAGTGATATGTGGATGAGGGAGAGAGACCACGCAACCAAAATCAGGGTTTCCCAAGTAGTACCACCCTAAAACCAAATGGTCAGTAAAGGAGTTCCCACGGGACTAAAATCCAAGGGTAACATCCAAAAGAGATCAAGAGGAAAGAAGCACAAACTAAGCCCACTCTTTTTGTTGAATCCCCCAATTACTCCATGCCCAGAAGTGTCCATGATAAGTAAACCCAATACACGATTACCAAATCACAAGACATACTTTGGATTCGGGAGGCACACCTTCAAACATATGATCAATAAAGATGAGTATGGGACCACATAGCTGGCTCAGGTGGCAGAGAAATGGCACAACAAGCTAGTAGATGGCTGCAAGGAGCTACTAGCTGCCAGCTAAGGACCATCATGTAGAAAAAACTTCTCTTAGGTATATCACCCACAAAGTGGTGGGTAACATCTGGCTCCAATTGGGACATGATCTCTCGAGGAAGTGGGCAAAGCTACTCAAACGGGAGGTCACGAGAACTCCAGCAATCTCTTGGTCACTGCAGACCTATTACCTACACATATCAACGACTAAACTCACAGGGCGACATGTTTTTCACGGTGTCTTATGATCACCCATGCTTAATGTCATGCCATAAAAGCAAGAAGTAAATAAAAATATACAAGCTTTAATTTGAATACAACTAATTTATCATGAGAAACATCATATGACATTATTTCCAATGCAAAAAATCAACATGCAATGAATCCTACTCTAACATGCATATAGTACAATATCAAGTGTCAAGGAAAGGAATGATGCGACTTAACTTGACTAGTTGTGGCCATAGTTTGTTGATGATTTTAGCAATGTAATAATAGCCATCCCCAACATTTCCATGAATCTTGATGGACATCATATCTTTGTCCACTAAGACCAAGTCCCCTACTTTATATTCCTTTTTAAGCTTCCACGTTTTGCTTGTTTTGTGAGTAACTTTTGAGGATACGAACCTCTTGTGAAGGGAGAATAAGAGAAGGCTTCTCGACATCGTGTGCTTCATAATATGGTCCAGGCTTAATCACATGAGAGAGGTAGGTAGGTTCCCTATAGAGGATAAAAGGGGTCCCATAAGATTGCAGGATGGTAGCATATGATAAGTCCATTTGAACATGACCCCCAATGGTAGCCCCCCATTTCTAGATAATAGCATCCCCCATACAGCAAGAATATCAAAGACAACAACATCCATGAGAAGGAATGGATATGTCGGGGTTCCTAGCCAAAGAAACCTTAAGGTCCTTTCTGAGACCTTCCACCTCCACAAGCTTGGAGTCAAAGCAACATACCTTCTTATATGGCCGAGTGATGCTAAGACCCAACTACTTCATAACTTTTAAGAGCATGATATTTGCGGAAGCCCCTGAGTCAAGCATATAATTATGGAGATAAAGGTCATTGACAGCCAAAGTGAGCATAAAAGGTTCATATCCAAGGTTACAATCAGGAATATGGATGTTTTGCAAGTCTTCAAGTAATTCTTCCTCTTCAAAACCCATGGACTTCTTAATTTGTTGTTGTTCAGGAAATTTCGCAATCTCCTTTAGAGGAAAAGATAGAATCATATTCCCTATATTAGCTTCCACGTCAATGTTAAGTCCTGTCTGCTTGCCCTTTTCTTTCTTTTTGGTATTTCCTCCCTTTTGGGAACCCTTTTTAGGCTCAGCTTTAGTTTGGGAATCCTTTTTAGGAGGGATCCTTGGAAAGGGTTTTCTCTTTAGGAGGATCTTTAGAATGGACATCCTTAGGAGGGTCTTGCTTGGGAAGGGCTTGTCTGCGAAGAGAATCATCCTTGTTAGGTCCCTTGGAGGTTGTGGGGTCCTTATTATTATCCTTTCGTGAATATTGTACCCCTTTGAATCTTCCATTACTATTATTAGTATTAAGAATAGGTTCCTCTTTCTCCTCTTTGGTTTTGACCTCATTAACGAGAGGATGAGTGTATGAACCCCCAAGCAAAATGTTGAATACATCGGATTCTACGAGATTAGCTTGCTCATTTGTTTCATCATCATCACTCTCGTCACTTTCACTTTCCTCATCTTCGGAAGATGAGTCATGTTCCACTGCATTGGTTGGAGCCAAAGTGTTTGGGACTTGAGATGAGCTTGGCTTATCTTCTTCACTTTGCTTTTTAGGAAAACGTTTCCCCTTCAAAATGTAGCTAAACTGTTGGGCATTCTCCAATGCGGTGATTTTGTTCATAACAATCCTATCCCATGAATGGGCCTCTTCACTAAGCTTTTCCACCTTTTTTAGGATAGCCAGGAGGGTTTATTCATGTTGATCCTTTGATTTCTCCTTCTTGGCCTCAGTCTTGGCTTTGGGGAGGTCATTGGCATCCATTCTTGAGATACGAAGGTTTTCTTCAACTTGCATTGCCATTTCTTTAGCTTCGGCCAATGTGGAGGGTTTCATGACTCTTAAAGCATAGGTTAGGTGGCCCCTCACAGCTTTGACAAACTCATCAAGGATCTTGGCATTAGAGGGTTTTAGGTGATCAAGGATATCCGAGACAACCCTATCAGACTTTTGAATGAATTTTCGGATGTCTTCCCTTCCCCTTGCTATTTGATATAACTTCTCAAAATTGATGGTACCTTGGGCATTGCAAGACCACCTCTTCATGAATAGGTCCTCAAATTCATAAGAATCTTCAATGCATCCTGAGGGAAGACTAAGGTACCATTCTCTAGCTTGTCCCTCGAGTGATAAAACAAATAGCATCATAAGCCTATCTTCATAAAAAAACATCCTAAGGGACATGTGCCAATAGAATTCCTCAACAAAGTCACAAGCACTTGTAGTGGCATCTCCTTTGAAGTTGGGTAACCATTAGTTTTATTTCTCAGGTAATGGCTTGGGATCATCGCTCAATTTCAAAGGAGACCAAATGTCTAACTTTTTGTCATCTTGTGTTCGTCAGTCGTAGAACTAGTTGCCATCTCTTGGTGGGATCACTGATTTTCAAACTACGAGAAGGGCGGTTCCAACAGGTGATGGATCACATCCCTTCCTTTTTGCAACAGCCCTACTTAAAGTAGGAATATTGTCGCCTTCAAGCAAACTAGGGGTTTTAACAATGAGTTGAGTCGCTAAGGGAATAATGAGGTTGTCGTCAATGAATCAATTCCTCAATGATTCACAAAGAAGGAAGACTTGTTTCCTCCCTAGCAACAGTGCCAGAAATGTTACCACTCAAACTAGCAGGGGGGCCTAAAATTTACTCCTAAAGGGACAACTACTAGATCAATGGCAACAATGGAGACTTAGCCCACTGTCACCACAGCTAAGACTCCCTACTCTTTATGGACTTTCACCAATGGGCGGAGACCCAGTATATCAGAAGTCACTTATGAAAGATGGATCAACAAATGGATGTGAAGTGACCTCAATGATCCTTTCCCTAGAAGAAGATTAAGAATGGAACTTGCTTGCTCTTTAAGCAAGGTACAAGGTTTTCTAGGAGAAGGAGGTGAGGATTTAAGGGCTAGGTTAAAGGAATGTGACTTGTAAAGGAGTTACCCAAACCCTAAAATTCTTGCAAAACTTGGATTCCTGAGTTGTCTTAAAAGCACTGCCTTTGATGAAAAAATGGGACCACAAAGGCCAAGTGGACCCAGCCTAGGTTAAGGGGAAGAAATTTAGCAAACGATGAGGATCTTAACCTAAACAAGGAAGGGGAAAGGATCAAACAAGAATTTCCACTTAAAGGTGTCAAATTGATCCTATGAGGTACTAGCCTAGGGAACACCAGGGCAAAGTTGGGTCTCAGAGTTAGGCCTTGGGATATCTCGCAATCCCACTGTCGAAATTTCTTCAAATTTGGAGGAGACCTTAAGGACACACCAACGCAGTAAACGCTAGGAGATCAAACTTTTTCTATGGCTACTTGGTCGGGAAAATGATGCCCTAGGTAGCCCAACGTGGTTAGACCTACAAAAAAGGGGGGAAAAGGTGAAGAACATGGTTTTAAGGTGATCACCTTATGCTAGATCGGTGCCTAATTCCTTTGGGGATATGGAGTCAAGAAGAATTATGTGGAAGGATCTAGTTCCAAGCTCAAGGAGGCTCTAAGGGCAACTTTGTCCAACGTTAGGGCAAAAAAGAAAGTGACCTTAAAGCATTTATACTTCTCCTGCAAATGAAGATGACTTACCAAGATAAATTCAATCTCTAGGGCAATTCGTTCAATAAACATGGCACATACATAGAGATATGTGATATAGAAGCATAATTCCACAATGAAGAAGTAAATGCATGCAGTAATTAGCCCTAAAATAGAAAAAATCTCATGATCAATCTATGTGAGAAAGTAAAAGAAAATAGCATCAATATTGTACTAACATGTAAGAGAATATATCCAACCATCAATACATTTGCCAATAAAGAAGCTCCAAGATAAGAAAATCCAATCCAAACATCAAAATTCATCCATGCTTCAATTCATCCTCAAAGAAAGAAAAGCAAAGTTCTCAAGAGAGAGAATGATCCAATCCAAGTGATGATTACAAAATGAATTAATGTATCTCCTATCTATACACTCATTAGGAGTTTGAATTACCTAATTGGGCCTACATTAAACCCTAAAATAAAATAATGTGCAAAGTAACTAACTTTTGGTGACAAGCCCACCAAACTAGCTCATAAATAAAATAATAAGTCTCTCACGAGGTCAAATGATAAGTAATGCATGTCGTAAGGCCCTACAAGGGGCTTGATGAGGTCCATAAGTGCCATAATGATGAATATGATCCTCAAAAGTGATGGAAAAGTGGGTGGCCCATTATTCTCCAAACAATAAACCTACTGTACTCCTAAAGGGTGCGGGGGCACACCAATAACCTCATGGGTCTCCAAGTAAGTCGAAGATGCCTGTAGACCATCTATAAAAGCTCAGATGATGAAATAAATGATGCCACATCAGTGTATAATTCTTAGGTTACCTACCAAGTGTATGGTGCAACTATGGGGTCAACTAGGCATGGTGTATACCAAGTGCATCTTCCTCGTCTAATAGGTGGATCTCGAACAATCTCTGAACATCTATGGGAATCCATGGAGTGTTGTCTACTACTGTGGAGGCCCATGGCTCTCTACCCACACCCTACATGTGCCAATGTAGCCCTCTAGAGAGTTAGGACCCCATATAGGGAGACCAAACACAAGATGGGCACCATCTGCAATCCTGAATAAGATCCAATGCGTCCCCTAGCCTTCCAGCACAACAAGTCATTAAAGAAGTCGAGTAAAAGAGCTTACAAACCATGTACAACAAGTGAGCACTTTATAATGGCATGCTCGTCCATAGTGTGCTTTGGCATTTGCTAATGTCTCCAAGCTCCAAAGGGGGTTAGCCAAGTACCTTATTACTAATTAGGCAATTTCTACCTTTAGAGGGGATGGTATGTCCAAGGTACGTCCCTCAAGTGGTGGTGGCATGTGATAAAGAGGTGAATGGAATATGGAGTGAGAGGGGCAATCATGGGCCACATATCGGGGTACAAGAGTTAGCTAGAAGAAGGGAAGCCCACACCTACGTATATAATGTATAGGAGGGAGCAATCGTGGTACATGAGGTGCCCCGGCCTTGATTTTTCCACCCTTCTTTATATGCCTTTTGCTTTTTATGATTTTTCTTTGATTAACTGCTCGGGGCTCAAAGGATAAGAGCATGATGTGTAAGATATAGTAATAGATACACCCTTCTAGGTAGGGCAGTTCATTGCCCTCTAGGGATCAGGACAATCATGGGTTCCTGAATGATAAAGGAGGCTCATTTAGGGCCTATGGAACCAAGGTGATGGCCATGGGTATGGGGTAGTGCTCATGCATTGGATTTTGCCCACATGCTAGATATGTTTGTCTCGGTTGTATCTTGTGGTACATTTTCCTGTTGAATGTGGTAATTTATGCTTTTACTTTTCTTTTCAGTTGCTTCAACCTCTGGAGCATCATTCCAAGCCTGACCAAAGGTTGGGTCAAGGGAAATGGGAGGCTAGCCCTATGTAGACCGAGTGAAGAAATGTGGACCCAGGTGGGAAAGATGATGAATGGGGTTATAATGAATGAAAGGGAAGTGATATATGTGGATGAGGGAGCGGGACCACGCAACCAAAATCGGGGTTTCCCAAGTAGTACCACCCAAAAACCAAATGGTCAGTAAAGGAGATCCCACGGGACTAAAATCCAAGGGTAACATCCAAAAGAAGTCAAGAGGACAGAAGCACAAACTAAGCCCACTCTTTCTGCCCCCCCATTACTCTATGCCCAAAAGCATCCATGACAAATAAACCCAATACTCAATTACCAAATGACAAGACATACCTTTGGGTTCGAGAGGCCCACCTTCAAACATACGATCAAAACAGATGGGTGAGGGACCACATTGCTGGCTCAGGTGGCGGAGAAATGGGACAATGAGTTAATTGATGGATGTAAGGGGTTGTCGGCTGCCGCCTGAGGACCACCATGGAGAAAAAAATTTCTCCTAGGGATATCACCCACGAAGTGGTAGGTAACATTTGGCTCCAACTGGGACGTGATCTCTCGAGGAAGTGAGCAAAGCTACTTGAACAGGAGGTCACAAGAACTCCAACAATCGCTCGATCACCGCAAACCTGTTACCTACACATATCAACGACTAAACTCATAGGGCAACATGTTTTTCACAATGTCTTATGATCACCCATGCTTAATGTCAAGCCATAAAATCAACAATTAAATAAAAATATGCAAGCTTTAATCTGAATGTAGCTAATCTATCATGAGAAACATCATATGACATTATTTCTAATGCAAAAAATCAACATGCAATGCATCCTACTCTAACATGGATATAGTACAATATCAAGTGTCAAGGAAAGGAGTGATGCGACTTAACCTGTTGTGGCCATAGTTTGTCATTGAGTTTAGCAATGTAAAAATAGTCATCCTCAACTTTTACATGGACCTTGACGGGCATCAGATCTTTGTCCACTAAGACCAAGTCCCACACTTTATATTCTTTTTTAGGCTTCCACTTTTTGCTTAGTTCGTGAGTCGGCCTTTTGAGGATACAGACCTCTAAGGGCAACTTCATCCAACATTAGGGCAGAAAAAGAAAGTGACCTAAGCATTTTTACTTCACTTGCAAATGAAGATGGTTTACCTAGATAACTTTGATATCTAGGACAATTCATTCAACAAACATGGCCCATACATAGAGATATGCGATATAGAAACAATATTCCACAATGAAGTAGTAAACGCATGCAGCGATTAACCCTAAAATAGCAAAAATTCCATGATCAATGTATGTGACAAAGTAAAATAAAATAACATCAATATCGTACTTACATGTCAGAGAATATATCCAACCATTATTATGTTTGCCAATAAAGAAACTCCAAGATAAGAAAATCCAATCCAAACATCAAAATTCATCCATTCTCCAATTCGTCCTCTAAGATGAAATGTGAAGTTCTCAAGAGAGAGAATGATCCAATCCAAGTGATGATACAAAATGAATTCATGTCTCTCCTATTTATACACTCATTAAGAATTTGAATTACCTAATTGGGCCTACAGTAGCCTCTAAAATAAAATAATGTGCGAAGTAAGTAACTTTTGGTGACAAGCCCACCAAACTTGCTCATAAATAAAATAATAAGCCTCTCAGGAGGTCAACGCTCATATCCAAGCTGGAGAAGCGGATTTCCATTTGGCATCATAGATGGTGATCAAGGGCTGGCAAACTAACTCTTGTCAACTCTATATTGACAGCCACCCCCGTGTACTGGATGTCTCTTGCTTGGATACCCAAAGGCATCCTCAACAAGATCCAGCAAATATGCAGAAGGTTCTTGTGGACGGGCAACAAGGAAGGTCATACCTATGCTTGGATCAAATGGGACGGTATAACTTTACCCAAGAAATGAGGGGGATGGGGCATCAAAGATTTGGATACTTTTGCCAAAGCTCTTGTAGGAAAGATGGGATGGAAAATCATGACCTCTCACAATCTTTGGACTGAGGTTGTCACCCAAAAATACATTAGATCGCTTTCTACTATGGATTGGATCCATAGACCATACTGGAGCTCCCGCAACATATCTATGGTCTGGAAGGCTATCATAAAATCCCTGCCTTTTATTAGAGATGGACTATCCTGGCACATTAACTCAAGATCATCCGCTCGGAATGGGTTAGACCCATAGGCTGGATGCGAGGGAGTACATCTATTACCCCTTGAGCTCACTAAACACCTTGTTGGAATAGGGGTCACTACTATTGATTAGATTGTTGATCCGGGTACCACCTCTATATTTGCTGAAGAATGGAAGTCTGCCATACAACTCAAACTCCCTGCACGAGGGAATGAGATTTGGCAGGATTACACCATGGCACTCTCTGATCTCAAATTCAAATAACTTGGGGGAAGGATGATTTGATCTGGCAACATGCATCTCATGGCAGATACTCTTTGAAGGATGGCTACACATATATCTACTCAAATCGCAGACCTTTAAACTCCTCATGGTGGTGGGCACTGCATATGGAAGTTAAAGGCCCCACCCCAATCCATTTTGTTTAT
Organism: Pinus albicaulis; assembly: GCA_034641835.2. Lineage (NCBI taxonomy): Eukaryota > Viridiplantae > Streptophyta > Pinopsida > Pinales > Pinaceae > Pinus > Pinus albicaulis. Next base: position 1,824,025,788 of record CM076575.1, on the reverse strand, counting down.
GTGGTGCATTCTACGCAACATTGCACCCCACTAGGGATAACCTTCAAATGCACTCCAATTTCGGACCCACATGGTGTGTATTGTGCAAGGCCGAATCCGAGACCATCTACCATTTATTCTTGCAATGCTCTGTCTCTCGGTCTTTCTGGCAACAAATACTAGTTGACCTCCACATACCTTCACAGTGGCTCGGACCCGATGTAGCTGAGGCATGGTTGTATTGATGGAATCATGCTGCCACTCACAAGGACCAAAATTTACCCCTGCTGACCTGTTGGTGCCTATGGAACGTTCGCAACAAAATCATCTTTCAAAATGCTCAGCAAAACTGGACATCTGCATCTGCATATGTTATATCTCTTTACAATTGCCTCCCTATGGAGGAGCCACCTGACCCTCCCTGCAATTTGACTCCGAAAGTGATAAACCATGAATACCCATGGGCATATTTTGATGGTTCTGCACAGAACCATGGATGTGGTGGGGGTGTCGTATTATACTTGTAATTTTTTTGTAGATGTTCTATGCTTGAAGCAACTTTACTTTTCTTACAGCAATCACACAAATAGTTATGTAAAATGCTGATAGAACATATAAGTGGATCTTATAGAAGACAAACCAGAAACAGAAAAATGTGATGGTGCGTTACAGCGGTCAACAGGATGCTTCAACCAGCAAAGTCTCCTTGATCAGCCAACCCAGAATGTGTCACAACAATCCTCCAATCAGCTACCGAGTCAACCCAAGTCAACTCCAAAAAGTCAATGATGTCCAGAAAAGTCAACGCAGGGCAGCAAGCTAAAAGTCAACGCATCAACAGTTTGGTCAACCCTTTGACCTCGATTTCTGTGCCAATGTGTACGGCCTCTCAAAATCGAACTCTCTAACAAGTTTTAGCCCTTTCGGACCATGCGTTGACCAAAGTCAACGCTGGTCAAACTTCCAGCAAAACCCTAGCTGCAGAAATTCGTCCTTCCCTTCAACCGTACAGATTTCGTCCTTCTTCTCCACACGTGTGGGCTGAACTTGTCCTCCAATGAGCTCGTACTAAATCAGATGAGAGAAGAAGATGTGTGTTGAGTTGTTGTGAAATGCTCTCCAACTTTGCCTGTATTTATATCCATCATTGGGGTGTGTGACACATCCGCTGGGGGTGTGAAACCTTAAGGCCGACCTGCACATATAATTTATTATGAATAATAAATTCAAAATAAATGTTCTGCTCATCGGATTAAGACATATTATATATGGATTTTACACCTCTCCGAAAGAGGAATCCAACAAAAATATTAGCCTCTTAATCTGAGCATCATAACATGGAGTTTTGACCTAGTTGTCCAAATTTAACACTCCCTCTCAACTAGGGAGAACTCCATCCATCAGTGCAATCAAACATCGTGCGTCATCCCGCCGTAACTTGCTTTGCTGGCCTCTTTATTTCAGAACAGAAGTGGGTCAGTCATAAAGACATCATCCCCCGACTGACATAATCAGTCCAGAGGTTCGAAACCTCTATCAAACTCATAAAGAGTATCCAACCAACCCAAAGTTGGTTCATCTGACCCGAAGTCAGGCAGAGGTCCCAGACCTCACTAAACTTGATCCCAGATCAAGTGGTTGGACAGTGCCATCCTAGATAGAGAGTACGGCAATCTCTGATGCGTCCATCAGTCTTTGCTAATAGTCTCTAGCTTTTCCACACCTCATTGGCCAAATGAGAGGTACTTCCCATGAGCCCTGAACTCAATGGGTAGGATGCATACGGGGCACAGATAAATGAGAGGCGAACCAGCTCAATAATCACAAGGTGGGGCAGAAGCATTATGAGTGCTTATAGCTTCGAGAAGCTATCCCCAAAGCCCCCCAGAGCTCCCAGAGCTCATCGTCCAACAGGACCCACATCATAGGGTCGTTCCACGACACCAAGACTCTCACGGAAGGTTAGGAACTTCACCTTCCCCAGGGGCTTAGTGAGAATATCCGCGACCTGCTCATCAGTTCCTATATGATCGAGCCTTACGGCGCCTCGCTGTACCATATCCCGAATAAAGTGGTACCTGATATCAATATGCTTGGATCGGTCGTGGAACACAGGATTCTCAGTCATACGAATCCCACTCTGGTTATCACAGAGTATCACAATGGTATCTAGCACATGTCCAAACAGCTCACTAAAGAGCTTTCGCAACCAAACTGCTTCACAACAGGCCATACTTGTTGCAATGTATTCGGCCTCAGCGGTGCTCAAAGCCACCGACTTCTGCTTCCTGCTCATCCATGAGATCGAAGCAGAACCAAGATTGAAGCAACATCCCGATGTGCTCTTACGATCCACCACACTGCCAGCCCAATCGGCATCAGTATATCCACAGAGTGTCACACTCCCGGCAGTGTATCTCAGCCCATGGTTTATCGTGCCCCGAAGATATCTCAAAAGATTCTTGGCACCAACCCAGTGAAAATGATGAGGCTCAACCATCTGTTGACTCAAAGTGTTCACTGCAAAACATATGTCCGGACGGGTGTTCACCAAGAACATCAAAGCTCCTATGAGTTGACGATACTCAGTAGGATTGGCCAAGATAGGCCCAGCAGCGCTGCCACTCAACTTCTTAAAGTTGAGTTCCATCGGTGTCGACACGGACTTACAGTCCACCATACCAAATCTTTCCAGAAGCTTCACAATGTATTTTCCTTGAGAAATGAAAATCTCTCCAGGTCTCTGCCAGACCTCCAGGCCTAGGAAGTAGTGCATCAGTCCTAGGTCCTTCATCTCGAACTCAGCAGCGAGCTCCCTCTTACATTGATGAATGAGAGGGTCAGCACCTGTCAGGAAGAGGTCATCCACATATAGCACTAGAATGAGAGGCTTCCCCTGCACAACCTTGAAGTAAAGGTTCGAATCAGCATTACTTCGAGTGAAGCCCAGCTTCATCAAGTAACTATACATCCTCTCGTACCAAGCTCTGGGTGCTTGCTTTAACCCGAGGGCTTTCTTCAACCTACAGACATGAGTGTCTCGATCCTGAACTTCAAATCCCAGAGGTTGTTCTACATACACCTCTTCCTTTATTGCACCATGCAGAAAAGCGGTCTTGACATCCATCTGATGAAGACTCCATCCTTGCGTAGCAGCAAGGGCTATGATTGATCGAATGGTGGTATATCGCAATGTTACCAGACTCGGAATCGGCAATAAATCGGCGAGGCAAAAGAGCGAAGAGTTTGAATCGGATCGGGAAAAAATCGGGAAAAAATCGGGAAAAAATCGGCAAATTCAATAAATAAAGATATACACATAATTTGAATTAAAACAAATATTTTTCATTGATATTCAATAAAGCCATGTCCAAACAATGCATAATATCAATAGATGTCCAAAATATCATGAATGAATAAGTATCTCATATATGTTATGAGTCCAAACATGATCCGAAGCACTGAGTCCTAACCAGTGACTACATAGAACCAGAAGCGCATGCTTCTAAAAGTTTACAAAATTGAAAATACTGCCAAGCAAATCAGTAAAAAATCAATCACTGAGAGTCTAAGACTCTAAGAGTGAGAACTAGAAGCAATTCCTCCCACTCCTTCACTTGCTTGACTCTCTAAGTTCTCCAAGTCATGTAGACTTAAAAGAGGAGGCTCCTCCTCTATTTGGACCCAATCTGATGCATTTGTACTTTGCAGATCTATCTCCTCAAGGTCGATTGCTGAATAATCCAAACCTGTCATTATCGTGAGACATTGAAATGTAAATTAAAGTTTGAACTTTAAAGTTTAAATTTTAAAGTGCAAATCAAATTATGAAAACTTCAAATTCATGCTCTCACCTTGTATTTGCTTGTTGCGAAGTCGTAGATTATAATGGACAAATACAAGGTCATTTAAGCGCTTTTGTGTCAATCGATTGCGCTTCTTAGAATGTATTTTTTCAAACATGCTCCAGTTGCGCTCACAACCTGAAGCACTACATGATTGGTTTAAGATTCGAATGGCGAATCTTTTCAAATCTGGGGTATCACTACCAAAATTTTGCCACCAAAGACCTAACAAATGCCAAGTGTTTGTGAGTAGTAAGCACTAAATAATAAAAACTTAAAAGAAAACAAAATTTAATAAAATATTTAACATACAAAATAAATTTTAAACAAATTTAATGAATTGATGAAGCCTTCAGGGTACCTGGCAGCATCCTAGTCCTTTCTCGTATAGCACTGGTATAGGCAAATAATTTGGCTGGCGTCCTATAATCCTGTAGTTGGGAAAAGACACGGCTTTGAATTTTTGGATCAGGGGAGCACCTTTCAATGCATGTCATAAGTCCTCTGCCAACCTCCCCATCTTCATTAAATTTGCTCTTATCATAAAAATACTGTGGGTTTAAGAAGTACCAAGCAGCATGTAAGGGGGAATGCAATTGCCTATCCCAACGTGCATCAATAATATCCCAAAGAGGCAAATACTTTGCCTCCTCATCCCCATATCTTCTTTTGATGGCCTCCTTTGTGAGATCCATCGCCTCATAAATGTAACCCATAGCGGGTTTGTCACCATCAACCATCCTGAAAGTTAGCTTTCAAAATTAATGAAATATGAAACTTTGAAAATAAAAAGAAGTTTGAAATGAAATTTTTAAAATGAAAAAAGTTAAAAGACTTGAAGTACCTGAGAACTCTGACAAGGGACTCTGTCACAGCAATAATCTCTTCAGCATCTTTCCAAAAACCGTCATTAAACACAAGTGCCACAATTTCAATGCCTTCAAGGGTCTTGGAATGTTTAGATGCCATCCACTCAAGTCCCAAGAACATCCTCTTCAGATTTATCTTTTGCTCAACCACAGATTGCAAAGATATGAAATTTGTTGCAAATCTAGTCACTGCAGGTCGAACAATTTCTTTACCTTCAGTGTATTTTCTCATGGTGTTTAGGACAATAGTGTGGTTGTACAAGTATTTGGTTATGGATTTTGCCTTCTCCACAACCTCATGTATCCAATGAAGCTTACCAATGTCCTCAAGCATTAAATCTAAGCAATGGGCAACACAAGAGGTCCAAAAAATAGTGGGGTGCCTAATCTCAAAAAGTCTACCAGCGGCCATATAATTAGCTGCATTGTCGGTGACAATTTGTACAACATGTTCTTCTCCCACTTCTTGAACGACTTCCTCCATCATTTCACAAATAAGTTGGGCAGTCTTAACCTTTTTTGAGGCGTCCACTGATTTGAGAAACATTGTGCCTGTTGGACAAGATACAAGGAAATTTATTAAAGTTCTATTCCTCTGATCAGTCCATCCATCACTCATGATGGTGCACCCTGTCTCTACCCATGATGAACGAAACTCAGTTAGCACAAGCATGACATCTTCAACACTCTCTAACAACAAATCTGTCCTAAGGCTCTCTGATGTAGGGGCTTTGAATCCTGGACCTGCAACAGCGACTGCATCAATCATAGCTTGCCAATAAGGACTTCTGGCACAATGGAAAGGTATGTCAAAATAGTACCAAAAGTTAGCAATGGCTTTCCTTGCCTGTCTATGGATATCTTTTTTCCAACCAGTGCCATCCAAGGTAGGTTGGGAACCAGGTTTTGTGCGGGGAGCAAAAAAAGTGTTAATGTTTCCACCTCCAGTGTTGAATGCAGGATGATCCCTCTGGGCTTGAGTTTGACTTTGACTTGGACTTGGAGGCATGTGTGAGAAACTTGGGAATGGCATTGAGGACTCAATAGAAGGAGATGAAAAGGGGGTATTGGAAGAAGAAACTTCAACTCCAAGAGTTCCTATTTCTTGTTTTTGCTTTGCTCTCTTAGCATTATGTTGCGTCAACATGTCAAGGGCCAAGACTGTTTGGTGTTTGACATTATCGTCAACCTTATTGCAGAGACCTATATCATGCCCATGTATCTGTGCAAGGTGGTACTTGAATCTATAGATGCCTCCACTACATTCTGCTTTGCAAAATTTGCAAAGGAGCTTGGCGCTTCCGGGAATCTTGTCACAATAAGCCCAAGCAAAATCCTTCTCCCTCGGCATTGTAGTTGTTTTGGACTTGTGTTTAAATTGTGGCTTCTGTTAAGATTGAAGAATCGAGATTTGAAGTTGTGGCTTTGCCGCTTTTGTTTAATTTATGGCTCCTGCGGCCTGCAAGACAAAAAATAAATAAAAATTAAAAATGCAGATAAGTAGGAGAGTGAAAAAGCACCTAACATGGAACTAAATGAAATAAAATAAAGTTCTCTGACTAATCACCAATCCAAAAACACCAATCTGACTATCCAATGGAACTAAGTTCTCTTCCTTTCAAAGATGAACTGGCTTCTTTCCCAGCAGATCACACCTACGGGAGCTACCAAGCGAGGTACTTTCTGCATTGAGGTCAGGAGATTGACTGTGGTATCCACCTAGTCTGTGAAAGGTGCCTTCTTAGATCCCTCGTGGGGAGAAGTTGGGTCATCTACAGGAACTTTAAACTTTATCCATTCTAATTTCTGGGTTCTGGATTTAATCCTACTCACTTTTATTTGTTACAATGTCATTTGCTTTTCTGTCTTCTTCTAGGAAGAGACGGCATTAATAATTATATCCATCTCCTAAGAAATTGTGGGGGGAAAATTTATGTTGCAAGGGATATACGGTTAAACCAAATGTGAGTTGTACATGTGTTGTAGCTACTAGCAACACAATGGACGGTATGTATAAAAGATTGTACAAAGGGCAATGCCAAAATTGCCAACATGACTAGCAGAGATCAAACTTCAAAAGGAGATCCGAGAGACCATAACAATCATAAATAATTTTGAGGGTGTTTTATCATATGGTAAACATAGCAGAACCGGAAAGGATACACAGGATTTCGATACGATGGAATCTGGGTTCTGTTGTTCCGAATCCCGATATGCAAGTGATATCTATATGGGTTCTCACATTTGAAAATGCTATCGATATGAGTTGTTTTTGGTATTTAAATGATATCTATATCCAGATTCGAAACCACTGCCTCAGGTTCAGCACAATCCATGGATGGTTCCGCCCAATGGTAATTGGAGCCGGATTAATTTTGAAGTTAACTGTTAAACTGTTAAAGGCAGAAAGCCGACAATAGACCTCCGCTGATAAAACTCAGAATCTGAACAGCATACCTTTGCTCATATGTAAGTCAAATAAAGAACTCGAACCTCCGCGCAGGAAGACAACACGAAATTCGAACTTTGATGGCTCCACGGTGAACTTTGATGGCTCGATTGACCACGATTGACGGCGCGGGCGAACGATATCCTCAGCGAGCGGGTGTGCGAAACAGACGCGGCGGGACTGATTAAAACCCGACAGTGACAATTTTAAAAAAAATCTAAAACCCTAAAAACTGCCGATTCAGTCGTTAAAATCGGGAAAATCGCCGATTTGAATCGCCGTGTTGACTCGCCGAGTTGAATCGCCGAGTTTGACTTCGGCGGGCGGTAGTCGACTCTCGCTTCGTTTGGTCGTCGAGCGTGCATGACTCGCATTAACGAAAATCGCCGAGTCCCGTTACACCGGTATATCGTGCCACAGGTGCAAATATGTCATCATAGTCAATTCCTTCCTTTTGAGAGAAGCCACGGGCAACAAACCTTGCCTTGAACTTTTCAGCACTCCCATCAGATCCATGTTTGATCTTGTAGAGCCATTTCACGGTGACAACAGATTTGTCCTTCGGTCTCGGGACCACATCCCAGACATCATTCTTCATTATGGACTCATATTCTTCGTGCATAGCATCCTTCCAAACTTGATGCTTTACGGCTTCCTCAAAAGATCCAGGTTCAGATTGTACAATAGTACTCATGGCGGCTAGATACCCTTGGTATCTACACGGCTTCTTGCTTTCTCGGAATGTCCCCCTTGGGGCAGCATGACCCTCAGCATCTTCGAGGGTGTCCCTGAGCCATGATGGTCTCTTTCCCAGTGAAGGAGATGGATCAATAGGGTCCATTGGTCCTTCAATATCAGGCATTGTCTCATCCTGCTGTTCTTCTTGATTTCCAGGCCTTTCTTCATGATTTTCTCCAGATCTTGGAAGATCTACTACTTTCTTCAGGGAAGCATCTTCGTCAAAAGTGACATCATGGCTTATCTCTACTTCCCTTTGACCAGGTACATAGACTCTATATGCCTTAGAAGTCTCACCGTAGCCCACAAACATTCCTTTCTTCCCAGTAGCATCCAGCTTACTTCTCTTTTCTTTCGGCACATGAAAATAGACAGGACATCCAAAAATTCTCAAATGTGAGACATCAGGTTTCTTACCAGAGAAAACCTCTTCGGGAGTTTTGGAGTCCAGAGCGGAATGAGGGCATCGGTTTTGAATATACACAGCAGTATTTGCAGCTTCTCCCCACAGAAACTTTGGTAGACCCTGGTCACATAGCATGGCACGGGCAGCTTCCACAATGGTCCTATTCTTGCGTTCAGCAACACCATTCTACTCAGGAGTATATGCAGTAGTAGTCTCCCTCTTAATGCCAGCTTCTCTGCAAAAGTCTTTGAACTCATTTGACTCATATTCAGTGCCATTGTCGGTCCTCAAAATCTTGATCTTCTTTCCGGTCATATTTTCCACTAAGGCTTTGAAGGTATGGAACCACATGAAAGCCTCATCCTTCTTCTTCAAGAAGTATATCCAGGTTTTGCGAGAGAAGTCATCAGTGAATGTCATGTAGTAGGAACATCCTCCCAGGGATGTCACGGGAAACATACCAGATAGATCAGAATGGACCAGTTGCAAAATATCAGATGTCTTTGTGACACTTGAGGGGAAAGGTCCCCTTGTATGCTTTCCTTCGGCACAGCTCTTACATACACCTTCATGATTATTTCCAAAGTCAGGCATCCCTGTCACCACCTTCCTTGCTTCGAGAAGGGCCTTGTAATGAAGGTGTCCAAACCTTCGGTGCCATAGTTCGGTTTGTCGGATAGTATCACAAGTCATTGCTCCCAGCGGACTTCCTCCAACCTGGTAGAGTGTACCAACTCTAAAACCAATCGAGATGGCTTCCTTGAAGCTCTCCTTCCACATGAGCACCTTTCCATCAGAGAATGTTACATTGAACCCTTTGTCTTCCATGGCCGATACAGACACAAGGTTCTTCTTCAATTTAGGTACATAGAGTACATCTTGCAAACGTAGGACTTGTCCTTGAGACAAGTGGAGGGTCACAGTCCCTGTCCCTTTCACGGGATACGTGGCATTATCTCCAAGGATAATTTCTAGATTGGTATCCTTCTCAACCATGTCAGAGAGTGCTTCCTTGAAACCAGTGATGTGTATAGAGGCACCACTATCTATTAGCCAGACATCCATAGTGTCGGGCGGAGATGTAGCAGAGAGAGCAGATACAAGAATATACTCATTTCTTTTATCAACAGCATTAGACTCCTCATACCTGGAGTTTCTAGACCTTTTCGAAGGTTGATTGTTTCCACCAGAGGGAGCCTTCCTCTTTCTTTTAGATCTGTCGTTTCTTCGATTCCCATTCCTCCGGTTGTTGTTGTTATCATCACTATCGGGAGAATCCTTCTTGAAGGGACATTCTCTAGCATAGTGACCAGACCTATGGCAAGTGAAACACTTACCCTTCTTTTCTTGAGTCCTTGTTCTTCCCTTGTCCTTAGGACCACCAGAGTTCTTCTTTCGAGAATGAGCACCATAAGCAGCATTTTTGTCATTATCGAATTCCTTCATTCTTGTTTCTTCTTGCATACATCTAGACAGAAGCTCGTCAAAGTTAGGAATGGTATTATTATTGAGAATGGTAGTGGTGAATACTTGCCATTCATATGGGAGTCCTCCAAGTGCAGTGAGAACCATCTCACGATCAGCTATTGTCTCCCCAATAGCCAGCAGATTGTTCCTTGTTTCGGTCAATTTCAGAAAGTAAGTTTGAACAGACTCATCCCGGCCCTTCTTCATATTCTTCAATTTATTCTCGAGGAATAGCACTTGGTTCACATTGTTTACTTTGAACATCAGGATCAATTTTTCATACATCTCCTTGGATGTGCCTAGCTCAGATATATAGGCAACCAGACTCTTATGTATGGATTCCCTGATCATCAGCTTTGCTTTGATCTCCCCCTTCTTATACTTGTTTTTAGCAGCAGTAGTGGCATTGGATGGAGGTTCTTGAATCTTACCCAGTACATGATCCAAGAGATCATGGTCTTCCAATTTGAGATCTAATATCATCTTCCAGGCATGGAAGTCATCCCTTCCAGTTAGCTTGTCATTCTCCTTGAATTCAAAACTTGTGGAACCCATTTCCTCCGATGGTGATTGCTAAAGATAGGCTTGTCTTCACCTCAGCTCTGATACCATGTAAGTTTTTGTAGATGTTCTATGCTTGAAGCAACTTTACTTTTCTTACAGCAATCACACAAATAGTTAAGTAAAATGCTGATAGAACATATAAGTGGATCTTATAGAAGACAAACCAAAAACAGAAAAAATGTGATGGTGCGTTACGGCGGTCAACAGGATGCTTCAACCAGCAAAGTCTCCTTGATCAGCCAACCCAGAATGTGTCACAACAATCCTCCAATCAGCTACCGAGTCAACCCAAGTCAACTCCATAAAAGTCAACGCAGGGCAGCAAACTAAAAGTCAACGCAGCAACAGTTTGGTCAACCCTTTGACCTCGATTTCTGTGCCAAAGTGTACGGCCTCTCAAAATCGAACTCTCCAACAAGTTTCAGCCCTTTCGGACCATGCGTTGACCAAAGTCAACGCTGTCAAACTTACAGCAAAACCCTAGCTGCAGAAATTCGTCCTTCCCTTCAGCCGTACAAATTTTCGTCCTTCTTCTCCACACGTGTGGGCTGAACTTATCCGCCAAGGAGCTCGTACTAAATCAGATGAGAGAAGAAGATGTGTGTTGAGTTGTTGTTAAATGCTCTCCAACTTTGCCTATATTTATATCCATCATTGGGGTGTGTGACACATCTGCTGGGGGTGTGAAACCTTAAGGCCGACCTGCACATATAATTTATTATAAATAATAAATTCAAAATAAATGTTCTGCTCATCGGATTAAGATATTTTTTATATGGATTTTACACCTCTCCGAAAGAGGAATCCAACAAAAATATTAGCCTCTTAATCTGAGCATCACAACATGGAGTTTGGACCTAGTTGTCCAAATTTAACAATACTTAAATGATCATACCCATTACAGGATCAGGATGGGATTGGGGCTAGGCACAAATAATTATGTTGAACTCATCACACTTAGACACCTTCTTCAGTTCGCTTTAGAACATGACTGCCATCATCTACAAATTTTTGGGGATTCAAAAATTGTCATCAGCTGGTTCAATATGTCATCTATATGTCACGTTCACACACTACGTCACATCTTGGAGGACCTATGGCGTTTAAAATCTCAATTTGATTCTATCATATGTTGTCATATTTTCAGGGAACGCAATCAACTTTCTGACTCGCTATCCGAGGAGGCCACGCTCCAACCTCAGGGACATGGATGATAGACGAACATAATGGACAATAGAATTTCAGTTATTATCATCGATCGTACATAGAGCAACTCCAAGTAACAAACGATCAGCCCATATAAAATGTTTTTTATAGCAGATATATTTATATATACTAAACATATGTAATTATTTTTTTTCATTACAAAAGTCTTTCACCATACTGTTACTAATGTACACCCCAACGGGGGAACATAACTGGGCTATTATTTGGTATGTGACTATGTCACATTTTTGTTGAATATGCCACAGGCATCTACAACATGTAATTTTCTGTATTAATGAAAATTACAATTTTTCCAAGGGGAAAAAAATAACAACCCCTGAAATGATTTACAAACAAATATAGTTGAGAATGAAAAGAAAATATCAATGAAGACCAAAAAGTATTTTAGCATCATAGTTCCACAAACAATGTGTATAATAATGGTGATCAATATGATTACTCCATTTAATGTAGTCAAGTTGGAGTCATGGGCCAACATAGCATGGAATTGTTCATGAGATGGACAAAGTAATAAACTGATACAAGGGTTCTCTACTTGCTATCGTCTACCCCAAAATTGAATGGCACATCTTACAGATGTATGAGGTCATATGCAAGTCCTAGGGAATTTTGGAGAAAGACTTAGACAAGATTAGTCAACACCAAAGATGATTTAACCTTTAGGAAACAACAATTCCACATGCAATTTTTGTATCATAACAATGATCAATATCAATAATAAAGTCAAAGCTTGAGTCATGGGTTAATGGGGCACCAATTATGTTACAAGCATGTGAAGGAAGTTAGAGCATTATTCAATGAATTCTAAGTAACACATGTTCATACCACTGCAAATAGATATTCGGAAAAGGCCATAGAAATATCAAACACATAAACCCCTTGTGAATCTTGAGTAGTAAAACTGATCTTTGTATTAAGTTGAAAAATATCCAGTAACATACAATAACACAACTGCTTTGCTAATGAAATGCCAACCCCTGGTGGAATTTGACCTCATGCTTCATATAGAGTCTTTACATTTCTTGGATTCCATGATCCATCATTAGGAGAATTCGAATTTCTAAAATTGACACCTATCTACCCCTAAAACAAACTCTTAATTACAAACTGACAACTAACTGTCTTCTAGGAGTTCTAATACAAATAGGAGTGAAACTCCTTAACATGTCTCAAACAACCTTATCCAAAATTTAAATACTCTCTTTGACAGCTGCTAATCCATGTCTTCGACCTTTATGATGCCTCTAGCTTTGTGGTGAAACCTGCTGATTCATGACTTAACTGTCCTAAAAACCAGGAGACAGAGTTTCCTGATTTTTAGCCCTTACCTCCATGCTTGTCTCGGAACATCTTTACTAGCCTTGATGACTATCTTGTATATGTAACATGTGTTAACATTCCATAAACTCTTCAATCCTTCCACCTGTGCAGAAAGAAGCCTTCGAAAAAATGAAAAGGAGAGGGAATATGACTGCGCTACGAAAATAGCCTATTTTCGTGGCGCAGCTTTTTATACCACTATAAAAACACCTTCTTTGACCATTCTTTTTCTTCCTTTTCAACCTGAGACTTTATTTATGAACTTGATCTTTCCACTTTCTCCTTCACGAGATTCTTCAATGATGACATGAAGAATGAGTTCTTTAAGGTGAAAGACAAGGTGCAGATTCTCATTGAGGATCAAAGAGAAAGCGTTAAGCTTCATGCACAATTGTTGGCTATGAAGGATGAGAAAAAATAAATTCTCCAAAGGTTGCATGATATGGAGAAACAACTCCTTCAAGCTCAAGAAGCTTTGTCCAAGAAAATTCTTGAGGAAGAGGTTAATCGTTCCAACTTGTCTTCAATTTCCTCCATTGAAAAGTGTGTTGGTTCTTTTGAAAAACATACAAGAGGCATCGGGTCCAAACTAATGTTTAAGATGGGCTATCAAGAAGGCAAAGGTTTGGGCAAGCATGCACAAGGCATGGTTGAACCTATTTCAGTTGTGGAGCGATCCAAGAATGTTGGTCTTGGATATGTGCAGTTTTATGGCAAAGAATTCAAATCCTTGAATGCATGTAATGCAAATTTTAAGAGAACCTTTGTTCCAAGTTCTCAAATGCATTTATGTCAAAATTGTTTTAAGGATGATTGCCATTGTTTTAAGCCATCATTGCAGCAAGTAGAGGGTAAAAATGTCGCTTATGGCGAGCCTTCTAGTTCAAACAGTTTTCAAGACAAGAACATTGATTAAGTCTGAAAAGGAAAGCTGTCTCCTCTACTAGTTCATCGTCTTTCGAAGACAAAAAGGATGGACATTCCATGCAGCAAAAGAGGTATAATCATTCACATGATCAATTTGATTATGTTTCAGCAAAGAATGATATTTTTTCTTGATCAAATGAAAAGAAGTTTTGTTGCACATTTTGTGGTGGATTTAACCATGTTGCTTCAAGTTGCTGGTTGAAAAAGAAAGCACACAGGAAGCAGAAGAGGCAAGGTGAATGTAATTTTAAGTCTTCTTGGAAGTTTGATCAGTGTAGAAAAAGTTTGTTTTTTGCAAATTATAGTTGTTAAGAATTTGCATCATGACTTTGTCAGTTTTAGCAATGGTCGATCAGTTAATTCCAGAGACAATTTATCATTTTCTGAAAAGCTCCATTTGATGAAATCGGGTAGATTTCAGTTATTCAAGGGTGGAAGAGTGGAGAATCAGTCTCCACATCATCAGTTTCACTAATCAGAGAGCTTTTGTGGGTCCAAAAGCTTCCCATTTGGGAGGTGTGATCAGGTGATCAAGTCCTTAATGGAAAAATGCTCAAAAAATTAGTTGCTCAGAAATGGTCCAAACCAAAACGACAGGAAAGAGCTCGAAAAGACGATCCTGTAGCCGCGAACGGCACTAAAAACCGATGTTGTATGAGAAATTTATTCAACTTTGAATTTTCTCAATTTCAGGTAAAAAGGCCAGTTTGACAATTTGACTTTATTAAAAAAAAAATTATTAAAAAAAGAATATTCCATAGAATATTCTCGGAATATTCCACAAAATATTCTGAGAATATTCCACAAAATATTCTACAAAATATTTCGGTGGCAACCAATGGTAGGGCGCCACGTGGCCAGCCCGGACGTCGCCACGTGGCCCCAAGAAGTCAAATATGGTCGAATTGTTTCGTATCAAAATTTGTTTGGCACAGGCAGGATTCGACCCCGTGTCGGGCCTGTGGCAACTGGGCGACCCAACCGGATGGGCTACGAGTGGTTCTTAACAGTCTTAGTTGCGAACTTTATTATAAAGTTTGAAATTGGTTTCGGCGGGGCCGTAAAGGGGCCAGCCCCTCAACGATAGAACCATAGGCTTGGAACCAAGGCCTAAACAGAATGGCGCGTCAAACACTTTTGGGTCATGGTCACGTGAATTTCGGCATGATTTTTATCATATGGTTGAACATTAAAGACTCCCACGTATAACTCAAAGTCTACAACCATATTTGCCGACAGGTGCGATCCTATGGACCCCCGTGGCCCTATCCATAAGCACCCACGATCTGGCGGAGGATTCAGTGGATTTCGCCTATTTTGGTGGTCGCCCCACAATTAGCGGTGCTAACTGCAATTCCACCAGATTTGGTGGAGGGTTTCTAGCCCTAACTGGGCAAAGTTAGTTTTGATCATAACTTTGGCAAGGGAAGTCCAATTGGAACGAAATTTTTTTTTGTTTTAGGGGTGTTGGAACAGCTTACAGAGCCATCAGGGCACTCTGTCAGAGGTTTTATCAGCGGATTATCTTGAGGAGCCACCAAGGCTTTGGAAACGGACAGTTGTATTGGGCTATGTTCATGTGTTTGAGGTGAATTTGCAGTCAATTTTTATTGTTTCCAGCACTCTGATTCTGTTTAAGCAGTTATTTCAGCCTATTAAGGCTTTCTTCATGATGTATAACTATTTTTTAGCATTATAAGAGAAGGGAAAAGCCCATTTGGGGGCTTTTGGACCCGGCAGATGTAGCCCAAGAGAGGGGTGAACTGCCTTATCAGATGCTTCTTTATATGCTGTGAATTATTGCTGCTTATCTCCAGAGATTAATACCTTAAACAGTAAATTGAAATAAGTCCTCTTAACTCAAAAAGACTTATACACTTATCAAAACATATTTGTTCCATTCCAAAACACATTTGTTCCATTGCAAAACACCTTAACATGCTTGCACACTCATATTATTGGTTAATGAATACTTTGAACCAGCAACAAATATTTTCATAACCAGATCATTGAGTGTTTACTGTTTATTTCTTTAGGCAGAGTCTGTAAGTGGGCCAAAAGCTTCTGGTTTCATCCTTTCTTTGAAAGGTGAAATAACTAGTAAAAGCCCCTACTGTCTATCTCTGTATAAGAAATATTTAGTTCACACATTTCAGATCAAATTGGTATCAAAGCTCGGGTTGAGCATTTGTTATTGTGCAAAAGGTTTTAAAACAGTGTAAGAGATTCACTGTTTTATTGGTTGCAAAATGGGCATGTATGAGTTTTTTTGAGTTGGAAGGATAGCTGTTGTTAGCTAAGTCTTGGAAAGGATTGAAGACTATTTTCCTTACCCAATTTACCTCAAAATTATCTTTGGAAAACAAACTCCAATAGTTTGTGTTTTATGGCTGCTTGAATGAGAAGGGGTCTTTACTGACATTTGTTTGAAAGCTTTGAGGACTTTTCTTTGGAAGTTCCTTTTGGTTGTTTTGACCATTTACACAATGTCAACTTCTTCTACAAGTGAAGTTTCCTCCTTCACGAGATTCTTCAATGATGATATGAAGAATGAGTTCTTTAAGGTGAAGGACATGGTGCAGATTCTCATTGAATATATGTGAAGTTTCTCATTTGAGTGTCGTTCGCAGCTACAGGATGGTATTGACGAGCTCTTTTCTATCATTCTAGTTTGAACCAATTCTGAGCAAATAAATTTTTGAGCATTTTTCCAAGTAGAACATGATCACCTGATCACACCTCTCAAATGGGAAGCCTTTGGACCCACAAAAGCTCTCTGATTAGTGAAACTGATAATGTGGAGACTGACTCTCCACTCTTCCACACTTGAATAACTGAAATCTACCCTATTTCATCAAATGGAGCTTTTCAGAAAATGATAGATTGTCTCTGGAATTAACTGATCAATCATTGCTAAGATTGACTGAGTCATGATGCAAATCTTTAAAATTTGCAGAACAACAACTATAATTTGCAGAAAAAAACTTTTTCTACACTGATCAAACTTCCAAGAAGACTTAAAATAACGTTCACCTTGCAAACTGTTCCTATGGTGAATTCTACCATTCTGAAACCAACTTTGTCCCACGCTGAATTGTGTGTCCTCTTTGCTTGCACTACTTTGCATTGACACTTCATTCACTGCATTGACTGACCCCAAAGGTAACTTGTGCAACATAATGTCATCTTCTTTCAAAGACAAACTGTTATCAAACTGAGACATATCATTAGCAACATCATGAAAAGGTAAATGCACAAAATCTTGTCGTTTCAACATCAACAAAGTTAGACTTTGACTTGCATTAACCAGCCTTTTCAATTGACATCCATGGAGTAAAGAAGATTCCAGCTTCTTCTTGTGTGCTCTCACAATGTACTCTTTCCCATCCTTGAACAAGTGATATTTGTTTTCATGGCGATGGAAGATGGCCTTTCTGTCAAATAAGTAAGGACTTCCCAAAATAATTCCTGAGATATCAAGCGGCACCACATCAAGTTCAACTGTGTCAATAAAGTGTGCAGTTATTGCGAAGCGCAATATGCACTTTCTTGAGACTTGTAAGTTTGCATCCTTGCATATCCACCCAAGTGGATAAGGCTTTGGATGTGGAATGGTCTCAAGTTTTAGTTGTTTGACCAAATCTTCTGATATGAGATTAGCTCGTGACCCACTATCAAATAGTGTGTCAATTTTTGTATGTTTTGAAATTACCCTCACATGGAATAGGCCTATCCTCCTCTTTCCTTCTTGAGTATCTTTGTGACAATTTAAAGAGCTAGAACTGGGAATTGTGTCTTGCACTACCACTTTCCCCTTAATGTTCTTTAAAACCATGGCGATACTTTTTGTCTCATCACCTGAGTCTGACCCTAAGCCTTGCTCAACTGTTGCTACAGTTTTCCCTTTTTCTTTGGTCTTATTTTTGTTCTTGTATTTTTCTGGTTTCAGTTCAGGACAAAGCTTCCAACAGTGGTCTTCATCATGACTTGTCTTTGAACAGTTCTTGCAAAAGAACTTTCCTTTTTCTTTTCTTGAATTTGCAACTCTTTTTCTTCCTTTGTTTTTGAAATCACTATCCTCATTCAAGGCATCAAAAGTATTCTTTCCTCTAGCTTCTAAATGTGTAGCCTGTACACAGACTACATCTAAGCTGGTAGGATTAAACATAAGAATAGTGTGTTGAAGGTAACTGTGCAAACCTCCTATGTACTTTAACAAAGTGTCTTGACTTTGTAAATCTACCCCAAGTAAGAGTGCTCTCCTTCTAAATTCTTGGGTATAGTCTTGCACATTTTGTCCCTTAAGTTGTCTAAAATTTTGCCAATTCATGATAGCCTTTTGAATATGAGCAAGAGGATAAAATTGTTTCTTGATAGCCGTAATAAACTCAGTCCAAGTTAGAGTTATCTTACCATGCTTCTTGATTTCCTCCCTGGTCTTGGCTTCCCACCAAACCAAAGCTGCTCCATCCATTCTCAATGAGGCTAATTGGATTTTTGTGTCATCATCATGCAGATTCTGAATCCTTAGATAGACTTTCGGTTGTTTAATCCAGTTATCTAATTTTTCTGCATTAACATCACCATTCAACATTGGCAACTCAAATTTTACATCAAGCTTTAACAAAGGATTTCTAACAGTTGTTTTTGTTTTATGTGACTGATTTACAGAAGTTGAAGTGGATGATGTGGAGGAAGAGGATGATGATGGAGATGGTGGATCACCATTTCCTCCATTCCCTTTCTTTGACTTCTCATTGTCTTTCTTCCCTCCTGAAGAATCTCCTTCTTCTCTTTGGTTTCTAGACCGTTCTCTAGCAATCCTATCATTTCTTTCCTGATAGAGGATCCTAACCATTTCAGTCATATCCAAGAAAGCTTTTCTAAAGATTCTTTCTTCTTCTTTGGGATCCATTTCTTCATGAGCTTCACCTTCTCTTGAAGACATGCTTGTGGCCTAAGTCACATGACACGAGGACACAAGACACGAAGGACACGTAAATACGAGTATTCGACACGAGACATTGTGACCTCGAAAACAAGACACGAGGGACACGTTTTATTTAAATTTAAAATATATATATATATATATATATATATATATATATATATATATCACATTTGCATATTGTTTGGCTCAATTTAGTTTTACACATTTCTGATTAGGAAAATTGTTTTTTTTCTGCGGGTTTATGCTTTGTGTAATGCTGAGATTCATAAAATCCACACATTGTGAGTTTCATTTTGGCTGTAAAATATTCAAGGAAATCCAAGTGATCCTGACTGAGACCAATGGTTTTTCTTCCAAACTGATAGCAGTGAGCATTTCTAAATCTTTAGGAAGTAACGGAGAGCAGGAGAAATATTATTGCAGTTTGAATGTGGCCATTCCACAGGACATTAAAAGAGTTCTCGTTAATCATCAGTCAGATTAGAACAAACAGCTGTCTTCTTCTTTTCTGGAAAGTTGCTTTAATATACAAACCTTGAGATTGGGGTCTATTCCACATAAGTTATACTTATAACATGACTTTATTTTGCTTAGTGGACAAGTCCAAGAGAAACCATTCTGCAAAAATTGTCCAGGATTTGTACCCTTGGGGGATGGCTTAATACTTTTTTGACATCACCAGTGAACCAAGATACATAGGCATGGTTGCAACCTATAATTTTAACATGAATCCATTACTTTATTTTGTTGTTTCTAAAAAGTTATGCACTAACACAAATAGAGCATACAATAAAAAAAAAGGTCCATTACATAAATGATATATCATATATGATATTACATACCTATGCAGTGTGTAACCGTTCAGCGTTAACGCGTTCCTCTGGGCAGTCGAGGCAGCAATGGCAAGGCAGTGCCAACGCAGTCGAGGCAGCAACGGCAACCTTAACGCCAAATAGCACTGGAGTCTGGAACTTGGAATGCACAAAGGCAGCAGCAGCAACGGGAATGCGGCCAATGGGCAATGCAAACAAAGGTTCAAGGCACGAAGGCAACAGCAGCAAACAAAGATTCAAGGCAGCAGCGACCACAACAATGGCAACGGCGACCACACCGAACATAAATGAAAACTAACAAAATTTTTATCATTTTTGTAATTTTTGGTGGAAAACATGTCCAAACGCGAGAATACGTTAGGGCAAGTATTCCAAACCTAGGACATGAGTATTCGATTTAAGGACACGCATTCAAAAACGGAGGGTACGTATTCAGTTTCGAAGGACACACCCAAAAAACGTATTTGACACGTTTTAGGTCATATTCCGTGTCCGACACGTTAAATACGGGACACGTGACCCTGGAGGACGTGTCCTGTGACTCAGCTTGTGGCTGATTCTAAGGCTAATGAGGATGAAATGGAAGTTGGAGATAATGGCACCCTAGCCCTCCTTGGTTGAGGATTATCTTGTGCTCTAACCAATTGTCCTTCCCCTCTTTTCAATTTCAGCCTAGTAAGTATCAAATTTGCAAAACAACACAATATTTCCTTGCACAAAATTCACAAACTTTTGAGCTCAACCTAAGCTCTGATACCAATCTGATCTGAAACGTGTGAACTAAATATTTCTCATACAGAGATAGACTATAGGGGCTTTTATTTGTTATTTCACCTTTCAAAGAAAGGATGAAACCAGAAGCTTCTAGCCCTCTTACAGACTCTGCCTAAAGAAATATTAAGTAAACACTTAAGAGATCTGGTAATGAAAGTATTTGTTTTCTGATTCAAAGTATTCATTAACCAATAATATGAGTGTGCAAGCATGTTAAGGTATTTTGCAATGGAACAAATGTATTTTGATAAGTGTATAAGTCTTTTTGGGTTAAGAGGACTTATTTCAATTTACTGTTTAAAGTATTAAACTCTAGAAATAAGCAGCAAGAATTCACAGCATATAAACAAGCATCTGATAAGGCAGTTCACCCCTCTCTTGGGCAACATCTGCCGGGTCCAAAAGCCTCCAAATGGGCTTTCCCTTCTCTATTAATGCTCAAAAATAGTAATACACCATGAAGAAAGCCTCAATAGGCTGAAATAGCTGCTAAAACAGAATCAGAGTGCTGGAAACAGTAAATTTTGACTGTAAATTCACCTCAAACAGATGAACATAGCCCAATACAGCTGATCATTCCCAAAGCCCTGGTGGCTCCTCAAGCAAATCCGCTGATAAAACCTCTGACAGAGTGCCCTGATGGCTCTAGAACCTGTTCCCATAGCTTCATAATGTTCCAATACCCCTAAAACAAACAAAAAATTCGTTCCAATTGGACTTCCCTAACTCAAGTTATGCCCAACTGAAGTTTTTGCCCAATGTTAGGCAAAAATCCCACTAATTGTGGGCCAACTGTAGTTAACTGCAGTTAAAATTGACAAATTTGCCTAAATTAGCGAGCGCGCTCCAAATTTGGCGGGCGGTTACCTTAGCATTTAATGTGAAGTCGTTTGTGGCCACATGCAAACTTATCCATAACAATAAAATGTTTTCGTAACCGTCGTTGTTCATTATGAACACCACTGCAGCTTAAATGTTAAACGGTTATGTTTAACCGCCGCTCCACCTAACGTTGTCAACACGTGACTTAAATGTTGCCACGTTACCTTTGAACATATGCAATATTAAATCTTTGACTTTTCGTTAACAAACAAATATTGCATTTGGGTTTAAACATTTAACCATGTTTTAAAACCATATGACATTGCCCACGTTAATATAACATTTGCCATAATTCGAATTTTAATTAATATATGGTGTTGTTTAATAATTAGTTTTTTTATCAAGGTTTAATTATAATTTAAAATTAATTAAAACATATAATAATTAATATAATATACAATTAATTTAAATCATATAAAATATTAAAAACTATATAGTTTAATTAATTTATTAAACCTTAATAAAAAAATAAAATTATTCCAAACCATAATATTAAAAAAATTTCCTTTCAAAATTGAAAGTTATTGGGCGATTTCAAAATGCAATATCTTCTCCATACAATAACAAATTTGAGTGTCGTTCGTAGCTACAGGATCGTTTTGACAAACTCTTTTCTATCATTCTGGTTTGAACCAATTCTGAGCAAATAAATTTTTGAGCATTTTTCCAAGTAGAACATGATCACCTGATCATCTTCAATCCTTCCACCTGTGCAAAAAGAAGCCTTCGAAAAAATGAAAAGGAGAGGGAATATGACTGCGCTACGAAAATAGCCTATTTTCATGGCGCAGCTTTTTATACCACTGTAAAAACACCTTCTTTGACCATTCTTTTTCTTGCTTTTCAACCTGAGACTTTATTTATGAACTTGCTCTTTCCACTAGCAATTCTAAAAACTGAAAACCAGCAGTCCTTACCTCCCAATTTCATGCAAAAATGTCAAAATTTCACCTTCAGCAGTTTCGTAGCATGCTACGAAACTGCTGTGTATACTCCTTTAACACAGTTTTTTCCAAAAATCTACAGTTTTGAGGATATTTTAAGATTTTTTAAGGATATATGTCAACATCAAATAGCTTTAATGGAAGTTCTTCTTCAAGAATGATCCTTATCTTCATGACAAAATTGATTCAAGGATTTACCATTTTTGCCCTGTTTCATTTTTGCTGCAACTGTATTTCTAGGTCTTCAATCTACCTCCACAGTTTCCTGTTGGTGGCCCTTAACTGAGCATTCATCATTCTCACATATCTAGCCTCTTTAATTACAGGAATAGTCCAAGTAAAGTATTGAGCTTCACTACTTATTGTCTTCACTACTTATTGTTTCTGGTTTGGAAACCTTTTCATGTTCCCATAAAGCCTTTATCCTCTTAAAATTTGTTTTTTCAGCAGCATGCCTTCTTGCTCTCTTCCTTAGTCTAGCAATTTCATAATTTGATGATTTCAACTTTTGTTCCATTTCTTCATAGCTGATTTTTCTTGTCTGAGTGGAAAGTACTCTGTCTTTGTCACCTTCAGCCATTGGTGATGAAAGGTCTATAAACTCTTCCTGAATAGTGGAAGCTTCCTCTGTTTCTCCTAATTCAACATTGAACTCTTGCATCTTTTTAGATTTCCTGGTTAAGGGCTTTCTTGGCTTAAACACAAATGCTGCAACCACATCCTCAAATTCCAATTTCTTAGAAGATTTCATCTTCTTAGGTTTTCCCTCATCAAATTTTATGAAATCTGCCTGTACAAAAGGGGATTCTTCAATATCAATGGCTTCCAAAATATCATTTAAGTTACCCTTTAAGCTTGGACTTTCTTCTGAGATCACTGATTTACCTTTCTCCTTTACAATTTGACTTCTTGTCAATCTCCTTTGAACTGGTTTATCAGCTGATTGTTCTTGTGTCATTTCTCTAATTTCAGCTATCTTTTCTTTTGTAGGTTGAGGAGTCTCAAGACTAACCACTGATGCTTTACTCACTTGCTCTTTCACTTGCTTTCTAGGTTTCATCTTGACAAATCTTTTTGACCTAGTCACTACAGGGTTACTGGTTTCTGTTGGTGGGGTTTCTTTAGCCTTAGGGCTAATGCCTGCACCTTGGTTTTCCACTCCAAAACCACATAAAAACAAAAATGAAGACCATTCTCTGTTGATCTTTTGAAGTTCATGTAAAACTATCAAACTATCAGTTTAATTAGGCCATGATGGAAAAGGGAAGTTTCACATCCTTGAGTTTTAATTTGCACTTTATCTGCCATCTTAGCTATACTTCGATATAGGAAGATAGGCAAATCTAAAGAAATCATGCCAGTGAAATGCAACAGGAGTTTAAAATAATATGAATATACTTTATGATATCTTCCCTCACAGGTAAAATACCTTTGAATGTTGAAAAGCAAGTTGGCATAGATGTCTTTGATGTAGTTCCTTGGAGTTGCCTTGGTTAAGTCTGTTTCTACAAACTCTGGCTTCAAAAATACCTTACATGGTTCCATATCAAATTTGAAATTTTTGAACCATCTATCTTGCCCCCAAGGAATCTCTATCACCAAAGCTATGATCTCAGGGGTTACTTCCAAATTTAGAATTCCAATTTTTGTATTTGAGCCAGTGAAATGAAGAGCAAATTCCTTTGACACTTGACTGTGTCCTCCCTGCAATTTTTCACAAAATCTCCAACACCCTGTTTTCTTGAAAGCTTCCATCACTGACTTATCTTTGACTAGAGCCTTTGTGCTTTCAGGCTCTGTTCTTAAACAATGACCAGACTTGTGATTTTTCCTTTCTTCTGTCATCTTTGACTCTGAATTCCTGTAACAAATCAGCCTCGCTTGAATTTCTATTTATCAGCCTCGCTTGCTAATAGTAGTCAGCCTCGCTTGTTAATGGTGATCAGCCTCGCTTGCAAGATCGATGAGAGAAGCTTTGGTAAGAGATTACCATGAGCTTAGCATTCAAAGACAATTTGCTTGAGTGTTTGCATGCAAACTGCAACAAGAAACCCACCAATCCTTTCGAATTTGAAATTAACTATCATGATGACACCTATATTCGAACTGATGAAATTGAATGGTTGCATGCCTTAGAAATGACTCCTAGCTGACACCTAATGATGACAAATTAACAGAATCTGACTGAATTGGTGATTTGACAAGACTTCCTACGAATCCGCAATTTCGTAGCGCGTTTAGTTCAATTTCAGGGTTTTGTGCTACGAAAATAGCAGCGTTTTCGTAGCGCAAAACAGATTTTTTACACTGTTTGCGCTACGAAAACGTGGTTTCGTGGCTAATTCAAAAAAAAAATTCAAATGGTTTGAAATTTGACTTCTAAAGAGGTTGTGTGATCTTTAAAACATGAATAAGATTGTTTAAGCTTTATTTGGACATAAAAAGGAGACTTTGAGACTCTAACCCTATCACCTACCCTTTAAAACATAAGATGACCCAAGACCTATCTAAAACCATGACTAGAAATGATGTAAATTGTCCAAGTTTATAAACAACAATTATAAAACAAAACAAAAAAAACAAAAGAACAAAAAAAAAAATTTATGGTGATAACAGATTAAGTGGTAAAAATCAATGGACTAATAACTTGTCCACACAGGTTCAATTCTTATTCAGGTATGCCCCACTCAACCATTCTTGTTGAGGAATGCCCCACTTGATTCTTATTGAGGTATACCGTATACCCCACTTGATTCTTGTCCACCCAAGTTCAATTCTTAT
The DNA here is from genome assembly GCA_034641835.2 of Pinus albicaulis. Classification (NCBI taxonomy): domain Eukaryota; kingdom Viridiplantae; phylum Streptophyta; class Pinopsida; order Pinales; family Pinaceae; genus Pinus; species Pinus albicaulis. The sequence goes on along the minus strand of CM076575.1, from coordinate 1,824,000,832 downwards.
TCAGGTATGCCCCACTCAACCATTCTTGTTGAGGAATGCCCCACTTGATTCTTATTATACCCCACTTGATTCTTGTTGAGGTATGGTATTCATGGAATGCCCAACTCGATTCTTGTTGAGGTATGGTATGCCCAACTCGATTCTTGATGAGGTATGTATGCCCCACTCAATTCTTGTTAAGGTATGTATGCCCCACTCAATTCTTGTTGAGGTATGTATGCCCCACTCAACTAGCATTTATCATGAAAGTATATGGTTAAATGCAAGTCTCAAGTGATTTTGACAAAATAGTTACCCATCCAATTTAACACTTGTGTTGAAGAAGTTTGCTCTATGCACACAACAATGACAAACAAAAAGGATTTCAACATGGCAATACAGCATATCAAACTCTATGCACACAACAATGACAAACAAAGAGGATTTCAACATGGCAATTCAACATATCAGAATGGTAATTGACAGCACTAATTTAAGTCTAATGGAGTGAATGTTTGAACTTTGAGCCATAGGCTAAAAGGGTGTTAATTCACTAGTGCAATCAATAGAGTGATAAGTTGCCCACCAAGATTTCATACTTGCTACAATTTCCCCATATGAAAGGTATGTATTACAAAGCCCGATTCTATTTTGGTAGAACAATTAGTCCTCATACTTGACGCTGAAGCCAAAGTCCACATTACACACACATCAATCAAGATCGAAAGGTATGTATTACAAAGTGATGACACCAAGTGAAAGCCCTAGGCTATTTTGGTAGAACAACTAATCTCGTACCTCACACTAAAGCGAAAGGAAGTCCACATTATCAAGATCAAAAAGGGCTTACGCATGGCAATTTTGCAAGTCTTTTCTATAATAATGATGATCAATGTTGTTAATTCAATTGTTATGAGTTATAGGCCAACAAGGTTGGCCAAGAGATTAAAAAGCAACCCACCAAGATTCAATTACCACTATCCACTATCCCACCTTAATGGCATGTGTTACGTGTTACAAAGGGATAGCATTAGTTGCGAGTACCATGAATGAGCCAAAGGGAGTTTGCTCTATGCACACATAGAACAAAAACCAGAGAGGATCTAGGTATAGTGATTCTATAGTCAAATCTCCCCTCATAATAGTGATCAATATTACTAAATCAGTTCTAATGGAAGGAAAGTTGTTGTCATAGGCTACCCAAGGACCCTTCCTCACTAATATTTAATTCACCCAAATGGTATGAGTTACACCTATTATAGACTATAGTTACGACTCAAACATGTGCTTGAGCCAAAGGAAGTTTGTTCTATGCATAGATCAATCAAAACCAAAGAGGATTTACACATAGGGATAACGACTTTTGTCCCATAATGATGATATTGCTAATCCAGCTCTGATGGAGTGAAATGTGAGTCACTAAGGTCTGTATCACCCAAGTGGTATGACTTAACCCTATATTACCGTAAACCAAAAAAGGTAAATGGAACAAGAGATATCAACAAAATGAGAAACAAGGGCCAAAGGGTTTTGGGGGAAGAAATAAAGGCCTTGCATTAAGGAAATTATCTCAAATACGAACTAATCTAGTGACTTCGAACTCCAACTGACAATTTATAATGTACCAATCCTATAAATTAAATTACATCATAACAATTGTGATTCCTTTTGAGTTGAAGGTTGTACTTTTCAAACACTGCAACGGACCAACAAATACCCCGGAAATGGTGTTTACAACCCTTGATTGTTTCTTGTAGTAGCAATATCTTGTCGTATTGTTTCTAGTAATACTGAGTTACACCAACACAAAACCATCTAAAGTCAAGTCTGGTATGGACCTTCTGGTTGTGAAACAGTTGCTCATTAATCCTCTATGCAGGAAGCCCGCTCTATGAAGTGCAACGTATCGGGGCATGTTTCGAAAAAATAGAGAGAAAAAGTCGACGCAAATAATTAAAAAAATAAACTGACACGATATTTAAAAACCACGATCTAAGCCATTGTCTTTAACCAACTGAAATTAAATTCATCAAAGAGATACACAAGAAGAGTGAGTACCTCGCAGCTCGGACCCTCCGTTTCTCTTCTTCAGACATTTGAACCGAAACCCCAAAACGCTCTGCTCTCCGCTGCCTCCTTTCCAGATCAGAATTAGGTTTTTCTGTGGCATCCTTGACCTGGGTGGAAGATAAAACCACAGTTGCTGCCGTCTCTGGTTCCGCGGACTCGACCGACGGTTGCTTCCGTTCAGCATCTCCAGATTTCTCTTTGACTTCATCCTGCTGAATTTTCTGTTGCAATTCGCGGCCACCGGATTCGACCACGGTCTGCTTGTTTGCGTAATTCTCCTGCGGCTTGTGTTGGTTTTCGCGGTCCGTGAGCGAAGAAGATGATTTCAAACCTCTAGCATCCATGGCGCCCTGCATCCCCTGGACTGTCAATTTCTTCCAGTGGATGGCTCCTCCCTTGGACGAACTGTCTGCCGTCGCCATTTCTAATCCAACCCCAAGCTTTTAAAGCCCCTTTAAGACTTGGAAAGAATGAAAGCCCTAGGATGCCATAGAAATCAAGACTAAACCCTAACTAACCAACATCCACTCTAGGGAGGCCCTGATGATGGAGGAGAATAAGATGGAGGAAACGCAGAGTGCCAATTGATAATTATAAAGAGCGAAACCGCCATAACATTCTCTGAGAGCAGAATATATTCGTGATGCGTTCAAATGCTGAATTTATATGTTTCCATGTCTTTTTTAACGAATATTTAGCTTTCTCATGTTTCTGTACTTTTTTATCATTAATGATTATGTGTTTTGCTTTAAAAAAAGATGTATTTAGCAATTTTTTATATGTAAAAATAAAAAATAAGAGCTATTTTGTTAACGGTTCAATCAATTTTTTCCACATATAAAATAAAAAGCACAGTTCCCCGGGTAATTATTTATCACCAGCTCCTTTAGAGTTATTTCTTTTATGGATTTGTTAAAAACTGTTATTATTTGTATTGGCAGTTCAATATTAAACTTTTAATTTATTTTTGAAAATAAATAAAAATTTAATTTTAAAATAATATTGATTTAAGTTACAAAAATATTGTTTAAATTTTAAATAAATATTTTATTATTCTCAATTGAAAGATAGAAAAGATGTGTGAAGTGATTGTTTGCAAAAGTGTATTATATTATTTTATATTTTATATATCATTTTATTATATTGAAAATACTAATTTTTTTATATTTCATTTTATTTTAGTGGAGAGATTATTTATTTTATATTTCATTTTATTTTATTTGAGAGATTATGATGATCTTGATATTTTTTTAATAGGGGTGGTAGGATGGGTGCTTTATGGTTTGGAAAAAGTTAAAGTTGTAGAGTATTTATGGGGCTTAGGATGTATGAACAACACCGAAGCTGAAGCTTACGCCTTCTACCAAGAGATTCGATTAGCCAAAGAAAAACAAGTGACTTATCTCATTGTTTTTGGAGACTCCCTCCTTATTCAACATTTAATCAAGGGTCCTTCACTTGGGGACAAAACATTAGAAAGTCTAATGAAAAGAATTAGGGAAGTAATGGAAGGATTATCTTCAATAACATGTTTATATGTTCTTTGTGATCTCAATAAAGATGCGGACTTATGTGCTAATGAAGGGTGTAAATTAAGATTGAGAGATTTAAAAATCAATGGTTGAATCAAGCCCTCTATTATCCCTTAGAGCTGAATGGATTGTCATTACACACTTATGAAGGACTGCATTATTAATCATTTATAATATGACATATAAATTTTGTTTTTTTGTGGGTCAATTTTCTAAGGTATATACCTACAAAACCCCCTTGTTTGTTGTCTAGTTTGGAGTCCCTCTATAAAATTTTGTAGTTTTGCTAGATAAAAGGGCTTAGGGAAAATTTTGAAAATAGAACTATGTACTACATGATATATTTGTTATGATCCACACTAGACTTGCATATAAATACAAAATTCTCCTTGTAGTTAAAAAAATAAAATAAACATTTTTAATGTTTTTAACTGTAAAGATAAAATTCTAAAAAATATTAATAATCTTAAGGATTGATAATTCAATTTGATTAGCAATAAATTATTATCGTCAATATAATTATTATTGAGATTTTTAGATGTCTTTTTATGATAATTTTATGAATAACTTTCCCTATAATGGCTTTATGAAACATGGTTATTGACGTTATTAGAGAGCCTTGTAATCTTCTAGATTATATAAGCATTCAATAAGATACTATGTTGGGGTAAACACATCACACGCACATAATAAAATCTTAAAATTAATGTTGAGTAAAATAGAACTTACCTCTAGTTGTGGTGATTATAAATAAAGTAGGAAATCCTTTCTAATCCAATAGAGAGATCTTATGATCAATCCAAGATTTAGTGTGTTGAATGGTGGAATCACAAGCAAATTATTTTTTGATAAAAATCAATAAACCTTCTAATTCACCTGTCTTTATGATGTTCTTTCCATCAAAGATCATTAACTAACTTGGACTTATTAGGGTGTTTTTTTCCCACTATAACCAACACTTCATGGGAAGTTACATAACCACATATATGGGTTTGTGGTAGTTTATGCCACAATAAGAAACATTTCTAATATACTTCCACTAGGTCCAAATTGACACAAATATAAGTTTTTTTTAATGATTATCTTCCCTTTCTAGTTTCTAAAGAAAGAGTTTCAATGAATGAACCATGGCAGTAAATAATCTATTAGACAAATATGCCTTCCATGTTGTTGCACGTCATTTTGTCACCATGACATTTGATTGTTCATATGGGTCTATCACCATCCATATCATGTTCCCTTAGAGGTCAAAAACACTCATGTTCCTAAATCAAGTCTTGGAAATTGGAGAAAAGTTATGTAAAGCCCTTAACAGATTGTCTGTGCGGTTTTTATAGCCTTTTCCTGCGCATGTGTTGAAGCTTCTTCTATTAGTCGCGGTTATCGCTGCTATGTTCGCCACTAAAACCTGCGCACCCCCGTGAAAAGCAAGTAAAAATAAAAAGTAACTTCTAGAAGCCTAGTTGGTCGAATATTCTCCCAACTGGAAGCCTCTAGAGTCGCACCAGTTCGAGCCTTATCCCTCCACTCATGGATTTTATCCCTTCGTCCAAGGAACTCAAATCCCTTCATGGGAGGAATCCATCCCTCTCTTAATGGATCTAAAAATACTTCAATCTCTCTATATATTGAGCTCAAGTTTCAAGTTGAAGGGTAGATACCAATGTGAATAGAGACTGATTTGCATAGTTTCCAAGCTAGAGAGATTCCATAGAGTTCATATTTTCTATACTAGTGAATTGTTGTTGACACATTGAAGATCACATCTTTGTGCCCATGACGTCATACTCGTCATTCTAGAGAGGAAGGCTTATCAGACTGAAGGAAAACGATTGCTCAGATCCCCGGGAGAAATTTGTACAACATCAAGGCATTCAGTTGTAAGGTTACTCTTTCTAATTTATGATAATACAAATGGATCCCTTTTTCTCATTATCTTGTTTCTGAATTCATGGAAAGGATGTCAATACTTATATTCCCTTATCACTAATTTGGATTAGCATTTACAATTTGAATTTTAAAAATTGGATTCCTCATCATGATTTTCATGGATTGCCTTTTCAGCACTGGGAAGCCTTTCTTGCAACAACTTTATCAAACCTTCCATGTTTGCTTTCAAACCATCCATCTTAGCTTCCATTCCATCCTTCAAACCATCCATATTAGCTTCTATGTCTGCTTTTAAACCACCCATGTCACATTTTAAACCATCCATGTCACCTTTTAGTTCACCTTTGGTTTCTCTTTCTAAGAACAAATTTTTTTGCACTTGGTCTTGTAATTTTGATATATCATGTTGCAATTCTTCCTCTTCATGCATCATAGTTGAGATTTCTGAGGGCTTAATGGGTGTGGAATTTTTCTTTTTAGACATTTTAGAACCCAATACTGATATATATGCTTCAATATGCCCTTAGAATCACTTCAAACTATTTTTTCAAACAAAAGTTATGCAATTTTTAAAAAATACACACATTTTTTCTTGCTTTTACACCTTTTTCTTGCTTTTTACGAGTTGGATATTGAAACTGTTGTATCTTTGTGATTTAAAATCTCTGAGTTTTTAACTTAGGTCCTGTGGTAGCCCTCTAAGTCTAATTTCAATTATTCAAGATAAAGTTATGTCAGATCTCCCACGATGACCTGATTATGCACTGGTTCAGTAGAGCAAAGTTGTAAGGGATTCCACGTGGCCTATTTAAACATTCGACTCTAAAATTGATACAAGAAAAACTATAGTCCGTGCACTTTCTACCACTTTTTATAGAACTCAAATCCGATGCTTGAAACGAAAGTTGTGACAATTTTCCCTCGGTCACCTATTTGAGATGAAATTTTGTAGCTTGCAAAAACCCTAACTTCCACATATCATATCTCCGAAAATATAGCAACTGAGATCTGAAATTCGTACACGAGGTTCAACAATATTTTGGCTCCACGTGGTTGTAATTTAAACTTTTGAATCTTTGTAGAAAAAGAAGAAGTTATAGCGAAAATGCCAAGATGTCATGTTTGAAGAAGCACAACCCTAGAATCCAAAGCTCTGATACCAAATGTCAGACAACCAATTCACAAAATAGAAGAAAAGATAGATCAACGACTTAAAACTATCTTCTTCAAGGGGGAAACCTCCTTTAAATTACATAAATGAACAATTCTTGGATGATTCAAATGACAAAAACTTATTTCTATGTATAGGAGTCTAAGGGGTCACAATATAATCAGAGTCAACATAACAATAATAATGTAAGCGCACAACAATAACAATAGTCAGATTCTATGGGGCACAACAATAACAATACTCGGATTCTATGGGGCGCAATAATAACAATACGAGGACTACATGGGCACAACATAGCAATAAGGGGGCTACACTAACAATGACAATAAGGGGATACACGAGTATTATAGGGACCCAACAGTTTGGAATACATAAAGGGAAAACATACCAACAAAACAAATAAATGTGCAAGGAGGAGTTTGAAAATATTATAAATCGTACATACCAATATATGTGGACCATTTATGACTCCATGTCTAAATGGTCATAAATACTTCATCTCATTTATAAATGATCACACATGATTTATGTATCTCTATCTATTATCTAAGAAAAGTAAGGTCCTAGATGCTTTCAAATTTTATAAGGGAGAGGTAGAGAAACAAAGTGGAAAAGTAATTAAAATCATGAGATCAGATAGAGGTGGAGAGTATTACATAATGTACATAAGTAATAAGACAAAATCCGGGTCCATTTGCTTAATTTCTTAAGGAACACGTCATTGTCACTTAATACATGATGCCTGACTCATCACATCAAAATGGTGTAGCTGAAAGGAGAAATTGTACAATAATGAACATGGCGAGGAGTATGATTAGTAACTCCACTCTTTCATTATCTATATGGGGTAAGGCTTAACAAATTGTTGTATATATCCAAAACAAGGTTCCCACCAAGGTAGTTCCTAAAACTCCTTTCGAGTTATGGAATGGTTGGAAACCAAGTTTAGGACATGTACATATATGGGGCTATTCTATTGAGGTCATGATATATAATATGTTAGAGAAAAAATTGGACATAGAGACAAATAGTGGGTTTTTCACTAATTATGCCAAAAGGTCCTTTAGGGATTCAAGTTTTATTGTTTTTCCCATACACTTAATATTGTTGAAACAATAATTGTAAGGTTTCTTGAGGATAATTGGTGGGAGTGAATGACGTGGAAATTTAAATTTTGAGTAAATACAGGCTCTAGTTATCATACCTACAAATGCAAATTTCTTAACTATACTTCAAGACAATCCAAAATATTTCATTATGGAAGAACAACAAACTATTGAAATGTCACCCCATGAGGATCAAGTTCTCAATGAACCTATTATTCAAATACCACAAAATTTGGATGAAGAGATAGGATTAAAAAGATCCTCAATAAGGAATCCATGAGCGAAGAAAACTCCAAGCTCTAACATGATGCTATGTTAGAAGATTTGGATTCAATGGCTAATAACCATGTCTAAGATTTAGTTGCATCACCTAAGGAATCTAAAACCACTAGTTGTAAATGGGTCTACAAACTGAAAAGGACTCATATGGCAATATAGAGCAGTGTAAAACCAAACTTGTGGCCAAAGGGTTTTATAGAACAAAGGTATTGATTACCATGAGACCTTTGCTCTAGTTTACACAAAGGACTCACTTAAGATAATCATGGCATTAATAACTCATTTTTTTATCTAAAGTTGTATCAAATGGATGTGAAAACAGTTGATTTTTTAGAGTTTCTTCTATAATGATAATTACTTCCAATGATTTAGTTCTTTTACACTTTCTTATTCATAATTCCATCATAAAGAAATTTCACAAAAGACAACAACAACATTTATGATAGTAGGATCATGAAGAGATAACTAAACAAATAACACAAGAGTTTTTCCTAGGAAAACCCACATAGGGATAAACCCAACAACCTTCTTCTTAGAGAAATATTCAGTTCAATTAGAGATACATCAAATTCAATGCTTATGGTCGCACTAACCAACAAGATGCTTCCACAAGACAACCACAAAGATGCCAAGTCAGACCTCCTTCACTTGTCCACAAAAATCCTCCTTGGGCAGCTCGATCAAGGTCTGTAATAGGGCTTAAAAATTCAGTGTGATTTTCCACAGTGGTTTGAACTTGATCACAGACTTGATTACACAAAAATCTTTGTCTTCATCATTTGATTTTCTCCACTGGAAATTCGTTATAAATCACAGGCCATTCTTCACAATAAACTTGGGATATATAACAGATTTCACCCCTTATGAATCTCAAACTAAATCCTTAGGAAACTCAGCTTCATTCCACAGATATCTTGGACTATATTGCATTCCTCAGGAACTCGGATTTTACTTCACTTCTCATAAATTTGGTGTTGAATTTACTCCTTGTCTCGTTAGAGAACAAAAAATATGCTTTATCATGTAGCGATCTAAATTTCCTTTTGAATGGAGGTCGATTGACGTATCTATATGCATTGGAAGGGGTCTAAATTAGTGTCTCTTGGGCCAAAGTTGACTTGACATTTTGTGGTGCCTAGAATCCAAATTTAAATGTGTGTATTTGTTTTAAAAAATTGCATAAATTTTGTTTGAAAAATTAGTTTGAAGTGATTCCAAGGGCATATTGAAGCATATATATCAGTATTGGGTTCTAAAATGTCTCAAAAAAAAATCCACACCCATTAAGCCCTCAGAAATCTCAACTATGACGCATGAAGAGGAAGAATTGTAACTTGATATATCAAAATCACAAGACCAAGTGCAACAAATTTTGCTCTCACAAAGAGAAACCAAAGGTGAACTAAAAGGTGACATGGATGGTTTAAAATGCGACATGGGTGGCTTAAAAGCAGACATAGAAGCTAATATGGATGGTTTGAAGGATGGAATGTAAGCTAAGATGGATGGTTTAAACGCAGACATGGAAGGTTTGAAGGAAGGTTTGATAAAGTTGTTGCAAGAAAGGCTTCCCAGTGGTGAAAGGGCAATCCATAAAAATCATGATGAGGAAAAAGGAATATGGATTGTATTTGTGATGAAAGAAAAAATATATTTAACACATTCTTCATGCTTGTGATAAAAGAGAACTTATTTATTGATTTGTCAAAAGAGTACTTTATAAGGCATGTTCTTCATGGTATTTTCAAAAGCATGAAGCTGAACTTTTAAATTTGGATTCTAGGCACCACAAAATGTCAAGTCAACTTTGGCCCAAAAGACACTAATTCAGATCCCTTCCAATACATATAAATAGGTCATTTGACCTCCATTCAAAAGGAAATTTAGATCACCGCATGATGAAGCATATTTTTTGTTCTCTAATGAGACAAGGAGTAAATTCAAGACCAAATTTATGAGGAGTGAAGTAAAATCTGAGTTCTTGAGGAATGAAGTATAGTCCAAGATCTTCCTAGAATGAAGCTGAGTTTCCTAAGGATTTAGTTTGAGATTCCTAAAGGGTGAAATTCATTATATATCCCAAGTTTATTGTGAAGAAAAGCCTGTGATTTATACCAGATTTCCTGTGGAGAAAAACAAATGATGAAGACAGAGATTTATGTGTAATCAAGGCTGTGATCAAGTTCAAACCATTGCAAAAAATCACACTGAATTTTTAAGCCCTATTACAGACCTTGACCGAGCTGCCCAAGGAGGATTTTTGTGGACAAGTGAAGGAGGTATGACTTGGCATCTTTGTGGTTGTCTTGTGGAAGCATATTGTTGGTTAGTGTGACCATAAGCATTGACTTTGATGTATCTCTAGTTGAACTAAATATTTCTCTAAGAATAAGGTTGTTGGATTTTTCCCTATGTGGGTTTTCCTAGGCAAAACTCGTGTTATTTGTTTAGTTTTCTCTTCATGATCCTACTATCATAAATGTTGTTGTTGTCTTTTGTGAAATTTATTTATGATGGAATTATGGATAAGAAAGTGTAAAAGAACTAAATCATTGGAAGTAATTATTAGTATAGAAGAAACTCTAAAAAATCAACAGTTTTCACATCCATTTGATACAACTTTAGATAAAAAATGATTTATTGATGCCATGATTATCTTAAGTGAGTCCTTTGTATAAACTAAAGCAAAGTTCTCATGGTAATCAATACCTTTGTTCTAAGTAAACCCTTTGGCCACAAGTTTGGTTTTACACTGCTCTATATTGCCATATGAGTCCTTTTCAGTTTGTAGACCCATTTGCAATCAATGGTTTTAGATTCCTTAGGTAATGTAACTAAATCTTTGTTAAACAACAATTTGTCACTATACATGTACTCCCTGTCCCTAATCCTAGAGACCCCTAACAGTGACCCTCGTGCTTGTTTTCCATCATGAAAATAGGCCTTCATGTCCTTTTTCAGCACAATGAACAAACTCTTTGTTGGCCATTCCTGAAGCATCTCCTTGTAAACCTAATTATTTAGAGCGGTGCGCCCTCTCCGTGTCTTGCTCACGCCGATCCTCTTCTGGGAATTTTTTTAAAAATGGAAGTGAGGCTTCGAGATCTGGAAGCTTCGTAGCGGAGACCTAGTTGTTTGTTCCTAAGGATAGAGCCGAACTTCTCCATTTGGCCTCTTTGTTCCTAAAAAAGTGGAACCACCCAAAGGGATAACCCTTTTCCCCACATAAAGTGGATCCATGCTCCCTCCTCCTTTCTATATAATGGCCAATCTCCCATAGCTCTACTAGTTAGTACAGAGATATAAGAACAACAGAGAGACTTTTTGTTGCTATAGATATCGAGCAAAAGTTGGGACCTTTTGCCCTCACATCAAGTTGAAAGAGTGCTTTGGAGACGTGCCTGGATTAGGACCCGTCGAAGGAGAGTTGCGACATCAAGGCGCAGGTTGAAACTCCTCCTCTCTATTTTAATATAATACAATTGGTTCATGATTTCCATTCTTGTCTTAATGTGTGACTGGATTATTAGTTTTCCTTGATCAGCAAAGTAGGTTGTATATGCATTATATGTTATGTTTTCATGTTTGTTGTCACTTTGATCCCTTGTGCAGGTAGCCAAGCACCGGTAGCGGTGAAGATTTGACCAAGGAATGCAAAGGACCAAAGGATTCAAACGGGAATTAGCATCAAATTGAGGTAGGTGATCTATTCACGATCTGCATGCATTTACAATCTAGGAAAGTAGGTTTCTAATTGTTCCATGTTGTTACTAGACCCACTCTAGGGCTAGAGGGATCGTCTCTATCCGCAAAGAGGATTTTCATGCATAAAAAATTTGTGACTCCGCTGGGGAGTGCTAGCCATTGAGTCTCTTATTTTCAATTTTTTTTATTTATCGTCTTGTCTTTGATTTTCATTGAAGGTATATCTCCTTGTCTCTGTAGCTCCTGTAATTGCTTACAGAGCTTTATCTCTCTGCTGAAGTGATAAGCCTGGTGTCAGTTTGGAAAACCTTTTTATTTTTCAATCTTTTCCTTGATCGGCGCTAGTATTGCTCATATAGTCATGTGAATCAGTGCGTTATGCATTTTACACAGTCATGCCTTTCCCTTTCCAGCGCGGGTTGCGGCCTAAAAAATCGCGTTGATTCGTGTGTATGAATTTTTAGGTTTTCCCTATTTTAATCAGCTACTGAGTCTTATCCTTCCGAATGTTTTTTCTTGTTTGAATAACTATGTTCCTTCTCTATTCAGTGACATTTTTGGTTCAAGTTTCATACCTTTGGTTGTCTCTTTTGCGAATCTGGTTGCATCCTTGTCTTCCTAGGATTTTTAGGTGTCCTCGGGCCATCCGAGTGGTTGCTTGCTTTGCTAACCTCCAGACTTCTCATTGAATCAGGCCTTGTCATACCTTTCAGGCTTAATGTTTGATTGGTTTTCATCTTTCGGTTGGTTCTCACAGACAGTATTTTTTCAAGTGTCAATTACGAATGCATTTGAGTTTCTATTTGCCATCAAGCATAGATTACAATTGCTTGTGTTTCAACTGAAGTTTGTTTTCTTTGAGTGATTAATCAGTGTGTGAATGAAGAGTGCTTTGTTTTGAGGAAAATGGTTCGTGTCTCTCTTTGATTTTCAAAATCTTTGCCTCTTGTATGCATGTTTGAGAGATCTCATTAGTACTTGAAGCATTGTTGATTAATTCACATTCTACATTTCACATTGTGCTTATAAGGAAAATACAAAAGGATTTTTGTTTCATTCCACTTTATAAAATAAAAATTTCATTTCGATTCGCTTCATAGTGCATGTAGTGAAAGGAATAAAATTGTAAATTTTTTGTTTCGCTTTAAAATTTCGCACTTGAAGAGAAAAGTGAATGTTGTTTTATGCATTTGTTTTGTTTCTGCGTTGATTGTGTGAGTTTCTCTCTCCCTCACTAACGTAGGATTCATTGAAATGAATGGTTATTTTCTCATTTAGGTGCATTTTAGGGGTTCATATGACATTGGCAGGGCTTTGAAACTGAGACATAATTCAAGATCAACCATAAAATTTATTCAATCAATATAAGGAGCATTTGGAACCTAACGAATCACATTTAGAGGTCTAGGCCAGAGACGTGTTCTCGCGTCGTTAAGCGTAGGAGCTATCGCTAACAGTTTACGTTACAACCCCGGGGTGATATCCCATCCTGCGTATGGAAGTATATTGATGTATGAAAAAAGTATATTTTTGGACGCTCTGATCGAACGATTACGCATCAAAAAACACTACTACAGATTTAGACTTCCACGTACCGTCGCGTATATTTTGGGAGACACCACTAGGTTGCAAACTTGCCATAGGCAACTGAGTCGGCTGCCTTGTAAACGTGATACACCAAACACAACATTCAGAGAGATTGGTTGTCGTACGTTAAGTCCTTGGTCATTTCTCTTTCATTTGATCACTAAGGTGTATATTGCAGTTCACGGTTACCTGGTAATCGTTTTTGCCTAGCTTACCCCTTTTTCATTTATTTCATTTTTTCTAAAATTAATTTCCCACGATCACATGGCTTACCTGTTAGAATATTTATGGGCCTCATCATGAGTAAATATTTATAAAGGTATTGTTTAAAGCCTTGAATTAATCATATTTCTCCTCTTCTGCTTTTTTAGATAAAATCATCGTGGCTGAACCACCAAGTTCAGTTTCCTCTCCGTCCATTCCTTTTGAAGGGACATTATCACCTGTCTCTTCTAATTCTCCACCTTGGACTAGGACTCAAACTGATGAGTTCACTCTCGTTCTGAGTATTCAACCTCTCGCTTCTCGATCTCCACCTGATGTGCCAGTAGGCTACGTTGCCTACCTTCTGAATCCATTATTTGATCCCATTGAAATGTCCCCTCAATAACCCTATAGTCCATACGATACACCTGGTGTACTATTTGTGAATTCACCGTGTTCATCTCGAAGCATTGCCCATCAGTTATTCCAGATGGCTTCTAAGTGAGAAGTTTCATCCCCCCTGGAGGTTTCAAGCACCATAAGTGGTGTAGATGAGACTACATATGAGGGACCTCAATTCCCTCACGAGGTTTTTCCTTACGTGACAACTCAGCCTTCCTCGCAACCATACATTCCGCAAAATTACACCTCGTTGGGACACCTGATGTCGAATATGTCAAGTGGTACACCTTTGTATTACAATACTATTTTGTAGAATACTGGAGTATGTTCCCCTGGTCAGAGTGTTTCCAACGTAACCATTTCTATGTCTGCTCAAACCATAGTCATGCCTACTTCTGCAAAGCCAACTATTTGCGTAGGTGTTTTAGTACCTCCTGTCTGTACTCCAGTGTCGATTCCTTTGACTTCGGTTTCTGGAGGAGGTCCTATCCTATCAAATGTTTCCCAACCTACCATTGGACCATCCGCGAGTGGATCTTCAGCTTACATTTTGAATTCCTCTCAAGCCGCTAGTAGCATTCTCATGCCTGTCGGATCATCCAGCCCAATAGGGTTGGAGTATGACCAATATCATCAATTTTTGTAGAATCTTAACCAACAATATTATCTCTCGTTTGGTTCCCAACAGTTTCAAACTCAGGCAGTAAATCCTCAAGGATTTCAAGGGCAACCTAGGTTCTAGCTAGGGGGTTACTTCTATCAGCAGGGTTTTAACTATGGTCAAAATCAACCTTATGGACCACAAGGGAAACCTTTCGTATAACAGGAAACACCTTACTTACAACTTAATCAACCCTTTGTCCATCAAGGCCAGTTTTCCTATTTTCATCAGGGATAACCTTCTAGTCAACCAGGCCAACCCCAATTTCAACAGGGTCAACCTTTTTTCCAGTAAGGACAACCTACCATTCAACTGAATCTGGTCTTTGTTCAGCCAGGTCCTTAGGTACAACCTAGCCATCAGGTACAACATGGCCCTCATGTACAACCTGGTCCTCAGGTACAACTTGGTCCTCAAGCACAACCTAGTCCTCAGGTACAACCTGGTCCTCAGGCACAACCTGGTCCTCTGGTCCTCAGGCACAACCTATTCCTCAAGCACAACCTGGTCCTCAAGCACAACCTGGTCAACCTCAGCAACCTCAGGGTACGATCTAGTAACCCCAGGGAAATCGATACCAAACCTTCTAGCAGCCGCAAAATCTGTATGTTGGGAACTATGGTCAACCTGGAACTTAGTGGTCTGTTGTAGGTCAGAATCCATTTTTGGGTCAACAACCAGGATATGATCCGAATCCACAAGGTTTCAACCCTTATGGATAGTACTAAGGTTTCAATCCTTATGGGAAAAAACCTTGGGGGCAGCACCCTTGGGGGCAGAATTAGTCCCAATTCGGCTGGCATCTACAAATGGGCATGTATCAAAGAACCAATCCCATGCCTTTCAATCCACAATTGTCATTTCTCGCAACTTTGGAACTTCCTGATGTGTCAAGATTGACTAATGATCCAATTTTGCACAATCCGTATTGGTTCTCGGTTCCGACCAAAATTTCGAGTGATTGCCCCAAGTTTCAAGGAAAATCTAGGGAAGACCCCCAGACGCATGTTATGACGTACCATCTTTGGTGCTCATCCAATTCCTAGGTCAATGATTTTTTCCATTTACGTCTCTTTCAAATAGCGTTGACTGGTGTCGCTGCAAAGTGGTACATTGAACTCCCGCGCGAGACTTTTCAAGATTTCAATTCCTTAGGCATAACCTTTCTCATGCATTTTCAGTTGCCTATTCATTATGAAAGAGGAACCCACCTCCTGACATCCTTAAAGAAAAATACTGCTACACACATCTCTAATCATATCCATGAATGGAGAAGGCATAGTCGTTTGATCAAATTTGACATTCCTCATCAACTGTTGACAAAATGGTTTACCAAATCATTCGTCAATCAGATCACTAAGGATATCGCTATGGGGGCATCTTTCATAGAAGAGCAAGACATAGCTCATGCCGAGTATCTTGATCTGGTTTATTCTCAGTCTGGCACGTTATATGATACCTTTCATAATGCCTCGCGCTCGATCTTAGTCTTCAGCCTCAAAAGCTCCGGTGACACCACCGATAGACATCATCATTGGTTATGTTTCCTAGACTTCACGGAAGCCTTCTTTTGCTTCTAAGCAGAAATCGTCTTCTTTCTTTGATTTTGTTCCTCAGAATCCCCCAGAATCCTGGAAAAACTTCAAAGGTCAACACCGTTTAGTCTCATGTGGCTGAAAAATCCTCTAAAGGAAAGAAGAAGGGAAAAGGAAAATATAAATATGATGTCCCAAAACATGATTCCTCCAAACCTCACACTGATTATGAAGCTAAATGTAATCGATGTATCCTTGCCTGATATGTGATGATGAGAATTACACCAAGGACTATCCACGATGGGTCGAAGTGAGTCGATTGCTCAAAGGCACCCAAGGAACTCCAATTGTTCTTAAATAACTGTTTCCATCATAGCAGATTCAAATGGTGGAACAATCTCAATCTTCCACCCCTTTCGATTCTCAAGTCTTCATGATGAATGGTACTGCACCCATATCCACTACTAAGTCGAAAGATTATGTGGAACCATGTCTAGCGGTGGGGGAATAAATCGTAGATGCTCCTACTCCTTCTCCCCCCCTCGCTTCCAGCCCTCTTCATATTCAAAGGCCTCATTCTGAGCCCATTGTTCGACCACCTTTAAAGGTGTTTTCTGCAAGTCCTCCTATAATCCAAATGCCCACACTCCTCAACATTATAATATTGTTAAAGATCTGGCTCAGGTGTCATTCGCTATGTCCATGCTAGAGGTGCTTCAGAGTTGTCCGTCACAACGAAATGCGTTGTTATCCACTATCGGAGGAGTTGATCCTGTCAATTCAAGCCTTATTACTTTTGATCTGGAGAATTTCGTCCCGTGTCTCCCTCACCAACTTACTTTAATTATCCAAGTTGGGATTAATGGTAAGAATATCCATCAGGCAGTCGTGGACAAAGGTGCATCTACATGCATTATGTCTGTTTCGTGTTGGAAAGCCATTAGTTCTCCAACTCTCAATCAGTCTTTGAATACTTTGAAGGCCTTCGAGGGAGATTTTATCGTCCTTTTGGTATCCTTCCAAGGTTTCCTATCATGTTGGAAGGAAAAACGGTCAACATTGAGGTTGAAGTTGTTGATGCCAAGCTCAATTATAATCTTATCCTTGGTCGTAGTTGGACTCATGCTATTCTTTGCGTGTCATCCACTCTCTTTCGTGTTCTCCGTTTCCCGCATGAAGGAAAGATTATCACTATTGATCAGTTGTCCTTTTTCGCTTCCACTTCTTTTAAAGTTAATGTTCCATATGTAGACCATACCACCACACCGTATGAAAGTGTGGGGGCATGAATTTTCAAATTTTCTGCCCTTATGGGTCTATTTTCTCTTCCCCCACCAAACACTGCTCAGGTTAATATGATCTCCACTTCTTCAGATCCCTGGATTATCCCTTCGCCTGCTCAGGTTGATTCGTTTGGTGATGTGATGTCGTTAAGCCCAGTAGAGGTAAATTATTGTGAAATCATATCGGCTTCGGCTAATCACTTTGAACATGCTACTCCTAGCATGCATTTTGATGCGTACTCCCAATCTCCCTGGCTTGGTTCCTTGGATTCATTTGATCCCCTGAATGAGGCGTTTCCATCCAACGAGAGTATCGAGGAAGCTATGTCTCTCGAGGAAACCCCTTGGAACGATATTCATCACCGTTCGTCATTTCTCCCGAGTCATGGAGTAGCTTAGTCGTGTCATAAAGATCTCGCTCCCCATGTTCTGCACGACCCTCTCCCGACCTCGATGTCGGCAAATGAGGTATTTTCTGAGGGGAACATGGGCAATTACTGAGAGTATGCCTATTGACATTTCTATGAAATTAGGAATTGTCGAGAATATTCATATAGGGGTGACTTGCTCTCCAGATGAGGTCAAGCTCTATACTAGTTTCTTTCAAAATTTTCGAGATGTTTTTGCATGGTCCTAAGAGAAAATTCTTGGCATCGACCTGGGTATGGTGGTGCATGAAATACCGACTTACCCTGACATGAAGCCTGTTCGTCAACGACTTCGCCCTGTGCACCCTAGAGAGGTCACCACCATTAAGGGAGAAATTAAAAAACTTCTTAAGGATGGATTCATCTATCCCATCCCATTGACAGATTAGGTGTCCAATATTGTCCCTGTCAATAAAAAACAGGGTACCATTCGCGTTTGTGTTGATTACTGAGATATGAATTAGGCCTGCCCGAAGGATAACTATCCCACTTCGTTTATTGACCAGATCATCGATGAATGCGCTGGGAGTGAGATATTCTCCTTTATGGATGGTTTTTCTGGCTACAACCAGATTAACATCTTACCCGTTGATCAACACAAGACTGCCTTTATCTGTCCATGGGAAACCTTTGCTTATAAAAACTCCCTTTGGTCTCAAGAACACTGGTGCTACTTTCCAGCGCGCGATGTCCTATGCTTTTCATGACATTAAACACATCGTGCAACCTTATCTGGATTACCTCCCTACTCATTTAGCTAAGCATCGCAACCATCACGCGCACCTTCGAGATATTTTTCTACGCTACCGTCAACAAAATATTCGTTTGAATCTACATAAGTGTGTTTTCAGCGTGGAATCTGGCAGACTCCTTGGGTTTGTCGTCTCTAAAGAGGGCATTTGTCTCCATCCCTTGAAAGTCGAGGTTATTGTAAATTTACCCCCTCCCTCCTTTTTATCTCAATTGCAGAGTCTGCAGGGGAAAGCTAATTTCCTACGTCATTTCGTTCCCAATTATGCATAATTTGCTAAGGTTTTTACATGATTATTGAAACAAGGGATCCCATTTATGTGGGACGAAGTTGCTCAATGCTCCTTCGATGCTTTAAAGAAGGTTCTCATCAATGCTCCTTTACTGCATCTCCCAAATTACCATCGTGACTATTTTTTTATACTTAACAACTTCCTTTGGCACCATAGCTATGCTACTCGTTTAGGACGACAATGATGGTACTGAACATGTCATCTATTACCTCAGTTGTAACCTTATGGATGCAGAGACTTGATATGCCCATGTTGAGAAACTGGCTTTAGTTGCAGTACATGTTGTTCAGCGCTTTCGGTATTATATTCTTTCACACGACTACCGTGATCTTCAATTGCAATCCTATGACTTATATCTTAACCCGCCAGTTGCTGGGGAGAAAATATTCAAAATGGATTGTCATTTTACAAGAGTTTTATTTAGAATTCACTACTTCCAAATCAAAGAAATCATTGGTTTTTGCTGAATTAATATGCTCCCTTCCTTCTGCCTCCACTCCATTTGATCTCGATGAGCACATTCCAAACGAGACTATCTTCCTAATTAGCACCGTTGATCCATGGTACGGTGATATCATTGTGTATCTCTAGACCCAAACTTTCCGATATGAGTTGGACAAGTCTGATTGTTGACAGATTCGACATCATTCCCAACAGTATTGTATAATTGGGGATACTTGTACCAAGTTGGTGGTGATTCGATTCTTTGCCGTTGTCTGACTTTCGAAGAAGCTGAGAGAGTGCTCAATTACTGCCACTTCAGGGCATGTGGTGGTTATATGTATGGCTATGCAACAACTCAAAAAATCGTTCGTGCTGGTTCGTTCTGGCCTTCTATTTTCAAATACTGCATCCTTGTCATCTGCAAATTCCATGCTTGCCAGATTTATCAGCGCAAGATGTGCACCCCACCCGCACCCTTACACCCAATTGTTACCGTCGGCTCGTTTTCCAAATGGGGCATTGACTTCATGACATGTAACCCTCACTCAGCCAGGGGGCATGCTTATATCATTGTCCCTATGGACTATTTCATGAAATGGGCCGAGGCGATGCCTACATATGCTACCGACGGTAAAACTGCGGCTCAATTTCTCTTCAATCATGTTATCGCACGATTCAATGTTCCTCAGGCCATTGTCACTGACCATGGCTCTCATTTTCGCCACTACATGATGGCTGAGCTGACTTCTCAGTTGGGCTTGTGTCACGACAACTCAACTCCATACAACCCTCAGGACAATGACCAAGTTGAAGCAGTAAATAAGGTTTTAGTCACTATGCTTCAACGCACCATTGGGATGCACAAGTCAAATTGGCATCTCATGTTGTTTTTAGCTCTCTGGGCATACTGAACCTCAGCCAAGAACGCTACTAGATTCACTCCATTTCGGTTAGTGTATGGCCTCGAAGAAACCTTATTGATTGAATGTGAAATTTCTTCGCTCAAGTTAGCCATCGAATTACTTCTGAATACCTCGCCAGAAGAGGAACATCTCTTGTACTTGGAACGACTTGATGAAACTCGACGCTTCGCCGCTTTGGTTACTGAAGCACAGAAGAAATGGGTCAAAGCCCATTTTGATCATACAGTTTCTCCACATGCCTTCTCTGAAGGAGACTTGGTCCTTCTTTACGACCAAGCACACGATAAGCTGGGGGCAGGAAAATTCAAACCCATGTGGCATGGGCCATATATCGTAAAACATGTTTTGAAAAAAGCGGCCTATGAGCTGATTGATTATGAAGGTTACCCTTTGGATAAACCCTGAAATGGGATTTATCTAAAGAGGTATTATGCATGATTTTCTCGTGTATTTACTCTTGTACATTAGTGTGCTTTTCATTTTTGTACATTTTTGGTCTAGTGTGTGTTTGCAAGTGCTTTTCTTGCTTATCTCGTTTTACTTGATTTGCATATGTCTTTGGCTCCTTATGTCGATTTCGCTGATATTCCATCAGACACCCTCAAATCTTGAGAATGTATCTGCGTGTTTGTTTGTTAGAAAGAAATTTTGATTACATCACATATCATCATATTCCACGACACATGAATACATTAACAGATGCATTGCCTAATCATGTTCATAGACATTTGTGGAGTTTATAATAATCATAACATAACATGAAATAGGAAAATAACACACACATATATTGATTGGTTTGCAAATAGTGTTTACAAGTACATCATAACCCCACTCAAAAAATAATACATGTTCTGATACATAGCGAGACTCACAAGTCTCGGTAAAACTATAGAAAAATAAAATATAATCTAATCCACGTGGTGGTCACGATAGCAGGCTACTACTTGAATCACTCGAGTCAGCAGTCAATGGATGCGATCTAATACCTCGATAGTGTGTCGGTGGTACTGACGGAGAATGTCTCCCATCTATGCATACTTTGGAATCTCGGTGGTCAAGGCATCCAGGTTCCTCGCAACCTCTTCTTCAGGTCTCGTTCCTTCCACATAATGGGCACCCTCGAAATCTCTTGCCACCCTCCTGGCGATTGGAGACAACCCTACTGGCCTCTGTGGTCCAACATCTATGATATATAAAGCTTCGCAACACTTCATATATATAAAAAAATTCATATAAAACATGTAAAAATAACAAAAACGTGTTTTTACCTCTGTCATCCCAATGCTCGCCCGCTAGAAGTGGCATATCAGGGTCACCCCATAAATCTATCCCGGAGTATGGCCAGTCTTCCACTATGATTAGCTAATGCCTCAACCATGTGAAGAAGGCATGTCTGAATGACATCCTCTACTCGCCTCCTTTGCGAGGCATCAATGCTGCCCACCTTGCCAATCGTGGCTCTCATGGCACTAGTGCCTCTATCTCTATCGCCTGGTACTGGAATAGAGGCACTCACTCTAAGAAGAAGGTTGTTAGGATAGACCCGTACCCAAACTGCTTCAGCTTGTTGTTTTTACACTTTGTGAGTTGTTTCCTCATGTTTTCACTATGGCCTCACACCAGTTGAATATGGTTGTTACACAACATTTTGTCACTGTCCCTGCAATCCCCATCTCGCCCATTGGAGGGTCATTTATGTGATAAATAAGAAGTGTCATGCCTTGCAAAGACCATCATTGCATCCCTTTACATGAGAGAAATATTATTTCTGTTGACAATTCCCTGAACAGAGCTTCAAAAACCGTTGTTTTTGCCTTGGCGCGAGTAGTCAATTTTGCCCTCGCACCGATGAGGAAGATTAACACTGGGCCCCGCGCCAGTTGGCGCTCTATCTCAGTTAGCCACCCGCGCCAAGCTGCTTATGAAATGTTTTTTAAAAATAGAGGTGGAGATTCCACTCCAACAACTTCGAGGATGAGTCATTGGGAGTGGTTGGACTGAATAACCACGGACTCCCTCCTTTATTTTATGGTTTCCACCTCTTATGGGAACATCCTAAAGGATAGGCCTCCCTCCCACCTTTGTACGTGATCCGGATTTTATGCAGGAACGCAACAGAATAAACACATAACCATAAATACAGAGATGCAGCGGAAATAACACTTCATTTCATTAATATCAAATAACAGAAAGATGCTTACAGACATAATGGAAATAAAATAGCTAGGGTCATTTTTGTAGATCTACGAGAAGAGAAAAGTTAGCTCTGGACCTACGAGCGTATTCTGATGAGGCTCGAGGCCTATTTATTGTTGAGAAACAATGTGAATTTGAAACGTCCAAGAACTTCTTAGTAGGAGATGGGCGCCAAAAGCTGTGGGCGCCGTTTGGGCTAAATTGGTGGTTCAACTTCAGGAACATAACTTTGGCATTGTTTGATAGTTTAGCCGCGTTCAATATTTGGTCAGAAAGATCTATCAGGAATACGAGCATCGGAATGAATTTTATACAAAATTAATTTGGCGCTCATACCAAAAAACGTCGTTTAGGGCCTCAAAACGGCTCGGGAAGTTCAGGACCCGAAAAACTGCTAAAAATAGTAAGTTTTGTTGCAACTTGAAAACTGAAAGAACTGATGATGGGGGTTCAAATGGAATAGGTGGGTGGCCACCAATATCCCCCTGGATCATTAAGCCCCCAAAACGGCTCCGAGAGTGGAGGACCCGAAAACCTGCTAAAAATAGTAAGTTGTGCTGAATGTGAAAATCTGCAAGAATTGATGGTGCTGGTCCAAATGGAATAGGTGGGTGGCCACCGATATCCATCTGGATCATTCCTCCCTCCTTAGGAAGCAATGGTCCCCATTGCGTTGAGATCCTCCATGAGATGAGGAAAATTCTATTGAACTGAGTATTAGATGTGTTGAAGATGCCATGGACCTGCGGGTGGACATGCTGGATGCGTTTAGTAAATTTGGTTTCTTTATCGGCCTCATACAGTACATGTTTGGATTCTGTATGTGTAGTTGCAGGATGTATGGAAACATCAGGTGGTGGTGCATTGGGAGTCAGATCAATGGAGTGCTTGTCCTGACAGTGTAGAGGAACCTCTATGAGTGAAGAGAAATTGTCATCGTATTCCTCCATGACTTTGTCCATCTGCTGCAGCCGTGAAAGGGAGCCCTGTTTCGAGGTTGTGGCCACAATATTCTTCTTTCCCTGTGAGCGAGTCGTAAGGAAAATGAATTTCCTGGTCTGGGAAACAATCTTACTGCGTTGTTTTGCAGTAGTCAAAGAGATGGCAGGAGGCGGTACTACCTCTGGTATCCTGTACAAGTTATTTCCCAAAGTAATAATAACAGCACGAGGCCTAGACTCATACACAGCATGTCGTCTCCATAAGTATGGTTGGCCCAATAATACATCAGCTACATCAAGAGGAGCAACATCACACAATACCTCATCCGTGAATGGCTTGATACTGTATGGAAGTCGGCACTGCTGGCGGATGCGGAGATCTCTCCCTGGGTGGAGCCACCCAATGGTATACGGTTGCGGGTGTGCTATGGTTGGTAGGCCGAGCCACTTCACGACGTCTGCTGAAATGAGGTTCTTTTGGCTTCCGCTATCGACGAGAAACTGCAGCGGAGAACCCTTCACCCACATCTGCGACTGGAAGAGGCGCTCCCCCTCCTCTGGATCCTCTGGACCCTCCTTCTGGATCTTGGTGGTGGCAACAATGGCACTGGGATCCGTATCAATGATCTGCTTCCCTTTTTCATTACCTTTGTCTGGTTCTAACTCAGGATCAGAAAATGCATCTAATTCGGGTGCCTTTAGTTCAGCCACCAAAGATTGTTTGGCCCGACACTCGTTTGTGCTGTGAGTGGGGCTGTTATGAAATTCACACCACTTCCCTGTGTCCTTCTTTGGATTTGTGGTATTGCTCTGAGTCGCATTGCTTTGGCCTTGCCCCTTGTTCTTCGGTTCGGGGGCACCTTTCGGATTCGCAGATCCAAAGTCTCGCTTCCTTTGCTTAAATTTCTGCTCGATCTTGGCGGCATAGCGATATGCCGTGCCAAGCGATGTAATGTCGAGGAACTCCATTTCCTCCTGAATGTGTTTGTGCAGACAGCCGCGGTACTTGAGCACCAAATGTCTCTCTGAATCTTTAATACCCAACTTTGTGCGCAGGGTATGGAACAGATTCGTCAATTCGTGCACATCTTGATCCTTTTTTTGCCGCAGCGTGGTCCATTGGATGTATTTGTCCTCATAGCTCCCCACGGGGTAATATTGTTCCTTGATGCCATCTCGGAACGAATTCCAAGTGGGTGTGGTCGAGAACAGAGAGGGTTCCCCTTCGCCCTCTTGCTCACAGTAGGTTTCCCACCAGTCTTTGACATGGGGGGCGGCTTTGAGGAGAGCAAAAATAATCTTTTCTCGGTCAGAGAAGTCATGGACCGAGAAATACCCTTCCAACAAATTTAACCATCTGTCTATAGCGTCTGCATCTATTTTTCCTTGAAATATAGGAATGTCAAAGTTTACCTATACCTTGAAGGGAGTGGCACCTCCAGAGTGGCTGTTGGATGCAGATGCGCCATATGTGGGCAGTCGTTGAAGGATCTGAGCAAAGTTATCCATCATCACGTTCCTTTGTTTTTCGAGGGCCTCCTCGAGCAATATTTTGATAGGATCTCCTGCTCCCTCGTCTTTCTTTTCGTCCCCCATGGGCGTCCGTCGAGGTTTGCGAGGCTGATCTTGCAAAGGTTCCACCAGATCAAGCCCTAGCTCCTTATACCCCGACCTCGTTGGGGACATGCGAAGAAAAAACAAAGAAAAGACGATCCCAGCTCTGATACCAACGATCGGATTTTATGCGAGGCATAGCAGAATAAACACATAACCATAAATACGAAGTCTGGCGGAAATAATATTTCATTTCATTAGTATCAAATAACAAAAATATGCTTAGAGACATAATGGAAATAAACTAGCTAGGGCGTTGGTAGTGTATCTCTCAGAAGAGATGTGGCAGCTACAAGCCTCTGAACTGTGTTACAATGAGGCTCGAAGGCCTATTTATTGTTGAAAAACAATGGAAAACCCTAAACATCCAAAAACCTAACCCTAGAAGATGAAGCGCCAAAACTATGGGCCCCGTTTGGGTAAATTGGTGTTTCAACTGGGAGCATAACTTTGGCACCGATCTCGTTTAGCCGCGTTGATAGCTCGTTAGAAAGATCTATCAAGGAATCTGGTATGAGGCAATTTTATCGAGGAAAATTGTGACTTTCATACCCAAAAACGTCGTTTAGGGCCTCAAAGCATTTCCAGGAAGTTCGGGACAGAAAAAGCGCTAAAAATAGTAAGTTATGCGAGCGAAAAAGCGAAAGAGACAATGGTAGAGGCAGTGGAATAGGTGGGTGGCCACCAATATCCACTGGATCATTAAGCCCCCAAAACGGCTCCGAGAGTGGAGGACCTGAAAACCTGCTAAAAATAGTAAGTTGTGCTGAATGTGAAAATCTGCAAGAATTGATGGTGCTGGTCCAAATGGAATAGGTGGGTAGCCACCGATATCCACCTGGATCAGTACGGATCTTAACCTCCTCCTTTTCCTCTATAAAAAGAAGTTATCTCTCCTTGCATAAGCTAGCTGAACATGGAGAATTGAGTACACTATAGCTGAATTGTTGAAGAGATAGAACAAGGAAGAACTTCATTGAGAGAGCTTAAGCCCATGCCTTCGTCCCATCTGAATCTCCTGACAAGTATCTGAGACGCGCTTCGGCTGAACCTCGCTGGAGGATATTGCGACGTCAAAGCTTTGGTTGTACCTCTTCCTTCTATCAATACATACACGTGACTATTGTTTGGTTCCCATTTTGTGTTATGTCATTAGTTTAATGCAATATGCTTAGCCCTCTTTGATTGGATAGTAGTTATGAATGAAGTTATTATGTTGTATGTTGTTCTTGTTTGCTGATCTATGTGCAGGTATCTAAGCATGACTGCAGAAGGATTGTGACTTGCCGAGGCAGGAGCGAGAGGCCACCACCACTACAGCTATGACGACAACATTGGATCCCAGGTAGGTTGATCTATCGTGTCCTCTTTTCATTCAATAATTAGGAATCAACACTCTAACATGTCTCTTTGTTTTTAGACCCACTCTAGGGATAGAGGGATCACCTCTGTCCGCTGAGGGGATTTACTTGGTTAATCAACTGAAATTGGCAACTCCATTGGGGAATCAGTGTGAGTTTGTCGTTTTAGCTTGTTTGGGTCAACTTCGATCGTTGGCTTGCTTGTTTGTCTTTTTATGGTCTGCTTGCTTGTTTGATATCCCCTGTTCAGCTCCAGAGTGTCAAGATTGACCTTTTCTCATTGAGTTTTCCCTTTTCCCATAGTTATCCGATTTGGCGCACTTTTCGTTTGAATAGTCGCCCCGATTGGCGCAGGTTGCTTTTGGTGCAGTCTCGCCAACCCCTATTTGGCACTGAATACGGCCTCACAGTCGCGCCGAATCTTGTTGGATTTGGTTTGCCCTCCTTGATGAGTCTTTTGGTCAGTTGTGCTTGACTCTGGGTTTATTTTTGTGTGTGATTAAGCCTTTGGGACTGTTTTGACTGCTGTGGGCCTGTTTTCCTCAGTCGTTTGTCTATTTTCCTATCAGTGTAGATTAAGGCCTTAGGGTTTCTAAGTGTCTTTATGCATTGAGCCTTCTGTTTGGAAATCAAGTCTCGTCGATTGTTGTCAGTCTCATTCTTGGGTTGATTGTGCTTATTTTTCTTGATCCTTTTTGATTATTTGCTTTGATTGAATGATCATTTTGTTTTCAATTGATTCTTCTCCTTATTGCTCCAAGCATAGATTACATTGCTTGTTTTGGGTCGTTTTGAAAGCTTTCTTTTGATTTGGAACATTGCGGCATTAGTTTGAGTGCTTTCTTATGATTGTTTTGCATTGATTGAGTCATTCAAGTTTGGTTCTTACATTCGCATACTCAAGCTAGTGTTTATTTTGTTTTTCATGTAATTAGTGCATTGTATACTCTTTTCATTGAAAAACTAAAAAAAAACATTTTGCATTCTTTCCTTTGCATTGAAAGTAAGAAGTTCTTTTGCATAACTAGCATTTGATAATCTAGGAAAGAATTTTTCATTTTCGTTTGATTGCATTAGATGCATTAGTGGATTTGTTAGGCATATTCTCATTGTTTGCTATTGTTTGAAAGATATCTATCCTTCTCGTAACTAGCATTCATTGAATCAAAGATGATGTTCATTTGCATATAGTTTGCATTTAGGAAATTTGAAATCCAAATTCGGTAGGGCCTTGAAACTAAAACATAATCCAAGGTCAACTTTAAAATTCATTCAATTAACGTAAGGAATCATTGAAACCTAACGCAACATTTTTAGTGGTCTAAGCTAGAGACGTGTTCCGGCATCTTAAAACCTAGTAGCTGTCATTCGCCATTTGGATTTAGACAGCGCTAGTACGGACTTTTGCTCCCCGTACCGTCGAGTATATAAAGGGAGGCCCCTCTAGGTTGAAATCCTTTTATCCATAGGAAGCTGAGTCTGTCGCCTTGTAACCGTGATACACCGAACACAACATTCAGGGAGACTACCTGCATGTACGTTAAGTACTTGGTCATTTCTCTTTCATTTTATCACCAAAGTGTATATGGTAGTTCATGGAAACTTGGTACACCCTCTTGCTTAGAGTACTTGAGTAGTCATTTTGATCTTTTCATGAATCTTTAAAAAGAGAAGAGATCGTCGAGCACTTGTCCTTTCACGCTCGTTTAAAATTGAAAGTGACTAGATTCATCTTTTGCGTGTTTCTCGACTCTTAAAACATGAAAAAACAAAATTTGGTTTCAGTGTCATAAAATTAATCATCTACGATCACACACTCGTTAAAAGTTTTATTACTTGGCTTGTTTTTGTTTTCCTTAGATTTTGATCTTGGAGCCTTCGATTGGTTATCTTTTTCCTTCCTGTTTTGAAATACAGTCACAGTGGCAAAACCACCAGTTTCGTTGTCCTCACTGCCTCCTAGTGGTAGTTCTTTTCTGGACGTTTCTCTTGAAACCCCTCGGTCCACTGGGTCTGTCGAGTTTCCATAGCCTCTTCTCATGTATGTTGAACCTCTTGCTACCTGGTCTCCTCCTGAAGAGTCAGTTGAGTTCAATTGGCCTCATTCAGGTGCTTGGTCTGGTTTTTGGGAAGAAGGAAATTTTACTCCTCTTACGTCGGGCTCACCATTTTTTGTTGTTGTTGTACCTCCTAGTCCCTGTAGTATTTTCAAAGATCTTACGATGGAGTCAGACATGGATTCATCTAGTCCTATTGGTAGTGAAGGAATGCCTGTTTCTACAGGAGAATATCAGCTTTTTCCTGAAGATGTCCCTAATGTCTCTACTCAGTCTTCTCCACCATCGGTGTCACTTCCACTTGGATATAGGTCCTTGAGTCAGATTATGTCTAGTGGCCTCCATAGCGCAATCCAGCACATTAAATCCTCCTCAGAGTTTGGTCCTGCCTTCGTTAGGACTATCACCTTCGACACCTAGTTTGTTGGTTACTGTTACATCTGTCCCAGTCCAACTGACTGTCTGTGTGGCTCCATCCACACTGGTTGTTACGATTCAGTCGTCGGGATATTTTCATACTCGGTCTATTTTTCTCAATCCTACGTCGCCTGTTAATACCGGTCCTGGTAGATCACAATCTAGTGTCACGAAGGCCCCACCTGCTTCTAGTGCAGTTTCCACTGCCCCAGTGATTCTTGGCGGCCTTAATTTTGAAGAGTATCTGTTGGTTGTTCAGTAGCAGAGCTCTCAGGGTTCTCAGCTGCTCCAAGCTCCTAGCAATCCTCGATTCCATCACTATGATGCTGTCGGTAATCCCATTTATTTATTACCACATCATTATGATGTATATGGTAATCTTGTTTATTTGCCTCCTATTGATCCTCATCAGGCTGTTTATGATCCTTATCAGACCGTTTCTCATCTTGGACCCACCTTACCTGTGCAACCCTCTAGCTTGCAAGGACAACCCTCATTGGGACAACCTTTGGCTCAGCAGGGTTCTGCCTTTGGTCCACAGGGACAACCTTAAAATCCACAAGGTCAACCTTTGGTCCAACAAGGTCAACCCTACGGTCCGTCTGGTTAACCTTAGAATCAACTAGGACTATCTTATGCTCCTGGGGGGGAAATTTATCCACCACAGGGACAACCTTTGGCACCACAACTGCCGCCACACGTTCCGTATGGCCAAAAATTTGTGCAACAAGGACAACCCTACGGTCCTCCTCCGGGTCAACCAGGTCCGTCGCAACCATCGGGCCAATCCCTCCCGCAAGGGCAACCCGATGGGCCTCAGTATTCAGTTCAACTAGCTCAATAGCCACTTCAACCTGCTTCTTAGCCGATTCTACCTGTTTATCCAATTCAGCTAGGTCCACCTAGTTAGCAGGGCCCGTCTACTCAACCACAAGGTGCTTATTACCCTCAAGGTCAATATCAGCCAGTATATAATGCGCCCCAAGGTTTTTACCCTCAAAATCAACCTCCATTGATATATAATCAACCTCAAAGCCATGCTTACGTTCTGCAACAGAATCCATACGTTGCTCAATAGGGACCTTAATGGTCTTCTCAGACTCAACATCTTGGTCCTCAACCCCAGTATCAACAGAATTATCCTGCTTCTAACCCTAATGGTTAGAATCCTCCGGGGCAGAATATGTGGGAGCAGAATTCTTCTCGGACTGGGTGGAATGTAAACATGGGTCCTTATCAGAGACCTCTAATGACTTTCAATCCTCAATTACCATTTCTTGCTACGTTGGAGTTACTGGATGTGTCAAAATTAACGAAAGATCCCATTCTTCATAACCCATATAGGCCTCCAGTTCCAACCAATATTACTAGTGATTGTCCTAAATTTGAGGGCAAGTCTGGTGAAGACCCCCAACTGCATGTTATGACTTACCATTTGTGGTGTTCCTCTAACTCTTGGGTTGAAGATTCTATTCGACTTTGTCTTTTCCAGCGAACTCTTATTGGTGCCACTACAAAGTGGTACATTGAGCTATCTCGTGGTATCTTCCAAGAATTCAATTCTTTAGCCATGGCATTCCTTACGCATTTTCAATTATCGGTCCGTTATGAGACTGGGACGCACCTCCTCACTTCATTGAAACAGGACCGAGTTTCTCATATCTCGGATCATATTCATGGGTGGCGACGTCGTCATCGCATGATCAAATTTGAAATTCCTGATCAGCTTCTGACTCATTGGTAACCGAGGAACAAGCCATGGGGGCATGTGTAGCCGAGGAACAAGCCATTGCTTACGCCCAGTACCTTGATATTGTGTACTCTCAGTCTAGCACATTATATGATATCTTGCCTGATGCTCCCCGACCTGGAACTTCTAAATTACCAGCGACTCCATCCGTCGATGGTATTATTGGTTCTATGTCTCATACTTCTCAGAAGTCTTCTTCCTCAAACTCTGGGAAGCCGAAGTCTACTTCTTCCAACAATGTTGCTTCTCAGTCCACCTCGAATTCTAGTAAACCCAAAGAAGTTAATGTCGTTCAGGCCAATCCGGTGGATAATGCTTCTAAAGGTAAAAATAAGGGTAAAGGTAAGGCCAAAGCCGATACCTCGAAATAGAATTCTCAGAAACCTCGTGCTGATGATGGTTCTCAACGCAAGCTGAAGTATCCTTGTTTGATTTGTGATGAAGAGAACTTCACCAAAGACAGTCTTAGATGGTCTGAAGTGAGTCGGTTGCTCAAAGGCACCCAAGGAACTCCAGCCATTCTTAAAGAACCTTTTCCATCTCAGAAAACCCAGATGGTAGAGAAACCTCAGTCCTCTACCCCATTTAGCTCTCAGGTGTTCATGATGAACAGTTCTGCAGCCGTTTCTATTGCTACTTGGTCGAAAGATTATACTAGATCGCGTCAGGCGGCGGGGAAAGAAATCGCTAATGGTCCTCCTCCTCCGCCTGTTTCTGGCCCTCTTGAGTTTGAAAGGCCTAGTGTTGAATCCGTTGTACGACCACCTTCCAAAGGTGTACTTCGTAAGTCTTCTTATAATCCCAACGCCTGAGCCACTTCGCATTACAGTATTGTTGAGGATTTGGCTCAGGAGGCATCTACAATGTCCACATTAGAAGTACTTCAGAGTTTCCCGTCTCAACGGAAGGCTTTGTTGTCTGCGATTGGTGGGGTTGATACTGCTGATACTAGCCTTCTCGCTTTCGATTTAGAGAATTTCATTCCACGACTTTCGAATCAGATTGCGCTTATTATCCAAGTGGTTATTAATGGTCTCGATATCCATCGAGCAGTTGTGGACGAGGGTGCGTCAACCTGTGTCAAGTCATCTTCTTGCTGGAAAGCTATTGGTTCTTTGGCCATGAATTCATCGCCAAATGACCTTGAAGCATTTGATGGATGGGAATCAAAGCCTTTAGGTGTTCTCGCTAGTTTACCGATTACTTTGAAAGGGAAGACAATCAATGTTGAGGTAGAGGTAGGTGATTCAAAACTCAATTATAATCTTCTCCTCGGTCGCAGTTGGACTCACACCATGCTGTGCATTGCATCCACTCTCTTTCATCTTCTAAAATTTCCACACGAAGGAAAGATTGTTATTGTTGATCAATTGTCCCTCTTCACCTCCTCTTCTGAGAATAACGTTCCCTACATGGATAAGATTACTATTCCCTACAAGAGCGTAGGGCGAGGCCTTTTCAAGGATCCTGCCCTCATGGGTATTTTTCCTCTTCCTCCACCAAACACTATTCAGATCAATATGATCTCTCGGTCTAATGACCCATGGATTATCCCTTCGCCTGAACAGATTGATTCCTTTGGAGATTTGATGCCGTTGAGTCCGATTGAGATTGACTACTGTGAAATCATTGCGGCTTCAGAAACTCTGTCCTCTGATCATGCTCCTTTGAGCATGTCTCTTGACATTTATTCTCAATCGCCCTAGCTCGGTGATTCAGATTCACCTAGTCCTTTGAAAAAAGTGTTTCCTTCCGATGAGGCCATTGTGGAAACCATGTCTCTCGAAGAGCTGCCATGGGATGATTGATCTGAATGGAAGTATTTGTTACGCTATGCAAAGTATCCAAATTGATATAATAAAGTGTGCAAAAGGTTCTCCTTAAATTGCAGGTTAAACAATTAGTTATGGCTTTGTTTATGAGGTTTCTGTGTGAGGATTGATTAATTAATTTAACTGTTTAACATTGTACATCATAACTGAATAGAAAATAAACTTCACAAGCACATTACACAGCAAATTGTTGACGCATTTCACCCCTCCTGGGCTACATCTGCTGGTCCAAGGCTCCCCAATGGCATGTCCTTGTTGTATTAATTTTCTCAAAATGAATGTATAAGTGAAAATAAGCCTCAATAGGAAAAACTATCTGTAAAATCAACTTCAGAAGGTATGAAATAGCCATAGATGGCTTTTCATTTACATAAAACAGGTAAAGAGATCCCAATACACTGCCTTATCCATGATGGCCCTGAGGGCTCCTTAATCTTCCTCAAAGCTAAAACTGCTGAATAAAACCTCTATTCGACCTGAAATCTATTCCAAACTGCTCAGCAGCTCGAAAATACCTAATTTTGACTATTTTTGCACCCAATTTGGTTCAATAATGAGGGAGTTATGGCTTTTTCCAAAAAACTTCCCAATGTCCCCAAGAAATCCCACTAAAAGTGGAGTAACTGCAGTTAAGGGCGCTAATTTAGTCAAAACCTCGAAAAGGGCGGGTTCCACTCCAAAATGGCGGAACTGTCAGAAGTGGCATTAAAATTTTAGTTGGGCTGGTTACATGCGCATTCTGCCGGAACCGCCGAATTAACTGCCACCTTAACTATCCATTACTCCGCATTTATTGTTTGGATGGGGTTGTTCACACATCACGGTTTTACTAACCATTTGCTCCCGCGGTTAAAGGCCTTTAGGCCATGGTTCTCAGCCCCTCGGTCATGTTGGGTCGATGCTGTCAGGCTTGCCCTCAATTTTTTTCCGCCCAATCATTTTTCAAATAATAAATAAAATGCATGCCCATTGAATTATAAGCACCAACGTATAGCCCGGGTGGTGAAGCTTGTGGGCTGCTAGCCGATAGACCATGGTTTGAAACCTGCCGATTAACAAAAAATTTGCAATGCCACAAGTTCTCCTCGCCCTGGGGCCACGTGGCGGCCTTCGGGCCTGCCACGTGGCAGCCCGTGATTGGCCACAAAATCATAAAGTCAACCAAACATCAAATAACAAGCTGCAATTTGTCGTAATATCATTCGCCCCTGTGGATTTTTTTTTATTTTTATTTTATTTTTATTTTTTTGTTCAAATTTATAATTCAAACTTGGTCAACTGAATTTTGGAGTTTCCTGGACAATTTCAAACCTCAATAACTTTTTCATATGACCTCGGTTTTAAGAACCGTTTACGGCACCATAATTGCAATGACGAGACCTTTCCAGTCGTTCAGATTGCAACCATTTATGAGCACTTTCATTTTTGAGCATTTTTCATAACTTGGACATGATCTCCTGATCAAACCTCCCCACTGGGAAGCTTTTGGACCCCAAAATCTCTCTGGACTACTGAACCTGAAGATGAGGGGACTGAATCTCCACTCTTCCAATCTTGATTCACTGAAATCTCCCTGATATCATTAATTGAAGCTTCTCATAAAATGTCAATTTTTTCCTTGAATTTGTTGACCGACTGTTGCTAAATTTGACTTTGTCATGCTGCAAATTATCGAAACTTGCAGAACAACAATTGAAATTTGCAGTAAACATATTGTTACTACATTGGTCTATCTTCAAAGGAATCTGAAAATTATTTTCACCTTGCATCCTATCCTTATGGCGATTTTTTGCTGAATTAGCCTTGTACTTGTGTCGATTCCTGACCAAGTTTTCTCGCCATAGTACCCTACCATTCTGAAACCAACAATGATCATTGCTGAACTTTGTGCCCTCTCTGCTTGGATGCTTTACCCTCTCTTGGATCTTTGCACCACTTTGCACTGACACTTTGTTTTCTGCACCGATCGACACCAAAGACAATTGCTGCAACTTCTTGTCATCTTCTTCCAAATACAACCAACTTTCAGACTGAAACAACTCACTATTTACATCAGCATATACATGAAAAGGATTATGTATACATTCCTTTTGTTTAATCATGAGCAAAGTAAAATTTTGACTTGCATTGACAAGCCTTTTCATCTGCCCAGCATTCACTAAAGAAAAGTCTAGCTTTTTGCGATGTGCTCTCACAATAAACTCCTTGCCATCCTTGAATAAATGGTACTTTTTCTCATGGCGATGGAAGATAACTTTCCTATCATACAAGTAAGGAATGTCCAACACCACACATGTAATATCAAGCGGAACAACATCTAATTCAACCATGTCAATAAAATGTGCTGTTATGGCGAAGCACAACATGCACTTTTTTGAAACCTATAAATTTGCATCCTTACAAATCAAACCAAGAGGATATGGTTTAGGATGTGGAATGTTATCAAGAATCAGCTTCTTGACTAAGTCTTCATAAATGAGGTTCGCTTGTGACCCATTTTCAAATAATGTATCAATCTTGGTGTGTTTGGAAATGATTCTCACATGAAACTGTTCAATTCTCTTCTCTTCACTTGGAGCTTCTATGTGACAGTTAGAAATACTAGAACTGGGTTTAGTTTCATACTCTTTACCCTTTATGTTATTTAGTGACATAGCTATGATTTTTGTTTCATCTCCTGATTCAGACCCTAAGTCTTGTTCAGCTATTGCAACTGTCTTGCCTTTATCCTTGGCTTTATCTTTGGTTTTAAAAATTTCTGGATTCATCTCCGGATGAAGTTTCCAACAATGGTCCTCATCATGGCTTGTTTTGGAACAATGTTTGCAAAAAAAAATTCCCTTCTCTTTTCTAGAATTTGCATTTCTCTTTTTCTTCCATCTGCCTTTAAACTCACTGTCCTCATTCCCATCTAAATTTTGTTTACCCCTTGCCTCTAAATGTGTGGCTTGAACACAAACCTCATCTAAGTTTGTAGGGTTAAACATGAGAATGGTATGTCTTAGGTAAGTATGCAAACCTCCTATATACTTGAGTAAAGTTTATTGCCTATGCAAATCAATTCCTAGTAAAAGAGCTCTTCTTCTAAATTCTTGAGTATAAACTTGAACATTTTGTCCTTTCAAATGTTTAAAATTTTGCCAATCCATTATGGCTTTCTACATGTGAGCTAATGGATAAAAATGTTGTTTAATTGAAGAAATGAAATCAGACCATGATAAGATAATCTTACCATAGTTTTTGATCTCTTCTCTTGTCTCGGCTTCCCACCAAACAAGAGCTGCACCTTCCATTCTGAAAGAAGTTAGCTGAATTTTGGTTTCGTCATCATGAAAATTTTGAATTCTCAAATAGAGCTCTAATAGCCTAATCCAATTATCTAGCTGTTCTGCATTTACTTCACCATCAAAATTTGGCAATTCAAACTTAACATCAAGTTTAAGAAAAGGACTTTTACCCGTGTTCTTGACTTTGTGAGTATGATGTATTGAAGATGATGTAAAGGTAGACGACGATGAAGATGAAGATGAGGGTGATGATGGCGACTTTCCACTGTCTCCATTTCCTCCATTACCCTTCTTGGATTTCTCTTCATCATTATGGCCTTCTGACGATCCCTCTCCTTCCTTGTGAAGTTTGGATCCTTCTCCTTCAAGTCTTTCATTCCTTTCTTGATAAAAATCTCTCACCATTTATGTCAAATCAAGGATTGCGTTTCTAAACACCCTTTCTTCCTCCTTGGAATCAAATTCTTCATGGGTTTCTCCTTCCCTTGAATACATGCTTATGGCTTCTTCTACTTCTCTTTGAGGTAAAATTGAAGGTGGAGATAATGGCACTCTTGCCCTCCTTGGCTGAGGATTACTATAAGTCCTTGCCAGTTGACCTTCTCCTCTCTTAAGCTTCGGCCTAGTAAGCATGAAAAAACTTGCAAACAGTTAAACAAATCCTTTTGCACAAATGTTAAATAGAGAAAATACTCTAGCTTAACCTAATGCTCAAACCTGAGCTCTGATACCAACCTGATCTTAATGGAAGTATTTTCTGCGCTATGCAAAGTATCCAAACTGATATAATAAAGTGTGCAAAAGGTTCTCCTTAAATTACAGGTTAAACAATTAGTTCTGGCTTTGTTTATGAGGTTCCTGTGTGAGGATTTCTTAGGTAATTTAAGTATTTAACATTGTACAACAGAAATGAAAATAAAATAAACTTTGCAAGCACATTACACAACAAATTGTTGATGCAGTTCACCCCTCATGGGCTGCATCTACTGGTCCAAGGCTTGGCAATGACATGTCCTTGTTGTATTAATTTACTCAAAATGGATGTAAAAGTGAAAATAAGCCTCAATAGGAAAAAATATCTGTAAAATCAGCTTCAGAAGGTATGAAATAGCCAGAGATGGCTTTTCATTTACATAAAACAGATAAGGAGAGTCCAATACGCTGCCTTCTCCATGATGGCCCTAAGGGCTCCTTAATCTTCCTCGAAGCTAAAATTACTGAAGAACACCTCTGTTCGACCTAAAACCTATTCCAAACTGCTCAGCAGCTCGAAAATACCCAATTTTGGCTATTTTTGCACCCAATTTGGTTCAATAATGAGGGAGTTATGGATTTTTCCAAAAAACTGCCCAATGTCCCCCAAAAACCCCACTAAAAGTGGAGTAACTGCAATTAAGGGAGCTAATATAGTCAAAACTCCAAAAAAGGTGGGTTCTGCTCCAAAATGGTGGAACTGTCAAAAGTGGCATTAAAAGTTTAGTTGTGCTGGTTACATGTGCATTCCGCTGGAACCTCTGAATTAACCACCACCTTAACCATCCATTACTTCGCATTTATTGTGTTGTTCATACGTCATGGTTTTACTAACCGTTTGCTCTCGTGGTTAAAGGCCTTTAGGACATGGTTCTCAGCCCCTAGTCATGTGGGGTCGGTGTTGTCGGGCTAGCCCTCAAATTTTTTCCACCCAATCATTTTTCAAACAATAAATAAAACACATGCCCATTGAATTATAAGCACCAACGTATAGCCTGGCCAGTGGAGCCTGTGGGCTGCTAGCCGATAGACCATGGTTCGAAACCTACAGATTAACAAAAAAAATTCAACGCCACAATTTCTCCTCGGCCTGGGGCCACGTGGCAGCCTGTGACTAGCCACAAAATCATAAAGTCAAACAAACATCAAATAACAAGCTGCCACTTGTCGTAATACCATTCGCCCTTGTGGAATATTCCAGGGAATATTCTTTTTTAAAAAAAATATTTTCAAATTTATAAAAGTCAAACTTGGTCAACTAAATTTTGGAGTTTAATGGACGATTTCAAACCTCAATAACTTTTGCATACGACCTCAGTTTTCAGAACCATTCATGGCACCAAAATTGCAGCGACGAGACCTTTCCATTCGTTCAGATTTCAACCATTTCTAAGCACTTTCATTTTTGAGCATTTTTGGTAACTTGGACATGATCTCCTGATCAACGATAATCATCATCGTTCCTCATTCATGCCTAGTCTTGGGGCCATGTCTACATGTCTTGAGTGATTTGCATCTCAGGTTTCTTCTCCTTTGCTTCAAATGCTTGTTCTGACGCATGATGTTTTTACGGAAGGTAACTTGAGTAATATTGCACAGACGATGCCTATTGACATTTCCATTAAACTGGGAATCGTCGAGAACATCCATATCGGGGTCACTTGTACTTTCGATGAAGTTCAAGTTTACACTAGCCTTTTCCGCGAGTTCTGTGATGTCTTTGCATGGTCTTACGAAGAAATGCCTGATATTGATCCTAGTATAGTGGTGCATGAAATTCCTACTTACCTTGGTTCAAAACCTGTTCACCAACGTCTTCGTCCTGTGCACCCTATAAAAGCTGCTGCCATTAAAGGTGAAGTTGAAAAGCTTCTCAGAGTTGGTTTCATTTATCCGATTCCCTTGACAGAATGGGTCTCTAATATTGTTCCTGTAAATAAGAAATAGGGCACGATTCGGGTCTGTGTTGATTATCGTGATATCAATTGAGCTTGTCCTAAGGATAATTATCCTACTTCCTTTATTGATCAAATCATTGATGACTGTGCTGGGAGTGAGATTTTTTTCCCTCATGGATGGTTTTTCTGGTCATAACTAGATTAACATTCTCCCAACTAATCAACATAAGACTTCCTTCATCTGTCCTTGGGGTACGTTCGCATATAAGAAACTCCCTTTTGGCTTAAAGAATGCTAGAGCCACATTTCAGCGAGTGATGTCGTATGATTTTCACGATATTCGTCACATCATTCAACCTTATCTAGATGACCTTCCGGCTCATTCAGCTAAGCGTATGGACCATCCTGACCATCTTCGTCTGATTTTTCTTCATTGTCGACGTTACAACATTCAGATTAATCTGCACAAGTGCGTCTTCTGCATTGATTCTGGTAGAATCTTGGGGTTTATCGTGTGCAAAGATAGAATTCACCTCAATCCACTCAAGGTTGAGGCTATTATCAATTTCCCCCCTCCCTCCTCGTTACATCAGTTGCATAGTTTGCAAGGGAAGGCTAATTTTCTACGTTGTTTCATACCTAACTATGCAGAAGTGGCTAAAGGATTCACACGATTGTTAAAGCAGGGCATCCCATTCTGTTGGGATGAGATTGCTCAGAAGTATTTTGAGGCACTGAAGACGTTGCTTGTCAATGCTCCTTTGTTGCGTCCTCCCAACTATCATTGTGATTTTTCCCTCTATTTAGTCGTTGCTTTCAGCATGATTACCATGGTTCTGGTAGAAGACAATGATGATGGTAACAAACACGTTACTTATTACTTGTCTCGCAACCTTCTCGACCCTGAGACACGCTATGCACATGTTGAGAAGTTGGCGTTAGCTGCAGTTCAAGCAGTTCAACGTTTTCGTCATTATATCCTGTTGCGTACTGTGACTGTGATTTCTGATTGCAACCCTATGACCTATATACTGTCTCGACAAATGCTGGGGGGAAAATACTCAAAGTGGATTGTAATCCTCCAAGATTTCGATTTGGAATTTACTGCCACCAAGTCGAAGAAATCATTAGTCTTTTCTGACTTGATCTGTTCCCTCCCTTCGGACTCTGCTCTGTCTTGTTTTGAGGAATGCATTCCAGACGATATGCTTTTCTTGATTAGCACCCTTGATCCGTGGTACGGTGATATCATCGTCTATCTCCATACTTCTACTTTCAGATCTGAGTTGACGAAGGATGTCCTCTGACGCATCCGGCACCAATCACAACCTTATCGTATAGTGAGAGATATGCTCTATCGCATCGGAGTGGATTCCATACTCCGCCGATGTTTGACTCTTGAGGAAGCTGAGAAAGTCCTGAATGATTGTCACAGTGGCGCCTGTGGCGGTCACATGTCTGGTTATTCCACTACACAAAAGATTCTTTGTGCTGGTTATTTTTGTCCTTCTATCTTCAAGGACTACATTGTTGCGATTTGCAAATGTCATGATTGCCAGATCTACCAACGCAAGATGCATGCGCCGCCTGTACCTCTTCATCCTGTCATTACCATTGGTCCCTTTGCGAAGTGGGGCATCAATTTTATGACGTGCAACCCTCACTTGGTCGGGGGGCATGCTTATATTATCGTAGCCATTGACTACTTCCCCAAATGGGCCAAAGCAATTCCTACACTTGCCGCTGACGGTAAGACAGCTGCTCAATTCATATTCAATCACATTATTGCTAGGTTTGGTGTCCCTCAAGCCATCGTTACCGATCATGGTTCCCATTTTCGGCATTATATGGTGGCGGACTTTACTTCTAAGTTGGGTTTGCACCACGATAGCTCATCACCGTACTATCCTTAGGCCAATGGCTAGGTTGAAGCCGTGAACAAAGTTATTATCACCATGCTTCAGCGTACGATTGGGATCCATAAGTCCAATTGGCATGTCATGTTATTTTCGGCTCTTTGGGTGTACCAAACCTTAGTTAAGAATGCAACCGGATTCACTCCTTTTTAGTTGGTTTATGGTCTGGAAGCTACTCTCCCAATTGAGTATGAAATACCTTCGCTCAAGTTGGCTGTTGAATTGCTGCCGAACACTTCGCCAGAGGAAGAGTGTCTCCTTTACTTAGAAAGGTTGGATGAAACCCGCCGCTTTGCTGCTTTGGTTATCGAAGCACAGAAAAAGCGGGTCAAAGCTCATTTTGACCAATCAGTTTCCCCTCGTTCTTTCGTTGAAGGAGACCTCATCCTCTTGTACGACCAAGCTCATGATAAGCTGGGGGCAGGAAAATTTCAACCCATGTGGCATGGGCCCTACATTATTAAACGTGTGTTGCAGAATGGGGCCTATGAGCTCATTGATTATGAAGTTTATCCTCTAGAACAACCTAGAAATGGGTTGCATCTCAAAAAATATTATGCATGAGTCATTCATGCATGATTTGTGTACATAGGTTTTGTTTTAATTTCTGTACATGTTTTGGTTTGGTGTGCTTTGCGAGCATTTTTCCTGCTTATTGGGTCTTTCTTATTGTGCAGATGTCTATTACCCCTTATGTCAGTTTTACGGATGGTGCTTCCCGCAGTACCGGGAGTTTGTCTTCAGCAGCTTGGGTAATTTTTAATCCTGCCGGTGAGTTGACAGATCTACAAGGTATTTGTCTAGGACAGACTACAAACAATGTCGCTGAGTATAGTGCTGCTCTCGAACTATTAACTGAGACAATCAACCTTGGCATATGCGCATTGCTTGTAAATCTAGATTCATAGCTTGTTGTTCTTCAACTCAATGGGAATTATTCGATCAGGTACCCATACATTATGAGATTGTATTTACGTGTTCGTTTGCTATAAAGACATTTTGATTTTATCACATATCAACATATTCCTAGACGAATGAATGCATTAACTGATACAATGGCTAACATTGTATTAGATAGACATTTGTGTAATCTATAAAATCATCATCATATGTAAAATATCCATATAGGAAAATAGATGTGTGTGTGTGTGTGTGTGTGTATATATATATATAGACACACACACACACACACACACACACACACACACACACACACACACACACATCTATTTTCCTATATGGATATTTTACATATGATGATGATTTTATAGATTACACAAATGTGCGTATATACGGATGGTGCTTCCTGCAGTACCGGGAGTTTGTCTTCAGCAGCTTGGGTAATTTTTAATCCTGCCGGGGAGTTGACAGATCTACAAGGTATTTGTCTAGGACAAACTACAAACAATGTCGCTGAGTATAGTGCTGCTCTCGAACTATTAACTGAGACAATCAACCTTGGCATATGCGCATTGCTTGTAAATCTAGATTCATAGCTTGTTGTTCTTCAACTCAATGGTAATTATTCGATCAGGTACCCATACATTATGAGATTGTATTTACGTGTTCGTTTGCTAGAAAGACATTTTGATTTTATCACATATCAACATATTCCTAGACAAATGAATGCATTAACTGATACAATGGCTAACATTGTATTAGATAGACATTTGTGTAATCTATAAAATCATCATCATATGTAAAATATCCATATAGGAAAATAGATGTGTGTGTGTGTGTGTGTGTGTGTGTGTGTGTGTGTGTGTGTGTGTGTGTCTATATATATATATATATATATATATATATATATATATATATATATATCGAATGTTTGCATCAGTGTGCACCATAAACTCAAAAAATATGTGTGTTTCTGTTACATCCCGAGACACCATGTCTCTCAAAATATGCAGATATAAAACCTAGGTGTCTAATCGGCGTGATGCTCATGGTAGCATGTCACTGCTTGTACGAGCCGCCTCATTAAGTGGTGAATGCAGCTTGGCACCCCTATGGTATGTCTTTGGTAGGCATGAGGAACATCGTCGAATCGGGCATAGTCCGGGACTGAATGTGTGATTCCCTCTAGGTTGCGCACGATCTCCTCATCCTCGCCTCCCTTGCCATGAGGGTCAAAATCGTGAGTGATTCGCCTCGCTATCAGAGACATGCCTGCGGGTCTCTCTGGGCAAACATCTGAAAGTCCATGGATTTAACGAAAGAACATACATAATAAAAACTTCATAACACTCATGAAAATTTAAAAATGAGTCTTACCCAAATCTTCGTCCCAATCCTCTCCCTCTGGGAGTGGGAGGTCTGGATCACCAGTTAAATCTGTACTAGAGTATGGCCAATCCTCCACAACAATCAACTATCGGTGGAGCCAATCAAAGAACTCTGGTCTCCAGGACATTTTTTGGCCGCCCCCTTCCCTTGGCATCAGATCTTCCCATCGGGCCATCCGTGGTTCCCTCACTGGTGGTGTCGGGACTATGACCTCCTGACGCTCGAAAATTGGTAGTCGTTCTAGGAAGAACGATACCAGGATAGACCCATAACCAAATTGCTTCAGTTTGGTCTTATTACACTTTGTCAGCTGGCGTTTCATATTTATTGTCACGGCCTCTACCCAGTTGTAGATGGTCGGTTTCAAGCAGTCTACAGAAAGAAGTAGCTGTGTCTTTGTTGCTTC
Source organism: Pinus albicaulis (assembly GCA_034641835.2). Classification (NCBI taxonomy): domain Eukaryota; kingdom Viridiplantae; phylum Streptophyta; class Pinopsida; order Pinales; family Pinaceae; genus Pinus; species Pinus albicaulis. The sequence goes on along the minus strand of CM076575.1, from coordinate 1,823,957,873 downwards.
GTGCGGTGCTTACAATCTCGCAGCTCATGTGATGGTTTGTAGCACTACTTTTAGTGCCAAGTCTGGATAGTCTGGATATCGACTTTCCAACTTCCTTATCCCTTTCGTGCCCGAGGACATACCTTGTCAATCACCATGGACATGCTCTCCATGCAAGGCTGAGTGCCGGTTAGGATTGGTGCTGCTCCCCTTCGCGATAATCCTGTTATGAAGTACACATTAGAAACATCAATCTCGAGTTCCTGATCTCGAAGGATGAACTTTTCCTGATTCTCATCCCATATTCTGATCAAATACTGCAGTAGCTCTGGTTGAGCTCGGAAACACGGTGTCAAGAAGAACTTCTTCAGTCCACAGTCCCTGAGAGCTTCCATGCATCTCTCATTTTCCATGGCAAGCTCATCCTCTTCACTGTGTTACCGTTCTTTCCATTTGATTACCATTTTGCCGCTTTCTACCTGCAAACATGTTCATATGGATAGTATTAGCTATTTTTGAAACTTGGATTTGTAAAAAAATGGGTCTTTAACTTGCATTTAAAAAAAAAAATGGTCTACGCGGTTGGCGCGCCCTAGTTCAAAAAAATGGGCGATTGGTGCGAGTCCGTGCCCGAAAGTCGTGCCAACCACCATGCCATAAAAATTACATTTCCTCCCCCATAAATCAAAATTGAGGGTTGCAGGTAGTAAAAGAGGACTTAAAATGAAGGGAGAGATATCAACTCTTACTTGGAACTGACGGATTCGAGATTGGTCTGCCGGATTGTCCGCAATCATCGTCGCAATATTGTTGGCAATATGATGCAGAGTGTTGTCCTTGATGGCAACCCACTGAATACAGATGAAGACATGAGATTGTTGATTTGTGTTGTCCTTGATGGAAATCCACCTGATGAAGTTATTCGTGACCTGATGGACTTGGTAAATGATGTAAATCTAATATGAAGTGATGTTTGTTAGCAATATGATGCTGAGTGTTGTCCTTGAATGGAAAAATGATGGCAACTTACTTGATGAAGTTGTGCTTGATAGAACATGTCTTGATGAACTAAATCTGATGTATCTACAGTGAGTACAGAAGGAAATGAAGAAAGGAATTCAGCATGTGATAGATCTATGATGAAAAGAGTATGTCTCTAGGCATACGCGGATTTGCCTAAGTGAAGTCGCGTATGCACGCGAAAAAGAACGTTCCAAGTCGCGTATGGGAAAAAGCGGTCATAAAGTGCAAAACCAGGGGTAACTACCATGGTATTGACCCATTGTATTGGGTAATGATTCGTCTAAATGACCCCGTCCAGGAATACCATCGGAAGTAATGTGGTTTTGGCTCATGGTATTGAAAAAGGGTAAACCTATATAAAGAGAAGAAATTCATTGTGCAAATCATGAGTGAGGGTGCAAGATGTCTGAGCTTGAATGAATACTTCTATCTGGAGTATATCTGAATGGAAAGGGTTACAGTTGAACGATAGATCCGAATGCATGAAGCACCAATAATGAAGAAGGGAATCTAGATCTGAAATGTATTTTGTATCTGCTAGATCTGTTTATGGAAGGCTTAGATCTGAGATGAGGCGAACATCTGTCTGAAGTGAAAGGGTAAATCTGAACTGAATATCTGATCTGAAGAAGTATGCTGCTCTATAATGGTTGAAGATCTATATGCTAGTTCGCTGCATAGGAAGTGCGTATATACGCGGATTTGCTGAAGAGAAAGCGCGTATGCGCAATGAAATGAACTCTATAATGTGTACAAAAGTATACGCTGGTTTATGTGAACGGAAGTGCGTATATACGCGACATCAGTGAAAGGAAAGCGCGTATGCAAACTAAGGTTTTTTCAAACCGTGGTAAGAAATGTTCGATTCGAAGCCTTGGTCAAGTTGACCGATATTCGACAGTGAGTTAGCAGGTATGTTTACAATGGATCGTGCTTAAAATATGTGAGTGGTCCGGGCCTCGAAAACAAGGATGAAACGAGGCTCGCAAGTGGTGTCCAAAGGAATTCTTGATCCGGGCAGAAATTGATGAAACGTGTCCATAGAGGTGCTGAGGTTGCAGCCTTTCCCGCCGTGGGCCGTAGTCATCTTCCGCGGGAGAGGCTGGCCATGGTAAACGAGAGCCGGGGGTCGTAGCTCCCTTCCAGGAGAGGCTGGTAAACGAGTCAGGGGGTTGGAGCTCCCTTCCAGGAGAGGCTGGTAAACGAGCGCAGGTGGGTGCCTGCGTGCTGGTCAAGTCTGCGCCAGCACATATGTTGTAAGATGTTTTTTCTATAATAAAATATTGAAGGCTGAGCAACTGCAGCGGTGGTTTTCTCCCGATTTGGGTTTCCACCTAAAAATCCTGGTGTTCATGTGTGATGCTTGATGTGATGGTTTATTCTGTTGTTACTACATATGTTTACTGTTAACTTAACATCAGATGAATGAATATTGCAAAGAACTAAGTTAATAAATATCTGCATATTTAGATCTCTGCTAATACGCGAGTCGTATGAAGGATATCCGCGTATATACGCGAGTTTACTGAAGGAAAGTAGCGTATGGGTTTTAGAGAGTGAAAAAGTAAAAAGTTTTGAATATGCAGTAAATACTGATTCACCCCCCCTCTCAGTATTTTTCCCAACAAATATCACACTGTAAAATGGGTAACTATTGCTCCATAAGAGGTAAAAAGTGAAAAGTAATTATTTTTACCATTTTTGGCATTTTTATAACTTTTCACAACCCTAATTAGGTTTTAAGACATGTTTTTTGATTATTTTATTATATTATTTTTTAGAAATGGGTTTTACATGTGTCTCTTGTGTAGCGACAGATTTTTCAGGCCATAGTGATGAAGCAACGAGTTATATTTTATACTTTTTTCAGACTCGGAAAAAACATGAAAAAGTCACTTCTGGAGTCATCTTTCAGCTCTTTTCTGACTCTCTAAAATTGAAAAGATTGTCGAGACTCTTGTCGTTTTGAACTCATTAAATGGCTGTGAAGCGAAATCTACCCAGTATACGTTTACCCCTTTTTTCGTGCTGGGATGGATTATTTATGAAAAAGGAATACCTTAGCCTATCGCGACTAAAAGGTTCTTTTAGATATTGTTTTCTACCTTTTCGGATCTGAGAGACTATTTACGAAAATGGCCATGTTGGAGTTTTATTTTCTACCTTCTTTTCAAACTCTCTAAACATGAAAAGATTCTGAATTCTTCCTTTGTCAGACTCGTTAAATCCTGATGACATCGGACTTCGTCATATGATGTTATTCGAGTTCCTCCTTCCTATGGCTCGTAAAATGTACTAGGTTGGATTTTTTTAAAGGAAAAAATTACAACACAAGCATATTCTATCCCCTTGAAGCTTGTTTTAAAAAAATAATAATTGGGGTACTGGTCACAAATGGTGGGGGAAAATTGAACCAGATTTTAGTTGTGTCGGCAGTATGTCGTTCTTGAACATGGCACTTGTTTACATTCGTGTTGGGTTGGGGACATCTCACTTCGTCATTTTTTGCCTCCATGGGTTTGGGTAATCTCTTTTGACCTCTCATATGCTCTTTGCCACGTCATCATGACCTAAGATCCATTGATGTCAAATAATGCCAAATCCAGTGTTGTGTCACTGATATGTTCAAGAGAAGTTTGCCTCTGCATTATTCAACCTCCCTCTAATTCTCTGTTGGTCCTGATTCACTAGCATCATGTTCCTCTGTCTCGTGTCGATGATGTGGGAAATATTATCGCCCTCCTTCGACCAGGTCACTTTCTGTCGACTTTAGCTCATTATCCAGGAATATGATCTAGAGACTCCCTTCTGGTACCTTGGAGCTTGCATGCCTCAATGGCAGATTCTTCATGTTCAACGCAAGGTTCACATCATTGGACTTCGATCGAGTGATTTTGCGGATGTTCGACGTCAGCTCACTGTTCACATTTCGTGGATTGTACCTTTTGTACCTTGAGGGCCATTTTCATTATTGGTGGTTTCTCTCGCGTCTATTAACAAAATCCATCATTAGCTGGTAATCAGACGATTTTATTGCATGTTAGACTTCATCTCATATATTCGCATGCTTGAATTTGTACTTGTTCGGGTTGATATGGAGAGTAAGACCCTGGGTTTTGTCTGATAAAATCCAGGCTGCGGGTTCTTGTGGATTATCATGACTCATCGCATGACTCTTTTGATTGGATGGCTACGACCATACTTGAGTCTATTTGTTGATCCTTACTACTGGATGACTACGTCCATACCTCAGATCTCAGTTGTTATGCACTCTATTTTGGATGGCTACGCCCATACCACATATTCATGTATCAGAGATATCAATTGCATTTGTAATTGTAGGTTTTCGACAACATTGTTTAGTTCAAACGCGTTCTCATAAAGCATTTCACCCCTCCTTCTCCCTCGGACCTCATGCTTTAGGGGGCATCTGTTACGCAGCATTTTGTCACTGTCCCTGCAATCCCCATCTCACCCATTGGAGGGTCATTTATGTGATCAATAAGCAGTGTCATGCCTTGCAAAGACCATCATTGCATCCCTTTACATGAGAGCAATATTCTTTCTGTTGACAAGTCCCCGAGCAGAGCTTCAAAAACCCTTGTTTTTTCCTTGGCGCGAGTAGTCAGTTCTGCCCTCGCGCCGATGAGGAAGACTAACACTGGGCCCCGCGCCAGTTGGCACTTTGTCTCAGTTAGCCACCCGTGCCAAGCTATTTATGGAATGTTTTTAAAAAATAGAGGTGGAGATTCCATTCCAACAACTTCGAGGATGGGTCATTGGGAGTGGTTGGACTGAATAGCCACGGACTTCCTCCTTTAGTTTATGGTTTCCACCTCTTATGGGAACCTCCTAAAGGATAGGCCTCCCTCCCACCTTTGTAGGGATCTTAACCTCCTCCTTTTCCTCTATAAAAAGAATTTATCTCTCCTTGCATAAGCTAGTTGAACGTGGAGAATTGAGTACACTATAGTTGAATTGTTGAAGAGATAGAACAAGGAAGAACTTCGTTGAGAGAGCTTAAGCCCATGCCTTCATCCCGTCCGAATCCCCTAATAAGTATTTGAGACGCGCTTTCGTTGAACCCCGCTGGAGGAGATTACGATGTCGAAGCTTTGGTTGTACCTCTTCCTTCTATCAATACATACACGTGACTATTGTTTGGTTCCCGTTTTGTGTTATGCCATTTGTTTAATGCAATATGCTTAGCCTTCTTTGACTGGCTAGTAGTTATGAATGAAGTTATTATGTTGTATGCTGTTCTTGTTTGCTGATCTATGTGCAGGTCTTTGAGCATGACTGCAGAAGGATTGTGACTTGCCGAGGCAAGAGCGAGAGGCCACCACCACTACAGCTACGATGACAGCATTGGATCCTAGGTAGGTCGATCTACCGTGTCCTCTTTTCATTTAATAATTACGAATCAACACTCTAGCATGTCTCTTTGTTTCTAGACCCACTCTAGGGCTAGTGGGATCGCCTTTGTCCGTAGAGGGGATTTACCTGCTTAACAACGGTGGGTTCTATGCAATCCACCGCCATTTGCAGTTGAGCCTTAGTGGCCTCATGCGGCGCTTGCGCCCGAGCCACGTGTGTGATAATGTATAACACTACATTGAGTGCTAGATCATTTATTATGTTTATGGCGATTTTTCCACTCGAGGATCTTTTTGCCTTAGAGCATGCTCTCCCAATGATCATGTCCATACTCTCGCCCATTATTCAGGCTCCGGACAATCGTGCTCTTGCCCCTCTATGTGAGAGGTTAGTGATGAAGTAGATGTCCGCCACTTCGATTTCTAGTTCCTGGTCGCCAAGAATAAATCTCTCTCGGTCTCTGTCCCAGATACTACAGAAGATCTGGTTGGGATCTTATGCCGGGGGTCATAAATATTTTGAGGAGCCCACAGATCCTCACTGCATCCATGCAAGCTCTGTTCTGCATAGCTTCATGATCAACTTCATCGTGATCACGTTTTTACTCAATCACCATGATTGATGAATTCTCTTCCCTGGAATAACATTCAACAAAAACCTTGTCAGTGTTTAGGCCTGAAAAAATTGGATTAAAAGCTTTTTCTTGGGAGTTTCGATTCATTTTTCCACACCATGGTTGGTGCGGCTGTTTTAAAAATAGCAGTGCTGATCGACGACCTGCCTGTTGTAAAAAGGGCTGGTCGGCGCGGTCCCGATAGTGGATACCTGCGCCGATATGAAACATTATCAAATTTGAAATCCTCTCCCCAAAATCAAAATAAGCCCTAAAATACACTTAAATGAATTTTAAAATGTAGGAAAGAAAGCGTCTCTTACTTGGCACATACGGCTCAGTGATTGACCTCTCGGATCTCCCGCAATGCACTCCTGAAGATTTGAGGAAAACTAGGGTAAAAACTCTTTCTCAACCACGTGAAAGTGAAATGTAATTTGTTTTTCTACTTTCTCCATATTTTATAAATGCACAATGACATTTTAGGGTTTTCCCATTATTTTAATTATATTTTAAATGCTCCTACCTCGAAAACAATTTATGGTTTGTTCTTGTGCAATGATCGGTTCAATTTCTTCATGGATGACACTTTTACGAGTTCTAGTTTACTGCTTTTTTAGACTCGATTAAAAAAAAATGAAAAAGTAACCCCCCTTGGAGTCATATTTTAGCTCTTTTCTGACTCTCTAAACATGAAAAGATTGTTGAGTTCTTGTTGTTTTGAGCTCATTAAAGTGCACGAAACGTCATTTACCCAGAACATATTTACCCCTTTCTTAGGTTGGGATAAATTATTTATGAAAAAGGAATACCTTATTCAATCATGACTAAGAGGTTCTCTCACACTTTGTTTTCTACATTTTCGGGTATGAGGGACTATTTACGAAAAGGGAAATCTGGAGTTTTCTTTTCGCCTCTTTTCAAACTCTCTAAACATGAAAAGACACCAAGTTCACCTTTGTCGGGCTCGTTAAAATTTAACGACATTGGATCCATCATCATGATGACATCGAGTTCCTCATTCCTAGGGATTGTAAAATGTACTAGGATGGATTTGTCCAAAGGACAAACTTATATCACAAGCACATGCTATCCCCTTCAAGCTTGTATACAAAAATAATTGGGGTACTCTCTAGAAATGGTGGGGGAAAATGGAAAGCATTAATCAGTTGTTTTGCCAGTATGTCTCTCTTCAACATGATACATCATTTGTTTCCTGTCGGTTGGGGATATCCTTCATCCGTCACTTTTCCTCTGTGGGTTTGGGAAATATGTTTTGCCTCTTATGCCATCACCATTTTTTCTAGCATAACCTCTAATTCCATTTGAGTCAAATGCTGCCAAATCTGGAGTCGTGTCTCTGATATGTTCAAGAGAAGTTCCTTTTGCATCTCATTCATTGCCTGGTTCCCTGATCACTCTCACTATTCTCTTATTGCCTTCATCTCGTGTCAATAATGTGGGATACATTATGGCCCTCATTGGACGGATCACTTCTTGTCGACTTCAGCACATTATCTGAGAAGTTCATCTAGAGATCCCCTTTTTAGTACATTGGAGCCTAAATGCCTTAATATAAGGTTGTTCGCATCCAACGATAGGCTTACATCATTGGCCTTCGATCGGGTTATTCCACAAGTGTTCGACGACAACTCCTTATTCGCATCTCGTGGATTGTATTGTTGGTACCTTGAGAGCCATTGTCATTATTAGTGGTTTCTCTCGCGCCTGTTAATGGTTTACATCATTGGCTGGTAATCAGGCGATTTTCTTGCATGTTTGACTTCAGCTCATTTATTCGCATGCTTGAATTTGTACTTGATCGGGTCGTGACGACGCGCAAGACCCTGGATTTTGTCTGATAAAACCTAGGCTATGAGGCAATATGTATTATTCATGATTGTACACATGACTCCTTAATTCAGATGGCTGCGACCATACCTTGAGTCTCTATTCATGATCCTCTTTTTGGATGGCTACGACCATACCTCAGATATTGTTTCATGTTTACTTCTATGAATGGTTGTGTCCATACCTTATGTCATGTTATTATTTCAGAGATATCTATATGTGTTCTTGTCTGCGTAGGATTTCTGACGATGACACCTTGGTCCTAGCACTTATTTGTAAAGCATTTCACCCCTCACTCTCGTTCAACCTTCATGCTTTAGGGGGCATCTATTACACAACAATTTGTCACTGTACCTGTACTCCCCATTCCTGATCATGGAGACCCCTAACAATGACACTTGTGCCTATTTTCCATCATGAAAATATGCCTTCATGTCCTTTTTCACAATGATTAAACTCTTTGTCGACCATTCATAAAGTAGCTTCTTGTAAACCTAATTATCTAGAGTGACGCACCCTATCCGTGTATTGCTCGTGCCGATGACCTCTTTTTGTTCTAGGGCTGCTATGATCAATGCTAAAATGAAGCTCATACTCACGCCAATCCTCTTCTGGGAAGTTTTTAAAAAATGGAAGTGAAGCTTCAAGATCTGGAAGCTTCGTGGCAGAGACCTGTTTGTTTGTTCCTTAGGATAGAGGCGAGCTTCTCCATTTGGCCTCTTTTTTCCTACAAAAGTGGAACCACCCAAAGGGATAACACATTTCCCCACCTAAAGAGGATCCATGCTCCCTCCTCCTTTGCTATATAATGGACAATCTCCCATAGCTCTCCTAGTTAGAACAAAGATAGAAGAACAACAGAGAAATTTTTTGTTGCTATAGATATCGAGCGAGAGTTGAGACCTTTTACCCTCACATCAAGTTGAAAGAGCGCTTTGGAGACGTGCCTAGATCAGGACCCGTTGAAGGAGAGCTGCGACATCAAGGCACAAGTTGTAACTCCCCCTCTCTATTTTAATATAATATGATTGGTTCATGCTTTCCATTCTTGTCTTAATGTGTGATTGGATTCTTAGTTTTCCTTGATCAGCTAAGTAGGTTGTATATGCATTATATATGTTATGATTTCATGTTTGATGTCAATTTGATCCCTTGTGCATGTAACCAAACGCCAGTAGCGGCGAAGACCTGACCAAACAATGCGAAGGACCAAAGGATTCAAATAGGAATTAGCATCAGATCGAGGTAGGTGATCTATTCATGATCTGCATGCATTTACAATCTAGGAAAGTAGGTTTCTAATTATTCCTTGTTGTTACTAGAACCACTCTAGTGCTAGAGGGATCGTGTCTATCTGCAGAGAGGATTTTCCTGCATAACAATCTTAGACATGGTTCTTAGCCATTGAATCCAACTCTTCTAACATAACATCTTGTTAGAGCTTGGAGTTTTCTTCGCTCATGGATTCCTTATTGAGGATATTTTTAATCCTATCTCTCCATCCACATTTTGTGGTATTTGAATAATAGGTTCATTGACAACTTGATCTTCATGGGGAGGCATTTCATTAGTTTTTTGTTCTTCCATAATGACATGTTTTGGATTGTCTTGAAGTATAGTTAAGAAATTTGTATTTGTAGGTATGATAACTAGAGCTTGCATTTCCTCAAAATTTAAATTTCTAGGTTGTTCACTCCCACCAATTACCCTCAAGAAACCTTACAACTATTGTTTCAACAATATTAAGTGTATGGGAAGGACAATAAAACTTGAATCACTAAAGGACCTTTTGGCATAATTAGTGAAAAACCCACTATTGGTCTTTATGTCCAAATTTTTCTCTAACATATTATATATCATGACCTCGATAGAATATCCCCATAAGTGTACATGTCCTAAACTTGGTTTCCAACCATTCCATAACTCGAAAGGATTTTTAGGAACTACCTTGGTGGGAACCTTGTTTTCGATATATAAAACAATTTTTTAAGCCTTAATCCATAGAGATAATGAAAGAGTGGAGTTACTAATCATAATCCTCACCATGTTCATTAATGTACAATTTCTCCTTTCAGCTACACCATTTTGATGTGATGAGTCGGGCATATGTATTAAGCGAAAATGACGTGTTCCTTAAGAAAGTAAGCAAATGGACCCAGATTTTGTCTTATTACTTTATGTACATTATGTAACACTCTCCACCTATATCTGATCTCATGATTTTAATTACTTTTCCACTTTGTTTCTCTACCTCTCCCTTATAAATTTTGAAAGCATCTAGGACCTTACTTTTCTTAAATAGTAGATAGAGATACATAAATCGTGTGTGATCATCTATAAATGAGATGAAGTATCTATGACCATTTAGACGTGGAGTCATAAATGGTCCACATATATTGGTATGTACGATTTATAATATTTTCAAACTCCCCCTTGCACATTTCTTGCTTTTGTTGGTATGTTTTCCCTTTATGTAGTCCAAACTGTTAGGTCCCTATAATACTAGTGTATCCCCTTATTGTTATTGTTAATGTAGCCCCCTTATTGTTATTGTTGTGCCCATGTAGTCTTCATATTGTTATTATCGTGCCCCATAGAATCCCAGTATTGTTATTGTTATGCCCTTACATTATTATTGTTATGTTGACTCTGATTATATTGTGACCCCTTAGACTCCTATACATAGAAAGGAGGTTTTGTCATTTGAATCATCCAAGAATTGTTCATTTATGTAATGTAAATGAGGTTTCCCCCTCAAAGAAGATCATTTTTAAGTCATTGATCTATCTTTTCTTCTATTTTGTGAATTGGTTGTATGACATTTGTTATCAGAGCTTTGGATTCTAGGGTTTTGCTTCTTCAAACATGACATCTTGCCATTTTCGCTATAACTTGTTTTTCTATAAAGATTCAAAAGTTTAAATTACAACCACATGGAGCCAAATATTGTTGAACCTTATGTACGAATTTCAGATCTCGGTTGATGTAGGAGCATCCTGCTCAGAGTATTATTGTTCATTTGGTTGATTAGGGGGTGATGATTTTATGAATTTTGTGTGAGAAATCTATGTGTGAGGGTTTTAATTGTAAATATTCTCAACTATGTGAGAATATCAAGGATGGTTGATGTGTGAAGATCTCATAGAGATCTTAGGGATACGAGATCCTCGAATAGAACTTAGTTGAGTAAATTATGGAAAACTCATGGATTTAATATAATCCATAGCTATGTAAATATTATTTCTGATGTAGGAGCATCAACCCATCCTTTGAGATTCATGAAGAACGGGTTTCTGGAAGGTGCAAATGTCAAAATATGAGGCGATTTGTTAGTTTGTTGACTTTAAATGTTATTTAGAGCGTGGAAGTTGAGAGAATCATGGATCTGAAATGATCCATGACTATGGTGTTAATTATATATTGTAAGTCTGTGATGTAATAGAGGTGGACATTGAAATGTGAACAGGCTGTAAAGACAACAAGGGTGTCTATAGTTTGTGAATTGGTTGTAGATAGGCGGCCATTAGAATGCAGATCTGGCCAGCCATGACACCATGATGTGAAAATGACCTCACGAATTTATTGAGGTTCCAGTTTTGAAATTGATTTATGTTCTTTGTGATTGTGTAATTGAGTGAGTGAATAGAATTAAATGGAGCTTTGACTCCTGTTTGGTATCTATGTGTGTGGTTAAAATTGTGGTTGGAAATGGGTAGTATTCCGAATTTGTGGTTGTTGTAATAACTACAATCTAGATCCAGATCCATTATAAACTTAACATTGACCATGGACTGTATATTAATGTAAATCATGATCAATTGAGCTCATGGTAATCTGATAGCATGTGCGTTAAGCAAATCATGGTTGTGTAAATTGTGTTGATTGCTGGAATAAAGTATAATGTTGGACGGAGTTTTGTGATCGCCAGTTGAATGAGGAAGAAGGATGAACAAATGTAGACCTGTGACCCTTAGGTCCGGGGATCGAAAACGTTAAAAACTAGGACTGGAGAACCCCAGAATTCGGATTTCATCAAAGTGGTATCAATGAATATCTCAGCAGTTTTTTGGCTGCGTAGTGAATGATTTGGTTCAGATCATGGGCCCATAACCCACAGATTTACAAATTGAGAAAACCGCAGTTTTACTGCGTCAAAGTGGTATCAGAGTAGAAGAAAATTCTGCGTCAGAGATAGAAGAATTTTATAGAAAATTAGAGGTGCAGTGGAAGCAAAGGGAAAAGAAAAGGAGTCAGATTTAGAATTTGATTGAGGTAAATATTTTTCTTTTACTGAGTTTGGGATATTGATTTAAGTTTGAAGAATTAATGAAAAGGAATATGGAGAATCTTAGGAAAGTTTCAAAAAAATGTCAGATGAGTCAGGAAGAGCGTAGGAAAAGTATTGCAGTGATGAGAGCAGAGCTGAATATATTACAAGAATGGTTCCAAGAGAAAGTGAATGAAGACATAAGACATGGATGGAGAATAAGGAAATGGGTCAAGTGGAATCTATTACAACAGAAATGGAATGCTATGTTAATGAACAAACTTGAACAAATACATATTTCTTTGATTAAGAAGGAGAGGCTCATAGGAATTGAGTCGCAATAAAGAGGATTTGCTAAAACCCAGAAATCCCATGGTGGGGAATTGGTGCTTGAAGCATCAAAAGAGACCAAGAGGTCTTGTATTCTTAAAACTGATAGTTTGTCTATGAATGTAGGTATGGTACTAAATGAAGAGTTTGTTGTTATGGAGACAACTAATTACCATTTTTATGATCTAGAAGTGTTTTGTGAACATGAAGGAAATTGGGATGATTGTTTATTCCATGAAGTTGAGATTGCAACACCATTAGAAAAGGAAGCAACAGCCAAAAAGATAGAAGCCAAAGAAGTTGAGACCAAAGAAATTGTAATGAAAGGAGGAAAGGAAACCATAGAGAACATCAACTATGTCGATGTGATTGACGAAGAGGAATTACCCTTAGAGCATGATGGAGATAATTGCCTTAAAGATATACAAAATTTGATTGACAGATTAAGTAATGATGATGATGGTGAACTTTCAGATTTAGTTCTTACTAATCTCAGGATGACAAAGTTGCCTGGAAAAGCTATAGGTGTAGACAGTGAACCAGTTTGAGACTCATTCAAAATTTGGAAACGAAGAAAATGGGTATTTAAGTTTCCATGCATAGTTCACGAGTCTATATTTCTAGAACAGAGGATGATGTGGGATGGAAAGTCGAGAATCATGTTTAAAACTTCTCTGAAGATATTATTATGGGAATTTTATGCCATACAACCTAATGAAGTTATTCTTTTGAAGGATCATCAGCAAACCAGAGTTTGGAATCCTAGAGGTAGCAAGTCATTCAGACTTGTAGCTATCACATTACTACAGAAAAGTGACAGACCTCATAGACAAGAGCCTATGATTTTTTTTTCTACATCGAGAGTCTGATGCAGGAGCATCATGCTCAGAGTATTATTGTTCATTTGGTTGATTAGGGGGGTGATGTTTTTATGAATTTTGTGTGAGAAATCTATGTATGCAGGTTTTAATAGTAAATATTCTCAACTATGTGAGAATATCAAGGATGGTTGATGTGTGAAGATCTCATAGAGATCTTAGGGATACAAGATCCTCGAATAGAAGTTAGTTGAGTAAATTATGGAAAAAACATGGATTTAATATAATCCATAGCGATGTAAATATTATTTCTGATGCAGGAGCATCAACCCATCCTTTGATATTCATGAAGAACGGGTTTATGGAAGGTGCAACTGTCAAAAGATGAGGTGATTTGTTAGTTTGTTGGCTTTAAATGTTATTTAGAGCGTGGAAGTTGAGAGAATCATGGATCTGAAATGATCCATGACTATGGTGTTAATTATATATTGTAAGTCTGTGATGTATTAGAGGCGGACATTGAAATGTGAATAGGCCGCAAAGGCAACAAGGGCGTCTATAGTTTTTGAATTGGTCGTAGATAGGCGGCCATTAGAATGCAAATCTGGCCAGCCATGACACCATGATGTGAAAATGACCTCACAAATTTATTGAGGTTCCGGTTTTGAAATTGATTTATGTTCTTTGTGATTGTGTAATTGAGTGAGCGAATATAATTAAATGGAGCGTTGACTTCTGTTTGGTATCTGTGTGTGTGGTTAAAATTGTGGTTGGAAATGGGTAGTATTCCTAATCCGCGGTTGTTGTATTAACTACAATCCAGATCCAGATCCATATCCATTATAAACTTAACTTTGACCGTGGACTGTATATTAATGTAAATCATGATCAATTGAGCTCACAGTAATTTGATAGCATGTGCGTCAAGCAAATCATGGCTGTGTGAATTGTGTTGATTACTGGAATAAAGTGTAATGTTTGATGGAGTTTTGTGTTCGCTGGTTGAATGAGGAAGAAGGATGAACAAATGTAGACCTGTAACCCTTAGGTCCGGGGATTGAAAACGTTAAAAACTAGAAGTGGAGAACCCCATAATTCACATTTCATCATAGTGGTATTAGTGAATATCTTAGCAGTTTTGTGGCTGCGTAATGAACGATTTGGTTCAGATCGTGGGCCCATAACCCACAGATCTACAAATTGAGAAAAGCGCAGTTTTACTGCGTCATCGGTTCCCTATATTTTCGGAGATATGATCTGAGGAAGTTAGGATTTTTACAAGCTCCTCAATTTCATCTCAAACAGGTGACCGAGGGAAAATCGTCATAACTTTCGTTTCAAGCATTGGATTTGAATTCTATAAAAAGTGGTAGAAAGTGAACAGACTATAGTTTTTCCTTTATCAATTTTAGAGTTGAATGTTTAAACAGGGGCACGTGGAATCCCTTACAACTTTTCTCTACTGAACTAGTCCATAATCTGTACATCGTAGGAGATCTGACATAAATTTATCTTGAAGAATTGAAATTTGGTCTGACTTGTGGAATTGGAAATAAGACTCAGAGGGATTCCACAAGACCTAATTTCAAAACTTGGAGATTTTAAATCACAAATATACAACAGTTTCAATATCTAGCTCATAAAAGCAAGAAAAAATGTGTGCATTTTTTTAAAATTGCATAACTTTTGTTTGAAAAATTAGTTGAAGTGATTCCAAGGGCATATTAAAGCATATATACCAGTATTGGGTTCTAAAATGGCTGGAAAAAAAATTCCACACCCATTAATCCCTCAGAAGTCTTGACTATGACGCATGAAGAGGAAGAATTACAACATGATATATCAAAATTACAAGACCAAGTGCAACAAATTTCGCTCTCACAAAGAGAAACCAAAGGTGCACTAAAAGGTGACATGGATGGTTTAAAATGTGACATGGGTGGTTTAAAAGCAGACATAGAAGCTAATATGGATGGTTTGAAGGATGGAATGGAAGCTAAGATGGATGGTTTGAAAGAAGACATGGAAGGTTTGAAGGAAGGTTTGATAAAGTTGTTACAAGAAAGGCTTCCTGGTGGTGAAAAGGCAATCCATAAAAATCATGACGAGGAGAAAAGGAATATGAATTGTGATTTTAAAAACTCCAATGTTGGGTTTAAGAACCACCACATTCCAAATATAGATATGAGGAAGTTTGATGGTAAGGATCTCATAACATGGATACTAAAAATGGAGCAATATTTTGATCTCCATGATGTGCAACAATCACAAAAGGTACACATTGCAACTTAATATAAGAAAACACTTGTCACTTGGTCAATTTTTACGAAGGAAATGATAGCACATTATGAGGATATAAACAAAAACACTTACTTTAGCCAATTGATAAATTTCAAACAAAATGGTTCAATGGCAAAGCACATTGAGGACTTCCAATAATTGAATATAGGGGTAACAAATATTCCAGAGGAGCATACGATTGATGTATTCATAGGGACTTTAAAGGATAACATCCAACACGAGGTTTTCCTTTGGGAGCTTGATTCATTGGAGAAGGAATTCAGGGTGGGAAGAAAAGTTGAAAGCAAAATTATGGCAACAAGGAAGTCTACCACTCACAATTATAAAGTTGGAAGTGTTGTTGCTCCTAGGATTCCACAACCTACAAGGTTGAAACCACAACAATTGGAGGAAAAATGAGCAAGAGGGATTTGTTATAGTTGTGATAAAAAATAGACTAAAGGTCATAAATGCGCTGAGAATAAATTATTTTACATAGATTGTGAAGAGGAGGAATAAAAGGAACAAGAAATATCAAAATATGAGGATATACACAAGGAAGAAACCCCAAAGAAAGAAGAAATGAATTCGACCATATCTTGTAATACATTGGCAGGAATTACCACTCCTCAAACTCTCAAGATAGAAGGATATACCAAGAAGAAAAAGGTAATAGTGTTGATTAATTCGGGTTGTACCCATAGTTTTATTCATTATAAGATACCTAAGGAATTTAATTCCTTCCTATACGAGTGTCAAGTGATGGTTGCAAATGGAGGAACTATAAATTTCTTTGGAAAGTGGAATAATATCAAGCTAACCTTGGGGGAATATGCATTGAATATACCAATGCTTTCCTTTCCAATGGGTGGTGTTGATGTTGTACTAGGAGTCCAATGGTTACAATCTATGGGGACAATATATTTTAATTTTCAAGAACTTTTCTTTAATTTTTTTTTTGGGAAGGAAAGGAATTTTGATTATGGGGTATCACAGGGAAACCAAGAAAGTTATTCAGCTCTAATGTCATGACAAAGCTTCTGAAGAAAGAACAACGAGGCATAATTGTACAATTATGCTCACTAGAGGTTCAAACAACGAAATCATCTATTTCTCCAGATCTCCAAAAAGTCTTGGACAATCATTAAAAGGTGTTTAAGACTCCCAAAGGCCTCCCACTTATTCGTGATCACGATCATGCTATTCATTTGATTCTAGGAAGTGTTCGTCCAAAAAGTAGGCCTTATAGATATCCTTATGCCCAAAAGAGTGAAATTGAACATATGGTTGCAGGAATGTTAGAGGCTAGTATAATTAAACCTATTCAAAGTTCTTTTTCTGCTCCAGTAGTATTGATTCACAAGAAGGATGGATCATGACGCATGTGTATGAATTATAAGGAGCTCAACAAGCTCACTGTTAAATATAAATTTATGATTCATGTCATTGATGAATTATTGGATGAATTACATGGAAAAATTTACTTCACCATGTTGGACCTTCGTTTAGGATATCATCAAATAAGAATGAAGACTAATGACATTCCGAAAACAACATTTAGAACTCATAAGGGTCATTATTAATTTTTGGTCATGCCTTTTTCCATTACCAATGCACCTTCTACATTTCAAGGTTTCTTGAATTCCATTTTCAAACCCTTCCTTCGGAAATTTGTGTTAGTATTTTTTGATGATATACTAATCTACAACACATCTTGGAAGGATCATGTTCAACATGTTGACAGGGTGCTAAAACTATTGGAGGAGAAAAAATTATATGCAAAAACCTCCAAATGTTTCTTTTGATTACATGAGGTGGAATATCTAGGTCATATTGTGTCTCATGAGGGTGTTAAGGTAGACTCTAACAAAATTAAATCCAGTATGGAATGGAAAATTCCCACAACCATAAAGCATTTGTGAGGATTTCTCGGGTTGACAGGGTATTATCGCAAGTTTGTTAAGAGTTATGGAATAATAACATCACCTCTAACAACATTAATGAAGAAAGATGCATTTTCTTGGACTCTAGAAGTATCTAAGGCCTTTGAACATCTTAAAGAAGAAATGTGCCAAGCACCAATCTTAGCTACGCTAGACTTCAAAAAAGCCTTTATTGTGGAATGTGATGCCTCAGGAAATGGAATTAGTGTTGTTTTAATGCAAGAAGGAAGACCCATTTATTTTTAAAGTCTTCCAATCAAAGGAAAGCATTTACAAAAACTTATTTATGAGAGGGAAATGTTGGCAATACTACACACACTTAAGAAATGGCAGTCATACCTAATGGGAAGATACTTCAAGGTAAAAATGGATCATGATAGCCTTAAATAATTTTTAGAACAAATATTATCTTTAGAAGAGCAACAAAAATGGGTCACAAATATGTTGGGTTATGATTTTGAAATCATCTATAAAAAAGGGCAGCAAAATTTTGTTGCAGATGCACTCTCAAGAAAGGACGAGGATGTGGAAGAATTTCTTTATGCCATTTCTATTATCCAACCCGATTGGATAACCAAAGCAAGGGATGAAGGGAAGAATGATGAAGAAGTGTGTGCACTCATTCAAAAGTTGCAACAAGACCCATCACATCTGATACATTTAACTGGAAAAATGATTCATTATGGTACAAAGATCATTTATACCTTGTAAGAATTCCCAACTCAAACAAAATATTCTTTTGGAATTGCACACCTCTCCCTTAGGAGGGTACTTAGGATCTTTTAAAAATTACCATAGGGTTAAGAAGGTATTGTTTTGGGATGGCCTTAAATATGATATTCAAAAGTTTGTGGTGGAATGTTTGGTTTTCCAACAAAATAAAGTTGAGACAAATAAGAACTTGGGTTTGCCACAACCCTTTTCCATTCGAAGTCAACGTTGGGAGGAGGTTTCTATGGATTTTATCATAGGTTTACCCAAGTTCGAAGGAAAGTGTGTCATCATGGTGGTAGTTGATAGAATTATCAATTATGCACACTTTTGTGCATTATATCATCAATTTAAAGCTTGTACAACTGCTACTGCATTTATGAAAACAATTCAAAAGCTACATGGAAACCCAAAGGTTATTGCAAGTGATAGAGATCCCATTTTCACTTGAAAATTTTGGATGGAATTATTTTCTTGTCTGGGTACTCAATTAGCTCATAGCTCATCTTATCATCCTCAATCTGATGGGAAAACCAAGATAGTGAAAAAATGTTTGGAAGGATATCTTCGTTGCTTTGTATTTGATAAACAAGCACAATGGGTCAAGTGGTTACCTCTGTCTGAATGGTGGTATAACACTTCCTTCCATACTAAAATAAAAACTACCCCATTTATGGCACTTTATGGATATCATCCACCGTCCATCACATCATATTTAAGAGAAAATTCTAAGGTTCAAGCAGTGGAAGATCACATCGAGCATCAACAACAAGTTCTCCAACTCTTAAACGATAACGTCACTTTGGCATAAAATTAAATGAAATAGTAGGCAAATAAACATCACAGCAAAAGAAGTTTTGATGTAGACGATTGGGTATTTTTACAGCTACTACCATACAGACAAATGTCCCTTAAGCAAGCTAAGAAGGATAATAAATTATCATCAAAGTATTATGGTCCTTACAAGGTGCTGCAAAATATTGGTACTATAGCATACAAATTGGAGCTTCCTGAATCTTCCTGAGTGCACCCAGTTTTCCATGTTTCATGGTTAAAGAAGGTTATATATGACAAGCTCCTAGTTCAAACAATATTTCCAGAACTTGATGAGGAAGGAAAAGTCTTATTGGAACTTGAAGTAGCCACGGAAACAAGAACTCGACAACTACGAAATCGATTAATCTCGGAATATTTCATCAAGTGGAAGAACTTACTCGCTGAAGACTCCACATAGGAGGATGATAATTTTATACAGAAGCGTCCAGAACTACTCAAGCGTTGAGGAGAACACTTTTTTGAATGAGAGGGGCATGTTAAGTCCCTATAATACTAGTGTATCCCCTTATTTTTATTGTTACTATAACCCCCTTAGTATTATTGTTATGCTCATATAGTCCCCATATTGTTATTATTGTGCCCCATATAAGCCCACTACTGTTATTGTCGTGCCCTTACATTATTATTGTTATGTTGGCTCTGATATATTGTGACCCCTTAGACTCTTATGTATAGAAAGGAGGGTTTCTCTTTTGAATCATCTAAGATTTGTTCATTTATGTAATGTAAAGGAGGTTTCCCACTCAAAGAGGATAATTTTAAGTCGTTGATCTATTTTTTATTATGTTTTGTGAGTTGGTTTCCTAACATAAACAAATGCCAAAATCAGAGAAATTAAGAGTCCCAAGGACTCCACCATTTATTAATATTTTGATTATACCTATGGATATGTGTCCCAATCTCCTGTGCCAAATAATGGAGGATTTTCATTCATAATACCATGCTTGATGCCAACATTCCCATGCAAGATTAAAAAATTGGAATCAAAAGTGGGGTTTAAATGGAGTTTATACAAACCACCAACAAGTGCTCCATCACCAACAATGAGTCTTTTATAAGGCTAGAAGTAGAATTAGTAAAATTGAAACTAAAACCATGGGGAACAAGTCTAGAGACTGGAATAATAATTTAGAGAAATAATGATAAGGAGATCATGTGTTTTTCTCAAAATTTAAAGTGCTTGAAACTGTATTGAACCTGAGTGACTGGATAGGTCTCGTCGTTGCGGTTCCGGCGCCATGAACGGTTCGAAAAACCGATGTTGTATGAGGAAGATATCGAGTTCTCGTCGTTTTCGCACATCTAAAATTTTTTGTGAAAGGGTGACTAGGATGCCCAGTCAACATGCAGGTACAGTCAGCAGGTGGAATATATTAGGAATATTCCCTTTTCTCAAATCTAATCAGATCGTTCCACGTGGCTGTTTCTGGGCCTAAGATTTGGTTGAACGTGTTTTATTGAGCACCGTTGGATGGGTGACACGTGGCAAGCCTAGAGGCTGCCATGTGTCTCCAGGAGGTTTGTGTAAAATTTATGTGAGGTCCGGGGGGTTCGACCCCACGACCTTCGGCACGCCAACAAATCACTCTGCTGTCTCCGCTATGCATTTTTTTTTAACCTATAGATCTTTCACATTAATTTAAGTTGTAAAGTTTTCAAGGTTGAGGGGGGGGGGGGGGGGGGTGGTGGACCACCGACGGCCCCAACATTGCAGTCACATGGAAGTGTTTTAAAACTGTGACATATAACAATTATCCAACCGGCGGCTTCGTAGTTCGTGGTCACATGTCACACCATGGCATTAAAATTCAATATGGCAGTTGTCTTATACCGTAACCTCTAGTGGAAGAAAACACAGTTACATACGCAGTTTTCATGGTTATCAATGTCACGGTCTTCAGAACGTTGATGCCTCCGGGTTCCACTCCATTGTCGTGGAGTTTTAAAACTATAGACCGCAGGGTTTAAGGTGGTGGGTCGGCTTGTGACCACCCCGCCCTAACCATCAGACTTAAATTCAAATGGTTTATTCTGGCGGACGATTTAGCGCCGACCTAAAATTTTGGGATTGTTGTCAAACTAATTGCAGTTCTCCACAATTAGTGGATGTTTTATAGTTGAGATTGGGAAAAGGCTTTGGGAGGTCAATTTTCGAGCAACTTGGGTGAAACAAGAGTCTACCTAGACTAATTTGAGCATTCTAGAGCCATTGGTGTAGAGAAAACAACCATTAGAGGCATGCAAACACATTTATTTTCAATTTTGAGTATAATGACAAAGAAGGACATGCCATTGGGAGCTGGATCAACAGATGTAGCCCAGGAGGGGTGAACTGCTTCATCATGCCTACTGTGTAAAACTTATGTGTGATGTTATTTCTCTGTTATACACTATTGTACATTGTTATTTAGGCTTATTTTCATGCTTAAAACTCACAAATTCATCTATGTTTCATGGTTAAAACACTCATTCCTTAAGCAAACAAATGGAGACAGATTGTACATGTTTTTATTACTAAAAGGACACTTAGCACAACAAACTAATACACTCCTTTCAGATCAAATAAGGAATATAAAATGTTGTTTCAAGATTTAAAACAAAACTAGATTGCATGATATGTGTGAAGGTCACTCATCTTGTTTCTTGAATAGATGAAGCATTCACTTTTCGTTGGTTTCCTTCAGTTTATTAAACGTTGCATTATATTAGCAATGTGGATTGTAAAACCAAATTCAATCCACCAAGCATTGTGAAAAGTATTAACCATATTAGATTCATAACACACTAAAGAAATGAGATTACCTTTATTTTTAAGCCAAGCTTTATATTTGGAACAAACTTTCTTGATGCGTCCTTTCTTCTTGCAAAAAATATATTTTATGGTAACCATATTGTTAACTTTATGAGCTACCATCTTCTTATGTTTTTCCTTATACCGAGCACCCTTCCTTTTCCTAAACATCCCTTTCCATGAGTCACTAGATGAGCACTTTATAGTTTCTCTTGCTTCAATCTCCCTTTTTCTTGAACACACATGGTCAGTTCTCCATTAATTGACCATTTCTCCTTATGTGTGTTCCAGGAAATATTAAATGGGACAGATTTTGTAGGCAGGGAGTCAACTTTGAATTAGACAAGGAAAGTCTAAGAATGTGACCTCTAAAGATTTGAAATGAGAAGTTACATCTCTCATATACATAATGTGTTCACATACTCACTCATTACCATTTTGTTTCATTGATGGTAGTTTGTTCATTATGGTGTTGACTAACACCTTTTATGAATCATGTATTGTTGGGTCCTTCATTTTTGTGGGGTCAATTTTAGTTAGAATATGGTTGCAGAGAATAGGTAGCACAAGTTGGAAATGAGTCTCGATTATTTGGTTGGAAGATAATAACGGAAAAGAAAGAAAAGGCGAGGAGAGGACCAAATTATTATGTTGGAATTTTTCAAGTCCTCAAATGAAGGGTCAAACTATTAAAGTTGAAAGAATCAAGCAAATGTGGACCAAGCAAGTGTGGATCTTGTCAACACAATTAGAATTGACCTCATTAAGCGAGTGTGGGTCAAGTTGGACAAGATAAATGGGCCAAAATCTATATGTAGACATGAAAGGAGAGTTGCGCAAAGAGAGGAGATATCAGAAGAAGGTTGTCATGTGTTTTAAACTAGGACCTGCAGTCTACTAATCTGTTAAAATTGGAAACAAGAAGAGGCTGCTAATTTAATTTCCCCTTAATTAAATTAGAAGGAAGTTGTGATTCCACATCTCATGATAGCTTGTATGGGTTAACTAAGTTAGGAAGACTTAGTTAGCTCATTCAATTCGAGTTGAGGTTCAAACTAAAGGCATGTAGAGTTCTCTATAAGTTTTAGGGGGTCTAGTTGCGGTTTATTTGAGTTGTAATTATTGAACTTAACTACTTAAGTTAGAATAAATTTAACTAGTTATAACTGGCGAGGAACTAGTGAGAGGTTCAATGAATTAAATATGATTTAATTCACATGCAATGATCAATAATATAACTAATAATTCGTTATAAATCGCTGATGCATGTCAGTTTTGAGGAATACCCGGTTGAGATTGGAGTTAAAAGGAAGTGTACTATCAGTTGTATAATTAGAAAATTGTACAGGTGGTGCATGTAAGCAAAAGGCCTTAGATGTATTGCACAATCATTAATTGGGAATTTACTAATTAATAGGGGCTCAATTTCCCTAGGGAGTGCGTAAGCAAGGTAGGGCATCTAGAGGCAATAATTTGGGTAATTATTGAACCAAAGTTAGCCTAAGATAGAGTGAGATAGACAGAGATAGTGCAGAGAGCTCTCAAGCCTGAGAGAAGCATTGTATTGTTTCATATTCATTAACTTATGCAATAGAAAGAGAGCAGGGTTTTTAGCTAAGGCTTTCCCCAAATAGATCTTTGTGTTGTGCAATTGAAATTATTTCTCTTTCTTGTTCATGTGATTATGAGATCGTAATTGGTTTATGCGGTTTGTAGAATAAATTCAAGTATTTTGTTTTAGCATATTACAATATCGGTTGAATCTATGTGGATTTTATAAATGGAATCAGAGAAAGAATCACTATAGAAGAGAAGGACACGATTTTTTTTTAAACAGGTGAATCGAATTTGCATATCTACTCTTCAAGACCAGTAGCAGGATCAAGATGTCTTTCTGTGGATTGAGACTCAAATATGTCCTTGAGGGTAGTTTGAATTACGTAGCTTGGAAGGACAAGATGAAAGCAGTGTTGGACGACAACAAGCTGAAGGAGTTCATAGACAATGATATTCCCATGCCCGCAACAACAGATGCTCAAAATATCGATGCATGGAAGAAGAATGTAGCAAATGCGAGAAGGATAATGTTAGAAGGAGTTCGAGATCATATTGTTTCGAACCTCCATGGAAAGGAAACTCCATATGATATGTGGAAGGCCTTAATATATTTGTTTCAGAACAACAACGACCACAACAAGTTGGCGCTAAAGGACAAGCTCAGAAAAATCAAGATGGAGAAGGGCAACACAATACCAAAATACTTGATGAAGTTCACTCAATGTTGAGATGATATTGGAAGTGTTGTTGTTACAATTTCTGAGGATGATATGGTGAGCCTAACACTCCTATGCCTTCCCAAGAGCTGGCACAGCTACTAGGATTTGATAAATGGGAGGGATAAGCTACCAGAGTGGGAGTGATTGTGGTCTGACTTGGTACAAGAAGAGATTCGGAAAAATACTAGAGATGGATCCTCATGAAATATTGATGATGAGAAGAATTATGCCTTAGATTTAAAGACAAAAAAAGGAAAAGGGAAGGCATACCATTCCAAATTAGATTTCGGTCAGGAAGGCAAGAAGAAGGACTTGTCTAAGATTAGATTTTTTCACTATCATGAGTTGGGACACTATGCCACAAAATATTCACACAATAACGCTGAAAAGAAGCCCTCAGGAGGAGTAGCAGGTGAATCTCTTGCTTAGAGTTGGATTTCAATCTCATCACATGCATGGTGTCATCAGTGATGGGTTCTGTGTGGAACCTAGATAGTGGAGCTTCATTCCATAAGACCAGAAAACAAAGAATTCTTCGACAACTTGGAGAAGGATCTCTAGATGCACATCAAGATGGGAGATGACGAGAGGTATAACGTGACCGACATAGGTATTGTTACCTTTCAAAGGGAGTCTAGTACTCTTCTCACATTAAAATATGTCATGTATATTCATGTTTAAGGAAGAATTTATTTTTAGTTGCTATGTTAGAAGACCGTGACTATGATGTGATATTTAGTAAAGGAAAGGCGTTACTTCGTCACAAAGCCACGGGACAGGTGAAGAAGATTAGGGTTCGGGTAAAGAACCTCTACAAATTGGATGTAGAATATTGTGTTGCCTTAAGCACAAAAGCAGAGAAGGTGCAGATCCGAGACATCGGTGAGTTATGGCATAGAATATTGGGCCATCTACACCATGGCGCTTTGAAGATCATGCAACAGATTTCTACAGGACTTCCCAAGGGTTCACTTGAGCAGCGTGATACATGAAAAGGGTGTACATTGGGTAAGTACACCAAAGCCACCTTTCATGATAAGGACAGTCGAGCGAAGGCGATCCTTGAAAGAGTTCACTCATATGTGTGTGGACAGTTCTTGACAGCCTCCACAAAAAAACACAAGTATTATGTGATTTTTGTAGATGATTTTTCATGCAAGTGTTAGATATTATTCACGCAGAAGAAAGATCAGACGTTCTCAAAATTTTGTGAGTTCAAATCAATTTTCGAGAAAGATATAAAGAATAAGGTGAAGGCTCTCAGGAGCGACAACAGTGGAGAATATGTCTCAAATGAATTCAAGCTATTTTGTGTTCTAGAAGGAATTTGACGAGAATTGATAGCACCTCATAGGCCACAACAAAATGGGGTTGCGGAAAGGAAGAACATAACTATTATGGGAGCAGCACGAGCGATGTTGTCTGATCAGGGCCTACCATTGCACTTCTGGGCTGAAGCATGCAACACAACAATATTCTTGGGATGAGTACACTAGAGGAAGCTTTTTTAGGTAAGAAACCAGATGTGGTGCACTTTAAAATTTTTGTCTCATCATTTTATTGTCATGTAACCAAAAATTACAAGAAAAATATAGAGCCAACAATTGAGTTGGGAATATTTTTTGGGTACACCGATACACCTCACAACTATCAGGTGTACTTTCCATCTCAAAGGATGAAAGTGGTTAGAAGTGATGTGAAATTCAATGAAGTGAAGGCCATGCAAATTTCCCTTAAGATGGAGCTTCAATTGCATGCATTTGAGGAGCTCTTAGCTCCAATAGAAGAACCTCAAGATGTGGAGAAACCACATGCATAGGAATAGAGAGTGGAAGCACCCACTCATGCAGATACATCCAGAGGTGGAAGGAAGCACACCAGAGAGGCTGACAGGTTAGTGCTTGATGATAGAGAGAATGTGGGAGCACCCACATCACAGCGCAGACAAAGAATGTCCCCAAAGTGGTACACTGGCTACATGTATCTTATGATCAAGAGTGTAGAGATTGAGCCATCCTCATTTCAGGAAGTAGTGCAACAAACAATTTGGGTTGATGCCATGGTTGAGGAGTATCATTCCATTATCAGAAACAGTGCATGGGAAGTTGTCCCAAGGCCGAAGGGCAAGTCCGTTGTATGATCCAGGTGCATCTATAAGGTGAATCAGGAAACAAATGGGAGTGTTGAGAAACACAAGGCCAAATTTGTGGCCAAAGGGTTCTCTCAGGTGGAGGGAATTGATTACGAGGAAATATTTGCTCCAATTGCAAGGTACTTGTCAATGAGATCTATCCTTGCACTTTCAACGCAGATGGGATGGAAGATACATCATATGGATGTAAAGACAAACTTCCTCAATGAAGTGATTGAGGAAGAGGTGTACATTGAGCAACTGAAAGGTTTTGAGACCTTCGACAGAGAGTGGCATGTGTGCAGACTCAAGAGAGTGTTGTATGGACTGAAACAAGCACCTCGTGCTTAGTAAACTAGGATCGACAACTACTTCACCGAGTTGGGCTTCACCAAAAGTGAAGCAAATGCGAACCTCTATTATACTGTGGTACAAGGTAAATTATTGATCACTGTACTTTATGTCGATGATTTGATTCTGACAGGTGATGAGAAACTCGTCAAATCTTGCAAGGAGGATCTTGTAAGAGAATTTGAGATGAAGGATATGGGGCTCTTGCATTATTTCGTTGGATTGGAAATTTGGCAAAGAGATGGGGAACTATTTGTGTCTCAGGGAAAGTATGGCAATGAGATTATGAAGAGGTTTCACATGGAGAGCAACAAACCCAAGGATACTCCTCTAGCAAGGAATTGGAGGAAGGAAGATGCTACTTCAAGCGAAGTGGTAGAAGACACCATCTACAGGCAGATTGTGGGTTCACTCATGTACTTGGTGAATACACAAACATATGTTATGCGGTTAACCAACTTAGTCAAGTTATGGACAAGCCTACCAAGCTTTATTGGAAGGCATAAAAACATGTGTTGAGATACCTTAGAGGCACCACATAGTTTGGGATATGGTACAAGAAGATAAAGGGAGTGAAGCTTCAAGGCTTCATAGATGCAGATTGGGCAGGGAGTCCATGTTACATAGTAATTTGTCACCATTCTAATTTTCCTGTCCCTGATCCTCAAATGCCCTGTGACGAATCTTGTGCAATGTTTCCATCATCAAGAAATATGCTGACATATCCCCTTGAATATCCAAAGAATACTTCCTTGAAAGATTACTAAATAAACTTGGTCAAATTCCTAGTTTCCTGGGTCAATGCCCTTCCTAGTGCCATGACCGTCCTCATGTCCTTATCCCAGCTCTAACCCAGTGCTGTCATCACCCTAATTTATTGGAAAACCACATTGATCCTCTTTTTGGCATTGCTTCCTCAAATGGAGAAGAAGCTTCAACCTCTAGAAGCTCAAGGGAGGAAAGTTGGTTTTTGAACAGAGATGGTAAGGTTAAGCTATCTCATTTTGGAGCCTTGATCTCATCCATGGGGTATCATCCTTAGAAAGTGGGCCTTCCTCCTCCTTTCATGGGCTCCCTACCTCCTTCTCCTTGCTATAAATTCATATCCCTCATTCCCCCAGGTTTATAGCTTGGTTGTTCATTGCCAGACTCGTATGAAATCTCATCCCTATGTATGCTTGCATTATCATTAAGCCTAAATGCATGGGAGAAGGAATGCTTTCGAGCTGGGTGAAGGACTCAGATTTTCATCTAAGAATGCCTCCAACATCAAGGCTTGGTTGTAAGCTCTCCTTTTCTAATTTATCAATAACAACATCTAATGTTTTCTTTCTAAATTAGTCTACATGATTATGCAAATATTCTGGTACTCCTTGATCTGCTAGATAGCTAGTGTTTACGTTTATTATATATTGTATCACGTTCGCCCGTTCCCATGGCACCCCATCCAAGTAGTCTGGTCGCTTCCTTTGACTGGAATCGACTGGCAGGATACCATCTTCCTTCTTACGTTCCATTTGAGATCACCGTACAAGCCTATAATGTAGCCATACCTAGCACCATAATAGATGAAGGCACATCTGTTAGGATTTTGTCCTCCACTACTTGGCAAGCTTTTGGTTCTCCGTAGCTTATGCCTGTTACCCATAATTTGTTAGCATTTAACAGAGGAAACAATCAACCGTTAGGGATCCTTCCTAAGTTGCCTATTACTATGGGAGGAAAGATTGTCTATATAGATGTGATTGTTGTCCAAGTCCCTTTGCACTCTAACGTACTCCTTGGGCGTGACTATAATTATGTCATGGGATCTCTTGTCTATTCTCTCTTTCGTGTGATTTGTTTTCCACAATAAGGAAGAATCGTGACCATTGATCAAATTTCTTCTGTTGGTCCAAATATGACTCCCAATCAACCGTCATCCCTAAATGGTCGTTACATGCAAGTGTTATCTTCCCCACCGTAGGTTAATTATGTGGAAACCTGTTCCATACCAGTATCTACTGATGATCTTGTCAGTGATACAATGCCTCATGTACTGGGGGCATTGGACCCTGATTTCTAGAGTGTTGTTCTCCCATCTGATGAGAAACTCTTGGAAGCCATGACCTCTTATGGGTCTTGATAAGGTTTTCCGGAGTAGAGTTCCTTTTCTTGTGTCAAGCTCCTTAAAAAATTAAATAATCTCTTTGGAGCAGAGTTCCTTTTCTTGTGTCAAGCTCCTTAAAAAGTGAAACAACCTCTTTGGAGCAAAGCTCCTTTTCTTGTGTCAAGCTCCTTAAAAAATGCAACAAGGTGTCACGAGGATAGTTATTTTACAATGTCAACCTCGTTAAAAAATGAAACAAATCCCCGTTCAATTCGAGTCTTTGACTAGATCTCGTAAAATCTCAGTTGAGTCTTTCACTTGATCTCGTAAATGAACCTTCATTCCATCCACCTGTTAGTAACCAATAGTCTACTTAGGTGAATGAGATGGAGCTTAGGGGGAATGTAACTCGATTTGAGTCACCATGCTGGGAGCATGCAAAATTATTTCAAGCATAGTTTATCCATATGTTTCAAGCTTGTGAAAAAATGAAACCAATTTCTAGCATAGTTTCTCGTGCTTCAAGCTTGTGTAAAAATGAAACCATCTTCTAGGGTTTTCAGGAAAAGTTTCCCATGTTTCAATCTTGTGTAAAAATGAAACCATTATCATGCCACCCCTCATGATTGCCTATTTCCTTCTAGATGAGCCTTGGTTTTCTCATTCCATCATCACCATCTGCTTGGTTGATCATACGCTTTCACTTGGTTGTTTTACCCTTTCCTAAGGAAATTTTGAGGTGAGTGGTCTTGTTAGCCGACCTCTTGACCTTTATATGTTTTGAGAAGTTCCATCATCACCGAAACTAGTTGCTACCTTTTATACCATTCGTTCCTCCAGGAGGAGTCATCTTTTAGCTCTCTTCTAACTCTCGAAAAATGAAAAGATTTCCGAGTACTTGTCATTTTTAGATCTTTAAAATGAATGAATTGACGTGGTCTCAGTATATGTTTACCCCTTTTTCGGGTTGAGATTAATTATTTATGAAAAAGGAATACCTTGACCGAACATGGTCAATAGTTTCTCTCGGATATTGTTTTCTACCTTTTTAGATTTGAGGGACAACTTATGAAAAGGGAAATGATGGAGTTTCCTATTTGTTTCTTTTCAAACTCCTTAAACATGAAAAGTTACCGAGTTACCCTTTCATTGGACTCATTAAAGATTAAATGACGAAATACTTGTCACCATCACGAGGCCAAGTTCCTCCTTCCTAGGGCTCGTTAAACTTACTAGGATGGATTCATTTGAAGAATGAACTTACATCCTCAACATATGCTATCCTCTTCACGCTGGCTATAAAAAATACAGAGGTACTTGTTAGCAATAATAGGGGGAAATTGAAAGTGAACATCTTATGTGTATTTTGGGCAACTTGTCTCTCTTGAACATGACACTCATCTACAATTTGTGTCGGGGTTGGGGACATCCTACATTCGTCACTTTGCCTCCATGGGTTTGGGAAATCCGTTTACCCCAAATCTGATTACCAATTTTGTCAACATGACCTTTGATCCTTTTTGGGTCAAATGCTACCACACTCCGGATTCGTGTCACCAATAAGTTCAATATAATTCCTTTTTTTCAAACACCTTCTGCATATTTGACCTCCTCAGATACAATCCCAAATCACTCTTATCATCTTAAGTTATATGTTGTTTCATGTCAATGATGTGGGAATCATTATGGCCCTCCTTTGATGAATCACTTCCTGTTGAATTCAGCTCATTATCTGGGAAAGTGATTTAGAGACTTCTTTCAGTACATTGGAACTTGCATGCCTCAATGGCAAGTTATTCGTGTTCGACGACAAGTTCACATCATTGGCCTTCGATCAAATGATTCTGCAAGTGTTGGAATTCAGCACATATATTCACACTTGTAGATTGTGTTGTTGTACCTAGAGGTCCATCGTCATTATTGGTGGTCTCTCTCTTGCTTATTAACAGTTCTCATCATTGACCGGTAATAAAATGGTTTCTACCATGTTCAACATCAACAAATTTATTCACATGGCTAAATTCGTACATTAGGTTGATTGAGACCATGGTGAAGACCCTGGGTCACTTCTAATTTTTGGTCCAGGTTGCGTGGAGTTATTGATTATTCATGATTGCATACATGATCCTATCTATACGGATGGATGCGTCCATACCACAGATCCATTTCTATGATCTATTTTAAATGGATGGCTGCAACCATACCATGGGCTCATGTGTCATTTGATGCCTAGTGAAACATCATGTGGTTAGGAATATTTATACCAGAGATGTCTTATATTGTAAATGTTTAATTTGGCAGGTTCTTCGAAGGTGGTCTGCGTTCTTTGCCTTGGTTCATAAAACATTTCGGCCATCACTCCCTATTCTGCCTTCATGCTTTAGGGGGCATCTGTTGTACAGTAATTTGTCACCATGCTCATTTTCCCATCCCTGATCCTGAAATTCCCTGTGATGAATCCTATGCAATATTTCCATCATTAATAAATATGCTTACATACCCCCTTGAAGATCCAGAAGACTTCCTTGAAATATTATTGAAGAAACTTGGTCAAATTCTTAGTTTCCTGGGTCAACACCCTTCCTGGTGCAATGACCGCACTGATGTCCTTATCCCAATTCTGGCCCAATTCTTTCAACGCCCTAATTTATTGTAAAACCATGTTGATCCCCTTTCTGGCAGTGCTTCCTCAAATGGAGGAGAAGCTTCGACCTCTAGAAGCTCAAGGGCGATGAGTTGGTTATTGAACATAGATGATAAGGTCGAGCTCTCTCATTTTGGAGCCTTGATCTCATCCATGGGGGATCATCCCTTAGAAAGTGGGCCTTCCTCCTCCTTTCATGGTCTCCCAACCTCCTTCTCCTTGCTATAATTTCACATCCCTCATTCCCCCAAGTTTAGAGCTTGGTTGATCATTATCAGACTCATATGAACTCTCATCCCTTCGCATGCTTGCATCGTGATTAAGCCTAAGTGCACGGGAGAAGGAATTCTTTTGAGTTGGGTGAAGGACTTAGATTTTCACCTAAGGACGCCTCCAATATCAAGGCCTAGTTGTAAGCTCTCATTTTATAATTTATCAATAATAGCATTTGATGTTTGCTTTCTATATTTGTCTACATGATTATGCAAATATTCTGGTACTCCTTGATCAGCTAGATAACTAGGGTTTATGTTTATTATATATTGTATCACATTTTTTGTTGTCTCCCGATCATCCACAAGTATTCACAAGCCAAAAGTAGAAGGAATTGGGCCTACAAGGATCGTGGATCGAGGTCACGGTTAACAGATCCAAGGATAGCGATTGGAAAAAGGTATTTAGGTCTCTTTCCTCTTTGCGTTATAAGCATTAGTTAGGAAATATTATGTTGGAAAGAATCTCATGTTGCTAGACCCACTCTAGGGCTAGAGAGATCGCCTCTGTCCATAGAGGGGATTTATCCTAACAACAGTCCATCCGACAGGAAGAGCACATTAGGGGGCATCTTCAATATTGTGTCAGCAACAGTTTCCTGGTACATAAGGAAGCAGAGATGAGTTGTACTTAGCTCAACAGAGGTAGAGTACATGGATGCTAGTCAATCAACTTGTGCGGCCATCTGGATGAGGAAGATATTTGTTAAGTTTTTTGGTCAGCAGATGGATTCGACAATGATTTATTGTGATAATTAGAGTTACATTAAACTCTATATTAATTGAGTTTTTCATGATAGGTCCAAGCATATTGATATTTGGTATCACAATATTAGAGATTGTGTGCAGAGGAGGATTATGTCATTATACTACATTCCTACAGAGGAGCGGCATGCAAACATATTGATGAAGGCACTGTCAAGAGGTAAATTCTAGTTCCACAGAGGCAGAATCGAGGTAGAAGATAATCCCTTTCTTGTTGAGAGGGAGTGTTGAAATTAGAAACAAGAAGAGGCTTCTAATTTAATTTTCCCTTAATTAAATTAGAAAGAAATTATAATTCCACATCACATGACAACTTGTACGAGTTAACTAAGTTAGGAAGACTTAGTTTGCTCAGTCAATTCTAGTTGAGGGTCAAACTAGAGGCACGTGGAGTTATCTCTAAGTTTTAGGGGGTCTAGTTGCAGTTTATTTTGAGTTGTAATAACTTAACTTAATTATTTAAGTTAAAATCAGTTTAACTAGTTCTAACTGATGGAGGAACTAGTGAGAGGTCCAGTGAATTAAATCTGATTTAATTCACATGCAATGATCAATCAGATAACTGATAATTCGCTATAAATATATGATGCATGTCAGTTCTAAGGAATATCCAACTGAGATTGGAGTTAAAAGGAAGTGTACTATCAGTTGTATAATTATAAAATTGTACAAACGTTGCATGGATTTAGCAGAAGGCCTTAGATGTATTGCACAATCATTAATTGGTAATTTCCTAATTAATAGGGGTTCAATTTCCTTAGGGATTGCGCAAGCAAGGAAGGGCATCCAAAGGAAAGAAATTGGTTAAGTATTGAGCCAAAGCTAGCCTAGGATAGAGTGAGACAGACAAAGATAGTGCAGAGAGCTCCCAAGACTGAGAGAAGCATTGTATTGTTTCATATTCTTCAACTTATGCAATATACAAATACATGGTTTTTAGCTAAGGCTTTCCCCAGATAAATCTTTGTGTTGTGAAATTTAAATTATTTCTCTTTCTTGTTCATGTGATTATGCGATCGTAATTGGTTTATGCATTTTGTAGAATAGATTCAAGTATTTTGTTTTAGCATATTACAAGGCCAATTGAATATAGGTGTATTTTCTACATAATCTAATTTTGTCGTATTCCTATTGTAATTATGATGTTGCAATGGGGCTTTGGGGGATATTTTTGAAAAATATAGCTAAGCTAAAGCATATTTGTAGATTTAATATTTATCAGGCTTGACAATGATTAGAGGATATTATTGCAGGGAACTTGACTATGTATTTTGTATGAATGGATGTGTTTGTGTTTATGTGTCGAATTTAAAATTTTGAGATTCTATGTTAAGTTTTGTGTGTTGTGTCTATTTTCTCTTGCATACAAGTCCATTTAATTGATCTATCATGCTAATTATGGTGATGAATGATTTAATTGATCCAACATATACTGTCATCATCTCAACTCTAATCATCACACATAAGTCTTGACATGCCTCAAGTGACACTTTCTTCCGTTGTGGAAATCAAATATGTCAGTATTATGCTAGACTACACCAGGCTCTTTGTTGGCACCCTGTTATGAAACCAACTCACAAAATAGAAGATAAGAGAGATCAACGACTTTAATCAGACACTTTGAGGGGGGAACCTCCTTTACATTACACAAATGAACAAATATTTGATTACACAAATGAAAAAACCTCCTTTCCATATATAGGAGTCCATAGGGTCACAATATAATCCTAGCCACCCTAACAATAATGATGTAAGGGCACAACAATAAGAATAGTGGGCTATTATGGGGAACAATAATAACAATATGGGGACTACATGGGTACAACAATAACAATAAGGGCGCGAAATTAACAACAATAAGGGACTACACTAGTAATATAGGGCCCTAACATGCCCCTCTCCTTCAAAAAAGTGTTGTTCTAAATGCTTGAGTAGTTCTGGATGCTTTTGTATAAAATTCTCATCCTCCCATGTGGAATATTCAGTGGGTAAGTTCTTCCACTTGATGAGATACTCTGAAATTGATCGATTTCGTAGTTGTCTAGTTCTTATTTCCATGATTGTTTCAGGTTCCAATATGATTTCTCCTTCCTCATCAAGTTCTAGAAATATTGTTTGAACCAAAATTTTGTCACCTATAACCTTATTTAAGCATGAAACATGGAAAACTAGATGCACTCAGGAAGATGCAGGAAGCTCCAATTTGTATGCCATAGTACTAATATTTTGCAACACCTTGTAAGGACCATAGTACTTTGGCGATAATTTGTTATCCTTCTTAGCTTGCTTGACGAACATTTGTTTGTATGGTTGTAGCTGTAAAAATACCCAGTCGCCTACATCAAAAATTATCTCGTTGCGATGTTGATCTTCTTGTTGTTTCATTCGATTCTATGCCAAATTTAGGTTATCCTTTAAGAGTTGGAGAACTTTTTATTGATGCTCGATGTGATCTTCCACTGATTTAACCTTATAATTTTATCTTAAAGATGATGTGATGGACAACGGACGATATCCATAAAGTGCCATAAATGGGGTCATTTTTGTTGGAGTGTGGAAGGAAGTGTTATACCACCATTCAGCCAGAGGTAACCAATTGACCCACTGTGTTTGTTTATCAGATACAAACAATGAAGATAATATTTGTTCACTATCTCAGTTTTCCCATCGGATTGAGGATGATAAGATTAGCTATGAGCTAGTTGAGTACCCAAACAACAAAATAATTATGTCCAAAAATTTACAGTGAAAATTGGATTTTTATCGCTTACAATAATCTTTGGGTTTCCATGTATCTTTTGAATTATTTTCGTAAATAAAGGAGCAAATGTACTCACTTTAAATGGATGAGATAATGCACAAAAGTGTTCACACCTGGTAAGTCTATCAACTACCATAATGATGACACTCTTTCCTTTGGACTTAGGTAAACCTGTGATAAAATCCATTGAAACCTCCCAATGTTGATTTGGAATGGATAAAGGTTGTAGCAGACCTAGGGTCTTAATTGTCTCAACTTTATTTTGCTGGAAAACAAAACATTCCACCACAAACATTTGAATATCAAATTTAAAGCCATCCCAATTTTTTTTTTCTTCACCTTGTGGTAAGTTTTTAAAAATCTCGAGTGTCCTCCTAAGGGAGAGGTATTCAATTCCAAAATAATCTTTTGTTTTAGTTGGGAATTCTTACAAATATATAAGTGTTCTTTGTACCATAAGGAATCATTTTTCCAACTAAATGTATCAAATGTGCTGGGATGTTGCTGCAACTTTTGAATGAGTGTCCATACTTCTTTGTCATTCTTCCATTCCTCCCTTGCTTTGGTTATCCAATCGGGTTGGATAATAGAAATGGCACAAAGCAATGATTCCACATCCTCATCCTTTCTTGAGAGTGCTTCTGCAACAACATCTAGCTTTCCTTTTTGTAGATGATTTCAAAGTCATAACGCAACATCTTTGTGACCCATTTTTGTTGCTCTTTTGAAGATAGTATTTGTTCCAAAAAGTATTTAAGACTATCATGATCAGGTTTTACCTTGAAGTGTCTTCCCATTAGGTAAGGTCGCCATTTTTTTAGTGCATGTAGTATTGCCAACATTTCCTTCTCATAAATAGCTTTTTGTAAATAATTTCCTTTGATTCGACGACTTTCAAAAGCAATGGGTCTTCCTTCTTGCATTAAAACAACACCAATTCCATTTCCCAATGCATCACATTCCATAATAAAGGTTTTTGTGAAGTCTGGCGTAGCTAAGATCGGTGCTTGGCACATTGCCTCTTTAAGATGTTCAAAGACTTTAGTTGCTTCAGGAATCATGAAAGTGCATCTTTCTTCAATAATGTTGTTAAAGGTGCTGCTATTCTCCCATAATTCTTAACAAACTTGCGATAATACCCTGTTAACCTGAGAAATCCTGGCAATTGCTTTATGGTTGTGGGGACTTTCCATTCCCTAATGGATTTAATTTTGTTAGGGTCTACCTTAACACCCTCCTGAGATATAATATGACCCAAATATTCCACCTCTTGTACTCCAAAGAAACATTTGGAGGTTTTGCATATAATTGTTTCTCCTCTAATAGTTTGAGCACCTTGTGAACATGTTGAACATGATCCTTCCAAGACCTATTGTAGATTAGTATATCATCGAAAATACTAACACAAATTTTCTAAGTAAGGGTTTGAAAATGGAATTCTTCAACCCTTGAAATGTAGAAGGTGAATTGGTAAGGCCAAAAGGAATGACAAAAAATTCATAATGACCCTCATGAGTTCGAAATGTTGTTTTCAGAATGTCTTCAATCTTCATTCTAATTTGATGATATCCTAAATGAAGATCCAACTTGGTGAAACAATTTGCTCCATGTAATTCATCCAATAATTCATCAATCAAAGGAATGGAAAATTTATCTTTAATAGTGAGCTTATTAAGCTCCCTATAATCCAGACACATGTGGCATGATCCATCATTCTTGTGCACCAATACTACTGGAGCAGAAAAAGAACTTTGACTAGGTTGAATTATACCAACCTCTAGGGTTTCTACAATCACACGTTCAATTTCTCTCTTTTGGACATAAGGATATCTATAAGGCTTGATGTTTGGAGGAACAGTTACTGGAATCAAATGAATAGCATGATCATGATCACGAATAGGTGGGAGTCCTTTGTGAGTTTCAAACACCTTGGTATGATTGTCTAATGCTTTTTGGAGATTTGGAGAAATTAATGATTTTGATGTTGGAACTTCTAGTGAGCATAATTATGCAATGACGCCGTGTTGTTCTTTCTTCAGAAGATTTTTCATGACATTATATCTTATTATTTTTCCCGAATTCCCTACGATACCCCGTAATTCTACTTCTTTTCCTTCTGAAAATAATTTCAAGAAAATTTCTTGACAATCAAAAGCTACCCTCCCCAAAGATTGTAGCCATTATGCTCCTTGTACAACATCAACACCACCCATTAGAATGTAAAGAATTGGACTATTCAATACATATTCCCCCATGGTTAAATTGATATTATGGCACTCTCCAGAGCAATTTATAGTTCCTCCATTTGCTACCATCACTTGACACTCTGGCCCTGGGTATAGGAAGCAATTCAATTCTTGGCTACCTTAAAATGAATAAAATTATGTGTACTACCCGAATCAATAAGCACTATTTCATTTTTCTTGTTGATATGTCCTTCTATCTTGAGATTTTGAGGAGTGGTAATTCCTGCCAATGAATTACATGATATGGTCAGATTCATTTATTCTTCCTCTGGGGTTGGTTCCTGGTGTATATCCTCTTCTTTTAAAGTTTCTTGTTCCTTTTCTTCCTCCTACTCACAATATATGTAAGATAATTTCTTCTCAACACACTTATGACCTTTAGTGTATTTTCTATGACAACTATAGCAAAGCCCTTTTGCTCTTTTTTCTTCCAATTGTTGTGGTGTCAACCTTATAGGTTGTGGAAGACTAGGAGTATCTACACTTCCATCTTTATAGTTGTGAGTGGTTGGCTTCCTTGTTGCCATAATTTTGCTTTCAATTTTTCTTGCCAACCTGAATGATTTCTCGAATGTATCAAGTTCCCAAAGGTGAAACTCATGTTTGATGTTATCCTTTAGAGCCCCTATGAAGACATCGATCCTATGTTCCTCTGGAATATTATTTACCCTTTGTTGGCTCTCATTTTTTATCTCTTTTTGTTTATGAAAATAAACTTTATTTTCCATACTATCAATCTATAAACCATCATATTCACCTTATTTTACCCAATAAATGCATATACAAGTATTTAAATTAAGTTTTTCAATTCTTAGAAGTGTTTAGAAAAATTGATTTCTAAGTGCATTTTTGGACTAGATTTGAAATTCCTGTAATGGCCTCATGGTTTTCATATTTGCAGGACACTTGGGCTCGAGATGGATAAATTTCTAGAAATATTGGGAACTAAGATTAAATGTACACTTGTTGGTTTAGTCAAACCGAGCTTTAACAAGCCCGTTCAAAGGCGGTCAAACATGACCTGTTTTTATGGAAGATCCCTAGGAACTAGGTCAAATTTCTTATTTTATGGAATTTTCCAGATTTTGATGTATTTGATGGATGAGCTCAGCCTGATTGGATAAGATAAGGATAGACATGGCTATAGGATACATTTTAGATGAGTTTGTTGCATATTTTATCTATTTAAGCCCAAGACTTTGAAGGCATTGATATGTAGAAATTGTGTAGCTTAACTTTGATATTTCTGAGTCTTTGGAGAATTAATTGAAAGACCTGTTATATTTCATTTGCTGCTATATGGTGAATTCTTGACTAAATTTTTATTAGCTGAAAGCACTTTCAGTGTGCGAGGCAAGGGTGGAGGGCCGCCACACCGAGGTAAGTGCACTTCCTAGTTATTTTTAGTTGCAGTTTCTGAACTAGTTTGTTTTATGCTTAATTTTTTAATTAGATATATGCTGATGTTTTATGAGTGCTGACGAATCTAATTCTCATTCTTATTCCGCATATGAAAGGACAATCCAATGTTTAAGTTAAACATTCTTTCTATATGATTAAGATCTAGAGCTAGAATTCGTCTTTTCTTGCTTTTTAATGCTTTTCTGAATTCTTGTTTTTTAACAATAGTATTATTGATGAATGAATCTCTGATGAAGGACAACCAAAATCTATTTAGTTAAGAGCCTCTTTAGTTATTGTTTCATACATCTTGATCTATTTCTCAATTAGTGGTTTTGGTTTCTAATTCATGAAGTAATTTTGTAAGAGAAGGACAAACAAGTCTCTTAAGTTAGGAGATTCTTCTACTGCTGATCACATAATTGAATTTAGAAATTATTTTGTTTAGATTTATATTTGTAATATGAATTTCCTTAATCATTAATAAATCACCTTCTAACTTGATCATAACTGAAACTCATATATATTGGGGATGCTTATAAGTCCTACTAGCTTGGATTGGTAATAAATACTTGTGTTTGTTTACCTGTTAAACAACCCAACATTTTGGCGTCATTTCAGAGGAAG
The DNA here is from genome assembly GCA_034641835.2 of Pinus albicaulis. Lineage (NCBI taxonomy): Eukaryota > Viridiplantae > Streptophyta > Pinopsida > Pinales > Pinaceae > Pinus > Pinus albicaulis. Next base: position 1,823,918,490 of record CM076575.1, on the reverse strand, counting down.
CATATTTCAAAGTGGTCAATTAGGAAGATAAAAAAATTATATAAAAACATCAAAAACAACAAAAAACATAGTTTTTATTTTAAGTTATGTTTCTTTATGCCTAGAGATAGAGATCATAAGGGTAGATTTACGGATGTGGCACATGCAGCTGACAGAAGGAATTATGCTATTCCTAGGGTTTAGTTGAGCTATTGCATGGTTGAATTCAGTTAGAACTCATGTGGCAGAGTTTGGTGGAGTTGATGAGACAGTTGGTGGAGTTGTGTTCGGTTTAACTTAGTTGAACTAGTTGTATTTAGTCTAACTGATAAATACACTAGTGATGAGTGGTGTGAATTAATTATTAATTAATTCACTAATTATTAACTCATAAATCAACTAAAAAATACATCAGTTAACTGCAGTGCATGGACAGTTCAGTGGAGACCAGTGTTAGAGGTGGGTGAAAGGGTGAGTCTACTATCAGTTGTGACTATAGCTGTGCATGAGATTTGCACTCACATTGATTGAGATTTCCAATGAGGATTGCGCAGTACAAGTTGGTGGGATTTGAACTTGGATCTCATTCTTTTCCATATTGGATTGCGCAGTAGAGGCAGGCAAACAGTGGAGGAGATTTGAACCTGTGACTTGTTCAGATCTGAGCTAGTTTGTGTGTAGCATGTGAGATAGTGCTGAGAGCTGTGAGGAGCTTTGTGCTATGTATTGTTACATGTTCTCTATCATTATAATATACAGATAGTTGGGGGTTTTCAGCTGTAAGCTTTCCCCATTACATACTGTGTTATATGTGTGCTTGATTATGTTTTAATGTGTGCATGCGACTGCTTCTATTTCCGCAAATTGGTGATCAATTGTAGAAGAGGTTATGTATTATGCATGAGGCTTAAATAGTGTGTAATCAGGATAATCTCAAGAATAATTCATCTATTATTCAAATTTCTACGGTATTTGGAGCGAAAGTTGACCATCGCATCAAAAACGTTGATTACATTTTATTTCAAGAGACAAGTAGTCCGTAAGAGGGCCATGTATAATCTCGGATTCATCCTTTTTGCTAGGTGAAAATCCAAAGAAATTCCCCTACGCCGATCTCTCGTACCAGAACACTTTGTTCTCACAATTTCACACGAAGTGCTGAGTTTTGGAGCTAGTGGAACTGAATTTGCATGTTGTTTTCTTGGTGTCGAAGTTGAGATGTCTTTCAACGGATTGCGATTGGAGTATGCCCTTGAGGGCAGCTCGAATTATATTGCATGGAAAGACAGGATGGAGGTGGTGTTAGATGAAAATGGGCTGAAGGAGTTCATAGATGCTGAAGTTCCAAAGCCTTCTTCTAGCGATGCTACCTTGGTTGAGGCTTGGCAAAAGAAGACAACAAAGTGTCGAAGGATTCTGTTGGAGGGTGTGAAGGATCACATAGTATCCAGCTTGCATGGTAAAGCTTATCCATTCTTGATGTGGAAAGCTTTGACAGATTTGTTCCAAAGCAAGAGTGACCAAAGGAAGTTGGCGCTCAAGGATAAACTCAGGAAAATAAAGATGGAGAAGAATGACACTATCCCGGTATACTTGACAAAGTTTGTCCACTGCAGGGATGAGCTTGGGAGTGTAGGAGTTAGTGTGGATGATGAGGAATTGGTGAGCTTGGCTCTCCTTGGGCTTCCGAAGAGTTGGCACTTCTATCAGGACTCTGTCAATGGTCGGGAAAAATTGCCAGGATGGGAGTGACTTTGGTCGGATCTTGTGCAAGAGGAGATAAGGCGGAGTACCAGGGATGGATCTTCATCAAAGGCATATGATGAAGAGGATTGCACTTTGGCTGCCAAAGCAACGAAGGGGAAGGGCAAGAAGAATGCTTCTCAATCCGGTGCAGATGGTAAAGAGCGTGACATGTCCAAAGTGAAGTGTTTTCACTGTCACGAGCATGGGCATTACACCACGAATTGTCCACAGAAGAAGAAGAACAAGCAGGCTACTGGAGCTGCAGCTGGTAAGGCTCTTGCCTTGCAATTTGAGCTGGACTTCTCATTGATCGCATGCATGGTGTCTAGTGCATTGGGATCGGGGTGGTATTTTGATAGTGGCGCTTCCTTTCACATGACGGGAGATGTGAATCTTTTCAGTGACTTGGTGGAGAAAGATCTCCAGTTGCATGTTGAGTTGGGCGAAAATGGACGATACAATGCGACCGGCATTGGTACCATAACCTTTCAGAGGGAGTCAGGTAAACTCATTCTTTTACAAGATGTAGTGCATGTTCCAGGTTTAAAGAAGAATTCGATCTCAGTCGCAATGTTAGAGGATAAAGGGTATGAAGTTCTCTTCAGTGAAGGAAAAGTTTTCCTTCGGCACAAGGCAACAAGACAAGTCAAGAAGGTTTGGATTCGAGCAAAGAATCTCTACAGACTTGAAGTAGATGGGATGTCTATAGATCTTCCTACTGTTGGGAAGTGCGAGAAAGACATGCAATTGATGCTTGAGAGGGATCAAGTTTTGCATGCACGTAAGAGTTATCCTCGAGATGTGGAGCAGCCACAAGATGAGGATCATGGAGTGGAAGAAACCACTCATGCAGAGAAATTTCGTGCCAGATGGGCAGAGGGAGTGCATGCAGCTATACCACCAGGTGAGAGGTGGGGCGACATGCATGAATAATCCCAAGAGGAGATCTCTAGGCAGGATTCATGAGATGGTGTGGATATCATGAATTGAACCTGGATACGAGGTGCCCACAGTGCAGCAGTAGCATGATCAGTTGGATTGATGCAGGCAGATCAAAGTGACAGTGTCGGATACTGGAGCGCGAATCAGAGTTGACAGCAAGTGCAAGAGTGCATGGGTGCAAGAGTTCAACAACGTAGTGGTTCCTGATGACATGTGAAATTGGGCCCAGCAGAAGTCGAAGACTTTGATGATAGATGCATCAGACTGATTGAGTTGTTTGGAGCCTATTCAGTTTCAGAGGAGTTGCAGAGCAGATGCATGGAGTTGCATGGCGCTTGTGAAGGTTGCAGGGCGAATGCATGGAGTTGCATGTCACATGCAAAGACAGTCCTTTCTTGTTGAGAGGGAGTGTTGAAGATGGCAACAAGAAACAGTGAAGGAGGCATCCTGAAACATCTTTCCTGATCCTAGTTGGAAAGTGATCACCAAAACTAGGTGGGGGCCACACAAGTGATTTTTGCCGCAAAGTCTATTTTTAGACTATGTCTATTTTTAGACATATGGATCATGTTCTATGAGTTTCAGGATGTTATTTGTGGATGTAATAGAAGTTAAAAATAGATGGACTCTATTTTTGACACATCGGCGGAGTCTATTTTTAGACTCCGGCCAAAGCCTAAAACAGACTGGCCGAATATTATTAGCCCTTAACAATATTTGGACTATAAACATTATCTATTCTGGAGCACTTCAGTTCGACATGATGTGCAGTTGCCGTGTACCGAAAAGGAATTACGCTATTCCTAGGGTTAGTTGAGCTATTGCATGGTTGACTTCAGTTAGAACTCATGTGGCAGAGTTTGGTGGAGTTGATGACACAGTTGGTGGAGTTGTGTTCGGTTTAACTTAGTTGAACTAGTTGTATTTAGTCTAACTGATAAATACACTAGTGATGAGTGGTGTGAATTAATTATTAATTAATTCACTAATTATTTACTCATAAATCAACTAAAGAATACATCAGTTAACTGCAGTGCATGGACAGTTCAGTGGAGACCAGTGTTAGAGGTGGGTGAAAGGGTGAGTGTGACTATCAATTGTGACTATACTTGTGCATGAGATTTGCACACACATTGATTGAGATTGCCAATGAGGATTGCGCAATATAAGCCAAGGGGATTCGAACTTGGATCTAATTCATTCTCATCTTGGGTTGCGCAGTAGAGGCAGGGAAACAGTGGAGGAGATTTGAACCTGTGACTTGTTCAGATCTGAGCTAGTTTGTGTGTAGCATGTGAGATAGTGCTGAGAGCTGTGAGGAGCTTTGTGCTATGTATTGTTACATGTTCTCTATCATTATAATATACAGATAGTTGGGGGTTTTTAGCTGTAAGATTTCCCCATTACATACTGTGTTATATGTGTGCTTGATTATGTTTTAATGTGCGCATGCGACTGCTTCTATTTCCGTAAATTGATGATCAATTGTAGAAGAGGTTATGTATTATGCATGAAGCTTAAATAGTGTGTAATTAGGATAATATCGGTGAATAATTCAACTATTATTCAAATTTCACACAACACGCTTTTTCACCTAGAAAGCCCGAAGTCGAAAACCTCAACGACATATTATGTAACATGGAGATCATATGACAATCTCATACAAGCATACAAAGCTTATCACAAGCCCTCAGTACAGTACAATCGTCATACACTAATCAAGCCTAATCTTGCAAATCCATGCACCGATCTATGCCACCTGCTAGCCTGCCTCCACTGCGCAATATCTGCTTAAGAATAGCTCTGAATGAATTTGAATTACTCCATCCTTGACTGCGCAATTCTCATTGGCATCTCCACTGAGTGTGTGATGCAATCAATGCGTCACTATATCACATCTGATAGCCTATCTTGCCCTTTCAGCTATCTCTCCACTGGTCTCCACTGAAAATGCCATGCATTGTAGTTAATTGTTGTATTGTTCAGTTGATTAATGAGTTATTATTTGTGAATTAATTAACTAATTAATTCACTCCACTCTCACTAGTGTATCAATCAGTTAGACTAGATACAAATAGCTCAACTGAGTCTAACTGAGTTAAACTGAATACAACTCCATAACTACTTCTTCCAACTGTGTCATAACTCTGCCACTTGAGTTCTAACTGAGTCCTCCATGCATTAGCTCCAGTAAACCCTTAGGAATAGCATAATTCCTTCTGTCAGCTATTGTGCCACATCTATGCACTGACTTGAAGTGCTCCAAGAGAATAAGTTGTTGTTTAGAGTCTGATTATTATTAAGAGCTAATAATAATCGACATGCATCTATTTTTAGATTGACGATCTATAAATAGATTTTGCCCAATATTCTAAAAATAGAATTTCATCTATTTTTCCAACTTGATCAACCATCCACAAATAGCATCCTACAACTTTTGAAATATGATCATCATGTCTAAAAATACACATAGTCTAAAAATAGACTTGCGCCAAACATAGCCTGCGGGCCCACTTAGTGAAGGCAACTCTTTTCACTAAGCTCATCATCTTGTTGAATCTCATCAGTCTTAACTTCTGTCGGAAAGGATTAGTACCATCCTTCAATGGTATTTTATGCTCAATGATAGTTGTATCATATGTCTTAAGATCCTCATATTTCTAGGAAAAAACATCAACAAATTCACAAAACAACTTATGGTATTCAACCTTTCTTTCTTCTGATATTGTTTTTGACAACTTAACATACCTTGGTTCTTTTTCTGTGCCCAAATTGAAATCTTCCAATTATGCTTTTGTTTCAGCTAACTATGGTTTGACTAAGATATCATTTTGATCAAAGAGCTTCTCAGGTGGGATTAACCCATTGGGAATATGATTTATAGGCGTATGATAGGCTGATCAGCAATCTGTTTTTCGGATTTTCAATATCTTGATAATCAACTTCATCCTTCATGAGATATTCATCTTGATATCAATGTTTAGGACAACAAAATCTTCATGGACTTCAATGAATCTTCTAATCTCCTGATCATCCTAAAAAAAAATTGAATGTTTGACATTATCTAGAATTTTAGGTCTAAACCTAACTTCCACTTCATATTTTAGCTTCATAGGTATTGGAAGCTTGAATGAGCTTGCTAAAATAGAGATTAATCAGCCAAAATATTACTTTCTCTTGGAACAAAATAAATGTTAAAAGCTCAGAATGAGTCTTCTACAATGATCCATACTGCATTCCAGTAATCTTTGAGTCTGGGATGCTTAGTTTGATAAACATTTCTGATTTGCTGAATAATAAGTTCAGCATCTCCAAAAACAGAAATTTCTGAAATATTCATGTCTTTTGTTGTTTTTAAACCTATCAGTAGAGCTTCGTATTCAACCACATTTTTAGTTGCTTCAAATCAAGTTTGAAATAAAAAGTGGAGCATTCTTTTAAAGGTTAAATGAGAATTATTCCTGCACTAGCTCCTTCTTTAGAACATGAGCCACCAAAATACATTTTCCATAGCTTAGAACCCTCATTACTGATCTGTTTTTCAATAGGCTTCAAAATATGAAAATTTTCTGCAGATAGGAAAATATTATCCATATGTAAAATGCTTGAACTAACATTTGTTGTTCTAGCATAAATTGGATGATTAGTGGGATCTTTTCTATCACTAATGATATATGCCGGCTAATCTTCTCTATAAATTCTTCTTTTTTCTCCTCCAAAAACTAGGACAGTAGCATAAGTGAAATCCATTTGCAAAGTTCCTCCCAACCTTCTAATCCATGACCTAGAAAGAAATAGGGAAAACCTATGAGGAATGTCAGCTACAACAATATCCATCACCATCCTCTCATAGGTAAATAAAAGAGGCTTATTGCATGGTCTTTGATGACACCGAGGCATTGAAATTTCCGGGAATCAAAGCAGTAGAGATCTTGGTACTCTCTAGTTACTTCAAGACCTAGTTCATCCATGACTACCTTGGGAATTAAATTATGTGAGGCTCCAAATTCCATTAGGAAATTATGCAAGATATTATCATGAATATTCAGAGATATACAGAAGGGAGGAGTAGAGTCATCTATGTCTTCTACCAATGGACCTAAAATAATAGTGGGCTTGTCATCTTGAAGGTTAAAAAAAACAGAAGCTACTTCAGTAGGTGGAGGCTAAAGAGCTTTCATAAAAGTATTTTTTAAATCACCATTTTTCATGAGATCTACAAGAGGAACAAGAATCTTTATCTTTTGTATCTCATTCTCAAAATTGAAAACAGTGGGCAGTTTGTGAGAAATTTTTACCTCAAGTGAAGGAGGGTTAACTGCTACCGGAATTTCCAGACTGCTTGATTCAACAACTTGCTTTTCTGCTGGAATTTTAACTGTGTCCTTATTCTTCTTGGGTTGTGCAACATGCTTTGGATTATCATCAATCTTATTTGATCTAATATTGTATCTACTTTGGTGATCAGCTGCGATCATGGAATGATCAGAAATCACTTCATTATTTTGAGTATATGACATGAGATATTCATACTTTGCTTGTGTAAGATGGATCGACCCTTCTTTATCTCTCATACAATTGATATTAGCACCTTTCTCCAACCTTTAAGCTTCCTCTCATCTTAAAATATAGCATTCTGCAAGGATTCTACTTTTTTATCATCGGCATCTCACGTTTCTCGTTGCAAATTTTGAGGAACATTAGGTATTCTAAACTGTTGCCTATTAGGCTGATCAAATGAAACATTTATAGTAGTAGTTGGTCTTGCTTCCATCTTGAGCTTGGGCATCTCAGTAGTCGATGACTTAACCATCTTGGTCAGCTCATCTAGCTTAGGATCTATATATGAAGTTCCTAAAGTTGAAACTTTAGCTTTTTGCTTTCTTTTTTCTCTATCAATTCCTCCTCTGAGCCTATCAGCTGCTAACACATTATATTCTACCTCCAACGCATTGTCATGCATTTGTTTTAGTATTGTAGATCTTCTTTCTCTCAATAATAAACAAAAATCAGGATCGAAGGCACCAACATAAGTGATTTTGGCTTAAGCATCAATAGGCTTGATTTCAGTATGTATTTTTCTATACGTCTTACTAAATCTCTTAAAAAAATAAAAAATCGATCCTCCTTCTTTTCTTTTTATTGCACCAAATTCAGTGATATAATACAAAAAATATTTCTTATCAGCCCATTTCCTTTAAAATGTATCATCTAGGGTTTCAATTCCAATGATTCTACCAGTTATCAAAGATCTGAACCATTTCCCAACATCACCCTCAAGGCTCTAAACAAAAACTCACATCCATATATCTTCATGCTCAATATTCAGATTGTCAGCATAGGCATAAAAATCAGCAAGGTGTTCTTCAATTGTTACCTCTCCCTCACCACTAAACTTAGGCATGTATTTGAGTTAATCTCGTGTAGGTAATGCATTCATAGGATTAGGTAAAGCCAAAGGGGCATACCTAGCAGCAACAATTGCATCCATCCAGATAGGGGGTGGATTTGGACCTTCCATGGTGTGAGTTGTTGGGATTTGTGGAACAACAATTGGTGGATTGTGAAAAACAGATGATGAAACACCAAATTGTGATGTAGATACTGTTTTTTGGTTGGAAAACAAGGGAGGTACGGGATTTTCTGCAAAATCAGGGGTTAAATCTTGCAAGACTTCTTTAGGGACAGCCTTTGAGAAAACAGTTGCAGAGGCAAAAAAAATTGTTTACTCTTTTTCTTAATTATATTTTCAGGGTCAGGGACTTGGATTGTCAAAGGGGAATATGGTTTAGCCCTGTTTCTAGTCCTTCTAGGAGCCGCAACTTCAACAATGGAGTCGCTAGGTGTAAAGCAGTCTAAAAATACAGTTGGAACCATACACCTCATAACTAGGCTTATAAATTTTTCATTCACCCAGGGATAAACTTCAATTCGCCTCCCCGACAACGACACCAAAGATGTTAGCGCAAGGAGTCACTCCTTGACTGCAAAAGGAGTAAGCCTTACACATAATAGTTCATTTCAAATTTTAAAGGGTTTTTGAGTGGTGGGATGGCTTCTCAAAGAGTTTGAAATCATTTTTTATATGCTTTAATACTTTCATGCATTTGGAAAGTTGTGGAAAGTATAAATTGTATGGGTAAATTGGTATTATAGGGAGCAGAGTGTAACAAATGAAAAAATATGGATAGTTGGTACTTACTCTAGGAAATATTCATGTCCTAAATTCATCACACATATATAATGATGGCTCTTTACACAAACTATGTTTTATGAAAAGTAAACAACAGTCAGAAAGTAGATTACATGCATAGAGTATTTCACAAATCCTTTATGAAATATTCACTAACATGTTCAACAACACATATATGATTTGCAGGAAGCTCGAAAGAAAATAATTTACTATTAAATCATTTAACAGTTTCTCACTCACACCTTACTAGCTATTGCAACTCATAAATTAGAATAAATTAACAAAGAGAGAAAACACACCATACATTAGATAGTTCTTGAGTCACAAAATCCTTCAACATGAAGTGCAAAAAGGCTTTTCTTTCTAATATTAACTCTTCAGGTAAACCAGCATTGAACCTAGAAATGGTATATATAGAAATAGAGGCACCAACTCCACCTCTTCTAAAAACAAGGAAACACTACTCCGAACATTACATAGGTGTCATAACACATTAAAACCATATCCCATCGAAATATAACTGAAAGTATAGATGTAGATGAAAGAAGAGAAGAGAATTTGGGCTGAACTACTGAGTATGCTCACATTATGCCCCTTTTACTGTTGATTTGTCTCCTTATGTATTTGGTTCTTAAATAACCATGTATCTTCATTTAATATGACCTCAAACAACCTCATAAACACTTATCACCATCACTTTTTATATCTATTTGGTTATGAGTCCTTATCTTTCCTAAACTGGTTCAGAAATTTTGCTCGCGTGCACTGTCAAAAATCAGTTAGAACATGTGCTATCGAAAATTCCAATAAAAACCTATAACTGCGCAAAAACTGTAACCTTACTGGAATTTCCAGTAGCGCTCTTTTTATTTTTCAAAAATGCGCAGAAAGTATTGAAAAACCTGTGTAAACTTATACACTTTGAAATATGAGTGGATGTTCAAAATTACCCTTGATAAGAAAAAAGGTGTTTTATCAGGAAACATTTTTACCTTTCTTCCATGTGGGCTACAGCTTCAACAAGATTTTCCAAGTCTGATTTGATTCCAAAAGCTTATCTTGATCTTGTGGTTCTTGTGGCTGCTCCTTTAACAGTAGCATTTTCCTCCTTTGAACCCTTTTGGATCTTTCTTCTTTTTGAGGGTTCTAGTTTTTGCTCTGAAGGGGTTTTATTTTTATCTTTCTTTTTGGTAACTAAGAAAAAAAAAACAATTCGTGTTTTTGTTGATTATTGAGACATCAATCATGCATGTCCTAAAGATAACTATCCAAATCCTTTTATCGACCAAATCATCGACGAATGTGTTGGGAGTGAGATTTTTTCCTTTATGGACGGCTTTGTTGGATAGAAACAGATCAATATCCTTCCCACTGATCAGCACAAAACTGTCTTTATCTATCCTTGGGGTACCTTCACCTATAAAAATCTTCTATTTGGCGTAAAAAATGTTGGCGCTACCTTCCAACGGGAAATGTCTTATGCTTTTCACGATATCAAGCATATCATCCAACCTTATCTTGATGATTTTCCTACGCACTCTACTAAGCGTGTTGATCACCCGTCTCACCTTCGGGCGATTTTTCTTCAATTCCAACACTATAATATTCAGTTGAATCCTCATAAATGTGTCTTTTGTGTCGAATCTTGTCATCTCTTTGGGTTCATAGTATCGAAGCAGGGCATCTGAATCGATCCTCTCAAATTGGAGGTTATCTTCAATCTTCCTCCTTTGTCCTTGTTACATCAACTTCAGAGTTTGCAAGGGAAGGAAAAATTCCTTCGTCACTTCATCCTGAATTATGTTGAGCTCTCCAAAGGTTTTACTCACTTATTGAAGAAAGGGGTCCCATTCATTTGGGATGATGTTGCCCAACAGGCTTTTGATGCTTTAAATATTTCCCTCATTAGTGCTCCTTTATTGCATCCCCAAAATTATCACAGCGGTTAATTCCTATACTTGGTCTCTGCTGAGGGTACCATTGCCATGGTTCTCATCCAAGACAATGATAGTGGTGATTAGCATGTGATATACTACTTAAGCCAAAATATTTTTGACGTTGAGACTCGGTATGCTCATGTCAAGAAGTTGGCATTGGCAACAGTCCATGTTGTCCAATGCTTGCGTCCACTATATCTTTATGCGCAAAACTACAATGATATATGAATGCAACCCCATGACCTATATTTTGTCTCATGATTTGTTTGGGGGAAAATACTCCAAACATATCATTATCCTGTAGGATTTCAACTTAGAATTTATTAAGTTTAAGTCGAAGAAATCACTTATTTTTGCTGAGTTTATTTTTTCCCTTCCCTCTATAAACACAATTGTTGTTTCTGATGAGTTGCTTACCATGTTCTACTTGGTTTGAAGATGTCGACAAACCTTCTTCTTCATGTGAGTTTCGCTGATGGTGCTTTTCGTAGTACATGAAATTTATCTTCTGTTGTGTGGGCACTTTATCCTCCCAATGGTGAGTTACGACACGGAATATGTCTACATCAAATAACTAATAATATTTTCGAATATAGTGCGGTTATCGAACTATATTGAAAATCAGTTTTCATTGGCATTAGGGAATTAGTTTTCAAACTCGATTCACAACTCATTTTATTACAGTTAAACATGAATTATTCAATAAGAAACCCTCAGATTTTATGGATGTATCTGCGTGTTCGATTATTGGAACAAAATTTTGATTATATTACTTATCATTACAGTCCAAGAAATCTAAATACAGTAACAGATACATTGGAAAAATATATTTTAGATAGAATTTTGTGTAACATGTTAAAGAAACCATGGCGTAAATGAAAATTAAATAACATCCAAAAACATGTTTATATATATATATATATATATATATATATATATATATATATATATATATATATATATATAGTTTTCAAAAAGTATGATACATCAAAAAATCAAAATTTGTGTTTCGAGGCATATGGCTTCTCAAGCCTACATAGGTGCAGAAAATAAAACTAAAAGAGGCATATCTATCGTCTGGCATGATGTTGATGATAATATCTAACAACCCCGACGATTCTTCCTAACAGTGACATAGTCTGGATGGTACCCATAAATTATATCTTTGACATCGCAACGAGATATCATCAACAGAAGAATAATACTGTATGCATCTAGTCAGAGTTGTGAGGTTGCGCTCCACCTCGACTATAGGGTTGGAACCCCCATCATAAATAGTAGCCTCTATCTGGAAAAAAAAACCCTCTGTGCTATCTGAGACAATCGTGGAGGTCTCACTGGTCCAAAATTTTCAAAGAATCATAAGTTAAAATCTCGGTACACTTAATAAAAAAATTCAAAAATTGAGAAACTTTAAAAAAAATTCCTACCTTAGTCATCCCATTGTCTTGACAGTGTTAGAGGAATATTAGGATCTCCTCTGAAGTCGGTCCTTGCATATGGCCAGTCATCGATCGTGATTAACTACTGGCATATCCATCAAAATAAGGTAGGGAGGAAAGACATATATTTCCCACCACCATGAAGAGGCATCAACTCACTCCATCTCAAAATTCGTGGATCCCTTGGTACAGGAGGTCCCACTTCTATTTGATGGCATTAGAAAAATGGCACCCTCTCTAAGAAGAGAGTCACCAGGATCCAACCATAACCAATTTTTTTCAACTTCACGGTCTTTCACTTTGTGAGTTTGTCCTTCATGTTAATGAGCAGCCCCTCACAACAGTTGAATACCATTGGACTCATAGAGTCCACTGCATACTGAAATTGGGATTTTATTGCCTATGTAAGGCTTGCACTCCTACCACTCGTGCAATATTGTAAAGGACAGCTCTCAGATAAGGATCAATGATGGTTTTAATGTTAATTTTTCTTCTCTTGTTCTTCTGAGATACCTGACTGCAGTGTCTGGAAATGAGAATCTTTTTGCTCTCACCGCCTAGTCTGGAACCTAATAACTGGACCGGTAGTCCCCTCTTGGTCAACCCGGTGATGAAATAAATGTCAGACACATCAATCTCCAAGTCCTGACCACCGATCACAAACATTTGGAGGTCAATGTCCCACCATCTCACAATATACTGTAATAGATCCACTTGGGATCGAATCCCCAGTGTCTGTAAGAAATTGAGCAAACCATAATTTCACATCACTCTTACGGATTTTGGAATTTGAGCTGCTTCTTCTTCTTCTACTTCATGGCCTTTTCTTTCCACTATATTTCCATGATTCTCCTACAAAACATCAACTCACAAATATTAATCATCCATCATGGAAGAAATTTTCAAAAAATTGAGTAAAAATTGACCATTCATAAAAAAATTTAACTCTCGGAGTCAACGCGTTTGTCCCTAAATTTTTACATGCTAGCATCGTGCTGGTACTTTAAGGGCCAGGGTGACCAGCGTGGCCCCGATGGGTGAAACCTATGGTAATCAACCACGAGCCATAATTTTTCAAGGGCTTCCTAAGCACATGAAAAATGGATGAAAATGCTTAAAAACATATGAAAATGTAGGCAAAATAGAGACATCTTACCTACAACAGACGTCTCAGTAAATGGTGTCTCGGATTGATCAACAGTGCGCCTGAACTTCGAGAAAAATAAGGGTAAAAGTGCTCTGCAAAGTTTTACAATGGTAAAAGTGATTTTTGTTTTTACTTTTTATATATTATAAGTATTTTACGAATTATTTTTAATTACAAATATATTTTTATGGTTTTCTAAAGTATTTTTCCTTATATTTATATTTTTCTCGATCAAAATCACATTTTTTTGCATGTGTAACAGTAGGTCAATATGAATCAAATTCGGTAATTGGTGAAAAGGAGCCCCCTGGAGTCAACTTTAAGCCCTTTTCTAACTCTCAAAAAATGAAAATATTGATGAGCACTTGTCCTTTCAAGATCGTTAAAATAAATGAATCAACATCGTCTCATTATAAATATAACCCTTTTTAGGATGAGCTTAACTAATTACGAAAAAGGAATACCTTAGTCAAATGTGACTAAGCGTTTCTCTCATATATTGTTTTCTACCTTTTCGGGTTCGAGGAACTATCTACGAAAAGAGACCTTTTGGAATTTTCTTTTCTATCTCTTTTTCAAACTCTCTAAATATGAAAAATATGTCGAGTTACCCCTTCGTCGAACTCATAAAACGTAAACGACGAAGGACTTGTCACCATGAAAAGAATAAGTTACTCCTTCCTAGGGCTCGTTAAAATTACTAGGATGGATTCCTCCGAAGGGTGAACTTATACGCTAAGCATATGGTATCCTCTTCAAGCTTGCTATCAAAAATAAATAGGTACTCGCTAGAAATAGTGGGGGGGGGGGGTAATGGAAGTAAAGCGTGTCTTATATTTTTTATTCACGACAACATGTCGCTCTTGAACATGAGACTTATCTACATCATCTATCTGGTTTGAGTTATCCTCTCTTCGTCACTTGCCTTCCTAGGTTTTGGAAATCCATTTGCCTCTCATTTGATCATATCTTGTTGTCACCATGACCATTGATCCCATTTTGAGTAAAATGTTGCCAAAATCCAGAGTCGTGTCACTGATATGTTCAATAGAAGTCCTATCTACAAAAGTAAAACCTTTCATATTTAGTTGTCCCTCTCTGAAACAATATTGAATCATTCCTATCTACCCTTATAAATCCTATGTTTCGTGTCGATGATGTGGGAAACATCATGGCCCTCCTTCGACAGATCACTTCCCATCAACATCAGCTCATTATCTGGGAAGATGATCTAGAAACTCCCTTTCAATACCTTGGAGCTTGCATGCCTCAATGGCAAGTTCTTTTCATTTGACGATGGTTTCACATCATTGGCCTTTGATCGAATGATTCTGCAAGTGTTCAACTTCAACTCTCTTATTCATACTTGTAGATTGTGTTGTCATACCTTGAGGGTCATCATCATTATTGGTGGTTTCTATCGTGATTTTTAATGGTTTACCTCATTAACTAGTAATTAGATGGTTTCTACCATGTTCAACATCAACACATCTATTCACATGGTTAGATTCTTATGTTGGATGGATTGAGACAAAGACGAAGACCCCGGATCACACATGTTCAAATCCATGCTACGTGGAGTATTCATGATTGTACACATGATCCTTTCTATTTGGATGGCTACGCCCATGTCGTGGATTCATGTGATATTTTACGCTTATTAAACAATGCCCTATTAGCCATATTTATATCAGAGATATCACATATTATATTGTGTTTGATTTTCAGGTCAGTGGTTTTCCAAAGTCCTTGCCTTGACTGATAAAACACTTCAACCATCACTTCTCGTTATATTTTCATGCTTTAGAGAGCATCTTTTACATAGTATTTTTTCGCGTTCCCTATTCCCTATCCAAATTTTTGTCCCTTTGTGTCGCTCATGCCACAAATTTCGCAAAAATACAAAATTTATGAAAACATGTTCACCGTGAATAATGTGCTCAAACATCCCTAAATAAATGGAGAATTAGTGCATTACAACTATTCTCGAGAAATATTGTAAAAAACTTAATTTGCAACCCCAGCGCGGTTCTCCCCTGTATGCCCTCACGCTTGTGACCTTGTGTGTAATTGGTAAATAGCACTGGCAGCATGGCATTTAAAGTTAAGAGTTTCGTTGGTCCTCTTCAGGCAGGTTCTACAATAATGGAGCAGAAGCTTCTTCCTCTAGAAATCTCGAGAATAGAAGTCTAGCATCTGTCGGTTGAGGATATGGTCGATTTCTCCCATTTTTAACTTTGATCCTATCTTTAAGGATATTCCTATTTAATATAAGGACTTTCCTCCCTCATTTATGGATCCATAACCTCTCCAGCTTCTCTATAAAATAATAACATGCCTTCCCCAAATGGTTGGTCATTGTTGGTTACCTTTCTAGTGCTTGAATGTGCCTAAACACTATCAAAACTTCAAGGAGAAGGAGTGCTTGAAGTCTTTGGCTTGGACTTGGAAACCCGTCTTGAAGGAGGTTTCCTACATCAAGGCACTGCTTCAATATGCTTCCCTCTTCAATTTATCAATAATACAAAGCATGTTTTAATTTCCATAAGCTTGTTTATGATTGCTTGCTTAGTATGATGCTCCTTGATCTGTCATATGGTTTACATTAGAATGAAATATATTATGCTTTCGTTGTTTTTCATCATTTTATCTCTCTTGGTTTGAGCGTAAATTCAAACAAAAGAAGCCAAACTTTGGATCTACGAATTAGAAGTAAGGGAAAGGCGACCCCAAACCACATACAAAAATGAAAATCTAAGGTGGGGCGGCCAGGGACAACCCTCCAAAGCCACAAGAGAAGAAAAACACCACAAAGGGAAAGAAGGACTTGGGAAAGTGGTGTGAGTTCCATAAGAGCTCCACTAAGTTTTGGGCAAAGCAATCACTGGTGGAGGCTTCTGAATCAAATTCTGGTTCCAACTCTGAGTCAAAACCTAATCCAGATTTATGCAAGCAATAAAATACAGAAATAGACATAAACACAGAGATGCATTGGAAATAAAACTTAATTTTATTAAAAACAAATGACTGAAATATGCTTACAGACATAATGGAAATAAACGAGCTAGGGCACTGGTAACATATCTATGAGAAGAGATGTGATGGCTACAGGCCTCTGAATTGTGTTACAATGAAGCTCGAAAGCCTATTTATTGAAACAATGGAAAACCCTAAACATCAAAAAACCTAACCCTAGGTGATGAAGCACCAAAACTATGGGTCCCATTTGGGTAAATTGATGTTTCGACTTCTTGGGGATGTAACTTTGGCATTCGATCTTCGTTTTACACGCTCAATACCTTGTTAGAAATATATATCTAAGGACTACAACTTTTGAGTGATAAAAATCAATCTGTAACCCATGTTGTTCTTGGTTTCCCAAAAACATCGTTTATGGCCTCAAAACGGCTCTAGAAGTTTAGGACCTGAAAAGTTACTGAAAATAGTAAGTTGTGATGAAACTTAAAATGGAAATAACTGATGGTTTGGGTTCAAATGGAATAGGTGGGTGGTCACCAATATCCATCTAGATCATTAGGGCCTCAAAACGGCTCTGGAAGTTCAGGACCCAAAAACCTGCTAAAAATAGTAAGTTGTGCTGAAAGTGAAAAACTGAAAGAACCGATGGTGGGGGTTCAAATGGAATAAGTGGGTGGCCAAAAATATCCATCTGGATCATTCCTATCAGTCTATCATCTCAAATCGGGACAGCAGGTTCCTCAACACATTTTGGTCCAACCCCTAATCAATGTCAGACACCAAGCTCACCAATATCCACCTGGATCATTCCTCCCCCCTTAGGAAGCAATGGTCCCCATTGCGTTGATATCCTCCACGAGATGAGGCAAATTTTTTTGAAGTAGGTATTGGATTTGTCGAAGATGTCATGGAACCGCGGGTGGACATGTTGGATGTAGATGTGACGTTGGTGGGCAGTCGTTGAAGGATTTGGGCAAAGTTATCCATCATCACATTCCTTTGTTTCTCGAGGGCCTCCTCCATCAAGATTTTGATAGTATCTCCTACTCCCTGTTCTTTATTTCCTTCCGCCATGGGGGATCGTTGGGGTTTTCGAGGTTGATCTTGCAACGGTTTAACCAGATCGAGCCGTAACTCCTTATACCCTGACCAAGTTGGGGACATGCCAAGAAAAAAAGAGAAAAAGTAGACCGCTTTGATACCACTCATCCAGATTTATGTAGGAATGCAATAAAATAAAAAAATAGACATAAACACATAGATTCAGCGGAAATAAATCTTCATCTTATTAAAAACAAATGATTGAAATATGCTTACAGACATAATGGAAATAAACAAGCTAGGGCACTAGTAGTGTATCTCTAAGAAGAGATGTGACAGCTACAGGCCTCTAAAATGTGTTACAATGAGGCTCGAAGGCCTATTTATTGTTGAGAAACAATGGAAAACTCTAAACATCCAAAAACCTAACCCTAGGAGATGAAGCGCCAAAACTGTGGGTCCCGTTTGGGTAAATTGGTCTTTCAACTTCCCAAGGACGTAACTTTGGAATTTGATCTCCATTTGAGGCGGTCAATACCTTGTTAGAAAGATATATTCGAGGATTAAAATTTTTGAGTGAGAAATATCAATCTATAGACCCATGTGGCTCTCGGTT
The DNA here is from genome assembly GCA_034641835.2 of Pinus albicaulis. Taxonomy (NCBI): domain Eukaryota; kingdom Viridiplantae; phylum Streptophyta; class Pinopsida; order Pinales; family Pinaceae; genus Pinus; species Pinus albicaulis. Next base: position 1,823,900,468 of record CM076575.1, on the reverse strand, counting down.
TTACCAAAAAATACGTCGTTTAGGGCCTCAAAACGGATTTGGAAGTTTAGGACCCGAAAAAAATGCTAAAACTAGTAAGTTGTGCTGAAACTTAAAAATGGAAAGAACTAATGGTGGGGGTTCAAATGGAATAGGTGGGTGGCCACCCATATCCACTTGTATCATTAGGGCCTCAAAACGGCTCCGGAAGTTCAGGACCCGAAAACCTGCTAAAAATAGTAAGTTGTGCTGAAAGTGAAAAACTGAAAGAACCGATGGTGGGGGTTCAAATGGAATAGGTGGGTGGCCACCAATATCCACCTGGATCATTCCTATTAGTCTGTCATCTCATATAGGGACAACAGGTTCCTCGACACATTTTGGTCTAGCCCTTGGTTAATGTCGAACACCAAGCTGACCAATATCCACCTGGATCAAAACTCGACAAGGGGAATGACAAAGGGAAGCAGATTATCAATGTAGAGCCCAATGCCACACTTTCCACCACCAAGATCCAGAAGGAGGAACCCAAAGATCTAGAGGAAGGGGCGTGCCCCTTCCATTCCAGATGTGGGTGAAGGTTTCCCCGTTGTAGTTTATTTTCGACAGCGAGAGCCAAAAGAACCTCATTTCAGCAGAGGTCATGAAGTGGCTAGGCCTTCTTACCACAAGAAACCCACAGTCGTACACCAGCAAATGGTTTCACCAAGGATGGGATCTTTGCGTCAGCAAGCAACATCGCCTTCCCTATAGCATCAAGCCCTTCATGGATGACGTATTATGTGATATTGCTCCTATTGATGTTTGTGATGTATTATTAGGCCAACCATACTTGTGGAAGCGACATGTTGTGTATGAGTGTAGGCCTTGTGTTGTTATTGTTACTTTAGGAAATAATTTGTACAGGATACCGGAGGTAGCACCGCCTACCACCATCTTTTTTATCATTGCAAAAAAATGCAGTATGCTCATTTCCAAAACTAGGGTTTTTCCTATAAAAGGGCTTCTTTCCTCCAAAACCAATTCATTTTCATAGTGATTTGTTGGAGAATTTGGAGATGAGATGAAGGCCCTAAGTATATTGGTGATTGTAGTGGACAAACCGACCCTCAGAATTAGGATCTGTGACTTTCAGTTTGGTGACCTTACTTGTCTAAAAATGGCCTTAATGCTTCTTGGAAGGATGGTTCCTGATGAAGAATCAAGGGAAGAAAGGGATACATAAATTAACTATTAGAGAAGTTCTAGCATCATCCCCACCCACCAAGTCAAACACGGGGACTGGGTGGTAAGTGTGGAATCACATAGAGTAGGATGGTTGAATGTATGGTATGAAACATCTATGATATGTGATGTGTATATGGGTTGTCGGAGATACTGGTAGGACAAAATATATAAGGAATGGAAGGATAATCGACCATACATATATCTTTGGGATTTAGGCTGAGACTTGTGTTAATAATGTGAGAAGGTGACCATCATGGCCCAAATCATGGGATACTTCCCCCCAGCATATGATGATGGAGGGGATTGATCATGTATGCAAAGGTGGGAATGATTCCCCTAGATGGAGGAGTGTGTGGAGCGTCGTTGTGTTCCAAGTACTCAAATAAGGGATTCAAGCAGTCCTCCTGAATGTCCCAAGATCCTCTAAAGGATGTTGAGTAGATGGATGGGCACGTGTGCCCCCTATTTTTTTATGTAGCATGTTATGGGCATGTAGAATGTATTTAGAGTAGTGGACTCCAAACACATTTTGATTACATGGTTCACCATTTGTTGATGTTATGGTTGTCTTCTTGTGGGACAAATGGATATATATAGTAAGAGAAAGGAAATAGTGGATTATCAATCTCATTTGGCACTGCATATATGAATCAAATGGACTGAATTTATGGGTTCGTGTACATGGTGTCACAATACCAAAGAGTGGCTTCTAATATAATGAACTGAGGCTCACCTAGAAAATATGGTGGTTGAACAACAGCAATGTCTAAGGGATTGGGTTGTTGATTTAAGATGGAGTAATGATTAAGTGGATCATCCTAAGAGTGATTTAAAGTGATATGAGATTCTAAAGGTTCTTATAAATGGTGAATAACAATGTTACTAGAGTCTACACTACTAGATGCACCAAGAGGGTTAGGGAGAATTGCTTCTCTTGGACTCTAAAAAATGGATACCCCTTTACCCAAAAATTGGGTGTCAATGTAATGGCCACAAGGTGGAGGTTGATCAAATTCATGGGTTCGAAGTAAGGGGTTATTGAACCAATCAACCTCATCATGGATGATTTCTTTAACTCCACAGCATATTGATCATCGGTTTGTTGTGGAAGGAAATAATCGCAATAGTGGATATCGTCCCAAGGGTAATTATGGGTGGCCATGGCTTCCATTATTTCTTCATATGAATGAAAGAGGGGCAGACGGGAGGAGGAGAGACCACATGATGTGGAGGAACTACCTGAAGCATCGTCATGAGAGATAAGGTTCACATGTGCATTGACAATAGGAGGGGACAAATGACTAATATATGCAATATCTATCGATATTGAGACCTGGGTATTCGACGAAGAAGGTTCGACCGAATCACAATAGGAAAATCCAATAATGTCCCCATACATAAATCCCATGGATGACGATAGGTGGAGAATAGAAGTTGTGTTATCATTCTTATTGACATTGGGAGGAGGGATCACAATGTGTGGTTGAGGGATCTCCTGTTTTGGCGCAAAAATGGTACCAGAATCCATAAGTAGAGAAGGTTGTGGATTCACTCGAGCAGCCTCTATGTCACGAAGGGCCTGACGGGTATCACGAAAATTTTCGAGACGAGGAAAATGGTGAGAAAAATGGTCAAAATTATCACACAAAGCACAAGGGTGATTTATGTGTAATGATCTGTTTTTCTTAGCTGACTCGGGTAAGGTTACATGGACCTACAAGATGTTAGAGTTAGGAAAGGTATCAACGACCATATATTTGAGATGAGGAAGTTCAAGATAATTATTGGCCGCATGCCCAACAACATCACACAAAGCGCATGTAGGTGTCGGCTTTGGAGGCTTAGGAGCAGTTGGAGTTTTTTAGGGTGCCTTGACTTTGGTTCCCTTTTTTTGGCTTTTCCCCCCTCACGAAATGCTTTCACAATAGGTGTATATTCTTGTTGAGGATTCTGTGGAACTGAAGAAAAGGAAGGGGAAGGAGCAACAGGTTATACCGGGGTCAAAGTTGTGTAAGGTTTAAGTTGTTCAGGGGGAGTGTTTACGAGGGGATCAGTGTACCAGACTGGTATCCCTAAGGCAATGTTGGGTAAACTCAACATAGCCATGACAGGGACAGAAAACTTCCTAAGTGGGGGAAATAAGAAATTTATATGACCCGAAGGATAATGGCCTGGAGGAACTGCTCCTAGATGGTTAAGGCTCAGAGGAATGGTTCCTGGTTGGAATGGACTAGGAGAGTGATCCAGGAGGATCGTACATGTACAAGTACAAGTGGCTTAAGTACAAAGGCTCAAAAATAAAAGTATCATAAATGTGGCAAAACTCAGTATCAAGTTGAAGATATCGTATTTCTAATCCCAGCGGCGCAGACGACACTCAATTCCGAGTCTGTATGGATGATTTAGAAGTAGTCAAAGTTTATGGGTTGACTTGGTGATGTGGCAGCTTAAGGAGGCGAAAAAATTGCATAAATACAGCCACCAGATTCCGATCGGATTCTAGTCGAACTTGTGGGGCGGTTGGTTTGACTCCTTCGGTCAAATTCCAGAAAATTTAAGAAGGGAAGGTTGTTATTATAAAATAAAAAAAAAATATATAAAAAAATAGTAGGGTGGGCCATGACCCTCGCCCTACCCCAATGGATTAAACAAAAAAATATTATTAAATATAAGTGGGCCAACGGTCATGACCCCGTAGCCCACTGTATATGTATTAAACCACAATAATGTTGGTGGGACACGGGCTATCAACCCCGTCGCCCCGCCCCCCACATGCCATATGAAAAATGGCACATAAAAAAATGGGTGGGCCGCCCAATGCAGGTCTGACCCCCTGACCATCTCTTAATGGCGCCCCATTCTATGTATTTAAAACTATATGTCGCGGGGTTAAAACAAATGTTGCCTTTTTATAGAGGGGGCGGGGTTTGACCACCTGACCCCCTCCCTCATATCTTGGATCTCAACCACCACGCCAAGCAAACTTCATTGGGGAGTTCACCCACCTTATGTCATATAAATCTGCAATTCAGAAGTGCACCCAAGCAGACCTGAAGCGGCACGTTTACCGAGGGAGAGTGGAACCTTGAGCGCCTTACAGGAGGGGGCAGAACCATGAACAGAGCTCATTTCCAAGGGGCCCATATTTGTCCGGTGTCAAAATCAGGAAAAATTTATATGGATTATGCACCTCCAAGCGACACGAGTTCAACGGTGTCATATGTTTCTTCATCGGGGGTCTCCAATTTTCGGGCACTTTCAACTATGGAGTTATAAGGGTGAAATTTTGCATTAATTCTTGTGCTTTCATTTTATTTTCCACTTAATGAAAGAGGGCCTCCCCACTGATTGAGTAGGGCCCAGAGACGTAGTCCATCCTGGACGAAGTCCGATATCAATTTCTTGTCTTCTTTGCATGATTTTATGTGCTTCTCTCTTCTTACATTCATGTCTTTTAAGTTTCATGGTTCAGATGCAAATTTACATGTAATTATTTAATCCAACTCAAAGAAAAAGATTTTGGATCAAGTGGTATCAAAATAGGTGTTTGTAGATTTGAATTGCATGTTTGTATGCTAACCAGAAACAGGCTATGAATAGGTGAAGGGAAACTAAATTCTTTTGATCCCGAAGCAGGATGTGCACGTCAAAAAAGAAACATGGATGATGATGCTAGAAATGAGCAGGAGCTAAATTTCCACAAAACATTCTACACCATGGTAGATCGGGTCGATAAGTTGTTCTCTAGGCTTGAGAAACTAGAAAGTGTAGGTTAAAATTCTCTAGAAGGACAAGGTTCAGTGCATGGAGATGATGGAGGGGATCCATCTCCTTCTCCTTCCGCAAGTGAAAGCTCTTCGTCTTCTTCTCACCATCATCATAGGAATTCAGGAAATGCATCTAAGAAACCTTTCTTTAAATTAGATGTCAAATTTGATATTCCCATGTATAATGGTGAAAGTAACACATAAAATCTTAACAACTAGGTTAGGCAGATTGAATTCTACTGCAGGATTCAGCAGATCAAGGAGGACAAGGCAAAGATCCAGTTGGCTTCTCTTCGGCTAAATGGGACCGCTTTTATCTAGTGGGAGAGAAAATTTGGGTAACCTACTCTCCTCGTGGTCAAAATTTGTTTCCGCATTGAGAAACCAATTTTACCCTTTGGGTTATAAGAAAAAGGCATTAATGGAATGGCAACACCTAAGGCAAAGCAGAGGTCAAAATGTACAAGACTTCAATGAAGAATTTAGAAAACAAGCATTGAATTTGGGCATTCCATTAGATTCACCAGAGATTGTAACTAAGTATATTGGTTCTCTGCATAATTACATAAGACACTCATTATTATTGTTTGAGCCTCCTACCATCGATGAGGCCAATGTGAAGGCCATGCATCTAGAAAGTCGGGGAACGCATAAAAAAAATGACCACCCAAAAAGAGCTGCAGAATCCAAGAGAAGGGGAGAAAAGCCCTCTTGTACACAATGTAAGAAAGAGGGACATGATGAGGAAAGTTTTTGGAAACTGCACCTTGATTTGAGACCTAAGAGAAATGACAAAAATGGGAAGTCGAAGACCACTACCACCGTGCAGCAAAACCAATATTATGAATTAGAGGAAGATGAGAAGGTCATAGTTGTAGGATATACATGAGGTATACCAATTGACCTGGGGTTTGATTCCGGCTATGAAATGAAGCTTGTAGCCTTTCGGATTGCAGCAGGAGGACCCATAGACTTGGGTTCTGATTCAGGTGACGAAACAAAATTTTCAACAAACATGGTACCAAAGATGAAAAGGACACTCACTACGACAAGGATCCAAGAACTTAAGGAGATCAACCAAAGAATCCAAGCAGAGAATACTGAGCTAAGGAGGCTCCTAAAGGAAGAAAAGGAAGAAAAATAAAGGTTACTACGCCATTTGCAAGCTAAGGATTAGGCCTTGGAAATTTTGCGGCATAACAAACCCGAGGTAAAAAGAAACCCTTCAATTTCATGTATTTTTCAGGATGATGAATTTTTTTCTTTTGAATACATACTATAGGGATCAGATCCAACCTGTTGAAGAAGATGGGGTATCAAGGAAAGGGCCTCGGCATCAATGGTCAAGGCATCATAAACCCCATCGAAGTTGAGGAATTGTCGCGTCATGCAGGACTTGGATACACTAGGAAGGAAGTGGGAGAAAGCTCCAACACAGCTAGTGACCAGCCATTGAAAGATGATGAAATCACTTCCTCACAGTCCAACAATAGTGAGGATTCCATGAACACTTATCGTAGGAACACCAATTGAAAGCGTTCCAAGACGATATGGAAAATATGGATAAGGAAGAATCATCACAACTAGGATGAACCCCAGAAACCTGCATGTCAAACACATCAGGACCAAAGAGAACCCATGTAGAGTCTAGTTCTCGAAGTTATTCCACGGTAAAATCCACCACAGGGAGATGACCCATTTAATTTATTAAGTAAAATATGGTTTTTTTAGAGGTATTAGTGTTATGGACACAGTTGTAAATCATACATTGCAAGTAAATGTAAACATGGTGGTGTGTCTCCCATCACTTTGAAACGCAACGATGTTTTTTTTTCCTTTCCTTATGAGTAGTTGAGATATTGATTGTTTTTTGGCCAATGAGTATGTGATATAAACTCTTGGAAAGTGAGAGGTTTTCGTGTCATGTGTGGTGTGTGCATGGTTGCAAATTATGTACCAGATTTGTGTGCAGGAGATTGAAAGTGTGTGTTGAACGAACAAGAAGTGTGTTGGGTGTGTTAATGCTCAGTGGGGAGGAATGATCCAGGAGGATCATACAGGTCCAAGTACAAGTGGCTTAAGTACAATGGTTCAAAAATAAAAGTTTCAAAAATGTGGAAAAAATCAGTGTCAAGTTGAATATCTCTCCTTTCAGATTCCAACAGTGCAAACGACACTCAATTATGAGTCTGTGTGGAGGATTTAGAAGCAGTCAAAGTTTATGGGTTGACTTGGTGATGTGGCAGCTTAAGGAGATGAAAAATTTGTAGAAATTCGGCCACCGGTTTCCGGCCAGCTCTAGTCGGATTCCGAGCGAATTTGTGGGACAGTTAGTTTGACTCCTTCAGTCCAATTCCAGAAATTTTAAGAAGGGAAGGTTGTTATTATAAAATCTAAAAATTATATAAAAAAAAAATGGTAGGTCGGGCCATAACCCCCGCCCTACCCCAACGGATTAAACAAAAAATTATTATTAAATATATGTGGGCCAACGACCATTACCCCATCGCCCACCGTATATGTATTAAACCACAGTAATGTGGGTGGGGCACGGGCTATCAACCTCGACGCCCCCCCATGCCATATTACAAATGGCGCATAAAAAAATGGACATGCTTCCCAATGTGGGTCCGGCCCCCCAACCATCTCTTAACGGCAACCCATTCAGTGTATTTAAAACTATATGTCAGGGGGGTTAAAACAAATGTCACATTTTTATGGAGGGGGCCGGGTTTGACCGCCCGACCCCCTCCCTCATATTTTTGATCTCAACCACCACGCAAAGCGTACTTCCTTGGGGAGTCCGCCCACCTTATGTCATATAAACCTGCAATTCAGAAGTGTGCATAGGCAGACTTGGAGCGGCATGTTTATCAAGGCAGAGTGTAACCTTGAGCGCCTTACAGGAGGAAGGCAGAACCATGAACTTAGCTCATTTCCAAGGGGGCCAGATTTTTCCGGTGTCAGAATCTGAAAAAAATTATATGGATTATGCACCTCTCGGCGACACGAGTTTAATGGTGTTATTTGTTTCTTCATCAAAGGTATCCAATTTTCGGGCACTTTCAGCTATGGAGGTATAAGGGTGTAATTTTGCATTAATGCTTTTACTTTCATTTTAATTTCCACTTAATGAAAGAGGGCCTCCCCACTGATTGAGCAGGGTCCGGAGACATATTCCCTCCTGAATGAACTCTGATATCAATTTCTTGTCTTCTTTGCATGATTTTATGTGCTTCTCTCTTCTTATGTTCATGCCTTTTAATTTTCATGGTTAAGATGCAATTTTACATGTAATTCTTTAATTTATCTCAAAGCAAAATATTTCGGATCAGAGAGACACCAGCAGAAGGAAGTGTTCCTTGAGGAATTATACTTGTATGTTTGGTTGAGTTGGGAAAAGAAGATTGTGTAGGCACTGGTTGTTGGATGGGTTTACCATACTGCTTGTGAGAAGCTCGTGATGCTTGCAACGTGTAAAAACTGGACGAGATGGGCTCAGAAGGGGTAGGTGTTGAACCATTGTTGGCACCAAGAAAAGTGAAATATTTGTAGACTCCAAGCGAGACATTAGTGAGGGACGAGACAATCGTATTTCCAATCATCGTTGAGATATTGGACTGGGGTGAAGTTTGTTCCTTAGGATCACAGTATATCATTTGATCGATGGTGAAAGTATTTCTGTTATGGGGAAATAACATCTTACGTAAAACCATAGATGCTACATCTAACATGGCATAGGTGTAACTATGACCCAGAAGGATGTTATAATCCAATGGGGCATCAATGACTTCAATGTCAATAGAGACAGTCTTGCCAGAAACAATGATAGGAAAGTTTTGATATAATCCAAGGGGATGATATGGATGACCATCCCGTGCACATAGAGTGATGGTGGATGGGGACAGGTCAAGTGAACCAATTCGCTTTCAAACACTAGCAGCCATCACACAGGTGGAGGCACCTTCGTCTATGATACACTGCTTAACATTGGTGTTTCTTCTGGAGACTAGTATTTGAAAAGCAACAGATGAAGGAAGTGGGGGATGTTCCAATTGATCAATGTCAAATATGATCATACAATCGTTAGAAGGATCCACAACACCCAAAGCAGAGATTATATATTTCTCATTGAATGGGCACGACTGGAGGAATTCCAGCATTGACATGGAAGCAAGAGACTGTGCCAAGTCATCTACTATGCTATAGGTATGGGTGGATTTAGCTAAAGTAGAAATTTGACATAATGGAACTTTGGGGATCTTGGTAATAGCATATGCCTTAGCCTGAGGGGTATGTAATGTACCATTTGATGATGGAATAGGCTCAGTGGAAACTTGGAGTTGGGACTCAATCACAGACTTTTCAAGTGGCTTGTCATATTGACGTGATCGAGTCTGAAGGTTTACTTGCTCGGTGTTGACCTCATCAGAATTCATCATAAGAATTTGATAATCATGGTGACCAGATTATGGAGTTTTGGGACCTTCCTGACCTTGTGTAGGTTGGCCATCCATATATCCTTAGTGAGGAAATGGGTTGGTAAGCACATCCAGTTGAGATGAAGCAGGATCCAGAGTAAGCGAAGCCATGGATTTTATTCCTCTAGGGGTATTTGCTTGAGCTTCCCATACTTGACACATTTGAGGTAAAAGCAGACAATAATGAGTATAACAGCCATATACATTGCAACATGGACAAGGTTTTTTGTACGAAGGCCCTTATTCTGTTTGGGTTGTCCACCCTGTTGCTGGGATGCGAGATTAGGCTAATTTCCCTAAGGTGTATTAGGTGGAGGACCCCAGTTACCCTCATTACCTTGGGATTTTTAGTTCTTGTTACCTTTCCCCTTATTATTCTTCTTGGGATTGGGGGGATTTGTCATGCTATACTGAGCATACACTTGACCTTGAGGAGGAGGTTGTTGTTGTGGCATAGGTTGAGGAGGCACGGGGGGCTAAGGTGTTGGTGCTAATGGGGCTGGAGCGCTAGGCAGTGCATATGGAAAATATGGAGGAGGGGAAACAATTGGATAAACAGGTTCAACAACAGCTCGCCCTAGCATTTGTTGATGCGATTGGGAATATTCATATGATGTGCTTTGACCTGGATAAGGGTTACATGGTGGAGGGGGGTAATTTTAAGAGGTACTGGTCGCCCCCGGAGTTTACCATAACTCATCAGAGGTGGAGTAAATGGTTGCAGGTGATGGTGTGAAATGGATTTAACGATATTGTCAGCAGTGTTATCACTCCCCCCAAACTCCCCAAGGCTGAGAGTGGGATTGAAGGAAGGTAACCACCGACTAGGCTTTAGTTCAGGTAGCTAGCCCTACTAGGACCAGAGAGAGCTCTCTCAATTTCACTTTGTAGCCAATTAAATCACTGGATATTTAATGATATTTGTCTAGGTATGTAATCTCAGTAAATCAAGTTTTGGTTTGATGTTTGTGTGTTGGATAGGAATGACAGTAAGGTGACTAGGTCTATGGTTTAAGGTCTAAATTCAAGATCAATTTGCATAGAATATGGATGAGGCCAGGTAGGTAGCTTGAAAGAATGTTTATTTTTTCATTTTGTATAGGATGAAATGATATAAAATTTGAATGAGCACTGAGGTGAATTCATTCATTTATAAGAACATATACATATAATGTAAATATTGTTAAGACAAAGCATGAAAAGGCACGATTTCTACTTACAGACTAACAAGATAAACACATACAAGCATTTATATGAAAGAGGAAAACATATCAAGCAACATGATAAGATAAAAATACAGATAAATAAAAAATGCTCCAAGGCATACCATAGGATTCTCAACACAAATTTTGCAACATTGTCTTTGATTTAATTCAAAAAGGCTTGTACAATATCTCCACTAAAAAGAACAACTATCCAACCCAAGAAAATATTAAAGTGTGTCTACTTACAGAAAATATGAACAATGGCACCTCATAGGGTCGAAATCCCATCCAAAATGCATCATAACTATATAAGATGAGTCACTTCCTAGAATTTAGGGAGGTTAGAAACCATTCCCTCAAATTCAACTAAGGACTGGGGGTGTGTGACCCCCACATTAGATTACATGTTTCCTCATGATAAGAGGAAAAAACCAACTCAATTACTCCTAATTCATCTCAAAGGACAACAAAACCTCGAAAATCTAACTTTTTCTAGGCTTGACAAGTGTCCCGAGGAATATTATGCATATGCGTAGCGCCATTTTACAAATGTGTAGCGCCACTTTGTAGTTGATTTTGAGGGAATTTTAGGACTCCAAATCCAAATTTGGAAGATACGTCAACTAGCCCTGCGTGTCTGGTTTCCATAACATCTTGAATTTTGAAAAACCACCCACCAGAAGTCCTCCAAAAGTTTATTCTCCCAACCTTACTCCATATGCGTAGCGCCATGTCAAAAACAGTGGCAGAAGCATAGAAAATTGGTGGTTTTTTGGATTTTTCTGAAAAACTATAGCTTGTCATGCAAAAATATTTCTTGATCTATGATGTACTCATCAAAATGCATCCAACCATGTAAGCCATTCATCATTTAGGTTCCCTAGGAAAAAGTGTAATGCCTTGGTGCTACGCATCTATGGAGGTAGAATTTCTAGATTAGTGTAAAAATCACCAAAAATACCAATGAAGCTTCAGCCAAAAAATATAAACTATCCTTCTCATTTAGCTTCATTTGAATTTCTTTTAGCCTTGTCCTCAACTGTTTAAGCCTGATTTGTGAAATCATGTTTCTGGCGCAATAATGATTTTCCATGTGTCTCTGGAGGTTGTTGTCTCTTTTGGATATTTTTAAGAGATTCTCCAAATGTTCATTCACCCTTCCTAACGAGTATTCTCTGTCTTGATTGATCTCCATAGCTATTAGCTCATCAAAGGTCAATTTTTTAGGTGGATGAGCTGAGTATCTTTCTAGCTCCAACGCCCTCTTAAAGGCATCTTTTATTTGGCCTTCTTGGTTGTGTTTCAGTATCCATGTACTGCATTTGATTAACATCCATTACTTTCTTCCCTTTACCTTTATATGCCTCTAGGTCTGCCTTAGGTTTACTGTGTACCAGTTGCTTCACCTTCAATTTCCAATTTTCTTGTTGTAGTAGGGCTACCATGACATTAGCCTTGGAGAGTTTGAATGTAAGCTTTGCTATTTATGCATCCTTCTCCCTAATGACCTCCTAGGATGATTTGACTTCAACTTGATCTGCCACCTCAACTTCCAAGGGCGCTTGTTCATCATGTTGGTGCAATGGTGATTCAATCTAATACATGAGTGGTTTTTCCTCTATTTCTCTTTTCTCAACTACAGTGTCAAGTGTAGATATACTTTTGATGGATTTGGGAGAAAATACATGTCTCTTTCCCTTATCATAGGTGTGAGTGACCTCAACAACCCTAGGAGCCTTTGAAATTTGAGTTTGCATGCTGGAAGAGCCAACCTCCATTGGTTGTGTTGATACTGGTGGTGATAGTGTGATATGCATGATAGGAGGACTAGTGGTGGGCATTTCTGCTACTTTCTCCATGAAGGTTTCCCAAGTCATGTTGATGGCTAAGAGATGACGCAAAAAAATGAATTTGAATATACCATGGTGTAAAAGACTTGGGCAGTGATATTTGTTTTTTCTTTGAACCTTCTCAGTAATTCTAAGAAAATTTTTGTACAATTAATTTGGAAATTCAAGTGGTCTAATAGAGGTAAAGTGCATCAATAATTTGATATGGTACTGATCTAAAGTGATTGTATTATTTTTGTTGTGCTAAGTGTCTTTCAGTTATGAAAACATGTGCATTATTGCCTCATTAGTTTTCATAAGGATTAAGGAGTTGTTTCATGATTTGTAGATGATTTTTAGTGAATTAGAAGCATAAAAAAAATCTTAAATAACACTGAACAATAGTGTAAAATTGATAAATAATTCACCACATGAAATTTACATAGCAGGCACGATGAAGCAGTTCACCCCTCCTGGGCTACATCTATTGGTCCTTGTCCATCTTTCATTATGCTCAAAATTTTGCTATTACATGTAGTTATAGTGCTCTAATGGATTTTTTCTCCGCACCAATGGCTTCAGAATGCTCCAATTAGTCAAAAATGATCCTTCATTCACTCAGAATGGTCAAATATTGAGCCTCATACACTTTTTCTCAGTATCTCCTACGAAAGTTTCACTAAAAGTGGAGAACTCCAGTTAATTGGAGCTAAAACTGGGTTAGCCACAAATTTAGGTGTGCCCCTAAATTCTCCACTGATTAAACCATGCATTTAATGTTTGCGGTTGGGTGGTGGCCACATGCGCACCCCCAAACCACTAGAGGATAGGACGGTTAGCAGAACTTGCGGTAGGAACTTCGGTTAACTGTTTGAACCATGGTTGAACTGTCGGGTTAATGCATAGACCGCGCAGGTTTTTTTTAACTTTTAATGTATGCCATGTGACTATACATCGGGACCGTTGGCGGGTTGGGACCGACGGCGGTTCCCAACCCCCAAACGTGATTTTTGTATACCATAAATATAACCCGTCGCCTAATATGGTTAAGAACTTGTGTAGCGCTAATGGTAAACGGTTATGCATGCCTGAGGGAGGTCAGGGGGTCGAGCCCTGTTGTCTCCCATAAAATTTTGATATGTAGTTTCAGGGCCACGTGTTGGCCTCAGGGCTAGCCACATGGTAGCTTCTAATTGGATCCTCGAAACCGTACATCAAATAGAAACATGGCACTTGTCATGTAGCGATTGGTCCTGAGGAAGGAATATTCCTTTTTTTTTTTTCTGGCTGTGCATCCCAGTCAAACCTGGTCAAACTGTCATAATTTTACATGTTTGGCATTTCGATCAGAATGTAATATCTTCCTCATACAACATCGGTTTTTGGAACGGTTCGCAGCGCCAGAATTAGGAAGACGAGATCTACACAACCATTCTGGTTTCAACCCAATCCTGTAACTTTGAAATTTGAGAAAAATTTATGAACTCCTGATCATTCCTCCCAATTGGGAAGATTTTGGACCCCAAAAGACTTGATTACCTTTTCAGTAGATGATGGTACATCTCCCTCACATTTCCAACCTACATCCATTTTTCCTTGCTTGGTTTAGTGCCTTTGAGCCCAACTCGAAGGTAGTCAACACTTCCCCTCTTTGATGCTCTTATCCTCCTGTCCAGAATTATATCTTCTTTGAGCTCATCCTGAAATTCTGGTGAGAAATATTCAATAGAAGGTAGTTTAACATCACTTCCTTGATCATCAATCAAAGGAGTCTCATAAAAGCGTAAGTTTTCAACATTAACAACTGAATACATTTGCATGTAAGAAGGAAAATCAAGTTGGAATGCATTGTTACCAACTTTTTTTATGATCTTGAAAGGACCATAGCGAATGGGTTTGATATTTTTACCTTCCCCTTGCATCCTTTCTTTGCTAATGTGCAACCATACCTCATCTCCCTCTTGAAACTTGTGATCAAACTGGTGTTTGTCATGCCTCTCTTTGTATTTTCTTTGAATTTTCTCAAGCTGTTCTTGAACTTGTTGATGTATCATCTGAATTTTCTCAATGAAATTTTGAGCCTTATCAATATCACTATGGCCATCAATTGCAACATCCTTCCCAAAGATGAAGTCTAATGGCGATTTTGGAAAATACCCAAAGCATACTTCAAAAGGTGAGGTTTGTGTTGAAGAGTGCTTTGCCCGGTTGTAAGCGTATTGAATGTAATGCAGTTGTTCATCCTACAACTTATGATGTTCGCTGTTATATCCTCTCAATAGATGCACAACTGTTATGTTCACCACTTCGGTTTTTTCATTTGTTTGTGGTTGAAAAGCGGTACTCTTTTTCAACTTTGTGTCCATCATTCTCCATAGATTTGACCAAAAATTTCCAATGAACCTGGAATCACTATCACTAAAATAGAAGTGGGCAATCCAAAATGAACCCAAACATTTTGTTCAGCAGTAATGGTTTTCTTACATGGCATAATTATACACATTTTACTGAATCTATCCACAACTACAAAAAATATAATCATGTTGCTTTCTTGACATAGGTAGACCTCCAAAAAAGTCCATGGAAACACTCTCCCATGGCCTTGATGATACCAGTAGTGGCGTGTACAATACAAGTTTCCTATTGCTAGGCTTAATTGTTGCACACATAGAACAACCTCTTATAAAACGTGACACACTATCTATCATGCGAGGCCAATAACAATACCTCTGTAGATGAGCCATTGTTTTTCTTACCCCAAAGTGTCCAACAATAAGAGAAGAATGAGCTTCTCTCATGACACTTAGCCTCTCTCCTTGTGGAATGCCAAATGAAACAGCAAATTGTTATGCATGTGATAATATTTTTCTTCAACTGTATTCCCTTCACTCAAACTAGCATACACATCTTGGAAATCAATGTCATGTGCATATTGTTCTATGTAACTCTCATGTAAAACACAATCATTTTTTAGTAAAGTAGAAGCACAAATGATTTGTCTTGAAAGAATATCTGCGAATTTATTGAATATACCTTTTTTTTACCTTATAACCAAGTGAAATTGTCGAATTAATTCCATCCACCTGAAATTTCTTGATTGCTGCAATTTTGTTTGTGACTGCAAGTACTGTAATGGTTGGTGATCGGTATGTACAATAGCCTATTTACCCATCAAGTAGTGTTTCCACTTCTTGACACTTTGTACCAACACATATAGTTCTTTGTCATATGTAGAATAATTTTTCACAGCACCATTAAATTTTTTTGAATGAAAGGCGATAGGCTTACCATGCTGCAAAAATACTGCGCCCATGGCATAATCACTAGCATCAATTTGTATCTTGAATGGTTGTCTCAAATTTGGTAATGCAAGGACTGGAGCTGAACTGATATTTTCTTTTAAAGCTTTGAAAGATTCCTTCTGTTTGCCTCCCCATTGGAATCCTTTCTTCACACTTGTCATTGCATGCATAGGAGGTGCGATGGAAGAAAAGTTAGCAATAAACTTCCTCCAATATTGAGCTGCACCTAAGAAACTTCTTACCTTGGTAACTATTTTGGGTGTGGGCCAATTCACAATGGCCTCCACTTTAGAAGGATCAATCCTCAATTCTCCTCCTCCTAAAATATGTCCAAATATACCAAAGAAGTCTTTCCAAACTCACATTTTGACATCTTAAGAAACAATTTCTCTTTCTTCAAAATATCAAGCACTCTATTCACATGTAAGACATGACATTCTCTTGTTTTGCTAAAAATAAAAATTTCATATAAGTACACAATAACATAGTCATCAAATAATGGTCACAAAACATTATCCATAACTTGCATGAAATTTTCCAGTGCATTACATAAACCAAAGGGCATAACTAGCCACTCAAAGAGTCCTTGTTTGGTTTTGAATGCAGTTGTCCATATATCACTTTCTGCAATTCTGACTTGATGATATCCACTTCGTGAATCTAACTTAGTAAAAAACTTTTCTTCTTTCAGCTCATCAAGCAAATCATTTATTCTTGGGAGTGGGTAATGATTTTTTTCCGTAATCTTGTTCAAATCTCGAAAATCTACACACATTCGCCAAGTCCCATTTTTCTTTGATATCAAGACTATGGGTGAACCGCATGGCAAGGTGCTTGGCCTTATGATTACTTTATCCAACATCTCTTTGATTTTCCTCTTTATTTCATCATTTTCCCTTATTGACATGCGATACATACTGATGTTTGGAAGAGGACAATCCTGCTGCAACTGAATCTCATGTTGAATTTCCCTTTTTGGAGGCAATCCTGTTGGTTCCTGAAACATCTCATGATTCCCATTAACCATAGCATATAATTTTGATTTCAAATTAGGATCACATCCTTCAAAATATTCATGATTAATATCAGCTTTAGGCTTAATCATAAGAAGAACAAATTTCTTACTTAAATTTACTAGCCTCTTTACCTGTCCAGCATCTACCAAAGCATTGTTTGTCTTCTTGTGATGTGCTCTAACAATGAAATCCTTGCCATATTTGAATAAATGATACTTGTTCTCATGGAGATAGAATATCTCTTTCCTGTCATACAAGTAAGAACTCCCTAATACAATACCATTTATGTCAAGCGGAACCACATCTAATTCAACTGTGTCAACAAAACTTGCAGTGATTGCAAACCTCAATATACATTTCTTTGAAACTTGTAGATTTGCATCCTTACAAATACAACCCAATGTATATGGTTTTGGATGTGGTATGGTCTCAAGGTTAAGTTTTTTAACCAAATCTTCAGAGATTAAGTTTTCTTGTGACCCACTGTCAAACAGTGTGTCAATCTTGGTATGCTTTGATATGACCCTCACATGAAACAATTCTATTCTTTCTTCTTCATTTGGAGTGTTTATGTGACATTTTGATGTACTGGTATTGGGTTTAGTCTCAATTTATTTTCCCTTCATGTTCTTCAATCCCATGCCTGTAATTTTAGTTTCATCACCTGAATCAGATCCTAAATCTTGATGAGTTGTAGCAGCAGTTTTTTGTTTCCCTTTGTTATTGGGTTTCTTTGGCCTCAATTCAGGATGTAATTTCCAACAATGAGTTTCATCATGGCCTTATTTTGAAAAATGTTTACAAGTCATTTTTTCTCCCTCTTTCTTAATATATGCATTCTTTTTGTTTTTAACTTTTGAGGTATTTTCCTTGGATTTATTCTTAAAAGGTTTCTTTCTACCCTCTTCAGAAATTTTCCTCCCTCTAGATTCTAGATGTGTGGCTTGAACACAAACTTCATCTAGACTGGTGGGGTTAAAACTTGAGAATATTATTCCCTAGGTATCTATGTAAGCCTCCTATGTACTTTAGCAAAGTGTCTTGGCTCTACAAATCCACACCTAATAAGAGAGCTCTTCTCCTAAATTCTTGGGTGTATTATTGGACATTTTGTCCCTTTAATAGCCTAAATTTCTACCAGTTCATGATGGCTGTCTGCAAATGAGCTAATGGATAAAATTGTTGTTTAATAGAAGCAATAAAATTTGACCATGATATAATATTCTTACCATGTTTCTTGATTTCCTCCTTTCTCTTGGCTTCCCACCAAACAAGTGTTGCATATTCCATTCTCAAAGAAGCTAATTGAATTTTTGTATCATCATCTTGAAGGTTTTGTATTCTCAAATAGACCTCCAATTGTCGAATCCAATTATCTAGCTTGTATGCATTTACTTCACCACTAAACATTGGCAATTCGAACTTAACATCAAGTTTTAATAAAGGATATTTACCAGTTCTCTTGGACTTGTGTGGCTGATGTACTGAAGAAGAAGTAGAATATGATGATGATGATAATGAGGGTGAAGATGATGGCTCTCCATTGCCTCCATTTCCTCCATTTCCCTTCTTTGACTTGTCTTCATCATGTTGACCTCCTAAAGACCCTTGTCCTTCCTTTAGGAGTTTAGATCCTTCTCCTTCCAGAGTATCATTCCTTTCTTGATAAATAATTCTAATCATCTCAGTCATGTCAAGAAATGCTTTCCTGAACTCTCTTTCTTCCTCCTTAGGGTCAACTTCTTCATGGATTTCTCCTTCCTCATGATGCATGCTTAATGGAACTTCTACTTCTTTAGGAGGTGAACTGTGTGGTGGAGATTGTGGCAACCTTTCTCTCCTTTGCTTTGGCTCCTTTTGAGATCCTCCTGCTTCCACCATTTTTCCTTCTCCTATTTTGAGGTTGAGCCTTGTAAGCATCTAAAACTTGCAAAGAGTTAAAAAATTCTTTGCACTAAACAACACCAGAGAAAAAACTCTAGCTCTGATATTAGTCTGATCTAAAGTGACTGTATTAGTTTTGTTGTGCTAAGTGTCTTTCAGTTTTAAAAACATGTGCAAAATTGCCTCATTAGTTTGCATAAGGATTAAAGAGTTGTTTCATGATTTTTAGATGATTTTTAGTGAATTAGAAGCATAAAAAAAGCTTAAATAACATTGAACAGCTGTGTAAAATAGAGAAATAAGTCACCACATGAAATTTACACAACATGCATGATGAAGCAGTTCACCCCTCCTGGGCTACATCTGTTGGTCCAACTCCCAATGGCTTGTCCATATTTCATTATGCTCAAAATTTTTCTATTACATGTAGTTACAGTGCTTTAATGGTTTTTTTCTCTACACCAATGGCTTCAAAATGCTCCAATTAGTCAAAAATGACCCTTCATTCACTCAGAATGATCGAAAATTGAGCCTCCTACACTTTTGCCCAATATCTCCTAGGAAAGCTCCACTAAAAGTGGGGAACTCCAATTAACTGGAGCTAAAACTGGGTTAGCCGCCAATTTAGGCGCGCCCCTAAATTCTCCGCCGATTAAACTGTGCATTTAATGTTTGCGGTTGGGTGGTGGCCACATGCACACCCCCAAACTGCTAGAGGATAGGACAGTTAACGGAACTCACGGTAGGAACTCCGGCTAACTATTTGAACCGTGGTTGAACTGTCAGGTTAATGCATAGAACGCGTGGGTTTTTGTTGATGTTTAAAGTATGCCATGTGACTATACACTGGGACCGCTGGTGGGTTGGGACCACCGACAGATCCCAACCCCCAAGCATGATTGTTGTACACAATAAATATAACCCGTCGCCTAATATGGTTAAGAACTTGTGTAGTGCGGATGGTAAACGGTTATGCGTGCCCAGGGGAGGTCAGGGGGTCGAGCCTTGCTACCTCCCATAAAATTTTGATATGCAGTTTCAGGGCCACGTGGCAGCCTCAGGGCTGGCCACGTGGCAACTTCTAATTGGATCCTGGAACCCGTACATCAAATAGAAACATGACACTTGTCATCCAACGATTGGTCCTGAGGAAGGAATATTTCAAGGAATATTCCCTTTTTTGTTGATTGTGCATCCTAGTAAAACCTGGTCAAACTATCGTAATTTTACCTGTTTGGCATTTCGATCGGAACACAATATCTTCCTCACACGACATCAGTTTTTTGAACCGTTCGCGGCACCAGAATCAGAAAGACGAGATATACTCAACCATCCTAGTTTCAACCCAATCTTGTAACTTTGAATTCAGGAAACTATACAACCTAGAGAATCTCCCTTCACATGTGAAATATAACATAATTAACCTCATAAAAGGATCATATTTGTCAAGGAGGTTCCTAAAAGGGAAAATGTACTCAGGGTTCTCTCTAGCATGAGGTTTGAGGAAATTTTTTTAATTTTCAAGGTTTATGTCCATGCCCTTAAACCACTTTTTTCCATGAATAGGTATAATTGTTGTTGAATAAATCACATATGCTGATAAGTTGAACTCTACACCTGCAATGATGGCCTTTCCCATACTGAAACTAGTGGAAAATAAGCTTGTCAATTGGAGATGACAGTCTTCTTCCATGATTTTCTCACAGAATATCAAGCATCCAGTCTTCTCAAAGCATCTTTTGGAAAGGGTGAGGCATTGACTTCGTGCAAGGTGGAGGGATAAAATCTGAAGTGGTTCCCTCCTTTGTTGATTTTCTTCTCACTCTCCATAATATCTATCAGAAGGATATACCGTAGGTATTTAGGATGTAGTGGGTATGTGCAGTGAATCTGGAAAAATAGATGACAGGGATAGGGTAGGTTTGGAGGGTGAGATGAAGAGTAATGAAGCCAAGATAAATTCCCAAAAAAAATTACGAATTAGGGTTTTATGTTAGCTTTAGAGTATAAGTGAAATTTGGTGAAGTGGGTATGATGGAGGTGGCTAAATTAGGAAAACACAGAAATTTCCTGTTTTTCCAATGGAAAGATAGTAAGAACTTAGGGTTTGATGGAAATGATGCTTAGGGAGGGTGTGGATGGTGGGGAATGATAGGATAGGGCCTGTGAAAGGTGTATGAGGGTTTTAACTGATAGGGTTAGGGCTTATACCACTAAAATCACTCAATGATAGGAAAAGATAAAAACATAGTGGGAGAGAAGGTAAACAAGAAAATCAATGCCCTGCTTGATAAACTGACTTCGAGGAGGATGTGAGGCGTCCACTTACTGTTGTAGAAACCTTGTGCAATGATTTTGGAGCTTATATGAGTGATTTTGGATAAAAAACCCAAAATCGTAGCACTCTCACGGATGTGTAGCAGAGGCTTCCAGATGCGTAGCGCAGGTGTCCACATGCGTAACATAGCCTTCTTGGAGAAAATTTCTTGTTTTTTTTCCAACCCTTGAAAATTATGGAGCAAGATGAAGGTAAGAGACGAGCTATACCAATCATGAAAAGATAAAATGGGTTGAAAAAACATTCTTTTTCTTCTTTATAACATCTTGAAATGAATTTTTGTCTTTTAGTGAAACCAAAAACTTTGAGGACATTTTTGCCTTTTTGGAACAATTTGATAATGAAACAAGATTTTAAATAATACAAATTGCTTTACTCTATTCCCCTAACTATGCTAAATCCCTTTAAAATATTGGTATGATGAAAATTAAACCTTGTTCACCGCCTTTTTAGTGACATATTTGGACTTTTCAGTGGCAAAACAAGGACACCTAGACAACGGACCTAGATGGAGATGAAGTGACTAGCCTAAGACTCAAAATGAAAATGAGTGACATGAACTTTGAGATGATGATGGCCATGGATGGAATGAGGGGAGAAGAATTTCTGACCTATACCATATGCAACGACCAAAATTTATTTGAAAACTTGTTTGAAAAGACAAAATTTTTGACCTAGGACTACTAACAAATAAACTGAAAGATCATGTTTGATCACTGAATAAATTGACACTAACATTGGCTCCAGCTAGGGATGGAAGCTACTTTAGGAGGTGTGAGGAACATTTTATACCAAGTAACCTTATCCATTGGGCAATGGATTCAAAACTAGAAACTGAAAAACTTCGACAAAGTGAAATGACTAACTAAAAGAGAAAAAGACTTTGACTTGAAAATTGATTTGATTACTGACTTAACTTACTTATGGCAGCAGACCATCGGGATCTTAGGGCCTTTGCCTCGGGCTTCAAATCCTGATAATAACTGCCCACCTACTGAAGATATATATACAATCATGCAATATTACCCCTCCAGTGTAACCAATCGAGCAAATGGCTACTTACTTGAATCATGCTCACACTTTCTTCAAGCATACAAAGGGAAAAAAAGATAGGCACTTCAAAGTGTCCACTGAACACATGCTCATGATCCATAAATACAAAAAGATTCATTTTCCCAGATGGCTGCAAGAAACTGACCAAAGTATCATGAAGAACATGTAATATAATCTTTTCTGGATGACTTAAAACAGGAAAACAAACCTCCTTCCAAATTGTTGGTTTGTCTATATGCCGAAACTGATCACCTTCAACAATGAATGCTACAACATCGACCTCATTACTAACTGTAACAAACTGGAAATAGGGTCTTCAGTAATAATAGGAGAAAGGGAAGTTTTTTCTTCAAAATCTACGTTTGAAGTAGCCATATTATCAAAAGCAAAAATGTGCACATCCATAGGATCCAGGACAAACTCCTCTTCTTCAACAGACTCTTCAATTTCTGAACCTGGAGGAAGATTATCATCTGAAAAAGGCTCTAAAACAACCTTGTCTTTTTTACTGCTTTATTGCAACTTATGATGGTCAAATTGAAGCCTAGCATCTTCAAAATCTGAAGGTACATGTATCTCTCTTTCAGAAAATGGGTTCAGGGGTAATCTTCATGTGAATCTGAATTAAGAGTTTCTAAAGTAGCAGTTTCATTATATATTTGAAAAATATTAACTTTAATGGCCTCTTCAATAACTGGTATAGCAAGATGCAATTATATGTCACATACCCCTTTAATCCCATCGTCTTGGGTTGCATTCTCATGCAGCTAAAAGTTATAATTTTCAAAAGGATTTGTAATTTGCTTTTCCTCGATCATTCGATCTAGAAGATGAATAAACCAATGCACTGTTTATTTCCTTTTCTTGTTTAAAAGAGTTCTTGTACTCCTAATCATTACAAACAAGGCTACACAATGCTGTTAACTTCATGGGATATAAATTGACTGTTAGGATGCAGATCTGTTTCATATTCAAGCAAAGAAGGAGTTGATGTGTGTTGTGAACGATCCTTTGTATCAAGGCAGCTAATCTCTTTTATTTTCTGTTGAGAAGAAAATTCATGAAGGGCCTCTATGATCTCATAATCCAGACACTCTTCATCACCAAAAGCCTCTTCAAGGTATTGAATGAAAACTTCAAAGGATTCACCACAACAATCTTTGAACAACAAGAATGAATGGCAAGACTTTCCATAAAACTTAAAGAATGTTGTGTGGAAATATTTAAGAGAGAATAAGCTACCTGGCTTCAACCCTTCATACCATGATCTTGCTTTCTCTTCTAGGGTAGCCATAAACATTTTCATCAAACAATCCTCATGAAACCTAATCCCAAGCTTATGTAGATGCCAATGAAATTTTATTAGATGCAGAATAGCCTCATCCTCATTTCCATCTATGAATTTGGGCAAATAAGTTTGCCAATCTATGCAAGCAATTCGATTTGGAAAACCAGGAATTTGAGCACGATTGATAGTGGCATACCTTATAGCAGTTGAATCCATATTGAAAACAATTAAGTAACCAAAAATTTCTTCAAGATACCAGTTTTTGAACAGTGGAATCGCCATGAAAACTCTAAACCTTTGGATTCTTCGACACTGGAGTCGCCAGGTGAAATATGCACAACCTTTCTTGTGCCTAACCAATGTTCACTGTCAGCAATCAGAGCTAATATTTGTCGCTCTTTCCTGGGAAATATTTAACCTTCGCTCTCTGGAAATGGCGCCAAAAATGTTATCACTCCCCCAAAACTTCCCAAGGATGAGAGTGGGATTGAAGGAAGGTAACCACAGACCAAGATTTAGGTCAGGTAGCTATCCCTACTAGAGCCAGAGAGGACTCTCTCAATGTCACTTTGTAGTCAATTAAATGACTGAATATTTAATTCTAAGGCTAGTTATGTAAGCTCAGTAAATATGGTTTTTGTTTGATGTTTGTGTGGTGGATAGGAATGATAATAAGGAGACTAGGTCTAGGGTTTAAGGTCTAAATTCAAGATCAATTTCTAGAGAATATGGATGAGGCCAGGTAGTTATCTTGAAAGCATGTTTAGTTTGTCATTGTATAGGATGAAATGATATAAAATCTAAATGAGCACTGAGGTGAATTCATTCATTTAGAAGAACATAGACATATAATGTAAATATTTTTAAGATGGAGCATGAAAAGGCATGATTTTTGCTTATAGACTGACAAGATAAAAACATAGAAGCATGTATATTAAAGAGGAAAAAATATCATTCAACATGATAAGATAAACATACAGAAAGAGAAAATGCTCCAAGGCATACTACAGGATTCTCAACACAAATTTTGCAACATTTTCTTTTATTTCATTCCAAAAGGCTTGTACAATAGCTCCATTGCAAAAAACAACTATCCAACCCAAGAAAATACTAAAGTGGTTCTAGTTATAGAAAATATTAACAATGACACCTCATAGGGTTGAAATCCCATCCAAAATTCATCATAATTACATAAGATGAGTCACTTCCTAGAATCTAGGGAGGTTCGAAACCATTCCCTCAAATTCAACTAAAGACTAGGAGTGTGTTTCCCCCACATTAAATTACATGTTTCCTCATGAAAAGAGGTAAAAACCAACTCAATTACTCCAATTCCGGCTCAAATGAAATCAAAACCTTGAAAATATGAATTTTTCTCGAATTGACAAGTGTCATGCGGAATCCTATGCATATGCGTAGCACCATTTTACAGATGTGTAGCACCATTTTAGAGATGCATAGTGCCACTTTACAGCTGCTTTTGAGGTAATTTTAGGACTCCAAATCCAAATCTGGA
This sequence comes from Pinus albicaulis, assembly GCA_034641835.2. Classification (NCBI taxonomy): domain Eukaryota; kingdom Viridiplantae; phylum Streptophyta; class Pinopsida; order Pinales; family Pinaceae; genus Pinus; species Pinus albicaulis. The sequence continues at coordinate 1,823,875,583 of CM076575.1, read as the reverse complement.
AGATAGGTCAACTAGCCATGTGTGTCTAGTTTCCAGAACATATTGAATTTTGAAAAACCACCCACTGGAAGGCCTCCAAAATTTGATTCTCACAACCTTACTCTAGATGCGTAGCGCCATGTCAAAAAAAGTGGCAGAAGCATAGAAAACTTGTGGTTTTTTGGTTTTTTCTGCAGAACTAGAGCTTTTCATGCAAAAAAGGTTCATGATCTGTGATGTGCTCATCAAAATCCATCCAACCATGTAATCCATTCATCATTTAGGTGCCCTAGGAAAAATCGTAGCGTGTTGGCGCTATGCATCTGTGGAGGTAGAATTCCAAATTAATGTAAAAATCACCAAAATTGCCAAAATTGCTCAAAACTTCTCCAAAATTGTTTTATGGCACCTGTGGATGATGTGCTAAACATCCAATGAAGCTTCAGCCAGAAAATCTAAACTATCCTTCTCTGTTATCTTTATTTGAATTTCTTTTAGCCTTTTCTTCAGTTGTTTAAGCCTGATTTGTGAAATTCTATTTATGGCGCAATAATGATTTTCCATGTGTCTCTGGAGGTTGTTGTCTCTTTTGTCTCTTTTCAAGAGCTTCTTCAAATGTTCATTCACCCTTCCTAACTAGTATTCTTTGTCTTGATTGATCTCCATAGCTATTAGCTCATCAAAGGTCAATTGTTCAAGTGGATGAGCCAAATGTCTTTCTAGCTCCAGTACCCTCTTAAGGCCACTTGTCTTTGGCCTTCTTGGGTGTGTTTTAGTATCCATGTCCTGCATTTGATGAACATACATTACTTGCTTCCCTTTACCTTAATCTACCTCTAGGTCTGCCTTAGGTTTACTTTGTATTAGTTGCTTCACCTTCAATTGCCAATTTTCTTGTTGTAGTAGGGTTTCCATGACATTAGCCTTAGATAGTTTGAACTTAAGCTCTGTTGTTTCTGCATCCATCTCCCTATTGACCTCCTTAGTTGATTTGAATTTAACCTACTCTTTCACCTCAACTCCCAAGGGCGCGTGTTCATCATGTTGGTGCAATGGTGATTCAATTTGATGCATGAGTGGTTGCTCCTCTATTTCACTTTGATCAACTATAGTGTCAAGTGTAGATACACTTTTGATGGATTTGGTATAAAATACTTGTCTCTTTCCCTTATCATAGGTGTCAATGACCTCAATAACCCTATGAGTCTTTGAAATCTTAGTTTGCATGTTGGAAGAGCCAACTTCCATTGGTTGTGTTGGTATTGGTGGTGATGGTGTGCTATGCATGACATGAGGACTAGTGGTGGGCATTGCTACTACTTTCTCCATGAATTTCTCCCAATCATGTTGATGGTTGAGAGATGATGCAAAACAATGAGTTTGACTAGACCATGGCGGAAAAGACTTGGGTAGTGATATTTTTTTTTTCTCTGAACCTTCTCAGTCATTCTAAGAAAACTTTTGTACAAGTAATTTGGCAAGTCAAGTGGTTTAATAGAGGTAAAGTGCATCAATAATTTAATATGGTACATGTACAACCTAGAGAATCTCCCTTCACATGTGTAATATCTCATAATTAACATCATCAAAGGAGCATATTTGTTTAGGAGGTGTCTGAAAGGGAAAATTTACTCATGCTTCTCTCTAGCATGAGGTTTGAGGAACATTTTGTAATTTTCAAGGTCTATGTCCATGCCCTTAAACCACTTTTGTCCATGAACAGGTATACTTGTTGTTGAAGAAATCACATTTTCTAATAAGTTGAACTCTACACCTGCAATGATGGCCTTTCCCATACTGAAACTAGTGGAAAATAAGCTTGTCAACTGGAGAACACAACCTTCTTCCATGATTTTATCACAGAATCTCAAGCATCCAGTCCTCTCAAAGCATATTTTGGAAAAAGGTGAGGCATTGACTTCTTGGAAGGTGGAGGGCTCAAATCTGAAGTGGCACCTTCCTTTTTGGATGTTCTTCTCACTCTCCATAATATCTATCAGAAGGATAAACCCTAGGTGTTTAGGATGTATTGGGTATGTGTAGTGAATCTGGAAAAAACGGAGGACATGGATAAGGTAGGTTTAGAGGGTGAGATGAAGGGTAATGAGCCAAGATAAATTCCCAAAAAAAATCAAGAAGTAGGGTTGTATGGTAGCTTCATATTATAAGTGAAATTTGGTGCAGTGGGTGTGATGAAGGTGGCTAAATTAGGAAAACACAAGAATTTCTTGTTTTTACAATGGAAAAGTATTAATAAATTAGGGTTTGATGGAAATGAAGCTTAGGGAGGGTGTGGATGGTGGGGAATGATAGGATAGGGCCTGTGAAAGGTGTATGATGGTTTTAAATGACATGGTTAGGGTCTATTCCAATAAAAGCACTCAATGATAGGAAAAGATAAAAATGTAGTGGGAGAGAAGGTAAACAACAAAATCAATGTATGTTTGTTAAATTGACTTTGAGGAGGATGTGAGGTGTCCACTTACGGTTGTAGAAGCTGTAGAAACCTTGTGCAGTGATTCTAGAGCTTAGATGAGTAGCTCACATATGCGTAGCGCGAGTGTCCAGATGCGTAACACAACCTTCTTGGAGCAAATTTATTGATTTTCTTCCAACCCTTGAAAATTATGGAGCAAGTTGAAGGTAAGAGAGGAGCTCTACCAATCATGAAAAGACAAAATGAGCTGAAAAATCCTTCTCTTTCCTCTTTATAACATCTTGAATGACTTTTTGTCTTTAGTGAAACCAAAAAATTTGAGGATAGTTTTGCATTTTTGGAACAATTTGACAATGAAACAAGTTTTGAAATAATACAAATTGTCTTACTTTATTCCCCTAACTATGCTAACTCCCTTTAAAATACTTCTTGATGAAAATGAAGCCTTGTTCACCCTTTTTGGTCACATATTTGGACTTTTCAATGGCAAAACAAGGACACCTAGACAACAGACCTAGATGGAGATGGAGTGACTAACCTAAGACTCTAAATGACAATGAGTGACATGAACTCTAAGATGATGATGGCCACGGATGGAATGAGAGGAGCAGCATTTCAAACCTATACCATATGCAATGACCAATATTTATTTGAAAAATTGTTTGAAAATACAAAAATTTTGACCTCAGACTACTAGCAAATAAACTGAAAGAGCATGTTTGATCATTGAACATGTTGAAACTAACATTGGCTCCATCTGGGGATGACATATCCTTCGGGAGGTGTGAAGAACACCGTAGATCTGGTAGCCTTATCCCTTGGGAATGGAGTCACAACTAGAAATTGTAAAACTTCGACAAACTAAAATGACTAACTAAAACAGAAAATGACTTTGACTCGAAAACTGACTTGACTACTAATTGAAATTACTTATGGCCTTCGCCTCAGGCTTCAAATCCTGATGATAACTGTCCAACTACTGAAAATAAATATATAATCATGCGATATGATCCCTCCAGTGTAACCAATCCAGCAAATGGTTGCTTACTTGAATCATGCTCACACTTTCCTCGAGCAGGAAAAAGGAACAAAAGATAGGAAACTCAAAGTGTCCACTGAACATGTGCTCATGATCCATAAATACAATAAGATTCATCTTCCCAGATGGCTGCAAAAAACTCACCAAAGGATCATGAAGAACATGCAACATAAGCTTTTCTGGATGACTTAAAACAGGAAAATAAACCTCCTTCCAAATTGTTGGTTTGTCTATGTGTTGAAACTGATCACCTTCATCAGTGAATTTTGCAACATCAACCTTCATTACTAGTTGTAACAAATTGGAAATAGAATCTTCAATAATATCAAGAGAAAGGGAAGTTTTTTCTAGAAAATTAATGTTTGATGTAGCCATATTATCAAAAGCAAAAATGTGCACATCCATAGGATCCAAGACAAACTCCTCTTCTTCAACGGACTCTCCAATTTCTGAACCTGGAGGAAGATCATCATCTGAAAAGGGATTTAAAACAACCTCCTCTTTTTCTTTGCTTTCCTGCAACTTATGATGGTCGATTTGAACCCTAGCATATTCAAAATCTGAAGGTACATGTATCTCTCTTTCAGAAAATGGATTCAGGATTAATCCTTCATGTGAATCTGAATTAATATTTTATAAAGTAGCAGATTCATTAGATATTTGAAAAATATTAACTTTAATGAACTCTTCAATAACTGGAACAGCAAGATGCAATTCTATGTCACATACCCCTTTAATCCCATCGTCTTGGGCTACATTCTCATGCTGCTGAAAGTAATAATTTTCAAAAGGATTTGTAATCTTCTTTTCCTCAATCATTGACCCAGAAGATGAATAAACCAATGGACTGTCTATTTCCTCTTCTTGTTTAAAAGAGTTCTCATACTCCTCATCATGAAAAGACAGACAAGGCTGCAAAACTTTGTTAACTTCATGGGATATAACTTGAATGTTAGGATGCAGATATGTTTCATCTTCAAGCAAAGGAGTTGATGTGTGCTTTGAATGATCCTTTGTATCAAGGAAGCTAATCTATGTTATTTTCAGTTGAGAAGAAAATTCATGAAGGGCCTCTATGATCCCATAATCCAACCACTCTTCATCACCAAAATCCCCTTCAAAGTATTGAATGAAAACTTCACATGAATCAAAACAATATTTTAACAACAAGAATGAATGGAGAGACTTTCCATAAAACTCAAAGAATGTTGTGTGGAAATCCTTAAAAGAGAATAAGCTACCTGGCTTCAACCCTTCATACCATGATCTTTCTTTCGCTTCCAAGGTAGCCATAAAAATTTTCATCAAACAATCCTCATGAAACCTAATCCCAAGCTTATGTAGATGCCAATGAAATCTTATTAGAGGCAGAATAGTCTCATCCTCATTTCCCTCTATGAATTTGGGCAGATAATTTTTCCAATCTATGCAAGGAATTAGATTTGGAAAACCAAGAATGTGAGCACGATTAATAGGGGAATACCTTCTAGCAGTTGAATCCATCTTGAAAACAATGAAGTAACCAAAAATTTCTTCAAGCTACCGGTTTTTGAAAGGTGGAATCACCATGAAAACTTTGAACCTTTGGATTCTTCGACACTTGAGTCGTCAGGTGAAAGATGCACGGCCTTTCTTGTATGTGACCATTGTTCACCATCAGAAATCAAAGCTAATCTTTGTCATTCTTTCCCAAGAAATATTTAACCTTCACCCTCGGGAATGGCACCAAAAATTTTATCACTCCCCCCAAACTTCCCAAGGTTGAGAGTGGGATTGAAGGAAGGTAACCACAGACTAGGCTTTAGGTCAGGTAGCTAGCCCTACCAGGACCAGAGAGGGCTCTCTCAATTTCACTTTTCATTTAATTAAATGACTGAATATTTAATGATCTTAGGCTTGTTAATCTAGGTTGTAATTGATGTCAATAGTTGATGTCAGTGACTGGGATGGAAAATATTCTTGAAGATGCCAGAGGATGATTACAAGTGATTACAACTCTTGTTTAAGATGTCAAGACACAAATGAAGTGTCAATCATGTATCTTGATGATCATAATGGAAGACTACCATATCACTACACTTGATGAAGGACTATAAGACATACACACGATGATATGTCCTACCTCCAATGATCTTGATGATAACACTACATGATTACATGTTCTACCTCCGATAATTTGATGATGACATGACAAATCTCCAATGATGTGAAGCTTGATGTCCTTATGATGAAAAGTACATAATGATGCTACATTTGGTTGATGCAATATCTCTGCACTATCTTAAGGACAGCTGACCTAATGACCCTATGTTGAAGAATGCAAGGACATGATGATGGTGACCCTATGTTGAAGAAGGCCAGGGCATGATTATGAAGACAATCAACAAAAAAATCAAACCATGAGGCCCTACACTCAAGGGCATTCTTCTCTGCCTCCATTTCTGCACTCATAAATAATCAACCACATTAAAATATATATTTTTCTACCCTAGAGGCAAAATTATTTAATGAAACCTACACCATCTTGAAGAGCATAATTTTTCCTTTCCAACGAGCTATTACTCAGCCCGAAACTCCAAGTGGTTTGAAAGTTATTGATTTTTCAAATTTAAGGTAAATTTCTTTCAAGTGAGCCGACCTAAGCCGACTTGTGTAGGCTCATGCCTCATGGCCAAGGGACGTGTCCCTTCATCAAAATGAAAAATAAGTATAAATATAAAGTCGTACTCCTCATTCTGCCCATAAAATTTTGGTGATCAATTCAGAGAAAAGCAGAGAAGTATGACAAGAGGCCAAGGAAGACTTTGAGATCACTGTTTAGGTGTTTTGGGAAAATTCTATTAAAAGTTCTATAATCCATTACAGGTCGGATCCTGAACAGAATAGGAGACAAGCTTAAACTGAAAATCGTTGAAGGCTTGATTGTTGAAGAAGCTCGAAATTAATGTGCAGATCTGCAAGGCAACTGGAGTTACTCTCTTGTAGCTCGAATTTGTGACAAGTGTCCTTTTGGAGAGCTCAGACTTATCTCAGGAAAACCTCGGACATGGTGTGAAGGTGTAGAAACTTGAATCTGTGGAGTGTTGGGCTTGGACAACAACACAATTATTGAGGCTTGGATTACTCCTGTTAAGATCTCGGATCATTCGCAGAGGACCTATGATAAACATTAAACACTTATAGCTCAGATCACAAGTCCAATAATTGTAGATTTCAATACAATCACATTTGAACTAGAACTCGGTCTAATAAGGAGGGACAGTCACCTATAACAGTTCATTTTTTGGCACATAAAACTGTCTTAACATATCTCAAAAAATCTGTAAAGAATTACACCATACCTCAGATTACATTGCCACCTGTAGGAGCTCATTTAAGGCTCCAATCTATGATAGCAGTCGACTATTACTGATCAGGAGCTCAGGACCAAGTGTCGTAAAAATGGTCAAAAATGAAAGTGCTCAGAACTGGTTTGAACCTGGACGACCGGATAGTGCTCGTCTTCCTGATTCCGGCGCCGCGAACGGTTCGAAAAATGGTCTCCGTATGAAGAAGTTATTCAGCTTCAAAGTTTTCTCAATTTCCATTAAAAAAGGGCAAATTGGACTTTGTGGAAAAATTTTATTAAAAAAAGAATATTCCACAGAATATTCTGGAAATATTTCGTGGAATATTCCACAGAATATTCTGGGGAATATTCCCGTATCAGCCAATGGGAGGGCGCCACGTGGCTAGCCCGGAGGCCGCCACGTGGCCCCAAGGCCGAGTGGAATGGTTTAAAAGTTTTTTGGTTATGGCTCGACAGATTCGAACCCCCGGCCTCATTTATACAAACCATACGTTTTAACCACCGGGCCAATGAGTTGTTCGTTGAATAGTTGCGCAGGCGGATTATTGTTAAAGCGTGTAATTGGATTGGGCGGGGCCCGAAGGGGGCCAGCCCCGGAGGGCCAGCCCCTTTCCCACAGAACCGTGGCGCAGAACCCGTGGCTTAACTCATCGGCGCGTTTTACCGGCGGAAAACTTTGGATAACTATTAGAAAGTGGGTTTATTTATTATTCAACGGTTGTTATGTTATATGTTTAAACAATCCGTTTAACATTTATTGTAACGGTTTTAAACCTCCGCTATATGAACGCAACCACTCAACATTTATTGCCCACGTTTAACCGCCGGATAAACTTGGCGGCCTCCGCCCTATTTTGGCGCCTTATCCCCATTTTGTCTGCCTTAACTGCAGTATTTCCACATTTAGTGGAGTTTCTTAAGGGGAAAGAGGCAGTTTACTAAAGAGGCCATAACTTCTGCTAGGGGAGGCTTTTGAAGACGATTTTTTTTTTGATTTCGGGTCTCTTCGACCTTCTGAAGCCATTGGCACAGGTTTCACAGCCATCTGAGGCCGTTTGCAGGTGATTTTGCTCCGTGGAAGTTCCAGGAGTCACTAGGGCCAAATCAGTTTGGGAGCTGCATTGTGAATTGTGCAGCCAGTTTATGTGGAACGAAGGTCATTCCTGAAGTTTTTCAGCAGTCTGAATCCATTTCTACAGCTCGTTTTTCCTTTTGAGCAATTCTTCTCACTGTTTAGCTTCAGGGAAGCTTTCAGGGCCAAGAGGGCCATTTCAGTGTTGGAGCTGTTTGGGGACTATGTTCTTCCATTTTTGGTGATTCAGAAGTCTATTTCTGATATCTTCGACCTTCTGAAGCCATTGGCACAGGTTTCACAGCCATCTGAGGCCGTTTGCAGGTGATTTTTCTCCGTGGAAGTTCCAGGAGCCACTAGGGCCAAATCAGTTTGGGAGCTGCATTGGGAATTGTGCAGCCATTTTATGTGGAACGAAGGTCATTCCTGAAGTTTTTCAGCAGTATGAATCCATTTATACAGCTCATTTTTCCTTTTGAGGAATTCTTCTCACTGTTTAGCTTCATGGAAGCTTTCAGGGCCAAGAGGGCCATTTCAGTGTTGGAGCTGTTTGGGGACTATGTTCTTCCATTTTTGGTGATTCAGAAGTCTATTTATGATATTTTCGACCTTCTGAGTTGAATGGAAGAGGTTTCAGAACCAATTGAGGTTATCTTCACCTCGAAATTCTCCATGCAAGTCTAAAGGGCCACCAAGGACAATTGGGGAAAAGTACTGTATCAGGTACAATTTTCACTGTTTAGTGTTTGGGAAATAGCATGTTCAGCTAATTCCTATCTTCTGATTCTGTATTTACAGTCAGATCTGTCTTTCGAGACACTCTTATTCTTGTATTAGCCTTTGTAGCATTTTTTAATACAAGAGGACAAGCCTAGTTTGAGAGGCTTGGTCCAGCAGATGTAGCCCAGAGGAGGGGGTGAACTGCTTATCATTTTGATGTCTTTATTTGCTGAAGATGATATGCTAAACAAAACTGATATAAAGTGTTAAACAGCAAATATACATAACTTTCATATACACATAATCACCTACTCAGCTGCAGAAAGTTATTTGTCTTATTCCGCAAGACATCAAACTTCAAGTATGTGTATGTCAAAGACTTCTAAGTGTTAACTTCATTATTTCTTTAGGCAGAGCCTGTAGAGGGCCAGGTAGCCTCTGGAACTCATCCTCTCTTTAGAGGTGACATGTCCAGTGAATGCCCCTACAGTCTATCTCTGTATAAGAAATAAGAAGTTTTCACATTTTCAGAGGTCACTTGGAGTGAATAGCTCAAATTTGAAATTATGGGAAATGGACACCTTGCACCCTCAAACAAGTACATTCCATTTTCATATCAGATGGTATCGGAGCACCAGGTTTGCTTGACTGACATCACTAGCTTGATTGTGTAGCTTGAAAGGTGTCTTAAGCAGTGTTGAAGATTGACTTCTTTATTATTCTGCAAACTACTTGTTGTTTGAGTTTGTTGAAGCTCTTTTGATCATTTTTATAATGACAACTTCCATAAGCAAGGACATACTGTTGAAAGGTGTTGGACTTTGAATCCAACAATGCTTCCACAAAAGTTGAAGAAGTGGGAGAAAGAGTATGGCAAGAATGGGAAGGAAGTTTCCATCATTGAGATGTGTCAGGATGATACACATGTTGATATCGATGTGCAGTTAAAGGAATCACCTTTGAAATGGATTGGTAAGAAATGGTTAGAATTCTTATCCAATTAAAGTTGCATGTCTTTTGATTGAATGCATTTTCTTTGTTAAAGGAATGCAAGTTGCACGATGGAAAAGTTGAGTAGGAGACTCATTCTATCGTAGTGAAAGTTATTTTCATTTCAGCTTTGAAAGTACATGTACATGTGATTGAGGATCTTGTACTTATGATTGTACTTAAGAGAAAGTTGAAGGATAAACTGCATGCATGAGAATGAGATGCATGACCACAGGGATCATGATGATTTCCTTGTATTTTAAACATGTATGTGTGATTAACTTGAAGGGTTGATTACTTTGTTTTTAAACATGCATGTAATGTTATTGACTTGGAAAAAGTTAATTTGATCTCCAAGATTGAAACAGGAGAAATGATGAAGTGTTTCATCTTTGTCAAAGCTTCTCATTTGGGAGGCAGTTCTTCTTCTGAAATGGAGGTGCCTTGGATGGGCATCGTGACAGTTGGAAAGTTCACATATTCAGGGGAATATTTCAGCTCATATATCAGCAAGTTTCATTGCTGGTTCCTGCAATTTCAATTTTGTCTGGCGAAAGAACTTGGTCGGGATTCGACAAGTATTTGGCGTATGCAGCAAAAAGTCGCCATGACGACATTTAGCAAGGCAGGACATTTTTGGCATCAGTATGCTATTTTGGCTGACTGGAAGAGGATATTTCTGTTCCTCAATTGCTGTACAGTTCAGTGCAGAGATTCAGTAAGCTTTTGGGGACCAAAATCCTTCTCATTTGGGAGGTGTGATCAGGAGCTCAGGACCAAGTGTCGTAAAAATGGTCAAAAATGAAAGTGCTCAGAACTAGTTTGAACCTGGACGACCGGATAGTGCTCGTCTTCCTGATTCCGGCGCCGCGAACGGTTTGAAAAATGGTCTCCGTATGAAGAAGTTATTCAGCTTCAAAGTTTTCTCAATTTCCATTAAAAAAGGGCAAATTGGACTTTGTGGAAAAATTTTATTAAAAAAAGAATATTCCACAGAATATTCTGGGAATATTCCGTGGAATATTCCGTAGAATATTCTGGGGAATATTCCCGTATCAGCCAATGGGAGGGCGCCACGTGGCTAGCCCGGAGGCCGCCACGTGGCCCCAAGGCCGAGTGGAATGGTTTAAAAGTTTTTTGGTTATGGCTCGACAGATTCGAACCCCCGGCCTCATTTATACAAACCATACGTTTTAACCACCGGGCCAATGAGTTGTTCGTGGAATAGTTGCGCAGGCGGATTATTGTTAAAGCGTGTAATTGGATTGGGCGGGGCCCGAAGGGGGCCAGCCCCGGAGGGCCAGCCCCCTTCCCACAGAACCGTGGCGCAGAACCCGTGGCTTAACTCATCGGCGCGTTTTACCGGCGGAAAACTTTGGATAACTATTATAAAGTGGGTTTATTTATTATTCAACGGTTGTTATGTTATATGTTTAAACAATCCGTTTAACATTTATTGTAACGGTTTTAAACCTCCGCTATATGAACTCAACCACTCATCATTTATTGTTTGCCCACGTTTAACCGCCGGATAAATCCTCAAGGCCTCCGCCCTCTATTTTTGGCGCTTATCTCATTTTGTCCGCTCTTAATCGCGTATTTCCACATTTAGTGGAGTTTCTCAAGGGGAAAGAGGCAGTTTAGTTTTTTGGCCATAACTTCTGCTAGAAAAGGCCTATGAAGACGAATTTTTTTTTTATTTCGGGTCTCTTCGACCTTCTGAAGCCATTGGCACAGGTTTCACAGCCATTTGAGGTCGTTTGCAGGTGATTTTGCTCCGTGGAAGTTCCAGGAGTCACTAGGGCCAAATCAGTTTGGGAGCTGCATTGGGAATTGTGCAGCCAGTTTATGTGGAACGAAGGTCATTCCTGAAGTTTTTCAGCATTTTGAATCCATTTCTACAGCTCGTTTTTCCTTTTGAGGAATTCTTCTCACTGTTTAGCTTCAGGGAAGCTTTCAGGGCCAAGAGGGCCATTTCAGTGTTGGAGTTGTTTGGGTGCTATGTTCTTCCATTTTTGGTGATTCGAAGTTCATTTCTGATCTCTTCGACCTTCTGAAGCCATTGGCACAGGTTTCACAGCCATCTGAGGCCGTTTGCATGTGATTTTGCTTCATGGAAGTTCCGGGAGCCACGAGGGCCAAATCAGTTTGGGAGCTGCATTGGGAATTGTGCAGCCAGTGAATGTGGAACAAAGGTCATCCCTGAAGTTTTTCAGTATTCTGAATCCATTTCTACAGCTCGTTTTTCCTTTTGAGGAATTCTTCTCACTGTTTAGCTTCATGGAAGCTTTCAGGGCCAAGAGGGCCATTTCAGTGTTGGAGCTGTTTGGGGACTATGTTCTTCCATTTTTGGTGATTCAGAAGTCTATTTCTGATATTTTCGACCTTCTGAGTTGAATGGCAGAGGTTTCAGAACCAATTGAGGTTATCTTCACCTCAAAATTCTCCATGCAAGTCTAAAGGGCCACCAAGGACAATTGGGGAAAAGTACTGTATCAGGTACAATTTTCACTGTTTAGTGTTTGGGAAATAGCATGTTTAGCTAATTCCTATCTTCTGATTCTGTATTTACAGTCAGATCTGTCTTTCGAGACACTCTTATTCTTGTATTAGCCTTTGTATCATTTTTAATACAAGAGGACAAGCCTAGTTTGAGAGGCTTGGTCCAGCAGATGTAGCCCAGAGAAGGGGGTGAACTGCTTATCATTTTGATGTCTTTATTTGCTGAAGATGATATGCTAAACAAAACTGATATAAATTGTTAAACAGCAAAGATACATAACTTTCATATACACATAATCACCTACTCAGCTGCAGAAAGTTATTTGTCTTATTCCGCAAGACATCAAATTTCAAGTATGTGTATGTCAAAGACTTCTAAGTGTTAACTTCATTATTTCTTTAGGCAGAGCCTGTAGAGGGCGAGGTAGCCTCTGGAACTCATCCTCTCTTTAGAGGTGGCATGTCCAGTGAATGCCCCTACAGTCTATCTCTGTATAAGAAATAAGAAGTTTTCACATTTTCAGAGGTCACTTGGAGTGTATAGCTCAATTTGAAATTATGGGAAATGGATACCTTGCACCCTCAAACAAGTACATTCCATTTTCAGATCAATTACTTGAATTTTGTTCACCTGTAGCAGCTCAAACAACTATCACCTATCCTTTTGACTTGTGGATACTTATGCATTGTATTCTCGAAATTGTTACAGTCACTTTAGAGGCTTAGTTTTTAGCTCATATTAGGTGTTGAAGTATTAAGGAGCAGACTTGGAAGCAACCCATTGATATCTTTGAAACAAGTTACAAGTATCGTTTGAGAGCAAGTGTTGAATAGTGAAGAACTTGTGAGCCTTCAACATTGAAGAATCTGGAGGTGTAAAGAACATGTGGCCTTGTCTAGGAATTGAAGGCTTGAACAATGAATACTTGAGTTGACTTGAAGAAGACTCGTGAAGACATCTTTGGAGCCTATCTCTTGGACCTCTTGAGAAACATTATTGTAGACCCCTTTGAGCAACTTGAAGATCCTTGAAGCAGAAGTAACTTGAAGAAAGTTGTTTGGAAGACCTGGTGCAAAAATTGACCAATTTATTGAAGACACTTTTGAGGCATTATTGAAGTCATCTAAAGACACTTGTAGAAGTTGATCTTGAGACACCATTGGAGACCATGATGCGTTGAAGCAATTATGAGGTGACTTTGGAGATCTTTGGTTGGATACATGAAGAGCAGTGGCGACACCTTCATGATAATAAAAGGTTGTCATTGATGAAGTGATTTGGAGAAGACATTGCTGAAGAGATTGGCAGGGCTCATTGAAGAAGATATTGGGAACTGTGAAGAATCATAAAACATATCTTGATGAACTAAAGCTGAGGGTTGGAGACCTAGAGGATAGGAGTCCTCAAGAGACCAAGTTGGAGCCCTAGAGGATAGGAGTCCTGAAGAGACCAGGTTGGAGCCTGTACCAGATATAGGGTTGGAGCCCTTGAGGTTGGTGCCTTAGAATTGACAAGGTTGGAGCCTTGGAAAGACCAAGTCGGTGCTTGGCACAATACAGGTTGGAGCCTGGAAGATTAGAGTCTTCATCTAGGGTTGGAGCCCTATAACATTATTGTACTTTACTTATTGTAAAGAGGAAATTAATAAAAGTTTCTATTCCATCATTTTTCATTTTGTGTTCTAAATATAAGTGATCTAACTGGTAAAATTAGCAATTGAAAAGAAATATTTATTCACCCCCCTCTCAGTATTTCCAACAATTGGTATCAGAGCCAATACCTTCACTCAAAACCTAACATCTTGAAGGTTTATCATTAGGACACAAATGGAAAATCCAAGGAAGACAGTCTCCAATCCTCCTAAAGATGTATCTTCCTCAACCATCGAAATTGAAGTCAATCAATTTGCGAAGGCTGTTTTTCAATGGAAATTTTGATATATGGGCGGCAAGAATGAGGAATTTCTTGAAGACTCAAGGAATTGAATTTTGGAAATTAGTGATTACTAATGACACGATGGACGAAGAATCCAAGGAGTACAATACAAGAGCAATGAAGGCAATATTGAATGGGTTACCAAATTTTGTGAAGGCCAATTTTGAAAAATGTTCGTCAGGAAAAGTCATATGGGACAAACTTCATGATATTCACTCAAAAGGAGTGTTGTCAATGATCTCTAGTCAAGAAGATGATGGAAAACAAGAAAGAATTCCAGAATCTATCAAGGAAGCTGAAGATAAGAGAGATGACAACAAGGCTAAAGAAGACCTAGAAGATGAAGAGAACAAAGAAGACTTTGAAGAAGATCTCTTGAACAAACTTATGGCTTCCATGGAAGAGATTAACAGTTTGAAAAATGAAAATGAGGAACTTAAGAAGAAAGTGCAAGATGGTAACCAAGACAAGACAAGGAAGGAAGTTGACTTTGTCAAGCTTCAAGTACAAGAAAGAGATGAGGAGATCGCCAAAATTAAAGAGGAATTTCATCAAAATAAAAGAAAGCATCATGAAGAAGCCATATCTATGAAAAATCAATTGGATAAGGCAAAGAAAAGGGAACGAACTTTGTCAAGACACCTTGAACAAATACTTAAGAGCTTGAACAATCTTGAAGAAGAGATTGGTCAATACAAGGAAGAGTTCTCCTCTCTTATATCTCAACTAGAAGAAGAAAGGAAACAAGTGCAAGGAGCTGAGAAGGTGATGGAAACTTTGGCATTCATAGAAGGACAAGTTAATGAAGAAGAAAAGGAGAGAAACACCATGATATGCCAACTAGATGAAAAGGATGAAGAAATCTTGAAACTAAAATCAGACATCAATCTTCTTAAGGCCGAAACATGTGAAGCTACAAGAATAAAAGAAGAAATGGAGAGAATTCTAGCAAAGGAGAATGAAGAAGTCTTCATAATGAAATCAAATATCATCTCCCTTAAAATCAAAGCACATGAAGCAACAAGGATGATGGAAGAAATGAAGAAGAAACTACTTATGAAAGATGAGGATTGTGAAAAGTTGAAAGGAGAAATTGTCTTTCTTGAAAAAAGTTGAATTCCTAAATGAAAACTTGAAAATATCTCAAACCCTAGATGACATCCTAAGTCAGCAAAGGTCTCCCCTTGATAAATTAGGTCTTGGCTATGTAGGTGAATCCTCAAGCAAGAATGATAATGCTTCAAACAACAAAGATGTGAGGAACCTAGAAAGAAATGTTGATGCTCCTAGTTCCAACAAAGGCAAGGAGAAGAATCAAGACAACAACGGAAGAAATTCTACTCTAAGGAGACTTGCATATGGTGTCAAGAATATAAAAGGCAATGAATATCATCAAAGAATCCCAAGGCAAAAAGACTTCAAGAGTACTTCAAGGAACTCTTCATCTCCCAGGTAAAAAAGTATATTTCTTGGATATTGCTATTCTTGTACAAAATTTGGGCACATGGCAAAAGATTGTAGGGCATATCACAAAGACAAATATAATGGTCCCCGTCAATCTCCTTGAAGAAATTTTGCAAGAAGAAGTCATGATTTCTTATTCATGAACAAGATAGAGTGCTTCAATTGCCATAACATTGGACATATAGCACGTGATTGTAACTCGACTTGGGCCCCTGCACAAGCTAGAACCATGCCAGAAAATAAAGTTACACAAGTATGGAGAAGGAAAAAGGTTGAATTCAGAAGTCTCTTGAACACTCTAGTGAACAACACATGTTGTTGACTAGATGAAGTCATCCTTGATATTCCAAGTATTTGATGGTGAAACCTTGCCAAAAAGAGACCATTAGGGGGAGTTTGTGATTCTTGAGTATTCTTGCAGAAAATGATCCGTGAGTGGGCCCTATGAAATCCTTGATGAGTTACAATTGGACAATCTTGATAGATCATCTCTCGGAAGTATCTCCATTGAAGAAAAAAAATGATATTATGATGATGCCTTCTACTTGATCACACAAAGTAAGAAATCCTTCATGAGCTAAAGGAATTGGTGCAGACAGGGAGAGATGGTACATCACATGAAGAAATACAAACACATCTATCATGGAACATATTTCCAGAATAAAGAGCACCATGGTAGGGGTAGTAACATACGTATGAAGGACTACAATTCATGAAGAAAAGAAGCAGCTTGACAGGGGGAGTACTTGGGCACCCCATTTTCCATTGATGTCAAAGGGGGAGAGAATGTTGAAAGGGAAAGAATATTTCCATCAATGACAAAGGGGGAGATTGTTAATCTAGGTTGTCATTGATGTCAATAGTTGATGTCAGTGACTGGGATGGCAAATATTCTTGAAGATGCCAGAGGATGATTACAAGTGATTACAACTCTTGTTTAAGATGTCAAGACACAAATGAAGTGTCAATCATGTATCTTGATGATCATAATGGAAGACTACCATATCACTGCCCTTGATGAAGGACTATAAGACATACACACGATGATATGTCCTACCTCCAATGATCTTGATGATAACACTACATGATTACATGTTCTACCTCCGATAATTTGATGATGACATGAAAAATCTCCAATGATGTGAAGCTTGATGTCCTTATGATGAAAAGTACATAATGTTGTTGCATTTGGTTGATGTAATATCTCTGCACTATCTTAAGGACAGCTGACCTAATGACCCTATGTTGAAGAAGGCAAGGACATGATTATGGTGGTCCTATGTTGAAGAAGGCTAGGGTATGATTATGAAGAAAATAAACGAAGAAATCAAACCATGAGGCCCTACACTCAAAGGCATTCTTCCCTGCCTCCATTTGCGCACTCATAAATAATCAGTCACATTAAAAAATATATTTTACTACCTTAGAGGAAAAATTATTAATGAAACCTAAACCATCTTGAAGAGCATAATTTTTCCTTTCCAACGAGCTATTACTTAGCCTAAAACTCCAAGCGGTTTGAAAGTTATTGATTTTTCAAGTTTAAGGTAAATTTATGTCAAGTGAGCCGACCTAAGCCGACTTGTGTAGGCTCATGCCTCATGGCCAAGGGACGTGTCCCTTCGTCAAAATGAAAAATGAGTATAATTATAAATTCGTACTCCTCATTCTTTCCATAAAATTTCGGTGATCAATTCAAAGAAAAATAGAGAAATATGACAGGAGGTCGAGGAAGACTTTGAGATCACTATTTGGGTGTTTTGGGAGAATTCTATTAAAAGTTCTATATTCCATTACAATTCGGATCCTGAACAGAATAGGAGACAAGCTTAAACTGCAAATCGTTGAAGGCTTGATTGCTGAAGAAGCTCGAAATTAATGTGCAGATCTGCAAGGCAACTGGAGTTACTCTCTTGTAGCTCGAATTTGTGACAAGTGTCCTTTTGGAGAGCTCAGACTTATCTCAGAAAAACCTCGGACATGGTGTGAAGGTGTAGAAACTTGAATTTGTGGAGTGTTGGGCTTGGACAACAACACACTATTGAGGCTTGGATTACTCCTGTTAAGATCTCAGATCATTTGCAGAGGACCTGTGATAAACATTGAACACTTATATCTCAGATCACAAGTCCAATAATTGCAGATTTCAATACAATCACATTTGAACTAGAACTCGGTCTAATAAGGAGGGACAGTCACCTATAACAGTTCGGTTTTGGCACATAGAACTGTCTTAGCATATCTCAGCAAATATGTAAATAATTACACCATACCTCGGATTACATTGCCACTTGTAGGATCTCATTTAAGGCTCCAATATGTGATAGCAGTCGACTATTACTTGAAGTTTGTTCACCTGTAGCAGCTCAAACAATTGTCACCTATCCTTTGGACTTGTGGATACTTATGCATTATATTCTCAGAATTGTTACAGTCACTTTAGAGGCTCAGTTTTTAGCTCAGATTAGGTGCTGAAGTATTAAGGAGCAGACTTGGAAGTAGCCCATTGATATCTCCGAAACAAATTACAAGTATCGTTTGAGAGCAAGTGTTGAATAGTGAAGAACTTGTGAGCCTTCAACAGTGAAGAATCTGGAGGTGTAAAGAACATGTGGCCTTGTCAAGGAATTCAAGGCTTGAACAATAAATACTTGAGTTGACTTGAAGAAGACTTGTGAAGACATATTTGGAGCCTATCTCTTGGCCCTCTTGAGCAACATTATTGTAGACCCCTTTGAGCAACTTGAAGATCCTTGAAGCAGAAGTAACTTGAAGAAAGTTTTTTGGAAGACCTAGTGCAAAAATTGAGCAATTTATTGAAGATACTTTTGAGGCATTATTGAAGTCATCTAAAGACACTTGTAGAAGTTGATCTTGAGACACCATTGGAGACCATGATGCGTTGAAGCAATAATGAGGTGACTTTGGAGATCTTTGGTTGGATATCATGAAGAGCAGTGGCGACACCTTCATGATAAGAAAAGGTTGTCATTTATGAAGTGATTTGGAGAAGACGTTGCTGAAGAGATTGGCATGGTTCATTGAAGAATATATTGGGAGCCGTGAATAATCATCAAACATATCTTGATGAATTGAAGCTGAGGGTTGGAGCCCTAGAGGATAGGAGTCCTCAAGAGACCGGGTTGGAGCCCTAGAGGATAGGAGTCCTCAAGAGACCAGGTTGGAGCTTGTACCAGATATAGGGTTGGAGCCCTTGAGGTTGGTGCCTCAGAATTGACAAGGTTGGAGCCTTGGAAAGACCAAGTCAGTGCTTGGCACAATACAGGTTGGAGCCTTGGAAAGACCAAGTCAGTGCTTGGCACAATACAGGTTGGAGCCTGGAATATTGGAGTCTTCATCTAGGGTTGGATCCCTATAACATTATTGTACTTTACTTATTGTAAAGAATAAATTAATAAAAGTTTCTATTCCATCATTGTTCATTTTGTGTTCTAAATATAAGTGATCTAACTGGTAAAATTAGCAATTGAAAAGAAATATTGATTCACCCCCCTCTCAGTATTTGCAACAAGGCTAGGTATGTAAGCTCGGTAAATAGGTTTCTTGTTTGATGTTTGTGTGCTAGATAGGAATGATAGTAAGGAGACTAGGTCTAGGGTTTAAGGTTTGAATTCAAGATCAATTTGCAAACTTATATGGATGAGGCCAGGTAGGTAGCTTGAAAGTGTGTTTAGTTTGTTAGTGTATAGGATGAAATGATAGAAAATTTGAATGAGCACTAAGGTCAATTCATTCATTTAGAAGAAAATAAACATATAATGTAAATATTTTTAAGATAGAGCATGAAAAGGCATGATTTATGTTTATAGACTGACAAGATAAACACATAGAATCATGTATATGAAAGAGGAAAACATATCATTCAACATGATAATATAAACATACAGAGAAAGAAAAAATGCTCCAAGGCATACCACAAGATTCTCAACATAAATTCTGCAACATTGTCTTTGATTTCATTCCAAAGGCTTGTACAATAACTCCACTGCAAAAAAAAAAAAAAAAAAAAAAACAAACAAACAAACAAACAAACAAACTATCCAACCCAAGAAAAGACTAATGTGGGTCTACTTATAGAAAATATGAACAATGGCACCTCAAAGGGTCGAAATCTCATCCAAAATGCATCATAGTTACATAAGATGAGTCACTTCCTAGAATCTAGGGAGGTTAGAAACCATTCCCTCAAATTCAGATAAAGACTAGGAGTGTGTCCCCCACATTAAATTACATGTTTCCTCATGATAAGAGAAAAAAACCAACTCAATTACTCCAATTCCAGCTCAAAGGACAACAAAACCTAGAAAATATGACTTTTTCCAGGCTTGACAAGTGTCTTGAGGAATCCTATGCAGATGTGTAGCCATTTTATAGATGTGTAGCGCCACTCTACAGTTGATTTTGAGGGACTTTTAGGACTCCAAATCCAAATCTGGAAGATACGTCAACTAGCACTGTGTGTCTCGTTTCTAGAATATCTTGAATTTTGAAAAACCACCCACCGGAAGGCCTCCAAAATTTTATCCTCCCAACCTTACTCCAGATGCATAGTGCCATGTCAAAAATAGTGGCAAAAGCATAGAAAACTGGTGGTTTTTTGGATTTTTTTCTGCAAAACTAGAGCTTGTCATGCAAAAAGAGTAACGCCTTGGCGCTATGCATCTGTGGAGGCAGAATTTCCAGAGTAGTGTAAAAATCACCAAAAATACCAAAATTGCTCAAAAATTCTCCAAATTTGTTTTGCGACACCTGTGGATGATATTCTAAACGGCCAATGAAGCTTCAGCCAGCAAATCTAAACTATCATTCTCCTTTAGCTTCATTTGAACTTCTTTTAGCCTCGTCTTTAGTTCTTTAACCCTGATTTTTGAAACCTTGTTTCTGGCGCAATAATGATTTGTCATGTGTCTATAGAGAACTAATCAGTATCGGCTCATCAAGGATAGAAAATCATTTATCATCAACATGGACAAAGACAAGTCGAAAATTTCACTGGTAAGTGCCAACCAAGCCAAGAAATTGATCAGATCCAGCAAGAAGTATGTTCTGTTGTTTTTAAGAGAAAGTTAATATGAAGAGGATTCAATAAGAGGCAATGCATCCCTGGAGGGGTGTACAAAGAAACAAAAACAACAATTGGAAGAGTTGTTACAGGCATACAAGGATGTGTTCTGAGAGCCTAAAGGGTTACCACCTAAGAGAGAAGTGGAGTATGAGATCCAAACATCGACAGATTCCCCATTGCCAAATATTGGGTTGTACAAGCAGTCTTTTATAGAAGCAAGTGAGGTGAAGAAACAGTTGCAGCAGCTACTGGAACAGGGTGTCATCCGATTGAGTACATCACCATGTCGATCACCCATCATCATTGTTCTAAAGAAAGACGTGACTTGGCAGATGTGTATAGAATACAGGGCGTTGAATAAAATCATGCTCAAGAACATATACCCCTTGCCTAAGATAGATGATCTGCAGCAATTAAAGTACTTCACCAAGCTAGACTTGAAGTCTGGATATCACCAGGTTCGATTCAAAGAGGAAGAAACATGGAAGAGTGCCTTCAAAACCATGCAAGGTTTGTATGAGTGGTTAGGGCCTATGGAATGCACCAGCTACATTTATGAGATTAATGAATGATGTATTGCGCCATTTTATAGATTCATTTGTTATTGTCTATTTGGATGATATCTTGGTATATAGTGCTACTTGGGAGGAGCATATTTCACATTTGATGCAGGTGTTGGAAACATTGAAGAAGCACCAGTGGTTAGCAAATCTCAAGAAGTGTGATTTTGCGCAGCAATGTTTGGTGTATCTGGGGCATGTGATTGGTGGAGGAGAGTTGAAGATAGATCCTTCCAATATGGAGGCCATCATGAAATGGTCAATGCCTACTAATGTTTCTGGGGTCATGAGTTTCATTGGGGCAGCACAGTACTTGAGGAAATTTATAGCTTCGTTTTCAGCAGTAGCGACACTTTTCCATGCCATAACAGTGAGTGGCAAGAGTTTCCAGTGGGGAAAAGGTCAGCAAAAGGTTTTCGAGAAGCTAAAGAAGAAGATCAGTCAAGCACCAATTCTGGCATTACCAAACTTGTAGCAGCCCTTTGAAGTGGAGACAGATGCGAGTGGATATGCTATGAGAGTTGAATTGATGTAGGGAGGAAGGTACATGTTGTAGCCTAATTTGACTCAGCTAAAAGTCAAGAGAGGTTCTGAGTAGTTCAAGGTTATTGAGGAATAATTGTTAAAATTTCAAAAAGACCTGTAATATGCTCGAAAGGATAACCATAATCTCAATGAGGATTCGTCATCACAGGTGCACCAGAACCAAAATCAAGGAAGCAGTAGCATTGGAGGTGTAACCTAAGCCAGAGGAGCAGCAGAGAGAAAAGTGTGTAGGAGGGCTCAAGTCGGGCTTATTCACATGAAAAACAGTTCGAGCCAAACCAATGGGCACGATCAGAACATTGCACACCGGACAAGGTCAAGTCGGGCTCATTCGCAAGCTCAGGAGAGATCAGCACTTTTAAAGATTGAATAAAGCTCAGGAAGGATAGCAGAGTTGCAGAGCGGCGACCGTAGAAAGCAGAGAAATCGACTAAGACAAAAACACTTCGAAGATTTCCAAAGGAGGCAATTGGACGGTGAGGATCGAATCACATATGTGAAGGGGAAGAGACCAACGAATGAGATGACATCGCAAGTCAAACAATACATCTTGCAATGCAATGAGGAGAAGGGCCACATGTCGGCACAATGCAAATTTGCATTGGCGATTATTCAGTTTATGTGTTAAGGACTTCGTTGTTGGACTTTGGATAAACCAACACTCCCCGTGTGTTTTGTGACATGGACTAACCGCCTCTTGTGGATCCTTATCTCTGGCGATGCGATCATTGACTAACACCTGCGGGTTTTGGTCTAACGAAAATCATGATTCCCAACAAGTGGTATTAGAGCATAGGTCATGAGTTCAATACACACCCGGCTCGCGTTGGGGGGGAGATTGTTGGACATTGGATAAACCAACACTCCCCGTGTGTTTCGTGACATGGACTAACCGCCTCTCATGGATCCTTATCTTTGGCGATGCGATCGTTGACTAACACTTGCGGGTTTTGGTCTAACGGCAATCGTGATTCCCAACATTTGCAAGTTAAACAAAACAATTTACGATGCGGTAAGAATTGAAACTTGTGATGCGATAAAGGGAGGAGCCACGTGTTGGCACAGCGATCCAGCACATATCGCACATCGGAGGGTTTAGAGTTTAGCATTAAGACTTCGCAAGGTAAAGTATTTTGGTTGCGATGCGAGAAGGACGGGAGATGGCACTGTGAGACGGTACAGCGGGGCCGTTGGATTGGCGAAGATCTACGATGGATATTACGTCACAAATTCGCATTGGCGTTTGTATTGTTTACCATTTAGGTTATATGTTAAGTTCGCCGATATGCGATGCACCGTGATTAGTCACCATATTGTGGGACCCTACAACCACTATTCCACATATATGTCCACAGTGATGTTTAAAATGTAGTTTCGTGATGTGGTGGGGCCTAATCGCATAAGCGCACATCACAAGACTTAAAAGATAAGTGCTAAGGAAAAATTAAAATGTAATATTCCCAAATGGAATTGCTCAGCAAGGCATGCCTGAAAAACGCATTTTTCAGGAATGGCTGCTATAGGATTTGAAACCAAGACTTGGATCCCTTAGATCAATGTATCTAAGACCGAAATCCAAGAGGAGGCTCAAAAGAAATCACTCTAGGTGGGTTAAACAGGTCTCCCACACCTAGTTGTCTTGGAAAAATTCCCAATGAAGGGGCTGCAGCAATGCATGAACCAGAAATGGAGCAACAACGTTATTTTATTAAGCTTGAATACATGAAGATGTAAATAGCCAACAAATGTATAATATAGCAGCAAAGAGTACATCCCTTGAGGAAAGAGTCACTCAGGATAGGCAATAAAAGCCTCAATAGAACATGTACAAGAAAATGAAGAATACTACTACATATGTAAAACCCCAAGCTATGACAGCGCAGTCTATTATGGAGAACTGCTGCAAAATGATGTCAATACATGGGTATGGAAATTTATAGCTCAAAATGGATGGGGGAGCAATATCTCGACCCCTGGAAACAAAAATACAACAATCCTTAAAAGGATTGGCTGAAATATACACAAAATGGAAAAACTGCAGAAATGTTGGAGTTGCAGTAACAGCTGCAACTCAAGAACTAGAACTGGATGGATATGGCTGAAGATGATGCCCAATCTGAATATACCTCCTCCAATGGATCTTCCAAGTGAAGTTTGATCCTATCACTGAATATCTGACCCTCCAAACCAATACTGCAACCCTCACTGCAGATACTTAATGAAAATAACGCAGTCAATGAGAGGGATTGAGCTGTAGGTGATGAACAATGGTTGGCCTGATGCCAAAGATGATGGGAATCGGCTCAAATTCTCCATCACTTATCCTCCAAAGGTAAGGAGACTCCCTCCTCTGAAAAATATCTCCGGAAGTGGTGTTGTAAAACCTCCACTGCAACACCCTGCAACACAACGTTCCTGCTACAGGAATAACGTTGTAGCTGAAGAAGGATGCTTGGCCTCAAGCCTGAATGTGGATAAAATAAAGAGAAACTCCATCAAGAGGCCTCTCTTGAAAGGATAAGGAATTCCTAAACAGGAATTCCTTGTGCTAAGCAGCACTACAACTTTGCTAAACAGCAGGAGAATGCACAAAGTCTAAACAGACAAGAAATCAATAATCTTCAACATGCCTCACAATGGCTGCCTTGCCCTCCTTTTAAAAAAGTGAGATCTCTCTCACCATGGGTCCCACTCATTAAAGTTTCTTTCACCAAAGAAACCTCTTCCCATTCATACTGCGTTGTTTCTCTAAGTGTTCTCCACCTCCTATCCCAACGTTGTTGACTTGGTCAAACTTGACCTTGTCCACCTGCAAATGATCTTGTTCACACATGAGGGTGTGAAATCTAGCTCCTCTAAAGATCCCCTTTCATACTATGAGGGATTTTATTTATGTTTTTATTATGTATGAGCCTCTTTACCCAATTATTCCACTCCTATGTGATAAAAGAAAAACTTTAATGTTCCAACTAGCTGCATGCTAATTTGGGAACATTACAGTTCTCCCCACCGCCCCCGCCTCCGCCCCCCAAATGTTGCTTTTCCTCAAGCAACTGCAAGGATAGAACTGAGAAGTTGCCTCCCCAGGCATGGAGACTGAAATGTATTTGGAAAACATCTTTCCCAAGTGGATCCTCCATCCCTAAGAAATCATCCATATAAAGTGAGTCACCTTCCAGCATGGCAACTCCTGAAAATGCTCCTTCACCTTGAGCTCCTGCAATGTAGGTGGGCTGAAAATCTAAACATGGTAGACATAATAGTCCACCCCACATTGTCCTCCTCTCCACTTATGATAATTGTAGAGCAGATGTTGATCCTGGGCTGCAAAATAGTTGCCCTCAAGAGGCAAGATGAAGACTAGATCTCCAAAGATCTCCTCTCCAACGTTGTGTATCAAGCTGGCCCAAATTATTCCATATGTGATGGATAGGAAATCATCATCATATGGCATCCAATCAATCATATGGCTCACCTCATCAAAGGGAAAAAAGTGTTTGGCTATGGTGGCCATATCTCCTCTCATGCTCCCATTAGAACATGCAATGCAGAAGGTGTGGGAATCCTCTTCCCCAAATGACACATTCAACTCATGTGTCTTCCCTCAATCATGTTTCCAATACAAATAAGACCCATATCAGCAAATGAAATCATGATCAGCAACAAAATGAGGAAAATGTTGAAGGTTTCATGTGGTGCGGGAAGGTACCAACAGTTTTCCCAATAGTGATAGCGCAGTTTTCCAAACTGCTGCTTCAGAAAATCACATGGCAAGTTGTTTTGTGTTACATGTATAATTATGTATGTCATGACATCTACTGATAAATAGCAAATGGTTAGGTATATCAACTGAACATACATGAAGGAAAACACTTTCCCAAGGCCATATAAGAGATGGTTGTCTCCATCATACAATTTGGCCCAATGTTTCCCATGGAGCTCAATGAAAAGCTTGCCCTCTTGTGGAGCAATGCACTGAATATGAATGGTAAGAGTATCCAAATGTTGTGTTAGATAATCCATGGATGCAAAAACAATATTCTTATCATGTGTTGAGAGTAAGATGATGCATATGTATATGAATGACTCCTCCATAGTGGTATGACAAACTCCCATGAAGAGGAATGAACCATATGCTGCATGAAGATCACCCTCCTTATACTTGGAAATCCAAGTCAAGAAGACCATAGCAAGTAAGATCATACCGATGTAATAGATGTTTCCATCCACTACTCCATCATTCTCACCTCCACTTTTTCCACCGAGTGCATCAAGTGTGAAGTGATCCTAGGGATACCCCATCAACCCCAAGCTCCCAAGTGACTACGTTGTTGGCCCATGCAAATAAGCTCCTGCCAACTCATAGCTCCATTCTTTGACATGCTTCTTGTCAAAGACATCTCCCATAATGTTGCTACACATAAGAAGTTCCTTCCAAGGTGGAAGTACTTCTTGATCATCTAAGGCCAAGGAGTAGCCCCTTTGCACCATAATAGTGCCATCTCCTACTCTTGCAACATCATGCAAAGTGTGAGAGCAAATCTGCCCTTGCTCTCCCAAGAACAAGCAAAACAAAAAAATATTTTGCTGCCTCCTCATACTCTCATCATACAAATCATGTGATGAAAACATAATGAATGATGTGAAGATCACATCAACACCATGCATCCATACTCTTTGCTGCTCAAAGACGCAAGTATCCTGCCACATACCCTTAGAAAGAAGATGATGACCAAACTCTTTCAAGAGTAACCAGCACAGCCAAGCCTCCTGTTGCCCGGTATCATAAATTTTCAAGTAGCTCACCAGCTTCTTGCTCTCCATCTACATCCACTCAACCAATTGTGGATGTCTCCTTCCATCCTCCATCTTGCTACTCCTCCCATGAGGGCTACCATCATCCCAAATCAGATTTCTACACTTCATGGGACTTTGAAATGCGATCTTCTCAAGGATCAATTTGATCCCATAAGGACCCAAATAGGTGGTAGGAAAAAGCCTCCCATCATGATGTGTATGGCTCAAGAAGTGTCCAACACAATCATGAGAGATGTTATCCATCCAAAGATGTCCTCCATCTTCTATCTGCTCCTCCTTGAATCCATGATGATCCAAGTGTGAGAAGGGAAGAACCTCCTCAAATTGTTGAAAAACCTTGCACTCCATGATGTGTTGAAGTGCACCTCCAATGAAATCTTTCCATGAGATCTCCTCCTCATGTATGGTCTTCCAAAACCAAAGAGGTCTTGGATCTGCTACAAGTAGAAGTCTCTCTTTGAGCTGTGGCATGCTCATTGAGAGAGTGTCATCTAGAGAGGAGAAAGAGTTTCTTATCTCCAAATGCTACTCCTTCTTACTGCTCCCTTCATGGCTTCCTGAATGAAGTTGCCCTTTGAATGCTCATATGAGGAATGGTTCCTCTTTTCTCCATCACTGCCCTTGTACAGCGCAATGCAATTCTACTGCTCTAAATCAACAGTAAGCGATGATATAGACCCATCCATAATGTGTGTTGAAATGATAAGAGGTGGAAATTTCGGCATACCTTTTTAAATCTTGGAAGCATCTTGTATGGTTGTAGGGGCTTCCTCCTCCAATGTGTTGGCTTCCCCAACTACTGAAGATGAAGGCTGCTCCTCCATGACTGTGACAGCGCTGGTATATGCCTCTTCAACTGGTGGTGAGGGCTCCTCCCTCCTTTGGCCAAATCTTATGATCGCCCTTTGAGAAAACTCAGCAAGAGTAGATACCCTTGCATGGCTCCAATGGCTGAACCACTAAGTATTTGCTTCACCTTCAAGGTGCAGAGCTACAATTTCTACAACCTTTCTATCTACTACAGGATGTAGCAGGAAGAAAGCCTCTAGCTTCATCACCCAAGCCTATGTTGTACATGTGAGTGTTCCATCAAAGGTGGACAATAGAAATCTATTGCCTCTCATCATTCCATAGCTATGGGGTCTTCTCTCTTCCTTCAGCTGAATAAATTGTGATAAAACTAGAGTCTCTTTGAAGGCTCTAGGTTTAGCTCGGTATTCAGCAAGATATTCACTTAGAACTTCGGATTCCAAGTGTTCTTCATGCTTTATGTCTTCTTCTCTTTAAGAGTAGGAAGTGCATGGTCCTTCCTCTTCTCCTTCCATCTTCTTAACCTCCTTGGAGAGGTCCTTTCTAGATCTGAAAACTGATGAGAGCAAGCTCATCATCTTGATCTCTTCTATCTTCTTATCGTTGAAACTCACAGGCTGAGCAAGATCATCCTCTGATACCACTATAATATCCCCAAATGGAATTGCTCAGCAAGGCATGCTTGAAAAACGCATTTTTCAGGAATGGCTACTACAGGGTTTGAAACCAAGACCTAGATCCCTTAGATCAATGTATCTAAGACCGAAATCCAAGAGGAGGTTCAAAAGAAATCACTCTAGGTGGGTTAAACAAGTCTCCCACACCTAGTTGTCTTGAAAAAATGTCTAATGAAGGGGCTGCAACAATGCATGAACCATAAATGGAGCAACAATGTTACTTTATTAAGCCTGAATACATGAAGATGTAAATAGCCAACAAATGTATAATATAGCATCAAAGAGTACAATCCCTTGAGGAAAGAGTCACTCAGGATAGGCAATACAAGCCTTAATAGAACATGTACAAGAAAATGAAGAATACTGCTACATATGTAAAACCCCAGGCTATGACAGCGTAGTCTATTATGGAGAACTGCTGCAAAATGATGTCAATACATGGATATGGAAATGTATAGCTCAAAATAAATGGGGGAGCAAGATCTCAACCCCTGGAAACAACAATACAACAATCCTTAGAAGGATTGGCTGAAATATACACAAAATGGCAAAAATGCAGAAATGTCGGAGTTGCAGTAGCAGCTGCAACTCAATAACTGGAACTGGATGGAAATGGCTGAAGATGATGCCCAATATAAATAGACCTCCTCCAATGGATCTTCCAAGTAAAAGGCTGATCCTATCACTGAAGATCTGACCCTCCAAACCAATACTGCAGCCCTCACTACAGATACTCAATGAAAATAGCGCGGTCAATGAGAGGGACTGCGTTGTAGGTGATGAACAATGGTTGGCCTGATGCCAAAGATGATGGGAATCAGCTCAAATGCTCCCTCACTAATCCTCCAAAGGTAAGGAGACTCCCTCCTCTGAAAAATAGCTCCGGAAGTGGTGTTGTAGAACCTCCACTGCAACACCCTGCAACACAACGTTTCCTGCCACAGGAATAACGCTGTAGCTAAAGAAGGATGCTTGGCCTCAAGCCTGAATGTGGAGAAAATGAAGAGAAACTCCCTCAAGAGGCCTCTCTTTAAAGGAGAAGGAATTCCTAAACAGGAATGCCTTGTGCTAAGCAGCACTGCAACTCTGCTAAACATCAGGAGAATGCACAAAGTCTAGACAGACAAGAAATCAATAATCTTCAACATGCCTCACAATGGCTGCCTTGCCATCCTTTTAAACAAGTGATATCCCTCTCACCATGGGTCCCACTCATTAGGGTTTCCTTCACCAAAGAAACCTCTTCCATTCATACTGCGTTGTTTCTCTAAGTGTTCTCCACCTCCTATCCCAACGTTGTTGACTTGGTCAAATTTGACCTTGTCCACCTGCAAATGATCATGTTCACACATAAGGGTGTGAAATCCAGCTCCACTAAAGATCCCCTTTCATACTATGAGGGATTTTATTTATGTTTTTATTATGTATGGGCCTACTTACCCAATTATTCCACCCCTATGTGATAAAAGCAAAACTTTAATGTTCCAACTAGCTGCATGCTAATTTGGGAACATTACATAAAAACAATGGCATGTGAAGTGCGATGTTGGGCGGATACGATGTGGTTTCAAAAGCAAACTCCAAAGGTCTTCAAATCCATAAGTAAGGCGTTCTTGTGTTAAATTGCATCGGAGGAAAGGAGGATTATAACGTAAAGCCGGTGAAACTCCTTGATAATGAAAGAAAGTCTAAACACGGGCAAAGAGACTTGAGTAAGTGACCCGGCGCAGAGCAAAGGGGAAGAGAAGACTAAACACAGCAAGAACGCGCAGAAGAGGCAGAGTCGGGTAGCAGGTGACATGATGACAGTGTTTGAAACGCAAAAGTATGGGCAGAGTCAGGTGGAGATGCATTTATGCACACTGTTAGGACAGCACAGCCGAAACGGAAGGATACACGTCAGCAACAAATCAGACTCAGCAAAGGGATTATATTCCAAGTGTATTTTGTTTTCTTTGTTAATATCGAAGCTACAATGGTGTCCTCGATTGCAATGTAATATGTAGTTTAACAGTTTAGGCAGTTTAAGAGTTTCAAGAAGCTCGAGCAGTTACAAACAACTTTTGTTTGTATTTAAGGAAGGGAGAAAGAGTGAAGAAGAGTTTCAAGTTCTGGACCTCTTAGGGATTACATTTTGTACTTCTTTTTCTGATGGGTAAATGAAAGAAGCAGTAAGTTTCCTACAACTGTTGATGGTGATTTGTGTTTTTTGTGCCATTTTGTGTCTTTTCTCCTTTGAATGAAGTGAAGTAATGTAGCAGTCGGTTTCTTAATTACATCTGTGAGTAAGAGTTAAATAACTTTACTTTGCGCTCCTTCGCTCTATCTCTTCTCCCTTCACAAATTCTCTCTGAAACTTAAAAGTGGTAGATTCTCCGTATTTAGCGTATTACTTTGAGTTTCCCCTCTCTTCACAAACTCCTGATGAAACTTTGAAGTAATAGATTATGTGTTTACAGCATATTATTTTGAGTTTCCTCTCTCTCCATGAATTTCCTATGAAACTTAAAAGTGGTAGATTATGTGTATTCAGCATATTACTTTGGGTTTCCCCTGCAGTTCTTCTTGCCATTCAGATATCAGCATTGAATGGCATTATGAAATCTTTTATTATTCCCAGTCATTAAGGGTTTTAGAAAACTAGTCTCCAAAGGGATAGAACAAAGACCTCATAATAAAATCATTTCTGTGACACAATTTTTAAATGTCTTAAGCACTGATTCCTTTCACAACCAAGGGATTGTCACTTAAGATACAACAGTATGTATGCTACCATTCTGAAGTATTTCATAGGGCAATCCTCAACTGCCCTAACTACGATAAGGAGCTCTATGCCATGGTGCAAGTTGTGAAGAAGTGGAAGCATTATTTAATGGGAAATGAGACAATAATCCACATAGATCACCAGTTGTTAAAGTACTTGCAAGCCCAGAGTAAGTTACAATAGGCCAGGCATTACAAGTTGATGGGGTTTTTACAAGAGTTTCATTTCGTTATCAAGTATAAGAAGGGCAGCACAAACAAGTTGGTTGACATGCTTTCAAGGCCACCCACATCAAAAATCACAACCTTGGGGGCTCTTATGCACATGGAGTCATTCACCCATGATGCATACATAGAAGCATATTCATAAGATGAAGACTTCAAGGAGGTGTATCAGCAGTTGCAGAGTAAGTCATGTGCACGATGGCGATAGCACCATTAACTACCATCTCCAGGACGGGTTACTCTACATGTTGGATAAGCTGTGTTCCTAAAGGTGAGCGATTCCAGTTGATTAGAGAGCCTCACACCTCCAAGGTTGCAATGCACTTGGTGTAGGGAAAATTGTGGCTAACTTGCAAAGTTATGTGTATTAGCCCAAGAGGCAAGAGCAAGTAGCTAGGTTCATAAGAGGATGCATGCTTTGTTGTACCAACAAGACTAGCAACAAGAAACAGGCTCTATATCATCCCTTACATGTAGCTACTCATCCTTGGGAAAGCATTTATATGGACTTTGTGAGAGGTTTACCGACAACCAAGAAGGGACATGACTACATGTTCATGGTAATTGACAAATTCAGCAAGATGTGTTTTTTAATGCCATGTAAAAAGACTATCAGTGGACAAGAAGCAGTGAACTTGTTCTTTGGACAGCTTTGGGTGCACTTTGGGATACCAACGAACATCATTTTAGACATGGATACAAGATTTCTCAGTGTATTTTGGACTACATTGTGGGAGAAGATAGGTACAAAGTTGAAGAGATCTACAACATTCCATCCACAGACACATGGGCAGACAAATAGTCAACAGGACATGGGTCAACTTCTGAGGGGATACAACCAGAAGCATCCGAAGACCTAGGATGAAAATCTGGTATATATACAACATTCCTACAACAAAGCAGTCCACACTTCAAGAAAGTCTCCATTTGAGACTTGTTTTGGATATTTGTCGCCTTCACCTTTGGATATCACATATAGACAGCAAGGAGGGTAATGGAAGATCTTACAGGAGATGCTTTAAGGGCTAAAATTTTTTGGAATATCTTACAGGAGATGCTTTAAGGGCTAAAATTTTTATAGAGAATATATGCCTGATCTTCTCTATAAGTATAAGGCCAAGCATGATCAACACAGAACAAAGAAATCATCCAAGGTGGGAGACAGAGTATGGCTACAGCGGAAAAATGAGAGGTTGAAGGGGCCTAGTAAGAAAATCAAGGCTCTCAGATATGGTCCCTTTGAGATACTGGAAAAGGTAGGATAATGCCTATCGACTCAGTTTACCACCATATATGTGCATTTACTCAATTGTAAATGTAGAGAATTTGAAACTCTAATGAGCCTTCCATGTTAGATCATGAAGAGGAACAGGGCCTACCTTCTGTGGAGGATTTGGCACCGGACACACAAGCAAAGTTGACAAAAGATACGGTTTTGCAGAAGAGGTCCAGAACTACAAGACAAGGGCAGCATGATCTTTGGCAGATTGGGTTGAAGGAATAACTTCCAAGCAAAGCTAAATGGTACACTAGACAGAAGGTGGAGGAAAAAATTTCTCACCTCATTCAATAAAAGATTTTGGGGACCAAAAGCCTCCCAAAATGGGGAGGTGTGATCTGAATTGGATCATTATATTATTTTCCATCCATCTCAATGCATTTGGAGTGGAAAAAGTGGAGGAATCAGCTCACATGATTGTTTTTACCGACAAAACTCAGTTTGGCAAAATGGGATCTGAAACTCTCCGAGAGCGTATTGTGGCATCAAACAATATTTTTGGGGGGTAAAACTTTGTTGCTTTAGCGCAACACCTTTTCATGTTATTCTACACACAAAGACCTTTCCAACGACGCAAGAAACGCGTTAATCGAAGTCTGTATACAAAATTTATGCCACTCAAAAGATGACATTCATGTTTTCACACCTATAGTTCGGGAGGATGTCGTGTCAACCCCCATTATTCATGGAAAAGGGGCTAGCCACATATTTGTGATGTAAAAGACTCTAGAAGAATCTATATTGTAACTTTTGTTAAAAGTTGATGTAGTCAAAATTAACCACTAGTAGGCTATCAGGTTGTGTTATAACCAGGCCACTATGAGAAAGAGACATTTGATTCTTTTGAAAGCATTTTGTTCCATAGCTGAGCAAAGATAGCCAAGAAAGATAGGAGGTAGAGCAAATAGAGAAGATTTGTGCACTATAATAGTCCACGGGCCACAGAGATTACTTCTGTCCCTGTAGCCATATTACTGGGCAGAGAAAGAGAGCGAAGCAACCTCACCTTCAAACTAAGTTTTCTCTCGAAAAAATTTCCCATAGAGCATATTTTGGGTCTTATGTGTGTGTGGGTTTTTTAGTCATTCTCTACTCTTTTTGCATAATTTCATTCACATGAATGCACTAATTACAGTTAAATTTACATTTTTAGAAATTTAATAAAATTGTAAGTGTAGAAATTTTGCATTTTAATATTTTATTAGATCTGTTGTGACGAATTGTCCAATGGATTATCCACGACAGTTTATGGATCACAACTTTCTTTCAGCGATCTTTGACAACAATTTTTTGCATTTTCCATGTACTTCTGAATTTTGGGTATAAATATTTATTGGTTCATACATGCTTTAATGTTGCTTAATTGATTAACATTTTGTAGTCTTCTTGTTCTTTACAACAAAGGAGCATACCATTTAGCTCATACGTTAGATTAAGGCCTCTCTAACAAACTAAAACTAATGCCAAACACAAGAAAATACACTTGAAAGCGACAAATACAAATTCTCTATTTGATATATTCTAACTTCAACGATTCACTTATCTCTCAATTTGCTCAGTTTTTAAAGTTAGTGTGATAGTTTCACTAGGCTCATTTTTACACTTCTACGCTTCTTGTGATAGTTTCACTAGGCTCATTTTTTCACCATATACTTAGTTGCATAAGTAAAAGACTGCCATCTCATTTAGAGCATCAAATAAACTCTTCAAGCATTCAATGTTTCTTGCTTCCTTGAAAGCCTTCAATCCCCATAAAAAAGGAATAAAATCATCCACTTATTCATATTTATATTAGCAATCATTTTTTTGTATTTATCTTCATATTATTTAACATTGTCATTTGGTGCTTCAAATAAACTCTTCAAGCATTCAATGCTTTCTGGAAAGCCTTCAATCCCCATAAAAAAATGAATAAAATTGTCACCAAAGTCATACTTTTATTAGCAATCACTTTTTTGTATTTATCTTCATATTATGAAACATTATTG
This sequence comes from Pinus albicaulis, assembly GCA_034641835.2. Taxonomy (NCBI): domain Eukaryota; kingdom Viridiplantae; phylum Streptophyta; class Pinopsida; order Pinales; family Pinaceae; genus Pinus; species Pinus albicaulis. Next base: position 1,823,841,343 of record CM076575.1, on the reverse strand, counting down.
TCAATAACTTTAGGTAAAAGGCTTCCATCTTCATATAATAAAACATTGAAAATAATTTTTTTAAGTAAAAAATTGTTATCGTATTTGGTGCTTTAAATAAACTCTTTAAGCATTCAATGCTTCCTCGGAGGCCTTCAATCCTCATGAAAAATCGAATAACATTATCACCACAAACCTATTTATATTGAAAATCACTTCTTTGTAGTATTGGAAAAATAACAATATATTCAAAGGTTCTGAAGCCTTCAATCCTCATGAAAAATTGAATAACATTATCACCACAATCCTCATGAAAAATTGAATAACATTATCACCACAAACCTATTTATATTGAAAATCACTTCTTTGTTGTATTGAAAAAATCACAATATATTCAAGGGTTTAAGGTTTGATATTTTCGAAACTTGATTGTGTCAATAAGCTTGCATATAGTCAAAGTATTAGTGATTTTAAATATTAAAAAAAAACCCACTTTATGCTGATAAGGCTTGCATATAGTCAAAGTATTAGTGATTTTAAATATCAAAAAAACCCAATTTATGCTGACAAGGCAGGGTGAAAATTGACATGCAAATAAAACTTAAAAATAATAATTAAACACATTCTCCAAAAAAACCCACTTTATGCTGATAAGGCAGGGTGAAAATTGATATGCAAATAAAACTAAAAATAATAATTAAACACATTCTCGCTATTTAAAAAAAAAAAAAAAAAAAAAAAAAACAATTTATGCTGATTAGGCAAGGTGAAAATTGACATGCAAATAAGACCTAAAAATAATAATTAAACACATTCTCGCTATTTGACCCTACTACAAGAACTTTAAAAATGACCCAAGAATAAAATGGGTTCGTAATCATCAAATATATCCCAAAAAATTGATTGCACATTTTCCTCGTATTAAACACCTATTTACAATTATATCTGGACCACAAAGAGTTGTAAACTTAATAGCTTTAAAAATGAGCCAAGAATAAAATGGGTTCTTAGAGTTGTCAACTTAATGGGCTTTAAAAATGAGACAAGAATAAAATGGGTTCTTTATCATCAAATATAGCCCAAAAAATTATTGCACATTTTCCTCGTATTAAACGCTATTTACAATTATATCTGAACCACAAAGAGTTATAAACTTAATGGGCTTTAAAGCGTGAACTGAACAATAACCCTAGAATTAGATATATATAAAATTATAATGATAGATAAAGAAAAAGGTTGAAATCTGTTTAAATGGCTTTGATCCAGTGCCATAGGGTGTTCATATCAATTCCATCTTACAACCAGAGAGATCATAGTTGTTTAAATTATTAAAAAAATGTGTTTTCTTTTGAAAAGTCACAAGTTCATATTCAGAAGATCGACTATGTACACTTCCATAGACTTTCGAATTCAGAGCCACCTTCTCCCACAAACAAGGGGAACTCATACACAAATTTGCCTTGGCCACGACCTTAAAATTAGGTTATCATTGTTGTTAAGGATGATGATAAAGAAACCCCCTTACCCTAGTGGAAAGCAGAAAATCCCTGTCAATCAATGCATGCAAAGCAAGTTATCTAGAAGAAAGAAAAAAAACAAGACTTCAGCACTGTCATCCAGCTTAAGTCTCATGGTGGCCAACTGCAGGTACGTAGAAACCATTGCACACATACAATCATAATGTTTAAACACTGCTAAAATAACAGCATAGAAAACACTTCCATGGCATGACTAACCGAGTAATCTTGTACTTCAATTAGGAACAACTGTACTGTAGATAAAATATGGTTTTGAGAATAAATTCAGATTTAGGATACTAGTATACAAAATGTTGTATGAAAGCCAGCTGGACTTTGTCTCACTGTTTAGGCCGATGGAGTATAAAGCACTAAGACATCCACTGAGTTCCATTTTCAATGTGGTCTGTCCCAACAGAATAGCGTGTTTCAAAAGGGGAGGGGCCGATTGCAACTCTCGGGGGATTTTGGAGTGGTTGCCCTTTAGATCGGAATCGTCTCGAGTAATTGTAATATTCTGGTAATATTTTGAAGTGGTTACTTAATCAACCTTACACCAATATAAAATGGAGCATTCATAGCTACAAAGTGCACACTACGTGATAATATATTAAATCCAAATTCCAATAACAAAATAGAACTCGTGTGCTAGTAACTGAATCACTATAAGGCTCATGAGCTTCTAAACAAAATCAGATAGGTTACAATCCAAGTGTTACATGGAATTTAAAGCAACCTCGAATATTGGTACATCCATAGTGGTGTACAATGCACATGATATTACCTTGGAAACAGGATTGTTGAATGCGGCCATGGGATTCACGACAGATGCATTTTAGTACACGCACGTCAATTCCCAAACCAAACCATAAAGCTTGAAGCCCAGGACATTTTGTTTTATTTGCATACACAATATGATGCATGCTTATTCTATAAGAATAAATTAGTTAACAAGGTAAAAAGCCATAAATCTTGTGCTAGTAACTGAATTAGACGAAGTTATATCATTCAAGTGTTCAATGGAAGTAAAGCAACCTCAAAAATAGGTACGTCTATTGATGTGAATAATGCACATCAGATCACCATGGAATCTGGATTATTGAATGTGGCAGTGGCGTTTACAGCGGACATGCATTTGAATACGTGTGCTTCAAATGCTTATTCTAAAAGAATAAATTAGTGAACAAGGTAAAAAGCCATAAATCTTGTGCTAGTAACTGAACAACAGTAAAACTAATGAGCTTCCAAACAGAATTAGACGAAGTTATATCATTCAAGTGTTCAATGGAAGTCAAAGCAACCTCAAAAATAGGTACGTCTATTGATGTGCATAATGCACATCAGATCACCTTGGAATCTGGATTATTGAATGTGGCAGTGGCGTTTACAGCGGACATGCATTTGAAGACGTGTGCTTCAAATGCCAAATCAAACCATAAAGCTTGAAGCCCGGACCATCTTGTTTCATTTGCATGCCCAATATGATGCATGCTTATTCTAAAGAATCAATTAGAAGCCATAAATCCTGTGCTAGTAACTAAATCATTATAGAATAAACGAGCTTCAAAACAGAATCAGACAGGTTATGATTCATGAGTTCAACAGAAGTCGAAGCAACCTCAAAAATTGGCACATCGATTTTGTTGCACAATGTATATCATATCACCTTGGAATCTGGATTATTATATGTGTCGATGGAGTTCACAACAGGCGTGCATTTTTGTACGTGTGCTTCTATTGCCAAACCAAACCATAAAGCTTGAAGCCCGGACCATTTTGTTTCATTTGCATGCCCAATATGATGCACATGCTTACTCTAAAGAATCGATTAGTTAAACATGGTAATAAGCCATAAATTACAACTCCCATTTACTGTTACATTATTAACATTTGACAGTTCTTCCCCACAGTATCAAGAAAAATCGAAATCACCTGTTAGTGACCCAAAAAGTGCGTACATCTTTTGTACATGAGCATCTGTTTCACAAGTTCCAACAGTTATGTTCCTTAGATGGCCTTAAAAAGTGTTGGAAAACGCAAAGCAATAAAGAATCGAGTCAGCAAATAGATTTTAGATAAGTTAAAAATGCGCGATTTAATTATCCACCTTTGTTTAATACAAATGAGATGACCTGCTTTCAGTAGCAGCCACTTTCCTTGCTGAACCAATTCCAACATACTGGGTCTTATGTTGTGATAAATTAAACTGATTAATTCCATCTTCCCTCTTATCATCAACCTCAGTTTTCGCTGTGGAATTTCGTCTTGGATAGGAATAAATTGGAGCAGGACACTGAGATGGTGCAACACCAGCATTTCTGATCAACCTTCTTGGATTATATGCTTCTTTAATGCTTCCATTTTCACAGGGTAATACAGGACCAATTACTTTTCCTGGTTTTGCAGTACTTCCTGCAAGCAGATCAATCTCCCGGGTTGATTTTAGTTTGCAAAAATGAAGGTCCATATAAAGGTATGAACTGCTAGACCGATCCCAAGCGTAAAGGGAAATTAATCTAGATTCCTAGAATATGCTATCAATTACAGGCATTCAGATAGTGTAAAAAAATTTAAGACATCGTGTAAGCTACAACCTTGCAAAACTTTATGACTTGCATGCAAGGGCACTTTCACATTTCCGGAGCTCCTGTCCTGGTGCTGCTTCTCTCCTTCTCTAATATACCTTGGAGCTTCTTCACGAACTTCTAAAGCACGATCCCTGGAAGGACCTGAAGATGCCTGCTCTGATGAGGGCCCACCAGAGTTTGAATAGACAACACAGGGTCTGCGAATTTGTTTAGAAAACAATGCAACTAATCATCAGAATATTGTTTCAATAGACAACACATGATCTGTGAATTTGTTTAGAACACAATGCAACTAGTCATCAGAATAATGTAAGCACCCACTATGAATCTAAACGACAATATACCTAACATGGCAACAACATTTGTTCACTCAGTTTCATAGTATGCTCAATGGCAACCAGAAATCTTACCTTGGCAAAGAGGCATGCTGCCTTTCTAATGGAGTAACTGATGCACCTTTCACATAGTGCTCCTCCAGGTGAGCAAACTGCCTCTTAAATTGATCAACAGCACTGCAACGGCAACACCAAACAAATCATACTATGGATGTTTAAACATTATCCACAGATATAAGCTCCAAAGAGGATGAATTCCAACTAATGCTTAATGCCATTGTCTTCTATAACTAGTCACAATGTAACCTGACAAAAATTAGGTAAAGGCCAACCTCTACCTAGGATACATAAAGTTTGTGCGATCTGTTCCATTCAGGTATTCTTTCAGTATCTGCGGATGATATTCAAGTATTTCACGATAAATAAGTTCTCTCACATCATCTTTTGTAACCCTCCGTCTCTCAAACTCGAACTCCATTTTAGTTATTGGCTGAGCTACAGGTTCTCGGGATACTCGTGCTAACCCCCTGAAATAAGGATCGGCCAAAGCCTGTCACATTATACAAGGAGGAATTCAGTGATTGAGAAAATGTGGAAGTACCGCTGAGAAAGATAAAGATATAGAATCGACTAAAAACAAACAAAAGAAGAGCATATATATCTTACGCCAGAGTTAAGAAATAAGAGTCCAATATCATTACCTCTTCTGCAGTAGGACGATCCTTCGGATCAAACGCAAGCAATCTTTCCAAAAGTTTAAGTGCTAAATGATCTGCACCCACAAACTTTTGTATAAAAGGTACAGGTTGTTTCTTGCGCATACTATTCAGGTATCTTCTAGCTTTTTCATTACGAACCTGCACATCGAAAACAAATCAAAATACTTAAATTGGATGAAAAAGTATATTAACAGAAAGATCCAAAGCCAGAAAATGCAAATCTGTAATAAATTCCAAGAAAATGATTAATAATCAAGTGAACAACAAAATTGAAAAAGACAATATGATGCTTTAAACAGCTCCAGAACTACTAAAGTTTAAAGAAGCATTAAAGTAGAAATAAGGCGAACCCTTGCAATTGTTTCTGAGGAAGGTGTGCCAAGAAGATCCGTCATCAAATCTAGCTGATGAACGACATTTTTGCCAGGGAAAAGCGGCTTTCCAGTCAAGACTTCAGCAAATATGCAACCAATACTCCAAATATCAATGGCAGGAGTATACTGTAAAAATGTGTCAAAAAAGCATACACGAACAACAAAAATGGTCAGAAATGAACGAGCAATCAACAGCTTATTTCTAACTTAATTCTACTCGTGATATATTACAGGTGATCTCCAACATCGCTTGCCAATAGTTTGTGAAATCAAAAATATCTTTTTTGCACGTAGTAATTATAATATTCAAATTTCAGACTCAATTTGGTATAGCTTGACATTACAGTATTCTATAATAACCAAATAAGATGGCTTGCCAATCTATACTTTCGCCATACGTGAGTCTACAGGACATACAACTAGAGTTTTGATGTTCAAGTCTAGGAATATCTTGGTCATATTGTATCTCATGAGGGTGTTAATGTAGACCCTAACAAAATTAAAGTCATTAAAGAATGGAAAATCCCCACAACCATAAAGCATCTTTGAGTATTTCTCAGGTTGACAAGATATTATCGCAATTCTGTTAAGAATTATGGGAGAATAGCAACACCTCTAACAACATTACTAAAGAACGATGCATTTTCTTGGACTCCAGAAGCAATTAATTCCTTTGAACATCTTAAAGAGGCAATGTGCCAAGCACCGGTATTAGCTGCACCAGACTTCACAAAAACCTTTATTGTGGAATGTGATGCCTCAGGAAATGGAATTGGTGTTGTTTTAATGCAAGAAGGAGGACTCATTGCTTTTGAAAGTTGTCCAATCAAAGGAAATTATTTACACAAACCTATTTATAAGAAGGAAATGTGGCAATACTACATGCACCAAAGCAATGGCGACCTTGCCTAATGGGAAGACACTTCAAGGTAAAAACAGATCATGATAGTCCTAAATACTTTTTGCAACAAATATTATCTTCAGAAAAGCAGCAAAAATGGGTCACAAAGATGTTGGGTTATGACTTTGAAATCATCTACAAAAAAAGGAAGCAAATTGTTGTTGCAGATGCACTCTCAAGAAATGATGAGGATGTGGAAGCATTGCTTTATGCCATTTCTATTAGCCAACTAAATTAGATAACCGAAGCAAGGGATGAATGGAAGAATGACGAAAAAGTGTGGACACTCATTCAAAAGTTGCAACGAGATCCTAGTACATCTAATACATTTAGCAGGAAAAATGATTCATTATGGTACAAAGATCGCTTATATCTTTGTAAGAATTCCTAACTCAAACAAAAGATTCTTTTGGAATTGCACACCTATCCCTTAGGAGGGCACTCAGGATTTTTAAAAACTACCACTGGGTGAAGAAAGAATTTTTTTGGGATGGCCTTAAATCTTATATTCAAAAGTTTGTGGTGAAATGTTTGGTTTGCCAACAAAACAAAGTTGAGCCAATTAAGACCCTGGGTCTATTACAACCTTTATCCATTCCAAGTCCACGTTGGGAGGAGGTTTCACTGGATTTTATCATAGGCTTACCCAAGTCCGAAGGAAAGGGTGTCATCATGGTGGCAATTGATAGACTTACCAACTATGCACACTTTTGTGAATTATCACATCCATTTAAAGTCAGTACAATTGCTACTGCATTTATGGAAACAATTCAAAAGCTACATGGAAACCCAAACATTATTGTAAGCAACAAAGATCCCATTTTCACTGGAAATTTTTGAACAAAATTATTTTCTTGTTTGGGTACTCAATTAGCTCATAGCTCATCTTATCATCCTCAATCTAATAGGAAAACTGAGATAGTGAACAAATTTTTGGAAAGATATCTTCGTTGCTTTGTATCTGATAAACAAACACAATGGGTCAAGTGGTTACCTCTGGTTGAATGGTGGTATAACACTTCCGTCCATACTACAGCAAAAATAATTCATTTATGGCACTTTATGGATATCATCCACCGTCCATCACACATCTTTAAGAGAAATTTCTAAAGTTCAAAAAATGGAAGATCACATCGAACATCAACAACAAGTTCTCCAACTCTTTAAAGGGCAACCTCACTTTGGCACAAAATCAAATGAAACAACAGAATTAGCATCATAGCAAAAGAAGTTTTGATGTAGGCAATTGGGTATTTTTACGGCTACAACCATACAAACAAATGTCCCTCAAGCAAGCTAAGAAAAATAATAAATTATCACCAAAGTACTATGGTTCTCACAAGGTGTTGCAATAGATTGGTACTATGACATACAAATTGGAGCTTTCTGCATCTTCTCGAATGCACCCACTTTTCCATGTTTCATGCTTAAAGAAGGTTATAGGTGACAAGCTCCTAGTTCAAACAATATTGCCAGAACTTGACGAGGAAGGAAAATACATATTCGAACCTGAAGCGATCACAGAAACAAGAACTCAACAGCTACGAAATCAATCAATATCAGAGTATCTCATCAAGTGGAAGAACTTACCTCTTGAAGATTCCACATGGGAGGATGATAATTTTAAACAAAAGCACCCAAAACTACTCAAGCTTTGAGGAAAACACTTTTTTGAAGGAGAGGGGCATGTTAGGTCCCTATAATACTAGTGTAGCTTCTTATTGTTATTGTTAAAGTAGCCCCTCATTGTTATTATTGTGCCCATGTAGTCTCCATATTGTTATTATTGTGCCCCATAGAAGCCCACTATTGGCATAAAATCTTAGCATGCATTCATGACCCAAAACCCTGAGGTTGACTTGTGGCACCTTTTCCCACTCATCAATCAGGCACGTTGATTCAGGTGATTCCTAACAGAGTAGTGACAACGTAACAGAGTATCTACGCAGTGAAATTGAAGCAATAGCCTATGTGTCCAGGGATTGTCGCGACAAATTCGAGGGGAATAATTGACGAATAATTAACAATATAATTGACGCGTGATTTCACGACGTGATTTGGACAGACAACATTTTCTGAGCTTTAGTCCCGTCAGGAGGTGACCACACCCACTGTACCCATCATCTCAGAGCAACAAATTGGTATAGAACGATCCAAGTTCAGTATAGGAATAGAAAAGATATCCATAGGCTCAGCTAAATTGTTCTATCGACAAATATGGTTATTTACAATTGCAAAAATAGTTGAATACTGAGGGAATATTGACTCTGTACAATCACTTTTGGATTTGAAGGATATCATATTGTTATTGATTATTTATGCATTTTACTGTTGCGATTAACAGAATATTATATGAAGTAATATTCATTGTGGTGTAAATAAATGAATTATTGTTCTATTGAAAACCCTAGTTTGAAAAAGAATCCTAGGACAAAATCCCACAAGAAACACTAATTATCTATAAAGAACAATTAGACAACAAGGCAAATATTGCAACATTTCAACCACAATCCGATGGACTAGTCTACATCATGATGTTGAATCTTGCATCCCTTGCAACATTACCAAGTCAGCCAACATGAAACATGGGTCTCTTTCATACCTCAAATCCTCACATGATCCTCTGCAACAATCAACATGGAAATCCTCACATGTTCACCTTACTAACTTCCATCTCTCTACCCACAACCCTAAGTTCATTAATCACTTTTGGAAAGCCTATGGCCTATCCTTGACACTTGATAAGTCTAGTCCTTTCCAAGGCATTTCCAATCCTAGTTTTGTTAGGCGCATTACCTATTTCTTTCAATGCATCTTTGTTTATGGAGATGTTAAGCACAAATGCTAACTCTCCATGTGTTGAATGGTAGTAAGTCTATGGGATAGTAGACCTCCTCTCACATGGCTCCCAAACATGCCACTTCTACCAAACCTCAAATTCAAACTTGTTCACTATAAAATATGTCCTCCATCATGAGCTTATTTCCCTCTAAGCTTCAAATGTTAGGAGATACAAGTCTTTTAGATGTTCTCTCTTCTCCTCACTCCACAATTCCCCCCCAAGAATGCACAAATTAGCCTCCTAGCCTCAAGCACTCTGTGGACAACATCATCAAGCTTTACATTCATCCCTTCACAACTTAGCCCCCTAGCCTCAAGCAGTCTCTGGACAACATCATCGCCTCCTCTTCCTTTACTTTTATTTTCATTTATGCTGTTGATGTGGAGCTAGGGAATCACACCTTAATTAGTTTGCCTCAATGTTGCAAATATTGTGAAAATATCGACAACATCACAATATATCACATAAATTTCAAGGGGCCAATAATTTTGCTAAAGAATATAAATATATTTTCCTAGCCAAAATTATTATGCTATTATTGCGCACTGTGACTTATGTAAACGATGTAATGAAGAAAATACAATTATTAATGTAAGCCTTGCTTCATGGGTTTCATGGGCAAGTGATTTTATTTTAGTTGGCTCTCAATGAGAGCATTAGGATTTGTCATTTAAGTCAAAGAGTCAATGTCATGTATGAAGAGCTCTTCTTGAGCCTATATCAATGAATATGAGTATATGATAATGCCTAGGAAGCCCTCCAATGACAAGCACAGTCCTCCTCTTTCTATGTTGGCCTCAAGAAGAATGAAGGATTTCATGTTGGCTCACATCATGGGACACACCTATTCGAATGCACATTGTCAGGCTCATTTATGGAGCACCAACCACTAGCGGCTAGGGTCACCACAAAAGCCTCTTTCTATGTTGGCCTCAAGAAGAATGAAGGATTTCATGTCGACTCACATCATGGGACACACCTATTCGAATGCACATGTCGAGCTCATTTATGGAGCACCAACCACTAGCGGCTAGGGTCACCACAAAAGACACAGTTCAAAGCTCGGACATCTCTGTAGTTTTCGGATGGGTTATAGTTCGAATACCTCTGAGATTCTCAGGTGACAAGACAGAAAGATAGTTTCGGTCTCTATATTTTGGACAGTATCGTAACAACCTGTCAATGGGAATTGTCTCCCTCTAGAAGATCGGATTGCAATGATATGATGGTTCGATGAATTGCAGTGATATAATGATGATCTATATGCTCAGATTGCAATAGCTCAGTGGTGTGTCAATATCATAGTTTTAAAAAACGGCCGATTCGAATTGGACCAGGCTTGGTCGACCGAGCCATTAGGCTTACCGGTCCGACTAGGCACAAGAAACGGCCAGTTGGCCGGTTTGTTACCGAGCCGGCCGGTTTTTGTACCGGCTCAGTAACAAACCGGCCGACCAGGCCTGGTCCGAGTTAACTCAGCCGAGCCAATTCCGCCGGCTGGTGGGCCCAAAAAATCGATTTTTATGGACTTGAAACCGAATTTAATTCTGCTGTTAGGTTTGTTTGAAGTTTTATGAAGAGTTGTGGAGTTGGTTTTTGGAGCAACTTCATGGTAATGTTAAATTCTTAAAGTAAAAGGATGAAAATGAAGATTAAGCTTTTACTTAAATTTTTAACATTACCATGAAATGACTCAAGATGTTTGAGAGTGGTTCCAACCTCATTGGATTTCATATGGAGAAAGTAGAATTTTAGATCTCATTCAAAATCCAGCAGACTTATCAGTTTTTCAGGATTTCAGGATTGGGTTATTGCAATGTTTCCATCGAATTTTGTCATGTGTTAGGGTATGGAACTCGTATTTAATCAAGAGCACCAATCCCTCTATGTACCTTGATGACATGATGTTAGTGACATTGGTTATGTTTTTTGTTTTGATCTATATATCATCATCCTGTATTGGACAGTGCACTAGGTGCAATTTTGATATAATGGATATATTCATGAGCCTACTTTGATCATATGTTGTCTTTTGTGACTTATCTATATTGTAATGCTTTGTGTTTGGAAACATGAATACAAATCTTTAAATTTATGTTTTTGTACAAAAAAATTAATATTTAATGTATTTTTTACAAAAACCGAGTCATTGAAACCGAGTCGACCGAGTCATTACCGAGTCATTACCTCGGCCTGGTAGCTGACCGATTCCGTTTTTTAAAACACTGGTCAATATGATACTATAATGCTATCCCAAGTGATACATGAAGGCAATGATATCTTGGTATGTTATGATTCTCAATGCTTCAATGAGGATGGTCTAGAGATCACAATTCAGTGGTATATGGAGGACACAGTGCAGTGCTCTAAAGGAGCTATTCTACAATGATGTATCATGTGTTTTGATGTTGCTATAGTGGTCATGTTCTGATGCCTTGCCTACTCTATATATATATATATATATATATATATATATATATATAGTTCATTGAAGAGATGATCTCAGTTTGAGGAAGATCGAACTGGAAGAAAATCGAAGAAGGCTGATTGTCTTGGTGTTGGATTGGCTAAATAGGTTAAGGGTCATGGTCTTGGTATTCGTCAATTGGAATCCCTATAAGAAGAATTTGTGCGGGTTTTCCTCTCAAAGAGTGAGAGGTTTTGGCCCCGGCTCATAGCCTACATGCTGTGTCTATTGTCTATTTATGTTTATGTATTGGCTACTGCTTGATGAAGAAGAACACTAAAGGTGGAGACCATTTTTCTTTGAGCCAAGGGCCAAGAAGAGAGCATTTTCATTTGCCAATGCAAATTTATTATGAAATGGTGATTGATTCCCATCAGCTATTGGTGTATTTGAAGGTAGTTCTAACAACTTCTACCTTTTTTAGATTTTTAATAGGTCTTGCAACTTCCATCAATTTTCCCTCTTCTTGCTAATTTGTAGTGGATTGTGGGACTTTTAACATTTATGTAGAATTCAGATTTGTTTGCTTTTACACAGTGTTTTTCCATGTTGATTCTTAAATGTTGATTTTTGTTTTCCCCTTAGGTTTAATCATTGTTATCAAGATTCTAGAGTTTGAACTTTGAATATTGAAAATGGTGAAAGTTTTAGACCCTATGTGGGAATATGGTGAACCTAATGAGGGGTATAATAGACAAAAGTTAAGTTGCAAGTTGTGTGGGATGGTAGTGATCAGAGGAATCACGCAGTTGAAATACCACCTTACACAAATTCTAGGGCATGAAATGGGAATCAGCCCTAAAGCAAGTACCAAAATCATTCAAACCACTAACAAAATACTTTTAGATATGGGTATAAGCACAGATAACAGGGAAACTATGAGAATTGAGCTTGCAATGAAAGGAGCCACAATATCTAGGTGGGAAGAAGTGACAATGTTTCTTTGTCCTCACCTTCCACAATGCCCTTACCAACCTGACTTTTTAGTTACTAGAACACCTAGTTCACAACTTCTATCAAATTATCGATTAAAATAAAGAAGCAAGAAGCTACAACCTTGTGGATAGGTGTTTTCTATGGAGTGACACTCCTTATAGCATTGCCAAGAACAATCCATTCTACCAGTCTATGCTTGATGTTGTTAGTATTGTGGGCCCAAGGTACAAGGTACACCTATAAGTTATGACAAGATGAGAGGACCTATCTTTCGAAATGAAAAGGTCGATTACACTTGTAGATTGGAAGAGCATAAGGAATCATGGAATTCATTGGATACCATGATGTCAAATGCTTGGACTAATCAAACAGGTAGGGTCCTTAATTTCTTGGATAATTGTCCCAAGGGGGCAATGTTTATTAAATCTATTGATGCATCTACACATGTTAAAGATATAACATTATTGATCTATTGGATGGTTCATTTCGTAGTTAGTTTCACAAAATGTTGTTCAAGTCATAACAAATAACAATGTTAATTATATCGCTTCTGACAAGTTGCTTATGTTCTGGTATCCAACTTTGTTTTGGACTCCTTGAGTTGCACATTGCATTGATTGATTACAACAAATATGGTCGAATCAATTAGGAGTATCACAAAATTTATATATACTTATACATCTATGCTTAGCTTGATGAGAAGATCCACAATTAATAGGGTGTTTGTACATCCTGCAATCACATGTTGTCACTAGCTTCACATCTCTTCAATCTCTCTTGCCTTGTACCTGAGATGTGAAGGAAATGTTCCTTTCAAATGAGTGTCGTGCTTTATCACTTTGCAATAAACCAGAGAGCGATGAGTTGTGTACCAAGAGTGAACCTTTGGTAAAGGTTCTTTAGTTGGTTGATGGATATAAGCCCACAATGTGCTACTTGTACAAGGCCACAGATAGGACCAAAGAATCCATCCATCCCTATTATGGGGGCAAGGAAGATGATGGATTTGGGAAACGATTACACATTTATTGATATGGAAAAGCGTGATAAGCAATAGAACAACACACTCAATTCCCCCATTCATGCGACAGAAATCTATCTTAATCATGCATTCTCTTACTCTTGTGGTTTTAAATTTGATGCCAAGGTCATGTATGAATTCCTCACATGCTCAGAGGATGGTGCCAAATCTACAAGAATGTACAAAAATCTCTAAAGAAATGGAAATATATAGGATGGTTATTGGAATTTGGCTTTGACATTGTTGTTTACTACAAGAAGACCAAAATTCTAGGTAAGCTTCATTTTGTTTTAGATTTCAATATCTCTTCATCCTTTGTTTCAACTTTCAAAATTCAATGTATTTTTTTATGTTTCTCTTATTCTTATGGAAGTTTGGCAGACAAGCTAAGACTCTAGAGTGACCAATTTATTCAAGGGCTTAACCAAACATGTAGTTCTTATTCAACTTTCAAAATTCAATGTATTTTTTTATGTTTCTCTTATTCTTGTGGAAGTTTGGCAAACAAGCTAAGACTCTAGTGTGACCAATTTATTCAAGGGCTTAACCAAACATGTAGTTCTTCAACATGCAAGCACAAATGGAGAGTATTTGAAAAAATACACACCTAGAAGTGGAACAAGTTAAAAAAATTTGAATACACTTTTAAATTCATTATAAATTATAATTTTATTCTTTATCGTCCCTCTAAATCATGTATTATAATTTATGACCCTCATACAGGTTAGAATCCCAACACTTAATGACATAATCTATCTCTATATTGTAATCTTAGATTATGGTTGAGGAAACTTCAGAAGACACCTAATATACAAGTCATCTTGATGGACGATATTAATAGGGCTATTGCATGGAGGGTTAAGAACAAGAGGCTCGTCATGGAATCGACCCTAATTAGTTATAATAGGAGGCACAAGGTGAGGCATGGGGGAGAGAGTGGTACAAGAGAATGTACCAAAGTAGACACCTTTACAAGAGGTAACTATTGACACTAAAAGTGTGCCACCACCTTCACATACTCAAACAAAGCAAGTTGGACATCACAATAGCACCAATAGTGGATGTCAAAGTCTAGCTTCTCCTTCTAAAAAACGTCACATTCTAGATCCAACCCCAAGGCCGCCTTCATCTAAAGGAAAATCCTTTGCCATAATCACAATTGCCTATAAAAGAGGTAGAGGTAATCACTAGTTTAATTATTTGATTTCATTGTAGATGATTCATTATGATGAGATTCATTGATTTCATATATTTTTTGATGATATTTTTCAGGTTTTAGGGACAACTCAAGACATGATTTAGTATTGATGTGTTATGTATCACTAACCATCTTACACATTGTATATCTCAAGTCCCTTTTTCATATTTATGTGACAAGGTAGTTATTTGATGTCATTGTTGATTTAAATGTTTAAAAATTGTAAGATAATTACTACTTTCGTATTTCTTTAATTTTACTGATATTCCCTAGCTCATGTGCTTCTCTTTCTTTTATTGTCATTTATATCTATAATATCTTGATAAGCTTCAAGATCTGGAAGTGTTCTAGACATGGTCATTTGTGGACATTGATATTACCTTGTCTTATTATCATTATTATTAATATAAATTTGACATTGCTTTGTTTAAGTTAACAATGTAGAAAATTGCTCTCTAAGTGGGAACAATTGATTAAAGTCAGCAAAAATTCACTCACTGATGTTGACAAGCTTCCTCAAACCTTGGATAGACCACCACATTGTTCAAGACAACATCAACATTGACGTCAACCTCAACCGTCAAAACTAATCAACATCAAGGTTAGTCAATTTAATGTCTTGACAAGGAAAAAATCCATCACCAACTACACAAGCAACTTTATTGTTGGATAGTACTTTCCTATTTATAAATATCAATTTTATATTTTAGTTTTTAGTGAGCACTTACAACTAAATGAAACTTTTCTTCTGAAAAAGAGGTTAGACTGCCAAGTGAAGCAGTATCCAGTTTCATGTATGACGCTAAGGCAGGCCTCTTCTTGAAAGCACATGATCATAAGACAGGTAGCATTAGCAATGGCCTATCAGGATACTAGCTCTTGAGGGGCCACTTTGCTAGGCTCAAACAGCATTTTTGGTCCTGGAGTATGAACTTAAGGATTAAACTGCTTCTGATTACTTAAATCTTATCTTCCTCAAACAGAAGGAAACAGGTTAACAACCTGAGACCAAGGAGCATCTAGCAGGAGTGGAAGTCTGAACCCTTACAGAGCACCAGCAGGTTACTTCAGGTGACAAGGTTTTGTCTGCAGACAATGATGCAGCAGCAAATTGGGATCTTGAGATTGTACCAATTAAAGGCTAGGCCAATAGCCCCAAAGTATTGTATTTCTTGCTTTAGGTGAAAAAAGCAAGCAACTTTGCATCATAGCCCTTATTAGAACTCCGCGCACAATGCACCTTCACTATTACAATTTTACAACATATTTAGTACTTTATGTACAGATTTATGCTTTTCTCAGCATTGTAAGGTAATCTGAGCACCTCTCACATACCACTCAATTGCTTCTTTATGTAAACTTTTGTTTTGTCCTGCTGCTACAACCACCTAATCTATAGTTGCAAAGCAGCACAATATTGCAGTTGAATTTAATGTTGCACTAACTTATACACACCATAAACAGAGAATTCTTCAGAATATTTTGCCATTTCGCCCAAGCATTCCTGACCACTCGAGAGTCAAGACATCTTGACCTTCCTCATCTGAAAATTTACAAATTAAGATGAAGAAGGCGGCTTTAAGCCTTGCATACAAGGACAAGTTGACCAATAATGTGACAAGGAAACCTTCTCTCTCTCTCTCTCTCTCTCTCTCTGGAGTTTCTTGATTGATGGTAAGTGGCAAATAACAGTTAAATGCATTATCCAACTGAAACTGGATATTGAGAGGGACATATCAGTATTGAATTTGACCTGCAAAGGCATCTAACTTCATGTACTGGATAGACAAGATGAGAATGTTTTTGACTCTCAAGCAAAGTTGAATAAAAAGTCACTTCAGTTTGTTCTTCCATATGCAACTCTCTGTATCCCAAGCAAATCCTCTGTGTTGCTCTTGCTATTTTTGGCTCATTTCCTCAGAAGTTTGTTGCCCTTGATGAATAAGTTGTGTGTCATGACAAGAAGATCGATTATCTGACAGCTAACAACACAATATAAATGATATTTCTTGCTTTGCCATATTCATATGGTAGTTCTGATAAATGTATGTGTAAAACATCATAACATGCAGTTCAGGGTAATAAACTTCCATAGAGTTTACCTATTAATAGGTCATTCACCTAAGCACAAAAATTATTGAATTTGACCTGCAAAAGCATCTAACTTCATGTACTGAATAGATCAGCTGAGAATGTTTTTAACTCTCAAGCAAAGTTGGATAAAAAGTCACTTCTGTTTGTTCTTCCATGTGTTACTCTGCGTGTCCCAAGCAAATCCCCTGTGTCGCTCTTGCAATTTTTGGTTAATTGTTGCCCTTGATGAATAAGTTGTGTGTCATGACAAGAAGATCAATTATCTGACAAGTGACAGCTAACAACACAATACAAATGATATTGCTAGCTTTGCCATATTTATACCATATTTTGATTTTACCATAGTAATTCTAATAAATATATGTAGAAAACATTATAACACACAGTTCAGGTTAATAAACTTCCAACAGAGCCGTTAAAGTTTCCCTATTAATAGGTTATACATCTAAGCACAAAAATCATATCTGTTGTCAAGGACATATGGCAAGGAAACCAAGCATGAAGAATACTGAAATGAAGTTTCCTGTGAACAAATATGAACAATTCAAATTATTATCAATCAAAAAACTCAAATATGGATGAAAATGCAAACTCGGTCCACAAAAGTCAAAACCATTTTACCTTTGAAAAAAAGGAACCACATAACTCAGGAGCCCGGTACCATCGTGTAGCAACATAATCCTGCAAACCACAAAGTTGTAATTTCAAACACAGCTAGCACATTGCCTCAAGTTGAGCACTAATTCAATCAGGTCTGATCTAAAATAAAATTCTTGACAAAAAATTCTTCGATTATGAACTATCAGTAAAAAAATAGGTGTACAAGGCCATACAGTCCAGAAGATTGCTGTAGGAGTGTCATTGAAGGCAACTCTTGCTAAGCCAAAGTCACAAATTTTGAGCTTGCAGTCCGCATTGGCAAGGACATTCTTTGGCTTGAGATCCCGATGAAACACATTTGCTACAAAACAGTATAGCTCCAAAAATCAGAATAGAAGTGCTCAATATGCAGCATAATTTTCAACATCAAACATTCATAGCATGTGCTCAAATCTTTTGTGAACCACACACACTGCAGAATATATATTTTGGGACAATAAATAAATGTTAAGACCATGTAAGCAGGTATTCAATGGTAAAAGGACAATGGTTTATCCATTATGAAAAACTGGAAATTCTACAGCAGAGTCAAACTAAACTTGTCTGCAAAATCTACAACATGCCAAAGTTCAAGATTTAGGATACTGTAAATGTGTGCCACTACAGTCAACCTTGTACCATACACAGGAACTTACAAAATAGAAGCTCATAAAAAGTTGACATTTCTCATACTGGAAGCCACAAGAGCAGCAGCAACATTATTAAGGGGGTGTCATTACCCAAGAGAGAATACCTGTGTGTATGTATTTTAATGCTCGAAGAAGTTGGTACAGAAAGAACTGATAATGTTCTGGTGTCAAGTCATCATTAGCCTTTATAACCTGGTGTAGGTCAGACTCCATAAGTTCAAATACCACATAAATGTCTTTGAATTCTCTCTGTGAGGGAGGGAGCATGATATGCTTGATTTCTACAATGTCAGGATGTCGCAGCAATCTGAGAAGTTTGATCTCGCGTAGTATCCGGGTTGCATCAGACAAATGCTCAAAAATATTGGTTATCTTCTTAATTGCGACTTTCTCCCCTGTATGTGTATCGATTGCTGAGCATACAACACCGTAGCTTCCTTTGCCAATCACCTCCTGAATCTTGTAGCGACTAGCGCCTCCATACTCTGTGAAAAATTCTATCTCGGAAGAGCTCTGCAAATCAAATTCAATGACATGCACATCAGATTCCTAACTGTAATAGATCTTTGCAACATAAGGTGCCAATAAACAATGGGAAATTAACAACTGCTATAAAGTCTAAACTCTATTATAATATAGTTTTCCAATACTGAATTACAGATGGTATTGCCAATCTGAAATATAGCGAATATTCAAAATAATTACAGATTGAACTATTAAACAACTTTTTTAGCAGGAAACAGTTGTGCAGGCTCTGGTGAACTTGAGAACAACTTTACTGCAATAGATTCAAACAATGGGCCATTCTAGCTGCAAAATAATTGTAACCAAGGAACAGATTTCTAAACAATGTTTCCCAGTAAAATAATCGCAACAAAATCTAAGATCGTAGCTAACATTTAGTTTAGCTTTACAAGCTGAACTATAGCAGTTTGGAATAGTGGCACAGATTGATGGCTACATCTCACAAGATCCATAGTTCCACTCTTAATATTCTGTGTGAATTTAGAGCTCCAAACTTATGTGGCAGCAAATATGTTTGGGCAGTAGCCAAGGAACAGATTTCTAAACAATGTTTCCCAGTAAAATAATCGCAACAAAATCTAAGATCGTAGCTAACATTTAGTTTAGCTTTACAAGCTGAACTATAGCAGTTTGGAATAGTGGCACAGATTGATGGCTACATCTCACAAGATCCATAGTTCCACTCTTAATATTCTGTGTGAATTTAGAGCTCCAAACTTATGTGGCAGCAAATATGTTTGGGCAGTAGAATCTTTTTTCACTTAATATCAATATTTTTTCAAGATGATCCGTCAATTCGAAACAACCTTTAATTTGTTAATCTTCAGTGAAAAACAATAGACATGCAATTTTTGTGCAGAAACATACAGCAAATGCAAAATGATGGTTGTTTGCAAAAGGAAACCATGGTTCAACAAGAAATAGAGATTAATCTTTGACACTAGATTCAAAATATGTATGGATAGGACCGAGACAGTCAGACCCTCAAACTACAAATATGGATTACTACAAAAATTGTGGCCAACTTCAAAGCAAATCTGTAAACAATGATAAGTTATAAGCACAGCAAATCTGACAAATCCAACATTTCAAGATAATCAAACATGAGATTACACTGGGAAAAATAACTTATCAGTGGCATTGTTGAATTTTGTGCCCCAACCTGCAACATATAATTATTGGGCTTCAAACAACTATAATTTTGGGAAATAGATGCAAGGGGTGTTTAAGGCATGACATCAGCTGGATGAAATTCCCCTGGGAAAGAACAAATACTCAAGACTGTTTATTGTTGTGCCTCAAGTCAAAATATAAGATTATTGAGCTTCCAATGATTTTGGGTCCTACAGGCCAATTGGGAATAATTATTGCCATTTTGTGTCGGCCTCTTTCTAACCACCCTATAGATCAGTCATGATGTTGAGGCTAGCTCTAAATATGTATCATCTTCTCAAAAGCTCAATTATTCACCTGATCCATGTATAAAGCTCTTAGGCTTTTTGTGAAATCTTCTCTTAGAAGGCTTTTTCCAATGTTATTGGAAGTACAATGCTCCCCTAGAAATCCAAGAAAGGCAGAGTGCAGTCTGCCTTGTCAACTAGAATAAGCAGCTACATCATTTATCTTTACAATATATATGATAACATGATATTGATCAAATTAAAAATTGAGCTATCTTGGTTAGGTACTGGCTTCATCCTCCTGTTATTTATGGCTACCTGTATTATCATCTCTTTTATGGGTGCATTTGGGAATAACATTCAAGGTCTTGAATATATATATATATATATATATATATATATATATATATAAAGAGAGAGAGAGAGAGAGAGAGAGAGAAAATATTGAGAATAAGTTGCCTTGACAAGCTCAAAATCAAAGCTAATATGTTGCATCAAGCTATCAAAGTCATGATGGCACTAACCCAGAAACACATTTGTAATTATACCTATAGCTCTGTACAACTAAATACTAAATAGAGACTGAGAAACCAAGTCATGTTGGACACTAAATTCTCATATTAATCTTGGTTCAACCCAATGTTAAGCGTAGATGGCTTGCAACATGAAAGGAATAAGTTTAACGCATTGCTATAAAAAACGTGTATGTATTGCAGAGACAAAACAATTGTCAGAGGGAAATTTCCACGACAGATATGGCAGTGGTGCTCAAGAAATACAAGCTGACACATATCTTCAGTTGGGATATATTGTTCATCATGTTCTTCCCAAATGGTCATCACGAGCACAATTGACAAACCTTGTGTTTCCAGCATGAGATTCCTATGTTGCAGGAAACAGCCCCCGTCCCAGTATACCCATACCAGAAATGACCTTGAAACACCAGTATGGCATTTTGACAGTGTTTCAGCCCAAATCAGCCTCATTTTCGCAGCTGTTGTTGCTCATGCAGGCTCAGTCAAGCACCCAAGACAGGCATGGGACCATTCCATGGCCAAAAACATAATTAATTAACAAATAAATAAATAAAAATTAATCTACCACTAAAATTTATCTCTAATCACTCCACAAACTGATTTATCTCTAACCTATCCACACTCTAGTTCTGCTGAACAAGAACCTTGCTCTAGTTTTTTTTCATGAGGATGAGGATTATTAGGATGCATAATTGTACTTGTCATTGGCTCATGTTTTATTTCATTTTCAGCACATATAGCCATGTATGAAGGCTGATTTTGCATGTATAACCTCATGTATAAATGTTCGTAGTCTTGGATGTATGGTTTTCCTTCTAAAATGTCATTTATGTGTTATACCTTGTTTCAATTTTAAATTAATAAATGGTCCTCATAATAGTGATTTATTATAATGAACTGTCTGAATGAACCCCTCACACAATATGATGGTAAGGAAAGAAAGTGCTAAGGGCTGCAGAATCAAGGTTAAAAACTAGCATGAGCAGCTAAACACCATGCAAAATCAGCTTTGAAGTGAAAAGCAACCTATGGCAAACCTTTGAAGTGGCTAACAATATAGCAAGTTTAGACACTGCTTGGAGCAGTTCCCGAATGATGACAATGGGGTCCATGCAGGAGGTTTATCACAATAGCAGAGTCCATTATGCAGACCAATTCCATTCTTTGCAAAGCCAAGTTTGTTTGAAGAAATTGAGTCATTTGTTGCCTCGACTAATAATAACAAAGATTTTTCCAATGCTATCTGCATGCTAGAATTAGACAGCTAGATTCTCCAATCTCAAAAGGATCTCTCCGGTTTTATGGTGTGACTAAAAACTGTTCATCCTATTCCAGAGACAAGGCAATTAGGGAATGATATTACAAAAATGGTTCGAATCCATTATATGGAGCAGAAGAGCAAGATAAACATTATTTTAACAGAACAAGATTTATTCTATCTTTGTTCTACATTTGCATGTGGCTTTCTTGAATTTTTTCTTTATTCTCAGTCTTTCATACATGCAGGTTGCTCATTTTCTTTTTTCGTTTGTTTCTTTTGAATTTTAAATATAAATAAAAAAAAATTACAACAATCTTTCAAAAATTTGGTAACCCCAGTCCCCACATACAAATTTTAAGCGCCTAAAATCATATGGGAAACTGATGTTGATAGTGACAGAAGAGAAACTTTGGACTATTTCAGCCTTGATTTGTCTCTAAATTTTTGCAGCTTCAATGACCTCTATATTAGTGTTTCCACTCTTGTACTGTAAATGTGTCTCCCATCTTTCCATGCACCCAAGGGACCAAGGGACAAAAAGTGACCCTTTTTTCTCTGGTACATCTCCATGAATTTCTGGGAAGCAATTCCAATTTCCACATAACCAAAATTCATTCATTCAGATGAAACATACATCATGGTAATTTGGGAACCCCATACTTAAGCAAACATTTAAATTTGAAGATAGTGAGCAATTCTATAAGTTGATAGCAAATTCATCAAATCACACAAACATTAGATTTTCTTTTTGAATCCCTGTCCACCCATCAATTGCAAATAAGACAAACCTTCCAGCCATTCTCAAGCCTTGTCCTTCCACTCCCATGTCCTAGAATTCAATGCAAATCAAGTATTTCCTTGATGAGTAAAATCTACAGGAATATTTTTTCATGGTTTTGTGTCATGGGCAGGGAGTTTTACAAGGTGCTACTGATATCTTTCCCCTTTTCATGCCATTCCCATTTCCTAGAAATTCAATGCAAATTAAGCATTTACTTGATGAGTAAAAATTATAGCCATATTTTTGGAAGGCTTTGTGTCATGTCCAGAGAGTTTTGCAAGGTGGTACTCACATCTTTCCCCACTTATATGTTTGCTGCAACAATTACATTGACACTTACCCCCACCAAGGTCCTTCCAAAATGACCAACAAAAATCTTTTTCCTTGACCAAATTAAATACTTTTCTTCTTAGGGCCTAATGGGCAGCTAATTTATCACTGGTTTTCCTTGGTTTTACCTTTATGGGAAAAATATGGGCAAAATATCTAGCGCAGATCCTCCAAATACCTTCTTAGTGGTTGAATGGGTTCCCCCAATGCGCTAACCAATGCAAATTTATGCCTCCAATCAAAATACAATTATGAATTTACAGGTTTCGGGCATAGCAAAGGTCTCCTTATCTCAACAAATTCAAAATGGACAACAAACAACCAAATATTGATGAAAAGAGTCATCCAATACGATTTTTGACGAAAATTATAAAGCATTTCACTCCCTCTACAAATTTCCAAAGATGGCTGAGGAAATGGACATGCTAAATATCCTGCCAAATCTGTAGAGTCGTGTTACTTGTGGTTTTACCATGAAATATGCACATTGAAACCCTGTATTGCATCAAAAAGTTCGAAGTGCAGACATCCATATCGCAACTCTTGAGCTGTTAAACCTTCTCATGACATTAACCTATTAATTCGTTTATCAAATCCATCAGCTAATGCAAATTAATTCCCAAGTTGACCGCTAATGATTGTTCGAGCAACATTACATATAAAGACTAATATGCTAGCAAATCTCCAACTAACAGGAGTAATTGGTCAGTTCACCTCGCGTTATTTCCTCGTCTCGGTGTTCTTGGTCATTTATTGAAATTCGGAATTGCCAAAATGCTAAGAATAAAGGGTGTAAATAGAAGAATTCGGGCCAACGTTGAGGAAGACTGCAGTCTACCAGTGTCAGACGCACCGATCATAGTGGCCTTCAATAACAGGGATTAATTCTGCCGAATCACGGGCCAAGATATATTAATATTTGTGCTTTGATATGTAAATTTTCACACCAAAAGGCCAAACCAGGGTCTTCGTCACATTAGATAACTATATAGAATCCCCGGAGGAAAGTGGGTTTGGAAGGAATAAAAATCCCGGACGCCACATGAGGAAATTAAACAACCTTGACCTTTATTTACCAAACAGCGGCTTTCGATTACACAAGTAGGGTTTGGCCCAGCGTTTCGGCATGTAAGTGGTCAACACTTCGATTCCCATAAGCTATAGGAATACCTGGATCCTTATCTAGCGCCGGATCTGGCCCGTAATCTTCGCAGCTTTAAAAATTTCATAAATTTTACAACTAATAGCAATTGAGAGGAGGAAAAAAAACAGAAAACACACCTTTCGCCTCTGCTCCTGCTGCATCGCTGCCGCTCGGGTTCGATATCTCGAACGCTGGAAATCTCCAAAGCTACGATGCCCTTTGAATCGGCCTCCAGTGACAAAAATCTAGGGAGAAACAAAAAGAAAAGAAAGATCAGATCCGACTGAAATTTTTGGTGAGTTGAGCTGAGGCCACCGGAATCCGGTTAACCGCATTTACCCCATCTACCTCTGCTGCGGATTACGAAACTGCAGTCCGTCCTGAGCCTCCAATTGTCCCCCAGGGCTTAATTCTGATGGGAATTCCTTGAAGGGCAAATTGTTTATCTTCTTGACAGCAAAATTGCCCTTCTACTTGACAAGAATTCCTTGAAGGGGAAATTGTTTGTCGTCGCCTGCCGGCTAATGTAGGGAAGCAGCAGGCCATCGACTGCGCTCGCTAGACATCTGCATTGCCGATTTCCTTCCTTTCTGTTCTCCTTCCTTTCTGCTGGGCTGCCTCTGCAGTTGGAATGCTGCAATTGATGTCAAAATGAATGAAATAACCAGCACCCAGGTGGGCTCTTGCCTTTAGGTTCAAGGATAGAGGCGAGGCGGATGTGTATGTCACTACAAATTAAATATGATAGTAAAATAATAATACTGATGTTAATGGCACGAAAAGGAAAAGGTCGTCTCCACTTGCCCTCCTCGACCGACCCACCAAATTTATTTCACGATTCCTGTGAGAATATTCCTCAAAACTTGTCTTCCGCTGGAAATGGTGCAGTAGCAGTGATAGTTTATATTAATGTGGAACTTCACACCTTTTCACTTCTGGATTCTGCAATTTAAACAACAGATTTTGACTGGATTTTGTAGTTTAAAAGCATTGCTTCACAAGGCACTAGAGGTCATGGAAATCTTGAGAATGAAATGCAAGGCACTGGAGGTCATGGAAATCTTGGGAATGAAATGCAATCGTTGTTTCGGTTAGCAAGTTTGCTTAAAAGAGTGGAATTTCTATAAATCCCTTTTATTTTCAAATTATTAAAATTTTATTAAATTATTTATTAAAATTTAATTTAATATTTGAATTCGTCTATTTATATTAACTCATTCAATATATTTTAGGTGTCCTAAAAGGTATCCAGGTCATTGGAATATTCAAATTAAACGTAATAATGTTACAATATGTTTGTGTTTTAAGTTGGTAATAATAATTATTAATTTCAAAGTAATTTGGAAGTATAAGTATAAATTTATTTTAATGGTGGAATTTTCAATTTTTGAGAATAATATTAGAAATTAATATAGATTTATCTTAATTTGGGAATTTTCAAGTTTTCTAGAATAATAATTATTATTGTTTTCAAATTTATATGGTTGGTTCAATTGATCAAATCTCTATTGTTAAAACATCTTTGTTATTAAGAGGTTATGGTTTGAATTTTCTAGACATTCTAGACACTCTCGGGATCAAGCTAGCTGACAAGAAGTAGATCTGGTACTGACTGAAATCCATAAATTTGTGGATTTTCTTCTACTCAACAACAACTATTATTTTCAATATTTTCAAAGTAACTTGGGAGTATTTGAAAGATGTGGATCTTCTTCTACTCAACAACAACTATTATTTTCAATATTTTTAAAGTAACTTGGGAGTATTTGAAAGATCTGCCTAGTACAAATTATTGTTGAGTGGAGGAAGATCCATAGATTTTATTGTTGAGTGGAGGAAGTTTCATAGATTTATAGTCCTTTGGGAGAGATCTAATCAATTTTACCACAAACTTTTCCAGTTAGATAGATGCAAAGTTAAGATGGATCTATGTTGTTTTTTTTTAATGAACAATTTACATTACACTTACTCCTTCACTTTTACACATTTCTCCATATTCCATATGATAGAAATGTTGTCACATAACATTACATTTAAAAATAATAAAATAATACTTACATTAACAAATTAAAAAATAGTAATAACAAACAAATAAATTAATGTTATCTTCACTTTCAAAAAACAATCACGAGCATAAATAAAATACTTTAATTTTACCTTATATATATATATATATATATATATATGGATTTATGTTTTTTTTTAATGAACAATTTACATTACACTTACTCCCTCACTCTTACACATTTCTCCATATTCCATATGAGAGAGATGTTATTTCAAGTCATATAGAGATAAAAAAATCGAAAGTAAATATTTTCTAATTATGTTTATAATTAATTTATACTTTTTAATATGACGTAGATGTGTTACTCCTTTTACTAGTCGGATTTAAAAATAATATTGATTAAAAAAAAAAATCAACCAAGCATAAATAAAATACTTCAATTTTACTATATATATATATATATATATAGATATTAAAAAAAAAAAAAAAACACTAATTTGATTTATAATTTATTTCTATGGGACATGTATAATTCCTTCATTACTCAATATGGAGTTGATAGGTGGCATGTTAAAAAAAACATTGATATTACACTTCACTGCAAAAGAAATGTGTAATTCATTTGTGTTTGTTGACATTTGATATTTAATAAATTATATTAATAACAAAAAAATCTTTCAGTATCAACCCTAAATAAAATATTTCAATGTCATGTTAAGTAACATCAATAATTAATATAAATTTGACATGTAACATTTCAAAAAAATATTCATTAAAAAAATTATATATATATAGAGAGAGAGAGAGAGAGAGAATTTTGGCTTTTGTGATACATCGTACATATTTAGAATTCTCTGGGTAATAATCACATGACATAGAACGTTGTCCACCAGTTTCAAACCAACTAGTGTGGTTCCGACTAGTTTCAAACCAACTAGTGTGGTTCATCATCAAGACTAGGTAAGAGATCAGATCCAGACGTTGAGTTTAAATAGATGTAGAAATGACTAAACTAGTCGTTACCATAACAGCTAGTTTGACTCTGAAAATTAAATTTAATCGTCTAGTTTTTAGATTAAAAAATTAATTTATTAATAATTAAATATATCTATGATGATGATGATAGTTCACGTCCATCATCATAAATAAATATAGTATATATATAAAATAAATATATATAGATATATTTAATTATTAATAAATTAATTAATTAATTAATTAATTTTTCAATCTAAAAACTAAACTAGCTGTTACCGATTGAATTTAATTTTCAGAGTCAAATTAGCGGCTAATTTAGTCATTTCTACATCTATTTAAACTCTATGTCTCTTACCTAGTCCTCATGATGAACCACAAAACACGTCAAACATTCTATGTCATGTGATTATTACCCAAAGAATATATATATATATATATATAAAGCAAATGAAAATTAAAGCAAATTATTGTTAAAACATTTTATAGTTTGTGGTTCAAGATGGAGGAGATGTGTGTGTAGATGGAGAAACTCTATATATTATATAAAGCAAATTAATATAAATATTCATGTTAATATCAACTCTATCAAGGTTCAAAAAGGATCAAATCTCTCAAAGTGCAAACATTTCTTCAAATTTTGCTCTCTAAAATGGGTTTGCACCTCAAGGGATTTGATCCCTCTCGGCACTTGATAGATCGAGGATTAACATGGATCCATGTTGGTATAATGCACCTCAAGGTGCAATAATAAAAATTTGCCCGAAGGTGTCAATGGATCCTAGCTTGAGTGGTTTGCAGAACAATTTGTTTCCCCAACATGGGTTCAAGTCTCTAGAGACATCTTGTAACTAGCCCACTTGTCGCATTTATGAAATAGTTGTACCTCGTGTAATAATGACAATGAATCTTTCAAAGTTATTGATTCTCTATAAATTCTCGTTCCAGATTTAAAAATAAGTAAATAAATAAATAAAAATTGCCCCAAGGTGTGGAATGTGGCTTTGCATAATTGTTAGAGCTTGGAATTTTGATTAAGTGTAATTGAGCACAATAGCATAATAACATCCCAATTTTTTTTATTTTTTTTTTCGATTTATACGCATTAGAATCTAACCATTTAATCTTTTTGGAATCTATGCTTCTGTGATCCATCAAATAAATTGTAAAAAATCTTTCGATAATAATCACATGCAATGGAACATTGTTGACGCGTTTCGAACCAACCAGTGTGGTTCATCATCAGAACTAGGTGAGAGATCTTTATTGAAGTTACCATCAAAATATACTATAATTTCATATTATGATCACACAAGTAAATTTAATGACCTTAAAAATCCTACACCTAATTTATGCAATCTATACATCCCATATTTTCAATTTCATTAAACAAAATAAATTATCATCAAAGGTCGGTTAAAAATTATTGGTTTAACCCCCTGTGATTTTCATTAAATGCAAAAGGGGAGAAATGTTGGGTTGTTAACCCATCACATTGTGGGCTTATTTTTTTTATGGAGTGTTGAAGCAAAATTGAACAAGCTAGAAACCACAAAACTAGCGATGAAGCACAAAGCTCACAGAAGAACATTGCAACCGATTCATAACATGGATTTCACAAGGGAGTAGAAGTTGGACATTTGAACTTTGACCAATGATTGAATCAAGTTTGGCCCTATAGAGTACAACTCTTATTGTGAGTCAAGGAATTTGATACATAAAGTCATCACAACACAACTTTTGTTCTTAGAATCTTTTGGAGATCCAACATTATGTAGATATAGGAGTTTGAACGTGGATGAATAAAAACCTACATGGCACTATCATAAGACATCCTATGGTGATAGACACAATGGACACACAAATGGCCTTGTGTAGTGGGATTATGGACCATGCATGTTATTGCAGTGCAAAAAATAACACGGGGAACAAAATTCATAATACACAAAAGATGCTCATGAGTGTAGTCATTCTCATTAAAATATTATTCATGTTACATTAATGTCTCCAAGCTACAGAGTTCAATTTCTCTCAATGTATCCCATTTTTTCTTCCAACCTTCACTTCCTTCTCCAAATAAGGCCAGCATGCACTCCTCCTTTGTATGTAGTCTACATTCATGAACTCTTCTCCTAGTCTTTGAGATCCTTCACTTCTAAAAATACTCTTCCTCTTTCATATTCCTTTGTCATCAAGAACCAATCACTTAAATGTCAATCTTATAAAAATCAGTTGTCTCAAAGATTAACCTAGTTCTTTTGATGGGAACCACCTCTTAAGCTACTTAAGCTAAATTGATATGTGTCACACTTCATCATTTTATCCTTCTTCTCTATAACCCTTAAGTTGCCAACAAAGTCAACCACCATACCATAATGGTTTGTCTTCTCCCCTCCCTAACATTACATGTTCATCATTTTAATGGCTCTCTAGCTTCTTATATCTACATGTATATGCCCAAATTTCTACTTCCCCATGCAAACATTCTTCTACACCTACAATTAACCCACACTGAGAATGTACCTCTATTATTGTTGAACTATCCACACACTCACTTCCATAATTTATTTTTGCTTATTTGCATTTACTTTATTCTAGATTTCCTTACATCAGCACACCATCAAATAATGGAGTCTTTTAGAAACTTAATCAATGCATAGACTCTAAGTATTCATCTAAAGGAGTGAAATCTACATTCAATCGCTATAATGCACTTTTAAAACCTAAAATCTTTTAGAAATGTCATTTTGTGTGTATTATTTAAAACATCACACCCATTAGTAGAATCAAAAAAATTACTCTAAGTGATCCATGGTTGGAGTTGCATTTTTTTTATGAAATTTCCATTATGTGCATGTTAATTAAAACATCCTATCCTATCCCCATTAGCATCCTAAAAGTCACATACTTGCAAATTCTAAGTGATCCATTATTAAAGTTGCATTTTTTAAACTATGGGTTAATTCAAATATCTTCAACAAAACCTTAATTATACTTATAAATTAGTGAAATTACATTTTTAACGTGATGAAATTACACTTTCAAATTTCCAATCACAACCCAAAAAAAATTAAGGAAAGAGACATGAATTTTCATTAAAAAGGACATGAATTTAAACCACCTCACTAGAAACTAAAATTGATTCTATGAATATGATATTTAGAACTATATTTTTTTTAAATGGTATGAAGAGCCTATCTAATTCCCTAGTGTATGATTTGCATATACAAAGTGTGCTCCTAATGTATGATTTGCATATACAAAGAGTGTTGTGCAAAGTAATATTTTTGTCTAAAAACTCATGGAGTTACATATGTCTATTTGAAAAGGATGTGCATTATGCATAATTACGAGAGAGTTTTTATGTTGTAAAAAAATTGATTTCATATGGTTTGTTACGAGTATATTTTGTAGTGATATGATACTTTCTCTCTTAACTTCATGGGAATGGGTAGGAGTGAAGGTTGCATTTGTGATATACAAGAGGGGATTACCCTCAATATAATATGTGTATACAAGAATATTGAGTTGAAAGATATTTTTATTGTGTGAATTTGTTTTTAAAGTTGTACATTTATATTAGATAAGGATGTGAAGCAATCATGGCTTTGAGAGAGCATTTGAGTTGTACACACAATGACTTGAGAAGACTTGCCACGGATGTTGTGCATGCATGGGTTTGAGAGAGCCTTTGAGTTGTACACCTATTAAGTTAAGATTGCATTGGGGACTTTAAGTTGCACAACAACCTAACATTGTTGTACCATTGTTATTATGTATATTTGTATATTTTAAGATAGATAATACTAACAATTGTTTTAGAAAATTGTATTTGACTTAATGTTTTGATGTGATACACGTGGCACAATGTTTTTATATGATGGAAATATAAAATATGCATACAAACACCTTGCGTCTATTATTTGATTTGAGAAACATAGTTGATAATTATTAAGAAGTAACTTTGTTAAGGTATTGCTTAATGTAATTCCAATCAAGTGGTCACTACCAAAATAAATTTCAATTTTGATACCAACTTGTGTCTAACACATGTAGGCAATACATCACACATAGACCTAGGTGTATGTATCATGTATCTTGGATTAATATCCTACTTGTAAAAGCCTATAAAGAAGTGTATGCATTCATGAATTCTTCTCCTTCATTGAGATACTTCATTTTCAAAAATACTCATCCCATTTCATATGCCTATTTCAAAAAGAACTGATCAATTAGATGTCAAAATTTGTGAATCCAATTCTCTTGATGATTAATCTAGTTCTTCTCATGGAAACCATTCTCAAGCTATTGAAACTAAATCAGTTTATGTCACACTTTGTCCTTTAATCCTTCTTCTCCATGGCCCATGTGTTTCCAACTAAGTCCATCACATACTGTAACTACTCAACTTCTTCCTTTCCTAGTGTTATATGCTCACCCTTTTAATGTTTGTTTATATTTTTGTGTCTACATATGCACAATAACTTTGTTCTCTCCCATGCACACATTGTTATATGCATGCCGTTCTCATAAGCGTACATAATCAATGTGCCTCCATCCTTATCAAACCCTTCACACACTCACTTCCTTGATTTATTTTTGCATGTTTCCATTTTTTACTTTCATTTGGATGCCCTTGCATCAACATTCAATCAAACAATACAATAATTTTAAGATTAAGTAATGCATAGATTCTAAGAATTAATCTTAAGGAGTGAAACCTACATCATGTCGCCCATAACGCACTATTTAAATTTAAATTGTTTTAGAGATTGTCATTATTTATGTGTTAATTAAAACCTCCCACCCTCATTCGAATCCAACAAATCGAAAATATAATATGATTGATATGTCATTGGAGCTAGTTTTTTTATGACCTAAGCCAATTCAAAGACTCACAAAACCCCATAGATTTCATTTATGAGCTAGTGAAATTACTTCTTTGGCATGGATGGTTTGTAGTGTCAAATTTTAAACCAAACACATAACAACAAATTGTTAGGAAAGGGATAAAGAGGCAAAAAAGAAGAAGTTGTTTTAGTTAACATTTATTTCATTCCTTAAGAAATACACGAATCTAAGAGCACATAATTAGAAGAGTGAAGGTAGCATAACCCTAGTGCTAAAATTGGTCCTATGGGTATATAATGCTTTGAAGTGTTATGTTTAGCTAATGTGAAGAGTTAGCTTAAAACCCCAACATTTGATTTACAAATATAGGAGAGTTTGAACCTAGAGATTTTTTTTATCTAAAAACTCATGAAGTTATGTTTTCACTTTGATTTGATATGCCATGTCATTTGTACAAGTATGCATGCATACCTTCACTCTTAATCCCACCTTCAAGAAAATGGGATAGGGGTGAAGGTGTGCATTTTCAATACAAAGGTGGGGGTAGGTATATAAAATAATGTTGAGTTAAGAGAGTTCTTTGTGCATGTAAAAAGAAACCATACAATTATACATTTGTACTTGACAAGGATGTGATGCATGCACAAGTTTAAGAAATCCTTTGAGTTGTAGGCATAATGGGTTGAGATGCTTTATCTATCATACATTTTATATTGGGGTATTTAAGTCATAGACATAACCTAACATTGTTGTACCATTATAGTATTATGTATATTTTAAAAAAATATATATATATATAATAATTAATATGATAATTATTTATCAAATTGTGATCGGCTGGGTGATTTTTTGTGATACATTTAATTTTCTAAATGACAAAATGTTTAGAGATAGTGGAAATATAAAATATGCATACAAATATCATGTGTGTGTGATTGTGTTTTAGTAAAACAACTAACAAATATTAAGAAGTAACTTTCGCAATGCATTGCTCAATGCAATTCTAACGGTTGATACCAACATAGAATTTCAAAGTTTGAGTGTGATTAACAATGGAATGCCATTTTGATTTACATTATTTTGAAGTTATGTCGAGTGTGCATAGTTATGCATAATTTCTCACAAGGAATAATGCCAATTGCAATAATCATATATTCAATAATAAATCCCTTAAGAATTCAATCCATCTCACTATTCCCTATGCATCAAACCAAAATGAGTGTGCATAACCTTTCGATATACACATGTATCTTTATAATGAGAATATGTGCTCCAAATTAACCAAATGAGGATTGCATGTGAGAGCATAATGAAGCAACACTAATTCAATACCCTATTAAGAGGCTTTGAGAAAAAACACATCTCACTCTCGAACCATTACCTTGAAAACTAATTAGCTAGAGAATCTAACTCTATATCAATATCTACCTTAATTCTCAATAATTCCCAATTATAATTAAGCAACATGCATTTGAAAAAAGGAAATTTCATACTCTTCTAGATAGAATGAATGCCCAATGATTTCCAAGTTTGATCAAGGCAAGGGACTTTACAGTTAAAAAAAAACAAATTTCTATCTTTCCTCCTGGAATAAAGGGAGAACCTTGATTCCAAAAAAAAAATAAGAAAATGATTGTTATTGGACATGTCTTCTATATTCCATTAGAATCACAATGGATTGTAAAGAATAATTGGTCCTCTAAATATGCCTTTGCATGTACAATAAAATTCAAATTCAATACTTAAAGTATTAATGTTTATAATAAATTGAAAAATTAAAATAACATTTACTACTTAGTGAAAAGAAACAAATAAAATAAAGATACAAGCACCGCTACACATTTACACAATAATAAATTTATTAATCGTTTTTCTATGTTTTTTCATCATTTTTCTATGTAGTGCATAAGCGGGAATTCTATTTGGGATCTACATGACGCATAAAGAAATATTATATAGTCTTGGGATGATTTCCAATCAGAGGTAGTATGATATTTCATAGGATACTCCTAGAGAAGGAGTGGGCATTAATAATCAATTAAAAGTCTTAGACTTGTACCCGACTACCTTCTCACCTAATGATGTTGAATAACTTGGGAGGTCGGTTACTATTATCGAAGTAGAAAAGGTCCTTAAGACATTTTCCAGGGACAAAAGTCCAGGACCAGATGGTTGGATGGTTGCGATTTCTCTTCATTTCTTTGATATCATGTGGGGGACTTACAGAAGTTGGTGGAAGAATTCAGATGTTTTAAAAAGTTATTTGGGGCTCTGAATTCGACATTTATAACTCTCATTCCAAAATCTACAAAGCCTCAATCCTTCAAGGATTACAGGCCCATATCCTTGTGTAATATTCTTTACAAATTGATTTCAAATATTATTATTTGTCAATTGGGAGAAACATTATCTTCCTACATCTCTCAGGAATAGTTTGGTTTTCTTAAGATGAGGAAAATTCATGATGCCATCACAGTGGCTCGAGAGTTCTTACACTCAGTAAAACAAGACATCAAAATGCCCTCATCTTGAAATTAGACCTTGTGAAGGAATATGATTGTGTTGATTGGGGATTTCTTCATATGGTGTTGCATAATATTTGTCTCACTTTTGGAGTGGTTCAGTAGATTATGGCATGTGTATCTTCTATTCAATTTGTAGTCTTAATAAATGGAGTTCCTTCCAAGTTTTTTAAGGCAACAAGGGGGTTGAGACAGGGGTGTTCCTTGTCTCCGTGATTGTTCATAATTGTAATTGAAGGTTTAAGTTGGTTTATAAACTAGGAGAAGATAAGGGACCAAATTACTAGCAATCAAGTATCTAGGAACCTGCCAATCTCTCATCTACTTTTTGTAAATGATGTCCTTATTTTTGGCAATGGTGCTCTCATGGAGTGGAGAAAGTACTACAATGTAACCTATTCTTCTAGTTGTGTTATTGGTTTATATATGAGTAAGGAAGAGTTTTTTTTCATTCATTTTGAGGTTGATTCTAGAATTTTAATGGAAATTTATGATCTTTTTGTTGTCCACGTTTATCCATTAACTCAAGGGTTTACTTAATTGGGGTTATTCCTTAAACCTAATAAGTATTTTATGCAATATTGGAGGTGGCTAATTGGAAAATTCGAAAGGAAGTTGAATTGTTGACCTCTAAATGGATAACCAGGGGAGGGAGACTCATTCTTGTTAAGGTCTTGCTTCAAAACATGCCTGTGTAATGGATGCATATTGTATGGTGCCAAAATCCATTATCAAGGAGATTAATTAATTAATAGACAATTTCATATGGGTAGGCAGTTTGGATAGGAAAAAATTTCACTTGGTAAAGTTAAAGGATCTGACACAACCTAAAAAGGAAGGAGGATGGGAACTTAAGAACTTGGAGTTATTCAGTTGGGCTCTTGGAGTTAAAACACTCTGAGGGTGATCTGTGGAAAAGGCTTATGTTAGGACTTGGTCAAATATAATTACCTTTTGGATATCTCGGTTCATGTTTGGATAAATATGGAACATATCTGCATCTAAAGAGTTCTCTTTCATTTGGTATTCTCTTTTGAAGATTAAACATTGGCTTGATGGAAACATATATTGGAAAATTGGCAATGGAACTAAGGTAAGTATTAGAGAGGATGTTTTTGGTGGCTCTGCAAGTAACTCATGTCTTCCACAATAGTTGATTAGATTACTCGAGAAAGAAGGGCTCTATTATCTAAATCAGATTAATAAATATGTTCATCTTGCCAGTTCAGACACGTTTTGGTTTCCCCCAGAGTCTTGGGCTTAGAAGGGGAATGGGTAGCACTTTGGAATTGATATATTGATGACATTTATCAGGCAAGGGTAAGCCTTTCACAGGAAGAGGACTTGTTACATTTGAATGGGAATGTGGAGGATGGGAAGGTTACCGTGAGGGGGGATTATATGCATATTTCAAATTCCCTAGTGATCACAAACCAATTATGGTAGTATAATTAACTATGGAAGTGGAATATCCTCGTGAAATTGAAATTATTTGGTTCATTATGCTTGAAAAATAAATTTCTAACGTGGTATAACCTATGGAAGTGATCTGTATGGTATCTTAATGAAATTGTGCTTTAAGGTTTGTAAATTGCAAGTGATTAAATTGAGTTTTTGAGAGATTTTATGTTAATTTTGAAACAGATAAAGCATGTAAATAAACTTTGAAATATATAGAACCAACAGACAAATGCACCATAATAATAACCACAACACATCAAATCACGAAGGAGTTCACCCCTCCTGGACTACGCCTCCTTGGTCCAACTTCCAATGGCTTGGCCCTCTTTCATTATGCTCAGAATGGTGATTACATACATTTACAGTGCTCAAATGGCTTCAAAACATCTTCCATTAGCTCCAGAATACCCAAAAATGCCCGTTTAGTCTCTTTATGATCCGAAATTGGTAAAAAACTAAAGAAGTTATGAGCCTCCATAGTTTTCCTATTAATTGCACCACAATTTCCCCAAAATCTAGACCGGTCCTTCAATTTCGCCCTGAATTGTACTAACAAAGCAACAATTTTCTAAAATTCTGGGCGAAATTGTCGAAGAATTAAAATGCCTAATAACACTTATAATCTGAATTTCAAACCATAATGTCGTATGGTGCATTAAAAAAAATTACTAAAAAAAGGCACGACAGTCAAACTAACCATTGGCAGTTAGTGTCAAAGTGGTCACATAGGTGCCTTTGTGGTTGTTTGGGTTATGACCTCCGCCTCCGCCTCTGGTTCCACTGCCATGGTTATATGCGTTGTAATATGGGGGGCCATGTGCCCACAGCTGGCCCTCCCTCCTAACCACATGGAAATGGTTAAGTCTTCAGCAAGTGTTCACATTGAAATGGTTGGGGACTGTCGGGCGGGCGACCCCTTTACCCCTATACTTCCGCCCACTATAGTTTTAATAAAGTTTTTGGCCTATGCATTAATAAGTAACACCGTGGCCTAGTTGGTTAGGGTGTGGCTCTATTTGCGATGAGGTCTAGTGTTCAACCCCAATGTAGTGTAGTTTGAAACTTAAACCAATTTTGGTGGCCTCCCATGATGCCACGTGGCGGCCTCCGGTTGGGTTGTGTGGCAGCATGTGTTGGCCATCATCCCAACCAACCAAATCACTCTAACCAGCAGCCAATGAAACTTTGACAAGTGGCGAAGCCTGACAAGCTAAAAAAAAATACCTTTCGACCAACCATAAGAGGCCACGTGGCAGCCTACCATTGGCCCAAATTTTTTCCCCGTTAGCTGCCATTTTTGAAAATTTTGCTTGTTTGGGAAAGTGGACAGAACGCATTTTTGGGAGCATACGTTGTCAGTTTTCTGCGAAACGAGTTGTGCTGGATTCAAACCACGAGATCTACGTGGTCGTTCAAGTTCTACACCATTCTGACAACTTTAATTTTGAGCACCTGATCACACCTCACCATTAGAAGCTTTTGGACCCCAAAATATCTTTCATTATTGAACATGTGGATGAGGGTACAACCCTCTCACCCTTCCAGTCTCAATCCACTGAAATTTTCTTGAATTCAAAAATTTGAGCTTTTCATGAAAACTTATTGTTTTTCTTGATTCTAGAGACCCTGTCTTGCTGTTGTAGATACCATCTTGCTGCAATTTCCCATAATTTGTAGAACAAAAAACTATCCTTTAAGGAACAAACACATTCCCTCCTTCAGTCATCAATCAAAGGAAACTTAAAAAACTTGAAATTCTTCTCACCTCGGACACTGTCGACATGACGATGGTTAGCTTGTCTTGCCTTGTGCTTAGCTCGACTCTTGACCAAATGTGATCGCCATCACCATGCATCATCCCATTTCAAAGATAATACTTTGTGAAACCCACAAGAAGAACTTTTGAACCCAATGCCCTCTTTGTTAAATTGCTTTGACGCTTTCTCTTTGACTTTTGCACTCTCTTGCACTGACATCTTGTTCACATCACTACTCAATAATGAAGCATGCTTCTACAATTTTACCACATCTTGTTGACCTCTTTTGAAAGGAAACATGTTAGACTTCTGAAACATCTTATTACAACCATTATCAACCTCAATGAAATCATAATTTTCATTCGATGCATCTCCTTGAAATTCCACATTCACAACATCGTGATGCTTGAACATTAACAAAGAAATTTTTTTACTATCATTCACAATTCTCTTCATTTGTCCAACATGCATAAGAGACAAACTCACCCTCTTACTATGCGCTCTAAAAATATACTCAATCCCATTCTTGAACAAGTGATATGTATTCTCATGGCGATGAAAGATTACTCTCCTATCATAAAAATATGGGCTACCCAAAACAATACCTGAAATATCAAGCCGAACAACATCAAGTTCAACTTCATCAATAAAGTTTGTAGTGGTTGAAAATCTAAGTATGCACTTCCTCGTCACCTGCAAATTTGCATTCTTACATATCCAACCTAAAGGATAAGGTCTTGGATGAGGAATGGTTTCTAAATTCAACTTCTTGACTAAGTCTTTTGAAATAAGGTATGCTTATTAACCACTATCAAATAGGGTGTCAATCTTGGTATGCTTTGAAATAACTCTAACACGGAAAAGCTCAATTCTTGTTTCATCATCTTGAGTACTAATTTGCCACTTTGAAGAACTAGTACTTGCAATGTCCTTACCTTTCAAACCCATTGCGTTGATCTTTGTTTCATATCCAGAATCAGAACCTAAATCATGTGTTATTGTTACAGATGTCTTCTCCTTGTCCTTGTTTTTAAGCTTGTTGGGTCTCATCTCTTGATGAAGATTCCAGTAATGATCTTCATCTTGTCCATATTTGGAACAATGTTTGCATGTGATTTTTTCCTTCTCCATCTCGATGGATGCATTCTTCTTACCTTTACCCTTGAACTTACCCTTTCCTTTCTCTTCAGAATCAAATGTATCCCCACTTGTCTCATCTGAAACATGTTTCCTTCTTGCTTCAATATGTGTGGCCTGTACACATACTTCATCTACATTTTAAGGATTAAACATGAGAATAGTAGGTCTTAGGTAACTATGCAACCTCCAATGTAATTTAGAAAATTTTCTTGAGATGTCAAATCTACACCCAAAATTAGTGCTTTTCTCCGAAACTCTTGAGTATAGTTTTGCACACTTTGTCCTTTACCTTGCCTAAAGTTTTTCCAGTCCATTATAGCCTTTTTCATTTATGCTAATGGATAAAATTGTCTCCTTAAGGTAGAAAAAAATAAAAGAATAAATAAAATATATATATTAAAAAAAATTAAAAATAAAAATAAAAATAATAAAAATAATAATAAAATAATAATAATAAATAAATAAATAAAATCATTCCAAGAGGTTAATACCTTACCATGTTTCTTCATGTCCTCTTGAGTTTTTTCCTCCCACCAAATAAGAATTCTACTTTCCAATCCCAATGAAGCAAGTTGAATCTTGGTGCTATCATCCTTCATTCTTTGTATCCTGCAATACACTTCAAGCTGACGTACCCAATTGTCTAATCTTTCAGCATCTACCTCTCCATCATACATAGGCAAATCAAACTTAATGTCTAGCTTTAAAAATGGAGTTTTACCATGACTTTTTGGAGTTTGTGGAGGTGTTTGTGAAGGGCTTATTGTGGAAGAAGATATGGTGAATATGGTGGTGAGGATGGAGGTGAAGAGAATGGTGGTTTCAAAGGTGTTTTGTCACCATTCCCATTACCTTTTGGAGGTTTGTCTCCATCTCCTTCTTCTCCTTTTGAAGACTTATCTCCCTTTGGAATATTAGAGCTCTCACCTTACATCCTTGTGCTTCTCTCCTCATAGAGAACTTTCACCACTCTTATCATATCAAAGAATGCTTTCCTGAAAGCTTTCTCATCCTTTGACATATTGCCAGGCTCTCTTCATGTGACATACTTGCTGAAGCTTCAACTGCAATTTGAGGAAGAATTTGTGGTGGAGATTGTGGCAAACTTGTTCTCCTTGTCCTTGACCTAACTTGAGGACTTGCAACCACAAGCTTTCCTTCTCCTCTCTTGAGCTTCAACCTTGTAAGCATCACATACACTTGCAAACAATTAAATCCTCACATCAACAAGAAAACCAAATCTCTGATAGCAAACTTTATCTGTACAAGATCTTAATGAAATTGTGCTTGAGGGTTTGTAAATTGCAAGTGATTAAATTGAGTTTTTGAGAGCTTTTATGTTAATTTTTAAACACATAAACCATGTAAATAAACTCTAAAATATATAGAAACAACATAAAAATGAAACATAATAATAACCACAACACAAAAAATGATGAAGGACTTCACCCCTCCTAGGCTACATCTCCTTGGTCCAGCTTCCAATGGCTTGGCCCTCTTTCATTATGCTCAAAATGCTGATTGCATACATTTGCAGTGCTCAAATGGCTTCAAAACCTATTCCATCAGCTCCAAAATACCCAAAAATGCCTATATAGCCTCTTTCTAATCCGAAATTGGTCAAAAATTGAAGAAGTTATGAGCCTCCCTAGTTTTCCTGCTAACCGCACCACAATTTCCCCAAAATTTGGACCGGTCCTGCAATTTCGCCTTGAATTGTGCTAATGGAGCGACAATTTTCTGGAATTTTGGGCGAAATTGTTGGAGCATGAAAATTCCCAATAACACATATAATCCGAATTTCAAACCATAATGTCGTATGGCGCATTAAATGTTTTTAATAAAAAAGGCTCAACGGTTAAACTTACCATTGGCAGTTAGTGTCAAGGTGGTCACATAGGCTTCTTTGTGGCGGTTTGGGTTATGGCCTCTGCCTCCACCTCCAGTTCCAGTGCCATGGTTATATGCATTGTAATATGGGGGCCCATGTGCCCAAGGTTGGCCTTCAGGGCTAGCCCTCCCTCCTAACCGCGCAACAATGGTGAAGTCTCCAGCGAGTGTTCACATTGAAACAATTTGGGGATTGCCGAGCGGACGACCCCTTTACCCCCATACCTCCACCCACAATAATTTTAATAAATTATTTGGCCTATGTATTAATGAGTAACACTGTGGCTCGGTTGGTTAGGGCGTGGCTCTATTTTCGATGAGGTTTGGTGTTCGACCTTGGTACAGTGCAGTTTGAAACTTAAAACCAATTTTGGTGGCCTCCCATGCTGCCACGTGGTGGCCTCTGGTTGGGCCATGTGGAAGCATATGGTTTGCCATCATCCCAACCAACCAAATCACACCAACCAAAAGCCAATGAAACTTTGACAAGTGGCGAAGCCTCACATGCTAAAAACAATTACCTTTCAACCAACCAAAAGAGGCCACGTGGCAGCCTACCATTGGCCCAAATTTTTTCCCTGTCAGCTGCCATTTTTGAAAAATTTGCATGTTTGGGAAAGCGAACAAAACACATTTCTGGGAGCATACGGTGTTGGTTTTCCGTGAAACAAGTTGTGCCGAATTCAGAACAACGATATCTACGCGGTCGTTCAGGTTCCACACCATTCCGACAAATTTCATTTGTGAGCATAATTTTGAGCACCTGATCAGAAAGAGGGGTTTTCAAGGACGTAGGAGATTATCCATGTGAAAAATAGAGGAAAATACGATTACATGTTTGATGTTACAATGTTCCTTTGTTGCTAGGATCTGGTTGACAGTTCAAAATTTATCAAACATTTATTTAGCATGGAATTTGACAATTTTACAGGATTGGATCAAGGAATGGAAGGATAACAACCCAAATTATGTCTCCCTTCTGTTTTTTATTATGTGGGGAATTTGGAAAAGGAGGAACTCGGGCATTTTTGAAGATATGCCCCAAAATATAATGAGAAAAAGCATACAAATAGTGGGTTATATTAGAGAGATGGATCCTATAGATAAAAGTATAAGAAAAACAATTATTTCTCTGCCACATAACCATCTACAATTTCCTACTGGCTACTTTGATGGGGCAACACAATCAAACAGATGTGGTTGTGGTGGCCAGATATTTCTGGAGATAACTCATTGTTTAAAGTGTATTGGGGTGGAGGAAGACACACAAATTCGAAATTTGAGTTAATTGCACTTTAGGGAAATTTAACGTTTGCTAAGAATGTGGGGGTGGCTTCTCTAAATGTATTCGAGAATTCAAACACTGTGATAGAATGGGAAAATGAGCAAGGTACTTTAAATGCCTCTGCATTAGAACATTGGAAGGATAGGGTTTGAGCTCTTATTAATTCCTTTAGTTTTATTTCCTTTACGCATATCTATAGGGAGATCAATCACGGGTCAGATGATATGTCTATGAAGGGGTTGGAGATACAACCACGAATTATATACATTGAAGAATATGAAGAAGATGCACAAGTAGTTGTTGGGAGATTTCCTATTTTATAATATTCAGGGAAAATGATTTTTGTTTGTTGTTTTGTTGGAAATTTGACTAAATTGAGACAGGGGGTGAAGCAATTTAGT
Source organism: Pinus albicaulis (assembly GCA_034641835.2). NCBI lineage: Eukaryota > Viridiplantae > Streptophyta > Pinopsida > Pinales > Pinaceae > Pinus > Pinus albicaulis. Next base: position 1,823,798,816 of record CM076575.1, on the reverse strand, counting down.
GCATTCATGGACATTAAATTGTGCTTCATTTTCTTTTTAACATTTATTTAAACTATTAAATGACCAATATTCCTCCATATAATAGGCAACTTTTAACAATATAAAAACATTCCATGGCAACATAAAATCAACACATAAAAGCAGCACATATGGACACCAGATATAAGTGGAAACCCATAAAGGGAGAAAAACATGAATTTGTTATAGTTGTGATGCAAATGAAAGCTCTAATTTCCTATATTACATTAGCTTATTGGATGCTCCAATCTCTTTGTTATTCTGCAAGCTACAACTTGCTAGGAAGATCTGACTCCCACTTACATAAAGTTTATGCAGGCTACAACCCACAGGAGACCTACCTCAATAGGCCCCAACTTGTTCTTTTTCAAACTACAACTTAAAATGAGACTATAATCCCCTGATACATAAAAATATAATGTGTTGGTTACCTAGACAATAATTATGCACACCTCCATCTCTGTCTCTGCCTCTTCTCTTCCTCAAATATGCTTCACATCTATATTTATATCTGTGACTCTTTGTACCAGGTAACTCATGAATAAGGACTCGCAACAACTCAATTAGATCTCACATATTCTCAAAACTAACTCAACCTTACAAAAGCACATATTTTATAAACAAATTTGTTAGCTGTTAGTATTCCACATAAGAATATGAAGTGAATAATTTACCTCTTTACATTCCAAGGTTGTCTCTTTGTTTCCAAACTTTTTTCAAATTTTGAATATTAAAAGAAAATATCAACTTCAAAATGTTCAAAGTGTAGGAAAACTTTAATGATTGCAAGTTCAACAATCCCTAACTCAACAATATTTGTCATCACCCTTTGCATCATAACTTCTTCATGTCATTGCCTTGCATCACAATAGTGATCAACATCTTTGACAATACCTCTTCAAACAAATCAGCTCAACAATATGTGTTTGCAACATAGCCAACTCAATAACATAGCAACATCACAACATAAGCAACCTCTAACAAGCCTCGTATGTTTTATATTTTGTAGTTTGTGTACAATGGGAAATGGTGGTTATATTTTGAAAGTTTTGATAATCTATAGCTATGATCCATAAGTGGTAATTTTGAAGTCTCCTCATATGCTGTAACATATTAGAGCACGTAGTTTTGTTTGTGCACATATTTTGTATGATGCTTAATAAAAGTGCACATATGCTCTTAATGTAAACTCCTATAAATTAATATAAGATGTTTGTTTTTTTCTTTTTGAATTTGTTTTATTGATGACATAAACACATGAAGCAAAATCCCACCCTAATCACTCTATAATCCTGGGAAAAAAAGACTTAGTTACATAACAACACTTTTCTTTTTCTTTTTTCTTCAAAGAAACAAGTAAGAATTTGTATTAAAAAAATATGGTTACTAGGCCATAACCTTTACATATTCCAATCTCCCTTGAGGTTTGAAATTGAGCATGAAGGCTCAATTAAAATGCTCAAGCAAGTTCCCCATGACACAAAAAATCAGACCTTTTCCAACTAAAAATTCTCCAAAAAAACCCCAATATCCAAATACATTTACATTCCAATATTCAGTACTTTTGTTTTGACTTAGTTTGACTTCTTGTTTTCCTTGGAAAAATGTCCTTTCCTTTCTTCCCAACTTGAGTCCAGCTCGTGTTTTCTTCTATTTCTAGTGTATCATTCTTCGACAAGTGAAATTTGAATTCTTCCTCATTTGGCTGATATTCCTAAGAAGATGCTTTTTCCAACAAGAATCCTCATGGATTTAGGAAGGGAACAATTTTCTACGAGGATTTTTTGCTTTTCTACTTTTGCTGAGTCTAAAGGATCCTCATTGGCATGTATTTTTTCCTGCTTGGTTTCTGTTGCCACTGATGTAATTAATTTGGCCATATCTACCTCGTTCTTTTCTTTTGGTTATTTCTTATCCTAAAGCTATTCCTCTTTGAATATTGTATAATGATTACCCTGATCTACTTCCCACGATTTGGGACTTCAGGTTTTATTCCCGGTTTTTGTTGTTTTGTAACTGCTTGGGGAAATTTTAATTGTGTGCCCCATTTCATAGAATTCTCTACACCGGAATGAGATATTCTCATAACCGAGATTTTGGACCCAAACATGATTTTGAGCCGTTATATTAATATTTACAGAAAAACCCTTGTTGAAGTCCATCTCCACACATATTCGGGCATAAGTAGTCTTGAATTTTTTTTGTAGTTTTAGGACAGTGACGATACAAATTTCCCAATGCATTCCTAATAGAGGAAAGTGATAGAAGATTCCAAAAATTCAAGGGAAGGTTCACTAGCCTTACCCAAATTGAAGTCGTAGAGATTGATGTCATTACTGGAACAAAAGTGGGAGTCTAGGGTTACATAAAGACAATGGCACAACCCCAAAACCGCAACCCAACTTCAGAAATGGCCTTCTTGTCCTCTATATTATCAAAAACCACAACGAAAAATTCCCAATATTGATCCGTCAAAAGAGGCTTCCATGTTTCATAGATCCATTTATGTAGGTTAGTTAGCTGTGGCCAAAACCCAGTAAACCTGCAAACCGAACCTTGCTTCGAAATATATATATATATATATATAATAAAATAAAAAATTCACAACTGAAAGCTTCCTTCCATAAGAACATTGAGGGAATGAATGTATTGAAGCATTGAAAGACTAAAACCAAATTTCAACATGGAATTGCACAAAATCGAAGAAGAGCTTGCTTGAACAACAACCATACCTGCAAAAGAAACTATCGATTTCGTTGAATCATTCGAATTCTTCATTGAATGAACTACATAAGAGATTTGAAAAATATTCATGCAAACTAAGCATAGAATGGTTGGTTAGGGTGAATCCCTAGATGTTGCAAGGGAAAACAAAGCTCTGTCCATCCTCTTCAAATTATTTAACAATACTTTTCTTTAACAACAAGAGATATAAAGGATTTATATCAATGTCCTTGAATAAAATATTATATTCTAATAAAGCATAAAATTACATTTATTGATCCTCCTCCATGAGTTAACCAATGGATTGGGTCAAACCAAGGCATTGTTTGGTGCAAATGGCCTTCAATGAGCTAATAAAAATTATAGAGGCAAAAAAATACAAAGACACAAACATAAAAAATACATGGTGCTATGAAGTGAAGGGATTATAATTTTATTTTTTATGTGATTCTCTTTTGCATAAATGTGTTGGGAAACTTTTATTTTATTTTTTCCAAGCTAAGCCTAGGTTGGGCCTAACCTCTATATTGGATGGAAGACGTGTCGATCACCCATAGTGGGATGCTTATCACTAATATTGTGTGAGGTTTTCTATGTTCAGAGCTTGAATCCACTTGAATCATGTTGTTATTGGTGTTTGATCATTCCTTTCATTTCGTATCTTTTCTGTTGGAGTAATATTTTTATAGGAATTTACAATTGTTATATATATTTGAAGATGTGTGAATTTTAAGTGGAAATTCATTTTAAAATATTTTTAATTAATTTTTTATTATCTTTAATTTATAGATTTTTAAAAGGGTTTTCGTTAGGTTGATGAAAGCAAAGTGTTGTCATTATCTTTATATGAGTTCAAATCCTCCAAAGTGGCACATTTATCTTCATATGGATAAAATACTTCAAAGTGTTGATCCACAAACAAGGGACTCATATCCCTCACATTTCAACAATGCATATGTTTTAGATTGATCCATAAAAAAAGGGATTTGTAGCCCACTCATTTCACCAACACAAATCTTCTATGTAATAAAATTTTGGTCTCTTATTCTTGGTGTTATTATGAGTGTAAATATTCTTAGATACTAATTATAAAACAAAATAATAGAATGACTTTATTTTAGACTTGGTATATTTCTTAGCTGCTTACTTGCAATGACTACCAAATATTCAAATATCTATTTAAAAAAAGGCACTCCAAATCTGTCTCACATTGAAGTTATCCTCTATCTTATAACACATCTAGTGCAAGAGTAAGAAATAAAAAAACTAAGATTCAAATTGTCGATTGAAGGGAGATTCTGCTCTTGAGATGTGCCTACTTAGTTATAGAAAATTATTTGTTTCTACATTCAATGATGCATTCATACATCTATCCATTCACAATTTAATTAATTATGGATAGATGCCTTTGAATACACATCCAAATCCAAACCTAGGAATAAATGCTCCAATTTATATTGTTAATTGGACTTCAAATTTTATTTATGTCGATAATGAATCCAATCACGCTGTGTTAATGATCAACAATGCACTATGTTATGTTGTTTGAAAGAAATTACACAATGCTTTGTTTATTTAATTCATGTTCACGTGTCCTCATATATATATATATATATATATATATATATATATTTGCAATGAGGATCAATGCCCACAACTTTGGATTGAGGATGAGAGACAATGCTTCCATGTATTCAAGGTTCAATCCCATTCCAACAACCAAAGAAGGTGAGTGATTACATTGCAATACATATTTGTAGGGTGTACAACATTCAAGCATCTTTTTCTTTTTATACTACTAACTCACATGAGCCATAGATCAAAAACCAACATTACAACAAGTGATGGTTTACACCCAGTATTCAATCAATAACAAAATCGGGCAATGGGAGTCAAACTCAAACTCACAGGTTTTAGTAGTGAATTAATAATACAACTCAACATTGTGGCCAATCCATAAAAAAAATTGAGAAATGGGGTTGAATGTAGGTGATAAATGCATAACTAACATTGGAAGTTGAGTTGGGTTTTATTAAATTACCAAAATGCATACAAAAACTTAATCACTAGAAACACAAACTGAAAAACTCCAAATGGGAATCAATATGTTATTCATTATTGAGGTGGCCATTAAATTAACAATGAAAGAGAAATGGATGCATTTGCATTTAATAACCATAATAGAATATATATTAAACCACTAGAAATTTAACACACCATATACACACCAATTTTTTACACTTGATACCTAAATGGGAAAACCAACATTCAATGGGGATTTTATTCTTGCTACAAAAGGTGAGTTATGCACTCTCATGTGAGTTTTGATGAATTTGTGCCCACTAAGAATATTTTCAGATGCTACAACTCATGGAAAATCTTCTACTCATGCTTAAACAAGCTCAATGGCTCCTTCATCTCCCAATATTCAAGAAAATCACCTCTTTGATCCCTTTTCTTATGCTATTTCCCTTATTTTTCCCAAGCTTCAATTCTCCATTTTTTGGATGTCCTTTACATCAAGTAAACATTCTCTTCAATAAAGCTACTCCATAATGCCAATCCTCAAGGTGACTCGTTTCACCTTCCTCAGCCTTTTGGCCTTTCGTATTCAAGCTGATTGTTAATTTCAAACTGCCAAATTTTAATTTTCAAAGTCTATAATGAGTTAAATATTTCAAGTCCTTTTCAGATCACACCTCACCATTCATAAGCTTTTGTACCCCAACAACTTCAACTTTAAGGTGTAGTGTGAACTATTCTTTTCCAACAAACTCTATAATGGCTTCTCAACATTCCACTAATTCAAGGAGTACAATGCAAATGATTCCACATATTCATGGGTGTTCTTTCTCACCTTCTACAATTCCTTATACAAATTGCAACACTTTTGGAACTATCTTCATAACCATGGGAAAGTAATGGCTATCATTTTACCTCTTCGGTTTTTTGTGTTATCCTCTAATGTTGTTGTTGCTTCATCTCTAATTCCTATCAATGCCAAAACCATTTATGGACTTCTTTCTCTATATGAGGATAGAATTATGATATTGAAATCTTCTTATCCCATTTTCAACATGGTTCTTTATTTATGTTTGTTAGCTTATTTGTTTGGTTCCCTAAGCGTTGGTGTAGTTTGGATAGGGAAAACATCCTTTGGCTAGCTTCCTTCAAGCTTCTACATGCAAGATGGCTTAGGGATTTGTTTCCCACTCCTTTTTTCTATTATCTTTTCCGATTCTCCTTAAAGTGTTGGAAATTCCTTCAAGGTCATGGATTCAACTTGGCTCTGATACCATATGATATATAAATGAGGCACTTATAACCCATTCATTTCACCCACATGGATCCTGTGCGGAATAAAATTTTAGTCTCTGTTCTCAATACAATTTTGGGTGCAAAACTTCTCATCTAGTAGCATAAGAAGATGGCTCCATTTCATATTTGTTACATTACATAGTTGCTTTCTTGAAATGTTTATCAAATAGACATACCTCTACTTAATAAAGGAATTCCAAATCTATTCTCAAGGTAAATTTATCCTATATCTTATAACATAGCCAATGCAAGACTCAAAGATTAAAAAAGTCCAATTCAAATTTCTAGTTGATGGGAAATTATATTCTTGAGATGTGCCTACTCAAATACAAAGCATTGTCAATTTGTGTATCAGATAGCACATTTGTACATCTACTATTCACAATTTAATCAATTAAGGACAAATTCCTTTAAGGCAAATCCAACACAAGACCCTCAAATAAGTTTCTAATTAAGATCACTAGTTGGACTCCAAACTCTAGTTATGCCAAGAATAAGCCTATTTTGTTTTGTTAATTGTCAATCATACACACTATTGCTTAAAAGAGATTACACAATGTTCCATCTCTTGGATACACATTCATTTATCCTTGTACATATAGCTATAATGAGCATTACTTCTCATCCTTGTAATGAGGGTGAGAGACAACACTTACATGTCTTCGAGGTTCAATCCCAATCCAACAATTAGAGAAGGGGGGTGATTGGGTCGTAAAATATATTTATAGGGAAAACAAAACACTCAAGCATCAATTTCATTTTATACAAATAACCATGCAAGCAACATATAAAAAACCAACAATACACCAAACAATGGCTTAGACCCAACATCCAATCAATAATATAATTAGGCAATGGAAGTCAAACGCACAAGTTTTGACAATGAATTTGTAATAAAACTTAGCATCATATCTAATACGTTGAAACAATTAAGAGATTGGGAAAATAGAACTTAATTGTCAAAAACACAAATCACATAGCTCCTAATATAAATTGATTTATCATTCATTGTTGAGATGGTAGCGAATTAACAATAGAAGGGTAGTAGGTGCATGTGCAATTAATAACCACAGTGAAACATTCAATCACTAGCAGTTAAACACACCATATACATATTAGTTTCTTTTTACATTGGGAACCCAAATGGGAAAACTGACATTTGATGGGGGTATTTTATTCTCTCTCGGGGTATAATTACAAAGTGTGAGCTATGAAATCCTAAATGGGATATGCATTCTCACTTACAACATTCTTCTACTCATGCATGGACATGCTCAATGGCTTCTTCATCCCCTAGTATTAAAATAGATTGCCTCTTTGAGCTCTCTTCTTCTACTACTACCCTTCTTCTTCCCAAGATTCGATTCGTCCCTTTTTATTGGATGTCATTTCCATAAAGAAACCATTAATCTCAATAGAGCTTCCTTATGATGCCAGCCATCAAGGTGATTTGTTTCACCTCTCTTAAGGTCTTTTGGTCTTTTATCTTCACGTTGATTGTTGATTTTAAACTTTAGCAAAATTAGTTTACAAAGTCTAGAATGATTTAATATTTCAAATCCATTTTGGATCACTTGTGGGTCAATAACCTTCGCAAAGAGAATGTTGATTAGCATAAATCAACAAAATCATTAAATATGATTAGAAGTCACACACCAACAATTAGGGCACAACATCGTATCTCTTAGTAAATAATGAATGTTAGATATTAATTTTTTTTATTCAAACTTAGAACCTGTAATTTTCATCCATGTTATCTTATCCTATAAAAGTTTTATTTTCACACATATTATCATATATTCCAAATATTCCATGTCAGTTGGCTCTAGCTCGAGTGGTTAAGAGGAGGAATGCTATCTTCTCCACCTAGGTTTGAAAATCATTTGTGACATGTTCACTCTTCATGAGTTGATTATTAATTGGGGCTATTCATGAACCAATTGTTGATAGGCCTAGAAGGGTACTAGTAATGTCTCTCTCGCTCATGGACTTAAGAGTGGGATGAATTATATTGCAAGTAATGAAATCTTACAAAGATTCAAACGTAGTTGCACTTAAAAATGAAAACATTCATAAAGCTTGACCTAGGAAATCTTGAATTTTGAAAGCCTCTTTTTTTAAATTGCATGCACAACTCGGGGAGGAGAGGGCCCCAACGTATTAAATAATACTCATTTAATAATTTACCCTCTTTGAAAAGCACTCACACCTCCTTAAAGAAGGAATTTTCAAGGGGTTGTTGTTTAAAGGGGGAGGGAGTGAGGTTACATCTTCAATTACTTCCCTATGAAATGGGTTCACCCCCTTTTAAAGAGGGTAGTTCAAAGGGGTTTACAAGAAAGAATGAGCATATTTACTCTTTCTCCAATACCACTTAGAGGCTCCGACATTTAAGAGGGATCTAATTGACACTAATGGTAGGAGGCCCTTAATGAAAGCATCAATTTTCAAAGGGCCTTCAACTTATTAACCCCCCTTAAATGCTTTGATTGAATCTAACTCAGTGGGCCCTAGTTAGAGTTCAAAGGTTTAAATGGCCTTCAATACGCTTAAAGAAAAGATAAAATATTCAAAATATCTTTAGAATCTACTTCCCTTACCAAAAGGATTTGGCCTCAAACTTAGGATGAACCAAATAGGTTTGAAGCATCCAAACCTCAATGAAAGATGGCCACAGTGTTGTTTGGATGAATAATGTCCTTATTTTCCATGTAAAGGTTCTGAAAGGGTGTGGCCCATTTAGAGATGAAAGCATTATGATTTTTTTTCTTCAATCATGTTTTCTTTGAATTCATGAATTGCTAACCATCTGGGACTTAACTATAATTTGGGATTGAAAGGTCTTTAGTGCTTTTTTTCCCTTTTAAGCTCTCTAACCTTCAAACTAGTGGAACTAATTCAAATTTTGTTAGTGTGGTTGGTCTTCAACTTTCCTTTCATTCTATGAATGCTCAATCATTTGAATGAATTTGACTCATTTGAAGTTTTAAGGATTTTTTATTCTATGGGTTTACTCTTATTGTTATGAACTTTGATTTGGTGGAACATATAGTTCAAAAGTAAAAAGTCTATTTTGTTGTCAGTGTTGGTTTGTTGGTTCATTATAAGTGAGGTGTTGTGATCACCCCACCAAGGTTCAACCAATGTCTCTAATGACGTTTGTGCTTGTACTTTTGATAATGCTCATGATATGGTACATGTCCTTAATGAACTTGGCATAAAATATACCATCCACTTGAAACTCTCCAAATTCCCAACTTACTAACCATGTGGGGCCTAGTTATAATTTGGGATATAGAGGTCTCTAGTGCTTTCTTTTCTCTTAAAGCTCTTTGGCCTCCAAACTAGTGGAACTTATTCAAAGTTCTCAAGTGTGGTTGGTCTTCAACTTTCCTTTCATTCTATGAATTCTCTATCCTTCAAATGGATGGGACTCATTTGGAGCTTCTAAGGCCTTTGACTCCATGGGCCTCCTCTAATTTTATGAACTTTGTTTAGGTGGAACCTAGAGTTCAAAAGTACAAAGTTTAACTAGATTGGATCATTATATTATTTATCATTTATTTCGATGTTTTTAGAGGAGAAAATTGGAGTAGTTAATTTACAGAGTCATTTTAAGCGAGTTCCAGTTTGAAGAATTGGGATTTGAAACTTTTCAAAGCCATTTTGAAGCATTAAATGATTTTTGGGGGGTCAAAAAAAAATTATAACTTTGGGCATAGCCCTTAGATACCTTTTCAAGGATGTGGGAGTTGCATCACTTAAAGTTCATATGCAGAAATTATGTCTTCCACAACTTCACCTATCATGTTGACAACCATGGTATAAGAGGATGCCATGTCAGCCCCCATTACTTATGCAATTGGGGCGAGCCACATGAATCTAGAGGGTCCAAAAAAATCACTTTAGTTTAGATTTGAGGGAGTCAAACCTTACCCCTAGTTGGGTATTAGGCTATGTTAAATATCTGGCTACCAAGAGGAGCAGGGGCTCCATTCTATGCTATTGTATTTTGTTCCATAGTTGAGCGGAGAAAGTAGGAGTCAGAAGTTAAAGAGATGAATGAGGGGGTTAAGGTTTTGTAGTATCCTTATAAGCCATAGATCTTAGGTAACTCATATAGAGTACCTCTTCCTTTATAATTTCATATTCCCATTACAAAGAAAAGAGAGCAATGAAACCTCACTTTCTAGTTGGGTTTTCTCCCATAAGGATTTCCCAAGGTAAAATTTGTGCTTATTGTGGATGTGTGTATATTTTTTCTATTCTCCATTTCTTGCATTTCATTTATTTAATTAGAAAATCAATTATTATTGAATATGAGATCTAAAGGAAAATTAACCTTCATAATATAGATTTCATATATTTTATCAAATTTGTTATGACAATATGTTCTAGTGGAATATCCACACCAATTTACAGATCAAAAGACACTTCTATTTCCAGTGTTGGCTTGATGGTTCAATGTAAGTGAGGTGTTGTGATCACCCTACCAAGGTTCAATCAATGTCTCTAATAATGTATGTGCTTGTGCTTGGTCATGCTTACGTACAAGTGTTAGATGACTTTGTCACAAAAAAAAAACCCACTCATAACTCCTTAGTTGAAGAATCCCAATTTTTTTTTTTTTTTTTTTGAATTGAACTATTTCTATTAAGTAAAATATAGTACAAGCAAGAGAGACAAGACACCGGTCGACCAGAAATGATAAAACTATCAACCTCGGTCCCGAATATGGACTGATCCAAGCAAGGAGCTACAGAAAATGACTAGAATGCGAGAAGGACCGACTTCTACCCAACATGGGCAGTAGTCTCCACACGAAGTTTTTTCCCTTTCTTTTTATTGACTTTTACCCAGCCATCCTGGGGAGTATGAGCTAAAACAACTTGAAGACTGGAGTCCTCCAACTGGGGAGTCTCCTTATCTGATTCTGAGGAGGAGGTCTCATGGGCCCGTTTCTGGGTGATATCTGTAACAGGAGGATGCGCAGGAGCAACAAATGACAGGCCCGTCGTCTGAGGCGGATGATCAGGTTCTGCATCGCTCTCTTCATCTTCCGAGCTTGAGGAGTCAGAGCTTGCGGCCGGTGGCGGAGAGTAGGGAGTCCATCGCTTGGGTTTGGTCTTAGAGATGTTATCTTTTTTCGTTTTTGCAGGGAGAGATGGGTAGGAATTTTGCAGATGCCTTGTTTGGTGACAATGGCAGCAACGAAAGGCAGTATTCTCGTAATCCAGGTTTTGAGTCCAGACAAAGTCGTTGATCTTGAGATTGATTTGATTTGGCAGTTCCTTGCTCAAATCAAGTTCCACACATATTCTGGCATATGTGTAAAGCCCTTGATTTTCCTGCCCGTAATCCCCCATTAAGAAGCGGCCCAAGGTGTTCCTATGCCCTTGTAGACTGCAATATGCCATAGATGGGTTGGTAAGTTTGGTAGCCTGATCCATACAGGCGTCCTGGTGATAACTGCAGTTTCTGGGTCAAAATCTGGGAACCATGGAGTTAAGAAAAGCCCAACAGTTCCCATAAACCAGGGGCCTTCATCTAAGGCCTGATTGTAATGCTTAATCTTGTCAAACAAAACTATGAAATATCCTTTTGAACAAAAGCTGACCTTGCACTGGTGAGTCCAGTTAGCATGGATCCAGTCATAGAGTTCCTTAGATCGCGGCCATAGCCCATTGAACCTGCATATAATGGCCCTTTCGGCAAAATTTTGAAGATCATTTGCTAGGCCAGGATGGGAGATCTCAACAGAAGGAACCTCCTCTAGCTTGTCAACCAAGAAAGGCCTGGGTTTAGGGGCCTCAGGGGGTTTTGGAACCTCAGAGTGAACTGCATCTTTGTAGGAGGAGGGAGGAGCAGAAGATGACTGCCCAGTAGCGCCTCCTCGCAAACGAAGGGAAAAAACCAAAGAATCATTTCTGTTTATGTTGTAAGCAGAGAGAGGAAGAAGATCTTCGAGTTGTTTACCTCGAAAAAGAAGTCTCTGGAGGGCAGAGGGTATCCCGATCCGGCGTTCTAGATTTGCCTTGAGACTCTGCACCAAGTCTGAGGAGCAAACCCATTGCAGAATGGTTTTGCCTGAAAGTTGTGAGATTTGAATCTGAAAGGATGCAGAGATATTTTTGAGCTCCCTCTGGACCGATCCAATGCCAGATTCTTTTGTCTCTTCGAGAGCCTGACAACCTGGTAGCGGTCGAGGAGGCAATTTCTCCCTTATAAGGAGACTGTCGCTCCAGCCCAGATCCGTTGCTAAGGACACGGGGGCAGAGCTGTAGGAGGGGCAACGGTTCATATGCTGCAAATAAACCCCTGCATTGTTGCCTGTATAATGTGCTTCGAGAGGGGCCGCTGCTGCAAACGTGCCTAGAGTCTCTGGCACGAGAGAGAAGACCAGACTACTGTTGTGCAGGGTTTCAGGCACTTGGCCAGGGCCATCACCACGCCAATCATATTTCCCACCTTTGATCAGAATCGTAGGTATCAATGCAACAGGGAGGGGGCATTTCGTGGCTTGAGGAACAAATGTAGGATCTTTTGCCATAGGGGGAAGAGGATTTTGAGCCGCAGTCTTAGCCGGCGCAGAAGCATCAGAGGAGAGAGCAGCTGTTTGTGAGGAGAAGGAAAAAACCCTAGACGCCATTCCGAACACGCATCAATCGAAACTCTACCTAGGTTATGAAGAATCCCAATTTAAATGTTATAAGTTATAATAATTTTCAACTCTTCTAAATGAGTAAAGAACAAACTTTCCACATCAAAATAAGTAGAATTCATAAGATAATATTTTTTTACTTAAATCTCCTCCAAATACCCCAATCTTTAAATAGATAAAAACCATTAAAAATTTAGAAATTTAATGGACTTTATAATCTTTTGTTTTTCTTTTAAGAACCTCTAGCTCAATGTGATCTAGTCAAATTTAAAATTTAGCAGAATTTTGAATTTCAAACTTGAAAACTACTAAACTTTTAAAACATGTAAAATTGATATTAAAATTTAAAACATTTACACTTCAATAAAACATAAAACCTTTCAATTTTCAATATTCCAAATTAATAAAGTTCATTAATGTCTTTAGAGAAAACAAAGAAAAAGTCTTTCAATTTTCAATATTCCAAATAAATAAATTTCTTTAATATTCTTGTGGATAAAGTAAAGGAAAAACTTTTTGTTCTTAAATATTTCAAATAAATATGGTTCATTAAGACTGCTTCACTATTTTGGAGATGAATATAATAAAAATAACTTTGATGGTGTTAAAAGCTTTTAAAAAACACTTAGTTACTTTTTCAATTTTATTAAACATAAAATATCCACAATTTATTAAAAAAAAAGGTGAAACACTCATTTATACATTTTTAACATATGAATATATGACTTGACTTAACAACCAAACACATGATCCCCTAAAAAATGCTACAACCAAACACATGATCCCCTAAAAAATGCTACAACCAAACACATGTCAATGGTTCCCTTAAATTGCACCATCCACCTTTTGAAAAATCAAACCTACCACAACAATACTTGTATAACACTACTTGGTTTCACAAAATAAATATATTTGTGAATTTGTTTTGGTGTGTCATAATAAAAGGGTATGAGTATAAAGCATTATCTCACTTAGGGTGCCATGTGCATTTCTATGGTGTGCAGCTTTATTAAAAAGCAAAAGCTTGATACATCTTTCGGAGTACTTTGTATTGAAGTCATGTGTTATTTAATTTCTATTTTCTTACCCATAACAATTATTGAAAAAGTGCCACAATATTATAGCTAATAAAATAGCTTAGCGTGCAATAGTTGCATGCACGAAATGATTAGAGACGCTTTCAGATTTATGTGTTGAATACTCAATATTAGTCTAGAGATAGGCTCATTTTTTAACATTATAATGGCAACTTTTGTATTTATACAAATTAAATAACTATGATGACTTTTGTTGGAAGCAAAATCAAGAAACTAAACCATGAGGGTGTGGTGGGAGGATAAGGATGAAGGTGAAAGTAAAGTTGTATAATTTTATTTTATTTTATTTTATTTTTATTTATTTATTTATTTTGTATGTCAGAAGAATTGGTAATTGTATTAGTTTTGTATTTGCATAATATGAGGTTGATTTCAATTGTTATTATTATAATTTTTAGGTGTATTATTTTATTCTCGAAACAACACACACGTTAAGCATTTGAGGGACTAAACATAGAACCTTTTACTCACATTTACTTTACATTTTCATGGGCTTACCAAGTGAGCTACTCATGGGGTTGGAGGTGGACAAAATCTTTATATTGTTGTTGGAAAGATATGTTAGGGACACATCATTATCACGAGTTTAAAGCTTTGATATATCAAGATAACATAGATTAGGACTTACATTTATCACCTAGTTAAATTCTTGCACATTGATCTTGCTTGGGCTAATGAAATTGGAATGGGGATGGGGAAACGATGATCAACTCACTCAGATTAGTAAATAAAGGTAACCTGAAAAATATGATGTTTCAGCTCTTTATCATTCCCATGCTTTTAGTATTTTTGTTAATCACGAACTTTAATTATTTTATTCGTAAGTTCATTGGTTCAATATAAAGACTTTTTGTTATTGCATGTCAAGATAATGAGCAACCATCTTAGGGACCAAATAGCCAAATAAGCGTAAAATAAAGACATTTTAGTAATGACAAACCTAAAGAATGATCAAAATTGAAAGAATAATAATGCCACTTCAAGGGGGTAACCTTCTTTACACCCTATATTTACAAGAAAGTCTTGATGCCTCTTAAAAATATATCGCTTTAATATATAGGAGAAACAAATGGCACAATCAAATATTGGACATATCTCATCAATAATGACAATAATAATATGACAACCAATAATGTAATAGACATAGGGACTTAACATGTGTTTCCCCTTCACACAAGTGTTGCCCTCTACACTTGGTTAGACGTTGATGCAGGAGCATGAGGCTTCTAGATAAAAACTTCATTTTTATTCCAAAAATACAAAAAAAATTTACAAGCAAAGGAGTGGGTTCCTTTAGCTGGCAATTTACTATTTTAGTAGATAAGGTTTGACTATTATTTAGGGGATTCGAGCTGTTTAAAAATGGATTCAATGTATTTAGTTATTAGTAGATAAATTTAAGGAAAATATTGTGTAGAGGGATTTTATCTAAAATTGGACAAATTCGATCCTCATAATGAGATCAATTTGTTGTATGAACTCTATTTTATGTAAATTTAAACGATGAGAGTGAGGATTTTGACTGTGGAACAATTGAATTGCAGATTTTTGAAATTCCTATGTACCTTTGTAAATATAGACGAAATTGTCAAATCTAGAAGGCTTTAATTTCCTTCGAAATAGTTCTGTGTGGATGAACTTCAGGTTGAGTTCTGGTTAATTAATTTCTCTGTATGACAAAATTATATGTGGGTGTATTATAAACTGAGCTTGTTTTGATGTTAAAGACATGTGTGAATTCCTTACGGCATAAGTTGAATTTTCTCTGTAAATTTCTATCCGTGTATTTTTCAATATCAAGCTACTGCAAATTTGAGTGAATTGTGAGACATCGAAATCAATTTGCCTTTCGAAATTTTAAGGAAAAACTTTCCAGGAAAGTCGAATTTGGTGGAGTGGAAGTAAAATGGAAATGTTGTAGCGCGTGAGGAGTTTAAAGGAGTTACAACTATTGATCTGAGATCTGATGGTTATCACATATTAAGTTGCAAGATCCTTAATATCTCAACCGGACCCGATACTTTATACATTAGATTTAAATGAATTGAGTTGACTACCCAACAATTCATTTGATCTAACGACATTCACATTAAATTTTTTAATCCAACGAATATCGCATAATTATATGCGCATGGTTTAATGTTGTTTTTGGATGCGATAATAATTAAACTCCAGTTTAATTATCTTTAGTTTCTTGGGTTTAATGTAAAGGTTTTTATAAGGGTTGGTTCGTTGCCATAACTGTAAGATAAGAGAAATTGCGATTATTAATTAAGCGAGAAGATTCCACCATTTATGAATGGTTTTTAGAGTTCTTGTAAGTTGGGTTAAAAATATAAAAAGGGAAAAACTATATGAATGACCGAAAAAGGTGAGGCTTCGAGTAAAACAGATTTAACATAAGATTTAGGTGGAATTGTTTCGAAATTTAAAAGTTTATCACTAGATCCTGCAACCAGCCCACCAGACGTGGATGCTTCAATACGAAGAACTCATCTTCCCAAGTCACATCTTCTATCATGGGCATCCTCTTCCACTTAATGAGGTACTCAATAATTGGTAAATTTCACAACTTATTGATATGTGTTTGACGATTGTTTTAGGTTCTCTTATGATTTTTTCCTCTTCACCAAGCAATGGTAAAATAGTCTAAACTTGGATCTTGTCAATGATTACCTTCTTTAAACAATAAAATTTGAAAACTAGATGCAAACATGAAGGCAAATGCAACTTTGATTTGTAAGATATACCATCAATCTTTTGCAACACCTTACATAGACCATAATACATAGGGGATAATTTATTGTGCTTCTTTTATTGCTTGAGGAGCATTTATTTATATGGTTTTGGCCTTAGAAATACTAAATCCCCCACTTCAAAGTGCCTATCATTGTGTTGTTTATGTCCTTGTTGTTTCAACTTATTTATTTTTTATAGCCAATTTGTCCATCAATAGTTGGAGAACCACTTCTGGGTGCTTGATGTGACTCTCCACTTTGTTAACCTTAGGTTTCACTCTCAAGGGTGATGTGATGGATGGAGGATGATACCCGTAGAATGCTATAAATGGGTACAACATTGTGCATGACATCTAGAAGGAAGTGTTATACCACAATTTTGCTAAAAGTAACCATTTTACCCATAATTTATGATTGTTTATCATATGCAATGCAGTAGAGATAACCTTTCAAACATTTATTTACAACCATGGTTTACCCATCAAATTGGGGTTGGTAACAGGATATATGAGCCAATTGAGTACCCAAATAAGAAAATAATTAAAGTCAAGAACTCCCAATGAACAATATAGCTTTATCATTGTTAGCACTTGAAACCATGCCACTAAACAATGATCATTCTAAGAGTTACAACAAGTATTATCAAATGAAAACTAATAGGAAATCAACCCAAATGTCTCTATCCAATTGCCTCTCCATTCAAATAAGTGTTTTTCCAATCCTAGTGGGGCATCCCTAGCTTATCATGCATTGAAAATCATCTAAAAATCTATAAATTAGCACACCAACACATGAAAGGGATCCTTCACATGCAATTATACACCCAAGGATATAAATGGTTGATAATTGGAAATGAATACACAAATTTCAATATATAATCAACAAAATATGAAATAAAGAGAGAAGAAAATGCACTATGAGTGTTTGATAAATAAAAAATAGAGGCAAAATTATCTATGTCACCTCATAGAACATGAAATATTGCATCCCCAAGTTGAGAAGATACAAGAAGAGCATGGTCAAACTATGTCTTTGTATTGGTCAAGAGAGTGGTTGCGTCATGGAGATTAAATACATGATAGATCACAAAAATATGCCTTACATAGAGCATAAATATTGAGGAAAGAAGAAGAGAAGCGACAAATATGGAGCACTATTGACTATTCTCAAGTAAATGCTACCAAACAATGGCCATTCAACCTCTCTTTATAGAAATTTGATCCTCCTAAAGGAGGTGCCTATCTCATGCAATGCACTTGATCCAGATTTATTCAGGAACCCAATAAAATATAGAAATAAATATAAACACGGAGATGCAACAAAAAATATACTTCATTTCATTAATATCAACTAACTGAAATAAGCTTACAGACATAATGGAAATAAACTAGCTCGGGCGATGGTAGCTTATCTCAGAGAAGAGATGTGGCGGCTACATGCCTTTGAACTCTGTTACAATGAGGCTCAAGGAAATTTTTATTATTGAACAACATGGGAAAACCATAAACAACCAAAACCCTAATCCCAAGAGATGGAATGGCAAGAGTTTGTGGGCCTCGTTGTGGTTATTTGGGCAACGAAATTCTCAGGGTCGTAACTTGGTCATATTATCTCCGTTTGGTGCATACGATATATCGTCGAAAATATCTCTCCAAGTACTACATGATCCACAGGCCCTTTTTGGGCACATGGTTATGGCTAAGAGCTTGTTGCGGACCTCAAAAAAACGCCATTTAGGGGGTCAAAATTGCTCCAGAAGTTTAGGACCCGAAAAACAACAAAAAATAGTAAATGCTGCTATAAATAATGAAACTGATGAAATCGACTGGAGGTCTAGGTGGAATAGGTGGGTGGGCACCAATATCCACCTAGATCATTCATCCCCACTTAGTAAGAAATGGTCACTATTATGTGCAGAGCCTCCATGAGGTGAGGAAATTTCTATTGAATCTGGTCCTTTGTGAACCACTTGCCCTGGTGAAGGAGTTGGCCTGCTTTGACAACTTGATATAGTTGGATCCTCTGCTGGTGGGTGTTATTGATCTATGTGTCGATGATACGATCAATTTTGGCATGTTCTATGCAATCTGGGTTTAACTCGGTTGGTGTGAGTTGTTCTGCAATGTCGGATGTGTCCAACAATGGTGGAAACTAGGGCCGAAGGTGGTCCAAAATGAACACTTGGTGCATACCAAGGAATGGTGGAATATTGAACTTGAAGGCATTGTCCCCTACAACCTTGGTGATGGTATATGGCCCATATCTGAGCAGGCGAAGCTTGCGGTGGGGCCCATCGAGGCGCTTCTTCTGCAAATGTAGCCAAACTTTGTTGCCCACCTGAAACTTGTGCAACACCTGATGTTGATCATGTCGCTGCTTGTAGTTAGCATTGGCTTTGTCCAATATGTCATGGACTTGTTAGCATATGTGTTGAATTCGCTCAATGAAGTTGTTATCCTTGTCGGCTTCAGACTGGACATCGGTCAAATCTACTTGAGTAGCTACAAATGGTATGGCCATATCAATGGGACATAGTAGCTGGAATCCCAAGCCCACCTGAAAGGGGTTATGGCCAGTTGAGTTGTGGAGAGCTCAGTTATAACTGTATTGGAAATAGGGGAGGCTTTATTCCCATCTGTGTGGGTGCTTTGAGTTGTACATTCACAATGTGTACGATCATCTTGTTGATGACCTCTGTTTGGCCATCAGTTTGGGGGTGGAAAGTTGTGGAATTAGTGAGATTGGTGTCCAACATCGACTAGAGACTTAAGAAAAATTTATTGAGGACCCTGCTATCCTGATCTGAGATAAATAGTGGGATCCCAAAGTGTACCCACACTCGCTCAAAGAATATTTTAGCAGTGGCTTTTCCTGTGATATTCTTCTTGAAGGATGTCATAATGGCCATCTTAGAGAATCAGTCGATGACCACAAAAAACAGTCATTTCCATGCTTGGTAAAAGGAAGGCCCAACATGTAATCCATGGAGATTGATTCCCACGGTTGACTAGGGATAGGCAGTGGAGTAAATAGGCCTTGCTTCTTGATGGTCAATTTGGAAATGGCGCATGTAGTGAAGGATTTGATGTACTTACCAACATCATGTCGAAGGTTTGGCCAATAGAAATACTTCTATAGTACTGCCACTATTTTTTCGACCTTGAAATGTCCAACGACGCGACTGTAGTGCGCTTCCCAAATCATCTTAGAATGCTCGCTTGAAGGAACACAAAGTTTTCCCAAGTGGCATAACGGTGCATCTTGGAGGTGAAAATATGGAACTTGCTTACCCTCTAGGAGTGTCTGGTATGTCTTGCTGAATTTTGGATCACTTTTGTATAGATGCTTCCAACCTGAAGTCTCGTGTCCACAATAGTCCAAAACAGTGGTTAGCGCCATGATCAGAGGTAAGCTGAGGAAGGCTGCAACATTATTTGGGTTTCCCTTCTTGTACTTGATGTTCAAGTGGAACTGTTGCAAGTATGTGGACCATTTTTGATGGCGATCGTTCTACAAATTCCCTTGTGTATGTATGAACTGCAGGGGTCGGTGATCTGTGTGGATGACACTTTCCTTCCCCAAAAAGTAATGCTCCATTGTCATCATGCATGCATAATGGAATACATTTCTTTTTTATATGTGGGATACTTTCGGATTGTGTCTGAAAATGTCTCACCATGATATGCCACTGGATGCCCCTGTTGAGTAAGTATTGCCCCAATAGCATAGTCAAAGGCATATGTCTCGATCTCAAATGGTTGCTGCAAGTCTGGTAATGTGATCACTGGTGCAGAGCAAAGGCGATGCTTCAACTCTGCAAACTCCTTCTGCTGAGATTAAAACCAAAATAATTTTTCTTTCACTCCTCCCTTGGTGATTTCACTCAAAGGGCAAGTGATATGAGAGAACCCCAACACAAAACTACGGTAGAAATTGGAAAGACCCAAAAATTCGCAGAGCTATGTTAGAGTGGTTGGGGTTGGGTAATCCCGAATGACTTGGATCTTGGTTGGGTCCACATGCACCCCCTGCTCATCAATAATATATCCTAGATAACTCCAATGAGTCAGTAATTCCATCCCCAAATCATGGTGGATGGGTAGTTGAAAATATGTGAGAAACGCAGTAGTGAGGGCGCTAAAGGTTCCATGCGAAGCAGAAGGCTGCTCCACATATCGTTTCACGGTAGGTCCGGTTAGGGTGCGTTGAAACAGTCTCAGTCGAATAGTATCATCAATAATACTATTGGACGAACACCATAGGTGGAAAGGAATAATATGATTTCCAGGGTCTTCCACTTGCTTCCCTTCGAATTTTGGAATGTTTTAGGGGAGCTTCATGGGCATGGGGGGCCAATTTGGGTTATGTGCAATGGGGTCGTTAGTTAGCTTCGATAGGTTTGGGAGGTTTAATGATGCTAAAAAAGGTAACTGAGTGTTGACTGCCACTGTGTATTGTGGAAACACATGAATCTGAGTGTGATGATGTATGGGGGATGTCTAGGGAATATTGCCCCATGATGTACCCTTCTTTGTGTTCTACTAACCCCCCGAAGGGGTAGCGCTCCTCTGCCCTCTTGGGGTTGTGGGAGGAGTTGTGTGTGGTGACCCTGTTGAGGTTTCCATCGGTGTGGTGTTGGGTGACCCTTGGGGGTTTCCAACTAAAGATTCCTCAAAAAAGGATGATCCAATAATGGTGGCAGTGTGTTGTCTTTGACGTATAAATGACGAAAGACCTGGAACTCTTCCCTCTAGTGGGGGGAATTCCAAAAAGCGTTTAGATCGACGAGGTCTCGTTGGGTCCGTTATGGTGTCGAGTCGGTTAATTTTGGAAATATTTTTTAGTTTTCTGAGAGGAGGGAGATTATTACCAAAGAAAATATGATCACACACATAAAAAAAGTGAAAAATAAAAAGCAAGTTTTTCCTTTATATTAATTCTATGAGATCAAGCAAGCAAAAAATATGGTTTTGGTTGTTTTGCGTATGATACTCAAAAATCCTAAAAATACCCAATCGTCATCACACTCTCAAATGTAACTGGGCCTTGCAAAGATATCTTCTTATGGGTATAAGGGCTAACGTCCTGAAAGAACTGACAACGCCTTCCAAAAGTTTAAAAATCGACCAAGGTAAAGGTATGAGGATCTAGTGTTGCTTGCACCATCGCCTATAGGGAAGGATGCCCTATATTTGGCTACTAAAGTACCATTGTCCCACGTGAGCTTTCAAGTTTTGAACTTCTTGGTATTCAACTACCAGTACTGAGCACTAGATGGTTCAGGTAGCCCCAAATAGTACTGCACGAACTGGGCCTAAGCTTAACCCCCTCTCAAACGGGTCTTTGTAGCGCTCAGGAATTCTGTTCCATGGGTGGATAGATGGATTTTAAGCTCCCTAAAACGTCAAAATATATGTTTCAAAATGTAGAATGACCATGGTGGATTATTGGATGCTTACCCTCGATGGTCCTAACCTAAACTATAATTTCTTTTGTGGCACCTGTCAGGAGAATTTAGTGAGTTCAATTAGTGGTTAGTTTTAGAGAGTCTTAATTTTCTTAAGGTGTGCCTTGGTGAAGCAATTGTAAGAAGAGAACAAAGGTCCCAACACACTGGGTTCCTTTTGGTCCAGTCCTTACCAATGCTTCATGTGTACTTTGGAGTGTACAATCACAAATGTTATAAGATATGGATATGTAGTGATCCTTTACAATTATTCTTTAATTAAACTATGTGTGATTGTTCCTTGCAGAAAATAAACAATGTGCGGATGACAGGCCACTTACACTTTGCCTAGTTAGACTAAGTTTTGCACTATAGGGGGATAAAAAATTATCTTAAGAAAACTTTCATATGCGTACCTAGGCTCACCTAGAGGTGCAAGGGTGGTAGGTATTACTTGCCTTCTTTTCGATATTTTGGTCCTGGTCCTGAATCCCAATGCATTAAATTGGACTAAACTAATGCAAAAAATTTGAAACAACAAAAAATTGCTAAAGATGTGTGTATGTATGGGCCACTTATTTTCGCTAATTATCCTATGTGTTGGTGTATTTTACCTGTATATAGTTTTTTCATATAGCATTTGTGGATTGAAGGCCCACTTACTCACCCCTACTTAAACTATGTGTGACTTGCGATGATAAAAAATAGAATTAAAACAAAATATTTGCTATGTTAAACTTTAGCAAAAAGTGTCCTAACCAGTCATGAAACACCAAAACACGGTGATGGAAAATTTCTTATGGGTTTCGAATCACCTTACAACTGCTAAAAATAAGAAAAATAAGTGAAAATTGTGTTCACTGTCTTCTGCGCGGCTTATTGTCGCAAATGCGTGCGATTCACCTGTTTGTCTAGGCTGAATGCGCATGGATTTATAGTGTCCGAAAACTCCACCTTCTCTGAGCCAAATTCCTCACTGAGGGCGACTGAAAAGTGATGAGGGGAAGCAAGAGTGATCTTGGAGCAAGTCTAGGCAAGAGAGAGGACCTGCAATCAACAACCACTAACTTAAAAGAAAGAAAGAAGTGGAGTCGCCATTCCTGTTGTAGTGTATTCGACGCATGGGTGGACGAAATACATTGTGCTTGATAGGGGAGGCTGCGTTCCTACAAGCAAGTAACAGGTCAATTGGTTTGTTACATTGTTAGTGGAACAAAATAACATGTATTAAACTAAGTAAAGAACATAACATGCTACAATAAAGAAGAAACAAGAAACAAAATACTCATGTACAATAACAAGCTTAATTGAGTCAAGCACACTAATAATTCAAATGGAGAACTCTCTCCCTTTTATTAGTTGTTGATGTTATAAGAGAATAAGATGTTAAATCACTTGCAATGAATCGTTAGAGATATGGAGCTCTAATATTCAAGGCAATGGGGTCTCTTCCCTTTAAGCTTCTTATAAGCCTCTCTCTCTCCTCGACAAATGGTATAATAGCGGACACTTGGTGAACTTATTCTCTTGGATTGAGGTGTTGGGTGTCTAACAACTAAATCCTTCCACTCTTTGATGTTTGGACAACACAATGTTGGTTTTCTCTCAAGCAATTTGGCCAACATAACAATGTGTTCTCATGTTCCTCTTCCCATGGCAGTCTTTTATAGGCAAATTTCAAATTTTCCCTCCCTCTCTTGGTGCAAGATGGATGTTGACACAAGAGTGGGAGGTTGATTCCTTTGTGTGATGTATTAAGGCCTTAAGGTGGCTCCAAGGCGGCTATACTTGGTTGGATTGAGTAGTTATCTTATTCTTCAAGTGTGCCAAGTGGTCCCGGATGGTGACTTTATGCATACCCAGGACTGTGCGACTATTTGAGGGATAACCGCGATGATATTCGATGCTATTGATCATAATTTGGATCAGGGCTTAAAATTAACTAAAAATTGACAGTGCTCGAAATTGTTTCGAACCTAAACGAAAGGATATAGTTCGTCGCCAGGATTCTGGCGCAACTCGTTTCATCAAAATCCGAGTTCATATGACTGAGTTATCGTCTGCTGTTCATTTTCCAAAATAGGTAAAAAAGGAGCAGAACTGGTACAGTGATGATGTGGCAGGTACAGTAGCATTGCAGGAAATATTATCCATATTGCAGCTAGTGGCACTATGACAAGTGTCATCTTCAGATTCGCCAGATGGGTTAAGTAAAGAGAGAAATATTCCAATGGCCTCCAATTCTTCCTAAGTTGGAATTTGATTTTTTTTTTAGTGTTGGAGTATAACCCAACTAGAGGGCGCCACGTGTCCTCTCTAGTGGGTTGTCTCCTAACCTATAGGGGTCGAATTATTTGATTGGAAATTTAAGTTTCATGGTGGAATTAAGTTGATATATATATATATATATATATATATATATATATTATAAGGTTTAAAAACCCACCAAACTTGGCAGACTTAACCAGATTTAAAATGCTGCTAACTAACACTGGCAGAGGTTAAATTGGAGGTAGAGTCAACAAGTTGGTGGAGGATCTTTATTACAACTTTGTGTAAAATAATATGGTGGAGTGGGGGGTCGAACCCCTGACCTCACGCCCACTGTCGCACGCCTATACTGTCTCTCCTACCGGGTCATCCTTACCACCTATGCTCTCCGCGCAAATTTGAAGTTAAGTCACCTGACCATTGGGGGTTGGAGGGGGCCAGCCCCACGGGCCAACCCCCTCCCCATGTGGCCATAGACCCAGATCCATGTGCTAAGACAACGTTGGCAGTGTTGGGGTTCCCATGTTTTGGCCAGATTGGCAAGACCAAAAGATGAGACAACATCAGAACCACTTTTAGAACTCAGGATCTAGCCCTCCTGGGTCCAAAGAGGGATCTCTCTATATAAGCAAAGGTTTTATGTCTTTGAAGCTCAAAAGTTAAGATGTTAGGCTAGTTATAGGCGCAAGGTTTGTTTGTTTGATGTTTGTTTGGTTGGTTGTTGGGAATCAGGAAAGAAGGGTTCAGTATAAGACAAGGCTTAACAAAGAGGATTCTAGGCAAAGGAGAGATAAATTTAGGGAACATTCAAGGCCATTGGGCAATGGAGTCAGGAAAGGGTTTACTCGTTGTTCAATATGTAGGCTTTCAGTTGGGCTAGTCATCTAAAGCATTGGATCTTAAAAATGATAGTATGGCACGAAAGGTAAGAGGGAAGGTGAAAGCAAGGAAACCTCCAAGGTGACCCTTCAGAACTCAGGTCCAGGGATAGGACATGCCATTGAACACCTGTGATCCGAAATCTAAAAGGCTAACTCTTCAGACAAGGAACATTCAAGATTTAGGACAAAAAGTTGAAAACCTGAGATCAGAGAGAGACTTTGAACTCTCAATGCTTCGGCCTCCAGCTTGAGGGATCTTAGAAGGGTTCAATTAATTGAAAAGGATCCTAGTGAGACATAGATGGAGTTCTAGACCTCCCAGTGTTCCCAATTCATTCAATTGAATCCTAACAAGAACATCTAAAGACAGATTTCATTAATTCAAACATCAGCTAGCGATATATCAGACCACTACACTGGTTAAATTAGCTTGAAATCAGTCCTCAGATAACACATACAGTAGAAAAAATTGAAGGCAAGGAGAGCAGAAACATTGGGTACCTAAAAAGGGTAAATCTTATTCCAGATTTCTGATGCGAGCCAGTAGAAATGAAATGAAATGAACTGCAAGTTAAAAACAAATACAGAGATAGAAAAACATCACCGCTGCTTTAAATCAGGATCCAAAGAAATGTGCTTGTCATATTAAAAAGCAACACCAGTCAAGTACAACATTACCAATAGCTTGATATTCAGTCTGAAAAAATCTTCCTCAGCCTATCTTACAACTTTACACAGAGAACATGTCCCAAGAGAAAACAACTTGAAATTCGCAGATAGCCGATCAACAACCTTTACAATGAGTTCCTTCATGAATTTTATAGCTGAAGAGAGCGAAGGAGGTAGGTGAAAAACTAAATGAAGCATTAAAACTCAGAAAGGAAAGAGGGCCGAAGCCCATTCTGTTTACGTTCTGTGCATTTATCTATGGCACTCTTTGGGTGAAAGAGTGGTCTTCTCCAGGCTTTCATTTATTCCGGTATGCCTCTGATGTACTTTGGATGCAGTAGTCTGTAGTAATTTTGGTGAATAAAAAAAAAGGTAAATAAATGACTGTGAAGTCTGCCATACTGCATAACAAATGCTTTGGTAGCTTAGGACTGTTGTCAGGGCTGAATTTCCCTAGGGACAAGAAATAGCATGCAGACAGTATGGGCACTTTTTCCTTTTATGGAAGAACATTCTGCTGATTTCAAAACCCTGCTAATATGGTTTTCTGTGCATTGGACCTTCTGAGCGATCCACAGGGTCTTCGATTCTGGTACCTTGCCTTTGAATAATTGGATTAAGGCTTAATATTTTCAATGATGTGCATAAGAACTCCCTAACTCTGTACTGATACTCTTTGCCGCTTCAAACTGTCTCTGTTAGTGAAAAATCGAGCTTTGGTGGCGCTGGAAGGGTTTTGTACAGTTAAACTTTGTATTTTTAATGAAAATCATGCTCCAGTACCTTCCCAGGCTCTTCTCTGTGGTATCAGGCTCTGATCCTCGTTTTCACTGAGCTCTACTGTAACGGTGCTTGTGAATCATGGCAGCTTTCCGCCTGCTTGTAACCCTGCAAAACACAAAAACGTGTTAAGAAAACCATGCATGGGGACGATGGATGCAGAGGGAACGATGAGAATGACCGTGTAGACTGGTGAGATGGCGGAATAGTGCAGGATCATGGTGGAAAATGCAGCACATAGTGGAAGATGGTCACGGTGAAAGTTGGCGGAATGCAGAAGATTTAAATGCGAAGACTTGACACTTTGACCTTCGAACAAAATGGTGACGAAAACACGTGAAATGGTGACGTGGAGGAACATGCAGTTAATGGCGGGCGTGCATTGAATCTGGACCGTTCGATCTCATGGGGAGATCGACGGTTGAGAATGTGTCGGAGGGCGACAGATGGTGGGCTAGGGGTTCTTTGCCTTGGGCTAACTCCCTCGCATCTTCGGGGAGCGACTACCGTCGGATGGCCCACCCTAGATCGGACGGTGTACAACCATATCGCGCCGGATCTGCGGACGGATGTTAACGCACGATGGGGGGGCAGTTTTCAAATAGTGCTCGAGACACGCGTCAGGCGGTGAGTGGAATCGCTGTCAAATGGAAAAATACCGCTCACCCTCGAAACGCGGTGCGATAGATATTGCCGGTTTCTGAATAGTGGATGTTGCGGGGACCACCGGGGCGGATAAACTCCGAGCCGTTGATTGCAGAGAAATGAATGGTGGATGTGTGATCAGGGCGGTGAAAGGGGCGGGCGGCAGACGCTATGGAGCTCGCGACGACTGTCCGATCGGTGTAGATCGACGACTCAAGACTTTCCCGATACATATTTGCGATAAGCGTCTTCTACCTTGGCGCCTAGTTTTAGCGCCCAGGTCACATGGTGGAAAAGGTTAAGGGGGCTGGCCGAAAGGGGCTGGGCCTTAATATAAGGTTGAAAGTGGGTTTTTGAACCCATTTAACGCTTTTTAAGGCTAGGAAAAGGTAACGATAGAGGGAATAAGGGGAAAATAGGCCAAACAAGGGGTATGTGTAGGATTTATAGGGGATTTTGGGAGGATTTAGAGGGTAAGAGGGGAATTTTTTTTTTTTAACTGAAACGGTTAATTTTATTGATATGGAGGGTTGGCCAAAGCCAAATCAAGAATTACAATTCCCTGCATCAAGCATTACAAATCTCTGATTTAACTTGGGCGCCTTGTTAGGGGATGATTGCCATGTTCACTGTACCTGCATTTATGCTGATCATGCTCTTTTCTAGAGTGCATCCTATATTTGCCAGACTATCAGCTTCTGTGTTTAATTCTCTGAGTATATGATAGAATTGAGCTGAGGGGAAATCCTTCAGAAGTCTGTTCACTCTTGCAAGCTGTTTATTTAACACTGGATCTTTGAGCCCTTTTTTGTTTATTAGAGATTTTATCAACAACTCAGAATCTCCAAAGACAATAATTTCACTTGGGTTCTCTTTCCTGACCAGTTGACAGGCCTTTAAAAGACTGAGGATTTCAGCCTGGTTATTGGTTTTTATCCCAAGTCCCCAGCTGAAGTCCTCTTTTTTCCCATTCGGAAAATAAACGACCCCTCCGGCTCCTGACCTGCCTGGGTTGCCTTTTGAAGCTCCATCAAAGAAAATAGTGCATTTTCCTTGTGTTTTCCACCACTTCTTAAATCTGTCCGGAGTGTCTCGGATCTGCCATTTTCCTTTGAAGTCTGGACGTGTGATTGTTGAAGATCTGAGCGTGAGGGTGAAGCCTTCCAACCAAGCCTTTTCTTCAGTTCGAAGGGAACTGTCATCTTTGACTGTGGACTGTCTCAGGGTTTCTAAAAGAAGCTTCTTGGCCTGGTTCGCTATGGTATCTGCAGTTATTTCTTTTTGATTGAAAATAGTTTCGTTCCGGGCAAGCCACAGCTTCCAACATACATATTTTGGTGCTGCATTCCATACCTTATGCCAAAGTGATTTGTCTGCAATGTTGAAGGGATATCGGGCTTTCCAAGACGAATACATGTCTATGATTGAGCAGTGAGCAGGAATTCTCACGTTCAGACCTGTCAAGAAGATAGACCAGGCCTTCTGTGCAAGCTCACAATCAATGAGTAAATGATCAGAGGTTTCCAGAGCCTTTTTGCAGAGAACACATCGGTGGGGGCCAGCTATGTTTCTTCTGCACAGATTTTCACCAGTAAGGATTTTATTATGAAACAAAGTCCAAAAAAAGAAGTTGATCTTGGGCAGACTGAAATGTTCCCAGATCTGTTTCCACACAATTTCTGAGTGCTGAGAGTCCTTTTTTCCTTGTAGCTGCAAGTATCCCTGTCTGGCTGTATAAACCCCGGTCTTTCCCCAACCCCATGAGTCTTCCTCATCCTTGTGCACAGGG
This sequence comes from Pinus albicaulis, assembly GCA_034641835.2. Lineage (NCBI taxonomy): Eukaryota > Viridiplantae > Streptophyta > Pinopsida > Pinales > Pinaceae > Pinus > Pinus albicaulis. The sequence goes on along the minus strand of CM076575.1, from coordinate 1,823,769,779 downwards.
GTAAATTCTGTAATTGCAGCAATAAAAATGTTTAATTGATTATTTAAATGTGATGGAATATTGGGCAAAGACCATCTCTGCCAATTTCCATTTTGATCCCAGTCTGCAATGTCTTCTATTTTCCGAACTCCTTTTGAACTTAGCCATTCTCTTAATTCTGTTATTTCATTATTGGCTTCAAGAGCAGGTTGGCCCATGATTCGATCTCTCCACAGCGAAATACTTTTACCATTTCCTAGGATTTTGTACAGGTGTGTTCTGAAGAAGGTGATTGCTTTGGTGCAGAGCTTCCAGGCCTGCGTTCCTCTAGCAGAATTCTCTGGATTAAAGGTGGTGATCGAATGATTATTAAGATATTTGTACTTAAGAATCTGGCTGACAGGGTGGAAGGGTTCGTTTATCAGCTGCCACAACAGCTTGCACCCCAATGCTAAGTTGGCATTCTGGGGGTCACGTATTTGAAGACCACCTTCAGCTAAGGGGCGCAGGACTGTTTCCCAGTTAATTAAATGGAACCGGTTACTGTTACCTCGTCCGCCATTCCATAAAAAATTCCTCATGAGACAAGTAATGCGATCCGCTATTTGTCTTGGGGCCATCAGCAATGCGGATTGGAATGTTGGCAACGCTGAGAGTACTGTTCGAAGAAGGGTGAGCTTGCCTCCAGTTGAAAGCCAGAAGCCGCCCCAAGCTTTAATCTTTTTCTTGAATTTAGAGATCACCTCCTCCCACATATGATTTCGATTGGACAACGATAATGGAAGGCCGAGATACTTTATTTTCTCCCAAGCAGCGTGTCCATTGAATCCCAAGACATTTGCAATCCTGTCTATTGAATGTTGATCTGTGTTCCATTCGTAAACGGCGCTCTTCCTTTCGCTGATCAGCGCACCAGAAACGTTGCAGAACATTTGGAGAGTGGACTTGAAATTGTTGGCAATTCTCAAGGATGCACCCCCTAACAGAAGTGAATCGTCAGCGAATAGTGCGTGGTTCACTGGAGCAATACCCTGTTCTATTCTTATCCCAGGAAGGTTGCCTGTTTGTTTCTCATGAGTTAGCTTTCTGCTCAATGACTCAGCCATCAGTATGTAAAGAAAGGGAGAGAGAGGGCAGCCCTGCCTCAATCCCCTGGTGGCTAAGAAAAAATCAGTTGGTCTTCCATTCACCATTGGGGCGGTCCAAACATTCTCAATGCAGGCTTTGATGATGTTTATGAAATCCTGTCTGAATCCAAAAGCAGCAAGCACTCTATACAGAAAAGAGCGATTTACTCTATCAAATGCGTTGCACATGTCAAGTTTTATAATCATACCTGGTTCTTTCCGAGCGTGGCTGGAGTGGAGGGCTTCTTGGACTTGTATAACATTGTCCAGGATCTGTCTGCCTTGAACAAATCCCCCTTGAGCCGGAGAGATGAGTTTTTGAAGAAGTGGCTTAATTCTATTGGCCAGAAGCTTGGACACGATCTTGTATGAAGTGTTGCAAAGTGAGATTGGTCTATATCGGTCAAAGGAGCCAGGATTTGTTTCCTTAGGGATCAGGGCGAGGAAGGTGGAGTTGATTCCGCCTCCAACTTTCGCCTTTCTCAAGATTCCTCTTATCAATCTGAAGAGGTCATGTTTGATTATCTCCCAACAGATTCTGTAAAAGTGCACTGAGAATCCGTCAGGTCCTGGTGCTTTGTCAGGTTCCATGGACCAGACTATGGAAGTTATCTCTTCTTCTGTGGTTGGGCTTAATAGAGAGTCGTTGTCCTCATTGCTGACCAGATTTGGGATGTTGGAGAGAAGCTCTAAAGCATCCTCCTCATTCCCATTTCCATCTGCACTAAGTAAGTTTTGAAAATGGTTTACTGCCGCCTCTTTAATCTGTGCAAATCCTTTATATACCTGTCCGTTAGAGGAAGTGATTTCTGCAATGTGGTTTCGCGAGAGACGTGCCCTGCACTGTCTATGGAAATAAGTAGTATTTCTATCCCCAGATTTCAACCACAGACTTCGAGACTTTAATCGCCAGTGCTCTTCTTCATTTCTGAAAGAGCTGTAAGTGTTCCTTTGAGCAGCTTTTTCATTGGCTAAATCTGTGGAGGAGAGATCTTTCTCCTCCATTTCCAATTGGAGATCTTCTAACAGTAGAACAGCCTCCTTCCTCTGTCTAGTGGGGGTTTTCATAGATCTCTTTATCCAGTCTTTGAGGGCTTTTTTTGTGTTTTTCATTTTTTGTTCCCAAACATAACTAGGAGATCCAGAGACTTCGATCCACCATGATGTTTGGACTGTTTCAGTAAACCCTTCCATTCCGGCCCAGAGAGGGCTGAAGCGAAATGGGAGGGGTCCCAAATCTTCTTCTTCTTTCAAGCATAGTAGAATCGGTTTATGATCTGATGTAAGCTTTGGGAGGATTTTCGTGAAAACTATTCTATTGCCCATCATTAGCGAGCTGCTGATGAGGAATCTGTCCAACCTGGCTGAAATGTGATTTTCTCCTGTTCTGTTGTTGGTCCAGGTGTATTTGCCTTTCACTGGTTTGTAGTCAACCAAATCCCACTGCTGAATCAGATTTTCCACTGTGTTGATGAAGGGGTCCCTGGCATAGATCCCTCCTCTTTTTTCTTTGGGATCTAGGATTATATTCAGATCGCCTCCTATGACTATATTGGAGAGATTGTTATGTTCTATGTAATCTGAGAGTGACCTCCAGCACTCTCTCTTTTCATCATAATGGACTGGGACATACATGTTAAACAAGGCAAGGGAGAGATTGCTTGCAATGTGGCGCAGTTTGGTATAGATCCAATGTTGGGTCTCTGAGCAATGTTCTAAAGTGAAGGAGTTTTTTGACCAGAATGTGCCTATGCATCCTGCCGAGCCCCTTGCACTGACTGCCTTTCCAGAGTCATATTTCCATTTCATAGAGCTAGTATTTAGAAGGGTTTCCCCTTCTATTTTGGTCTCTTGGAGCATTAGGATGTCCACTGTTTCCAGCTTCAGTAAGTCTTTGACAGCATCGGCCTTATTGGGATTTCCCAGACCCCTGCAGTTCCAAGAGACCATCTGCATCATTTACCACTTGATGGGGTGGGGCCTCCCCCCTTGGGCGCCCTTGGTCTTGTATTTCTCCCGATGGTCATTTCAATGGTGGGTTGACTGCCTAGGGTTTTCTGTCTTTCTGATTCTTCTTCCCTAGTTTCCTTGTTTGTTCTTCTCCCTACTTTTTTGGAGGGCCTTTCAAAGGTTTCTTCATCAGAAGATCCCATATTATCTGGGATTTTCTTCTTGTGTTTAATGATATCAGCATATGAAGGAGAAGGAGAGTTGCTAGGGATCGGATTTGGAGTGTTACCTGGCTCTTCGTTGTCTGCTTTGCTCAGCTGTGGTGGATCATCCTGCTCGAGCTCTGGAGGGTCTGATGCTGGAGCAAGTGATTCGAAGGGGTTTTTATCTGCTGCAATGCTATTTGATTCCCTACTTCCACCATTTTGATGGCTTGAGTCTCCTTGCCCAGTATTGGCAACTGTTTCTCTTGCTCTGCTCTTGTTGTTCTGTCTGCTGCTTGCTGATCTCTTTGCTTGTTTCCACTGTTCACCTTTCTCTTTCTCTGTCATTTCCTCATTTCTTTTTTTGCAATATCTGGCGAAGTGCCCATATTCATGGCAATGCCGACACTTGAAAGGCAGTTGCTCGTAATCGAGCTCTTGAATATGCGTCCAGTCGGCCAGTGATAGTTTGATGGCTTCAGGGAGTCCGACCTCCAGATCAACTTCCACACAGATATGGGCGCAAGAGAACTGATCCTTCCTTGGGGCCTGATCGATGTACCTGCCTAGGGCGTTGCCGATGGATTGTAGCGAGCTCTGGCTCCAGCAGTGAAGAGGAAGATGCGGGAGTCGCACCCAAACGGGAACGGCTGTGGGCACATCTTGTGCAGGGTCGAAATCTGGAGACCATTTATTCAGGTATAACCCTTGGGGGCCCATGAAATATGGCCCGTTTCGAAAGATCAGGCTTCGATCTTCCACACTGTCGAACACGAAGACAAAGAACCCCTTGCCTACAAAGTAACTTTTTATTCCTTCCTTAACCAATGGTGTCCAGTTTCGTCTAACCCAGTCTTCTACTGCTTTCGGGGATGGCCATAGCCCAGTGAACTGACCGATAAGGCCTCTCTCTGCCAAGTTAAGGGCTGATCTGCAAGCGTCTTCCGCCGGGAGGGACACCGTAGGAATATTGTCCAACTTTTTGACAAATTTTTGCTGTGAGACCGAGGGCGGCCTCTTTTCTGATGCAGCAACAAGGGATTTAAAAGCCTCCAGATCAGGAGGCAAGGGGGGATCACCTTCTGTCTCCATTGTCAAAGAGCCAGATCAGAACCGTAGTCCCATGCGCAGAGGCAGAACACCGCGCAGGTGCAAAAACTCACCCGTGGGCAGAAGCCACACGGTCCAAAGCGCCACAGAACGGAGGGGCAACGCCGAGCCCAGTGAAGCGGAGGCCAAGAGTTGTAGAGGCAGCGCGCGCGCGAAAAAATTACTGTAAGAGGGGAATTTTGACAAGGGGGAAAAAAGGGTTAAAATGGGGCATTCTGTAGGGATACAAGGGGCAAATGTAGGCCTTTTGGAGCACAATTTTTTGCAATCAGTGAGACTTTTTGGATGGATACAGCAGTTAGGATCTTTAAAAAGGCAGTGGACACAAAGAGGCTTCAAGGATGAGAGATTTTCATGGGAAATGTATCTCTTGAAGGCTCATAAACAATTTAGCCACCTGTTTGCTTGCCAAAAATTTCATAGGTGGCTAACAGTGGCTCCACATGGGGATGGCTTCTTCCTGAAGGAGTCAAGAATTCAGAAGTGATCTTTGGAGTAGGCCAGGTGCCTTGTTACTTGACCCATTCTGTTCTCTCCTGGATCAACTGCCACAAACTACGAAGACATCAAATCAACAGGATATTCTTCCCAAACAATCTACCTACCCATCCTACAATCCTAACATTTTTTCTTCTAGGTGCATTTGGACTAGCAGACCCTTTTCATCATTTATTTTTATTAAAAAAAAAAAAACCTATTCTAAATCTACCCTTATCACTCCATGAGACCAGATTAAACTGTTGGCCTCATAGTTTCTCTACCTAAACTATATCTGCTAGGATTAGACTGTCTAGCAGATTCCTTCTCTACATTCTACAACATAAATTAAAAAAAAATCAAGCTAGGATTAGACAGTCTATCTTTCTGTGGATCCAAGGCATAAAGACAGTTGCACGTGGACAGAAACTTGAAGAAAATTGCAATCAAAATTTTGAAGGCTTGAAATATGAAGTTTGATGTATCCTTCCTTTCTTTGTGACTCAAGTTTTGAGCTTGTTAGAGTCACTTTCTTTTCTTCATTTCAACTCTGATTTTGGGCTTGTTAGAGCTGATTCTTCTTTCTTCTTTGCTGGTCCAGGTTTTGGGCATGTTGGAACCAGATATCTTTACTTCCTTTGGCTCAAGTTTTGATCATATTAGAGCCAATCTTTTGCACTTCAGAGGTTCATGTTTTGAGCATGTCTGAACCTCTCCTTTCTCTCTATTTTTTGAAACATTTTCTCTTTTTCTTGAAAACAAAACACTGCAATGGTATGTACAATGGAAATGGAAACTGGAAATTGAAATCAGCAGTAGTAGTGTTTGAGCATCCTGCCATTGACAGGACCCCCAAACAGCTCTGTACCATCTAGTTCTTGTAGAAAAAATGCATTCGGACCCATAGTGGCCTGGATGATGTACGGACCTTGCCACAAACTGTCAAACTTGTCGTGCTTTCCTTTGTCCTCTCTCCTTGAGTCCCACTTCAGAACTTTATCTCCAATTTTGAAATCAGGAGCCTTAGCTCTTTTGTCAAATAACTTCTTTATATTTTCTTGAAATCTGATAGCTCTTTTATAGACCTCTTCCCTTGTTTGCTGGAGATGAATGGTTTGGTTTATCCTTCTCACCATACTATCTTCTTCTGTCTGAATTTCTTGGACAAGTTTAATCACTGGAACCCCAAGGCTGGTAGGAAACACTGCTTCTGTTCCATAGACAAGCTGATTTGGTGACATGCCAATGGATTTCTTTGTTGTAAGCCTGTCAGCCCACAGGGCATGCATTAACTTGTTATGCCATGACTTCTTGTTCTCTTCCAACAGCTTTTTGATGATGGTCACTAGGCTATTGTTTGATGATTCAGCTAAACCATTACCTTGTGGGTAATAAGCAGTTGAATGACCGAGTGCTATTCGATACGTGTGACAAAAATTAACCATTTTCTTGGATCCAAAAGCAGCAGCATTATCAGTGATTATTTTCCTTGGGCAGCCAAACCGAGAGAGGATATGACCTCTAGGAACCTAATGATGACTGAATCTGTGGCATTCCTAGTAGGTATGGCCTCTATCCACTTAGTGAAGTAGTTTGTGGCTGTTAAGATCCATTTGTGTTGTGCAGAAGAAGCAGGGTGAATTTCTCCTATGAAATCTAGGCCCCATTGCATAAAGGGACCTTCAACAGTGATGGGTTGTAGAGGTAAGGGGAGGAGCTTTCTTTTGCCTTCAAAAATCTAGCATTTGTGGCAGGAAACTATCATCTTATGGATATCATTGAAGAGTGTAGACCAATAGTAGCCAGCTCTGAGTATTTTGTTCGCAGTGGCTTTCCAGTTCAGTTGGCCTCCACACTCTCCTGCATGGAATTCTTGTTTAATCCTTTCTGCTTCAGATTCAGGCAAACATTTAAGCAATAGGCTATTTGTATTTTTCCAGTATAAGCATTCATCTAATATGCAATAGCTTCTGGATTTTAGTTTGAGGAATCTGGCCTTGGTCTTTGACAGTTCAAGAGGGGCATTGAGGTTTGTGAGCACATAGAGGATGTTAGAATACCATGGAGAGTTTTGAAATTTCTCCTCAACAGTGGGATCGGGAAATCCCTCCTGCTCATCCAAGGCACCTACCATGTTTATGTCAAGGGCCTGCAGATTTGATTCAGCCATTAGTTGAGCTAAGCCCTGACCTTTGATCAGTTTTGTGGGTTTTATCTCAAGGTCATATTCTAAGATTACAACAATCCATTTTCTCCTCTTCCCATTTGGGTCTTAGGACAAGATGTCTTTAACCACTATATTTGGCACATAGGCTATGGTGTGGGAATGCAGTATGTACACCCTAAAGTCTTTCAAGGCCTTAACCAAAGCATAGGTCTGTTTTTCCATTATGTTGTATTTCAAGGGTGCATCTCTGAGTGCTTTGTTGAAGAAAGAAATGGGTTGTTCCATTTCCTCTGGGTTTTTCTGCAGTAGAACTGCAGCCACTGTATGCTCGGAGGCAAATGAAAAAATCAGAAATTCTTTTGAGAAATCAGGGCTGATTAGGACAGGAGCCCGGGTGAGTACAAGTTTAACTAATTCAAAAGATTTCTTAGCTTCAACAGTCCATTTAACTCCTACACCTTTCCTTAACATGTTTTTCATATTCCTAAGGTGTTCAGCTAGATTAGGAATAAACCTCCTTAAGAAGTTAATTTTCCCAATGAAGGACTATAACTCCTTAATGTTTCTTGGGTGTGTGATTTGTAGCATTCCCTCAACTCTTTGTGGATCTATCTTAATCCCCTTCTCAGATATGATGTGGCCAAGAAGCTTACCTTCTTGCAGCCCAAATACAGTCTTTTTAGGATTCAATGATAGACCGAACCTTCTACATTTTTCGAACACTCTTCTCAGATGTTTTAGGTGTTCTTCTTCAGTCTTGGAATAGACTGTTATGTCATCCAGATAGATGACAATGAAGAGCCCTATTTCATCTGAGAAAGCTATATCCATTGTTCTTTGGAAGGTTGCACCAGCGTTCATCAGTCTAAAAGGCATTTTAACATACATAAAGGTGCCCCATGGAGTGGTAAAGGCTGTCTTGAGTTGGTCTTCTGGGATTACTAAAACTTGGTTGTAACCTGAAAAAACCATCTAACAGGGAGATACTTTTTGAGCCTACTACCTTCTGAAGAATGTGTTCCATTTTTGGCAAAGGGTAATTGTCTTTGAGTGAGGCTCTGTTAAGATTCCTGAAATAAATACACAGCCTGATCTCCCCTGTTTTCTTTCTCACAACCACTAGGTTTGAGACCCAATCAGAGAACCTCACAGGCACAATTATGCCTGCCTCATACATCTTCTTAATCTCTTTTTCCACTGCAGGCAATTGTTTTGGGTTTATTCTGCGAAGTTTTTGTTTGAAGGGTTTCTGATTCTCTTTTAAAGGTGTTTCGTGCTTTATGATGTTTGTGTCATAAGCCTTTAAGTCCTCATAGCTCCAAGCAAACACATCAATGAATTCTTTGAACAAGTCAATGTATTTCTTTTTCATGTTTGCAGGCAGGGACTTAGCCAATTTAATCATCTTGGGCTTATCTTCAGTGCCTATGTTGCATTCCTCAACCTCAGAATCTGAGTGTTATATGGTGGGCTTTTTTGCTACATCATCAAAGTCAAAAAGGTCCTCTAAAGGTGCCAGACCTCGAGGTATGTTATTATCTTTGGCCTGCAGCACCTCTACTTCTTCACTATCTGCGTTTTCACATTTTTCGTTTGGATTTCCAATCTGTTCGTTCAAAGTGTTTATTTCTATGTTACAGGGTGGTTTTTCCTCGTCTGAGGACTCTTCACTTAGGCAACTATTGTCAGATCTAGAATCTGAATCAGAAAATTCAAACCCGTCTCTGCCTACCAGGAAATCTTCAATTTGTTTATCGCCCTCAAAGACCTGCCAATATTTTTCATTGTCCGGCACTGCAGGTCTGATTTTGGTCTGAATGATGATCTGTTGGTCGCTGGGAGGCTTGTGATATGAACTAGCCACACAGGCTAATCCATTTGCAATTGTGTTCTGACTCCTAGGGGCAAACACCAGTTCGTATTCTACAAAGGTTTTCAGTATATCCATAGCGTCATTCCTATACGCTCTTAGTCTAGGATGTTTCGTTGTGTATTCACCATTCACCTGTTTAATGATCAGCTCAGAGTCTCCATGCACGGTTATCCTACGGGCTCCTAATTTTTTCAACAGAGTTAAGCCTAGGATCAGAGCCTCATACTCTACGATATTGTTTGTACATTTGAAGTGCAGGTTACATGCATGGCTCTTTGTGTAGTCACTCTCTGTGTTATGTAGCCACACCCCTGCTCCAGTAGTTCTCTTGGTATGTGACCCATTGAAATTCATTTCCCACAGGAGATCATTTTTCGTTTTATCATCGTTTCCTTCCCTAACGTGGGTTTCACTAGTCTATTGTGTCACGGGTTCTGCGTTGTGCTGAGGAAGTTTTCGTTCTTCGTGTGGTATATGAGTTTGTGAGGGGTGACTAACCGGCTGATTGCATTCGATTTCTTGTTTACTTTGAGTTTCGTTTTTGGTGCACTGTCTACGGTTTCCTACATCATTCTTCTCCGAGTCTAGAGTAGCCATTATGTTAAAGTCCATGGGCTCTGTTACATCGTGTGTATCTCTGTTTTTTAATCCTGACTCCTCCAAAGATTCATCATTGCAAAGGATGAAGGAGTCAAGATCCCCGTGTACAAAGTATAAAGGTGAATTTTCAGGTTTTTCGGGGCTACTAACCAGGAATTTCATCTGTGCCTCTCTATACAGTCTTCTAAGTTGGCCAAAGACTGGGATTGTGGCATAGGCCCCATCCATCTGCATTGTACATTGCAGCTTGGCTCCCCATGACCTTGACAACAACATGCCATACTTAGGTGGCACATCTGCCACTACAACATCCATGACCATGCATTTAGCTGGAATCTGGGTTAGGCTTACACATAAATCTTTGATCAGGCCAAGACACTTTACTCTGCTAGAGTCAAATGAATATAGGTCTTTGTAGGGACGGGTTATCTCTAGGCCTAATCTTTCCATAAATATATTAGGCATCAGGTTGTGTGAGGCCCTAGAGTCGTGCATTGCATTGTGAAGGATCTTATCATGGATATTAAGACTGATATAAAAAGGGGGCACTACCCCTTCCTGAAACTTCCCTTCAATATTTGGACCAAACAAAAGGGCTGGTTGATCATCACTCAGGTTGACAGTGTCACTATTTTCACCTAGGTTCAAAGCTTTCAAAATTTGGCCTTTATATACATCCCGAGTGGCCAGCTCAGAGAGTGGGACAAAGATTTTAATTTTTTCAATCTCACTCTCCAAATTGAAAGTGGACTGACTCTTTGGAATGTTCAAATCTGTTTTGTTAGCCACCGCCTTGGTGGAAGAATCAGTGGGCTGATTCTCACTATGTACAGGCTTAGGGACTGTCTTATCAGGAGCACTAACTGCAGTGCTAGTGCTGCTAGTTGGTTGAGTTTGTTTATCAGTGTTTTGATTGTCTTTTTCTTTGTTCTTCCCAGAACTCTCAGCTGCTGATTCGTTACTTTCAGCAGATGCTTTAGAAGATTTCTCAGGCCTTTTCTTGATGGTAATCTCAGAAGCTTTGGGTTTGGAATTATCTAGGCTTTTCTTGCTCCTAATTTCATACTGTTCTCTGACCTGCATGATGGCATTTTCAAATCCAAGTCTGTAATCCTCAGATTCTAATCTTTCCTCATCCCAGCATGAGGATGAGGGTTGATCTTCCTCTGCGGAATAGTTGTGGATTGAATCTTCTATTTCAAACATGTTTATTGTGGCTCCCTCAGACTCTTCTATGATTCCCTCATCTTCATCAAGAAAGTTCTCTTGAAATGGGGGAATAACTTGTTGATCTGATTCTCTTTGTCTATTGGGAGTCGTGTTGTTTCTTCTAAAGTTATGGTTCTGGTTATGGTTTTGATTTCTGTTTTGGTTATTGACTATGACAACCATTTTTTCCACCATTTGCTGTAGCTTTTCCATGTTTTTGGATATGCGATCATAATTGGGGTCAGATGTGGAAGCTACAATGTCATCTCTATATGTTACCCTCTTCTCAGCTCTCAATCTTGCCTTTTTCTCAATCAGATTAGCCTCTACACTCACTGCTCCTTTTTTCATGTCTTCCAATGTGTTGTAATCTCTCTCCCTAAGCTGGTAGGCCATGTCAGCATCAAAGCCTTCAGGATATTTCACTAGAGCCATACCTTGGGGAGGTTTCATATGTGGAGGGAGAGCGTTATAAACACTGTTAAACCTTGTGGAGTAGGCATGGAAACTCTCTCCTACGTTTCTTTTAAGGTTCTTGTATTCTGCTAAGATTTGGAGAGGGTTGGCCTTAACTTCCCATTTGTTTATGAAAATCTGATAAAGCAGGAAGGTCTTGGATACTATTAGGAGGTAGGCCCTTAAACCATTTCTTCATGTCACCTCCTAAGCTCTGGGCAAAGATTCTCATTTTGACTATGTCGTCATCTATCTCCATGTAGTAAAAAGAATCCTCCATCCTGTCCACATGGTGCTGGGCTGTGGTAGACTCTTTTGTAGTGAAGTGTGGGATCTTTGATTGATAATCATTGGGTAAGGGCACTAGAGGCTGGGGTAAAACCAGAGGTGCGTACCAGGCTGCCATGATGATGTTTTGGTGAGGTAAAGGGTTGGCTTGAGCAGCTGGTATATGGATGACAGGGGTACTAGGACCAACAGAAGTCTGTTGGGCAGATCTAGGGTGGCAGAGCCCCAAGTTTTGAATGAAGTGAATATCAGGAGGTGTATATGGCGGGTTTTCCCTGTCCCTAATGTGTTGACCACTATGAGATGGTGAACCGGGAAGCTCAAGGTCTGGCTAGTCTAGAACATTGAATGACCTAGTTCTTGGTAGTCTGTTTGGTAGGTCTAGGTCAAAAGGTGGGACTAGTAGAGCTGTGAAGTCTCCCGGTGCAGAGTTAGCTCTATGTATGTGGCTAGAAATAGTTGGTCTTATAGGTGCAGGAGATCTCTTGAGGATGCTCTCAGGGTTGTCAACTATCTCAGGTGGGTTTGGGTTGGGATAAGCTCTTGTGTGAATGGTTCTTGAAGCCAGAATGCTATTTTCCAACAAAGCAGCTTAACCCTACTTGTTACTTCTATTGTGGCTGATGTTTTTATGGAGGCTGGTCTCCCAGTGGAGTCTTATGTGAACCAAGATAATCAGCAGGCTTACTGATCACCAGTGGAGTCTTTGATCTTTAAGGAACTATGGAGTCACCAGGTGGAGGGTTTAGGATGCTTCTAGGGGTACACTGTCCACCACAGTGTTTATGAGATGTCCCTTTTCAAGGTTATCTTCAAAACACAACAAAATCTAACTAGAGATTGACTGGGAGGGCTTTTACCAAATATGTCACCTCTAAAAGAGTGTGAGATCCGGAGGCTACCTGGCCCTTTCCAGAATCTGTCTAAGAGTGTGGGGGAAACACAACAAATGGTGTAGAAAGTGAATTGCAAATGGAAGTGTTTCACTACCAACCTAACCAAAGTTTCTATGTTTTCTAAGGCTCTTGTGATGTAGTAGGATGGAAAATACTCAGAATTTCCCAGTGGAGTCGCCATTATGTTGGGGTTCCCATGTTTTGGCTAGATTGGCAAGACCAAAATATGAGACAACATCAGAACTGCTTTCAGACCTCAGGATCTAGCCCTCCTGGGTCCAGAGAGGGATCTCTCTATATAAGCAAAGGTTTTATGTCTTTGAAACTAAAAAGTTAAGATGTTAGGCTAGTTATAGGCACAAGGTTTGTTTGATTGGTTGTTGGGAATCAGGAAAGAAGGGTTCAGTATAAGACAAGGCTAAGCAAAGAGGATTCTAGGCAAAGGAGAGATAACTTTAGGGAACATTCAAGGCCATTGGGCAATGGAGTCAGGAAAGGGTTTGCTCGTTGTTCAATATGCAGGCTTTCAGTTGTGCTAGTCATCTAAATCATTGGATCTTAAAAATGATAGTATGGCACAAAAGGTAAGAGGGAAGGTGAAAGCAAGGAAACCTCCAAGGTGACCCTTCAGAACTCAGGTCCAGGGACAGGACATGCCATTGAACACCTATGATCTGAAATCTAAAAGGCTAACTCTTCAGACAAGGAACATTCAAGATTTAGGACACAAAGTTGAAAACCTGAGATCAGAGAGAGACTTTGAACTCTCAATGCTTCGGCCTCCAGCTTGAGGGATCTTAGAAGGGTTCAATTAATTGAAAAGGATCCTAGTGAGACAGAGAAAGATTTCTAGACCTCCTAGTGTTCCCAATTCGTTCAATTGAATCCTAACAAGAACATCTAAAGACATATTTCATTAATTCAAACATCAGCTAGCGATATATTAGACCACTACACTGGTTAAATTAGCTTGAAATCAATCCTCAGATAACACATACAATAGAAAACATTGAAGGCAAGGAGAGCAAAAACATAGGGTACCTAAAAAGGGTAAATCCTATGCCAGATTTCTGATGCGAGCCAGTAGAAATGAAATGAAATGAACTGCAAGTTAAAAACAAATACAGAGATAGAAAAACATCACCTCTGCTTTAAATCAGGATCCAAAGAAATGTGCTTGTCATATTAAAAAGCAACACCAGTCAAGTACAACATTACCAATAGCTTGATATTCAGTCTGAAAACATCTTCCTCAGCCTATCTTACAACTTTACACAGAGAACATGTCCCAAGAGAAAACAACTTGCAATTCGCAAATAGCTGATCAACAACCTTTACAATGAGTTCCTTCATGAATTTTATAGCTGAAGAGAGCGGAGGAGGTAGGTGAAAAACTAAATGAAGCATTAAAACTCAGAAAAGAAAGAGGGCTGAAGCCCATTCTGTTTACATTATGTGCATTTATCTATGGCACTCTTTGAGTGAAAGAGTGGTCTTCTCCAAGCTTCCATTTACTCCGGTATGCCTCTGATGTACTTTGGCTGCAGTACTCTGTAGTACTTATGGTGAATAAACAAAAAGGTAAATAAATGATTGTGAAGTCCGCCATACTGCATAACAAATGCTTTGGTAGCTTAGGACTGTTGTCAGGGCTGAATTTCCTTAGGGACACGAAATAGCATGCAGACAGTATGGGCACTTTGTCCTTTTATGGAAGAACGTTCTGCTGATGTCAAAACCCTGCTAATATGGTTTTCTGTACATTGGACCTTCTGAGCGATCCACGGGGTCTTCGATTCTGGTACCTTGCCTTTGAATAATTGGATTAAGGCTTAATATTTTCAATGATGTGCATAAGAACTCCCTAACTATGTACTGATACTCTTTGCCGCTTCAAATTGTCTCTGTTAGTGAAAAACCGAGCTTTGGTGGTGCTGGAAGGGTTTTGTACAATTAAAATCTGTATTTTTAATGAAAATCACGCCCCAGTACCTTCCCAGGCTCTTCTATGTGGTATCAGGCTCTGATCCTTGTTTTCACTGAGCTCTGTGTCACTGTAACGGTGCCTGTGAATCATGGCGGTTTTCCACTTGCCTGTAACCCTGCAAAACACAAAAACATGTTAAGAAAACCATGCATGGGGAAGATGGATGCAGCGGGGACAATGAGAATGACCGTGTAGATCGGTGAGATGGCGGAATAGTGCAGGATCATGGTGGAAAATGCAGCACATAGTGGAAGATGTTCACGGTGAAAGTTGGCGGAACGCAGAAGATTTAAATGCGAAGACTTGACACTTTGACCTTCGAACAAAATATAAAAGGGACGGATGGACATATGACGAAAACACGTGGAATGGTGACTGGCAGAACATGCAGTTAATGGCAGGCGTGCATTGAATCTGGACCGTTCTATCTCATGGGGAGATCGACGGTTGAGAATGTGTCGGAGGGCGACGGATGGTGGGCCAGGGGTTCTTTGCCTTGGGCTAACTCCCTCGCATCTTCAGGGAGCGACTACCATCGGATGGCCCGCCCCAGATCGGACGGTGTACAACCATATCGCGCCGGATCTATGGACGGACGTTAACGCGCGATCGGGGGGCAGTTTTCAAATAGTGCTCGAGACACATGTCAGGTGGTGAGTGGAATTGCTGTCAAATGGAAAAATACCGCTAACCCTCCAAATGCGGTGCGATAGATACCGCCGGTTTCTGAACAGTGAATGTCGCGGGGACCATCGAGGCATATAAAATCCGGGTCGTTGATTGCAGATAAATGAACGGTGGATGTGTGATCAGGGCGGTGCAAGGGGCAGGTGGCGGACGCTATGGAGCTCACGACGACCATCCAATCGGTGTAGATCAACGGCTCAAGACACTCCCGATACATATTTGCGATAAGCGCCTTCTGCCTTGGCGCCTGATGTTAGCGCCCAGGTCACGTGGTGGAAGAGGCTAAGGGGGCTGGCCGAAAGGGGCTGGGCCTTAATATAAGGTGGAAAGTGGGTTTTTGGGCCCTTTTAACGCTTTTTAAGGCTGGGAAAAGGTAACGATAGAGGGAATAAGGGGAAAATAGGCCTAACAAGGGGTATGTGTAGGATTTATAGGGGATTTTGGGAGGATTTAGAAGGTAAGAGGGGAATTTTGACAAGGGGGAAAAAAGGGTTAAAATGGGGCATTCTGCAGGGATACAAGGGGCAAATGTAGGCCTTTTGGAGCACAATTTTTTACAATCAGTGAGACTTTTTGGATGGATACAGCAGTTAGGATCTTTAAAAAGGTAGTGGACACACAGAGGCTTCAAGGATGAGATATTTTCATGGGAAATGTATCTCTTGAAGGCTCATAAACAATTTAGCCACTTGTTTTCTTGCCAAAAATTTCATAGGTGGCTAACAGGCAAGATTTTTTTTAATGACATTTAATTAACGTTTAAAGCGTGGTTAACCCACAATAAGCCGCATTTAGTGCTAAACACACTTATCTCATTAAACCTGCACTTATCTGCCCATAAAATGTGCTTAGAATTAATTAACCCGAAGTATAAATTGGCGGCATGTTTTGCGGAGCGCTCTTGATTCGACAGAGTTCCACTTGTAGTGGACTTAACTGGCAATCCACCAAATTTAGTGGCAGTTTACTAGGCCTGGAGTAAATGAGGCCTATATTGAGCAATATTCGACCAAATTAAGCTCCGTAAAAGTCATTCTTAGCATTTTGGCATGCTGGGATTCCATTGGAATAGGTTTCAGAGGCAGAGGAGGACTTATTGATATATTTTTTCCCACTTGAATATTTTTTATGCCCAGGGCCACCAGAAGAGGAGGCCATATCAATTGAAGAACCAAAAGAGGCTACTCAGGGGTTTAAGAATGTTCTGAATCCAATGGTAACTTTTGTTTTCTCTTTTGAACACATCTTTAAGGTCAATTTGCAAGTTTTACAAGAAGGGTGTATGGATCAAACAACCATATGAAGCAGTTTTGGTAGCTGTGGATCAAGGAGGAGACCTTATAGGGGTTGTTCTCATTTGAAGAACTGTTGTTGCAGTAGCTATGGTTAGCATGGTTCAGTTATGGTTTTATTTCTTCATTCATTAAGTTTATGAAGATATTTTATGTATGCTTCAGAATGGAATTTGAGTGTATTGTGAGGGCTTTCTAGCACTCATTGGTGAGGTATAGATCATCTCTGTAGGAGATTGTTGTATAGTTGTTATATGTGAGAGCTCTTTGTAGGAGAACATCATCTTGAAGGGGTGATAGCCACATAGTAAGGCAGTATACTGATATGTACCTTTCTTCACCAAATAGAAGAGTGGTATAGTCATGTTGATAGGCCAAGGAGATGTAGCCCAGGCGGGGTGAACTGCTTCATCAAACTTCTTGTCTTATGGTTTGATGTATATGTGTTTTTCAGCTGTTGATGTTGGTGTGTTATTTTTAAGACATTTTAACATTTAAATACTTGAATCAACCTGCTCATTACACATAAAAAAATGCACATAAAAACACATTTTTTATACAGATGAGGGAGCTTGCATAGCATTAACAAATTTGCCCTCATTTCAGATCGGCTATCGAAGAAAAGGCCGCACGGATCGCTTAGGGTCAGTGCTTTCTGTGCGCTATTTGATAAATTTGCCTACTTGACCTTAGGAACAGTTAAAATTTTTAGATCCTGTAATGTATTCCTTCCTTGTAAATCCTTATTTATACCTTCTTCTTGACATTTCCTAATGTATTTTGCTTGTATGATTTTCTAAACAAACAGTAGAATCTTACAGTAGGGAGTAAATCTAGTTATTACAATTTTTCTCTGGGAAGCTCCTGTTACACAAGAGTCAAGCACAAGATCATATCAGACCCGGTGAAGTAATTGTACTTTCTTCATTGGTTATGGTAGAATATTAATACACATTACAAACAGTTCTGAAAGGTACTTGGGGTCACTTGGAAGTAAACCTCATATTTACCATGTTGAGGAGCTTTCAAGGGGATTTATCTTTGTTACTCTTCCCTTGCGTATACGTCGGATCTGCGACTGGTCCCCCAGGTTGAATTGTTATAGTTGGTAACCCTAGTGATCATAATCTTAGGGCTTTTTCCCGAGGTGAAGATAGAGGGAAGGTCTCTACTGTACCTGGAACAGACATTGACTAGACTCACTTGGACCTTTTGGAGGGTAATCTTCACTCGATATGGCATAAGTGGAGTTACTTGCACTAGATTGTTTCATCAAGCAGGTTGTCAGGGTAATTGGGTCCATATGCTCTATCTATATATACTTTTCACCTTGATTTTTGTGACGTTGGATTTCATCACCAACTAGTGATTTCACTGTGAAAAGGTTGTTTGTGTGGTTTGACTCCTAGATTTGATAGTGTGTGTTATTTGGTTTGATTTTACTTTTTACAGGCCTTAGGTGTGGATTGTGAATTTGGATTGTTAATATTGTTAAAATTTTAACCGAAGTTCACTAAAGTTGAATCTAATGGAAAAAATTCTGAAATTTACCAGCCAAGGAACCCCTCTTAACAAGAATCCTAGTCCTTTTCCTTGCTTTGGAAATGTTGGTCCTCCTTATATGGATACATTGTCATTACCTGGATTTACCATAGGTTTAACAATATGGTTGTTTTCAACTTCATTGGCCTCAAATACTCAAATTGTTCCACCTCAACTGAATGCTTCACCTCAACATCACCAACCTCATGCTGACCCTTTACCTTCTTCATCCAACATTTCTTCCTCCCTTTCTTCTTCTTCGCTTGGTAGAATCCTCGATGCTAGTAATCAGGTAGATAAGAAGAAGAATAAAGGGAAGGAGAAGAAGCAATATAATAAATAATTTAACCAACCAACCATGGCTATAAGTATTCGTAATGTTGAGGAAACCTCCAACATGTATCACAAGCCCAAATACCATTGAAATATTTTTAAGGGTTACCACTTCCTTATAAATTGTCTTGGTATTCCTAATGTCTTAGAATTATGGTCAGAAAATTCTTATCAACTTACTATTGATCCATCAACCAGTGATTGTTAGATTTTAAGGAAAAAGGGTAAAGTTAGGTTTCCTTGTAGGTTATGCAAAGGGAGTCATCAAAATCACATTTTCCCTCACATGGATGAAGCCTAAAAATTGTTGGAAACTTACCGCTCAACAACAACTTCCTATTGGTTATCGTAAAATTTCTCCCACCCTACCATCAATTGACTAAGTGATTGATCTAATTCCAAGTACAGTCATTCCCACTCTTCCATTGGAGAGTGAAACACATATCACTCAGGTTGATGAATTGTTAGATGATCAAGTGGTCGAATTGATTTCACGTTTTGTCGATCCCACTCTCCCTATAGAGAGTTAAATTCATACCACTCAAGTTCTTTTTGTTACATCAAATTCTTCTACACAAGGGGGCATTTCACTTGTTTCCATCGAACCCCCTCCAAGTATTGATGCCATTTCCTTTGATCAGAGTATACTAACAAAACCTCGTCTTCCTTCTTCCACACCTTTCCAAATCATTGTGAAGGACTATGATAAGAATGTGCATCAAACAAATGTATATGATGGTGCTTCTCTTAGTATTTTATCCTCAATCTCTTGGCAAGCTTTGGTTTCCCCTCAGCTTGTGCCTATTACGTAGAATATTTTGGCTTTTAACAGAACCATTAGTGAACCTTTAGGGATCCTTCCTAAGTTACCTATTAATATGGAAGGAAAAGATGTCTATATTGATATTATGGTAGTCCAAGGCCCCTTGGATTTTAATTAACTCCTTGGGCGAGACTATGTCTATGCCATGAAAATTGTTGTATCGACACTCTTTCGCATGATGTCTTTCCCTCACAATGGAAGCATTGTGACTATTGACCAACTTTCGTTTGTTGTTATTGATTCGACTACTAGTCATCCGACATCCTTGAATGTTCCTTATATGCAAGTGGTACCCACCCCGCCACGGGTTAATTATGTGGCAACCATTACCATGCATTCAATTAACGATGTAAGTGATCCTCTCACTGTTTGATCAACTTATTTTGATTTATATCCAGTAATTTACATGGTGAACCCTTCAATGGGGACATTTTAAATTGATATTTCTATCCCTATTGAGTCCCTTGACATGCGTTGCTTCCAGAGAATTGTTCTTCCTTCTGATGAAGACCTCTTGGAAGCCATGATCGAGGTGTGTACCTTGGCATGTGTTCCTTCCACTTGGAATCCATGATCTAGGTTCCCTGTGAGGATGGTTGTTTTACTGTGTGAACCTCGTTAAAATATAAAACAATCCCTTGAGGATGGTTCTTTTACTGTATCAACCTCGTTAGAAAATGAAACAGGTTCCCATGAGGATGGTTCTTTTACTGTATCAACCTCGTTAAAAAGTGAAACAGGTTCCCATGAGGATGGTTCTTTTACTATGTCAACCTCGTTAAAAAATGAAATAAGTATTCATGAGGATAGTTCTTTTACTGTGTTAACCTCGTTAAAAAATGAAACAAGTCTTCATGAGGATAGTTCTTTTACTGTGTCAACCTCGTTAAAAAATGAAACAAATCCTCATGAGCATGTAGTTATTTTCCTTTGTTAAGCTCATTAAAAAATGAAACAAATCCTCCCCTGATTAAGTCGAGTCTTTCATCTGATCTCATAAATGAACCTTCATTCCATCCAACTATCAGTAACTAGTAGTCTACTTAGGTGAATGAAATGAAGCTTGGGAACCTTCATTCCATCCAACTATTAGTAACTAGTAGTCTACTTAGGTGAATGAAATGAAGCTTGGGGGACATATGCCCTTGTAGGTTATGCTTGGGGGGATTTGAAACTTATCTCAAGCACAATTTTTTCTTTGTTTCAACCTTGTGTAAAAATGAAACAAACCTATCTCAAGCATATTTTTCCTATGTTTCAAGCTTGTGTAAAAATGAAACCACTCTCAAGCATAGTTTTTCTCTATTTCAAGCTTGTATAAAAATGAAACCTATCTCGAGTCCATTTCGGTTATTATTTTCAAGACATTTTGAACTCATGAAAAACCTGAGATTATTTTGCTATATTTTCATGCTCGTAAAATGTACATGAAAATGTCGAGTTCTTTTCGTCTTTTCTTTCTCGTTAATTAAATTTAAAGTCAGTAATATGAATACACTTTTAAACTTTTTTGGACCTGTTAAAAATTACGAAAAAGTGAAATATGGAGCTGTATTTTAAGCCCTTTTTAGACTCTCTAAACATGAAAAGATTGCCAAGTACTTGACTATTCGAACTCGTAAAAGTAAATGAATAGTATTCTATTCAGTATAAGTTTACCCCTTTTCCAGACTAAATTATACTATTTACGAAAAAATTATATGTTGACTAATCATCTTCAATAGAGTTATATCCTACATTATTTTATTCCTTTTTGGGATTAAGGGACTAAATTTACTAAAAATAACACTATGGAGTTTACTTATGTTTTTCTCTTGACTCCTTAAAACTGAAAAACATTGAGCTTTACTTTCTCTGGTCTCATTAAAAATTACGTTGAAAGAACTGATTGAGTTTTATTTTTGTGTCTTTTCAAACTATTTTAAACATGAATACGACATGGATTTAACCCTACACTAGACTCGTAAAACTAAACAGTGTAGGACTCGTTAATCATGATGAAACCAAACCAATCCTTCCTAGGGTTAATTAAAAATACTTTGGAGGACTCATCCGAAGGATGACCTTACAAGAAAAGCAAGTGTTATCCTCCTCAAGATTGAAAAAAATAAAAAGGTACTTTCCAGTAATGGTGGGGGAAAATTGGGAAGGAACGTTTGTTTTTGTATAACAAAAGGCAGTCTCTCACTCTTGAACATGACACTCCGTCACATTTGTGTCCGGGTTGGGAAATCCATTTGTATCATAGTTAATCGAACCTCATTGAAAGTCTTCATTTGGTTTTGGGTATTATCGTTGAGTCAAATGATTCCAAGTCTATGTGTCATGTCGCTAATATGTTCAAGAGAAGTCCAACCTCAGTCAAAATTACCTTGCAAATAATAACCTTCAATCACATCTGTTATACAGTATTTTGTCACACTCCCTATCTCATGCTATAAGTAGTCAAGCTTTTCCCCAAATGTTTCAAAGTGACAAATGATATTAATGTTTTCACCGTGAAAAAGACGATCAAAGAATCCATGAAGACCAAAAGAGAAATGGCTTGAAGCAATTATGCAAAGAACTTGTGAAAAACCCTATTTTCAGACCCAACACGGTCCCTATAGTTAAACCCTTATGTTTGTCACCTTCACCATGACCTTTGTATAGTGTGCCAACGCGAGAACTCAAGTTAAAAGGCACATTTCTCTTCTTTTAGCAGTTTCTCCAAAAATGGAAGTGAAGTTTCTCCTCCTAGAAGCCTTGAGAACAGAGAGTTGGTAACAATTGAATGAGGGTATGGTCGAGGGCTTCCATTTCAGGCCTTTGATTCTGCAATTAGGGATATTCCCCTTAATATGTGGACCTTATTCCTCCTTTTGTGGATCCCTAACCTCTCCTCCTTCCCTATAAATGAATGCTATGCTTTCCCAAATGGTTGATCAATGTTGGTTTCCAACCTTGTTCTCAGTTGCGCCTAAATGTTTCCATTTTATAAAGGATAAAGGAGTGCTTGAAGGTCTTGGCGAGGTCTTGAAACCCATCCCAAGGTAGCTTCCAACATCAAATCTTAAGTGGTTTTATGCTTCCCTTGTTTCTAATAATAATAGATTATACGTTTGCCTGCCATAAATGTGTAATTGGTTATGCATTTGGTGTGTTACTCTATGATCTTTCACATAGTTTATATTAGGGTAAGTTATTCTATATATGCTTTCGTCGATTTGTTTGATCTTCCTTGCAGGTAAACATCCACAACAACTCTTAAAGGGTTGAACTTGGAAGCGAGAATATTGGGAAATGACACTAACGGGCGTTAGCATCAAAGCAAGGTTGACCATCTGTCTCGTTTTGTATTTTCTAATATAAACTAGGAAGGTTTGCATGTCTTTGCCCAGTTTGTTGCTAGATCCTCTGTTTAGGACTAGAGATATCACTGTTGTCCGCAACAGGGATTGTTTATAAAACAAAATGGTGACTCCATTAGGGAGCCTATAAACCTTTCAATCCTCCTTTCTTGTTTGGTCGTATTGCTTATTTTGGTCAACCCTTCAATGATCCTTGCTTTTGAAGATGTACTCAGAGTAGTTTGTGTTTTAGGGTATCGGGTCTAGACGTTTGCTCAAGCTTTGCTTGTTTTTTCCAAACCTTTCTTGCTCAACGCTTTTTTACCTGAAACAGTCACGCCGTCAACATTGCTTTTGCCAAAAACATTCACGCTTGAACCCCTGGTTCTAATTGTCTACCCACGTTGGACTTTGAATTTGATAATTTTTTGGGTTTCTGCAAAAAATTCTAGTGTGTCCTGATATCGGAGGTCATCCTCCTGCTCTGTGTGCATCAGGTCTTATCTATTTTGTGTCAGTTTCTTTGTGGTGTGTGAAATTCCATACCATACTTGAAGTGGTAAAAGTGAAATTTTGGTTGGGTATTTGATGCTTTGAGTCAATTAAAATTGTTGTTTGTTGCTTGTATGTTTGGAAGGAATACTGATTTTCTATGGATTGAGAATATTATTTCTTTTGAAATCATCAAAGAAATCGATTTTTCATTCATTTAGTTTTCATCTCGAAGTTTACTTTTCGTAAAGTGCATTAGATCACATTACATTGAAAAGTAATTTTGGGATTAATCATTGAACATAGATTACATTTTTTTAGTGAATGAAAACTGAAAGTGCATTGAGTGCATTCTCATTCATCGAAAAGAAATAGAAAGTGAAAAATTCATGTAGGTGGATCTTAGCAAAGTGAAAATCCTTTTAATTTTAAAAGTTTCATTTGGAAAGTGAAAGTGAAAATATCTAGTTAGGAAAGTTTTGTTTGCTGCATTCTTGGGTGTTGCATCATTGTTTGAAACTCTTCCCTTTACTAGATATGTTTCATCGAATGAAAAGCGTAATTTTCTCATATTAGTGGCATTATAGGTGTTCAAGTGACATCGATATTTCAGCCTTAAAATTTAAACGTAAATCAAGATCAAAGTAAAATTTACCTCAATTGACCTAAGGAGAATTTGGAACTTGGCACAAACATTTAGAGGTCTAGGCTAGAGATGTGTTCCAACGTCGTAAAATGTAGGAGTTGTCGCTAACTTCCTATGTTGCATCCCAGGGATGATATCCTGTTCCACGTACGAAAGTATATAGGATTGTTCTCTAGTACTCTCGGTTATATTGGAGGTGCTCCATGTATGAAAGTATATAGGAATGATCTCATCGAATGGTTACACATCAGGTAACACTACTACAAACTTGCACTCCCACGTACAATCGATTTTATTTTGGGAGTCCCCACTAGGTTGCTATCCTGCCATAGGTAACTGAGTCAGCCACCCTGTAAACATGATACACCAAACACAACATTCGAGGAGATTAGCTATCATACTTCTTGGTTTGCCAAGAGGTATTTTGTGGTTCACGGTTGCTTGGTAATTTTTTTTTCCTAGCTTACCGATTTTTGATTTATGTGTTGTTATTTTCTAAAATTATTTCCCATGGAATAACATCTTACCTGTGTATAACTCATTTTTCCTCATTATGATAGTTTATTTTAATTTGGAATTAAGCCCAAAATTTTCACCAACACTCAGCTTATTTTGTGAAAAGACATCGTTGCAGAACCACCAAATCCACGGTCGCGCCATGCGCAAAGTTCACCTTCCACCTCCCCTTCACTTTCTGAAGTTGACAGGTCACCTCAAAGAGTGCAAAGCGAGATTCCTCATATTGTGTCTGAACCTCTTGAGAACCAAGGTGTTTAACTTGGTATTGTTATAAGTATCCAACCCCTTGCATCTCAATCACCTCCTCTAGAGTCAGTTACTTTTTCCCATGCCTCTCCTCCAGATATTCCTGATCCTACCTCAAGGTTCTTACTCTTTCCTGAAAATCCACTCTTTGATCCAGAAGATGACCCTGTCTATTTATCACCTCTGCACCAATATAGTCCTTTTGATACTCCCAACGTTCGTTTGGTCTTCTCCTGGTGTGTCTCACATTCCAGTTCAAGAATTGTTTCTGCCAAACATGGCAACAAATGGTGATGATGCTCCATTTGAGGACACCCCCATAGTAATTCTTTGGAGACATTTGCCGCTCCTACCCCAGAAGTCGATCCTGAAATAATCTTCCCTCTTGAAGGCTTTACTTATGTCTCCTACGATATGGGAAGTGGGTCAACTGCACCCACTGGTCATAGTGTAACTTCGGTCCCACTGGGTTATACTTCTCCTAGTGAATTTGTCTCAGGCGCTTCTGGCGTGACTTCGCTTTATCACAACCCTATATGGTCATCTGGTGTCACTCCTACCACCGGCTCGTTTGATCCAAACATGTCGATACTTACTGCCCAACATACAATAACTATAGGCCAAATGCAGGTTACTCTTGGGAATTTTGTGCCATTGAATCTATCCACGGTAACCGCATTTCCCCCTTTCAATGGTCAACCTACGGGTTAATCTATTCCACAGTCTGGGGGGAAAATCTACTTAAATATTGGTTGAAATGGGAATTATGTGAACTATGGATATTTATCGGGGGCAGGTCAACCCACTGGTGCTATCCCTAACTCAGGTTGAACATAGGTTTCATATGTGTCAAGTTATGTCATATGGGAACCTTTCCGAGGTCCTCAAGTCTCCTCGACTCAAAAACCTTATGTTCAACAACCTCAAATCCCACTATCGGGTGTTTTGACCAATCCAGAAGTGGGTCCCCAAATGTAATATGGTACCAATCCCTTTTTGGGACAATCTGGAACTTATCCTCTCAGACCTAGCACCCCTTACCAATAGCCCCAATAAGGCCCTTACCAACAACTGCAGTAGGGACCTAACCCTCAACTGCAACAGAGACCATACCAACAGTTTCAACATGGACCTAACCCTCAATTGCAACAAGGACCATACCGATAACTACAACATGGTCCTTATAAGCAACTGGAGCAGGGACCTTATGAAAAACTGCAACAAGGTCCTTATCAACAACTACAGAAACGACCTTACCAACAACTGTAGAAAACACCCTTTCAACAACAGTATGGGAAATTTGGTCCATATGGCCAAAACCCACCCCAATGGGGGCAAAACCAATTCCAACAAGCTTGGAATACCCAATTTAGTGCATACCAGAGATCATATACCTCGTATAATCCTCAATTTCCATTTTTGGCAACATTGGAATTATCGGACGTGTCAAGGCTCACGAATGACCCAATACTCCACTCACCGTATTGGCCTCTGGTTCCAACATAAAATCTTGGAGACTATCCTGAGTTTGAAGGAAAGGATGGAGAAGACCCCCAAGCACATGTTATGACTTACCACCCTTGGTGTTCCTCTAACTCTTGGGTCAATGATTCAATCCGATTGCGTCTTTTCTAGTGTACTCCGATGGGTGTAGCCACAAAATGGTACATCAAGCTTCCTCAAGGTACTTTTCAAGACTTCAACTCTTTGGCCATAGATTTTCTTACTCATTTTCAATTGCCTGTCTGGTATGAGACTGGAAATCATCTCCTAATATATTTGGAATAGATGAAGTCCACTCATATCTCTAATCATATTCATGAATGGATATGTAGACGTCGTCTCATTAAATTTGACATTCCAGATCAGATTTTGACCGAATGTTTTACCAAATAATTCATTCCTGCTATTTCCAGAAACATAGCCATGGGTGGCTATGTAAATGAAGAACAAGGCATCAACCATGCCCCGTATTTAGACTGAATATATTCACAATATGGCATGTTGTATGAATTACTACCCGACGCCCTGTAACCTTCAACTAATCCCGTGTCTTCGAGGCCTACAGATTCAAAACCTATCAATGGTATCATTGGATCTGTCAACAATCTAGTAGTATTCCTACTAAAGCTGCAAAATCCAAATCAACTCTTGCTGCAACTCCTGATGTTGGAATTAATTAGAAGAATCCTAGTAAAACCTCAGAGGTAAATGCTGTCAAATCTACCACAACAGACAAATCCTCAAAAGGTACAAAGAAGGGTAAAGGTAAAGCTAAACGAGATATCCCTAAATAGGATTCCCCGAAGTCGTTTGCTGACGATTCATCAAAACGAAAGCCGAAATAACCTTGCCTTTTCTGTGATGAATATCATTACACTAAGGATTTCCCCCATCGTGTTGAAGTAAGTCATCTTCTGAAAGGCACCCCCATGATGCCAGTGGTGCTGAAGGAATGTTTCCCATCCCATCGGACGTAATTGGTAGATAAATCTCATGGTAAAACCTCCGGAAGTTCTCAAGTATTCATGAGTGGCACGAAACCTATCAACATCGCCACCAGATTAAAATATTATCCAACTCATGAGAAATCTGTGGTGGAGAAATATGTCACTGATATACCCTCTTTCTCCACTCCACCCAATTCTGATCCTCTTCATATTGAGATACCTAGCACTTAATCCATAAGCTGACCACCCCCCAAATGCGTTCTTCATAAATTGACTTATAATCTGAATGCACGAGTGGCTCAACATTACAATATTGTAGAAGATTTAGCTCAAGCACCCTCGGCTATGTTGGCTTTCGAAGTCCTGCAAATGTGTACATCACAAAAGAATGCTTTGATATCCACCATAGGAGGAATTGATCCCACATATTCCAATTTGATTACTTTTGATCTTGAAAGCCACATCCCTCGCCTACCACCTCAACTTTATTTTCTCATCCAACTTTTCATTATGGGCAAGACTATACATAGGAATTTTTTTGATGAAGGCGCCCCCATGTGTACCATATATATATATAATCTTGAAAATGCCTCGGCTCTCCTCATCTCAACCGGTACCAAAATACTTTAGAATCTTTCGACGACAGAGGTTTTCGCCCGTATGGTATTCTCAACACCTTACCTATCCATTTAGAAGGTAAAACTATGAATATGGAGGTTGAAGTTGTTGACGAAAATCTCAATTACAAGCTAATGCTTGGACGTAGCTGGACTAACACAATGGTTTGTGTAGTTTCTACTCTATTTCGCATGCTTCACTTTCCCCATCAAGGAACGCTTGTCACGGTAGACCAGCTAGCCTTCTTTTCAGGCGACTTTTTGATTGGAAATGTGCCTTACATTGAGAAATCAACCATACCTAATGGGAGCATTGGAGAGGGTGTTTTCAAATACTCCTCGTTGATGGGAATGTTTTCCCTTCCTCCTCCCAATGTTTCTTTGGTTAATATGATTAGGTCTCATCATGACCCTTGGATCATACCCAACCCTGATCAGATTGACCATTTTGGCGACACTATACCGCTCAACCCTATTGAACAAGCATATCAAGCTATCGTTTTAGCTTTTGCGATTGCATATCAAACCATTGATTGTTTGAATACTGTCCTAGACTTGTATTCACAATACTTTTGGCTTGGTTCTTTGGATTTTGAAAATCCCTAGAGCGAGACTTTCCTGATTGACGAAAGCATCATTGAAGTCATGTCACTTGACGAAACCCCTTGGAATGATACTCATCATCGTTCCTCATTTATTCCAATCCTTGGAGAGATTCCTACCTGTCTAGAGACTCTCGTTTCCCTTGCAATGACTGTTCCTCTTTAGACACCCATATTAGTTCATGAGGTGTTGTCGGAAGGAAACATGGGAAACATTTCAGCAACCATGCCCATTAACATCTCTGCTAAATTAGGGATCGTCGAAAACATTCACATTGGGGCCTCTTGTTCTCCTGATGAGATTTATATTTATACGACCCTTTTCAAATAATTTCATGATGTGTTTGCTTGGTCATATGAAGAAATGCCTGGCATTTATCCAAGTATTATGGAACATGAGATCCCTACCTATCCAAATGTGAGACCTGTTGAACAACGTCTCCATCCGATGCACCCAAGGAAGAAAACTACCATAAAAAGTGAAGTTGAAAAACTTCTCAAAGCTGGTTTTATTTACCCCATACCATTGAAAGATTAGGTTTCCAATATCGTTCCGGTCAGCAATAAACAAGGAAATATCCGTGTTTATGTTGATTATCAAGATATTAATCGATCCTATCCTAAAGATAACTATCCAACTCCCTTTATCGATCAAATCATCGACGAATGTGTTGGGAGTGAGCTCTTTTCCTTTATGGATGGATTTTCTAGATATAACTAGATTAGTATCCTTCCTGCCGATCAACACAAAACCGTATTTATCTGTCCTTGGGGGACATTCGCCTATAAGAACCTTCTGTTTGGCCTCAAGAATGATGGCACTACCTTCCAACGGGCCATGTCTTATTCTTTTCACTATATCAAACAAATCGTTCAACCCTATCTTGATGATTTTCCTGCGCACTCTGCTAAGCGTCATGATCACTCGACTCATTTTCAGGAGATATTTCTGCGATACCGACAATATAATATTCGAGTAAAGCCTCATAAATGTGTCTTTTATGTCGAATTTGAACATATTTTAGGGTTCATAGTAACCAAGAAAGGCATCCAAATTGATCCTCTCAAGGTGGAGGCCATTGTCAATCTTCCCCCTCGATCTTCTTTACATCAACTTCAAAGTTTGCAAGGGAAGGTGAACTTCCTTTGCCGTTTCATTCCAAATTATGCTAAGATTTCCAAGGTTTTTACTTTCTTACTGAGGAAAGGAGTCCCATTTGTTGGGGATGTTGTCACCCAAAAGTCCTTCGATGCATTGAAAACCACCCTCATCAATACAACTTTATTGCATCCCTCGAACTATCATCGCGATTACTTCCTATAATTGGCCACCGCTGACGACACCATTGCTATAGTTCTCTTCCAGGATGATGATAATGGTGATGAAGATGTTATATACTACCTGAGTCACAATCTCTTTGATGTTGGGACTCGGTATGCTCATGTAGAGAAGTTGGCTTTGGAAACGGTTCACACTGTTCAACACTTTCGTCACTATATCCTTTTACACAAAACTACAGTGATATATGAATGCAATCCCATTAATATATTCTGTCTCATCAGTTCTTAGGGAGTAATACTCCTAATGAATAGTTAGCTTGCAGGATTTTGACTTAGAATTTAACAAGGATAAGTCAAAGAAATCACTTGTTTTTTCCGAATTGATTTGCGACCTTCCCATTGCAAACAAAATTGATGCATCTGATGAATTGATTCCATACGAATCTATTTTCCTTATTAGCACCCATGATCCATGGTATGGAGATATTATCATCTATCTCCAAACTCAAACCTTTCGACCAGAGCTATCTCGCTTTGAAAAACGATGAGTCTAATACCAATCCCAACCCTATCACATTTTTGGAGATACTTTATATGGCCTTGGTGTGGATTCTATCCTTTAACGATGCTTAACTCATGAGGAAACTGAGAAAGCTTTGAATGAATGCCATTCCAAAGTTTGTGGTGGTTATATGTCAGGATATGCTACAACTCAGAAGATCCTTCGCGTCAATTAATTCCAGCCTTCAATTTTCAAAGATTGCATTCTTACAGTCCAAAAATGTCATGCTTGCGAGATTTTTAATAGGAAACATCGATCCCCCTTGCTCCCTTACACCCAATTATCACCATTAGCCCATTTTCCAAATTGGGCATTGATTTCATGACATGTAACTCTCGCTTGGCTGGGGGGCATGGGCCATCTCATTGTTGTTGTGGATTATTTCACTAAATGGGCTGAGGCAATGCCTACATACAATGCTGACAATGAAAATGCGGCTCAGTTCCTCTTCAATCATGTTATCACTCGGTTTGGTGTTCCTCAAGCCATAGTCACCAACCATGGATCCCATTTCTAGAACTATATGATGACATAACTTACTGCTAAGTTGGGGCTACGCCACGATAGCTCAAATCCTTATTACCCATAGGCCAATGACAAAGTTTAAGCAATCAACAAAGTTTTAGTTACTATGCTTCAACGAACTGTTGGAATGCACAAAATAAACTGAAATATTACGATATTTTCGACTTTGTGGGCATACCTAGCCGCTATTAAGATAGTGACCGAATTTATGCCTTTTCAATTGGTGTATGGTTTAGAAGCCACTCACCCAATTGAGTGTGAGATTCCTTCATTGAAACTAGCTGTTGAATTGCTCCCTGGTTCTTCACCTTAGGAGGAATGGTTCCTTTAACTAGAACATCTTGATAAGACTCGTCGAATTTCCTCTTTGGTCACCGAGACTCAAAAAAGAAGACTTAAAGCGCAATATCACAAATCTGTGACCCCTCGTGTATATGTTGAAGGTGACTTGGTCCTTTTATATGATCAAGCTAATGATAAATTAGGAATTGGGAAATTCGAACCTATGTGGCACAAACCCTATATTGTTAAACGAGTATTACAAAAGGGTGCCTATGAGTTAGTAGACTATGAAGGGAATCAGCTGAATGAGCCCCACAACAGGCTCTACCTTAAGAAGTATTATTCTTGATTTCACATGGATAGTTTGTATATTAGTGTGCAGTTTTGGTGTGATTTGTTTGCCTTTGTGAAAACTTGTTTTCCCTTACTTACCATGTTTCGCTTGGTTTTTAGATGTCGACGAGCCCTCTTCCTCATATCAGTTTCGCTGATGGTGATTGTTGTAGTACAAAGAATCTGTCTTCTGTTGCCTGGGCACCTTATGCTCCCAATGGTGAGTTAGTGAGTTTACAGGGCATATGTCTAGGTTGTACAACTAACAATGTGGCTGAATATAATGATGTTATCGAAAGCTATTGCTCTTGGTATTAGGGTGTTAGTTTCCAAACTATATTCACAACAAATTGTATTACAATTAAAAATGCATCATTAAGTTAGAAACCCTCATATTTTAAGGATGTATCTACGTGTTCATATCTTGGAAAGACATTTATATTACATCACTTATCAACATATTCCAAGAAAACAAAATACAATAACAAATACACTAAAAAATTATGTTTTAGATAGACATCTGCATAACATGTAAAAGGAAACCATAACATAAATGAACATTAAATAGCATCAAGAAAACATGTATATATGCATACATATTTTTCAAAATGTGTGTTACATGAAAAACAAAAAATATGTATGTTGAGATATATGGCTCATCAGGCCGACATAAATGCAAAATGAAAGATCAGAAACATGTCTATCCACTGAAATGGTGCTCGTGGTAACAAGAAACAACCTTAATGACTCGGCCTAACATCCGACGTAATCAAGCACACACTCCTATAGTATGCCTCTGATATCAGAGAGGTACATCATTAGTGGTCTCGTAATCTGGAATACCTTTGGTCAAGGCACCCATATTTCACTCTATCTCAACCATAGGGTCAGCTCCCTCGACATAAGGAGCATCCTCCAAATAGCAAGACACTCTCCATGTAATTGAAGAAACCCCTGTAGGTATCTTTGGTCTAACATCTGCAAGTTATCATAATTCCAAATCTTATTTCACACATAAAAAAATATTGAAAACTTAAAAAAATTAAAAAAGCAATTCTTACATGAGTCGTTCCATCGTCCTGATGGTGGCAGAGGTAGATCTGGATCTCCTCTGAAATTTGTCCCAATGTAGGCCCAATTATCTATCATGATGATCTACTATCACATCAATCCAAAAAAATCTAGTGGAAAGGACATTTGTTGCCCACCACCATGGCGAGGCATCAACTCTGAAATTTTTCCCAGCGTAGGCCCAATCATCTATCATGATGATTTTATATCGCATTGATCCAAAGAAAGCTGGTGGAAAGGACATTTGTTGCGCGCCACCATGGCGAGGCATCAAGTCACTCCACCTCTGTAGTCGTGGGTCTCTCAGTGCAGGAGGTCCAACCTCTATCCTCTGGTGCTTGAACAATGAAACTTGCTTCAAGAAAAGTGTTACCAAGATTGACCCATAGCCAAACTTCTTAAGTTTTCCCATCTTTCATTTTGTGAGTTAGTTCTTCATGTTGAGAATCAACCCCTCACTCTAGTTGATTACAGTTGGTCCCATACAATTAACCGCGTATTGGAAATAAGACTTGCTATCCTCATGTAAGTCTTGTACCCTAGCCACTCGAACAATAATATTTAGGACAACTCTCAATGCCGGATCTGCAACAATATTAATGTCTATTTTCCCACTTTTTGTTTTGCAAGAGTTCTTACTGCAGTGTCTCGCAATGAGCATGTCAATATTTTCCCCTCTGGCTTGAGAATCAGATAGCTGAACTGGTTGTCCCCTCTTGGAAAAACCAATAATGAAGTAGATGTTAGACACCTCTATATTAAGCTCTTGTTCTCCTATCATGAACATTTTGGCGATCTACATTCCACCAAGTCACCAAAAATTGCAATAAATCCACTTGGGATAGAATCTTAGGGGTCCAGAGAAACTTTAGCAATCCACAGTTATGAAGTGCTCTTATGCATTGTGGATTTTGTGTCACTTCTTGATATTTGGCCTCATGGCCCCTTTCTTCCATTCAATCTCCATTTTTCACCTACAAACATCATTAAACAAAGATTAAATACTATCCATGGAGAAAAATTGGTAAAACAATGGGTCAAAATGGAGGTTTGGTGAAAAACTTAACCCTCGGCACTAGCGCGACTGTGTTAGAATTCCTCTGTGCTAGTCTTGTTGGGCCTAGGGCAATCAACGTGGACCCGATGGGTAAATCCTGCGCTAGCCGCCCAGGAGCCCTATTTTTTCTAGCTCCCCTATGCACCTAATATATAGCTTAAAATGCATGAAAATATAACCAAAATTGTGAGAAAGGAAAGGATGTTACCCGTGAAAAACGACTCAGAAAATGGTCCTCCAGATTGATCGTACCTCGCGCCTAAAGATCAAAGGTAAAAGTGGGTAGAATGCTCTCCAAATTCAGAAATGGTAAAAAGTAAATTTTATTTTGACTTTTTAGTTTATATAAACTTGTGACTTTATTTTTTTACCATTATTTAAATACATGTTTACTTATATTTATATTTTTATTGATCAGAATGACGTTTGTTCACATGTGAAGTAGCAGGTTCGTTACAAATTGGTGACGGTAATTGGTAAACCGACGAGTTTTATTTTATCACTTTTTCAGACTCATGAAAATAAACAAAAAAGAAACTCCCCTTGGAGTCATCTTTAAACTCTTTTTTGACTCTTGAAACATGAAAATATTGTCGAGCACTTGTAATTTCGATCTCGTTAAAGTAAGTGAATTGACGTCGTCTCAGTATAAGTTTAACCCCTTTTCAGGCTGAGATTTACTAACTATGAAAAATGAATTAGTCAAACATGACTAAGAGTCTCTCTTGAATATCGTTTTCTACATTTTTTGATTCAAGGGACTATCTACGAAAAGGGACCTTTGAAGTTTTATTTTCCGCTTCTTTTTCAAACTCCCTAAACATGAAAAAGAAGCTGAGTTACCCCTCCATTGGACTCGTAAAATTTAAATGACGAAGGAATTCTCACCTTGACAAGACCAAGTTACTCCTTCCTAGGGTTTGTTAAAATTACTAGGATGGATTCATTCGAAGGGTGAAATTTTACGCTAAGCATATGGTATCCTCTTCAAGATTGCAATAAAAAATAAAGAGGTACTCCCTAGAAATAATGGGGAAAATAGGAAGTAAATGTATCTTGTGTTCTGTATCAAAGGCAACATGTCGCTCTTAAACATGACACTTATCTCCATCTTGTGTCAGGTTTGTGTCATCCTCTCTTTGTCACTTGTCTTCCTTGGTTTGGGAAATCCATTTGCCTCTCATTCGATCATATCCTATTGTCACCATGACCATTGATCCCACTTTGAGTGAAATGTTGCCAACATCCGGAGTCATGTCGTCGATATT
The DNA here is from genome assembly GCA_034641835.2 of Pinus albicaulis. Lineage (NCBI taxonomy): Eukaryota > Viridiplantae > Streptophyta > Pinopsida > Pinales > Pinaceae > Pinus > Pinus albicaulis. The sequence continues at coordinate 1,823,735,500 of CM076575.1, read as the reverse complement.
TTTAAGAGAAGTCTCGAATGCAAATACAAACCTCTTGTCCCTCATTTGACCTTCTCTGCCACAATCCCGAATCACTCTCATAAAATTTTCAAAATCCTTTGTTTCACATCGAGGATGTGGGAAACATTATGGTCGTCCTTTGACGGATCACTTCCTGTCGACTCTAGCTCATTATCTAGGAAGATTATCTAGAAACCCCCCTTTAGTACCTTGGAGCTTGCATGCCCCAATGGAAGGTTCTTTGTGTTCAACGATAGGGTCACATCATTGGCCTTTGATCGAATGATTCTACGAGTGTTCGAATTCAACTCCATTATCCACACTAGTAGATTGTGCTGTTGTACCTTGAGAACCATTGTCATTATTGGTGGTTTCTCTCGTGCCTGTTAACGGTCTACCTCATTAGATGGTAATCAGGTAGTTTTTTCCATGTTTGACTTCAACACATATATACATGTGGTGAGAATCGTACTCTAGTTGGGTGGAGACAAAAAACCCTTGATTTTCTTTTCTAGATCCAGGCCACGATGTGTTATTCAGTGTTCATGATTGTACACGTGGATGTCTCTATGGTTGCACCCATGCCATAGATTCATAGTCATATTCATGAGGCTTCTCAGTCAGATGGCTATGTCCATACTGTGGGTCCATGTATTGTTTGATCAGAGATGTATTGTTGAGCATATATTAGAGATTTCATATTTGTTTTATTATGTTTGATTTGCAGGCCTCCTGATGGTGGTTTCCTGACTCCTTTCCATGACTTGTAAAGCACTTCAACCATCACTCCTTGTTCTGCTTTCATGCTTAAGGGGCATCTGTTATACAATATTTTGTCGAACTCCCTATCTCATGCCTTGAGAAGTCAAGATTTTCCCCAAATGTTGGAAAGTGACAAACGTTGTTAATGTGTTCACCATGAAAAACATGATCAGAGCATCCATGAAGACCAAAAGAGAAATTACTTTAAGAAATTCTGCAAAAAGCTTGTGACAAAATCTATTTGCAGACCCATCACGGTCCCTATAGTTAAACCCTAGTGCTTGTCACCTTCACCATGACCTGTGTATAACACTTCCAGCGCGAGAATTCAAGTGAAAAAGTGTGATGCTCTTCTTTTAGCAGTTTCTCCAAAAATGGAAGTGAAACTTATACTCCTAGAAGCCTCAAGAATGGAGTATTGGTAACAATTGAATGAGGATAGGGTCGAGGAATCCCATTTTAGGCCTTTGAACCTACAATTAGGGATATTCCCCCTAATATGTGGACCTTCTTCCTCATTTTGTGGATCCTTAAACTCTCCTCCTTCTCTATAAATGGATGATATGATTTCCCCAAATGGTTGATCAATGCTGGTTGCCAAACTTGTGCTCAGTTGTGCCTAAATGCTGCCATTTTCTGAAGGAGAAAGGAGTGATTTAAGCTCTTGGTGAGAAATTGGAAATCCATCTGAAGGTAGCTTCCAACATCATAAATTAAGTGGTTGTATGCTTCCCTTTTTTATAATAATAATACATTATAAGTTTTCCTTCCATAAATGTGTAATTGGTTATGCATTTATTGTGTTACTCTATGATCTTTCACATAGTTTATATTAGAGTAAGTTATCTTATATATGCTTTTGTCGATTTGGTTTGATCTTCCTTGCAGGTAAAAATCCGCGACGACGCTTAAAGGATTGAACTTGGAAGCGAGAAGATTGGGAAACGACACTAACGGGCGTGAGCATCAGAGTGAGGTAGCCCATCTGTCTCGTTTTGTATTTTCTAATATAAACTAAGAAGGTTTGCTTGTATTTGTTCAGTTTGTTGCTAGATCCTCTGTTTAGGCATAGAGAGATCGTTGTTGTACATAATAGGGATTGTTTATACAACAACGTCGGTCATCCCCGAGTCAGTCCTGAATTACTCCAATTTGTTCTTCAAAAATTGACATGAGTTTCCTGTCGTAGGCCCTCCTGTGACATATTGCTTCTTATCGAATTCAACTCATTATCTAAGAAGTTGATAGAGAAACCATTTTCAATACCTTAAGGCCTGCATGCCGTAATACCAGGTTTATCGCTTTTTACAATAGGTTCTCATCATTGACCTTCGATCGAATGATTCTATGAGTGTTCAAATTCAAAACATTTAATCACACTTCATAGATTGTACTTGAGTACCTTGAGAGCCATTGTCATTATTGGTGGTTTCTCTCGCACTTGCTAAAGGATTCACATCATTTACCGGTAATAAGTGGTTTCTACCATGTTCGAATTAAAGACATTCACTCACATGGTTAAAATTGCACTATGGATCAATAGTGATGGATATGAAGACCATGGATCTAGTTTCATCCATCCAGGTTGCATGGAGTTATTAAATATTCATGATTGTAAACATAGATCCATTGATGGCTGCATCGATAGTGTGTCATTTTTTGGCATGGATCTTCAGATGTATTTCCATACTGATTCTTTGAGATACTTGTACTCCGAGTATGGGAATTCCTATCTCAGTGATGCTTATATGAAAGCATGATATGGTAATCCTTGATTGTTTGTTTCAGGTCTTCAACCAATTGGTCATTGATCTGAACCTTTGACATGATAAAGCACTTTAGTCATCAAACATTTTTTCTGGATTTTCACTTTAGGGGGAAATCTATTACACTAAATTTTGTCACCATGAATGTCGATTCAAATCCTTCGCCATCCAATGAAGTATCTCATGTGAATCCCCTATGAATCTTGAAGTAAAACAATACTAGAGACAAAAGGAATTTTGGGTTACACTGCTTAAAAACCCTTTTTGAGCATATGCACAATTTTCTTGAAGAAAACCCACACATGCGCAGTTTCTTCCACTGTAAACTCCGCAAATCTGCACACTTTCTTCTACTATAAATTGGCAAGTTGTTCACACAGGTAAAAATAAAAAAAGCAATCTCTAGAAACTTTCATTGAGGAATCTGTTGTGGGAGAAAGCTCCCTAGGTTCAGGGTTGAGAAACCCAACATATCGAATGGCATCAATCAACAAGAATACATCAATCACACAATCCCAATACATAAACTACTAAAGTTGGGTTAGGAGAAAGTACTTGTAGGTCCTATGTTTGGTGTCGTTCCCGTAGGTTCCAAACCCTTTGCTTCCTCCAAGGCTATAAGACCTGCAACAAAGTTCAGAGAAGCATGTATAAAACAAGTAGTTCAAAGTATGTGCATGATATGAATGTTAGATCATTAAAAATAAATATATAAATCATGAATAATACATTATAAGATCATAATATGAATTATAACATAAGATCATAACATTAAGGAATAAGACAACTTATTAATTGATATTAACAAAAGAATATAGAAGAATACAACCTGATTCGACCACGGCTCCAAGCGAAACCTTCCTCCGGATTTGTCCACCCCAAGCCTCAAAAATCATCTCTCAAGCATATACACATGGATGTCATATAATGGAAGATGAACATCTCTATGAGGAAACAAGGGTTTCCTATAACTAGGAGTGCAGGAGGCACAGGGAAAATCAGACTTGATCGGGGACTAATCGACTATAGTATGCATATCCTATCTCTTCCTCTTACTTAAGGCCTTCCCATGAGGTGTATTTATATCACCCAAAATTAGTTGATTCAGTTAGGCCATGGGCTCCTGTAGGTGGGATTTTGGTGAAACTCGTAAATCCTGCCCCAAAAATAGGATATTATATATTTTTTTCATATTTTAAATTATATACGTGGGTTCTATATGGATGTACCCACGTCTGTACATACTTTTTGAAGGGCAGAGTCGCGTATAAAATTAAAAACATTTTTTTTTAAAAAGTGATCATGTCTAAAGGGAAAAGGCTTCCCAAGGCCATAGAACAGAGCATAAAAACTACAAGAGTGCTAAATGATGCTATAATAGATGCCCCCTAATATATGAGGTCAGAAGGGGTACATGATGGCCGGAATGTATTAAGTGTATCAAGGAATCTGTTAGGTGCCTATATTAGTAGTATAGCCCCTTATTGTTGTTAGTGTAACCCCCTTATGGTTATTATTGTACTCCTGTAACCCCCATATTGTTATTATTGTGCCCTTAAATTATTATTGTTAGGTTGGCTAGGATTACATTGTGGCCCCATGGACTCCTATATATAGAAAGGAGGTTTTGTAATTTGTATCAGCCAAGAATTGTTCATTCATGTAATGTATTGGAGGTTTCCCCCTTGAAGTGACTTATTTCTAAGGCATTGATATCTCTTTTCTTCCATTTTTGGAGCTGGTTTCACAACATTTGGTATCAGAGCTTTGGATTCTAGGGTTTCGCTGCTCCAAACAAGTCATCGTGGAATTTTTGCTATAATTTTTTTTTCTACGAAGGTTCAGAAGCTGAAATTTTTAGAGTACGAAGCCAAAATCCTGAGGAACATCGTCGCAAAATTTCAGAGCTTGGTTCTCAATATTTTTGGAGATATGATATGTGGAAGTTAGGGTTTTTTGTAGGCTCCTGAATTTCACTTAAAAAGGTCATCGCGGAATTTTCGCTATAACTTTTTTTCTACGAAGGTTCAGAAGCTAAAATTTTTAGAACATGAAGCCGAAATCCCAAGAAATAGCTTTGCAAAATTTTAGAGCTTGGTTCGCAATATTTTCGGAGATATGATCTGTGGAAGTTAGGTCTTTTTCAGGCTCTCAAATTTCATCTCAAAGAGGTGATCGTGGGAAAATCTTCATAACTCTCTCTATGAGCATCGGATTGGAATTATGTAAAAAGTGACTGGAAGTACATGAACTATAGTTTCCTGTCTATAATTTCAGAGCCAAAGGAGAAAACAATGACACATGGCAAGTCATACAAGTTCGCTCTACTGAACCAGTCCATAATTAGGTCATTGTGAGAGATTTGACATAACTTTGCCTTGAAGAATCCAAATCAGGTCAGACTTGTGGAATTTGAAAGAAGCTTCAGAGGATTACTACAGGGTTGAATTTCAGATATTGAGGATATGCAAGTATAGAGATAAGTCAATTTCAATATCGAGATCCTCAAAAGCAAGTAAAAGGTGTGTATTTATTTATTTAATTTTATTTAATTTTATTATTTTATTTATTTATTATTTATTATTTATTATTTTTATTTTCCAAATTGCATAAGTCTTGTTTGAAGAATCAAGTTGAATTGATTGCAAGGGCATATTATAGAATAGATATCAGTATTGGATTCTAAAATGGCCCCTAAAAATAATTCAACACCCATTAAGCCTTTAGAAGGCTCTACTATGACTCATGAAGACGAAGAATAGCAACATGACATATCAAAATTACAAGAGCAAGTGCAACAAATTTCGCTCTCGCAAAGAGCAACAAAAAATGACATGGAAGTTTTGAAGAAAGGCGTGGAAACTAAGATGGATGGTTTGAAGAAAGGCGTGGAATCTAATATGGATGGTTTGAAGAATGGCATGGAATCTAAGATAGATGGCATGGAAGCTGGCATGGAATCTAAGATGGATGACATGGAAGCTAAGATCGATGAGAAAATGGAAAATATGAAGAATGATCTAAAAGCAGACATGGAAGGTTTGACAAAGTTGATACAAGAAATGTTTCCTAATGGTGAAAAGATAGTAGAGGAAACTCATGATGAGAAAAAAATAAATATTAATCGTGATTTCATAAAATCTAATGTTGGCGGGAAGAACCACCATATTCCAAAAATGGATATGAGGAAGTTTGATGGAAAGGATCCTGTAACATGGATACTACAGATGGAGCAATATTTTGATCTCCATAATGTGCAAAAAACACAAAAGGTACACATTGCAACTTTACATTTAGAACAAAATACAATTGTATGGTATCGATGGCTTTGCTCCCATAAAAAAATTGTCACTTGGTCAATTTTTACGGAGGAAATGATAGCACATTATGAGGATACAAAGAGCAACACCTTCTTTAGCCAATTGATAAATCTCAAACAAAAGTGTTTAGTGGGGGAGCACATTGAGGACTTCCAAAAATTGAATATAAGGGTAACTGATATTACAGAGGAACACAGGATTGATCTCTTCATAGGTACTTTAAAGGATAACATCCAACATGAAGTTCGCATTTTGGAACCCGATTCATTGGAGAAGGCATTCAGGTTGGCAAGAAAAATTGAATGTAAAATTATGGCGACAAGGAAGCCTACCACTCACTTCTATAAAGAAGGAAGTGTTGCTACGCCTAGATTTCCACAACCTACAAGGTTGACCCCACAAAAATTGGAAGAAAAAAGAGAAAAAGGGCTTTGCTACAGTTGTGATAGAAAATACACCAAAGGTCATAAGTGTGCTGAGAAGAAATTATTTTACATAGATTGTGAAGAGGAAGAAGAAAATGAACAAGAAGAGGATATACACCAGGAACCAACCCTAGAAGAGGAAGAAATGAGTCTGACTATATCGTGTAATGCATTGGCAGGAATTACCACTCCTCAAACTCTCAAGATAGAAGGACATATCAAGAAGAAAAAGGTAATAGTGTTGATTGATTCAGGTAGTACCCATAATTTTATTCATTGTAAGGTAGCCGAGGAATTGAATTGTTTCCTATACCCAGCACCAGAATGTCAAGTGATGGTTGCAAATGGAGGAACTATAAATTGCTTTGGAAAATGCCATAATATCAAGCTAACCATGGGGGAATATGTATTGAATAGTCCAATGCTTTCCATTCGTATGGGAGGAGTTGATGTTTTACTAGGAGTACAATGGTTACAATCTCTGGGGAGGGTAGATTTTAATTTTCAAGAACTTCTCTTGAATTTTTTTTCAGAAGGAAAGGAGGTTGAATTACGGGGTATTGCAGGGAAGCCGAGAAATATAATAAGCTCTAATGTCATGACAAAGCTTCTAAATAAAGAACAACGAGGCGTCATTGCACAATTATGCTCACTAGAAGTTCCAACATCAAAATTATCTATTTCTGCAGATCTCCAAAAAGTCTTGGACAAGCATTCCAAGGTGTTTGAAACTCCCAAAGGACTCCCACCTATTCGTGATCATGATCATGCTATTCATTTGATTCCAGGAAGTGTTCCTCCAAACATTAGGCCTTATAGATATCCTTACGTCCAAAAGAGCGAAATTGAACTTATGATTGCAGAAATGTTAGAGGTGGGTATAATTCAACCTAGTTAAAGTTCTTTCTCTGCTCCTGTAGTATTGCTACACAATAAGGATGGATCATGGCGCATGTGTTTGGATTATAGGGAGCTCAATAAGCTCACCATTAAAGATAAATTTCCCATTCCTGTGATTGATGAATTATTGGATGAGTTACATGGAGCAATTTATTTTACCAAGTTGGATCTTTGTTTAGGATATCATCAAATTAGAATGAAGACTGAAGATATTTCAAAAACAACATTTCAAACTCATGAGGGTCATTACGAATTTTTGGTCATGCCTTTTGGCCTTACCAATGCACCTTCTACATTTCAAGGGTTGATGAATTCCATTTTCAAACCCTTCCTTAGAAAATTTGTGCTATTATTTTTTGATGATATACTAATCTAGAGCAGGTCTTGGAAGGATCACGTTCAACATGTTGACAGGGTGCTCAAACTATTGCAGGAGAAACAATTATATCCAAAATCATCCAAATGTTTCTTTGGAGTACAAGAGGTGGAATATCTGGGTCATATTGTACCTCATGAGGGTGTTAAGGTAGACCCTAAAAAAATTAAAGCCATTAAGGAATGGAAAGTCCCCACAACCATAAAGCAGTTGTGAAGATTTCTCGGGTTAACAGGGTATTATTGCAAGTTTGTTAAGAATTATGGGAGAATAGCAGCACCTTTAATAACATTATTGAAGAAAGATGCATTTTCATGGACTCCTGAAGAAACTAAGGCCTTTGAACATCTTAAAGAGGCAATGTTCCTAGCACCAGTATTAGCTATGCCAAACTTCACAAAAACCTTTACTGTGGAATGTGATGCCTCAGGAAATGGAATTGGTGCTGTTTTAATGCAAGAAGGAAGACCCATTGCTTTTGAAAGTCATCCAATCAAAGGAAAGTATTTACAGAAACCTATTTATGAGAAGGAAATGTTAGGAATACTGCATGCACTAAAGAAATGCGAACTTACCTAATGGGAAGACACTTCAAGGTAAAAATTGATCATGATAGTATTAAACACTTTTTGGAACAAAGACTATCTTCAGAAGAGCAGCAAAAGTGGGTCACAAAGATGTTGGGTTATGAATTTGAAATAATCTACAAAAACGGGGAGCTAAATGTTGTTGCAGATGCACTCTAAAGAAAGAATGAATAGGTGGAAGCATTCCTTTGTGCCATTTCTATTATCCAACCAGATTGGATAACTGAAGCAAGAGATGAATGGAAGATGGACGAAGAAGTGTGGACACTCATTCAAAAGTTGCAGCAAGATCCTAGTACATCTGATACATTTAGTTGGAAAAATGATTCCTTATGGTACAAAGATCGCTTATATCCTTGTAATAATTCCCAACTAAAACAAAAGATTCTTCTGGAATTGCACACTTCTCCTTTAGGAGGACACTCGGGATTTTTAAAAACTTACCACAGGGTGAAGAAAGAACTTTTTTGGGATGGCCTTAAATCTGATATTCAAAAGTTTGTGGCGGAATGTTTGGTTTGCCAGCAGAATAAAGTGGAAACAATTAAGACCCCGGGACTTCTACAACCTTTATCCATTCCAAGTCAAAGTTGGGAGGAGATTTCAATGGATTTTATCACAGGTTTACCTAAGTCTGAAGGAAAGAGTGTCATCATGGTGGTAGTTGATAGAATTACCAAGTATGCACACTTTTGTGCATTATCTCATCCATTTAAAGCAAGTACAGTTGCTACTACATTTATGGACAGAATTCAAAAGCTACATGGAAGCCCAAGGGTTATTGTGAGCGGCAGAGATCCCATTTTTACTGGAAATTTTTGGACGGAGTTATTTTCTTGTTTGGGTACTCAATTAGCTCATAGCTCATCTTATCATCCTCAATCCGATGGTCAAACCGAGATAGTAAATAAATGTTTGGAAGGATATCTTCGTTGTTTTGTATCTGATAAACAAACACAATGGGTCAAGTGGTTACCTCTCGCTGAATGGTGGTATAACACTTCCTTCCATACTGCAGCAAAAATGACCCCATTTATGGCACTTTATAGATATCATCCACCATCCATCACATCATCTTTAAGAGAAAATTCGAAGGTTCAAGCAGTGGAAGATCACATCGAGCATCAGCAAGAAGTTCTCCAACTCTTAAAGGATAACCTGAATTTGGTACAAAATCGAATGAAACAACAGGCAGATCAACATCGCAGCGAGAGAAGTTTTGATGTAGGAGATTGGGTATTTTTACGGCTACAACCATACAAACAAATGCCCCTCAAGCAAGCTAAGAAGGATAATAAATTATCGCCAAAGTACTATGGTCCTTACAAGGTGTTGCAAAAGATTGGTACTATGGCATACAAATTGGAGCTTCCTGCTTCTTCACGAGTGCATCCAGTTTTCCATGTTTCATGCTTAAAGAAGGTTATAGGTGAAAATTTTCGAATTCAAAAAATATTGCCAGAACTTGATGAGGAAGGAGAAATCATATTGGAACCTGAAGCAGTCATGAAAACAAGAACTCGACAACTACGGAATTGATCAATTTCAGAGTATCTCATCAAGTGGAAGAACCTACCCACTGAATATTCTACATGGGAGGATGAGAATTTTATACAGAAGCACCCAGAGCTACTCAAGCATTGAGGACAACACCTTTTTTGAAGGAGAGGGGCATGTTAGGTCCCTATATTACTAGTATAGTCCCTTATTTTTGTTAGTGTAACCCCCTTATTGTTATTATTGTACCCTTGTAACCCCCATATTGTTATTATTGTGCCCTTAAATTATTATTGTTAGGTCGGCTAGGATTACATTGTGACCCCACTAGGATTACATTATGGCTCCATGGACTCCTATATATAGAAAGGAGGTTTTGTAAATTGTATCATCCATGAATTGTTCATTCATGTAATGTATTGGAGGTTTCCCCCTCAAAGTGGCTTATTTCTAAGGTGTTGATATCTCTTTTCTTCTATTTTTGGCGCTGGTTTCACAACAGAATCATGTGAGGATTTGGGAGGAGATCACTAGATTCCAGCCTGCCAAACACCAACAAAAGAGATCAGAAAGAAAGCTCATGTCTGAGGCAGGAATAGCCATACTTAGAGATAGTAAGGCATAATTAAGTGTACAACAAATCCAATATGTATAAAAGTACAAATATAACTGAGAAGTGCATAGTGGACCATCTGACCATTGATGCATAGGAACACATCAAGGCTATGTCTTAATATCACATATAGTAGAAAATATGATCAATGATGCTCAAGAAAATATCTGATCACTGATGTCGCATAACAGATCCTCAAAGTACCAAGTCATTAAAGGTGGAATAGTGGTACTGCATGCAACTCAGGTGCCAACATATAGGATGTTGTTGTGATGAAATGAAACATATAAAGTGGGTGGTATCACTGGATGAAAACTGAAAGAGATGTCAAGCGAAACAAAATGTTGACACAACTCGAGGTCTTCACCAACCATAGATGGTACATTTATACACGATGGGAATGAATGAGCTGAAGTCGACCATGTAAGAAATCATTTTATTACCAGTCATTGATGTATACCATTAACAAACACGAGCCAACTCACCAATAATGATGATGAGAGTTAAGGTACCCTAGTACAATCTAACAAGTTAGAATAAATGAGTTGAAGTCGAACACTTGAGAGAATCTACCAATTAGAAGACATTAATGTATTCTTGCTGTTGATAGCGAAGGAATCTGCTACTGATGACTGCAAACCCTAAGGTACTGAAAAAGGACTCTAGACGTTGTTCCCAGAGCAATGATTTGGAGTCGATGGGAAAAGATCTGCTAGAAGTAGGGCATTAAAGGCATCCCACATCAGTCTGTTGTAAGTTAACATCAGTCTGGCGCAAGTGTAACCTGCAGAACAATAATTTGAAAGGACTCAGATGAAATGAGACAAAGTAACCATTCCGAAGCACGTTTTTGGCATACACAAGATGTGGCTAGCGCACGACAGAAACCCTCTGAAGCAACCAATAATGAAAAGCTGAAATAGAGGAGAGGAATCCACCAATAGGGTTAAATGGAAACTAAGGTACTACACGAATCACATTGTGTGATAATGTAAGATGACATTGAACACAAGGGAAACCACTGAGTTAAAGACCCATGACACTGATTAATGCTAAGCACAAGGTCACCTATCAATGATGTAAATAGGGCTAGGGTGCAGCTCTAGGTCTACTCTTAGAGAAATTTGTCCAAGTCAATAAGAGAAGACCCACTAGCAAGAAGTCCATGGAGACCTTCTTAACTATCATGAGAAAAGGACCAAATAGATGATGTGATACTGATCTTAAATATAACAAATCGGTTATGGCCGAATGAAAATGAGTCAAGGGACACTGCAGAAAGGCCGACTCAGGTTTACTTCCCTTGAACAAAAGCACAACTCAAATGTGACTATATGGCAACATATGATAACTTTGTATAAGTTTTTCATGCAGGAGGCATCAACAAACTCTCCATGTGATTGGAAGAGATAACCAACTGGAGGAGTACTAACCCAATAACAAGGTTATGGCTCTCCCAAGTCAAAATAAAGCCCATCCCAACGGAGGATAGACTTGTTTTGAGTGCTTTGTTCATGGGTGAAATAAATGACTCTTGCTACCATAAAATATGGAAGGAATGTTCCATTCCCACTCTTTTTGGAATATATATATTTTTTGTCTTTTTCATATTTAAAGCTTGAAAAAGAATAAAAGAATGCCTATAGTATAGTGAAAAGAACGAGTGTCCAAATACAGATGCTCCAGTACCTGGGATTGGAACGTTCCTATGCTCAATGCAAGGTGACCAAATTGGCAAATGACACTCAAAGGGATGTTATTTCCATGGGCGAAAGGTGTCAAGTCGCAGAGGCTAAGTAATTGCATGGTTGAATTTACAGAAAGTCATGGTAAAAAAGTGGCTTATACATGAGTCCAAATGAAGCCGACTTAAGGCCAAAAGGGTATAAATAATCAACACGAAATGTAGAAATATAAATTAACATATGGGAGCCTCTAGGGTATATAGCCAGAAAGATAACGAAGAAGAAGGAGAATGAAGCTTCATCACAAAGTCATGGCGAGACTAAAGAGGACTCCCGAGCCTACTCAATTTTGCAGCATGGGAAACATATGCTAGCGAGGATCTAACTAGGAAGCCCATGTAAAGGGTGGCTCTACCATTATGTCATGATTTTATAAAACAACGAGTGAAAGTAGTTTGGTAACCATAACATAATGAGGTCGACCCTATGGAAACATATAGTAGTATGAGGCTAGAATGCATAATGCAGCGGAAAAAAATCATATTCCCTAACCTATATACCAGTGACGAAAACAATACCTGCCATGATGGGTCTGTGATCATTGATTCGAAGTAGTGAAAAATATCTCAAAGTCTTCATGTTTACCCTAAAATACAACCTATCCCAACATTCAAAGCCAAAAGGTCAAAATTTTTATAAAATTATAAAATAAAAATATAAACTTTATACATGTGGGTTTTTAAAATATGGAATTTTAAATATAAATAGGGCATTTTGACTTACCAAATTTCATTTGTGTTTGAAATAGTTGAGTGATCGAGAGCTTGGAGCAAACGTTTGGCAACCAAATTCTACCAAATCTCCCAACCGAAGCATCAATCTAACCCGCAGGTAATTCTAGATCTGATTTCTTAATGAATTAAACACATTTCAAGTATTTTTCAACGAATTTTCATTGTATATTTTTGTTTTTAGAATTTAACTCTGCGTGTACATGGTTTGAATATTGTGAAGTCGTGTATAAAAATCCCTATATGCGACTGTGTATAAAGGGAACTCGCGTATGCACAGATCAAAATGAAAAATCATGATTTCTAATCGATGAATTCGCTTGAAATTGTAGGATGTTGATTAGCTAGAGAGAAAGAGAACACAATGAAGTTGATAATGAAGTCATGAATGATCCATTAGCATTGGATGCATTGAGAGGATGTGGATTGTTAAAAAATTTCAAAATGCCAAACATGAAAATCCAAACAAGATTGCTGGAGATGCTTATCAATTACTGGGATTTGGAGGAAGATGCTTTTATGATTGATCAAATGCCTTTGTGGATTGAAGTAGAAGATATATATTTTATCACTGGTCTTTCCGAGAGAGGAGAGCTAGTCAATTAGTAAAGGAATGCCCAAGGGGGTATTAATGTGGATGATTACATTGGCATCTACTGCATACCAGAGACTGACAAGGTCATATCTCATATTCTGATAAAAAATGTAGTGAGGCTGCCAATAAAAATTCTCCTTTTTACCATAGTGAGGGTATTAGGGTCAACATCAATACACCGTGCTTCTCATCCTGCCATGTCCTTGGCAGTGGATTTTCTATCTAAAGTATTTGACTGGTGTAAAACACTCCTGAGGAGCATGAAGAAGCAACTCACTCCAGTCAGAAAATACAAAGCAAAGAATTTTGTGTATGGTACCATACCTTTCACGTTCTTATTTGTGAGGATACCAAGACTTTGACCCAAAATATTTGCACCCATTAGCATCCCAAGAGATCCGAGGATAGCTACATGGGCAGATCTAATGAAGAGACTATGCGAAGGTGAAGTCCCTAGAATAAAATTTGATGACTAGTTCTTCCTTTGGTGGGAACAACAAGTCATAGCTATCGAGGAATACCCTTATGCATGCATGGAATTTCGAGCAGACCCAAATCTGGTGCTTCCTGAAGGAGCTGCATGGGGCGCCATTAGTAAAATTTTAAGATTTTATGTTATTTGATTTTTTTGGATTTTAAGAATATGGTCTTAAAAATTAAAAATATTTTTGATGAGACAAAAAAAAACTTACAATATTGTTTGATCATGATACAGATGTTGGACTAGTGAGACCTGAGGGTATACCTAGGCATAGGCGTCGCGACAGAGACACGGAGAGCACAGCGACAGAGATTGAGAGAGTCCTCCATGCCGTCCAGAGGAATTTGGAGTGTTTGACTCACCAGGTTCCTATGGCAGCGGTAGAGGACCTTCCAGAAGTGATTCAGAGATGCATGGTAGGAGTAACACGAGATTGGGTGCGACTCTTCCGAAGGGTGGCTAATGCCATCATATTTTTCTGTGACACTCATCCAGGGAAGGGCTCGCAAACCTATATTATAGATGACTGATATTTTATGGACATGATTGATCTTAAGCCCTCATTTTGTTGGACATTTGTCCCTATTTTGTATAACTTTTAGGACATATTATTTCTATCTATATACAGGCTATTTCATGATGTGATGATAATAGATACCAAAAATTTTTGATTATTTTTTTATTTTAATGTGATGAATGATTAATTTGACAATCTAATGCTTGATTAGCTATAGAATCAACAAATGAATTTTCTGATCGTTGAATATGAATAAAAGTAATAAAATTAAATGATCTCTGTAATAGTCACACTCTCATAAATTGATGATATAAAAAGGGATCTCTCACACGATAAATGTTGTTTAAATGAGACACCACTAGTTGCGAGTCCAAATATACCACTAACTATTCAACACTAAGAGATATTGCTTCAAATAGCTATTTAATGACGATAGGTAATTCAACCATATTGTTTGAAGTAGGGCCAATAGATATGCCTCTTAAAACTAACAACTGACCGGATGGAAAGTAAATTACGCAAGCAATGGAAGCCAAGTTCTTGGTGTGTCTACTAGCACCATAGATGAACCCTAGATATATCAGATCATCCATCGATACCTACCAAAGAAGATAAAAAAATATCGATATCATTATGAAACCTATAAAAAGATATGAACAATTATGTTAGTGTTAGAATTTGCATTCTGCCATAAGTGATCAAAATCACTCTTTTTCATATTCATTTTAGGGGTCCCACTCAAAATTTGTTTATCATTCCACTAGGTCATGCAAAAACTTGATTCACTGATGGTAGCCCTAGTCATAAAACCTCACTCTCCCTCAAAATTTCACATTTGCTGACCCACCTTCATGTCTTGCTGAGCATAAAACAATCTTAAAAGCTCATTTCACTATGTCATTATGTCAGTCAAAGTCAACCATGGAGTCAGGTCATTCAAGGTCCCATTAGGTCAACTAGGTTTCATTTCTCAAGGTTCATAACACACCATTTCATTTCAATAAGGTCAGAAAAGGTGTGAGAGTGACTCAAATAATACTTTCTCAATCATCTGCAGAGGCTTTATCAATATGTAAATATTATTTTTAAAGGTTGTAATTATGAATTCAGAGTATGATTTTCATACTAAAGTGTAATTTTATTTAAAAAAAAGAGATGTACTTTATTTTATTTTTTATGTAATTTGATGCTCATTATATGTAATAAATTCTGTCCCAAGCTGCCAACTCAAATTTCATATGCCAAACTGAAGATAAGCAAAGTCAAAGTGAAAATTGCCAAACTCCAGCAACATCATCCTGCAAAGAAGAAAAATCAAATAAAAAGGGTAATCAACAATGTTTTCAAAAGGTGAAATGAAACATTAGAAAAATGGGATTTTAATATAAATTCAAATTCACTCAAGTATTAAAGAATTCTTGACATCATTTCAAACTCATTTGTCTCCTATAAACACCAAGAAAACACTCCAAGGGAGTGAAATTTCGAGTTTTTGGGCGAAATTAGCAAATAACAGAGCATAGGGCGCATATCCTTCAGAGAGGGCGTAAATCCTTCAGGCGCTGCGCACAACATTCTGTGAGGGCACATAGTCTTAAGTGAGGGCACACAACCTTAAGGCACTGCGCATATGTCCAGAAAGGCCAGAATTGCTTCAAATTTCGTCAAATTTGCCTCCAAAATTTCAGCAAAAGTTTTTTCGACCTCCAGAAAGTGAGTAAAGGTGTCTTCCATAATTATTTTCTCCTTCAAGTTCATTGTTTGGTGTTGTGATTTTTTTTTAAGATGTGGTGTTTAAAATCATTTAAAACCCTATTGTTTCCCTCTTACACACACAATTCCTAATTTTCACTCCCCTACACCTTCATACCCTTCCTACATTGCAAAATACCCATTCCCAAAGCCCTGTATTACATAATTCCCTTTCCACTAAACCCTTTATCCCAATACTCTAAGCCCTAGGTGCTACATTTACCTAGGCTCCCAATCCCCAAATCCCCATCATATATCCCATCATACTAGCACTTCTTATCCCCTCCCCCATTTCATACATCCCTAGCGCCATCTCCTTTATTTTCCCTTTCCCATTCCTCATTCCTAAAACCATATTCCACATCATCACACTTCCCTAGGGTTTTGATGAAAACACAATGGCAGAAGAGGAAGAAAACATATCATACAGTGAGGGAGAGGAAACAAAGGTGAGGAGGCCACATTAATGGGGAATAATACTCACACTTGAAACTACCAACACTAGGAACTCTTGGCTTCTCCAATGGTTGTGACATGCTTCAAACATGTTGGATGTTATGAGTTGTGTGAGAAAATTCAGAGGGTCCAACACCATGCCATGTTGACCAGAATTTTCATATCTAGACTCCATGACAACCAAGTTACTTTAGCTGGTGTCACCTTTACTATATCAACTGCTATCATTTCAGCTACCATCGAGATCCCAAATTTTGGGGAGAAGTGGTTCGAAAAGAGTGATTTGGAGGAACAATACTTTGAGCCTTTCCTAAAACCAAGATACAAGAATGAGAAAAAAAATTTCTTTCCTTTTTCTTACCTCCAGGACAAATATGCACCAATGATGAAGATAATCATGAAATACTTTCATGCGAAGGTAGATTTTCAAGACTTTATACTTATCATATCCACCTCTTAATGCATTTCACTAGGGTAAGGATGCTTAACATACCCTACTACCTTTTATAGAGCATATATAAGATGGAATTTATTGTCCAGAAAAGGGAGTATGAACATCAAATGGGATGTATTTTCCATCATTCCCTCATTAAAATCATAATCCTCTATCATCTCAATGAACTAAACATTACATGGAGTACCTTCATAACCAATGATATATTTAGAGAGCCATTTACTCAGCATGCACAAAATGTGCCTTAATCATCTCAACCATCCACTCCCATCCCTCCATCTCAACCCATATCACCTTCATCTCTATCAGATCACACTCCTTCACTGATTTCACCCCCTTCATCTCCATTTCATACTGAGATTGGATCACCTAGCAGGATTGAGGTTAGCTAGCCTAAGAGGGCTAGTATGATTGAGGTTAATGAGCCATTTCCAAAAACCTACCAAAGAGGCCACATGAATTTGTTTAATCCACACATAGTGGAAGGGGCCATGCCTTCTTCATCAACAAAACAGGTGGACAAAGGCAAAAAGAAGGTGGTAGAGGCAAAAATTCAAATAGAGGTTAGACATGAGGATAACCTCCATGAGACTGAGCATGATTTTGAGCTTGTTGACCTAGGTG
Source organism: Pinus albicaulis (assembly GCA_034641835.2). NCBI lineage: Eukaryota > Viridiplantae > Streptophyta > Pinopsida > Pinales > Pinaceae > Pinus > Pinus albicaulis. Next base: position 1,823,717,899 of record CM076575.1, on the reverse strand, counting down.
AGGATGATGATGATGAAAACATTAGTATAGGCATCAAAGGAAAGGATGCCAAGATTAAGGAGCTCCAAACTAATCTTGACAGGGCCAAATATTTCATAAACTTCCTTAAGCAGGAGAACCAACAGTTGAAAACAAAACATACCATTGATGAGGTGAAATTCATCACTGCTCAAAGGGAGGTAGAAAAGGCCAAAGTTATACTTGATGAACAATATGAACAAGCATCAAGAGGCAAACCTAGAACTAGAGGGCTGAAAAGAGCTCCAACTCTAGAAAGATAAAGAGAGGCTCAGATTGTTGATCAGCTAACCCTAAATGAGCAACTTGCAATGGTGATCAATGAAAATAGGGAGCCATGGATTGATAGAGCCAATCAACATTTGGAGAAGCTTTTGGAAAAGGCTAACAAATACAATGATGTGTTAAGGAGGAAGGTCAAGCATCATGCTGAAAAGGAGAAAATTGCAATAGCCAAGCTCAAAAGAGCCAATGAAAAGATTGAGGCATTGACCATGCTAGAGGAGAAAATAAAGTTAGACATACTTGCAGAGTCTTCACTCCAAGACTAGCCACCTCACCAACACTCTCTTCATCACTTTTTATGAATTTTGAAACATTTTTGCAAAATATGTGTTTTTCTAAACAAGCACATATCATAAATTATGTCATATGCGCAACACCCTCGGTGTTGCGCAAATGTTTGGGGAACTTTTTGAGGAAAAGGAGACCACCAATGGATTCCTAAGGAAAAATGAATTTCAGAAAACCAATTTTCCAACTTTGATTTGCAGATTTGACAGGTGAAAAGGGCAAAAAATTAGCTAAAAATCACATTTCTGCCCCTATTTTGGCCTAGGTGCTGCACACAGAGCATTCTTGGGAGAATGAAATTTTGAGAGGTTAAATCAGCTTCATTTTGAAAACTGGAGGCATATTCAGAAAGAAGACTTTAAGAGATTTCCAACAAGCCATATTAGGCCTGATTTGGACACCTACAAGTCGGTCAAAATCAACCTTGAACAAGAAGGGCACATATGATAGAAAAATGGTGCATATGACCATTTGCTGAGTTTTTTTGAAATTTTGAGATAAATTTCAATTTTGAATTTGTCTCAAAATTGATGTTTCCACCTATGTAATTAAGGATTTTAAATGTAATTATGTTATGGATAAGTTACCTAGGGGTAGATTCATTAGGTAAAAGTTGTCATTAAGTCAAATGAATTAGTTTGAATGTATTTAGGGAGGAGCCACTTGGAGCTCCCTATACTCCATCTTTCAGTTCATAATTTTGTGGATATCTTCCTCACCTCATGGATTCGACCCCTGAGGTTGGGAGAGGTTTTTTGAGGTCTATATCTTGTACTTTTTGACTCATTTTCAAGAGTTGGAATTAGTTTGGATGTTAGCTCATTGATCAAGGACTATTGTACTCAGTTTGGCCAGCTAATAAAGAAGAGTTGAAACTATTTTTTGGGATACATGTGGTAGGATGTTTATCATTATTTTTCCTTTAGTTTCATATGTTAGAATGTGTTGTCTTCATGTTCATTACATCTCTGTTGTATTATCTCTTTCAAGTTGATAGGCAAAATACATGCTTGCTCATGCTCTATTTAGGGAAAGTTATCATAATTTGTCCATTTTCCTCTGTTTAGGAAGAGTACATGTCCCATGCTCTTCCTAGCTTCTCATTAGTCTTAAAACCATCTCATCACAATAATTTTAAAGTGCTAAGCCTTATGCCTACCTCGCCCCATTGAATCTCTGCAACCCTATCTCATTTTCCCTGACCTAGCTCCCTTGACTATACTTACATTCAACAACCCAAAAAAAATCAATTATGAAACCCCTGAACTCACACCTAGCATAAAATCCTAATCCATTCCACCTCATAGGCTGTGTTTTGTGGATAGATCCCTCTCTGACTTGGTAAGGCTAGCTACCAAGTTAAAAGGTTGGTATGTGGTTACCTCTGTTGGGATTCCTTCTTCAACCTTAGGAATCCGGCGGAGTGATAAAAAAATATATACAATATATACAAGGCAAATAAAATGCTAGGTAAGAGCCTAGGCATAATACTTCTTAAGATAGAATCCATTTCTGGGCTCTGAAAGCGCATTTCCATTGAAGTCAACCAACTCATAAGATCCTTTCTTCAAGAATTTTTTAATGATGAATAGACCGTACCACATAGGTTTGAACTTGCCTGACCCCAAGGTGTCTTTTTCCTCGTCATATACAAAGACAAGGTCACCTTCAGAGAAAACCCTAGGATGCATAGTCTTATCATATTGGATTTCACTCCCTTTTTATGAGCCTCATTTATTATGGTTGCATTTTGATGCTACTCATCAAGATGTTCCAAATGGACAAGGCGTTATTCAGGACTAGATGTATCTGGAATAATTTCTACCACTAGTTTAAGAGATGGAATCTCACATTCCATCGAGAAGATCAATTCCAAACTATAAACTAGTTGAAAAGAAGTGAAACCTGTAGTAGTATTAACCGACATCCAGTATGCCCACAGTGCAGGATATAGCATGATATGCCAATTGGATCAAGCTTTATTAATCATCCTTCGTAGGATAACTTTTAAATATTTATTCACGGCTTCAACCTAACCATTGGCTTGAGGATAGTACAAAGATGAATGCTCCTACGAGAAACCCAATTTTAGAGCCAATTCAGACATTATATTATTCTGAAAATGACTACCATGGTCAGTGAAAATATCTTTTGGAATACTGAAATGAGAAACAAGTTAGTTGAATAGGAAAAGAGCTATTTCCTGACCATCATTTTGCGAAAGTAGGCATAGCTTCGGCTCACTTAGTAAAGTAGTTCACTGCTACGATAATATACTTATGACCCTTTCTTGAAGGCATGTTACAAGTTGTAAAATAAATACCCCACTTTGTGAAAGGTCCGACAATGATAACAGGAAAGAGAAGAGCTCGATAAGCGTACATTTTCTAAGTATAAACTTGACAAGGATGGCACTTTTTGACTGCTTCAACACAATCCTTGAAAATCAAAGGCCAAAAATAACCTGCACGCGAGATTTTTTGGGTTGTAGCAAGCCCAGATAGATGACCACCACAAGCTCCACTATGGCAGTCATTCAACACAAAATCAACTTCTTCTAGGGTTAAAGAATGTCTAAGGATTGAATCAATCCCATGACAATACAAAGTTTCACTGATAATAATGTAACTTCTAGCCAGGTGATGAAATTTTCTGCATTCATCCTTCGAAAAAGCGAGAGGAAACTTCGAAGTCTGGAGATATAATATGATATCTCCATACCAAGCATCTTATGAAGAAATAAGGAAGAGATGTTCATCAGGAAATGACTCTTCATAAACAACATCTTCTTCACAAGGCAACTCTGAGATCAATTCTGCAAATACTAAATATTTTTTAGATTTGGCTGACATGAATTTGAGATAAAAATTTTGTAAGATAACAATCCATATGTTATATTTTCCCCCAATCACTCGCCTACTGAGAATAAACTAAAATGGGTTAACATCAACCAGGAATTTTTTTTTTTCTAAGGAGAATATAGTGTCGAAGTCGCTGGATAGCGTGAAAAACTACCAAAGCTATTTCCTCTATATGAGAATATCGTAGCTCATGACCAACTAAGCCTCAGATTAGATAATAAATCACATGCTCATAAAGAGCATCATCTTCCTAAACTAGAACCATACCTATGGTTAATTCTGCCGTAGTGACAAATAAGAGGAAATCCCTGCTATAATTGGGTGGAATCAATAAAGGAGTAGAGGTCAATGATTTTTCAAAGCATCGAATGAGCACTGACGAAATCATCCCATACAAATGGAACTCCTTTGTTCAATAATCTCATAAATGCTTTTGTAATCTTGACATAATTGACGACAAATTTCCTTAAGAAACTAGTTTTTTCTTGGAGATTCAAACCTGAAAGATAGTGGATGGGGGAGGAAATTGAAGTATTGCCTCAACCTTAAAGGGATCAACATGATTCCCTTAAGTATAGACAATGAATCCCAATAACCAATTAGATGTGACAGCGAAAACACATTTATTTGGATTCAACCAGATCTTGTAATAATGACATCGTTCAAAAATCAAACGAAGGTGATGTGGATGATCAATTCTCTTTTGAGAATGAGTAGCTAGGTTATCCAAATATTCTTCGATAATATGCTTGATGTCATGGAAAGCATACGACATGGCTCGCTGAAAGGTTGCTCCAACATTTTTAAGGACGAAAGGCATCTTTTTGTATGCAAAATTACCCCAAGGACAAATAAAAGTTGTCTTATGTTGATCTTCAGGATGGATAGTAATCTGATTATATCCCGAGAAACCATCCATGAAGGAAAAAATCTTGTTTCTCGCACATTCATCAATAATCTAATCGATAAGAGGCGTGGGGAAATTATCTTTCGCACAAGCCTGATTCAAATCTCTAAAGTCAATACATACACGAACCATTCCTTGATTTGTATTGACAGAGATTGGATTCGAGACCCATTCAGTTACTAGAATGAGGTTTATGAAACCCGCCTTTAGTAGCTTTTCAACCTCGGCTCTTATAGCTATTTCTTTTGTAGGGTTCATTGGTCGAAACTTTTTTTGTACAGGCTTAGCGTTCTCATAGGTCTTGATCTCATATTGAAATATCAATGGATCGATTCTAGGCATTTCCTCAGAATACCAAGAAAACACATCTCAAAACTCTTTGAAAAGATCGGTATACATATGAATTTCTTCAGGGGAACATTCAGCTCTGATGAAGAAATTCTCGGTAATATTGGGATTCTTGGAGATGTTCACCGGAATGGTTTCCGAAATAATGGACATATTACCTTCGAAATTTTTTTGTGCTGGGGCCAAAGGATTTAAGATTGTATGAACATTTCCAGTTGAAGAAGGACTAGCCAAACTTGATTTAACTTGATGAAAATCTGGGAGAAAATATGACCGATGATGCAAGTCATCCCACGATCTTTCTACACCGATCATTGCTTCTAGGATTTCCTCCTCAGATGGTAAGATAATATCAAGGAAATCCATAGCGTAAGTAGAGTCAAGAGTCCAGGCTGGAGCCACATCTCCATCCAAATCCTCTGGTGAAAGAGGAGTAGTGTTAGAATCTATAGTATTAACTATAAATTGGTAAGCTATTTCTGCTGCAGACATGGGGTATGCCATTCCACCCACTTTCCCGTCCTCTAATGTGGCCATAGAGGGGGGTAAGGGCCAAGGATTAGAATAATAACTAGTTCTAAAGAAACCTATTTGACTAGGGGCTTTGGAGGATAAAATGGCATTAATTCGAGCAATAGAATAAGGAAGATCAAAAGAACCCATCAATGAGGAATACATTCCGACTCCTAAATTATCCATATGCGCCTTGGCATTCTTCACCAAGGGAATGGTAGAATCAGAATATGCATTGGGTTCTTTAGGAGAATAAGCCATTTTATCAACTGTAACAATTCTCCCTTCATGGGGAAAGCATAGAATGCGAAAGAAACCTGTTGTATTAACAAACATTGAGCATATTGAATCTTAGGGAAAATATGAGTTAAATGATCTCCATTGCATAATTTGCATGGAAATTTGAATTTTTTTTCTACTCCTTTTTACCCTCCCTAGTATTATCACTAGGTTTATTCACATTTCCCTTCCCATCCTTATCATTTTTCTTACCATGCCCCTTTTTCTTCCCATTGGATGGTTTATTTCTGTTCAGGTTCTAAGGTTGGATAGTGTTAATAGCTAAAGGTTGAGAAGGCATAGGTGTTGACGACGACACCTAAACCGAAGAAGCAGTTTGTAAGGAAAAATCCTGCAATTGACTTAGTAGGTTAGCCATGCTATTATCGATCGATCCTACTATACTATCGACATGGGGTCTAGGATTATGTTTGGATAATCAATATTAGATCGAGGAGCATAAGGAAAAATATTGTAGAGGACTCCATATTGATAATATATGAGTTCTAACTGCTGGGCTCTAAATATGGCCTGTTCTTCACTGAACACTCCAGAGAGTGACACACCCTTAGAAATTTCTGGTAAAAAACCATTAAAGGAGGAATTAATTAGGGATTTAGGCCTTAATGAGCCTCTTTCTTCTACGCCAGTCCTAAATATGGTCAGAAATATGAGTTTCTTTGTATTGTTGGAAACTATCCAATAGCTCAGTTCCAATATCATATCAGACATACAACTGAAAATGGTTTAAAATCATAGTAGCCAGCTCGCTAAATGTAAAAAAGGTACCCCCACTAAGATCTATATACCATTTCGCAGCATTTCCAGTTAAGGTGCGTTGGAATAATCTCAACCTGATTGAATCATTGTAATATTCCCATTTAGCCCAAGCTAATGGGAATATCTTATTTTGCCTTAATTTATCTTGCATTTCATGTTTATGAATAAAATACGAAGGAGGACATGTAAAACTCCTAAAAACCATGAATAAATCAATGCCTATGTAAACAAAGACATATATGGGCCATGTAAATAATCTCTTGCAGGTGTGAATGGGCTTAAATCCCAAGACTGGGTCAACCTTGACCAAATCAACAGCGCAGTCTAGGTGCAATGAACCTCATGGATACACATCACAGTTCTAGATGGAGGCTCCACATGTGAAAGGGGTTAACTCATTGAGGTGGTGTTCCCATTTTGGGATATTATAGTGGTATCAAAACCGAGGTCTTGAGGTCGAGACTCACGGAGCGTGGTGGGTTGTAATATCCTGTGTGTAGGTAGGGCCTGCAGCCACGTGTCTGGGTCTATGTAATGAGGGGTGCTGCGAAAGGGCCCCCGCCCTCAGATGCTCCGGTGGGGTTAGGCCCACCCTTAACACCCCGGGATGCCACCCTCACTAACAGTTCGAGCTTTTGGTGTAGTGGTTATAGCATATGAAGCATAAATTTCTGAAGGAATTAGGTGAAAATGAGTATGAAAATCAGTGAATCAGACCTATGATGTGATTTATTCAATCTATCAGAGAAAGACAGAAGAATTACATGAATAAAGGCTTCAGAATGAGACACTACAACACAAGAAAATGCAGAAAGAGATTGACAGCGTAATTTTCATTACTGAAGCATGCAGTAGATTACAACTCAGATCTACAACAGATTTGTACATAAAATGGTAGATCTATATCAGATCTATAAACAAGAAATGCTCCTTTATACACTCCCCTTGGGGATCTCAGCAAAACATGAAGGTACAAGAGTAGATCTGAGATCTAAGTCACAGATATGTAGAAGTATTCAGAAAATTCTGAATAATAGCATATATAGCAGATCAGATCTGAACTACCATGGGTTGATTGGCCAATCCACGGACCACCATAGTGAAAGGAAGAAACCCTTCACTAGAGATCTTCCTCCTCTAAACTGATGCCAAGACACCCTGCAACTCTGATTTTGCAAATAACGCAGCCATGGAAGAGGGACTGCGCTGTAGGCCCTGGAAATGCTTTGGCTTGCTGCCAATGTATGGATATGAAGCTCAAACCGTGGATGCACTCTTCCAGAAGGTTAAAAGACACACTCACTGAGAAGAGGTTCCACTATAAGCTAGATCTTTGGAGATCTAGAGTTCCACTTGCTGCAGCTCACATGGAAAACCCAATCCTAAGCAGAACTGCGCTGTAGATGGAAGATGTGGCTTGGCCAAATGCTGGATAGTAGACTAGACAAACAAGGCTCCTCCAAGAGTTGCTTAAGGAAGGAGGTGGGAGTTCCTAAATAGGAAACCCCGACAAAGGATGTCTAAGCAGACAATACCTTCAGAAAATAATAACATCAACAACCTTCTCTTGTTTTCCTCCTCCTTCTTTTATAGGATGAAAGCCTTTTCAAACCCTAAACCACCTCAATGAGTTAACCCCTTTCACATGTGGAGTGTCCATCTAGAACTGTGATGTGTATCCATGAGGTTCATTGCACCTAGACTGCGCTATTGATTTGGTCAAGGTTGACCTAGTCTTGTGATTTAACCCATTCACACCTACAAGAGATTATTTACATGGCCCATATATGTCTCTGTTTACACAGGCATTGATTTATTCATGGTTTTTAGGAGTTTTACATGTCCTCCTTCATATTTTATTCATAAACATGAAATGCAAGATAAAATAAGGCAAAATAAGATATTCCCATTAGCTTGGGCTAAATGGGAATATTACAGTCCTCCCCTCCAAAATGTTGCTTGTCCTCAAGCAACTGATAAGGTGACTACTGCAAGACTTCTCCTCCATTGGTGACATTATCAAAGATCAAGCTCCCATCATAAGCTATATGCTCACCAATCCAAACCCCCATGAATTGTTTCCCCAAAGTCAATATGAGATGTGCAAAATTCATCCCACAAGGAAACAAGATCTCATGTGAAACACCCATGGGTTGCCTAATGTCCTCTCTGAAATATATGACACAAGACACATAGATATTTTTCAGCTCATTAGGCATATGCATACTTCCCATCCTCCCTCCATAAATTCCCATAAAAAGTACAAGCATGTCATCAATGTATGGGAGCAAAACAATGTGCAAACAAACAACAAGGTGCACATATGGAGGTGGGTCATAGTCCCACATGTGGAACCAGCGTAATGCATCTCCTGCCTGCATTAAAACAAGATGTGGTAAGTGGTCTTCCCACCACTTACTTGCAGCCCATGACATCTCACTGTAACTGAATGTGTGAGATATGTTTGGTGCCTTAGGAAAGCACCCATCATGAAACAAGATCCCCCTTTGTCCACCAAGGGAGTGGCCAAGTACAGCAAGTGTTGTGGCCCAAAATTTGCCATGAAATTGACAAGATAAAGCTCTCCTCCTTGGAATCATGGCCTGCATAAACAAGGTGGAAGAATGCATATAATCAGAAAAATAAACTTGTTTCACCTGAGCATATTCTTCACCAATAGTCCTCCCCATCAAAGAGAAGGCTGAATTAACTCTCCAACAGAGTTATGTTGATACCCCATCTCCAAAAGGTTCATGCATATTTGACAATGATGATAGAGTTTTCTTCAAAGCCCTCCTAATAGTAGCTCTTCAAGATGGTGTTGTTGAGCTTCATAAGATAGTCTTGGCTGAAACAGAAATCCTCATAGGTTCATTGTAGTAACTTCTCCTTGAGCTTGGAGGCTCTAGATAAGAATATCCTACCATGATTATAGATGACTCCCTCAAGGATCGAACAACTCCCCTCATGCAACCAGTCATCCAGAATCATGCAAGTATGAAGATCCTTGGAATATCCTACCAGCAGTTGGGATTTACAATAGGGATCTAATGTGTCCAACAATGACATCACTGATAATGTGGCAACTGAAGTGGCTGCTATGTTGCTTCTCTTCTGCTTGACATCCTCCCTATCCAAGGTGTATGTTGGAAGGCCATACCTTCCACTCTTCTCCTTTTTGTCATCTCCCATGCCAAAGGTATGAGATGGAAGGTTACTATTCCTTCCTTGTTGCCCTCCCTGCTCATGCACATGCTTCAGAGAAGAAGGAATCTCTTGGGATTTAGTCTTCCATGGAAGTCTATCATCTGTCCAAGGCCTCTCTGTTTTGGCCAAAGCGTGCATGTGAGACCACCATCTCTCTTCCAGCAGGGAAGAGTGTTCTTCAAACAAGTTTGTCTGCTGATTCAAATCTTGCCTCCCATTCTTCATGATGGTGTCATTTTCTCTCCTTGCAGCATATCTCCTCAATGTAATTTGAGAGGTGAGGATAGATAGTGAAGTCAAAGGAAAAATGCTCTCCCTTCCTTTGTACCTCCCCCATACTCTCAGTGCTGTAGCATGGTCTCCTAATGCTCTCTTCCTTCTGGGATCTATGGAAGGAGCATCAATGCATGAAAAATCTCCCATCAAATCTGAATCGGGTGGTCTTCCAGGGGGTACACCACAAGATAAAGATGTCTCATGGCTCATTCCCATGTGAACTACCGATGGGAACATAATGTGACTACTTCCACTGTGTAAATCCATGTCTAATTGCTGTGTGGAAGTACTAGGATAAGGAGAGGTTTGAGCAACTCCCCCATCTTCTTCTTCATTGCCCACCTTCTGCAAGATTTCACAGTCTAAGGTGCTTGTTTGTTTTGTCTCCTTGTCTATCATCATAGACACATGCTGCTCATATTTTCCATGAATAAGATCCTGGGGACCTCCTTGCAGAGATACAAGTGTCCTCATAGTGGAAGCAATAACTTCAACTCCATCTTTCAACAAAGTTAGATTCCCTCCTACTGTCACAGCGCTGGAGGAACCTTTCAGTTCTACTTCCTCCTCCTCAAAAATGGAGTATGCCCCCATCAATAAGAGATCCTTTTCCTTGACCTCTCATTGAGAAAAGGACATTCATGTATTCTTCTTGAGAAGAATGATCTTGCTGAAGTAAGGCCTTTGCCCTTGGCAAATCATGTAGCATATCTTTACCCCTCCCAACAATGCTCTGAAATGGATTTATCTTCACGGATCTTCTCCCTTCTTTGAGCTGACAAAACTTAGGGAAGCCTAAATGCTCCTTGAATATTTTAGACCGAGATTCATATTCTCGGAGGTAGTCACCAAGGGTCTCCTCCTCTGGTGTCCCTCCCTCTTCTTCTCCTCTTGCAAAGAATGCAGGCATGCTGCAATGTTGTAGATCAGATTGTGTGGCTACATGCTCACACACATCAGATGAAGTATTGGGGCTACCCTCTTGTGCAAACCTCATAAAGAGATCTACTGATCTTCCAATCCTCACTCCCCTGATTTCTCCCTCCAGTTCATGAAAAGTTTGAGAAAGAATGTTAGAGAAATATACTCCTTTTATTCTTCCAGCAAAGGGGTTTCAATGGTGTAATCATTTTTCTTCTGTCTTCTTCCATGATACCTCTTCTCTCTATCATTAAAAGTTTCTTCTCCCTCTGAAGACATATTGGCTCCAAGAATGCACAGGTTGTGCCAAAGATCTTTCTTTGATACCACGTAGATCCAACCACTACACCAAAAGCTCGAACTGTTAGTGAGGGTGGCATCCCAGGGTGTTAAGGGTGGGCCTAACCCCATCGGAGCATCTGAGGGCAGGGGCCCTTGTGCAACACCCCTCATTACACAGACCTGGACACGTGGCTGCAGGCCCTACCCGCACACGGGATATTACAATCATCGATTAGGGAGTTAGATGAACACCCTAAGTGGAATGTTGTTACATGATCTGCCATATCCTCTCTAGAATTCCCTTCAAATTTTGGAATATCTAATGGAAGTTTTGTGGGAACTAGAGGCCAGGCCAGATTATATCAGATCAGATCATTTGTCAATTTTGAAACATCTAGAAAATTTAGGGTTGCCAGGAATGGTAAGCATGAAGGAGTGGGAGAATTCCACCCACCAAGAGTAGAATTTCCAACATTAAGAAAAGAGTGCCCTAGATTTGTAGAGGTACCATATTTCCAAGGGTTATTCATAGAAGAGGCCGAAACATAAGGAAATCCTCGTGGCGCAGAGGTATTCAGAGGGTATCCACCCCCTGCTGTAGGGTTTCCAAACATAGGAAATTCCCCCCCTAGCGAAGCATTGGAAGAAGAGGAAAGACCCTGATAAGGATTCCATGCATTGGCTAAAGGAGAAAAGACTTGAGAGGTACCAATAGAGGGGAAAGACATACTCCTTGTTGACCAAATAAACAAGATTGATTCCTAGTCCCTAAACCACTAATTGAAGGGTTTTCCCATCCTTGAATTCCTTGAAAAGGATTAAAATTCCGAGCTTGAGTGAGGAAAGGTAATGATCCTATGTTCAAATATTTGTTGGCTTGGGGTATACGACCACTTCCAAAAGGAAAACCATGAAAATATGCTGAACCACTTGGCATAGAAGTTGTTCATGTGGAAGCAACAAATGGGAAGGTTAAAGGAATTGAAGGAATCACAATGGATGGCATCCCAAAATGATTGGAACCAGTGTAGGAAGCAAAATAATTGGTGCCCCCACTTGAAACTAAAATGGAGGTAGATCTAATAAATGCGGTACTAGGTGTGATAGTGGATATATAAATTGTACCCTATCCTTGAACTGAAAGTGGGGTATGCCCAACAAAAGTATCTGTAGCCGAAATCGTGCTTCTAACATTGGCCATCAAAAGAAAATAAAGAAAGAAAGCAGGGCTTGTACACCTGTGAGTCGAGGTTCCAATGTACAATAAAACATCCAGAAAATTATAAGGAAGGGTTGAAGAAGGAGTCATGGGTGACTTAGGAAAGTATTCAACCTCAAACTAGTCTTCCTATTGGAAGGGCACCCTAGAAAGGATTGGAGTGTTCCTATCCAAATTATGACTTACACTAGGTTCACCCTGTGAAACAATAGCCCTAAAAGGAGGATCAATATCTGATGCGTTTGTTGTTACTAGTTCAAAATTACCAGCATAATTGCTCATACACCTTCTAGATGAAGGCTCGACACTCGCAAGGGAGAGCCACGAAGCCTCCTTTTAAAGACTAAAAGAATTAGAAAGCTATGGAAATCTAGGATAAAAGAGCACTCACTAAAAAATCCCTAAAGATACAACCAAACAAGATACTTCTAGGTATTTCCGCTTCAGGTGATTAGTACCGGACACCAAAATACAAGAAAGCGAATATAAGGACCTTTTGAAGATAGTCTGGGATAATTATGGCCCAATCCTACCAACGAAGGTAACAAAAACAATTATGCTGACTTCTAGACAAAATCCTTTTCTGGTGCAAGTACCTGAGCTTCACAAGGGCACCCTTTATAAGTACTAATGAGAGTGATACAACGTCTTCCTTAGGTACCACAGGTATTCCACCCCGAAGTAACCTATGTGATCCCTAGGAAAGGAAACTAAGGTCACTAGTTGGTATCAGAAGTTGAGCGGAACAGTCCAGGGCGCGGGATCCCACAAGTAGGAGGAGGTATCTCTCTTTCCATGTCTTCCCTCATCCTCGTGCTTAACTCTTGTATTAGAAGAGCTTTCCCATACATATTAAAAAGACTAGATTTCACTCTTTAATCAACTTCTATGTTTAAATTTAGAGCGGCCTTGGAGAGTTAACTCCCTAGACACCTATTCCAAGGCCCTAAGTGCCCTATACTAGTTGATGTATCTATGAAAAAACAAATATTCTAGTTCATTTTAACCAAGCACTTGATTTTAATGGTTGTTTTTTAAGTCACGGGTAAATGGAAGTGCAACTTATGATGTTTTTGACTATAAAAAGAAACCAGTAGAAAACCTAGCTACATGAAATGCAACTCTTTTTCTTCAATGAATAGTTATTTCTACAAAGGTTTTATGAAAAAACTATGAAAAAAATATTTTATTTTTATTTTTAAAAACACACCCACACACTCAAAATCTATAAAAAAGACAACAATGCTTATAGTGAAACTACCTTAATGCAAACTAAATTCTTAAATGCAAGATTATATGGACTATCTTTAAGGAAAAAAAAATGTATTCTTTAAAAAGAACCAAAATGAAAAACTTGACACACAAGGAGGAATAAATACAAGAAAAGTTCTCCCAAACCTAGAAATTTCAAACTTAAAGGAAAATTTCACACTTGTTCGAAAACCTAAAAAGACCAAAAACCAAAACCAAAGAAAAGAAAGGAAACAAACAAAATGTTTTTATCTTTTTCTTTTTAAAGGACAAAGAAAGTTTTGAGAAGAAAAAAAGAAACCAATAACTCCAAGATCAAAATCAAGCACAAAAAACCTCAAACTTCACAATCCATATGAAATCATGAAATTGATAAAACCTAAAGTGAAGAGAGACCAAAAACTTGAATAAATTGATCTGAACAGAAGTATAAAGACTTCATCAAGCAAGAAATATTTCAGGAAACCCAAAAACTTTGCAAGATTGCACCATACTTCTCAAAAGATAAAAAAGACACCAAATAGGTCAAATTCAAGAATGCAAATCGAAGTAATGAAAATATTGGGTTATAAGTGAACTAAAAATAAATTCAATGTCCTAAAGACACAAAATAGTCAAGCACATCACAAAGAAGGCTTGAACCCAAACTTTAAACCAAAAACTTCACCAAAATGCAAACCCTAGGTTGACAAGGTCTTTTCACAAAAAGTGATAGGAAAAATGATAATCAACAAGAAACAAGACTTTTCCAAATAAATTATGACCACAACAAAGCACGTGAAACCAGGCAAGACCCTTTACTGGAAAAATGATTTAAAATATTCAACCAAAACCAAATATACGCACTTGTTCAGAGACAGACATGCGTATATATGAGACTTTGCCCAAGGAAAATAACGTATACGCAGGTTTCTTTGGAATTAAACATGTATGTACACGAATGTATGTAATAAAAAGTGCATATATATAGACCAACGAAGAAAAATAAAAAGTACAGGCCCAATCCAAAAGATAAAACTACCCGCCCAGACTGCAAACAAGCCAATGATACTAGAAAATTTAAGAAACCAAATAAAAAGGCCCAAATCAAGAGAGAAACAACCCTTATTAGAAAATACAAGATTGTATTCCCCAGCGGAGTCGCCAATTCTGTTGCGGGAGAAAGCTCCCTACGGCCAGGGTTGAGAACCCCAACAGATCAAAGGGCATCAATGAACAAGAAACCAACAATCACACAATCCTAATACATAAATTACTAAAGTTGGGTTAGGAGAAAGTACCCATAGGTCCTACGTTTGGTGTCGTTCCCGTAGGGTCCAAACCCTTTATTTCCTCTAAGGCCATAATACATGCAACAAAGTTTAGAGAAGCATGTATACAACAAGTAGTTCAAATTATGTGCATGATATGAATGTTAGATCATTACACATAAAGATATAAATCATGAATCATAAATTATAAGATCATAACATGAATTATAACATAAAAGCATAAAATTCAAGAACAAGACAAAGCTTCTTTATTGATATCAGCAAAATAATATGGAAGAATACAACTTGATTCTACCACAGCTCCAAGCGAAACCTTCCTCCGGATCCGTCCAACCTAAGCCTCAACAATCATCTCTCAAGCATATACACATGGATGTCATATAATGGAAGATGAACATCTCTATGAGGAAACAAGGGTTTCCTATAATGGGGAGTGCAGGAGGCACATGGAAAATCGTACTTAATTAGGGACCAATCGACTATAGTATCAATATCCTATCTCTTTCTCTTACTTAAGGCCTTCCCATGAGGTGTATTTATATCACCCAAAATCAGTTGATTCAATTAGGCCACAAGCTCCTATAGGTGGAATTTCGGTGAAACTCGTAAACCTCGCACAAAAAATAGAATATTATATATTTTTTCATATTTTAAATTATATACGCGGGTTCTATATGGATTTACCCATGTGCGTAAGTGATTTTTGAAGGGCGGAGTCACGTATGAAATTAAAAACATTTTTTTTAATAAAGTGATCAAGTCTGAAGGGAAACGACTGCCCAAGGCCATAGAATGAAGCGTCAAAACTATGGGAGTGCTAAATGATGCTATAATAGAATCTTATCCAAATTAGAAACGTTGAACCACTACATACCTGGGCCTAATCCCTTGGTACATGGAACAAATCTCCTCCTCTTAAGCATCATATCCCTTGAGAAGAGGAACTAGAAACCTCCTCATCCTTCCTATAAATTGAGCATAGGACTAAAGGAATGAGAGACTTGGATTTGTAAACTCATGCTGTTGGTTTTGGATCTGAATATCTTGTCATCAAGGGAAGGAAAGGATACCATTGGAAGAGGATTGCGACATCAAGGCAACTGGGTTGTAAGCTTGCTTTCCCTTTGAATTTAATACAAATTAATTGTTCTTTTCTAATTGCTCTATTTCGATGTTGTTTACGAGATTCCTTAATCACTTGCATGGTTTATAACTGATTATTGATTCAATTATAGGTTGTATGCTAGATTAGGGATTTCATTTACCTTTGGTTTTATATGCGAGATGCTTTGATGCATTTGAATGTTTTTGTCTATGCAAATTTCTTTTGGAGCATCATGGAGAAGTTGTGGAAAGCATTTGGAAAGCCTCTAAGGCATTGAGGGAAAGATGGTTATGGAGAGTGCTAAAATGACTTCCACAAGAACTTCGTTAATAGGCAAGTGATTCTTCACATACTACATGTTTCATGTTTGAGTTATAAGCTAAGGAAAGGTAGCAATTCTTTTCTTGTTTGTTTCTAGTTTTCCTTAGGAATTTAGGGAGATCACTCTTGTCCATAAAATGGATTTGTCCGTGTAACAATATCATGTCTCTTAAATAAGTTATATGTTTATAAAGCAAGTCATATGAATACATTTGAAATATTTTATCGGCTAACATTTGTAAATAATTTTTAGGGAAACAAACATCCATACAAATTAACAACTTCATTATACTTATAAAATCTCCATCAAAATAGAATCTACAACTGATTCGAATATTGGGGGCTAATATTTGGAACCAAGAGAGAAGTAGCGAACCTCACATGAGAAAATTGCAACGTGAACTAAATGCATCTCAGAAAATGAAAAGAGAGAACAAAATGCACCACAAAACCCCATTTCTTTATTAAGAGAGAAATGTTGTTACGACTACATTGTGTGGACGAATTCGTCCTGTTAAAAATTGAGGTTCCTTATGTATAACCTTCTTGATTTGTGAAACCATGCGTAAATACAATGAGAGGATACCATCCGTAAATACCATGGGTAGATATCATTGGTGGATGCCATTTTACTTATTTATTTATTTTTATATTTATTTATTTTGTGAGATCAATCCTTCCCCCTTAGGAAGAAATGGTCCCCATTGCGTGAAGTTCACTATGGAGAAGATGATGTTTAATATGAGTTGTGGGTTTGTGGATGACCCAAAACCAAGTGTTTTCGAAGATAAGGGTTTTTGTGGTTGACCCATAAAAATGATGCGCGAAGATCTGAGGATAGACATACCCTGTAATGATTGTGATCCAACTGTGATTATAACAGTATGCAACCTAGAAAATGGACTTCATTGACAAAGGGTCTTGTGTGGTTGGCCCATAACCAAGATGAAAGTTTTCTTGTCAGCTTGTCTAGAAGATTTTTGGTGGCTTATCTTTGTAAATTCTCACCATCCAATAATATTTTGTAAAGGTTTCCTCGAAGTACTGGAATTTCATATTTTTTATTCCCATTTTTGTGACTTGATAGTCCCACCATGACATTACTAGGGCATTGGAAGAGGTATTTTGTTGTATCCAGAAGCATGGTTCAAGATAGTTAAAAAATATATCCCTAAGGGCCCAATCGAAGTTTCCCTCAACAACAAAGGCAAGGTGAAAATTAATATATCTGTTATCATTTCCATTTTTGGATTCATTCTTGGTAATGACAAGAGGCTTGACCTGAGGAAGTTGTACAAGATGCTCACTTTGTCTTGATTGACTGTCAAAATAATAAGAATACCAGTCCGTGCTAACTACAATAATTATTATTCTTAGAATATTTCGCCAACTAAATGGATCATGAAGTAAAATGTAGCCAAATTCCAAGCCACTAAGATCAAGCAGGATAAAATAATGAAAATTAGAACACGAGGTATATATTTAATTGTAAACACATTTCCTTTTATCAAAAACCCATAAAAAAATGGACTAATAATAAACAAATGCATTTCTTGATATAGGCATGATTGGTATAGAAGTTGTGTTGAAGAAACTTTGAATCTTTTTTGGATGGCGTTTTTCGTAATTTGCGTAAAGCATGTGCAAAGGTTCATGAAAAGTTGATTTGTATCTCGCTCTCCAAGGCCAAACTCAGGAAGTTTATCACCAAATTCTTCTTCCATGGTTGTAATCTTCAAATCCCCAATGAGCATACCAAGCTTCTTCATGAAACTAGTGGCCTTCTTGTTCTTGGAAACTTTCTATTATATTCCAAGAACCTTGTCAACCCCAAGATATCCCATCACAAAGGGATCCACCATGATGCTTGGATTCATGGTGAGGATGTCTCTCTTCTCGAAGGAATTTAGGACCTTGAATTAATTTGAGTGCACATCCTCAACATAGATAATGGAAAACATGACGTGAGAAATTATCTCAATCTCTTGGATCTTGAGCCTAATACAAGAACTAAATGTAAGGAGATGAATGATTACAACTTCAAAGAGGAAGTTTTAGAAAAACCATGTCATCGGAGCACAGGAAAGGATCACCATATTGCATAATAGACTCTCACCCTCCATGACCCTAAGCGAGCTCTCGGATCTAGGCATGGTGCCATTAATATTCACAGAGACTGTCTAGGGTTCTCGCCCCTTGGAATTGCACTTGTGGTATGCAACAACAATCACTGCTCCAATAAACATATCACACCAACATATCCATTGATGGTCCCATGATTTATGATGGTCGAAAATCGCATCTGGCCTAAAGCTCCTGGAAGGGTTGATGCCCATTCCTCTGATAGGAATGTTTGCACCATGGACCATGATTACAACAAACCCTATTGGAAGTGGAGCCAAAACAGGGATAGGAAATTCACGTGTGTTGCGCTTGGAATTTGTTGCAGATAAAATGGTGAGCCAAGGAGAACGTGTCGACTATATATGCGCCAAGGGTTGTTCCCTTTTTGTATCCAATAGACACTAAGTTAAATCATCTATTATCATATCCATTAGCCAAAGGTTCTCCTTCATCTTCGTCAATACCAACTAGATAAATTTCAAGGATCTAATTTTTTTTTTCATATATATCATTATTTTAATGCATCTCTAGTGCCTCAATTTTATCCAATCCATCAACATGCTCAATAAATATTGCACACTTATTTATTCCATCATCCCCAGATTTCAAAATATTCTCAATTCCTTCGAGGAAAAAATTTGTACTTCTTGTGTCTAAACATGCAAGAAAGTCACCTAGGAGCTTTATGCAACTGTGATTGACCAAGTATTTGATCTGCTCATGGGTTTCGCCTAAAATGGAACTAGAAATGGCCCAAGGCGCCTCTTTATTTATTTCAATGTTTTCCATTACTAGAAATAATATAATTTGAGGAATCACGGTTGCATCGACAATAGCCTAAATGTGATCCTTGGTCCCTGCTGTGGTATTCATTAAATCCCAAGCTGCTTCAAGCTGAAGCTTCGGTGTGTCTGTCCTTCATAGCAAATCAACGTGGTAAGGAAGAATTCACATTCTGATTAGGACATGAATTGGAGGATTAATCTCAATGGACATGAATTTATGAAACTGGGTAAGTAGCATCCAAATATTTTATTCGATCTTTGGATGAAATTCCGATTGTCAATGATGAGATAAAGTCTAACTGGTTTTTCATGGGAGTCTTGTCAAAGGCTAGCAGAGGAGGGATCTCACCTTCCCAACATTTCTTAAGCAAACCCTCATCCTTTTTTTTTCTTTTGGATATTGACCATGTCATCTTCTCACCTCCATTAATAGTAGCAAACATTAATGGTAGTAGCTCGTCCCCTGGTCTCAGAATGTAGAAAGCGAAGTCATCGAAGGAGAAATGATTCCATTCACTCTTTGGACGTAATGGAGGCTTATATTAGGCCTTCTATTGTGGAATTCATTCACACAAAAAGTAAATGCCAACCCTACGCTGTTAGCAAGAAAGTCAATTATCATACTTCTGCAGAGTCATGGTGAACAGGGCGGGTAGTTTCCAGAATCCCCTGCACTGTCAAAGGGGGAACACACAGAGTTGTCCGGGGAGCCTTCGACCGGATGTTTGGCCCCATGAAAACCTAGCCCTGATACCACTGATTCAGATCTTGGGGGCTAAGATCCACAACCAAGAGAGAGAAGCAATGAACTCCACATGAGAACATTGCTAAATAAAACACAAACTAAATAAATCTTAAAAAAAAATAGAGAACAAAATGCACCATAAAACCCCATTTCCTTATTTAGAGAGAATCGATGTGATGGCTACATTGTGTGGACAAATTCATCCTGTTACAAATTGAAGTTCCTTATTTATAACCTTCTTGAGTTAAGAAACCATGGGAAAATACCATGGGTAAATATCGTGGGTAGATACTGTGGGTGGATGCTATTTTACTTTTTATTTTTTAATATTTTTTTGTCGGATCAACAACATCCAGTATATATAAAATAACAAGATAATTATTGTAACATGATCGCCCTCTATAATTAAAAAAAGTGACTCAAATATCTATAATTTAAGTGAATTTGAAAATATCCGTCATGAGCAGTAAATCAAAACCATAATACGTAATAAATATGCATCCAAATCATCAACCACTTTCAATATATAAAAATTGACAAGTCAATATTGATATGATCATAATCATATATAACTAAAACAAGTGAAATTCACATATATTAGTAGATCAATAACATGTGAAAATGATACATGTCCAACAATTGACATAAGTCAAAAGGATGTATGATGTATAAATGATATAAATAAAAATGATAAATTATGTAAGAAAAAATAATACAAGTCAATATGATAGGTCATGTCCAAATGATGTAAGTCAAAATGATACATGTCAAAAAGATACAACTCAATAATATGGTACTGGAGGCTTTCAAAATGATACATATGATAGTAACCATGAAAATCGACATCATAACAATATATAAAAAATGGTCCATGATGTAGCCTATATGATCATGAATGCCACTGGATGCTACCAACTACTAGCTCATCATCATCATCACCATCTTGATCATGATCATCATGATTGTCATGTGTATCGGCATCGACCTCATTGTCATCTATATCTGTGTCATCATGAGAATCATCTGCCATATCAACATCAGACCCAATGTTATATGGATCTATGTGATGAAGATCATTCATATCTTCTGGAAGATCCTTGTTCTACAAATAAAAAAATAGAATGAAAATATTATTTATTTCAGACAATAATTAATTTCTGTGATCTAATATTACAACATATGAAATGAAACAATAATCATATTACATCATATCAAAGTGCACATATGATAATAAAATTTCAAATAAGTTATGACTAAGATGTCATTCTAATGAAGATTTCAAGATCTGGTGGGGGAAAAATCAGAGCTCATAGGTGGGATGAGTAATGCTTATTTAGATCTATGATTATCAAGCTGATAGGTGAAAAAATGAACAAACATCAATACATCGCATCAAAACGAATTTTGTTTGATATTAGAAGGAAAAGTGACAATACTTGAAACTTGTAAAGTAGAGCACCAAATTAATTTCGCAAACTTATATGACTTTAGTTTCAAATATGAAGACTAAAAATCGTATGGAATTGCACAAGAAAAACATCCATAAAAATGACTGATAAGCATCACTAAAAGAATCTTTAATATAAGAGTTAAAATAATTCTTACTTGAAATCTCTATTAATCTCAAAATGGATTCAAATACAACATAAGTATTTTTCTTCAAAAACCAACCCTTCGAGTCTACTTTTTAATCTAATTTATACAAAAAATACATAAGATTTAAGACTCATAATATCTAGAAAGTTTTAATTACAAAATGCTAAAAATATGTACATATCTTAATGAATTTAAATTAAACCTGAAAAATACATTTGGAAGGAACAAGAGTTGTGTTGACACTTCGAAACATAATCCATGGTGGAAAAAAAGTAGGCCTGTAGCTATAGAATATACTGAAGATGTGGATCTGATTTGGTTAAATACAATTTGAAAAAAAATCTAGAAAACCCCCTGTTTATAGCCAAAATATCCTGATTTGATCTTGAATGATCTGCTCAAAATACCATTTTCCTTTTGATCTCTACCTTGAATTTACCCTATCTTTCCAAGACAATCCTTACTATATAAATATAGCCTCTAGAAATTGTTGACAACATCTATATCCTCATCGTTGTCAAAACTATGTTGGCAGGGAGTACCATTCAGGTGCTAACAAAATATCTGGGTATACGCTGTCAAAATCAAAATAGTGAAAGCACTGCCAAAATATCTAGCAGCGCTATAAAAAACAAAATCAAATATCATCGCTCACAAAACATCTGGAAAAGCTGCCTTTTTGATTCTCATTTTAATGTTTATGCTGATTCTCACAAGAGGTACAAATTCCTTGACATAATTTGTTTTTCTTGGCCTTGGGGCCCTGTTTTTCTCCTTTACTCTATTTTTGGATCTTATTTTTAGAGGAACTTGAAGCTTCCTCTTTGTTGATTGTTAAGTCCCTCAAAGGTGTATCATCAAGATAAATGACTTGGTCCTTCAAGGTCGGGTTCTGCTGTAATTTGTAGTTGAGCCTAATATTTTTTTTGGGCCTTGTATGGGGTTTTCACATCCCATACATCTCAGCTAAAGTAACATATTTCTTCCTTCTTTCTCTGTACAGGTTTAGATGATTTGGTTTGACCCTCTAAATCCCCCATTTCACTGAGCAATACTTCTAAACCCTCCTCATGTTTATCACTACAAAAATTATCAGTAAGGTTCTCTTCTAGCAACTCTGGAAATTGCTCTTGATGGGAGGCTGAAGGATTTTCCTCAAGAAACCTATTACGCTTTCTTACATATACCCTTTCTACCACAAGAATCAAAACATGGTTTTCAATTCATTTGTCCACAAAAGCTTTCCTTCTGTTTCTGGTAAGGACATAGGAGGTTGATTGTTTTGGAATTTCAATAGTTTGGATAAGTTTGTAAACCTTTATTTGTTTATTTCATTTGCTTGTTTTAGGCTTGGCAGAAACTGACTCAAAAAACCCTCCCCAAAATAAGAAATTTTCCCAAGTTTTACCAATTTTCCTTTGGTGATTAATAATTAAAAATTTAATTAAACCATTATGGAAAACATAATGAAGAGAATAAATAGCTTTCACTCAAACTTTAGCTGAAATTTTACTGAGACTCTAAAAATTTTCAGCAGAGATAGGAGGCTATAGAATGGAGAATGCCATTCGGGACTTGGGTTCATATGTAAGCATTTTTCCAAAAATATCATGAGAACATATGGGAAGACCACAATTGGTATGGTTAGTAAATAAATTGTGCTTGACCATCCAATATCAAATATTACCAAGTAGAATGCCAAAATATGTGTAGATCAACCTTGATGGAGTGGAAATTATATCAAATTTTGAAGTTATTGAAATAGTGGATGAGACAAAACCATATCTAGCCCTACTAGTTATTGAATGGTCATTTTACAACAAGGTTGTCATCAATTTGAAGAAAATAACAATGTCCTTTGAATCTAACTTAATCATATTGGTCACCCCTATGGATCCTAGGGAAGGAATAAGATACACAAAGCCTGTAATGGAATATTGGGATAATGGAAAGATTGATGACTTGTATAATGTTACTGTTAAGAAAAAAGATCAAGGAAGATCCACAACAAGTAGTGAGAGAGATGCATAGCTAGGAAGCCTATACGATATTACCACGTGAAGGGAAGACTATGGAAACCCCAGTGTATATGGAGAACTAAGTTGGAGGAATGTCTACTCATATGACATAGATTCAGAAGATGCACTAGAGCTCTGGAAAAATACGCTACAAAAAGTATGATCCAGGAGATGTGAGAAAATAACTAGACATGTGAGGTGGATTGGCTCATAGATCCAGGAATTACCAAACTTTGACGCAACAAGGAGCCTCACTAACTTATTGCAGGAAATAGAAAAAGTACTAGAGAAATCACATTTTCTTGCTCTAGATGTCGCAATGTGTTGAACTCTAGGGAGATGGTGGGCGCCACACAAATAAACATCGAAATCCTAATATATTGCGACAATAAAGATGTGACACAAATTTTACCAAAGCCAAGATCACCTCACAAATCTGTACAAAGGTACATAATATCCAATGGAGCATGTGTCGCGATGTAGGAAGATGTGGGCCATTCTAGAAGTGGAAGAGAATTTTTGTCTACACAAGTTCATCCACACCCTCACAACCATATCAAAGAGCTGGTATGTGTAACAAGAATTAAGAAGAGAAACGACAACATGGACAAGTATCATTGAAGACTTTGAGGCCACTTTTGGACCCATTGAAGAAGAACCCATCCTCACCATTGTGCTACAACATGTTAGAGAAATTACATTCCAAGAAAAAAAAAATACAAGTGCAACTAAAGACTCTATTTGAAAACATCACTTAGAGGAATTCAAACATAAACACATGTTACACTCCCTAAAGATGTGCGGTGGAAGGGATGATCACCATCCCAAGAGCCCCTCATTATAACAAGCCAATCAAGAACATAAAACACAACATTGGCACTAAGGAAAATCGCAAAATGGAAATCACTATATATTATTGGGATAAGGAGATTGGGAAACAAGTGGTGGAATTACTAAAAGAATGCCATGAGATTTCCCCATCACATTTTCTTTAATGAAGGGTGTTGATGTGCAAACTAGCACCCTAGGGTTGTGCAAGGCTCATAGGGGGGTAGTTTGGGTCAACTAAATATTGTTTCCCATTTTCACTTTGACAACTAGCCTTCTCAATTTAGATTCACTAAGGAATCAAGGAGTGTATCCCTGGATAAGAGATCTGGCAAGGAGAGGGGTGGAGCTTCTAGAGGCCAAGCTAGATCAAGGAGGATTCTCTTTGCCAAGTCTCTTGCAATGGTTAAGGAGGTAGAAAGGTTAATTTTTACTACGAAAAGCATTTTCTTTGTGGGCTAGGGGTGAGCAGACACTGTTCAACCCAACCGATCACATGGATTCAATTTCATCCTCCTTCATGCAATTAAAAATCGACACGTGGATCCTTGTTGTTACCAACATTGCGCCATCCCTACTGGTTAACAATACATCCATTTCCTTCCTGGTCCTTGGTGTTTATTATGACAATTAATTTGCCATCCACTAACTCACTGCCATTCTCAACCTTGCCACTGTCGATATATTGTTTGCATTGTCCATTTTTTCAGCTTCAAAAGGACTGGACGTGATGGTTATGGCATCTTGGGAAAGCAAATTGTCCACAATCCTTTTCCGACCCAAACCGATTAAATGTTTGGACTCTTCTCTGATCCATTTCAGAATACATATGTTATTCTGTTGGACAACAAACTCTAGCACCACAACAAGCGAGTTGTCAAAATTAAAGGTCGACAACCATTCCAGTTCCTCTAAGGCATTGTCCTGTCATTTTAGACATAATCAACACATACTAAGTAACATGAGAGCTCTGGCAGCTAGAGCCATGAAAATAAGAATACCTAGAGGCTTACTGCAACAAGAAGACTTATAGACTTACTGGCATGTCGATATTTCTTGAAAACAACCATGCACCACCACTATCATCCGCTTTGATCACGATAAAAACTAGGCATGAGACCTTGTACAAAGTGGTGACCGCTTCAGTCTCCGTGACAGTAGAGACACCACAGTTATTTTTCTTGATGATGTTAAGGTATGGTTTTTTCGCTTGTGTCTTCCAGACATTATCCGTTCTAAGGTTGGTTCATTGATTATCAACTATTCATTTAGAATCTACAATATCCATTTGGGAACTATGTTGCTATTTTGTTACATTTGAATGCTATGAAGGTTTCAATGAGTTGCCACTTAGTCTCTCACAAAATGCCATTATTTGTTCTTTTTGTGCAGATTGCTTTATGGAAGAACTTTATGGAAGAAGGAAAACTTAATATTTCTTTTCTTTTGATGCGAAAGATTATCCTACCTTTTTATTTGTTTATCATCTTCTGCATCATCCTTCCTATGACTATGTTCCTTACAGAAGATGAATTGCCTACTTCGGTTGTTTATTATGTGCATGCTACTATGTCATTATTAAACATTCTGCCTGAACCAAAATATTTCCATTCATTATCCCTTATCTCATGTTTGAGAACACAATGTCTATCACTAAATTCAATGCCATGATCTCTGAATTGTTTCAATTTGGTAGCGCTTATGAATGGGTGGTAACAAAAAAATCGGACTAGGCATCCGAAACTGATCTACTTGCATTGGTGGAAATGGAATCACATGTTCAGTTAGAACACCCAAAGCATCATCATGGTGTTTCAGAGTCAGGCCTGGATATCCTCAATAAGCTTGATGAGCAAAAGTATCAACAACCTCCAGAAAAGAAACTCATTCAGATTTACAAAAAGGAATTGGCTCTTGCTTTCCTCCTCTTAAGTGCATTTTATAGGATATTGATGTCTTCTTAGGGGATTCATTTCTACTTTTTACTCTTTCAAGGGATTTCCTTCCTTGTGGTTGGATTAGACCTGATTGGTGAGAAAACCAGTTGATTCTGTACTGTGGGACTTCAGGCTCTTCATACAAAATTTAAAGACCCTTCATTTGCGTCATTCTAGCCAAAATTCGAGTTGAGCAGGCACTGAATAAAAGAAACTACATGCCTAGGCATAGAAGACTATTATTTCTCAGATATATTAAGGAGTAGGAAAATATGAATTTTGTTCTTACTCCATTGATTTATATTGAACTGGTGCCACTAGGTTCATGTAAAAGAAACAAGGTCATCACTACATGGATACATGATTTTCTCACTAAACGACAACACATGTTTTTGTTCCTAAAGTACGAATCACGTGGAAATATCACCAAACCTTATAAGTAGTACAGATCACCTAGCAATATTAACACTGCTCCAACAATATTTTTTGTTCAATTTGTTTCACGATTCAACTCTATCATCACCACTTCTTCATGTAGATTGTGTTTTGTTTTATTAAGCTACTACTCTAGCAACACAATTATTTACTTTTTTTCCTATTCTTCTGATTCTCTATCATTTTTCTTACGGGAACACTTTTTTTCATATAGGTAAATCCTCATTTAAATTTATTAGAGAATAGAATATCTAGAGATGATAAAAGAGGGTTACTCTGCCCTCCTTGGTAGGTCTATTTAACCATTCTTATGATTTATCATCAAAATATGTAAATCATATTTGTAAATGTAATTGAATCCACTGGTTTAAACCAATTTGACTATTATATCCTCAAATTTGGCCTATTTTGAAACCTAATGATGTCAGGATATTCCACATCAATGATCTGTAAAGCAATTCATATAGTTTGCAATTGAGTATTTTTGGATAAGTTTACAACATAAACATATCTATGGTTGTGTTTATTAGACATGGATGTTCCAAGTATAGTTTGATTATACAAATTCATTTAAAAATCCAATCTTTGTCTAATAGTGTATGGTTTTAATAAAACTAATGAAATTCCTTTATAATATTGTAATTTTGATTTGGGTAAAAAAGTTCAAAAACAAATGGTTAAAAAATATAAATATGATAAATTTTATAATTCTCGTTAAAAAATTTAAAAGTAAAAGGTGAAATGTAAATATTTAAAAATATTTCATAGATTTTCCATAGAAAGTAGATTTCTCAATTAAAATAAACATAATTATATAATTTTTTTTAGTACAAAGTGTTCCAATTTAGTTATATTTATTATTTTTTAGTACATAGAGTTCCAATTTAGAGAGTTGAAATTTAATTGTATTTGTTGACTTTTAGTAAAGAGCGTTTTAATTTAGTTGTATTTATTGAAAATTTAAATGT
Source organism: Pinus albicaulis (assembly GCA_034641835.2). NCBI lineage: Eukaryota > Viridiplantae > Streptophyta > Pinopsida > Pinales > Pinaceae > Pinus > Pinus albicaulis. Next base: position 1,823,690,331 of record CM076575.1, on the reverse strand, counting down.
ATAAAAAGATGAAATTTGGCCATTTAATGAAAATTTGGATTTATTAAATACTAAGAAAGTTCAATTTTTTATATGTATAATTAATTTTTTTAATATATAGATATTAATTATTATTATTATTATTTTTTTTATATATATTTTTTAATTTTTTAATTAATTAATTTATTTTTAAATATTTTGATATAATGTTATGTTTTTGTTAGTTTACAATATTTCTTTTTATAAAGCAATTCACTTTTGTAAAGCAACTCTCTACTCTGAATGGAATAAAAAATTACAATCTCATTCTATTTAATAAATAAAAAATAATATTTTTATTTTAAATATTTATTTATTTAAAATAAATTTATATTTTAAACCATTTCAAAGCAAAAATAAAAGCAAAAGTAAAAGTAAAACTAAAATTGAAATTAAAAATGAAAAGAACCTTTACATATCAATCAACCTTGTCTTTGCCTTCTTTTTAACGTGCTTATGCTTTGCTCAACTATTACTAAATTTTTGGTTTGGTACTAGTGATGTATGCATCATTAAAAAAAGGCTAAGGGATAACCCGTGCTTTGCTCAACTATTACTAAATTTTTGGTTTGGTCATAGAGATGTATGCATCATTAAAAAAAGGCTAAGGGATAACCCGTGCTTTGCTCAACTATTACTAAATTTTTGGTTTGGTCATAGAGATGTATGCATCATTAAAAAAAAGCTAAAGGATAACTTGGTGTAAGTGGTTTTTTTTAAGTAAAACTTAAATTTACAATAAAATAATAACTTTACCAAGTTATAATCATTATGTGATTATTATGTATGTGGGTTTTTTTGGTTATGGTTATTTGGTTATAATATAGATTTATATTTGGAAGTAGGGAAATTTTTGTGATATTGATATTAATATTTGATGGAGAAGCATATCTAATATTTTATCTAGTCATTGATTTTACATGGATGTGCTTTTGTTGGATTGTATTTGTCATTTGAAATTTTTTTAATGACAATTTGTGAAGATTATCATTGATGTTGTTATTTTTATTATTATTATTATATGTAATGTTATATTTATGTTAGTTCTAGACAATATTTCCTTTCTGTAAAGAAATTCACTACTCTCAATGCAATAAAAAAATTACAATTTCATTATATTTAATAAATAAAAAATTAATATTTCTATCTTAAATATCTCTTTATTTAAAATAAATGTATATTTTAAAATATTGTAAAGTAAAATTGAACTTGAAAAGAGTAGTTATAGATCAGTAAACCTATTGCTTTTGTTTTCTTTTTAGCATTAATAAATATTGTTAGCAATGCACCTTATCTAGTTGGTTTAAGTGGATTTTTAAATAACTTATAATAAGATAATCATTCAACGTTATAGAAAACCTTCAACGTTAAAGAAAACATTAATTTATAAGATAACCATTCAACATTAAAGAAAACCTTAATTTATAAGATAATCGTTCAACGGTAAAGAAAATCTTAATTTATAATACGATATTCATTCAACATTAAATAAAACCTTAATTTATAATACAATCACTAAGTGATGACTATGAATGTGGGGTTTTTGGGTTATGGTTATTTGGTTATAATATAGATTTATGTTTGGAAGGAGGGAAACTTTTATGATATTGATATCAATATTTGATGTAGAAAGATATCTAATATTTTATCCTTTATGAAGTGTGTGTGTGGCATTAGCTTTACATGGATGTGGTTTTGTTTGATTGTATTTGTCATTTGAAATTTTTCTTTATGAAAAATTGAGGATTATCATTGATGTTGTCATCTCCTTTGTTTTATTGATTTCATGAATCAAATCCTTAGATGTGACCCAATAGGCCATCTAAGTAAGAAGCATAACATAAGTAATGTTTAATTATATAGTCATTAAAAAATGATGCAAAAATTAGTACCATATTCAATCCCTCACACAACAAGGACAAGAGATAGTTAATGAAATAGACAACCTAGCAATATTGATGTGATTGGAAAATGATAATTTAGTGATGTTAATATGACATGAATGATTTATGGAAATATGATGGATTCATGGTTGTGTGAGTTTAATGAATGGTTATATGATTGAATTTTCTTTGACAATGTTATCTTTCCTAAACAAAGAACATCAGTAAGAAAATAAGCGTTTGTGAGTTAATACAAATCTTTCCTTTTGGAAAGCATATGGAGATACAAGGTTAAAACAAAGATCACCTCTAGGATATGGGTGACATGATGGAAGTTCCCTCCAGAGCATAGTCACAACCTCCCATGGCGTGCTATGATGCAACGAACATGGGATCGGCAGCGCCATGACAGGCTTCCAGCACCACGACGCTCCAGGCTTCAGTTAATGCCGTTAATGCAGCTGATGGATGCCAAATGTGTTCTCGAACGGAGGGGAATGACCTTAAAACCTCCATTGTGCCTTCTCCCTCTCATTTCATTCCTCGATCTCCCTTGCAGCTTTGTCGTAGCACTCCTTCCCTACTAAGCGTGCCCTCTACACCTCAGACCAATCCTCTGCTCTGCTTGCATCTCCATGGCATCGAGGCAACGTTCAGGGTGCTCTTCCTGCCTGGCTAACCATGGAATCAACTGATAGATTCTTCAATTATGAAGAGGCGCCCTCCTATGCCCCCGTCACATAGTCTACTACCATGCATTCTGCCTGCTCCTTCGCCTCCATAGCTCCATCTGTTCCATCTGCGGTATCCATCATCACCAATGATGAGCCCTCTCTGCTTCCCCCGCCCAGAGTTAAGCAAAAATACCGCAAGTCCACCATCCCCCGCTCATTGATGCCTCCTCCTAAGAAATTGGAATGACTGCTTGTTAAGGGCTCCTCTCTGTACATTCCCAATCTCTGGAATTACTTAGTTGAAGGTGTTTGGAGCAGGTTCAATGAGAATTAACCGCCACCCAAGGTCCCTTGCGTATTCATGGAGGAGGAAGAAGAAATAGATCGTATCTATGGATGCCAAGTGACAGAGGAAGAACTAGTGGGACTTGATGCAGAACAACATGAGGAAGAAAAAAAGGACTAAAGGTTTTTGTGCCATAGTTCTCTTCTGGACATATTTGACATATGCAGTTTTTCCAGTTTTATTTAATGTTTTAGCAAATATAGATGCTTCAAAATTTTCTAGACAATTAAAGGGTTGGTTTCCCTATCATGGGCAACCCCTTATTTTGCTATTTTGGAAACAATTGCGAGCAGGAATAGGATAAATTCCTCATCTCAGACCATAGAATGTAACATATTTTTCTAATTAATAAAATTTAGAATAGATTACCAAAAAAAACAAAGATCACCAAAATAACTTTGGCGCATCCTATTTACATCGAATTTTCGTTTTCATTTTGAAAAATGTTAAGCTTTATGCTCATTAACCGTTATCTCACATGAAGTAGGAAGGAAACATATTGCATAGGATGAAACCAATGCATTTATGGAGTCTTATTGTTATGAACCAAATTACCTAAAAGAACATAATCGATCGAGGTGGAAACTAATGGCCATCCACTTGTTGATTTTGCATAGTTCCATATAATGGTAGATTTATTACAAATTTTCTACGTCTTGGACTTTTAACTTCATTATTACCTATCAGACATTGTTGTGTAAGTACATTTGAGACAATTTTTGTATGAAAGTGTTGGCAAGGGAGGAATTGAATTGAACATGGTGAGGTGGATTGAGAGAGAGAATGAATCTTATGCAACAGAACACGATCACTCCTTCTTTGTGTTATGGGCCGCTTGACTGAACACAATTTTGGCAGTTTGATTGTTACCACCACTTCTAGGTAATGTAAGTTGTATTGCATAATATAGCTTAAAAAACATTATTGATATCTGAATGACTCCCATTTTAAGAAAAAATAATCCATGCCAACTCAAGTTATTAATAGGGCCGAAGGCTCTGTCCCGAGGTCCAGATGGGTAATTTGATGTTTTCCAACTCAAAGATCTATTGATCGGGATTGCTCATTCTCTCTGCGATCAAAATGACCCTTCCACCAAATAAGTGACTTAGGAAGGCTACCTTTATTAATTAATTTACTTATGACAGAGCATGTAAGTTATATGAATACAATCTTAGGTTCAACTATTTAGCACCCATATCCACCGATTACTTGGTTTGGTTAGTGGTATTGTTCCTTCAAGTTCCTTGGCACATGTTCCCATCTACCTCTAGCTGTCATTGAAATATAAAATTCTTTGTTTAAGTTGAAATATATATTAAATCCATCCCGTCACATGTTATTCCCATAGTGATATTTTAATTATAATGGTGAAGTAGGAAGGTTAATGCTATATTTTAGTTTCAACTTTAATGGTGAGGTATAAAGGTTAATGTTTGGTTTTAATGATACAATAGGTTAATGTTAAAGTATGAAGAGTAATACTTATTTAGTAATATTATTATATATGTGGTATTTTTAGATAAATTATAAATGTGGATATATCGAGGTTAATAATTAGTTATAATGATATAATATTTTCATGTTGAACTAATTTTAATAATATTATTATTTTCATTTTTATATAATATTTTTTTATACATTTTCATTTAAATTTTAATGTTAAAGTATCAAAAATTGATGGTTGGTTTGAATGCACAACTCTAAAATAAGCTCTCCAATCGGTCATCTAAACCTTCAATTCTCCTAGAGATCAACGCACAATGTTTTGACATATTTCCTTATCTAGAAAGAGAACTTTCCACCTGGGTTTATAAGACCTAATTTGAAGCTAAAACCCGTGGTTAGGACACATTTGAAAGTGCTCATCATTGGGTGGCTTGGTCCTTTACCACATCATCTGCATTGATTTGCTTCGGGTATACAGTTTTATATGTTTTGGGTCTGTGGTGCGGTGATTTGAATACACAACTCTGAAATAATTTCTCCAATCGGTCATCTAAACCTTCAATTCTCCCAGAGATCAGTGCAATTTTTTTTGACATCTTTTCTTGTCCAACAAGAGCACTTTTTTCTTGGTTTATAAGACCTAATTTGAAGCTAAAACCTGCGGCTAGGGCACATCCAAAATTTTAGGTCCCCATATTACTAGTGTAGTACCTTATTGTTAATAGTGTAGCCCCGTTATTGTTATTGTTGTACCCATATAACCCCCATATTGTTATTATTGTTTACTTACATTATAATTGTTAGGTTAGCTAGGATTATATTGTGACCCCATGGACCCCTATATATAGAAGGAGGTTTTTTCATTTGTATCATCTAAGAATTGTTCATTTATGTAATGTATTGGAGGTTTCCCCCTCGAAGTGGCTAATTTCTAAGGTGTTGATCTCTCTTTTCATCTATTTTTGGAGCTGGTTTCATAACATTTGGAATCAGAGCTTTGGATTCTAGGGTTTCGCTGCTCCAAACAGGTCATCGTTCAATTTTCGCTATAACGTTTTTTCTATGAAGGTTCACAAGCTGAATTTTTTACAGCGCGAAGCCGAAATCCTGAGGAACGTCGTGGAACAATTTCAGATCTTGGTTCACAATATTTTTAGAGATATGATTTGTGGAAGTTAGGGCTTTTTGAAAGCTCTTGAATTTAACCTAAATAGGTCATCGTGGAATTTTCGCTATAACTTTCTTTCTACGATGGTGAAGAAACTGAAATTTTTACAAAGCGAAGCCGAAATCCCGAGGAACATCGTGGAAATTTTTTAGAGGTTGATTCACAATATTTTGGAGATAGGGTCTGTGGAAGTTAGGGATTTTTCAGACTCGCGAATTTCATCTCAAGGAGATGACCATGGGAAAATCATCATAACTCTCTTTCTGAGAATTGGATTGGAATTCTGTAAAAATTAGTTGCAAGTACACAGACTGTAGTTTCCTGTGTATTAATTTCAGAGCCAAATAAGGAAACAGTGACACGTGTCACACTGTACAAGTTCTCTCTACTGAACCAGTCCATAATTAGGTCATTGTGGGAGATTGGGCATAAATTCGTCTTGAAGAATCAAAATCAGGTCAAACCTATGGCATTTGAAACAAGATTCAGAGGGCTAATACAAGGCCAAATTTCAGACATTGAAGATCCGAAATCACAGACATAATTCAATTTCAATATAGAGCTCCTGAAAATCAAGAAAAAGATGTGTATTTTTTTTTCAAATTGCATAAGTCTTGTTTGAAAAATTAGTTTTAACTGATTCCAAAGGCCTATTGAGCATAGATATCAGTATTGGGTTCTAAAATGCCTCCTAAAAAGAATTCAATACAATTAATCCCTCAGATTACTCTACTATGTATCATGAAGATGAAGAATTGCAACATGATCTATCAAAATTACAAGAGCAAGTGCACCAAATTTCGCTCTCACAAAGAGCAACAAAAAATGAAATGGAAGTTTTGAAGAAAGGCGTGGAAGCGAAGATGGATGGTTTGAAGAAAGGCGTGTAAGATAAGATGGATGGTATGGAAGCTAGCATGGAAGCTAATATGGATGACATGGAAGAAAAAATGAAAGGCAACATGGAAAACATGAAGAATGATCTAAAAGTAGACATGGAAGGTTTGACAAAGTTGATACAAGAAATGTTTCCTAATTGCGAAAAGATAGTAGAGGAAACTCATGATGAGAACAAAATAAATGTTAATCGTGATTTCATAAACTCTAATGTTGGATGGAAGAACCACCATATTCCAAAGATGGATATGAGGAAGTTTGATGGCAAGGATCCTGTAACATGGATATTACAGATGGAGCAATATTTTGATCTCAATAATGTGCAAAACACACAAAAGGTACACATTGCAACTTTACAATTAGAACAAAATACATTTGTATGGTATCGATGGCTTTGCTCCCGTAAAAAAATTGTCACTTGGTCAATTTTTACGGAGGAAATGCTAGCACATTATGAGGATACAAAGAGCAACACCTTCTTTAGCCAATTGATAAATCTCAAACAAAAGGGTTTAGTGGGGCAACACATTGAGGACTTCCAAAAATTGAATATAAGGGTAACTGATATTCCAGAGGAACACAGGATTGATCTCTTCATAGGCACTTTAAAGGATAACATCCAACATGAAGTTCGCGTTTTGGAACCTGATTCATTGGAGAAGGCATTCAGGTTGGCAAGAAAAGTTGAATGTAAAATTATGACGACAAGGAAGCCTACCACTCAATTCTATAAAGAAGGAAGTGTTGCTATGCCTAGATTTCCACAACCTACAAGGTTGACACCACAAAAATTGGAAGAAAAAAGAGCAAAAGGGCTTTGCTACAGTTGTGATAGAAAATACACTAAAGGTCATAAGTGTGCTGAGAAGAAATTATTTTACATAGATCGTGAAGAAGAAGAAGAAAATGAACAAGAAGAGGATATACACCAGGAACCACCCCTAGAAGAGGAAGAAATGAATCCGACCATATCGTGTAATGCACTGGCAGGAATTACCACTCCTCAAACTCTCAAGATAGAAGGACATATCAAGTAGAAAAGGGTAATAGTGTTGATTGATTCAGGTAGCACCCATAATTTTATTCATTATAAGGTAGCCAAGGAATTAAATTGTTTCCTATACCCAGCACCAGAATGTCAAGTGATGGTTGGAAATGGAGGAACTATAAATTGCTCTGGAAAATGCCATAATATCAAGCTAACCATGGGGGAATATGTATTGACTAGTCCAATTCTTTCCATTCCTATGGGAGGTGCTGATGTTGTACTAGGAGTACAATGGTTACAATCTTTGGGGACGGTAGCTTTTAATTTTCAAGAACATTTCTTGAAATTCTTTTCAGAAGGAAAGGAAGTCGAACTACGGGGTATTGAAGGGAAGCCAGGAAGGATAATAAGCTCTAATGGCATGACAAAGCTTCTCAAGAAAGAACAACGAGGCGTAATTGCACAATTATGCTCACTAGAAGTTCCAACATCAAAATCATCTATTTCTGCAGATCTCCAACAAGTCTTGGACAATCATTCCAAGGTGTTTGAAACTCCCAAAAGACTCCCACCTATTCGTGATCATGATCATGATATTCATTTGATTCCAGGAAGTGTTCCTCCAAACATCCGGCCTTATAGATATCCTTACTTCCAAAAGAGCGAAATTGAACGCATGATTGCAGAAATGTTAGAGGCGGGTATAATTCATCCTAGTCAAAGTTCTTTCTATACTCCAGTAGTATTGGTGCACAAGAAGGATGGATCATGGCGCATGTGTCCAGATTATAGGTTGTTCAATAACCTCACTATTAAAGATAAATTTCCCATTCCTATGATTGATGAATTACATGGCACAATTTATTTTACCAAGTTGGATCTTCGCTTAGGATATCATCAAATTAGAATGAAGGCTGAAGATATTCTAAAAACAACATTTTGAACTCATGAGGGTCATTATGAATTTTTGGTCATGACTTTTGGCCTTACGAATGCACCTTCTACATTTCAAGGGTTGATGAATTCCATTTTCAAACCCTTCCTTAGAAAATTTTTTCTAGTATTTTTTGATGACATACTAATCTACAACAGGTCTTGGAAGGATCATGTTCAACATTTTGACAGGGTGCTTAAACTATTGGAGGAGAAACAATTATATGCAAAAAAATCCAAATGTTTCTTTGGAGTACGAGAGGTGGAATATCTGGGTCATATTGTATCTCACAAGGGTGTTAAGGTAGACCCTAACAAAATTAAATCCATTAAGGAATGGAAATTCCCCACAACCATAAAGCAGTTGCGAGGATTTCTCAGGTTAACAGGGTATTAGCGCAAGTTTGTTAAGAATTATGAGAGAATAGTAGCACCTATATCAACATTTTTGAAGAAAGATGCATTTTCATGGACTCCTAAAACAACTAAGGCCTTTGAACATCTTAAAGAGGCAATGTGCCTAGCAACAGTCTTAGCTACGCTAGACTTCACAAAAACCTTTAATGTGGAATGTGCTGCCTCAAGAAATGGAATTGGTGTTGTTTTAATGCAAGAAGGAAGATCCATTGCTTTTGAAAGTCATCCAATCAAAGGAAAGTATTTACAGAAAGCTATTTATGAGAAGGAAATGTTGGCAATACTACATGCACTAAAGAAATGTCGACCTTACCTAATGGGAAGGGACATCAAGGTAAAAACTGATCATGATAGTCTTAAACACTTTTTGGAACAAAGACTATCTTCAGAAGAGCAGCAAAAATGGGTCACAAAGATGTTGGGTTATGAATTTGAAATCATATACAAAAAAGGGAAGCTAAATGTTGTTGCAGATGCACTCTCAAGAAAGGATGAAGAGGTGGAAGCATTGATTTGTGCAATTTCTATCATCCAACTAGATTGGATAATCGAAGCAGGGGATGAATGGAAGAAGGAAGAAGAAGTGTGGACACTCATTCAAAAGTTGAAGCAAGATCCTAGTACATCTGATACATTTAGTTAGAAAAATGATTCCTTATGGTACAAATATCGCTTATATCTTTGTAAGAATTCCCAACTAAAACAAAAGATTCTTTTGGAATTGCACACTTCTCCTTTAGGAGGACACTCAAGATTTTTAAAAACTTACCACAGGGTGAAAAAATAATTTTTTTAGGATGGCCTTAAATCTGATATTCAAAAGTTTGTGGCAGAATGTTTAGTTTTCCAGAAAAATAAAGTTGAGACAATTAAGACCCTAGGTCTTCTACAAACTTTATCCATTCCAAGTCAACATTGGGAGGAGATTTCACTGGATTTTATCACAGGTTTACCTAAGTCTGAAGGAAAGAGTGTCATCATGGTGGTAGTTGATAGACTCACCAAGTATGCACACTTTTGTGCATTACCTCATCCATTTAAAGCAAGTACAATTGCTACTGTATTTATGGAAACAATTCAAAAGCTATATGGAAACCCAAAGATTATGATAAGCGATAAAGATCCAATTTTTACTGGAAATTTTTGGACGAAATTATTTTCTTGTTTGGGTACTCAACTAGCTCATAGCTCATCTTATCATCCTCAATCTGATGGTCAAGCTAATATAGTGAACAAATGTTTTTAAGGATATCTTCGTTGTTTTGTATATGATAAACAAACACAATGGGTCAAGTGGTTACCTCTAGCTGAATGGTGGTATAACACTTCCTTTCATACTGCATCACAAATGACCCCATTTATGGCAGTTTATGGATATCATCCACCATCCATCACATCATATTTAAGAGAAAATTCTAAGGTGCAAGCAGTGGAAGATCACATCGAGCATCAACAACAAGTTCTCCAACTCTTAAAAGATAACCTATTTTTGGCACAAAATTGAATGAAACAACAGGCAGATCCACATCGCAGCGACAAAAGTTTTGATGTAGGAGACTGGGTATTTTTATGGCTACAACCATACAAAAAAATTTCCCTCAAGCAAGCTAAGAAGGATAATAAATTATCGCCAAAATACTATGGTCCTTACAAGGTGTTGCAAAAGACTGGTACTATGGCATACAAATTGGAGATTCCTGCTTCTTTGTGAGTGCATCCAGTTTTCCATGTTTCATGATTAAAGAAGTTATAGGTGACAAAATTTCAATTCAAACAATATTTCTAGAACTTGATGAGGAAGGAAAAATCATATTGGAACCTGAAACAGTCACGGAAACAAGAACTCGAAAACTACGAAATCGATCAATTTCAGAGTATCTCATCAAGTGGAATAACTTACCCACTGAAGATTTTACATGGGAGGATGATAATTTTATATAGAAGTGTTAGTATGAATCTTTCATCGAAAAAGACCACTTGAGCTACGCATAAAAAATAGCCCTAACATCAATTATGGCTGCCAATATCTTTAAATCTGCAGTTAGTTGATCCAAATAAAGCTGCACAAATCCAGATCTATGCATAAAAGACATTAAGCAGTGAAAATAAAATGTTGCTCCATGCATACAATAGATAAGACAAGAAAAATATATTTGAAAGAATTTTTATACTAAAGGGGCACCTGAGAGGAAAACAGGAAAGGTGTTTCCAATTCTCCTCAATGGGATGGGTTCTTGAAAGTCCTCAGCATTTCAGATCTAAAAATTCTCTCTCTTGTTGGTGTAGAAAACCCAGACAAACATATAACTCAAAGGGAGCTCACAATGCAAATGATGGAAAATGTGACAATGACAATGGCTCAAAGTCAGACCAAGAGTATAGATCCAGAGTGATCTAATGCAATGAAAAGGTGACAAATGAATGGGAAAACCCTTCTATTTATAACAAAATATTAGGGCAGTCTAGAACTTGGTGCATGAATAAAATATTATTAACCAACTTCTAGAACCACCTTTTGGGAATATTTTATTATATTTGTTGGAGGGAAAAGGATTTTGACTTGGGTAAAATCCCTTATTTGTAAATAATAAATAAATAAATGATTTATTTATTATTTTAAAGGAAATAATGATTTATTTAATTATTTATAAATGATTTGGTCAAATTTAACTAGGAATATTATTTAACTAAGGATTAAATAACTTATTCCTACGAAATAATCAAATAAATAAGGATTTATTTAATTGATCTCCTTGTTTTGGGTTAAATATGACTAGGAATAATAATTAAATTGATGTTTAACTGATTATTCCTTGAGGAAATATAAACAAATATGGATTTGTTTATTATTTCCTTTTGGGGTTTCCTGTTTAGACCATAAACAACTTAATAAAGGTGTTTTATTAAGTTATTTCACATAGTGAAAACAATTTTACTTAGGGTAAAATTGGTCTTACATGGTGTACTTGGGTCCATCTAATGATAATAGGTTAGATGACCAAAAAATGGTGTAACAAGAAGCATCTAAAACTACTCAAGCGTTGAGGACAACACTTTTTTGAAGGAGAGGGGCATGTTAGGTCCCCATATTACTAGTGTAGTCCCTTATTGTTATTAGTGTAGCCCCCTTATTGTTATTGTTGTACTCTTGTAACCCCCATATTGTTATTATTGTTTACTTACATTATTATTGTTAGGTCGGCTAGGATTATATTGTGACCTCATGGACCCCTATATATAGAAGGAGGTTTTGTCATTTGTATCATCCAAGAATTGTTCATTTATGTAATGTATTGGAGGTTTCCCCCTCGAAGTGGTTTATTTCTAAGGCGTTGATCTCTCTTTTCTTCTATTTTTTAAGCTGGGACAATCGGTCATCTAAACCTTCAATTCTCCCAGAGATCAGTGCACAAAGTTTTGACATATTTCCTTGTCTAGAAAGAGCACTTTCCATCTCGGTTTATAAGACCTAATTTGAAGCTAAAACTCACAGCTAGGACACATTTGAAAGCGCTCATCATCATGTGGCTTGGTCCTTTACCACATCCTCTGCATTGATTTTCTTCAGGTCTATGGTTTTATATGTTTTGGGTCTGCGGTGCGGTGATTTGAATGCACAACTCTGAAATGAGTTCTCCAATTGGTCATCTAAACCTTCAATTCTCCAAGAGATCAGCGCAAATTTTTTTGACATCTTTTCTTGTCGAGCAAGAGCACTTTTTTCCTAGTTTATAAGTCCTAATTTGAAGCTAAAACCTATGGCTAGGGCACATCTGAAAGCGCTCATCACCGGGTGGCTCAGTCCTTTACGACATCCATCTCCAACATCTTTACAAGGCAGTGAGAGACCTAGAAATATCTGCATATTGCAAGCCTGAGAACCTAATTCCAATATGTGGATTTTGAGCACATACTACAAAACTAAAACATTTATCACATATTTATGGAGGTTCTCTGTAATCCGGGCAAGAAGGAAGAAGTAGGGAATCATTAAACACCTTCTACAACTCAGATCATATCTATTTGTATACAGTGCGGTGATATGGTACAATAAATCTGGTGCAGCCTCGCATTGGTTCTAGATACAGCCTATGAGGTGAGAACAAAGGATTTACTGAACAAGTTCACTTGGTGCAGTGCGGGTACCACATCCTCTATGATGAATTAATATTTGTAGTCCCGGTGCAGTGAATACATATCTCTGCATGAATACATATATGCAGTCCTCATGTATACATATGTGGCCTCGTGATATTATACAATGCATACATATCTACATTCTATGGAGCGGTACTTGAGAATTGATTTCTGATTATGTGTTACCTCTGCGGTGCGGAGAAAGATATATATTTGCTAAGGATTTGACCTCCACGGTGTGGTGACAAAGTCACATTGGTTCTGCTTTATAGGTGCACACTTTCTCACTCACCCTAATCGTGTTAAGTTTTGTTTTACTACATTATGAATACTTCCCCTCATATTTCTAAGCCCCCCTCTAGCAAAGGAAGACCAAGTAAAATTATGTTAAAGAGTCTCTATGAGTACATTGAATCTTTAGAAAGACGAAGAGAAGAAAGAGAAAACCATTTTAAACTCGAACTAACTGCAATGCTTGACAACAACCACAAATTATTAGAAAATAAAATAACCACAATCGAAATTGAACTCCAAGAAATGAAAGGTAAAATTCAATAAATAGAACATAGTAAACAAGCAATGGTTGAAGAAAATGACACCTGTAAAAGCGAGACTACAAATCTAAAATAACAACTACATAATAACTCAACCCTAAATAACACAAAAAATAACTTATATATTCCCACCAAAGAGGAAATTAATAAATTAATTGTTCTCGACCATGAGCGCCACAAACGAGCCTTAAATCTTATAGTTGCGGGTATAGAAGAACAAAACAATGAAAGTACATTAGAAATAGTTTAAGAAAAATTAAAAACAAAATCAGAAGTTGAAACAACTTATCTCATGGAAGCAATAAGGGTCAGAAATATACTTGAGCATAAACACAAACTCATCTATGTCAAGGTCAATTGTAATGAACATAAACTGGATATACTCAAGAAATCCCCAAGCCTAAAAGGAAGGTGAATCGTTATAAATGAAGATCTCATTCCAGAAGACCAATATGAACTTAGGAAATAAGTCCAAAAGGTCAAGGATGTAATAAAGGCTAGGAAATGGGAATCATTAGGAATAGGAAAGCTATTATTAGAGATAGCGTCTCAAGTACGAGTGATAAATAGGGATTTACATCACTCCGGATCCTCTTCTAGAACTGTCGTGGCTTTCCATGGTGTAAATATCCTATGTTAAGTTGGATCCCGAGTGATGTTGACCTTATCCTCTTAGTTGAAACTTGGCAGCATGATTAATCTAGGGTCCCTCACCTTGACGGTTTCACTCTTTGGTCTGGTTGGAATAAGAAATCCTCTCAAAGGGGTTTTGGTGGTATATCCTGCTATATAAGGAACGATTTTTCCTCTCACATCTGACTTCATAAAATCTACCCCTTCAATCAATACATTTGGATTGAACTATCTGATTCTACCACCAATAAGATATTTCTTGCAATCTATTTTCACTCCTATCAACTCTACATCCTATAAGAAGAAAAACCTGGATAAGAATTGTCCTTTCAATTCTTTAGAAAAAAGACATCTTCGATCCGAGGAATGACGGTAATATCATTTTTCTGGGAGAATTTAATGCTAGAACTTCTACTAATAATTCCATTACATTAAGTAACAAATCTAACCCTGACCCCTTGTGGCTTGATGAAGATAGTATCTTAGCTAATAAATTCAAGATAAATTCTGAAGACATTATTGAGAAATTATTCGGCACCGAGCTCATCAAATTTTTCAGTTCCCAAGACCTAATTATTTGTAATGGTATTAGCAAGTGGCCCCTCTCCGGTTATATGACATGTTTCCATGTGTTGGGTAGTAGTGTCGTGGATTATATGATTTATGACATCCTTGTCCTCAACCTTATTACAAACTTTGAGCTACTTAATGGGTTCGAGCTTGACTCTGATCACAAACCTTTGTCTCTATCCCTCAATATTTCTATGCATACCACCGACATGCAGGAGACCAATGAAAGAAAAAGACACATTTGCTTCGATAGAAGTAAATCCGACCTATCCTTAAGGGACTTAGAGAGGGATTTAGGCTCCATGAATTATAATAATAACATTGATCAAATTTATTACCATTTCACTACTATCCTTTCCAATACCATTAGTAAGTTTTCTAATGAGATTTCATTTAAGCAGTCTAATATAAATTCCAATCCATGGCATGACATAGATTGAAAAATTGCCAGGAAAATGATCAGAGACACTCCTAATGAAATCATCAAGCTGCAGGATATCAATATATACAAAAATATCTTCAAGAGGAAGAGAAGGTCATATATTAATAAAAGACAGGATTATCTTCTCCAACTTTCTAAAGTCACGCCCAAAACATTTTGGTAGAATGATTTTGTCCGTAAAACCAAAGATAACCATTCTATCCCCTTAGAAAACTGAGACAACTATCTTAAGAAGTTGTATGACTCTCTGGACACTATGGCTACCACCTTGATTGCTCCAATTAAGGAGGATGAATTCTCTCTTGACGACATTGAGTCCAGTATTAATAAGCTCGCTAATGGGAAGATATTGAAGGATACCAAGCCGAGATCCTTAAAATGGGAAGATCTATCCTCATTCCTTATCTCCACAAGCTTCTCAATTTGGCTGTAACGCATGGCTTCCCTCAGCTTTGGAAACAAAGCCTTATTGTGCCTATCTTTAAAAATGGGGACAAGAGTGTTCCATATAACTATAGGGCCATTATGATTAGCCATATTATGGCCAAGCTTTATGGGCTCATTTTGGAAAAGAAGCTTAGCATTTGGCTTGAAAGTTAGGGAAAAAGAGCTAAACGAAAAATTGGTTTTAGGAGACATCACTCCACTATTGACCATCTTGTCACTCTCAAAATCATTGTGGAAGAATGTCACAATAGTAAAGCCGATATATTCTATTGCTTTGTGGACTTTAGAAAATATTTCAACACTGTTCCTTGAGATAAACTTTGGGAGAGACTTAAAGAGATCATAATCCCTCCTGAGCTAAGGGTTGTTGTGATCAGTCTCTACGAGACCATCACTGCCAAGATTAGGACCAACAAGGGGCGGTCTAAAGACATTAATTGAAATATTAGAGTTATGCAAGGGTTTCCCCTATCCCCTACCTTTTTTTTCATATACATCGATAAGCTAGAGGAGTGTCTGGAATCCGCGGGGTGCAAGGGCACCGAGCTTGCTAGTGTTCTCATGACTCTTCTCCTCTATGCCGATGATATCATTCTTCTTGCAAAAGGCCATGATGAACTTGACAAGAAGCTCCTAATTCTTCATGACTACTGCTCCAAGATGGGTATGATAGCTAACACCGACAAGACTAAAGTCATGATCATTAAATCCAAAAGGATCACCCATGCTAGTTTCATGTATAATAGCCAGTGCTTAGAGCATGTTTATTCTTATAAATATTTGGGCATTGACTTCCCTCATCAACTCAAATCGAATTATATCATTGAGAAAATGATTATTGGGGGATGGAAAGCCTATTATGACCTTTAAAACAATTGTAAGTCGGTCGATCTTTACATTTGCAGTAAAAAGAGGTTCCTCTTTGAGTCCCTTGTCACCCCTATTGTCTTATATGAATGTGAAATTTGGGGTTGCAGTATATTTAGAGAGTCATGGAGGAATATTTAGATGTTTCAAAAGAAATTCATAACCTACAACCTTAAGATCAAGGGGAATACTCCCTATCCTATCCTCTTGATCGAATCTGGTTTTCCCCCAATTGAAAGTATGGCTATGTTTAGATATTTGATGTATAAGAAGAACCTTTACAACATGGTGTTATCGCTCTATAATTTATAATATTGGCAAGAATAAAATATAAATAACAACATAAAACCACTTTGGAGCCTAGGATCTAGCCCTCCTAGACTCAGAGAGAGATATCTATGTAAGATTTAGATTTGTTTTTAAATTTTTTTGATATTAGGCTAGTTAAATTGATTGAGAGAGTTATTTTCGATTGATATTTTTTGGTTGGATTTAAGGGATCTCTTAAAACTATTTCCATTGGGCTATGGAGTCAAACATGCTGGGTGTATGCATCAATTTTACAGATAAATTGCAAGGCAAGCTAGCTGTATATACTGGTTCTTTAAAACAAAGTGAAATATGGAATGGAGAAAAGTGATTTCAGTAGTGGTTTAAAAGCAGTTAAGTATTCTTAAACCATATATCAGAGGAAAAAAAATTAAATTGTAAACACAGGTAGACTTAGGGTGCTCTATGCAGCAAATCTTAATCTTTAGATTCCTGTTTTACATTTAGAAAATGAAACATTAACAGAAGAAACAGTGGGAAACATTAAACATAGTAAAGAAAAACATCACCAGGACAATACATCACATGAATCTTGCAAAATTGTCTTTATATTGATGCTCTAGCTCCAAATTACAAATTCTCCAATGAGAAAAAAATTACAATCTAGGGTCCAACCCCTAATACTGAATAAAAATTCTATATTTAAACTAATTCCTACTGATTGACGTATCAATATAGGCAATCTTATTATTTATTACAATAGTAACTGATTATTGACAATTGTGACAACTGCATGGATACATTTAGACAGTGTTGAAAAATGGCTAAATTCTCCATAAAGTCATTATTAGGTGTTGTAGTGGATTGATGTGCTGGAAGATCCAAGATTGATATGCAGAATTGATAGAATAACATGTAGAAATAACTGACAAGTTGAGCTGGCTATTCGACTGTTGTGCTGAGCTATCACCCTTCCTGAAAGTCACATAATTTCTCCCATTCCTCTTGACTTAGAATCTTCATTCTGATTAACCTTCTGTAGATTTCATCAGTCTCTGTATACTTCATGAATGTTGGTTTTAGCTGGAAAATGTGCTTGATTTCATGTTGTATAAAAATATCATTGATAAGAACTTCATAGAAAGCCCTCCCTGTCAAAGTGTTCTTCATATTAGCATGATTGAATGCATCCTTGGAGATGTCAGTGAGCTTCTTTACATAATATGGCTTAGCCATAATCTTGTCATTTATCACAAACAAGGAAGGAAATCCTTTCTTGTTCAAAGGTTCAATCCTGTTAAAGAATCTACTTACTCCAATCTGAAGCTGATGACACTTCTCTTAACCCTGTGTACTTAAACTCTTCTTGTTCAGAACTTTCTTTACCTCAAGTATGGTTGTTGTCCTGTCTTATACTCCAAGTGGTTCCAACTCAAAAATGCTTTTAGAATTTAGAAATTTGATGATATTGTTAGC
Source organism: Pinus albicaulis (assembly GCA_034641835.2). Classification (NCBI taxonomy): domain Eukaryota; kingdom Viridiplantae; phylum Streptophyta; class Pinopsida; order Pinales; family Pinaceae; genus Pinus; species Pinus albicaulis. The sequence continues at coordinate 1,823,672,162 of CM076575.1, read as the reverse complement.
AGTTGCAAGATTATCTCCAAGTTCCTCATTTTCCTTTTCTATTGCAACCCTTACTAGATCAATTAGATCTCTCTGCTAAAAAATTATCTGGATGGATGGCCATATCTCATTCATGGAGTCAATTATATTTAACCAGATGATTTCTTTGACTCTTCCTACCATGTTCCCAATTTAAGACTACTGAAGAGACTTCTGTAGACTCTCTGTCAATTTCTTGCTTATCTGCAACTTTGTAGCATCTGTTGAATCATTTATTTTTATCTGATCTTGTAGGGTAGTGACTTGGTCTTGCAGCTTTTTGATTTCAGCTGTCTGCAAAGACATATTTTCGATTGCCTTTGCTAACTGCTCAGTGCCTCCACTTTATGTACTTGTAGATGTGGCTGTTTCTGAACGTATGAAAACAAGAGGGACTACTTGTAATGGAATCATGGCCTTGGCTGCTTCTTTTGCTGCTTCCTTTACTGCCTCTCTTACTACTTTTCGTTTCTCTTTTATCATTTTCTCCATCTCATTTTCATTTTCTTGATTTTTTCAGCTTGTTAAATGATCATATTCACCATTTCAGCCTTCTGTGTCTCATTTTCCTCTATATCCTTGGTTAGAGGATCTTCGGTTACTGGCATCTTGAGCTGCTTCCTCAAAGCAACTATATCTGCATTTTTATTTTTTACAATTTCTTCTACCACTATTAGGTTTGTTGGGTCATACCAAATTTGTATTAGTAAATCCTCCAAGGATTTAATTCTCGTATCTTTGGCCATGGAGGAAATCTTTTCCATTTTGAGTTGTGATTGTGGATTGGACAGTGAGACCTGCAACTTGGATAGGCTCATGGATTTACTGGTCAATGTGGAGGAGATCATTTCTCCAGTCTGCTTATGAATCTCCATCTGATCTATTGGATGGATATTCCTCACATCAAATTCAAAATAAGTTTGCTTGTAGTCAGCTGCTGTTTTAGGTTGAGGGATCTGTGCTTCCAAGGAAGCCATCTTCCTTCTTCCCTTCTTAGAGTCAAAGGTTGATAAAAGCCTGCTCTGTGAACTATTTGTCTGTTTCTAGAATTGATTGTAGGTACTGGTTTTAAGTATCTCATTCCTTATTTTAATATCTTTGAATGTTTCATAGATATTATCCTCCTTTTTCCCTGCAGTGGTAGTAGATGTAGGAGTTTGCAAACTATGCTGCTAGAATGTAATGGTGGCAGAAGATGTCGAAAAACTGTTCTGGCCACCTGCTGGAGAAGAACTTGGTGAATTCCTGATTGTAATCACTAGCTGCTGATCCTTTTCACTGATCTGGTTGATGTCCATGTGGGCTCTAGCTCTCTTCCTATATTTCATCTTGAATTCTTTGGTGGATGTGTCACTATCCATGTCAGCTTGATCATCTCTTATTCTCTTTCTCCCTATTTATTTTTCTGGTTCCTTTCCCTTGTCTTCTTTAGCCCCTTTAGCTTTCCTTTCTTGCGGAATTGGGGTTTGAATCCCTGAGGTGAAAATAACCTGTTCTTCAGCCTCTTGCTGTGTGTTGGCTGCCCACTCTTCTTAATTCATGTACTGTTCTAGCTCCAATCTGTGTGTGGATGTATGGTGTGGATTTTATCTCCACCCTTTTCTTGGAGATGATCCCCATTGGGTCATAGGACCAGGTGAAACTGTGAATGAACTTCAACTCCAATATCCTATCGGCCTCCTCCCCTGCTGCTCTGCTGTTGCATATGAAAGGACCAATCTGTGATTTGATCCTAAATTGAGACTTTTTCTTTGCAGAGACAAAATGCACCTCATTAACATGTATCATTTGTATTATATATTCTAAAGCAAAGATCCTCGTAGAGTGGTATCTTGGTAGTTTGTAGGGGGCCAATTCACACCCATAAACTCATATCTCTGTATAATTTTGGTACAAGTACCAATCTTCTGTTCTAACCTGATCTTTCAACTTCATATTGCTTTTAATTTCCTCACTAACCCTTGGCTCTATTGCATTGCTGAGTGTACTGATTTCTAGATGTACAAATGAATCCAAAAAGCTCTTGTCGGAGTAATTCTTCTGCTCTTTCATCAATAAAGTGGTCCAAGAAATGATCGATTGTGGCTGGGAGTCATCATTTAATTTCATCATCTCAAATTGAAACCTACTGGACTGAAAATAAATAAACATATAAACCAAGACAAAAGTGTATTTGAACACCTCCTCTATCTGAAACTTCAAGAATTGATTATGGATGTCATCAAAAAGGAATTGGGCATAATTGAACATGACTGAGGGTTTAGAATCTAATGAAAGGATGGATAAGAAACCAATTATAGCTTCATATACCCACTGGTCTGTGTGATAACCTAACAAATATGATAAAACAATGACAATATGCTGGGTCCTATCAGGGAAAATAGATGAAGGATATGGGGGATTCTTTGTAGGCATTGGGGCATTAGTGGCCATCAAGAGCTCTAAGGTTTTAGCCATGCTAGAAAAGTCTATCTTCTGATATAACTCCCTAAGGGAATCATAAGAAAAAGGGATTGTTTCATCAAGACTAGGAGTTTGCATCATCTTTCGGATAGATTGGGCATCAATAGAAAACAATACCTCTCCTGCTAGAGTCACCACAGGTCTCTGGTTGATGTCATAACATGTATGCCACTTTCTAATGAACTCTGGGAAGCTATGGGTTTTGGGGAAAATATAGAAAGGCAACTTGGTTTCCGATCTAGGTGGATATTGGTGGCCACCTACCTATTCCATTTGGATTGGAACCATCAATTCTTGCAGCTTTTCACATTGAGCACAACTTACTATTTTTAGTAGGTTTTCGGGTCTTGCACTCCCGGAGCTGTTTCATGGCCTTAATGATCTACGTGGATATTGGTGGCCACCCACCTATTCCATTTGATCCCCCACCATTAGTTCGTTTAGTTTTTAAGTTGCAACACAACTTACTATTTTTAGCAGTTTTTCGGGTCCTGAACGTCCGAAGCCGTTTTGAGGCCCTAAACGACGTTTTTTGGGAAAATTGGGAGCAACATGGGTCCATGGACCAATGTTATTCAAATTGAAAGTTGTAATCCTCAGATAGATCTTTCTAACGAGCTATTGCGCGCGTCAAACAGAGATTAGATGCCAAAGTTACGTCCCTGGGAAGTTGAAACACCAATTTACCCAAACGGGACCCACAGTTTTGGCGCTTCATCTCCTAGGGTTAGGTTTTTCGACGTTTCAGTTTTTCCATTGTTTCTCAATAATAAATAGGCCCTCGAGCCTCATTTTAACACAATTCAGAGGTCTGTAGCCGCCACATCTCTTCTCAGAGATACGCTACCAACACCCTAGCTAGTTTATTTCCATTATGTCTGTAAGCATATTTCAATCATTCTTTTATTAATAAAATGAAGCATTATTTTCGTCACATCTCTGTGTTTATCATGCATAAATCCGGATCAGTGGTATCAAAGTGGTCTTCTTTTTCTCAATCGTTCTTTGCATGTCCCCAACGAGGTCGGGGTATAAGGAGTTAGGGCTCGATCTAGTTGAATATTTGCAAGATCAACCTCGCAAACCCTGACGGCCCCCCATGGGGGACGAAAAGAAAGATGAGGGAGCAGGAGATCCTATCAAATTTTTTCTCAAGGAGGCCCTCGAAAAACAAAGGAATGCGATGATGGATAACTTTTCCCAGATCCTTCAACGACTGCCCACCGACGGCGCATCTGCATCCAACAACGACTCTGGAGGTGTGACTCCTTTTAAGTTACAGGTAAACTTTGACATTCCCTGTATTTGAAGGCCAGATAGATGTAGACACCATAGAAAGATGGTTAAATTTTCTGGAAGGGTTTTTCTCGGTCCATGATTTCTCCGACTGAGAAAAGATTATTTTTTCACTCCTCAAAGCCGCTCCCCATGTCAAAGACTGGTGGGAAACCTACTGTGAGAGAGAGGACGAAGGGGAAAACTCTCTGTTCTCAGCCACGCCCACTTGGAATTAATTTTGAGATGGAATGAAGGAATAATATTACCCTGTGGGGAGCTATGAGGACAAATACATCCAATGGACCACGCTGCGGTAGCAAAGGGATCAAGATGTGCATGAACTAACGAATTTGTTCCATACCCTATGCACAAAGTTGGGTATTAAAGATTCAGAGAGACATATGGTGCTCAAGTATCGTGACCGTCTGCACAAACACATTCAGGAGGAAATGGAGTTCCTCGACATTACATCGCTTGGCACAGCATATCGCTATGCTTCTAAGATCGAGCAAAAATTTAAGCAGAAGAAGCGAGACTTTGGATCTTGGAATTCGAAGCCAGGGAAAGGAGCCCCCGAATTGTAGAACAAGGGGAAAGGCCAAAGCGGGGCGACTCAGAAAAACACCACAAATCCAAGGAAGGACACGGGGAAGTGGTGTGAATTTCATAACAGCCCCACTCACAGCACAAACGAGTGTCAGGCCAAATAGTCATTGGTGCCCGAACTAAAGGCACCCGAATTAGATGCATTTTTTGATCCTGAGTCAGAACCAGGAAAATGCAATGACAAAGGGAAGAAAATCATTGATGCGGATGCTAGTGCCATTGTTTTCACTACCAAGATCCAGAGGGAGGATCCCGAGGATCCAGAGGAGGGGGAGTGCCTCTTCCATTCGCAGATGTGGATGAAGGGTTCTCCATTGCAATTCCTTGTCGATAGCGGAAGCCAAAAGAACCCCATTTCAGTAGAGGTCGTGAAGCGGCTCGGCCTACTGACCATAGCACACCCACAACCATATACCATCAGGTGGCTTCACCTAGGGAGAGATGTCCGCATCCGCCAATAGTGTCGCCTTCCGTACATCATCAAGCCATTCACGGATGAGGTATTATGTGATGTTGATCCTCTTGATGTAGCTAATGTATTATTGGGCCAACCATAATTGTGGAGGCGACATGATGTGTATGAGTCTAGCCCTTGTGCTGTTATTATTACTTTGGGAAATAACTTGTATAGGATACCGGAGGTAGTACCGCCTCCTGTCATCTCTTTGACTACTGCAAAACAACACAGTAAGATTGTTTCCCAAACCAAGAAATTTATTTTCCTTACAACTCGCTCACAGGGAAAGAAGAATATTGTGGCCACAACCTCAAAACAGGGCTCCCCTGCACGGCTGCAACAGATGGACAAAGTCATGGAGGAATACGAGGACATTTTATCCTCACTCACAGAGGTTCCTCTACACAGTCAGGACAAGCACTCCATTGATCTGACCCCCGACGCACTGTCGCCTGATGTTTCCATACCTCCTGAAACTACACATAAAAAATCCACACATGTACTGTCTAAGGCCGATAAAGAAACCAAAATTACTAAATGCATCCAGCATGTCCACCCGCAGGTCCATGACATCTTCAAAAATTCTAATACCCAGTTCAACAGAATTTGCCTCTTCTCATGGAGGATCTCAACGCAATGGGGACCATTGCTTCCTAAGGAGGGAGGAATGATCCAGGTGGATATTGGTGGCCACCCACCTATTCCATTTGGACCCACACCATCAATTCCTGCAGCTTTTCACATTCAACACAACTTACTATTTTTAGCAGGTTTTTGGGTCCTGCACTCCCAGAGCCGTTTCAGGGCCTTAATGATCCAGGTGGATATTGGTGGCCACCCACCTATTCCATTTGAACCCCCACCATCATTTTTTTTAGTTTTTAAGTTGCAACACAACTTACTATTTTTAGTAGTTTTTTGGGTCCTGAACTTTCGGAGCCGTTTTGAGGCCCTAAACGACGTTTTTTGGGAAAACCGAGAGCAACATGGGTCCATGAACGGATGTTGCTCACATCAAAAGTTGTACTCCTTGGATAGATCACTACAAGGAAAAGACCCTCTAGTGGATTTCTTTGAGGAACCACAAAGAAAAATACCCCATACATCCGTTTCTAGCGGAGGTTACTAGAGGAGGTCGGCGGGCGGAGGGTTTTGCGGATGTTTTCCTATCGGTGCTCTTATCGTTAAAACTCGCCCCGGTGCTCTCAAAAAAATAAAGTACTGGTGTGGCCAAAATCATTGGCACACCGGACACCGTGCACTCCATACACACCCGCCTGGTGCGCCATAATATAATAGAGCACTGGTGCCTCACAACTCGTCCGCGCTCGTGCATTATAAAACACAACGCCAACACCAAAACCACCCGGTGCGGTAGACAGAAACTGCACTGGTGCATCATAAAAAACGTGCCAAAACACAAATCGACTGGTGCATTTGTAGAAAACAGTACCGATGCACCTATAAACAACGTGCACCAGTAAAGGGTTAAATTAAAAAAAATATTTACGACAAAAAACCCAGATTTTTCAGTTTTCCAGTGCTCCTGAGCTATCAATTACCGGTGCGCACGATACCATAGAACGCACCGGTGCACACCGAACATTGGCACACCGGACAACGTGCACGAAGTACATGCACCGCCAGGGCACCCATCTACTGTAATGCACTAGGGCGTCAATACTCTTCCGCACTGGTGCATCATAAAACACCGCGCCAAAACAGAAACGAGCCAGTGCATTCTTCTCCAAGAGCATCGGTGCGCCAGAAACCTCATGCACTGGAATAACATTATATAAAAAAAAAAATTAAGGCCAAAAAATAGGTGCTTTGTGACTATTACGCACCGGTGCTTTACCATTACGCCGCCCCGGCGCATCATCAATTTTTTCACGCCGAAACTGAAACATCCCAGTGCACGGTTAGGGAAACACCCTTATGCGTTATAAATAATGCGCCAAAATTGATACCGCCCGGTGCGGTTTTATAACTGCACTGGTGCGCTTATAAAACCCCGCGCACCGAAACAGGGTTAATTAAAAAAAAATTTACGGCCAAAAAACTTCATTATTCACTTTCCTCAGTGCTCCAGAGCTCTCAAGCCCCGGTGCTATTTCCTTATTTCTGAGCTGCCCTGACATCGGTGCTCTTATTGCATCCATTGCACGCACTGCTGCTTTGCATTGGCCACCAATCTCCAGCTTGCATTTTAAAAAACAGTGGGCAAATTTTATTTTCCAAATTTTACAGCCAATATACCTCCTCGACGATGAAATGCACAAGTATTTTTCTAGTTTTTTTATAATTAAGCCTTTTAGCGGATTAGAAATTGAAATAAACTTAAAAATAACCCTTAAAAAAGAAAAAAAAAAAATTGTCGCGCGGTGCGCTCGAGCTGTTCGGCTCGCACTGGATAGCAGTGTTACCTGTAAAATTTACAGGCAACACCGCTACTAGTGCTAACGGTAACCGCACCATTTCCGGGGCAGTGCCGGAAGGCGCCCCGAATAATTTTAAACTAAAAAGAAAAAAGAAAAAAAGTGGTGCGCTTATTTATCCAGGCGCACCGTTGACCCTGGCAATCACAGTGTGGTGCATTGACTTCATTTTCTGCCCCGGTTTATGTTAACGCACCACATTTTTCATTCCGAGAGGGTCAACGGTGCAGCCGGGTAAAAGACCGCATCGTTAACTATGTCATTGTCATGAAGTCGGTGCGCTGACATGACTATACACGCCGGGGCATATATTTCAGTCAGCGCACCGCTATTCTGAATTATATACAGTCCACAGTGCTTGAAAAATAGACATGTGCACCGAATCCAGTGCGGTCTATTTCATTAGGGGCCCTAGGGATGGTGCGCTAAAATATTAGGACGCACCGACACCAGTGCGTGACTTTTTTTATGGAGCACCGACTTGTATGTTTGTTTTTTTTTCAAAAAAAATTATATATGTATATTTATAAATACATTTCTGTTTTAATAAAAAAAAAAAATTTAATATGGCAATGATTCAAAGAGAACAGGAGCAACAGCAGCAACGACAAGCAGAACAATATGACATGATTCACCAATGGGAGGTTAGAGAGAGGGAGAGAGATGGATGCCCTCGCCCTATTACTGCAGATACCCAGGAGATCCTTATGCAGGTAGGCCTCCTCAAGTTCTATGAGGAGGCTATTTCCGGCCTAAAGGCCCATAGTGTGATTTTGAGACATCTTATCGGTAGGTGGAATGCCCACGACAGGCTTTTCAGGTTGGTCTTGACCAGTGGTACACACCCACTGAGGAGGACATTTATTTTATTATAGGACTATCGAGGAGAGGGGTGGATTTTCCCTCATTCCCAGACGTGCCAACTGGTTGTCTAGTAGGGAGTTGGTTAGTTTACTCCCAGAGATACATTGGAGCACATGTACTGTCTCCTTCAGAGTTTCAGGTACTTGGAGGTCAGTTACGTATAGGTGCTTTTGGTAGACAGTACGTGCAGTGCCTCTTTATTATCGCTTCGATCATTTCGCACAACACCAGTGATGGGCAAAAAATTAGTTTCTCGCTTTTATATTACGTTGATTCTTTAGTACAACAACCACGACTTGTCAGGTGGTCTGCCATTTTTTTGTGACAGTTTTGTACAGCCTTAGATAGATGTCGTGCTCATGCACAAGGGAGGGTCAACTTCCCTTTTTCTTCAGAGCTGTTTTGTTTATTTTTTGAGAGGTTTCCAGAGATGAGACCTAGTTTTTTTCGACAGCCTTGTAGGTCGATGTTCGAGGCCCAGATGCGCATGTGGGGGCAAATGATGCCCAAGAGGGGACACACTATGTTTCCAACGAGGATATCACATGATTCGCTGATGGTACTAGCCAGTGTTGGCGGGATGCATCCCTTAATTATGGTCCCATGTCCTTATGCTGGACTAGATTGGAGAGGGTGTCCCAACATCCTCTTCACTCTTGATGAGCCACCAGATGATAGAGGTAATATTACTGTTTTATTTATATTTATTCTAACATGTTCTTTAACTTTTTTTTATTAAATTGTGTAATGAAATTGTCTAATTATTGTTGTGTACTTGTATATATTTTGCAGACATTGGATATTTTGATGGCGATGAGATGCTAGATCCACCACATGATCCAGGTGTCGATCCTGATGATTAGGATTAGGAGATGGCTGATGCGCCAGAGGATGAGGTCGGTGGCGTAGCAGAGAGACGTGTTGATCCTACGCCTCATGGTGCACCGGTATCGCCTTTTGCTAAGCGTGGTCAACCTGAGACCAGATACCGGATGGAAGTCGGTAGCCAACTCTGTGGATTGATTTCAGATGCAGGCATCAAGCCCACTCATTACAGAGAGATACAGGGCAATGATAGACTGTTACGGATGTGGAGAGGCATGCCGCGTGACATGTACAACCTGATGCGTCATGTCGTAGGAGCTACGACAGCTGTTACGTGATTGAGGAGGATTGTTCGTAGCTATAGGCATAGTCAAGTTGCGGCACGTGATGGATAGTCCGCCAGCAGCGACTCAGATGCATTTTGTGATCGTTCACCTCGCGGCGCGCCTGATGATCAACATGAGGCTCCACTGGCAGCATCTGAAACTAGTCATCATGGAGATGAGGCTGGATCATCGGCCACGTCCAGTCAGCAGCCTGCAACATCCATCATGAGTACTAGTCACGATAATCATGAGCAGGCTGGACCATCGACTACCGAGGCTGCAATACTATTGACTGAGCAGGCCTCCACTACTACTACGCTTCATATTGATCATGTTGTACTACCACCAGCGGATGCATCCATCAGTACTAGTGATCATCATGATCATGAGCATGCTAGTTAACCATCGACTGTCGAGGCTACACCCAACTTTACTGAGCAGGCTGCATCCACTTGTACTAGTGTTATTGATGTTGTTATACTACCACCAACGCCTGATCTATGACATTTATATTACAATTGTATATTTTTAACATTATTCAGTTATATATATATATATGGTCCATGTATTTTATGTTCATGTTGCAGTTGTACTTAATTTTCATGTTGATGATCATCATGATGTGGCGCATATTGTTAGTCATGTTAGACATGTTCATTTAATGTTTAGCTTGCAGATAGATGTGTATATGTGATAGGCGACGACTTATTTGACATTATATTGAGATGTATATTTGATGTTTGTGTTGTGATGATGTTAATATTTAATGTTAATTGAATGTGTTTATTAGTCGAATATGATGTTTGTACGATGGTTATCATGATCGTGATGATGTTTATTAATTAATTTAATATTATTAAATGACCATGATATTTATTAAATATTATGTCGTGAATGTAATTGTAATTTAAATTTTAATTCTATGTAAAATTGTAAAATTGTATTTATATTTGTACTAATTGTAATTTTAAGTGTAATTGTATGTAAAATATTTATTAATGTAAAATTTTAATTGTAATTGTAATATTTAATTTATTCTGAAATGATTGTAATTGTATATATGAAAAATTGTAAAATTCTAATTCTAATTCTAATTGTATGTAAATTTCACAAATTGTAATTGTATGTAAATTTCACAAATTGTAATTGTATTTGTAATTGTAATTTTAATTGAATTGTATGTAAAATATTTGTAAAATTGTAATTGTAATTGTAAATGTAATTCTATGTAAAATTGTAAATGTAATTGTATTTGTAACTGTAATTTTAATTGAATTGTCTATAAAATATTTGTAAAATTGTAATTGTAATTGTAAATGTAATTATATGTAAAATTGTAAATGTAATTGTATGTAAAATTAAAATTCTAATTCTAATTCTAATCGTAATTCATGTATGTGAAATTAATGTAAAATTGTAATTGTAATTTTAATTAATGTAATTGTATGTAAAATATTAATTTGTAAAATTTTAATTGTATTAATGTGAAAATTTTAGTTGTATTAATGTGAAATGATTTTATTAAAATATTTGAATTTGTAAATTTTCAAATAATTGTAAAATAACAAATCTAGAATAATACTAATTTTTGTAACATAAAGTTTAGAAAATAATGAAAATAAATTCATGTACTTTATAATTATCATTATTTTATTATGATCTTACATATATAAAGTTTAGAAAATAATGAAAATAAGTTCATGTACTTTATAATTATCATTATTTTATTATGATCTTACATACCAAAAAAAAAAACTTTAAAAAGTCCTGTGTGCTTATCATCCTGACAGGCCCCGATGCGTCGTATTAATAAAACGCACCGGTGCATCACATTTCCGCGCACTTGAAACAAATAAAATCAAATAAAAAAAATGTAACTCTATTTTGCTTAAGTTAAAAAAAACAGCAATTTGAAAAATGAGCGGCAAAATATTTTCGAAAATCTAACTTGATAAAATAATTCTTTAAATACTAAACACTTTTCATTATTTCACTAATTTTGCTAAAAATTTTCAGTCATATTTTTGCAGGAGACAGACCTGGAGCAAGAGAGCACGAGGGCACTGTGGATGGCGAAATACGTTCGAACAAAAGTATTCAGACAATCAGAAACCAAACTTTGGTGATTCAAGCCCTTTATCATAGAATTTCAAACCATTTCGTGATTAAATTTAATTTTTGTTTTTACTTTTTTTTGTAGTGTTTTCTTTTTTCCTGTAGTTTTATCCATTTTTACCCTGAACCCTTCATTTTTTTGTTTTTTCTCTTTCTTCTCCCTGTTTCTGTGATTTCAGAATTAGGGTTTTTCATTTTAGATTGATGCCCAACCCACAAGACGACTTGCATAGTCGGATCCCAATCCATTCGGCCATTACGTGAATTTTTGAAAAAATGGATTTTTCTTTATCAGTGTGCCCTGCGTATGCCACCGCACCGGTGCTCTATATTATTACAGCGCACCACGCAAGTTCTGTGTCGTAAAAAATTGAAAACATTTTTTTAAATCCGTGTGCCAAATCTGAAATAGGGCACAAGTGCTCTATTTAACTATTAAAGCACCGTACGGTGTATTACACCGTTTCCACGCACCGTTAGGTCTATTACACTATTTTTGCGGTGCATTTATAATACTGAACGCACCGTACGGTGTATTATACTATTTTGCAGTGCATTTTTAATATATCTACGCACAGGCAGCAGTGCGGATTTCATGAAAGGCGCACCAATGTCTCGAGATTTATTTTCTACCTGAAAAGTTGAGAATTTATTTATAAATATATTAATGAATGATATGCTACAAGTTTCAGATTGATAAAGAAATGACTAACAAGATATCAAGTAACAAAAATACTGTTAACACATCAAGAAAAGCAAAAAAGGCAAGTTCTTTGTAAATTCTTTATAAAAAATATTATTTTTGAGCTATATGTAACTTCAAATAATATGTATTGTTTACTGTGTATCATGCAGAGCCACAAAATGACGAAGCTTGATATGATTATTTCTGATCTATGACCAGAACAACGTAAAAGTTTAATGGAAAAATTGCAAAAAGATGAATAAGGTGAATGAAACAATACTATCAATCCAACATGAGTTTCTTTTTTTGATTATCATTAATAATATACTTAAAATTATTAGATAACATGTGTCAAACAGTCTACTAATTCACATTTTTTTAATGTTCTACAGGGACCAACAACTCAGAAAATGAATGTTATTCTAAGAAAATAAAAAAAATAGAACATGCAAATGAAAATGAATTGCTCCTTGGCTCATCTGGAGTGGTGCTGGAAGTTAACGAAAGGGGGAAAATTTTTTACAAAAGTTTGAGGGGTCTAGTGGAATGAATACAACAACGTGCTTCAAATGTAATATGTAATCATTGAATTTTTCGATGATTAGGTACAATAAATAAACAATCTAGCATTAAATATTAATTTTCAAGATTTTTCTTGCAGAAAAGAAAATAAAATGGAACCCATTCAACACATAAAACAGGACGACAAGGAAGAAAATGGTTGATCTCTAAGTTTGTGAGTAATTGTTACTTCCTTATAACAACTTAACTAGATTTCATTTTTGTATTTTTTAAGTTGTTTTACAAAAATCATCATTGAATCTCTTCAAACAGGTGCTAACATACAAAGAAGAACCATCAGACGAATTGATTGAAATTGGGTTAAATATGGGCTGTGAGTATATGTTGGCATATCAGAATTTAATTGTGGAATTTGTAAGAATCTATCGATCTTGTTTTAATTAGCTCCGTCTATAATTAATAGAACAAAAACATCTTTTATATTAAATATATGATTTGTTATGGGGTATAAAACTTGCAGGAAACAAAGTATGGAACTGCGCCAACAGATGAAATTTTGAAAGATGGCATATAGTTTATGAGTCAATTGTTGCTATGGTACATCATTTTTATTTTCGATTTACATTGATGTTTATTATTTAATATTGGAATTTTCATTATTCTCACCAATGTATATACACTCATTTCAGTTTATTTTTATGTTTGTAGATGGAAAGTGAAGAAGAAGAAAACAATCAACGCCGTGAACACAACATTCCTGAAAATAACCCAAGTCATGGAAGTCGCTCTAGCAGTGACAACAGTTCAAGCGAAGAATGATGATCACTATGTAATTTGGACATCAAAGCAAGGCGTTTTATTTTTTGAAATATGTATGTGAAATCAGACATTTTGTTTAATGTAATGGACATAGTGTCCCAATTGAAAGACAAAGGGATAGGAATAATTGTCCCATTTTGTATGATAAATATTGTCTTATTCATATATATATATATATATACATAAAATATGTTTTAATTTATTATATTGCGTTCTCCATTGCTGTTCTCAAATTCACTAATAAAAATTTACTTCATATGAATATTGTATAATAATATATATATGTGTCAAATTTTGATGAATAATGAATTTAAAAAAACCATAATAATTCTGATATGATATAACAAATTAATCCAAACATCACATTCAAATGCATTAATAAAAATGTAATTAATATGAACATTGGTATAAGATGTATCGAATTTTGATGAATAATGAATTTAAAACAATCACAATAATTGGACTGTTAGAGGTGGATGTTTCTAAAAAAAACAAAATGAAAAACAGTGCATTTATGTGTCTATACGCACCAGTGCATTTATGATTATATGGGCACCGCACTAATACCGATTCCAGTTATAAATATTGGTGCATTTTTGTGATACTGCACACTGGGGTGTTTATGTATCTATAAGCATCGGTGCATTTGTAGATGCCATGTGCACCGCACGAATACCAATACCAATTATAAATCTCGGTTCCTTTCTGTGATACGGAGCACCAGTGCCTCATAAAGATACATGCACTGGTGCGCTTATACGACCTATGGGCACCGCTCAAATCCCAAGACCAATTAGAATGGCCTCGTGCGTTGTATCACCAACACCAGGCCCGGTGCTATTGTTTTCCTTAACGGCCTGGTGCATTCTCCTTCGACCACCCCAGTGCACTGTCTACCAATACGCACTGGTGCATTAAAACCTGATAAGAGCACTAATGAAAAAACATCCCTAATAATCTCCGGCCGCCCATTTTTTTTTAGTTGTGTTTAATTTCCGTTAAAATCTCCGCCAAAACCTCCATTACCAGAAGTAGATGTGGTAGCATATGTTTTTTTGACAATTTTGGCCAATTTTATAACACTAAAAACCTCCTTTATAACCTCCGCTAGAGGGTCTTTTCCTTGTAGTGGATCTTTCTAACGAGCTATTGAGCGCATCAAATGAAGATCAGATGCCAAAGTTACGTCCCTGGGAAGTTGAAACACCAATTTACCCAAACGAGACCCACAGTTTTGACGCTTCATCTCCTAGGGTTAGGTTTTTGGACATTTTAGTTTTTCCATTGTTTCTCAATAATAAATGTTCCCTTGAGCCTCATTGTAACACATTTCAGAGGAATGTAGCCACCGCATCTATTCTCAGAGATACGCTACCAGCACCCTAGCTAGTTTATTTCCATTATGTCTGTAAGCATATTTCAGTCATTCTTTTGTTAATAAAATGAAGCATTATTTCCGTTGCATCTCTGTGTTTATGATTATATCTATATTCTATTGTGTTCCTACATAAATCTGGATCAATTTCCCACATGCCTATATCATCAACTTCATCAAGCAATTTGTCCTCGAGCCAACAGTAGACATTGAATAAATTGAAGTCAGACTCTATCTCATGGCTTTTGAAATTTGTGTCTGCCAAAGCCAAGTGATCCAGGCCCACCTGAGGGTAGACCATAGGATTGAAAGGTTGTTGATCTGGTTTTGGAGGCATTCTGTAAATTGTAACAAATTTCACGTGCAGAGAAGAATGGGAGTAAAATAAATGGGAACATAGAAAGGGAGAATTTGCAGATTGGAATGGGGAGGGAAAAATATCAGGGGATGTGTGAACAAACTTGCAGATAACTGTGAGGTGTCTATTGATAACCGGAGGCTGTCTTCACTAATATTTGCTGTTAATCTTTTGCAAACTGATCACTTGTAATAACTGAACAAAATGAGCATGGTAAACCTTTCCATCTGTGTTGAATTCAGATTTTAATAGGTGATTGGGCGACTATTTGTTTTGGTGCGGGCCTGTTGGACAACGACCCAACCAATTGAGTGCACAACGGATATTTGGTGGGAGCTGATTGATAGGATGGAGGGGAGAGATAGGTGGAGACGTGGCGCAACGACACAGGGAAACAATTAGTTCAATGGTCGATGGCTTGGTGGTTTAATTGGTAGAGGAAACCACTTTTCGGAGGGGGTCCTGGCGGTAAGTGGTGAGGGAGGGGGGGGGGTGGTGGGGTGCGAAATTCCCTGAGCACAACACATACCAACGACGACGGTATTGAATACTGTTTATTTCGGACCCCCCGACGTTAACGTTTGGAGGCTGAGGGAGGGCCGAAAAGTCATGTGGGCTGTCAGATGGATAGGGAGTGTGGGAAGATGGTGGGGAGATGACGGTCGGTTAGTTAGATATGACTTGTGATGTGACGGTAGGGTCAGGGAATGTATGTGACGGGAGGTATAGTTTAGGACTTAGCATAGGGAATGAAATGTTTTTCGAGGGTTAGGATAAAGGTGAATAGAAAGTGTAGGACTTAGGATAAAATAGAACATAACATAGATATGTCCCTTTTCTAAAACATAAATGTCCAAAATTAGGAACAAATACCTTGTCCAAACTTTTTTTTTAAATGAAAACACCCTTTGTCTTTTGATTCTTCTCCTTCGACAATAGAAAACCAGAAACCTTTAGACTGCACTTTATATGAAAAGTTGCATGTTTCCTCCATTATTTCTTCTCAGCATATCTACTTACCCAAACTACAAATCTAACATTTTTTATTCTTCTGCAGGGTGCATTTGGACTTGCAGACCCTAAAACATATTTTCTTTTAAACTTCTGACCTAACATCTATCCTTATTTCTTCCATTGACTCAAATTAAATTGTTGAGTCAATTCATTTCTACCTATATACTGATACGCCAAGATTAAACAGTTTCGCAAATCTTTATTTTCTAACCTATCAACAGAAATTGAAAATATTACAATCATGCTTAAACAATATGATTGAACAAACCTATCTAATGACTAGTGGCATTTTAATTTGCAGCACTTTTAGTATTATTTATTTTTTGGGGCTTTCTTTATTTTTTCTTTTTCTGTTTTTTTTTACACCCTCTTTTATTTTATTTTTTCATATTTTTTATTGGAAATCTTTTGAATATTGAAAAAAATTTTCAATATGAAATTGCAAGGAAGATGAAATATCCAATCACCTTGAGATCCTACGATTTATAGGATACTAACAATGGCTCCAGTTGGGGATGGAACTTCTCCCAATGAAGTGTCGAGAACCTAAGACCAGTAGCCTTGAATGCTCCATTTTTTGCAAAATCTTCATCTGATTTCTTTTTCTGTTTTTTATGACTGCTCATCAAACTAGGCTTAGGGCCTTCTCTTCGGGCTTCAACCTTGTTCAATGAATTATTGAAAACAAAAAATGTAAAACTGTGGTATTTACAATGATGAAAAACCAACTTGAATTTCAAAAGAAATAATTGTTGGCAATATGATGTAGAGTGTTGTCCTTGATGGCAACCTACTTGATGAAGATGCTGGAAACCTACTTGATGAAGTTGTCCTTGATGGAATGTGTCTTGCTGAACTTGTTAAATGATGTAAATCTAATGTATCTACAATGAAGGAATGTCAGTATGTGCCAGAACATGATGAAAAGAGTATGTCTCAAGGCATACACGGATTTGTCTAGACGAAGTAGCGTATGCACGCGGGAAATAACGTGCCAAGTCGCGTATGGGAAAAAGCGCTCTAAATTTGTAAAACTAGGGGTAACTACCATGGTATTGACCCATTGTATTGAATGATTCGATTCTCATGTGATCCGAATCAAGAATATACAATGGTATGTGGTTTTTGACTCATGGTATTGATGAAGGGTAACCCTATATAAGGAGAAGAAAATCATTATGCAAGGGTGTGCAAGTGGTCTGGGTTTTATTGAATACTTAACTCTGAAGTATATCTGCATGGTTGAACTCTGTTCTTAATTGATAGATGTGAAGTCTATGTTGCACCTATGTTCATAAAGAAGGTTCAAGATCTTTAGATATATAAATGAGAATCTCAAGGATGATCTGAAAAGAAGTAAAGAAGACTTGGCACAAATATGTTGAAGAAATCTGGTGAATCTGAGGGTTGAAGCCTTCAGTCTGAAAGAAGAAGCTTTCTGCCAGTAGAGGCTGGTGTGAATATCAGGGGGTAGTGGCTCCCTTCCAGGAGAGGCTGGTAAATGAGTGCAGGGGGTTGTTGCTCCCTCCAGGTGAGGCTGGTAAACGAGAGAAGGTTGTAGCTTTCTACAGGTGGGTGCTTGTGTGTTGGTATGAGTCTGCACCAGTACATGTTGTAAGAAGTTTTTTTAATAATATAATTTTGAAGGCTGAGATGACGGCAGCGGTGGTTTTCTCCCGAATTGGGTTTCCACCTAAAAATCCTGGTGTTCATGTGTGTTGCCTATGTGTGATGATTATTCTATTCTTTCTGCACCTGTTTACTGTTTTCTGAAATATCTGATGAATGAATAAAGTAATGATCTGAGTTAAGAATTGAATGCATAATTAGATCTCTGAGCATACGTGAGTTCAGTAAAGGATATCCGCGTATATACGATGGTTGCCTTCAGGAAAGTAGCGTATGGGTTTTGTGAAGGAAAATAAAAGTTTCATTGTTTGCCCTAAATACTGATTCACCCCCCCTCTCAGTATTTTTCCCAACAATTGGTATCAGAGCTGGTCCTTCTGAAAAGGCTTAACCGCTAGAAGGAAGATCAAGCAAGATGAGAAATCATGAGGGAACAACATCTATCAAGCCTCCACTCTTCAATGTAATCAATTTAATCTTCTGGAAAATAAGGATGAGATCTTATCTTCAGTCTATGGGAGCAGATATATGGGCCATTGTTGTACAAGGATATCAATATCCAGCTACTATACCTACAGATCCAACTGAAAGGAAGAATTATGAATAAAATGCAAAGGCGGTGAATGCTCTAACCAGAAGCCTGACTGAAGCTGAATTTGTCAAAGTCATGCAGCTGAATACAACAAAAGAAATTTGGGACAAAATCAATCTAAGTTATGAAGGTGATGAAAAGGTAAAAAGTGAAAAACTTCAAACTCTCATAATTGAATATGAAAATTTAAAAATGCATAATGATGAGAGTGTTGCCAGTTTATTTTTACGTCTTGATGATGTTGTAAATCGTATGAGAAATATGGGAGAAACTATAACCGAATCTACCTTGGTTGAGAAAATCTTAAGATCACTAACGGCAAAATTTGAATCAAAAGTCTCTGCTCTTGAAGAAAAATAGGATCTTCAAACTCTTACTGTGGTGCAACTTCATGGCATACTGACTGCATATGAAATGAGGAGAGGAGGACCATCTGAAGTCAAAGAAGCTGTTTTTAAAGCTTCTACAAAAGGTAAAGAAGTTCAAAAGACAGAAGGATCAGGATATATCTCATAAGAGGACGAGGCAAATTTTGTAAAGAAACTTCAACTTGGCACAGGACGATTTAGAGGTAAGCTTCCTTTCAAATGTTTTGAATGTGGAAGAGTTGGTCATTATGCTGCAAAGTGTCCTTATAAAGAAACATTTGCTAAAGGGAAAGAAGTAGCAAGAAGGAATAAGAACAAATCTAGCACTAAGAAAAGTTACTATACTAATGAAGACAGTGATGGGTTATCTGATAGTGAGGAAGAATGTGAACAAGATCTTAGACTTCTCATGGCTTTTGAATCTAATGATACCTTTGTGGATGCTCTAGAGGACAAGGATTTTCTTGAAGAAAACAATCAACTTAAAATAAGCCTAGAAGAAAAGAACATAATCATAGAGACTCTTGAAAATTAGCTTGAAGAAAAGGAAAAACGCATTGGAGAATTAGAGTGTGAAGTTGTATAGATAAGAAAAGATCATGATAAAGAGAAGACTCTCAATCTTAGATTTTCTAAGGGTTCAGAAACCTTAGATGAAATTATCAAGGTACAACGGTCTCCTCTTATAAAGACAGGTCTTGGATATACAGGAGAATCTTCTCAGGCCTCAACTCCAAATTACCTAAAAGCAGCTACAACTGGTTTACTTCATTCAACCACTGAGCAAGGGAATAAAGAAACTTTACAGGTAAAGCATGATACAAGGAACACTAACAGGGATAGTTTTCAAAAGGGCTACAACCAACAGGTAAATTCAAATAGAAGAGTTTATGATCGTAGAAATTTCTACTTCAATGGACAATGTTTCTCATGTCACAATTTTGGTCATAAAGCTGTTCAATGTGTTGCATATAAAACCATCATGACAAGAGAAGCAAGAAAGAAAAGGATGGATATTGAACCAAGGAAGAATTTCTATAACAACTTTTCTCCTCTTCAAAATGAAGTTGAATGTGCTTATTGCAATAACTTTGGCCATGAAGAATCTGAATGCAGGAGCAAAATACAGCCAAAAGAACATGTTCCTTCAAGTTCCAAAGTTTGGAAAAAGAAGGAAAAACAGGTTGAAAATTGTGGCATATCTTTATTTGCAGAAGGTGAATAAAATCAATGGTATATTGACAGCGGATGCTCAAAACATATGACAGGTGACAAAAACAAACTTCATGCATATGATGCCTTAGAAAAGGAAAAGAATGTTACTTTTGGAAATGATACACCTGCTGTTATTAAGGGAAAAGGGTCTGTTTTTCTAAAAGAAAAGGTGAAAGCTAATAATGGCATGTATGTGGATGGATTAAGACATAACCTGTTAAGTGTAAGTCAAATGTGTGATCAAGGAACTGAAGTTGTCTTTAGTTCAAAAGAATGTGTGGTACGTGATCTTGATACAGGTAAAACCATTATCAAAGGAAAGAGAACTCCAAGCAACTTGTATGTATTGAAAAAATGCAAAGATCAATTTTACTTGAGTAAATCTTTAGAAAATTGGCTATGGCATAGAAGGCTGGGGCATCTAAGCTTCTCTCAAATCAACAAATCAAGCAGAATTAAAGCAGTTCTTGGTCTTCCCGATATTAATCTACCAGAGAGCATCATGTGCAAATCTTGCCAATTCGGTAAACAGACCAGAGTACAATTCAATGCGAAAGAAGGTTCATCAAATAGGCCTCTTGAACTCGTTCATACTGACATATGTGGACCTATGAGGAAAAAGTCACCATGTGGAGAAGAATACTATATCTTATTTATTGATGATTTCTCTAGAATGTGTTGGATTGGGTTGCTTAAACACAAAGATGAAGCATTTGAGAAATTTCAGATCTTCAAAGCCTTGGTTGAAAATGAATTAGATCTAAAAATCAAGTGTCTTAGATCTGATCAAGGAGGAGAATATACATCAAATGAATTCTTTGAATTTTGTGAACAACATGGCATAAAAAGACAGTTTTCTGTAGCAGGCACTCCACAACAAAATGGCGTATCAGAAATAATGAATAGAACAATTCAACAAATGGCTAGAGCTATGCTTGATGATTCTGGAACACCTCACACTTATTGGGGAGAAGCAGCTCACACAGCAGCAAATATTCTTAACAAGGCACATGTTCGGGTAAACAGTGACAAAACTCCATATGAACTATGGTATGGCAATCCTCCCACTGTGAAGCACTTTAGAGTTTTTGGGAGCAAGTGCTTTATCAAAAATAATGATGAAAAACTTGGCAAGTTTGAACCCAGAGCAGATGAAGGAATATTTCTTGGTTACTCCTCTAGGAGTAGGGCATATAAATGTTACAATAAAAGAATTCGGAAGATTGTTGAATGTATAGATGTTGTTATTGATGAGTCTCTGTTACAAAGAAGAAAAACCCTTATGAAGAAGATGATGGTGACTTTTATAATATACATCGTCAGAAATGATATCGTTAATGGATCCAATGAGTACGAAGAATGAAGTCACATCTGGAAAAGCTCAAGCTCAGTTGTGTTAAAAGAATCATCACAGGAATCTCAAGAGTACTGGAAGCAGAAAGTGGTGTACAACCAAGGAGGACTCTTTGTGGGTTCTTCAATATCACGAATTTCATCACTGAAAATTAGACCACAATATCAATCAAGCTAACAAATATTGAATGTTGGATTCAAATATAGTTGAAACTGATCAAATTAGAAAGAATCATATGATTGTACCTTCACATGATAAAAATCTCATTGGAACTAAATGGATATTCAAGAGCAAGTTAAATGAGAATGGGGATGTTATAAGAAACAAAGCTAGACTGGTTTGCAAGGGGTATACTCAACAAGAAGGTATAGACTTTGAAGAAACTTTTGCTCCTGTAGCTAGACTTGAAGCCATAAGAATGTTTCTTGCTTTTCAAGTTTTCAACAAATCAAAGTTTATCAAATGGATGTTAAATCTGCATTTCTCAATGGTGATCTAGAAGAAGAAGTTTATATAGAACAACCAGAAGGATTCATTTTGGGAAATGATGAAAATCTTGTTTGTAGACTTAAAAAGGCTCTATAGGGTCTCAAACAACTCGAGAAATTCGGGACCATAGTCTTGGCAGAATATCATATCCAACAATGTTTTATTCAAAGTTATATTAGTGTAACACAAAGAGTATGAAAAACTATTGGTGTAGTTGTTTATAATTGATAGTATCATGTTTGATAATGAAGAGATATGAGTAGAAATTACTTCTGTCATCTGATAAAGTTGAAATGTCCTACTATTACCTAGCATTCTTTCTTGGCTTGTGTTCTCAAGCTTATGGGGAGGCACCTACATGCAGCAAAAATATCTTAATAAATTGATCCCCTGTAAACCGGAAAAGGCTCTGAAAAATAATAAATGCCTGTGTCTGCAGGATCTGATCTAGGTTCTCATGATGATTCTCCCACTGTGAATCAACCAGAATACAGATCAATGATAGGAAGCCTACTTTATCTCACAGGGACCAGACCGGATATTATGCATGCTGTTGGGATTGTTGGATGATTTCAAGCTAATCCAAAAGAGTCTCATCTTCAGGCTGTCAAGAGAATATTCAAATATCTACAAGGAACTCAAGACTTTGGACTATGGTATCCAAAGAATGCTGATCTTACTCTACATGCTTACATTGATGCAGATTGGGCTGGAAATGTTGATGATCGGAAAAGCACAAGTGTTGGTGCATTCTATATGGGGCCCCGGTTGGTATCTTGGTTCAGTAAGAAGCAAAGTTCTATTGCCTTATCTACTGCTGAAGCAGAATATGTGGCTGCCGCATCTTGTTGCACTCAACTCCCTTGGATGATGCAAACCTTGGAAGATTTTCAAATCAAATGTTCACCTCCCATATCCACTATGTGTGATAATACAAGTGCCATTAGTATCTCAAAGAATCATGTTATGCATTCCAAGACCAAGCACATTCCTATCAAGTATCACTTCTTACGTGAACAAGTGCTTGAACAAAAGGTGAAATTGGAGTATGTTCCCTCAAAAGAACAAGTTGTTAATATGTTTACTAAACCTCTGCCCAGGGAAACGTTCGAATATCTCAGAGAAAATTTGGGTGTTGTCGCTGCCTCTCAGAAGATCAGATCTGATTAAATTCAGAAGATTAATTTGGATACGCGGGTTTCTTTAAAGACAGTCGCGTATATATGCGAGTTTATACACAGAAAGCCGCGTATGGTTGGTTGCTGACATTTTTGTTTGGGGTCAGCATTTCTCAGTGCTATTTGGTATCTCTGATGCTGGTTGATGTCTCTGGTGGTGTTCCAGTTCTTATATATCTGTTTCATTCTCTATTATTGGGTAAAGAGGCTTTGATGACTTGCTGATTGAAAGTGTTCAGGTTGCACAAGCTAAGGAGGAGCTTTGGTCATATAGAAAGGAGACTTGGATGCACTGTTTCAGGGGGAACATTAGCCTTGCTGAGTATAATGCATTGTTGGCAGTATGATGATTATGAAATATAATCTCTTTCTTGAGATCTTGTTGGTTTGTTTGTTTGTTTGTTACAAAAGGTCATTTTTTTTTGTAATTGGTTGAAAAAGGGCATGTTGAGACCCATGATGTAAATTTGCAATATTCAGTCATGTAAGGACTTGTTCAAATATGTAAACCCACTTGGTTGGGTACTTCAGTATCATATGTAAATCCACTTGGTTGGATCTGTGATGTAAGTATGAGTCCTTGGTGATAGGAAGGTCATAGAGTCATGTACTTCATTATAAAATATGTTTGAAGATTCAACTTGAACTCAGGGGGAGCATGGTAACTTCAGTGCACTTCAGATCTGCAAAGTACTTCTGTCTACATAAGAAGAAAAACCTTGTGTTGGTTTTGGTCCGCCCTTTGCCCTTGATGTCAAAGGGGGAGAGTGACATGTGACATGGTGTTTGAATAGAGGAAGAATATCATTATGCTTAATGTACCTATCTGATGTGGTGATAAAACACCATCATGGTTGCCATCAAGTCCAAAGGGGGAGATTGTTGGCAATATGATGCAGAGTGTTGTCCTTGATGGCAACCCACTTGATGAAGATGATGGCAACCTACTTGATGAAGTTGTCCTTGATGGAATGTGTCTTGCTGAACTTGTTGAATGATGTAAATCTAATGTATCTACAATGAAGGAATGTCAGTATGTGCCCGAACATGATGAAAAGAGTATGTCTCAAGGCATACACGGATTTGTCTAGACGAAGTAGCGTAATACCTTGAGAAATAACGTATAATCGTATGAAAAAGCGCTCTAAATTTGTAAAACCAGGGGTAACTACCATGGTATTGACCCATTGTATTGAATGATGGTTCGCCTATGTGATCCCGTCCAGGAATACCATTGGAAGTTATGTGGTTTTTGACTCATGGTATTGATGAAGGGTAACCCTATATAAGGAGAAGAAAATCATTATGCAAGGGTGTGCAAGTGGTCTGGGTTTTATTGAATACTTAACTCTGAAGTATATCTGCATGGTTGAACTCTGTTCTTAATTGATAGATGTGAAGTCTATGTTGCACCTATGTTCATAAAGAAGGTTCAAGATCTCTAGATCTATACATGAGAATCTCAAGGATGATCTGAAAAGAAGTAAAGAAGACTTGGTGCAAATCTGTTGAAGAAATCTGGTGAATCTGAGGGTTGAAGCCTTCAGTCTGAAAGAAGAATTTTTCTGCCAGTAGAGGCTGGTGTGAATATCAGGGGGTAGTGGCTCCCTTCCAGGAGAGGTTGGTAAACGAGTGCAGGGGGTTGTTGCTCCCTCCAGGTGAGGCTGGTAAATGAGAGAAGGTTGTAGCTTTCTACAGGTGGGTGCCTGTGTGCTGGTATGAGTCTGCACCAGTACATGTTGTAAGAAGTTTTCTTAATAATATAATTTTGAAGGTTGAGACGACGGCAGCGGTGGTTTTCTCCCGAATTGGGTTTCCACCTAAAAATCCTGGTGTTCATGTGTGTTGCCTATGTGTGATGATTATTCTGTTCTTTCTGCACCTGTTTACTGTTTTCTGAAATATCTGATGAATGAATAAAGTAATGTTCTGAGTTAAGAATTGAATGCATAATTAGATCTCTTAGCATACGCGAGTTCAGTAAAGGATATCCACGTATATATGCTGGTTGCCTTCAGGAAAGTAGCGAATGGGTTTTGTGAAGGAAAATAAAAGTTTCATTGTCTGCCCTAAATAATGATTCACCCCCCCCTCTCAGTATTTTTCCCAACAATAATGTTTCATCATCCTACCATTGATAGGACCTACATTCAACTCTGTACCATCCAACTATTTAAGAAAATAAACATTGTTTCCTCTGAAAGCATCAATGATATATGGCCCTTGCCACAGATTGTAAAACTTTCCATGCTTGCCTTTATATTCTCTTCTGGAATCCCATTTCAAAACTTTGTCTCCTAAATTGAAATCATTGGCCTTTGTTCTCTTGTCAAATATATTTTCGATATTTCTTGAATCACTTGGTTTCTATTATAAAATTCATCTCTGGAATGCTGCAACTGAATGGTTTCATTGATCCTTCTCTGTTTATCATTTTGTTCAGCTTCAATTTCCTGAATAATCTTCATATCTGGAACTCCTAAAGAAGAAGGAAAAACTACATCCATTCCATAAACCAGTTGGTATGGAGACATTCCAATTAATTTCTTTGTAGTAAGTCTATCAGCCCAAAGGGCATTGATTAACTTGTTGTGCCATGATTTCTTATTATCCTCCAAGATATTTTTGATGATATTCACCAAAATTTTGTTTGAAGATTCAACCAACCCATTACCTTGAGGGTAATAGGCTGTTGAATGCCCCAAATTTATATGATACCTATGATAGAAATCAACCATGTTCTTGGACTTAAAGGCTGCAACATTATATGTAATGATTTTTCTAGGACAACCAAATCTAGAAAGGATATTGGTTTCAAGGAATTTTATTATGACAGAGTC
Source organism: Pinus albicaulis (assembly GCA_034641835.2). NCBI lineage: Eukaryota > Viridiplantae > Streptophyta > Pinopsida > Pinales > Pinaceae > Pinus > Pinus albicaulis. The sequence goes on along the minus strand of CM076575.1, from coordinate 1,823,646,334 downwards.
AATGTAATTTCTAGAAGGAGTGGCTTCTATCCATTTGGTGAAATAATATGTGGCAGTGAGGATCCATTTATGGTGGGCAGAGGATAGGGGATGAAGTTCTCCAATGAAGTCTAATCCCCATTGCTGGAAAGGGCTCTCTACAGAAATAGGTTTCAAGGGTAAGGGTAGTAGTTTTCTCTTTCCTTCAAAGATTTGAGATTTGTGACAAGTAGTGACCATTTTATGTATGTCAGGAAAAAGGGTAGGCCAGTAGAAACCAACTCTCATGATCTTGTTAGCAGTTGTTTTCCAATAGATATGGCCACCATAGTCACCTCCATGGAATTCCTGCATAAATTTATCTGCATCATCCTTTAGCAAACATTTGAGAAAAATACCTCCAATATCTTTCCAATACAAAAAAATTTCCAAAATGCAGAATTTAACAGCTTTAAGTTTTAGAAATATAGCCTTAGTTTTGGACAAACTAGGAGGAGCATTCAAATTTGACAGTACATAAAAAATATCAGCATACCAGGGAGAGTTCAAGAATGCTTCATCAATCAGTGGAGTCACCAGTTCCTCTTGATCATCCAATGAATGCACAATGATGATGTATAGTGCATGAAAATTGGATTCAACCATCAATTTGGCTAATCCTTGGCCTTTAATCAACTTGGTAGGCTTGATTTCCAAATCATATTCCAAGATTACAACAATCCATTTGCCTCTCTTCCCATCAGGACCATTTTGTGTTAAGATGTCTTTGACAACTGCATTTGGAACATAAGCAATGATATGTGAATGTATAATGTAAATTATGAAATATTTTAATGCCTTCACCAAAGAAAAAGCCTGTTTTTCCATGATATTATATTTCAATGATGCATCTCTTAATGCCTTGCTGAAAAATGCTATTGGTTGTTCATGTCCTTCACTATTTTTCTGCAATAAGACAACGACAATAATATGTTCATAAGAAAAAGAAAAAACATGAAATTTTAGTAAAATATGGACTAATTAGGGCCGGGGATTTTGTCAATGCTTGCTTGACTAAATCAAAATATTTTTTTGCTTCAATAGTCCATTTAATTTCTGAATATTTCTTGAGAATATTGGTGATATTTCTTAAAAGTTCTGCCAGGTTGGGTATAAATCTCCTCAAAAAGTTGATTTTACCAATGAATGATTGGAGTTCTTTAAGATTTCTAGGATGACCGATTTTTAGGATTCCTTGTATTCTGCTAGGTTCAATTCTGATTTCATCTTGAGAAATAATGTGACCTAGCAATTTTCCTTCTTGAAATCCAAATAATGTTTTCTTAGGATTCACGTAAATTCCAAAATTTTTGCATTTTTCAAAAACCCTTCTCAAGTGTGATAATTTTTCTTCATCAGTTTTAGAATAAAATGTAACATCATCCTGATAAATTACAATAAAGTGACCCATTTCATCAGCAAATGCAATGTCCATGGCCCTTTGAAAGGTAGCTCCAACATTCATTAACAAAAAAGGCATTTTCAAATATATGAAAGTCCCCCAAGGAGTAGTAAAATCAATTTTTATCTTGATCATCAGGATCTACTAAAACTTGACTATAACTAGAAAATCCATCTAACAAAGAAATCCTACTGGAACCTACTACCCTATGTAATATGTGGTCCATTTTTGGTAAAGGGTAATTGTCCTTAAGAGATACTTTGTTAATATTTCTAAGGTTAATACAAAGTCTGATTTCACCCGTTTTCTTTCTAGTTGGCACAATGTTGGATACCCATTTGGAATATCTGAGTGGTACTATGATTTCTGACTCATATATCTTCTTAATTTCTTTCTCAACTAGAGGCATCAAAATAGGGTTTATTCTGCACAATTTCTATTTGAAAGTTTTTTGATCCTCATTGATTGGAATCTTGTGTTGTATGATGCTTGTATCATAATATTTTAAGTCATCATAACTCCAAGAAAATACATCTATAAATTCTTTGAACAAGGCTATATATCTTCTTTTTGTAACGATAGGCAATGATTTTGGGGTTTTATTCAGTGCCTATATTACATTCTTCAATATTTGTTCAAGTTGGTTCCATTTTGGGTTTCTTAGCAACATCGTTAAAGTCAAATAATTCTTCTAAAGGGACCAACCCTCTAGGCAGAGTATTGTCTTTGAGTTGGAGTACTTCGAATTCTTCTTTTTCAGGGTCTTTATGAATTTCTATGTTATGTACAGTTTTATTGGCTGGAATATTTACTTCTGTATTCACATCAAAAACAATTTTTTTTTTTTCTACATTATTTTGTACATCAACAAGACTGTCTTCCTCAAAATATAGGTCTATATTGCTATCTTCAAATTCATCCTTAGATTGTATGAAACTTTTGATGTGTTTGTCACTGCCAAAAACTTGCCAGTACCTCATGTTATCTGGCACAGAAGGACGATGTTTGACCTCTATTTTGTACTGTTTATTTGGGTGAGGTAGTTTACATGTACTTGCTGAAAAAACTAAACCATTTATGACATTTTGATTTCTGGGAATAACTGCTAAATGATTTTCATCAACTGTTCTCAAGAAATCAAGAACAAAATTTCTATAAGCTCTTAATTTGGGATGTTTTGCTACATATTGTCCTTTTATTTGTTTTATGACCAACTCAGAATCACCATGTACAAAAATCCTCTTTGGTCCTAGTCTTTTCAACATCTGTAATCCCAAAAGTAAATCTTCATATTCTGCTATATTATTTGTGCACTGAAAATTTAACTTGTATGAATCACCTTGTGCACTATTCTTTCCTACATTATACACCCAAATACCTACCCTTGAGCCAAATTTGCCACATGAGCCATCAAAAATCATGTTCCAAAGAGGTTCATTTTCAGGATCTGGTTGTTCTATTTGCATTTGATTGTCATCATTATCTTTAGGATCATTTTCTGTATGGGTAACCTGTGAATCAATGGCTCCATAATTATACAGAATGAAAGAGTCAAGGTCACTGTGAACATAGTACAAAGGGTAATTGTGTGGTTTCTCTTGAATACTCACCATGTACTTCATTAATGTTTTCCTATACAGTCTTCTTGATTGACCAAACAACGGTATTGTAGCACATGTCATGTCCATTTGCAGGGTCCCTTGTAGTTTTTCTCCCATGAGCAAGATAAAAGCATTCCATACTTAGGGGGGATGTCAGCTACAATTATATCCATCACTAAACTCTTTGCTGGTATCTGAGCTAGAGTGACACAAAGATGATAAGACCTAGACACCTAACTTTACTGGAGTCAAAAGAGTACAAATATTTGTAAGGTCTAGTGATTTCAAGGCCAAGCTTCTTCATGACAGCCTTTGGCACAAGGTTGTGTGATGCACCTGAATCCGACATGGCATTATGGAGAATATTGTCATGAATATTTAGACTGACATAAAAGGGAGGGAAACCTCCTTCTTGGGGCTTACCATCAACTTCAGGCCGAAACAAAAGTTCACACTGATCATCACTTAAATTGACAATATCAGTAATCTCCCCTATATTTAGTACTTTTAGGACCCGAGACCTATACATGTTCTTGTTGATCAATTCAGTGAGAGGAATATAGATCTTTAATTTTGCATGTTCACTCTCAATGCTTAATGGTGTTTGAGTTTTTAGCATATTTGTCAAATCAGTTTTTTCAGCCACTACCTTTTGGGTAATTTCAGTTTGTTTGCTTATACTAGGAATGTCTGTATGGGAAATTCTGGTAGGAATATCCACTGTTTTCTTGGTACTATTTTCTGTGTTTTTTTCCTGAGTTATTTACATTTTTGTTTGAGTTTTCTGTTGTTTTCTTAACATCAGATTCATATACTTTATTGGTAGAATTTTTTGAATTCTTTTTATTGGAATTATCTAAGTTTTTCTTGCTTCTTAAATTGTATTGTATGTGAACCTCCATAATGGCATTCTCAAATCCTAGTTTGTAATCATCATATTCTTCAGATTCTAACTTTGTTTGGGTCAGTGGAAACAATCCTTGTTCTTCTTCAGTGAGAAAAATAGAGTCATCTTCATTAACCCCCATTAAATTTATTTGATTCTCTTCCACTTCCTCAACTAATCCTTCATCTTAATTAGCATAATTTTCTTGGAATGGAGGTCTGATCTGCTGATCAAGACCTCTTTTCTCTCTCTGTCTAACCTGAGGAGGGTTTCTTCTTGGATTCTGATTTCTGTTTTGAGGAGCTGGTTGATTTTCTCTTGGAATAGCTCTCTCATTCAGACTAATTCTCTCCATAGTCCTTACCAAATTGTTAGTTTTAGCATCTCAGTTCTCATCCTATCCCTTTGTGCTAACAAGTTGGATTCTACACTCACAATATCTCTTTGCATTTCATCTAAAGTTGATGAGTCTCTCTCCCTAAGTTGATAAGCCATGTCTTGGTCAAAACCATCTGGGAATTTAACCAGGACTAACCCTTGCGGCGGTTTCATGTGGGCAGGAAGTGCATTGTATATACTGTTAAATCTAGTGCAATAGTCTTGTACACTCTCTCCTGGAGACCTCTTGATACTCTCATATTCGGATAAAATTTGTAGTGGATTTTTCTTGATTTCCCATCTATTAATAAATTTTTGGTGAAAAGCAGGGAGATCATGAATGCTATTATCTGTTAAACCCTTGAACCATTTTCTGAATTCAACTCCTAAACTCTGAGCAAACATTCTCAATTTGATAGTCTTCATCAATTTCTTGCAGGTCAAAAAAATAATTCATTTTATCTATATGTTGCTGGGTAGTGACAGGATCGGTTCCATCAAATTATGGAATCTTAGATTGGTAATCCTGGGGCATAGGGGGTAAAGGTGTTGGCAGCACCAATGGGGCATATCTAGCTGCCATGATTGGTGGAGGTGGTGGAGGGAGGTTAACAATGGATGAAATAGGATGGGTAGAGGTAGTGGGAAAGATGTTTGTGTAACAGTTTGAGTATGGGGATGAGAAAAAGTAGTGGTAGGGATGTTGGAGGCAGTAGGAATACCTGACCTAAGACGGACCGTTTGAGATGTAATTGAAGAAGCTTATATGGTTAATGCAGTTAACTCTACAGATTGCTGGAGGTTGGCATCATCAACAGTTGAAGTAAACTCTATTACCAAATCTTGGAGAATATCAAAATCCTAGAGAAGCTGGATATCCGATTGAATTTGGGAGTAGGCTTCTCTCACTGGACTTCGATGTAGGATAGATGGATCAAAAACTGTATGGTCAGTCCAATTCTGAGATTTGGTCCTAAATAGACCTTGTTCAAAATGTAGATCAAATTGATTGTATTGCAAAGTAACAAAGTTTTCAGGTAGGGAGTTAGATATGTGGAGAACTCTACTACTTGTTTGGCTTTCAGTTCTAGAAGTATTTCTCAAAATCTTCTCAGGATTGTCTACTATAGGAGGAGGATTTGGATTAGGATGGGATCTAGTATATATATTTTTTAGGAGACAGAATTTAGATTAGAATCACAGATAAAATTATTATTTCAAAACTGTAAGAAGCCAATCTTAAAAAGTAATTCTATCATACAGTGCTTTTAACTGAGGTTTCTGAATTCAAATGAAAAGAGTGTTTTTCAATTAAGTTTCCCTAGAATGGTTGCCACTATGTTATCACTATATAATTTATAAGATTGGAAAGACTAAACTATAAAGAACAACATCAAACCACTTTGGAGCCTAGGATCTAGCCCTCCTGGACTCAGAGAGGGATCTCTCTGTAAGATTTATATTTGTTTTTAAAGTTGTCTGATATTAGGCTTGTTAAATTGATTGTGAGAGTTGTTTTTGATTGATAGTTTTTGGGTTGATTTAAGGGATCTCTTTAAACTTTTTCCATTGGGCTATGGAGTCAAACAGTTTGGGTGTATGCATAAATTTTCTAGAGCAATTACAAGGCAAGCTAGCTGTATATACTGGTTATTTATAAAAAAGTAAAATATGGAATGGAGAAAAGTGATTTCAGTAGTGGTTTAAAAGCATTTAAGCATTCTTAAACCAGACATTAGAGGAAAAACAATTAAATTGTAAACACAACTAGACTTAAGGTGCTCTATGCAACAAATCTTAATCTTCAAATTTCTGTTTTACAATTAGAAAATGAAACATTAACAAAAGAAACAGTGGGAAACATTAAACATAGTAAAGAAAAACATCACTAGGACAATAAAACACATGAAACTTGCAAAATGGTCTTTATATTGATGCTCCAGCTCCAAATTACAAATGCTCCAATGAGAAAAAACTTACAATCTAGGGCCCAACCCCTAATACTGAATAAAAATGCTATATTTAAACTAATTCCTACTGATTTCCATATCAACAGAGGAAATATGCTTATTTATTAAAATAGTAACTAATTATTGACAATTGTGACCACTACATGGACACGTTCAAACAATGTTGAAAGATGGCTAAAGTCTCCATAAAGCCTTTATTAGGTGCTATAGTGGATTGATGTGCTGGCTGATCCGAGATTGATATGCAGAACTGATACACTGGCATGTAGAATTAACTCACACGCTGAGCTGGCTATTCGACTGTTATGCTGAGCTATCACCCTTCCTGAAAGTTACATAATTTATCCCATTCCTCTGGACTCAGAATCTTGATTCTGATTAACCTTCTGTAGATTTCATCAGTCTCTGTATACTTCATGAATGTTGGTTTTAGCTGGAAAATGTGCTTGATTTCATGTTGTATAAAAATATCATTGCTGAGAACTTCATAGAAAGCCCTCCTTGTCATAGTGTTCTTCATATTAGCATGCTTTGAAGCATCCTTCGAGATGTAAGTGAGATTCTTTACATAATCTGGCTTAGCCATAAGCTTGTCATTTATCACAAACAAGGAAGGCAATCCTTTCTTGTTCAAAGGTTCAATCCTATTAAAGAATCTTCTTACTCAAATATGAAGTTGATGACACTTCTCTTCAACCTGTGTAACTAAAATCTTATTGTTCAACACTTTCTTGACCTCAAGGATGGTTGCTGTCCTATCTTCTACTCCAAGGGGTTCCAACTCAAAATTGCTTTTGTAATTTAGAAATTTGAGGATATTGTTAGCAGTTGCAGGCTTATCTCCAAGCTCCTCATTTGCCTTTTCTATTGCTACTCTTACTAGATCAATTAGATCTCTCTGCTAAAAAATTATCTGGATGGATGGCCATATCTCATTCATGGAGTCAATTATATTTAACCAAATGATTTCTTTGACTCTTCCTACCATGTTCTCAATTGAAGACTCCTGAAGAGACTTTTATAGACTCTCTGTCAATTTATATCTTATCTGCAACTCTGTAGCATGTGCTGAATCATTTCTCTTATCTTGTAGGGTAGTGACTTGGTCTCACAGCTTTTTGATTTCAGCTGTATGCAAAGACATATTTTCCATAGCCTTTTCTAACTGCTCAGTGCGTCCACAGTGTGTCCACTTGATGTACCTGTATTTATGGCTGTTTCTGAATGTATGATAGTAAGAGGGACTGTTTGTAATGGAATCATGGCCTTGGATGATTCTTTTGCCGCTTCCTTTACTCCCTCTCTTACTGATTTTTGTTTCTCTTTTATCATTTTCTCCATCTCATTTTCGTTTTCTTGATTTTTCAGCTTGTTCATTGATCAGATGCATCATTTCGGCATTCTGTGTCTCATTTTCCTCTATATCCTTGGTTAGAAGATCTTCAGTTGCTAGCATCTTGAGCTGATTCCTTAAAGCAACTATATCTGCACTTTTCTTTTTTACAATTTCTTCTACCACTGATAGGTTTGTTGGGTCATACCCAATTTATATTACTAAATCCTCCAAGGATTTAATTCTTGTATCTTTGGCCATGGAGGAAATATTTTGCATTTTGATTTGTGATTGTGCATTGGATAGTGAGACCTGCAACTTGGATAGGCTCATGGTTGTACTGGTCAATGTGGAGGAGATCATTTCTCTAGTCTGCTTATGAATCTCCATCTGATCTATTGGATGGATATTCTTCACATCAAATTCAAAATAAGTTTGCTTGTAGTCAGCTGTTGTTTTAGGTTTAGGGATCTGTGCTTCCAAGAAAGCCATCTTCATTCTTCCCTTCTCAAAGTCAAAGGCTGATGAAAGCTTGCTATGTCAAATACTTGTTCATTTCCAGAACTGATTGTAGGTGCTGGTTTTAAGCATCTCATTCCTTATTTTGATCTATTTGAATGTTTCATAAATATTCTCCTCCTTTTTCCCTGCAATGGAAATAGATGTAGGAGTCTGCAAACTCTGTTGCTGGAATGGAATGGTGGCAGACGATGTCGAAAAAATGTTCTGGCCACCTACTGGAGAAGATATTGGTGAATCCCTAATTGTAATCACTATCTGCTGATCCTTTTCACTGCTCTGGTCGATGTCCATGTGGACTCTGGCTCTCTTCCTATATTTCATCTTGAATTCTTTGGTGGATGTGTCAATATACGTGTCTTCTTGATCATCTCTTACTCTCTTGCTCCCTATTTATTCTTCTGGTTCTTTCCCCTTGTCTTATTTAGCCCTTTATATTTCCTTTCTTGTGGAGTTGGGGTTTGAATCCCTGAGGTGGAAATCACTTGTTCTTCAGCCTCTTGCTGTGTGTTGGCTGCCCACTCTTCTTGAGTCATGTACTATTCTATCTCCAATCTGTGTGTATGGATGTATGGTGTGGATTTGTTCTCCACCATTTTCTTGGAGATGATCCCCATTGGGTCATAGGACCAGGTGAAATTGTGAGTGAACTTCATCTCCTTCAATATCCTATCAGCCTCCTCCCCTACTTCTCTGTTTTTGCAAATGAAAGGAACAATCTGTGATTTGATCCTGAATTGAGACTTTTTCTTTGCAAACAAAAAATGCACCCCATCTGCATTTATCATTTGTCTTATACATTCTAAAGAAAATATCCTCATAGAGAGGTAGCTTGGCAGTTTGTAGGGGGCCAATTCAAACCCATAAATTCAGATCTCTGTATAATTTTTGTACAAGTACCAATCTGCTGTTCTAACCTGATCTGTCAGCTGCATAATCTGCTTAATTTCCTCCCTAACCCTTGCCTCTATTGCACTGCTGAGTGTACAGATTGTTGGATGTACAAATGAATCCAAAAAGTTCTTGTAGGAGTAATTCTTCTTCTCTTTCATCAATAAAGTGGTCCAGAAAATGACTGATTGTGGATGGGAGTCATCATTTAATCTCATCATCTCAAATTGAAACCCGCTGGACTAAAAATAAAAAAACATATAAACCAAGATAGAAGTGTATTTGAACACCTCTTCCATTTGAAACTTCAAGAATTGATTATGGATGGCATCAACAAGGAATTGGGCATAATTGAACATGAATAAGGTTTTAGAATCTGATGAAAGGATGGATAAGAAACCAATTATGACTTTATCTACCCACTGGTCTGTGTGATACCCTAACAAATATGACAAAACCGTGACAATATGCTGAGTCCTATCAAGGAAAATAGATGAAGGTTATTGGGGATTATTTGTAGGCATTGGGGCATTAGTGGCCATGAAGAGATCTAAGGTTTTAGCCCTGCTGGAAATGTCTAGCTTCTGATATAACTCCCTAAGGGCTTCATAAGAAAAAGGGATTGTTTCATCAAGACTAGGAGCCTGCATCATCTTTTGGATATATTAGGCATCAATAGAAAACAATACCTCTCCTGTGGAGTCACCACAGATATCTGGTTGATGTCATAATATACCTGGAAGTTTCTAATGAACTCTGGGCAGCTATGGATTTTGGGGAAAATATAGTAAGGCAACTTGGTTTCACACATGCCTATATCATCAACTTCATCAAGCAACTTGTCCTCGAGCTAACAGTAGACATCAAATAAATTGAAGTTAGACTTTGTCTCGTGGATTTTGAAATCTCTGTCTGCCAAAGATAAGTGATCCAGGTCCACCCTAGGGTAGACTATAGGATTGAAAGGATGTTGATCTGGTTTTGGAGGCATGATGTAAACTGTAACAAGTTTCATGGTGCAGAGAAGTATGGGAGTAAAATAAATGGGAACTTAGAAAGGGAGAATATACAGATTGGAATGGGGAGGGGAAAATATTAGGGGAAGTATGAAAAAACTTGCAGATCACTGTGAATTGTCTGCTGATAACTGGAGGCTGTCTTCACTAATCTTTTCTGTTAATCTTCTACAAATCGATCACCTGTAATAACTGAACAGAATGAGCATGGTAAACCTTGCCATTTGTGTTGAATTCAGATTTTAATAGATTATTGGGCGACCATTTGTTTTGGCGTGGACCAGTTGGACAATGACCCAAATAATTGAATGTGCAACGAATATTTGGCGGGAGAATTAGACAGGAAGGAGGGGACAGATAGGCAGAGACATGGCATAATGTCACAGGGCAACATTCAGTTCAACGATCATCGGTGTGGCGGTTTAATTAGTAGAGGAAACCACTTTTAGGAGGGGGCCCCCGGTGGTAAGTGGTAAGGGAAGGGGGGGGGGGTGCGAAATGCCCTGAGCACGACACGTAGCATTGGCGGTGGTATTGAATATCATTTATTTTAGACCCCCCCCCCCTCGATGTTAACATTCAGAGGCTGAGGGGGGGCCGAAAAGTCATGTGGGCCTTCAGATGGATAGGGAGTGTGCGAAGATGATGGGGAGATGAGGGTCAGTTAGTTAGATATGACCTGTGATGTGACAGTGGGGTCGGGGAATGTATGTGACAGGAAGTATAGTTTAGGACTTAGCTTAGGGAATGAAATTTTTTTTGGGGGTTAGGATAACGGTGAATATAAAGTGTAGGACTTAGGATAAACTAGAATATAACATAGATATGTCCCTTTTCTAAGAACATAAATGTCCAAAATTATGAACAAATACCTTATCCAAACTTTTTTTTAAATGAAAAAACCCTTTGTCTTTTGATTCTTCTCCTTCGACCATAGAAAACCTGAAACCTTTAAACTGCTCTTTATAGGAAAAATTGCATGTTTCCTCCATTGTTTCTTCTCAGCATATCTACCTACCCAAAATACAAGTCTAACATTTTTATTCTTTTGTAGGGTGCATTTGGACCTGCAGACCCTAAAACATCTTTTCTTTTAAACTTCTGACCTAACATCTATCCTTATTTCTTCCATTGACTTAGATTAAACTGTTGAGTTAATTCATTTCTACCTATCTACTGATACGCCAAGATTAAACAGTTTGGTAAATCTTTATTTTCTAACCTATCAATATAAATTGAAAATTATACAATAATCTTAAACTGTATGATTGAACAAACCTATCTAATGAGTAGTGGCATTTTAATTTGCAACACTTTCAGTATTATTTATTTTTTGGGGCTTACTTTGTTTGTCCTTTTTCTCTTTTTTTTTACACCCTCTTTTATTTTCCTTTTCATATCTTTTATTGGAAATATTTTGAATATTGAAAAAATTTTTTAATATGAAATTGAAAGGAAGATGAAATATCCAATCACTTTGAGATCCTATTATTTATAGGATACTAACACATGGAATAAAAAAGGATCCAAAAAATTGCTTCTAACTGTAGTCAAAACCCCCACTTTCGCCTCAAGTGCAGCTGGCATAAGGATGCCCAGTCTTGGCTCAACCATTGGGGAATTAACGAGGAGCTCAGTATGGAAAGCATAGATAATCTCAAAAATACTATTAGCTCCAAGTTTAAGGACAAGCTGTGGGAGAATTAGAAGCTGGAGGGTAAAAGAAAGATAAGATACTATAAGGAGATGATCAACCCCACCCTTGATAATTAGAATTATCTCTCTGTGTTGTCCAACACTAAGAAAAAATGAACATCGCTAGCATAAGAACTAATTCCCATGAGCTTTGGAGTGAGACCGGGCGGTGGTCTATTCCCAAGATTCCTTGGAACGATAGTATCTGTCAGATTTGTGATTCTAAGGAGGTGGAATATGAAAAACACTTCCTTTTAGACTGCTCGACTCTTACTCACATCTGCTCTCAATTCCCTAACACCTGCCACACTTCCAATCTTCTTAACCTATTAAGCCAACCCACTTATAGAGATATTGGAGTGCTTATTTCCCTTCTTTTTGACCATAGAAACAAGATTTTGAAGAACCAAACTTAGATTCTTTCTCCTCCCTTTAGGTCCGATAATCTACATTGGTCTTAGCGGACGGTAACCACCACCATCATCATCATCAATAATATAATATTCTAGGATTGAAGTATTAAAAGTAATAATGATTTTAATAGTATTATTTTTTATATAAGAATTAATTTATAGATTATAATTATCTAATTTTTTTATTTTATTTTTCTTTTTTATTTAAATTCTCCATTATTAAAACAATTTAAATTATAAAGTATGTAGTGTAAATTTTTATTCCTACACTTAATGCTTTTTTTTTTAATAATTAATTGATTTTAATTTTACATATTTAATAAATTTCTAGCCAAATTTGTACTCTTGGATTATTAAGATATAAACACTTATTAATTTAAGCTATTAATTTATATGTTTATTATAAAATGATAATTTATCTAATTTTTTAATATTGAATTTTATTTTTTATAAATTTTTTCTTAAAATAAATTGTTAATTTAATTTCAATCTACAACCATACATGAGCGTAATGTGTGATTAAAATTGATTTGTGTCTTGCTAAAATTTTAAAAATAAATAAATACTTAATTAATAAGAAAACAAAAACACAAAGTAATTAAACTACATATTTAAAAATTTTAAAAATAAAAACTTAAAAACTTAAAAAAATAAGCTACATATTAAATATATATATATATATATATATATATACATAAAAAGCTTTCTCAAATATTATTTCAAATTATCTTTTTTTATAATATTTATTTTATTAGAAATAATAGTTTTTGAATCGAAAAAACATTTTGTATATAGAAAAATAAAATAATTAGAAGTAACTAAAAATATATATGAGTAGGATGTTTAAAATTTATGTTTTTCAAAAATATTTTAATACTTAATAAACTTCTTGCATATCTATATATAGAAAAATGTTAAAATAAATCATTTTAATGTTGTATATAATAAAATATCTAATGTGGGTTATGAATAAAATAATTTAATATGAATTAACATTTGTCTATACTTAAAAATATATTAATAACAAAAAAAACCATTTTAATTTGTGTTAAAAAAATGACTTAATGCACATGTTATATAATCTCTATAACATTCAAAAATACAATATAACCAATGAAAAACTACACATTGTTTTTTTGCACTCTAAAATAAGTTTACACCTACAGAAATTGATCTCTCTCGACTCATGTTAGATCTCTGCTTAAGATGGATCTATGATGGGTGATTTAAGATATTCCCTGATCTTCTCAGTTGGAATGGATTTGCTAGTTGTACATCATTTTCGTTATTTGTCCTTCTATCTAAAAGAAGAATGTGACAATAAGAATGTGGAAAGATCATACAAAACCTTATCACCTCGAACCATCCCTCAATTTTCCAATGTCCTCACTGGGGATTTAATACTTTTGCCTGCCCCTTAGACCCTTATACTATTAATCGATTTGGTACTCTTTGTGTAACCTATTTGCAAAACTCTTGTCAAATAATTGAGGATAATTATTTGATCAAACTCAAACTCAAATGTAAATTATATTTCATTGTTCATATATTTTTCTTGATTTTGCACGAATAAATCCTTAAATTTTACTGCCAATTTTTAAAAGATATGATAATTTTTACAAAATGAAATAATCATTATTATGGATTAGAAGAAAGTTTTTTCAAAGTAACATGATTTTAGTTAAATAATAATGATGAGTCCCAAATGACATGATTCTTGTTAAATAACAATAATGAGTCAACCTTCATTCATAAATAGTAGCTAATAATAACTAGCATACTCCCTAAGTTATTGAATTGGAAATTTGAAGTAATGAAAGGGTGTTGTGCATATAGGCTAGTCTAACTCTTTGACATTTTGGCCTTTTTTTCAGCATATATTTTAGTTGATTTTTCCTAAAAGCTGGCAGGGATTTGTAGAAATTGTAAGTTTGATTTGTGTAATATACACAATCTAAAAGCAGAAACTTTTTTTAAGGCTTTGAACCTATTTATTAATTTAAAAGTACATTTTAAACAATGAAATCACAATCTCACCCAAAATTGTATCATCAAATTCCGACAAAAAAAGGCCGAAATATCGAATAGTTAAATTGCATCATATGCATAGTAATCTTGTTAATTGGGAAAATATTAGACACAAAATTAACAATAGTTGTATATAATTTTTTTTAGAAAGTATGTAAATTATTATCATTATTATTTGCAAATACACATAATATTTTGGTATGGTAGTGGAATAGGTACATTTTTTTATAGAGGTTTTATATCAATAAAAAATATAATAAAGACATGTTGTAAATATTTTTGTATGTGTGTAAGTTAGATATCATGTATTATTAAAATATCAAAGAGATACATAACATGTTATATCTATCATGTTATAACTTATGAAGAAGAGGATTCATAACATGCGATTTGATGACATAACAATATAAGATTTTCCCTTTAGTCCATGCCTTCTCATGTACTACCCCAGACGATTCCTACATGGTATTGTACATATTTTTATTAAACCAACAAGCCAAGTTGTGTTGGGATTGCATGCCCATGTGAATACTCTCATTTTGAGGCCTATACGCCTATGATGTGTGTTTTGAGGCTAGAGTGTCTGTGCGGTTAAAGGTTGGAGAGAATGTGTGAAAAAGTGCAATGAGTCTAATGTTGTAATATGTGACCACAATATGTTAATATGATACATCACGAATACATACCTCCATACAAAAAGAGTATGGGCGAGGCTAAAATTCCATAACAGTGAAAATTAGGGGAGTCTAACCATAGGATAATCATAAGTTTGAAAGGTGAGGGGGGTGGTCCACATGGGTTTTGAAGTGACGGGGAAGGGTTCACCAAGTGACATTTTGTAAAAATCAACCAAAAAGAAAATCCCTACTGCACATAATTCCTAGATATTTCTTTGAACCATAGGGGTATACAAAATACTATTGGTGGTAACCCTAGTGGGTGGTTGATCCATTGTTTTGACTGTCGTTTACTCAAGTTGCTGATGCATGATGTTGAATGTTGTGAAATCATGCTACAAAATTGTAAGTGATCTAATTAACCTAATCTAATGGATTATTGTAAATTCCATGGTGGAATTGTACAATCTAATTCCCCTTGCTCCTGTCAAGTAAGGATGGAGGTTAGAGGGGGAATTGGTTGGGCTTATTAGTAAATCATATAGCCAAATTTTCCTTTCTCACGTCAGGGAAGGATAGAGCTTGGAGGGAGAATTCGTTGGACTAGTATACCAATGTGAGGCCTCATACCTAAATGGTACTGATTGTGTGTCCATAATTAACTTGAGGAGAGTTTTTTCCCTTTATGGAGTTAAGGCCCAACTTGATGGTGAATCATTTCTAACAGTTTTGGAGCAATGTGATTGATGGTTGGGAGGAATATCGAATGTTTACAACTAGTTAGTGGTTAATTATAGAAGAAAATACCCCAATTATGTGAATAAGTAATGGATAATGCTAATATTTGGTGCACTCTTGTTATATATGTTTTTTTTTAAACACATGTGTCTAATTTTAAATATATCATTTGTAAATTATTATGTTGAAGTTTGAATACATTTTTGTGGTTATATACTATCATATAAACCTACAATTTATTCTTATTGGTAAGACTAGTTTGAGTATGCCATATGATACATAATAGGGTGAAGTGCGTGGGATAATAATGGGAGTGCTGAAAATGTGCCTGTATGGTTTTCAAGACAGATGGAATTGTTAAGGACCCCTTTTGGAATGTGTAACTAAGTAATTGTGTTAGGTCCTTTCTAGAATTAAAGACTTAGAGGCTCTTCCTAAATGGTGGTCTTGGATGTTACTTGGCTAGGTTCAACTCTGGAGCTTGGGCAAGACCTGGGTGTAAGGCCCAAAGAGCCTTTCAATTTTACAAAATTGTTGTATGAATAGGTACACATTAATGAGCTAGTATCTATTCATAGCTTGAGGAGATAATGTTCTCTAGGAGTTGAGCCATAGAGCCCACTCTCTAATTAGATAGTAAGGGGTTACATACCCAAGAGTTATCAGATTCATACAACGGAGAAGAAAATATTTTAGTTAATCCAAGTATGAGAACTTAGTATCTAGAGTTCCCTTGTGAAACCATTTTGTGAATATTTCCTTGTTTGAAAGTCATTTGGATGCTTTATAGGTAGAATATGCCTAAAATTTGTTGTGCATAAGTAGGCACGTTCCATTGGGGTAGTAACCCTCTCTGAAAAGAGTATAACCTTAACTTGTAGTAAATGCCAGAGAATCTATCATGGATTGATGGTGAAATTCTATTGAAGGGCTTACTAAATTTGCAATCTAATACAAATATTAACCTCTCCCAAATTGTTAGGTAGATGAGTATCTAGAGTTTAATTTGGTATGTTTTAGAGAAAGACTTGGATGAGTTCCTATAATTATGCATGAGGGGATTGTGAAGATACCATGAGAGCTAGGCCTCTCAAAGATGTTAATTTGGAATCTTAGGGATAAATTCTCTCCTTTGGAAAACCTTCATCATCAAGAAACACCCCTCCTGGCCCTTGGAAGAATTTAATTTGGTTAAGGAAAAATGTATTCCTGCATGTGCACAAAAGTATAGGTCAAATTTAAAGAAAAATTGACAAGTCAACCTAATTTGGGCATATCACTCGCACAGTCATTCTTCTTCTCTTGGAGGTTCAATTGCTCTTTTTATTTGGATTAGTTTATACATGTATGAAATTGCAAGGTATGAGCTCATACATGCGAGGAGAAGAAATTAAGTTGGAGCCGCAAGGTTGGTTCGAGGAAAATTCAGCTACAACCATTGGGTTGATAGGGTGATCTGTGCAGCTAGAGGGCTACAACCACACTATTTTTCACTAGGTCCCTGCAGTTGCAACCTAAAATTTTGTTTACGATTGACCACAAGCTTAGATAAGTTTTGGAGACTTTTAGTTTGATCAAAATTTTATACTGGGCTCATCTCTTGGATATTGTTTGGTTGGTTTTGTTGGATAGTCAAAGGATTGACTGTGAATCATGATTAATGAATTAGAAAATTGTACTCTCTTTGTTGAACACTTTATGAAAATCTAATAAGAAGAAAAATTTGAAAGGGTTTTCCTTCTTGTTGGGTTTCCCCTAGTCTTTGACCAATCCTGGTGTCTCTTGTTATTTCTTTTGACTGTCTTCCACTTCACATTGCATTTATTGTTCTATCTACAATTGCTATTTATTAATGTAAGATTAATTTGATTTCCAATTGAAGTTAATAATTGGGCTAAAGTGACTGTAACATCATAGAAAAATGGAAATTTAACATGG
This sequence comes from Pinus albicaulis, assembly GCA_034641835.2. Taxonomy (NCBI): domain Eukaryota; kingdom Viridiplantae; phylum Streptophyta; class Pinopsida; order Pinales; family Pinaceae; genus Pinus; species Pinus albicaulis. The sequence continues at coordinate 1,823,628,891 of CM076575.1, read as the reverse complement.
TATCAGATCCAAGGTGAAGACAAACCCAAGGAGATAAGAAGAAAGACCAATAATTCTTGAAAGAAGCTGAATGAACCCATTTGATTTGGTAAATATGTCTACCTATTACTTCAAGAATTATGAGAAGTCGTGTGACTCATCAAGTGTTGAGATTCAACAAGATGATGAGCTTAGTGAAAAGAGTCACCTTCACTAAGTGGGCCCGCAGGCTATTTTTGGCGCAAGTCTATTTTTAGATTATGTCTATTTTTAGACATGATGATCATATTTCAGAAGTTGCAAGATGCTATTTGTGGATGGTTGATCAAGTTGGAAAAATAGATGAAATTCTATTTTTAGAGTATTGGGCGAAGTCTATTTATAGATCACTGATCTAAAAATAGATGCATGTCGATTATTATTAGCTCTTAATAATAATCAGACACTAAACAACAACTTATTCTCTTGGAGCACTTTGTTTCAGTGCACAGATGTGGCACATCAGTGGACTGAGGGAATTACGCAATTCAAAAGGGTTTACTGGAGCTAATGCATGGAGGACTCAGTTAGAACTCAAGTGGCAGATTTATGACACAATTGGAAGAAGTAGTTATGGAGTTGTATTCAGTTTAACTCAGTTTGACTCAGTTGAGCTAGTTGTATCTAGTCTAACTGATTGATACACTAGTGAGAGTGGAGTGAATTAATTATTTAATTAATTCAAAAATAATAATTCATTAATCAACTGAACAATACAACAATTAACTATAGTGCATGGCAGTTTCAGTGGAAACCTAGTGGAGAGGTAGGTGAAAGGGCAAGATATACTATATGTTGTGACTATAGTGATGCATTGATTGCATCAGACACACATTGGAGTTGCCAATGAGTATTGCTCAGTCAAGGCAAAGGTAATTTGAATTCATTGTGAGCTATTCTTCAGCAGGGATTACGCGGTGGAGGCAGGCTAGCAGGAGGCAGAGATCGGTGCATGGACTTGCAAGATTGTTCCTGATTAGTGTATGACGATTGTACTGTACTGAGAGCTTGATAAGCTTTGTATGAGGATTGTCATATGATTCCATGATACATAATATATAGTTGGGGTTTTCAGCTTCAGGATTTCCCGGTTAAAAACAACTGTGTTATGTGTGATTATTTTTATTTATGCTTTACATGTGTGTGCAATTAATTTTCCGCAAAATATTAACAAGTGGAATGATTCAATATCTTGCATAAAGTTAAATAGTGTGAGATCAGGTGGATCTAGGACATATACATGCTTAGTGCATATAATTTCTACATGGTATCGAAGCTTTGTTGATTGAATATTGCAATTGTGAAGTGAGTTTGTGTTGGTGGACAATTCGAATTTGCTACAGAAGATTCTTGGTGCAGAAGTTGAGTATACATTGAAATGGCTTTAAATGGGTTGCGATTGGAGTATGCCCTTGATGGGAGCTCGAATTACATAGCCTGGAAGGATAGGATGGAGGTAGTGCTGGAGGATAATGGACTGAAGGAGTTCATCGATAGCGATGTTCCTAAGCTGGGATCTAGCGATGCTGCATTACTTGATGCATGGCAAAAGAAGACAACGAAGATGAGAAGAATTCTATTGGAAGGTGTGAAGGACCATATTGTGTCTAGCCTTCACGAGAAAGCCACTCCATTCTTAATGTGAAGGCTTTGAAAGACTTGTTCCAAAGCAGAAGTGACCAGAGGAATTTGGCACTCAAAGACAAGCTCATAAAAATAAAAATGGAGAAAGGCGACAGTATTCCAAAATACCTCACAAAGTTTTTCAACTGCAAGGATGAACTGGGAAGTGTGGGGGTTACTGTTGATGATGAAGACTTGGTGATATTGTCTCTCCTTGGGCTTCCTAAGAGTTTGCATAGCTACGAAGACTCTGTTAATGGACGGGAGAAACTGCCGGGATGGGAGTGACTTTGGTCAGATCTTGTGCAGGAGGTGATAAGGCAGGGTACCAGGGATGGATCTTCATCGAAGAATGAAGATGAAGAGAATTTCACTTTGGCTGCCAAAGAAAGGAAAGGGAAGGGGAAGAAACATCCTTAAAAATCCGATGCTAAAGGCAAGAAGCAGGATTTGTCCAAAGTGAAGTGTTTTCACTGTCACAAACATGGACATTTCGCCACTAACTGTCCACAGAAGAAGAAGAAAAATAAGGCTATTGAATCTATAGTTGGAGAGGCCTTAGCCTTGCAATTTGAACTTGATTTCTCCTTGATCGCATGCTTGGTTTCAAGCTATATGGAATCGGTGTGGTATCTTGATAGTGGTACGTCTTTCCATATGACGGGAGACAAAGAGTTGTTTAGTGACTTGGAGGAGAAGGACCTTCAGATGCATATAGAGATGGGCGATGATGGTCGGTACAGTGTGACTGGCATTGGGACCATTAAATTTGAGAGGGAGTTCGGTAATCCATTCTTTTTGAAGAATGTTATGCATGTTCCAGGTCTAAAGAAGAACTTGGTCTCAGTCGCAATGCTTGAAGAAAGAGGTTATGATGTTGTTTTCAGTGAGGGAAAATCCTTCCTTCGACATAAAAAATGGGTCAAACCAAGAAGATAGGGGTTCGAATTAAGAATCTCTACAAGCTGGAGGTAGATGGTTGCGCTGCAATAGTGGGAAAAATAGAAGAAGTGGTGAGACGGGATGAGGGCAAATTATGGCATAGGAGATTGGGCCATCCTCACCATGGCGCTTTGAAGATTTTGCAACAAATTTCTACTGGAATTCCCAAGGGTACTCTTGCGTAGTAAAATCAGTGCAAAGGATTTACTATGGGTAAGTTTGTGAAAACCACATTTCATGAGAAGGAGAACCGTGCTTCGGTGATCCTGGACAGAATTCACACAGTCGTGTGTGGACCTTTCTCGATGCTTCAACAACAAAACACAAGCATTATGTTATATTTGTTGATGAATATTCTCGTAGATGCTGGATCTTCTTCATGCAGAAGAAGACTGAAACGTTCTCAAAGTTCTGTGAGTTCAAGGCATTGGTGGAGAAGGAGTCAGGGAAGCAAGTGAATGCTCTACAGAGCGATAATGGTGGTGAATACATCTCGGGAGAATTCAAATACTTATGTAGCAAAGAAGGAATTCGAAGAGAACTCATAGCGCCTCATAACCCACAACAGAATGGGGTCGCGGAGAGAAAGAACAGAACGATTGTGGGTGTTGCACGAGCGATGCTACATGACCAGGGCCTACCGATGCACTTGTGGGCGGAAGCATGCAACACTACGGTTTATGTGCAAAACCGTTATCCTCATAGAGTACTTGGCATGAGTACATCCGAAGAAGTTTTTACTGGTAAGAATCCTGATATTTCTCATTTGAAGATTTTTGGCTCACCTGTTTACATTCATGTGACGAAGGATGCCAGGAAGAAGTTGGAGCCGACTGCAGAAGTTGGGATATTTGTGGGGTACACAAAAACACCTCATAACTATCGTGTGTATTTTCCAGACAGTCGGCTGACTGTTGTGCGATGGGATATAAAATTCAATGAGGTGAAAGCCATGAAGTTGTCGCTTGAGAGGGAGCTAGAATTGCATGCAGAGGAGGAAATTCTTGTTCCCAAAGATGAGCCTCTGGATGTGGATCAACCATAGGAGGAGATTCATGGAGTGGAGGAGTCCACTCATGCAAAACCAAACATCAGACAAGGTAGAAAGCGTACCACAGAAGCTGAGAGACTGAAGCTTGATGTGGCACAAAATGTAGGATTCCCTACATCACAACGCAGACAGAGAAAGTCACCTGACCGATTTACTGGATACATGGCTCTTATGATCAAGTGTATCGTGACAGAGCCATCTTCTTTCGAAGAAGTAGTGTAGGAGCCCACATGGGTAGATGCCATGGTGGAGGAGTATGACTCCATTTTCAGAAACAAAGCTTGGGAGATTGTTCCATGGCCGGTGGGAAAATCAGTTGTAGGATCAAGATGGATCTACAAGGTAAAGAAATATATTGATGGGAGTGTCGAGAAGTATAAGGAAATATTTGTTGCTCGGGGTTTCTCATAGATTGAGGGGATTGACTATGAAGAAACCTTTGCACCCGTCGCACGGTATTATTCCATACGGACCATCCTTGCTCTCTTAGTGCAGATGGGTTGGCACATTCATCAGATGGATGTGAAGACTACGTTCCTTAATGGGATCATTGAGGAAGAGGTGTACATTGAGCAGCCTGAAGGATTTGAGATCTTCAAGAGCGATGTATCAAATAGCGATGGTAAGTTCACTAGCTTTGATTAGATTTGTGCGATTCTCGTGCTTCCTTACACTTGGATCAACAACTATTTCACTGACTTGGCTTCACCAAGAGTGAGGCAGATGCAAACCTATACAAAATTGTGGTGGAGGGTAAGATTTTAATCATTGTTCTTTATGTTGATGATTTAATACTAACAGGTGATGAGCAGTTGATACACTCATGCAAGGAAGATCTTGCAAAGGAGTTTGAGATGAAGGATTTGGGCTTTCTTCATTATTTCCTTGGATTGGAAATATGGTAGCGGGAAGGTGAACTATTTGTGTCTCAAGGAAAGTATGCCCGGGAGATACTGGAGAAGTTTCACATGCAAGGCCGCAAGCCTATCGACACTCCACTTCCAGGAAATTGGAGGAAAGAGGATGCTACATCGGTAGAGGTAGTGGATGCCACTGTTTATCAACAGTTGGTGGGTTCGCTCATGTATTTAGTCAATACAAGACCGAACATATGCTATGCAGTGAACTAGCTTTCACAAGCGATGGTTAAGCCTACCAAGCTCTTTTGGAAGGTAGGAAAGCATGTTTTGAGATATCTCAGGGGCACATCTGAGTATTCTTTATGGTACAGAAAGATGGATGAGGTGAAGTTGCATGGCTTCACGGATGCAGATTGGGCAGGAAGCCCAACAGAAAGAAAGAGCACATCAAGAGGGATTTTCAGTATCAGATCTATGGCGGTTTCTTGGTACAATAGGAAACAAAGATCCATGGCACTCAATTCAGCGGAAGCAGAATACATGGTAGCAAGTCAAGCTGCATGTGAGGCTATCTGGATGAGGAAGATCCTGGTTGGTTTGTTCAGTTCACATTTAGATCCCATGGTGATACATTGTGATAATCAGAGTTGCATTAAACTCTCGGTTAATCTTGTGTTTCATGATAGATCTAAACATATTGATATTCGGTATCATCATATTAGAGATTGTGTGTAGTGTAAGATCATGTTGCTTCAGTACATTCCTACGGAGGATCAGGATGTAGATATTCTGACGAAGGCGCTCACCAGGAGCAAATTCGAATACCATAGAGGCAGGATCGGGGTGAAGGATAATCCCTATCTTCTTGAGAGGGAGTGTTGAGATTCAACAAGATGATGAGCTTAGTGAAAAGAGTCACCTTCACTAAGTGGGCGCGTAGGCTATTTTTGGTGCAAGTCTATTTTTAGACTATGTCTGTTTTTAGACATGATGATCATATTTTAGAAGTTTCAGGATGTTATTTGTGGATGGTTGATCAAGTTGGAAAAATAGATGAAATTCTATTTTTAGAATATTTAGTGAAGTTTATTTATAGATCGCTGATCTAAAAATAGATGCATGTCGATTATTATTAGCTCTTAATAATAATCAGACACTAAACAACAACTCATTCTCTTGGAGCACTGTGTTTCAGTGCACAGATGTGGCACATCAGTGGACTGAGGGAATTACGCAATTCCCAAGGGTTTACTGGAGCTAATGCATGGAGGACTCAGTTAGAACTTCAAGCAGCAGAGTTATGACACAGTTGGAAGAAGTAGTTATAGAGTTGTATTCAGTTTAACTCAGTTAGACTCAGTTGAGCTAGTTGTATCTAGTCTAACTGATTGATACACTAGTGAGAGTGGAGTGAATTAATTAGTTAATTAATTCGCAAATAATAATTCATTAATCAACTGAACAATACAACAGTTAACTATAGTGCATGGCAGTTTCAGTGGAGACCTAGTGGAGAGGTAGGTGAAAGGGAAAGATAGAATATCTGTTGTGACTGTAGTGATGCATTGATTGCATCACACACACATTGGAATTTCCAATGAGGATTGTGCAATCAAGGCAAGGGTAATTTGAATTCATTGTGAGCTATTCTTCAGCAGGGATTGCGCAGTGGAGGCAGGCTAGCAGGAGGCAGAGATCGGTGCATGGATTTGCAAGATTGTTCCTGATTAGTGTATGAAGTTGTACTTTACTGAGAGCTTGATAAGCTTTGTATGAGGATTGTCATATGATTCCATGATACATAATACATAGTTGGGGTTTTCAGCTTCAGGCTTTCCCGGTTAAAAAAAACTGTGTTATGTACGATTATTTTTATTTATGCTTTACATGTGTGTGCAATTAATTTTCCGCAAAATATTAACAAGTGGAATGATTCAGTATCTTACATAAAGTTAAATAGTGTGAGATCAGGTGGATCTAGGACATATGCATGCTTAGTGCATATAATTTCTACATCAAGCTTTGTAGCTTGGAACATTAGATTGGAAGTGATAATGGATGAAAATGACGTTTTTGAATATTTGGAAGGAAAGGTTCCCGTACCTTTGGAAAATGTTACCACTGCTGCCAAATTCAAGTACAAGAAAGGTGAGCTCAAAGCCAAGAAAATTACCATTAATGGTTTGCAAGATCATTTAATTGTTTATGTTGGTAGCTTGAATAAGTCTAAGGATATTTATTACAAGTTGGTTGGGATGTATGAGGTAAACAACTTGAATCACATCCTCTCTTTGAAAAATAAACTCAAAGAGATGAAGATGAAAAAGGGGGAATGTGTGCAATCCTATATTATGGGAGTATCATGCCTAAGGGATCAATTGTAATCTAATGGTGAACAAATATATGATATGTATTGGAGAGCCCCCATGGAATCCATCTTAGCTTCCACGCCATCCATCTTAGCTTGCACGCCATCCATATTAGCTTCCACGCCATCCATCTTAGCTTCCACGCCTTTCTTCAAAACTTCCATTTCATTTTTTGTTGCTCTTTGCGAGATAACGATAGACTATTTGTAATTTTGACATCTCATGTTGTGTTTCTTCGTCTTCATGAGTCATAGTAGAGCCTTCTGAAGGCTTAATGAGTGTTGAATTATTTTTAGGCGCATTTTAGAACCCAATACTGATATCTATTCTACAATATGCCCTTGGAATCAATTCAAATTGATTCTTCAAACAATACTTATGCAATTCAGAAAAAAAATACACACCTTTTTCTTGCTTTTGAGGAGCTCGATATTGAAATTGGATTATCTTTATGATTGTAGCACTTCAATATCTTATTTTCGGTACCAACGTAGCCCTCTAAATTATCTTTCGAATGCCACAGGTTTGACCTGATTTGGATTCTCCAAGACAAAGTTGTGTCCAATCTCCCACAATGACCTAATTATGTACTGGTTTAGTAGAGTGAACTTGTATGACTTGCCACGTGTCACTGTTTCCTCCTTCGTCTCTAAAAGTGATAGCCAAGAAACTAAAGTCTGTGTACTTGCAACCAATTTTAACGGAACTCCAATCTGATGCCCAGAGAGAGAGTTATTGAACTTTTCCCACGATCACCTCTTTGAGATGAAATTCAGGAGCTTGAAAAAGAACTACATTCCACAGATCATATCTCCAAAAATATTGCGAAACAAGCTCTAAATTTTTTTGAAGAATTTCTTCAGGATTTAAACTTGGCACCATAAGAATTTGAGATTCTGAACCTTCGTAGAAAAAAAATTATAGCGCAAATTCCACGATGACCTGTTTAGGAGTCTGAAAAATGACCTAACTTCCACAGATCATATCTCCGAAAATATTGCGAACCAAGCTCTGAAATTTTTAGAAAATCTTCCTCAGGATTTTGGCTTCGCACCCTAAAAATTTCAGCTTCTGAAACTTCGTAGAAAAAAAGTTATAGCGAAAATTCCACGATGATATGTTTGGAGCAGCGAAACCCTAGATCCAAAGCTTCGATACCAAATGTTGTGTAACCAGCTCCAAAAATAGAAGAAAAGAGATATCAACGCCTTAGAAATAAGCCACTTCGAGGGGGAAACCTCCAATACATTACATAAATGAACAATTCTTGGATGATACAATTTACAAAACCTCCTTTCTAGATATAAGAGTCTTACAATAAATAACAATCAGGACCACAATGCAATCCTACGACCCAATAATAACGATGGCAACAATAATAACAAAATGGGGGTTACAAGGGTACAATAATAACAATAAGGGGGTTACACTAACAACAATAAGGGACTATACTAGTCATATAGGTACCTAACAGCAAGATCATTTAATTGTTTATGTTGGTAGCTTGAAGAAGTCTAAGGATATTTATTACAAGTTTGTTGGGATGTATGAGGTAAAAAACTTGAATCACATCCTCTCTTTGAAAAATAAACTCAAAGAGATGAAGATGAAAAAGGGGGAATGTGTGCAATCCTATATTATGGGAGTATCATGCCTAAGGGATCAATTGTAATCTAATGGTGAACAAATATATGATAGAGAGCTGGTGTCGGTGACTCTTCAAGGTATTCCTTCAATTTTTGAAACCTTCATTACTACTCTAAGCAACAATAATGTTCTTCCGAAATTTGATGAGCTTGCTGGTAAATAACTCAAGAGGAGACCATGATGATTTCCAAAGGAAGGATTTAAAAGAATGAAGAAGGAGAGCCCTCTGCATTCATTGCTTAACACAAGAAGAGGAAATGAAGAGGAAGACCATATGGTTCAAGAAGGCCTCTCCTTGAATCAAATTACTTGAAGAGGAGGAAGTAGAATTGAATGCTTCAATTGTCACAAGCATGGTCATTATGCTCGAGAATTCATAAAAAAGAGAAATGTTTCAAGATCAAACTACAACTAAAATCGAGGCTTCAAAAACAACATGTTCAATTACCAAAGAATAGGAGATGATCACAAAATAAGAGATGATAGAATAAGAAGGGATTATAAAAGAATAATAGATACTCTAGATCATCAAGAAGAAGGCCACCGTCCTCAAAAGAGGTCAAGGAACTCAAGGTATGAAAATAATGTAGCTGCTATTCAATATGAATATATTTTTATTTCTAATCTTTCTAGTTCTTCCCCTCTAGATTCATATGATAGTTGTTTGGTAGATAGTGGTACTTATAGAAATTTCTCTTAATACTAGGAAGTCCTCTCAAACCTGGTTGAGAGGGAGATCGATTTGAAAATCAACCTTGGAGACAATACTACTCATCCTGTGAACATTTTTGGTTCTACCAAATTTCATTTCAACTCTAGTGAATCCATTCTTCTTCATTATGTGATGTACGTTCCTAGACTAAATAAGAATTTGGTATCCTTATCTTCCTTGGCAGTCAAAGGCATGAGAGTAGCTTTCATTAAAGGAAAAGTCTTCACATGGCTTATGGAATTCCACATGAGGAATGGTTTTACTTTGGGATCTAGAGTTGAAGGAATCTATAGAGGCAATGGAAGACCTCTACTAACAATGGTACATGAAATCAATCATCAAAGTGAGCTATGGCACCAAAGATTGGAACATATATATTATGAAGACCTACTAAAATTTAAAAAGTTGGTTTCTGGGAAGTCTGATGTTCAAGCTAGTTATGATGGAGTATGTCCAGGATATGCTAGTGGAAAGAAGACAAGAGGACCATTCCCCTCCAACAATAACAAGATTGATGATATTATTCAACTTATTCATTCTGGTTTATATGGACCCATGCTAGTACACTCTATTGGTGGACATATCTAACACATAATATTTATTGATGAATTCTCGAGGAAGACATGGATATACTACTTGAAGCATACGAATGAGGATTTCAATATGTTCAAGAACTTAAAGGCACTGATAGAAAATAAAATAGGGAAGAAGATCAAGGTATTTAGGAATGAAAATGGTGGAGAGTATACATCAAATGAATTCATTGAATTTTGCAAGCAAGATAAAAAAATCAAGAAGGAAAATATTGTACCTTACAACCTCGAGCATGATGGTGTGGCTGAAAGAAAGAACAGGTCCATCATGGAAGCTACCTAAGCTATGCTACATGATCAAAAGATGCCAAATTTCCTGTGGGGAGAAGCTACAAATATAATGATCTATTTTCAAAATAAGGCTCATCGCCAAGCTTTGGACAACAAGACTCCCGAATAAGTATTCACAGGTGTGAAGCTTGATATTGGACATCTCAGGATATTTGGTTGTCCTGTATATTTCCATGTGCCAAAGGACAAGAGGAACAATCTAGAAGTCACTAAAAGGAAAGGCATGTTTTTTGGATATATATATATATATATATTTGGCCAAAGGAAGATCGAGTTTAATAGGGATGTAACTTTTGATGAAGATGTTTCCATTGGAAAAACATGTGACCTTCCTCCACCTCCTCCTGTTGAAAAGATAGATGATGAAATGGACCTATTGCAAGGTATTTTTGTGCTGGAATATGAGAAGGACATTATTGATGATCCCATGGAGCCTATGGACCCCTTGAATTCTCCTCCAAGTGATCTTCCTGCCAGGAAGAAACCATTGTGTCTTTGTGACACATTACAAGATGATGAGAGATATGTTTATGCCAAAAATGACCTTTAGAGAAAGTAGGAACCATGATAGTAAAAATGATATGTTGTATCTATGATCACTTTAGTTCAAGCCGAGACTCCCACCTTTGAAGAAGCTGTGAAATAACATGTTTCAAAGGATGCCATGGATGAAGAATATGGATCAATTATGAATAATGATGTATAGGATTTTGTTCTGAGTCCTAAAGGAAAATCCGTCATAAATTAAAAATGGCTATACAAGATCAAGCATGGCACTGATGGAAGCATTCAGAAGTACAAAGAAAAGTTCGTGGCCTGAGGTTTCTCCCAAAAAGAGAGAGAATACTAGTGATATTGTTTCTCTCGTTTCCTATTCACTAGATGGATGTAAAGACAAAATTTCTTCATGGCATACTAAAGGAAGAATTATATGTTGAGAAACCTCAAGGATTTGAGGTTAAGGATAGGAAGAATCACGTTTGCAGGTTGAAGAAAGAAATATATGGTTTTAAGAAATCCCATAGGGTCTAGTATGCCCAGATTGATAGTTACATGGTGGAGCTTGGATTCAAAAGAAGCAGTGTCGATATGAACCTCTACTTCAAAGTGGTCCAAGGCATGCCTTTGATTTTGGTTTTATATGTTGATAATTTATTCTTGACAGGTAGTGAGCCCCTTATGCTCGAGTATAAGAGGGAGTTGACCTCTGAGTTTGAGATGATGGATCTTGGTATGATGAATTAATTTTTGGGACTATAGGCGTGGCAGAGACCCAAAGAGATTTATAGGTGTGGCAGACACCCAAAAATATTTTCCTTTCTCAAGGAAAATATGTTGTGAAGCTCTTGGAAATATTTAGAATGGTAGAATGCAATTCCTTGACCACACTGATGGAGATGAACTTCAAGAAGTTATGCAAAGATGTTGATGGACCTGATTTGGTGAATCCTTCTAAATACCAATAGTTGATTAGGGCATTGAAGTTCCTTATGAACACCTGTCTCGATATATGCTTTACAGTGAACACATTGAGTCAATCCATGATCGAGCCTCTTCTTACAAACTATATTTCTACCAAGTATGTACTGATATATTTGCATGGGAAAATTAACCTTGGTCTGAGATATACTTTCAGAGATGTATGACTTCATGGATACATTGATGTTCAATGGGATGGAAATTTTATTGAAAAGAAAAGTAGATCAAGGTGTTGCTTTAGTTTGGGTTCCACCATTATATCTTGGATGAGCAAGAAACACAAGTTTATACATTTGAGCATGGTTGAGGTGGAATATATTGCTACTAACATGGCTAGCTTTGAGAAAGTTTGGTTGAGGAAGCTATTTGGAGAGCTATTTAAGCAAGTATTGGATACAATCGTGATATAATGTGACAACGAGTGTGGGATCCTATTGGTATCGAATCTTGTATTTCATTACAAGTCTAAGAATATTGAGATTAAGTATCATTATATACGAGACATGGTGCATAGAGGACCAGTGAGGCTCCATCATATTTTGATTGATGATTAGATAGAAAATATACGCATCGAAGCTTTGTCGAAAGGGAAGTTATTGGTCTTGAAAGAGAAACTTGGACTGATGGATGTGACCCTCCTAGGTAAGGGTACCAATTGATCGAGAACATTGAGCATGCTCTTCCCCCTTGTTGAGCTCCTAGGGTGGGAATGTAGCAGTAAGGGATCCTAGGGTTGAGAAAGCTATCGAAAATAGGAAAGGGTGTGTATCCTTACCCATGTGGTAAGTTTATATTTCCTACCTTTGCTTTGACAGAGTATACCCAATTTGGAATCCTACCCAAAAGTTGGGCTTTTTGGGATTGGACCTCCCCATATAGTCAATGGGTTGAGATGACTTGAGATAGGGTGTGTATCCTTACCCATGTGGTAAGTCGATATCGCTCAAATCTTGAATGCAGATGTTCTACCACTTGACTCTTAAGGGTATCGATGGAGGATAAATGGAAATAGGACATAGTGTGATCCTTCATTCAATATCTCCCATTTTCATTAGACAATAAAATAGAGTGTGATCCTTAAGTAGATCTTGCCTATTTTCATGGGTCAATAGGATAGAGTGTGATCCTTTCTCTTATGGTAAGTAGATCTCGCCTATTGATAGAGTGTGGTAGCTTAAGCTCCCATATGGTGTCAAATTATTCTTCTTTTATATTCAAGAGTGTTCAACATATATGAGTAAATATAAGAAAAGATGAGCAGTGATGAAATTTCACTTGAACGATGATGATATATTTGACATGGGACATGTGGTGCAGTCGATAAGTTTTCCCTAACTTAGAGGTAGTGTTAATTTGGAAGCTTAGGGACAAATTCCCTCCTTTGGACAACCTTCATCATCAAGAAATACCCATCCTAGCCTTTGGAATAATTTAATTTGGTTAAGGAAAAATGTATTTTTAAGGTGAAAACCCACTTGTGCACAAAAGTACAGGTCAACTTTAAAGAAATATTGGGCTCCCCTTGTAAGGAAATAAATACAAGACAAGTCAAACTCATTTGGACATATCACTCACACATTCATTGTTACTCTATTATAGGTCTAATCTCTCATTTTCTTTGGATTGGTTCCTACAAGTCTAAAAATATAGGGTTCGAGCTCACAGGTGTGAGGAGAAGAAATTAAGTTGGAGGTACAGGGTTGGTTCAAGGAAAATTCATCTATAACAGCTAGGTTGATAGGGTGCTCCCTGCGACTAGAGGGCTATAGATACATTGTTTGCAACTAGGTCCTTGCAACTGTGACCTAAAATATTTTTGACCATAGAATCCAGGCTTGGATCAGTTTTGGAGGCTTTGACTTTGATCACATTTGTCTATTGGGCTCATCTCTTGGATATTTTTTGGTTGGTTTTGTTGGAGATTCAAAGGATTTAATTTTACTCTTAATTGATGAATTGGAACATTATACTCTCTCTGTTGAACATTTTATGACAATCTAATAAGAAAAATAATTTGAAATTTTTTTCCCCTTGTGTGGTTTTCCCCTAGTCTTTGACCAATCCTGGTGTCTCTTGTTATCGCTCTTGATTTTCTTCTACTATACATTTCATTTATTGTTCTATCTAAAATTGCTATTTATTACTAGAATATTTATCATATTTCTAATTGAAGTTAATACTTTGAATAAAGTGATTGTAACAACATAGAACAATGGAAAATTAACAAAATATTGAACCTAATTCAAGTTCATTCTTGGGAAGAAGCTGAAAGCAACAAATTTTGGAAGAAGCAGACCTGAGGAAGGAAGATGAAAAGAGTAGACTTGGTGAAGGTAGTAGAAAAACAAACTTGGTGAAGGTAGAAGAAACAATAATACTTGGTGAAATTAGAAGCAACTAATAGGAATTGTGAAGAAGTAAGAAAATTTAGTGAAGTAGGTTGGTGCCTATGAATATTTGCAACAATGGGGATTGGTGTCTCATGTAGCTTGGTGCCTATAAATCTTGCAATAATGGGGATTGTTGTCTCTTGTAGGTTTGTGCCTATAAAGTAGTAGAGGGGATTGGTATCTCTTGTAGGTTGGTGCCTATAAATAAACATAGGGGATTGGTGCCTCATGTAGGTTGGTGCCTACAATGCACCATATGATATTGGTGTCTCCTGTAGGTTGGTACCTGTAAATTGATGTAATAGTAGATTGGTGCCTACAATATATTTCATATAAATGAGTATTGTGGTTTTACCTGGTAAGGGTTTCCACATATATCTTATATTACTTGTTTATATTATGAGATTGATGTTCTATGATGTTCAAATGTTTAATTTGGTACTTTGCCATTATATTTATTCAACCCCCCTCTCAGTATAATTGTGAATCCAACAATTGGTATCCAAGTAGGTTTCTTCTGAAGCTATCTAAACATTGGAAGGAAGATCTCAAATGGACCACGGCTAGCCAAGACAGTTCTTACATAAAGAGAGCTCCATTATTTGATGGATCAAATTGTGCATTTGAAAGGAAAGAATGAGGTAATATATAATGAATCTTGGCTTTGATACTTGGAAAAATTTAGTGTATGGCAGGAGAGAAAAACATAATGTAGAAGCCATGAATGTCATTTTGAGTGGGCTATCAAAATCATATTATGATAAGGTGAGACATTGTGAGATAAAAAAATAAATGTTGGGATAATATGCAAAGCATGTAAGAAGGAGATGCCATGAAAAAAAAATAGCTTAAAATGAACAAGCTCCAAAGATTCAAATAATATAGGAGTGTTCAAAGGTTACGATTACTATAATAATGTATCATAGGTCGAATAATTGCAATCTATTCCAAGAGGAACTAACAAAATCAAAGCCATCAATACTCAAGGCGCTCATCATCAAAATGAATATTAAAACTTAAAGGAAGAATTTGAAGGTGAAGTAGATGTAGAAGAAGTGAAATCCATGAAAATAATGTTTGTAAAACATAAAGGTAAGCTACTTTTATTTCACAATTGTAGAAAAATAGGCCACCTTGCTTCTATATGTCCACATTTAATTTTTGAAAATAGTAACGATAAAGAAAAACATTGAGATAAGATAAAATATTACGAGTATAAAAAGGAAATGTGTGGCCCATTATAAGAAAGTAATGGATATGCATATAATAATGAAAAAAATGAATTCATACGTTTGACCATGGAGGCTCAATACATTGAGCAAGATAAGTTAGATTCAAAGGAAGAAGATGTTGATGAGGAGGTATATTTTGAGAGAGAACTTATCAGGGCCTAAAAATAAACAAAAGGACTCAAAAGAATGAAAAAAAGGTTGAAGGATCTCTTACATAAATGTGAAAGGAAATTTCATGATTTTGTTGAAGCATTAATCATTATTCTAAGGATAAAACTAAAAGAGGCTAAGAAAATTGAGGATACACTAATAAGTCAACTGAAATAAATGTAGAGAAACCATGAAAAAATAGAAGTAGAGGTTCTATCCTTAAGAAAGGATTTATATAAGGAAAATGCTTAGTTGAATCTAAACTTAAAGTTTATAAAAGGGAATAAATCATTAGCGAACATTTGGCATCTATCATATATCTCCCTCTATTAAATATTTCTTGGTTATCATGAAACTACCAAGGGAGAATCAAGCTTAATGACATCATAAAAGAAATGAAAATAATAACTTGAAAGTTATTTTAATTTTCTAAAAATATATATCGATGATAATGAAATTATAAAACAAGGCGGGGACCAATAGAGATATAATTTTCAAATGAAAGAAAGCAACACCGGACAAGTAAATGAAGACCAAATGAGACCTAGGAATGGATTCAAAAAAGTTTCTTCGCCAAGAAGGCCCTTCACATCCAGGTATCAAAATATATTTTATGACTATTGATTTTCATGTAATAATTTATGTCATAAGGTAATCGATTGCAAATACTAAATAATAAATGGATATATGAGGAATAGAAGCAAGGTTTCATATAAAATATCAAAGAATGGATGTGTGAGTAGTGAACCTAGAAGTGAAAATTATAATTCTCTCAAAAATTACAATTCATTTGCCCCATTATTAAATTATGTTGAATGTTTCAAGTGAAATAATTTTGGTCAGAATGATCATGATTGTAGAAGCTATAATTTGAGGTATCTAAATCAAAGAAGAGTAGAAGATATTATGAGAAATAGAAATAAAAGAAGAAAGGTATGGATAAGGTAACAAGAAAATAAGGAAGAATGCAAAGTAGATTTATATGTTCAAAACAAATAAAGTTGGTGGTATGTAGATAATGGGTGTTCACATCATATGGCAGGAGATAAGAGTAAATTTATCTCTTTAAGGAAATTCAAAGGTGGTAGTTTCACTCTTGGAGATAATACATCAACTAAGATAATCAGAAAATGAATAGTTAGCCTTGATTATGAAAAAGCTAAAGCTGAATATATTCTATCCGTTGAAGGTTTAAAGTACATATTATAATTTCAAGTCAAATGATTGATAAAGAACACAAGGTCACATTTTATTATAAAGGTTGTAAAATAAGGAAGGAAGGCTCTAGAATATTAGTGACAAAAGTAACCAAAACTCCAGATAACGTATATGTCCTTAATAAAGTTAAAGGAGAAGATTATTGTATGAGAGTAATATCTCTCTCATCTTATCAGTAAAAGATGAATATAATAAGTGAGTGAATGTATCACTTAAGACAACATTAAGAAGATGGGAACTTTTGGGAGTGATATGTATAAGGATGATGATGAAATGGAAATTTTGTAGGATATGAATTAGCAACCAAAAGTGAAGTGAATGGTGAAATTCAATTGACAAGAAAAGAAAACAAATAAGGAGAAGCATTAGGTTAGGGGGGGAATCCATTTGATTTCAAAAAAGTTAAGTTTCATGCAAAAGGAAGCATAATCCTAGGGGGATCAATCCAAAAAATAAGAAGGAAAAGGAAGTTCAAGCAAAGGGGGAGAAATCACAAGAGTAGAGCTACATTAGAGGAAATGTTGCATGCAAGGATAGATAGAGTTGGCCTTGAAAAGGGGAGCCCAGTTGCATACAAAGCATAAGTAAGTAATCAAAGGAGGCGATTTTTTTGTTGATAACATGGTAGGAGAAGAATTTGTAGAATTAAGTAAAAATAACCCTTTTCCATTGATGTCAAAGGGGGAGAACATGTAGACTTCAGGAGAGATAGAAGACAAGGGGAGCGGTTGCAATTGTTAAGAGAAGTTGTAGATAGAGGAAGAGTTGGATTCACTAAGAAAAGTTGCAAGTAGAGGAAGTGTTGTAGATATAAGAAAAAATTCATACAAAAGAAGATTTAAAAATAAGGAGAAGCACAATTTCAAGGGCAGTATCCCTTTACCATTATTGTCAAAGGGGAAGAAGTTGCACACATAAGGAGAATTGTAGAGAAGGGGATTCTTCAATATTATTGTAGAATTGACTAAGGGTTGAAATAAATGAAAAATGGGAAGAATTTTGGAAATGTTGTTGTCATTGATGTCAAAGGAAATGGGAGACTACTTATGCTGAAGATAAATATCGAAAAATGAAGATTGTTGGAATAATTGTTTTTGAAATTTTGATGCCCCATTTGGATACCCTATATTTGAAGTAATTTTTACCAAATGGGATCATAGGATATATGATTGGAAATATTAATTTGAAACTTTAACCATGATATATTTCACTACCTATAATTCCGTAGGAATGAGGAGGTATTAAATATTTCGTTAGGATGACCCAACCCAAGTACAAGCAATATGAATCAACTAGTTTTAAAAGTTATACCCATAAGTGAACATATAAAAACTATAAATAAAGGGAATATGAGTTCATTTGAATACCATCTAAGCAAGAAGATATTTGAGGTCACAAGAGGAGTTGAGGAATATTTTTTTGGGCGATTATTGGAGTCTAAAGGTGGAAGAAAAAATGTGATTTATTGGGCGAACGAGTCATCTTGTCATTTTTGATATAAATTTTCTTCTAGGATGTTTTCAATTGTAAACTTTGGAATAAATAAAGATAAGATATTCATGTATTATTGGATTGTTATAATTTTGGAGATATTCCCTAAGGAAGTTAGGCTCCTTGAATGCTCCTAAAATTTGCTTCAAATAGGTTAGCACAACATTTTTTCTATATATTTTCTTCTAGGATGTTTTAGACCATGAAAATTAGAGGATACATATAGTAGATATTCGTGTGACAACACTTAAAATTTCAAACTTTAGTTCCCTATGGTTTCCAATATATTATTTGATGAAGTTAGGCCTCATCAATGCTCCCAAAATTTGCTTCAAACAAGTCAGCTTGGAATTTTCAATATATCATTCTTTCTGTGATATTTTAGACTGTGAAATTTGGCGGAGATAAAGGAGAGATCTCAAAGTACATATGGTAGAAATTTAAGATATTGTTTCACTATAATTTCATAGATATTATCTGATGAATTTAGTGTTCTCGAATGCTCCTAAAACATGCTTCAAACAAGTTAGTTTGTTATTTTTGCTATAAATTTATTTTTGAGATGTTTTAGAATGTGAAATTTGGAGGCCACAAAGAAGAGATTACAAGGTGAATGTGATAAAAGTTCAGATACTTTTTTTGCTATAATTTTTGGGATATGATTTGAGGAATATAGTGTTCTTGAATGCTCTCGAAAGATGATTAAAATAACTTAGCTTAGCATTTTTTTTTCTTCTATAAATTTTTTTTTGAGATGTTTCAAGCTCTAAAATATAGAGGAGACAAAGAAAAAAATATCTAGGTACATGTGGTAGAAATTTCATAACCGAATTTGAAAAATTGAATACATGCCACATTGTGCAAGTTCATTCTTGGGAAGAAGCCAAAAGTAACAATTTTTGGGAGAAGTAGACCTGATCAAGGAAGAAGCAACATTTATACTTGGTGAAGGTATAAGCAAATAATAGATCAAGTAAAAGTAGAAGAAACTAATAGACATTGTGAAGAAGCATGCAAATACATTGAACTTGGTTGGGGTCTACAAATATTTGCAACAATAGGGATTGGTGTATCCAATAGTTTGGTTCCTACAAATATTGTAGCAGTGGGGATTGATGTCTCTTGTATGTTGGTGCCTGGGGATTAATGTCCCCTATAGGTTGGTGCCTACAAATTAGTAGATGGGATTCATGTCTCCTATATATTGGTGCCTATAAAGAAATAGAAGGGATTGGTGTATTTTTTAGGTTAGAGACTACAAATTAGCAGAGGGGATTGGTGTATCATGTAGGTTGGTGTTGAAAATGGCACCAAGAAAGATTCTAATTTATTTTTCCCTTGAATTAAATTAGAAGAAAATTGTAATTCCAGATCTCATGACAACTTGTATGAGCTAACTAAGTTAGTTTGACTTAGTTGGTTCAGTTAACTCGATTTGAGGGTCTAACATGAGTCGTGTAGAGTGGATCCTACAAAATAGGAGCCCTAGTTGAGTTTATTTTGAGTTTTAATTTATCAATTCAGTTTATATGAGTTAAAGTCAGTTTAAGTAGTTCCAACTGTTGGAGGAAATAGTGAGAGGTCAAAGTGTGAAACTTGAACTTGAACCACATCTAATGATCAATCAATTAAATGATGATTAAGCCATAAATAACTCATGCATGTCAAAGCTCAGATTTACCCAGTTGAGATTTGAGTTCAAGGGAAATGTACTATTAGTTGTATAATAATCCAAATTGTAGAGGTGGTTCATGCAGTCAGAGGAAGGCCCTAGATGGATTGCGTAGTATTGGATGGTGATGTACTTGCTTAATAGGGGATAATTAACCAAGGAAACAACACAAGAAAATAAGGACTTGGGAAAACATAAAATTGGTGAATTATTGGCCTAGGCTTGTCTAGGAAGAAATGAGACAGATAGAGATAGTGCAGAGGTTTCTCAAGCTTGAGAAAAGAATTGTAATCTTATATTTTCCTGAAAAATGAAATATACATATAGGAAGGGTTTTTAGCTATGGAATTTCCCAGGAAATCATTGTGTAATGTGTTGATTGAATTCTTCCTCTTGTATACTTCGTGATTTCACGATCGTTTAAATTGGTTTCCGCAATTGGTAGAGTAGATTCAAGTCTATTGTTTTAGAAAATTACAGTTAATAGTTTGAATCTACAAGGATTTTTAACATGGTGTCAGAGCTGAAATCACTATAGAAGAGAAGAATAAAGTTTTGTACTTGCAGGAGGAACAATTTTTGTAGATCTCTTCTCCAGAGCTAGCAACGAGATCAGGATGGTGTTCTATGCTCCAAGGCTCGATTATGCCCTTGGGGGTAGCTCAAATTACATTTCTTGTATATGCTGGATGGAAGAAGTATTGGAAGATAATGAATTGTAGGAGGTCATTAATAAGGACATCCAAAAATCAGCTCCAACGAATTGAAGGAGTTCATTGATAAGGACATCCCAAAATTAGCTCCAACTGATGCACAAGATCCAATAGAGTGGAAGAAGTGTGTAGAAAAGGCGAGAAGGATTCTACTGGAAGGAGTTCGAGACCATATTGTAAACATCCATGGAAAGGAAACTCCATATGCAATGTGTAAGGTTGTAACAAATTTGTTTCAGAATAATGGTTGATGAGATCCATCACTAGACATATTTGGAGGGGTTAATGGTCACCTTTTTGCCTCCTTAAATATATTTTTATTGCAATTTTATTATTATTTGGTTTTATGATGCTAGTATAGGTGGTGATTAAGGCTAACATACTCTGAGTGCCTAATATGAGGTTGAGTGCATAAAATCATGAGTAATTAGCATTATTTTTGAAGATTTTATCATAAAGAATTGAAGGAGACAGTAAGGAGAAATTATAGGAGGATTTTCCACCCTCCTTAACTCTCGAAGGCAGTCAAAGGATCACCAAGGATTCTCTCCAACAATTCGAATTCCAGAGGTATCCAAGCAACTCAAAGACCAAAGTGCACTCAATCTATGTTTACTTGGAGTGAAGTGGACTCAATCACTATTTTAAATGGAGTTGTTGGTAGCTGCCCTATAGAATAAATAGAGCAGAGTTAGAGATAGGAAGGATTGGATGCAATTGGAAAAATTTTTGCAGGATATTGAGTTTTTTATTATTGTATGTAGTGATTCAAATTTTTAGAAATGTACAAGACTATTCTTTCATGAAATGAACAGACTAATTTCATCTTACTGATTTAGGTTCCAGAGAGGTGGGCTGTGGGTTAGGGCCCAATCCATGTGCCTCAGACTCTCTGTTGTACTTGTTCTTTGCTTGCTGTCAGCAAATCTACTTCCAACAGTTTCATTATTGTTTAGTTTTGCTTTCAGTTTTCTGCTGTAGTTTTTTATTTGCTGATGAAAGTAATAGAATAGAGGAAAACTCCAAAAGCTATGGATCGAGCCTTCCCCTCTCATCTTTGTTAATAGATCTCGAGGAGGGTAGAGCTTTCCCCACAGACCATAAAATTATTTCTTGCTTATGATTACTTGGAAATATATTAGATTAGTGCCTGTATTTTCATGAACATGTTTTCTGTATTTCTTGCATAAATAGGTAGGTTGATTGCAGGTACGAGTATCTTCACTCGGAAGAAGTTCATTGAAACCTCCCCACTTCATTTTCCCATCCATCTTTACTGTTATGCTTCTATTCCCTAGTATTTCAATTATTGCAGCCGCCGCACCATTTTTTTTTTCCCAAAAACACTTCAAAATGACTAAGTTCTCCTTCTGTTCCTTCATTATCACATTTTACGGCTATCACAACCATTTTAACGAAAAAGACACTTCAAAACCTTATAGGTTGACCTCAGCCCTTTTCTTCTTGAATTTCACACTTATCGCATTTCACATCCCGCAGATCCTCCCTGCTCTCCCTTCCATTTTCCTACTCGAGATTGCGATTGCGATAACCCTTCCACCTTACGACTTACCGCAAATTCCCTTTTCACTCTATCGCAAATCTATTTTTCCATTGATCGCCCGTTAATACTCTGCTCCTAAAATTTTGATTGCGATGATATATTTTACCACCCGATAACCTTTGCGACTTACGTTTTCCATTTATCATCAAAAAGTCTCCAAAGACGTTAAAGTCTGACCCTTATTTGTTCTTCTCACTTATCACAGCGATCGAAATCGTGAAAATCGCACATTCTTTCGTCATTGCCCAAGTGTTGCTCTGAAACCGCAATTGCGATATCATTATCGCAGCTTCTCCACCCATCTTGTCACTACGTCACTCTATCGCATTATCACCCTCTCGCATCATCACATTATCGCGCTATTTCACTATCTCCTTTTTGCATTTCGCAAACATTACATTTCTGCATTTCACAATCATCACATTATCGCTCATTCTCACTTCTGCATTATCCACCCAACAACACATTTGCGACTCTGCTAACCTTGTGATATTGCGAATTTCGATATCGCATATCGCAGTACTGCAATCACACTTCCGCCATCACATATTTGAAATCCTCCCACTCCAAAGGAATTTTGTGATATAATAAGGTGTTAATAAAGCATAACCCCTTTTTCACACGTCTAAGCCTTGTCCCATGTGTTTAAGCCCTCCATTGGTACCCTTAGCCCTTTTTCCTCCAAACTGCAATCAATACTTTTTAAATTAGAATTAAGTCATGGATTGCTTAGCTGCATGGATAGAAGCATGGTAGATAGAGCATAAGATAAGTAGGGTGTGTTTAGTCGATTGGCCAAGTTAAGTGTGGTTTAAATTAGTTTCCTTTATGCAATTTAAATTAGTTTCCTTTCTGCCATTACTTTTTAGAAATTTAAATTAGTTTCCTTCTTATCATTTCTTTTCAACAATTTATTTTAGTTTCCTTCTATCATTTCCTTTTTGAAATTTAGTTTATTTTCAGTGAAGTGTGACAAACTTCACCAAGAAACCCTAGAAGTAACACCCTTTCGTAGAGCGAAAGAGGATGACATGAGTAGAATGCATCTTCTGTGTATATAGAAGTGTCACCTCCAAGTTTGTACGAACCCCAGGTTGATAAAGTAAAGTCGGGAAGACCCTAGGATTTGCAACACTCTTGGTGCAATACCAGGGCTCACCAATTTTTGGCGCCGTTTCCGGGAAGGAGTTTAGTGGATGCTTTGATTTTTTTTTAGCATTCTTTTATTCCTTCCATTATTTTCATGTTATTTCAAAAAAATATTGAAAAGAATACAAAAAATATCTAATTTTCATGTCTCGTAGGAGTAGGAATACTCAAAGAGAAACCTTACCTAAAACCCCCACATCACCTCCTAGCCACCCTTCACTGTTCTTCAGTGGCAGTGAGATTAAACTTCCTATAGGAGAGCCTTCTGAATACTCTGAGGAACCTATTGGGAAAGAAGAAGAAGACTTTGTTCAATTGTGGGACCTACTTCACCTATCTTAACTATGGCTGGGATCTAGAGAGCCTTTCCCATAAGAGAGGTAGATGGGGAAACTAAGATGAAAAACATTAGCCCCTCAGCTCTTCCACACTTCCATGGACTTATCTCTGAGGATCCTGACACCTTCATGTTTGAATTTTTTGTTCTTTGTATGAATTATGACTACACCTCTGATGATCAGAAGTTGAAGCTATTCCCATCCACCCTTATGGATGCAACTTTGTGCTGGTTCATGGGTCTGCTTGGGGAAAACATCACTACCTGGGCACAGATGGAAGATACCTTCAACAACAAGTACATATACTACTATGGGTCCAAGGAAACTAAGAATGAGATATTTAGGATGACTCTAGGGCCTGATGAATCCCCAGAGGACTATGAAGATAAGCTTCAATTAAACTATAAGAGAGCCAACTGTACTCTTGATCCTGAATCACTTAAACTTGTACTTCTTCGAGGGGTCAGAGAAGAGATGATAGAAACCTTGAATATGCTATCAGAAGGAGATATCTACCAACTTCCTTATGAAAGAATAAAAACTGTCTTCTGGAACCATTCTAGGGCATTTAGGAAGATAGGAAGAGCTGGCCCAAACACATACAATACTCCTTCCTCTTCCACCTCCACAAAACATGAGATTGAAACATGCTAGAGGACTTGAAGAGTGACATAATGCACACCCTTTCTTTGAAAATGGACACAATGCAGGTCAAAAGGAAGCAAGAGGAATCAGAGAGAGCCCTGGCCATATTTTTTCCTAGATGTACCCGGAAGTACCCAAGAAATGAATGCTCGCTGAATGTCATAGATGTTTTCTTAGTCCATGAGGAAAATCATGCCACATAAAAGTGTCCCTCCTTACTTGGACTTAAGGCTATATATCAAGGTGGGGAAGAAATGCCATAGCAACTCTGTTTCATCAACCATAGGAGGCCTCAAGGCCCTCAACCATATCAAAAAGGTATGCAAGGTGGACCTTACTCTTACTATCATAACAATCAGAGTGCACCCATGCAACCTTGGTACACCCCCACTCCATCCTGGTCTACACCTCCTACTTGGCCTTACAACCCTCCATATCATCCTTAGCCAGGGAATCAACCATTTCACCAGTATGTTCCACAACAACCTCAGTGGAACAATCCATCCCAAGGGTGGAGGCCTCAACACAATCAACCACCTGCTCTAATTCCTCCATCCCAACCTCAACCTTAGCTTACTCATGCTACTCCACCTAGGCTACCTCAAATACTTGCACAACCCAATCCAAACCCGAACAACAGACAGACACAACAAGCTCCTAGTGGAGAAACATCCTATCCAACTTATGATGTGGAGATACAAGAGGTTAATCTCAGGTCGGGAAGAGTACTCAAAGAAAAACATCCTCCATCTCCACCTGTAAAGGTTGATGAGGAAAAGGAAGAAGGTAACACTCATATCCAACAACCTCCTTTTCCTGAGTGCTTGATCCACCCTAGTCAGCACACCCCAGAGGAGACTAAACTTCTGGTAGAACTGGAAAATTTGTGTGTAAATATACCACTTCTCCAGGTCATTAAGGATGTACCTATCTACAATAGGCTCATTAAAGAAAAGTGCTTCAAGAGACCTGGGAGAAAGAAGAGAGATAGCCCTACCATCAATGTGGTAGGACAACCGTCCAACCTAATGTTGGGAAGAGTGATCTTTCCAAAGTACCTGGACCCTGGTAGTCTAGTTGTTGATGTGCACATCGATGGTGTCATAGTCCCCAACACTCTGATTGATCTAGGGGCTGCCATCAATGTCATGACCAAGGAAACTCTGTTGAAACTTAATATCCAAGGGAATTTGAGGAAAACCACAACAGTTCTACAACTTGCAGATCGGTCCATGGTAACTCCGGAAGGAATTATTGAGGATGTTATGGTTACCATTGAATCTTGGGTGTATCCTATAGATTTCCTGGTCCTAAAACCAAAAACCAAGTTTAATGATTATCCTCTCATCTTAGGGATACCTTGGTTAGCCACTACAAATGCTTATATTAGCCGTCGGGCTAGAAACATGACTATAAAAAATGGGCCTTTTTCTAAAAAACTAGTGTTATTGTAATATTCCCAAATTTTCACATCATATTTGGAATATTAGAGTCCTTAATTTTCTTAATGAATTAAGTAAATAAAAGGGTGGGGGGACCGACAATCCTCAATATGAATAAATATCCACTTTTGTGTGTGTGAATGTGGATTAATTTAGCCTAGTTCTGCATAACAAGGTAGTTGAGCAACTACTAATGTGAATGAAATTGGAGAACTTGTCTCATTAAAGAGATAGATCATGGTGGGTGACACAGTCAACTAAGATCTTGAAAGGATCAAATAGAGATGATTCACTCAATTAAGATCTTGAAGATGTCAAAGATCATGGGACATTCATGATTAAGTGATGGAGAACGTTGTGCCTGTTAGCCACCTATAATAATTTGTCAAAGCAAACAGGTGGCTAAATCTATGTTCAAGCCTTCAAGTGAAAATTTCCTTTGAAAATTTATCATCCTTGAAGCCTTGTGATGTCCTTATCCTCCAAAATTATCTTCACTGCTGTTTCCATTGACGAGCCCTGCTGTTTGTAGAAGAAGCTATTCTAAAAAAGGCCTCCATTTTCTCCATTTCACTCCCACAAAAACCCCCATTTGTCACCCTTATTCCCTTCACAAAACTCCTCTATAATCCTTCATTTCAACCTCCATATCATCCTAAACCCCTTTTAAACCTTATATTTCCCTTTATTTGGTTTAAAATCCCCTTCTTTTGCCTATCGGAACCTCTCATTTGGCCTTAAAATCCCTATTTTTGGCCTAAAACAGTCTTATGCTCTATAAAGGTATTAGCCCCGAGGGCTTAGAATCCCTTAGCCCCTCCTCTACATATAACCCACCCTACAACCAAGCGCTAAGGCCTAATCACAATCGCAAGTTTATTCTTTCCCGAACTTCGTTTCATCCTATTCCCTTGATGCGATAAGCACCTTCCTCTAAACCCCTGGTCCCGCTTGCTCCCACAGGACCACGCCTCGGCGCCTATTCCGGTCTCGCCCCATCGCATTGGAAAATTTCAATCCATCGGTCCTTTTCCTTTCCTTCCGTGAAGAGCGATCTTCCGATGCGATCCCAACCGTCCACCAAGCAGATCGGACGGCTCACGCATAACCCGACCACACCCCTCCGTCGCATCGCAAAACATAAGCCTTCCCGCCGAAACAAATCTGGACCGTTGAATCCACAAGAACCAATGACCAAGATTCGATCATGCTCCACTCATAAGCCCTTCACCATCACGCCCGCCGAGTAATCCCGACCGTTGATCTCCCTCTCGATCCAACGGCCAGCATCCAATCGCATCGCCAATCTTCTTTCGTCCACCAAGTCCCGAAATCATTTTTTTGATGCAATCTCAGCCGTCTATTCATGTAGATCCAACGGTCAGGATCTAAACCGCCGTTCACCTCGCAACAAGCCACCTTACGTCACTACCGGGCCCCACCATGTGTTCCGCCCGCACACATTGCTGCCTATCGCGTGCAACCTGCGCTGTCCAATCTGACGCTCCACATCCGACGGTCGATATCCAATGTCATATAATTTTTGCGCCCAAAGCTTAACTCTTCAAAATTGCGCGATATGGGCGGTTTTGGAAATACACACGTCACTCACTGAGTGGAATCGCAGTTTTTTGGGAATTTCCGCTTTCCCCCTTTTTGTTGTGCGAAAACCATTCCTGTTTCTGCCTTACCGCCCTCCGCAACGTAAATTTAGCTTTTAATCCTAGCTGTCAATCTCTGAGATCGCACGACCCATATTATATCGCGATGACCTTTCACTTGCTTCCCATTGCCCTCCCAAACGACTTCATCGACGAATCCCCACCGTTGATTGTTCTAATCCAACGATCCACGACTCGCGTTGCACCCAAACTCCGATCAGACTTTTTTTCGCCTTTCGCTTGATTTTCATCACATTTTCCGCTGCATCCACCTTTTTCCATCACTGCTCCTCCATCCCCACGAGCCTTTGAAACAGTCCTCCCCCACCCCCGCTCGTTTTTATAATGTGTTTTCATTTTTTGCAGATTTCAAAGGTGGTGAATTCATTCTGTTTCCACAGTCATAGTCATAGTGACCCCTGGCACAGAAAGACTATCACAGAGCCAAGATCCTAGAGGAAGAAATCTCTGAGAAGGGTTAAAGGCATAAAATTAAAGATTAAGGAGCCTAATCCACATTCAGCACAAATTAAATGCAAATCATTGATCGCAGTAGTGCAGAGGATATATCAGCAGGACATTCCTTTTACTGAAGAAAGGACCAAATCACTACTACCCATTCTCTATTCTTCATCAAGCTCCAGAGTAGTTACTATTCTCAAAAGAAGTCCTAAAAACTGTCAGTGCATTAGTTACAAGGCATGGAAGACCTGAAAGGAAAATCTTCACCCTTTCTTGTCACAGAGGATAAAACAGAGTACTACAGTGAGAGAGTACTTCAAGAACATACCCTTGGAGTTATTATCAATCTGACGAAGACCCCTAATTCATCTAAAGGGTACTTAAAGTTAATGTAAAGATATTAAAATAGAATGGGCTTCGAAAGACATTTCTCCCCCTGTTTTAATGAATCTTTTAAATCCTATCTACCACTACTATCACTCATTCACCTATAAGAGCTCACCGAAAAATGTTGGTTGGGGGTTGAAAAATTACTGATTGTAAGCTGTTCTACTAAGTTAGAGTTCTGTAAGTAGTAGTTGTAAATAGGCTGGGAGATGATTTCTGGATGATATCAAGCTGTTGGAAAAGAATGTATGTGACTGGTTTTTCTCTTCTAATATAACAAGCATGTTCATCGGATCCTGATCTAAATAGGTGGTGATGTGTCGCTTCTTTGTTATTGTTTTCCCTCCATTATAAATCATGTTTCATTTTCTCTGATAAGCAACAATAATTTTAGCTTAGGATATACTACTGCAAGTACCCTAATGCTTCCTGCATTTTCTTATCTTTAATGTTTTTTGCTATTTATGTATCTAAGAACAAATTCAATATAATTTAACCAGTATAGAAGTTGGTTTGTCCATGCTTACTGATGTATGAATTTAGAGTTTGTTTCTTGGATGTTCTTGTTTGGTTTCAGCTGAAATAATTAGGAAACAAAAAGATTTAGAGTTAGCCCTGTCCCCTAGGTTCCTTTTCCAACAGTTACCCTTTCTAAGATCCCTTTGAGTTGAATGTCAAAAGCAGAGAAGGTTAAAAGTCTTTCTCTAATCTTAGACTTCACTTTGTGCCAAAATTAAATGTTTTCTATTGTCTGAAAGTAGTCAGGAGGACTGCTGGATTGTTGTCTTCAGAGTTACCCTCATCAGGAGTTTGATCATAGAGGTATAAGGCATGCCCTATCCCTAGACCTACTCTGAAGTGGTCACCTTGGAAGGTTTTCCTTATCATTCCCATTCATTTCCTTATTTTTTCATCCCATACTATCATCTTAAGAGATCCTCTGATATAGATGACTAGCCCTTTGAAAGCCTTGAATATTTGAATTGCAAGTAAACCCTTTTATGACCCCATTGCCCAATGGACTTGTGTTCTCTTTGAATTATCTCCCCATTGCCAAAAATACTTCTCTACTCATTTCTTTACCTTACACTGAACCATTCTTTCATGTTTCCCAACCAAACAAACAAAACATAAACCCTTGTGCCCTATAGCTAGCTTAATATTTTAATTTGAACTTCAAAGATATATTATTCTTTGCTTTTATAGAGATATCCCTCTCTGGGTCCACGAGGGCTAGATCCTGAGATTCTAAAGTGGTTTGATGTTGTCTTGTCATTTGGTATTTCCAAATGTGCCAAATCACAGGAACCACAACATAATGGTGACTCCATTGGGGAGGAAGACCAATTAGCCTCGATTTGGTATAGATTGATGATGGTGGACAACAGCCTGATTCAAAACATTTTAAACCCTCCACCTGGTGACTCCACAGTTCCTAAATGACCAAAAGACTCCACTGATGATCAGAAGGTCTGTTGATTATCTTTGTTTTCACAAGACTCCACTAGGAGACCGGTTTCATCAGAACATCATCCATGTTAAAGGAAAATATGAGTATTAGTTTTCTTTGACCAAAGCTGTTTGCCTCTAAAGATTGTCACGTCTGGCTAAATTTCCTTTCTGTTGGTCTAAAATCAGCACAATTGTTTCTCCACATCCCAGCACAGCAAAGACCAAGTCACTTCACTAATGGAAGACTCTGAACAATTTGCAAAAATGCAGTCAAGTTTCATAGCAGAGTGTCGTTATATAATATCAAGTGACCTGGAAGAACTTGAATGGGAGGACCTTCCAAAGGCTATCCTTATCAGCTCAAAATTCAATGCTAGACCTGAGCTTAAGAAAATGTTCTTAGATTTGGTGGTTGAAAGGTATGAAACTGAGATTGAAATGTTGAATTCACAAGAACGATCATACCAATTCAGGGAACCCAGAGAATTTTTGGAGAGTCTCCCTCCCCCTAAGCAAGAAGGAATTACATTAATTGTTGATGTGCAGGAAGAGGATGATTTGGCCTTCAAGAGCCACACTGAAGATGCAGTGATCAAATCTGTCAAGGATGCAGGTAGCCTACCAGTCATGGAAGGCCTAAAAGAAGAAATTTTACATCAGGTGTTCATTGATCCTGTGGAAAAATATATGGAGGCCCTGATTGGCTCAAGTTCCAAAGCATTGACCCTTTGCAAGAGCCAGATACATCAGGAGTGGTCACCACTGGTAGTGGCCTTGGTTTTGAAGACCCACATTCAAAGTACCCCATGGTTGTCTCTGACAAGCAGTCAAATTTCTTCCTCATTTTTGTTACTACTGAACTGGCTGCACTGGCACTATTGTATCATATAAAACAACATAGAGTTCCAAGTTAGATTAGGGTAGTTAGGAATGTCAATAAAGATCAGCTGTGAGCAATTAGTTAGTTTTTTAGTTTTTTATTTGAAATAAAAATAAAAAATACAAAAAATATAGAAAGGAAAGGTTTAGACAAGCTCAAATCTTGAACCTATGAAGTTCCAAAAGAATGGCTCAAATCCGATCAAAACCTGAACCAAAGAAAGTGAAAGGCCTGTTCTAACATGCTCAAAACTTGAACTAGCAAAGAAAAGAAGAAGAAACAACTCTAACAAGATCAAAACCAGAGCTGAAATGAAGAAAGAAAGGTGACTCTAAAAAGCTCAAAATCCGAGTCACAAGAAGAAGGAAGGATGCTCTTAATTTTCAGAATTCAAGCCTCCGCAATTTTGTTTCAATTTTCTGCAAAGTTTTAGTTCATGTGCAACTTGTCTTTATGCCATGAACTCACAGAAAATCAGACAGTCTAATCCTGGTTTGGCTGTGTTTCAATTTTTGTTTTAGAATATAGAGGATGAAAATATGCCAGACAGTTTAATCCTGGCAGATATTAGTTTAGGTAGAGAAGCTATGAGACCAACTGTTTAATCTAGTCTCATGGAGGAATAAGGGTAGAACTAGATTAGTTTTTTTCTTTCAAAAAAAAAAAATGATGAATGTGAAAGGTCTGCAAGTCGAAGTGCACCTTAAAGAAAAAATGTTAGGACAACAGGATGGGTAGGTAGATGTTCTCTGTTGATATAATGTCCATCATGTTTGTAGCAGATGATCAAAGAAGAAAAGGATGGTCAAGGATTAGGCTCTGGCCTACTTCCAAAGATTATATCTGAGATTCTTGACACCTTCAAGAAGATTCCATCCCCATGTGGAGCCACTGTTAGCCACCTATAATAATTTGTCAAAGAAAACAGGTGGCTAAATCTGTGTTCAAGCCTTCAAGTGAAAATTTCCTTTGAAAATTTATCATCCTTGAAGCCTTGTGATGTCCTTATCCTCCAAAATTATCTTCACTGCTGTTTTCATTGATGAGCCCTGTTGTTTGTAGAAGAAGCTGTTCTAAAAAAGGCCTCCATTTTCTCCATTTCACTCCCACAAAAAAACCCCATTTGTCACCCTTATTCCCTTCACAAAACTCCTCTATAATCCTTCATTTCAACCTCCATCTCGTCCTAAACCCCTTTTAAACCTTATATTTCCCTTTATTTGTTTTAAAAACCCCTTCTTTTGCCTATCAGAACCCCTCATTTGGCCTTATAATCCCTATTTTTGGCCTAAAATAGTCTTCCGCTCTATAAAGGTATTAGCCCCGAGGGCTTAGAATCCCTTAGCCCCTCCTCTACATATAACCCATGCTACGAACAAGTGCTAAGGCCTAATCGCAATCGCAAGTTTCTTCTTTTTCGAACTTCCTTTCATCCTATTCCCTCGATGCGATAAGCACCTTCCTTTAAACCCCTGGTCCCGCTTGCTCCCACAGGACCACGCCTCGGCGCCTATTCCGGTCCCACCCCATCGCATCAACAAATTTCAATCCATCGGTCCTTTTCCTTTCATTTCACAAAGAGCAATCTCCTGATGCCATCCCAGCCGTCCACCAAGCATATCGGACGGCTCACGCATAAGCCGACCACACCCCTCCGTCGCATCGGAAAACATAAGCCTTCCCGCCGAAACAAATCTGGACCATTTAATCCACAAGAACCAACAACCGAGATTCGATCGTGCTCCGCTCATAAGCCCTTCACCATCGCGCCCGCCGATTAATCCCGACCGTTGATCTCCCTCTCGATCCAACGGCCAGCATCCAATCGCATCGCCAATATTCTTTTGTCCACCAAGTCTCGAAATCATTTTTCCGATGCAATCTCAGCCATCTATTCATGTAGATCCAACGGTCAGGATCTAAACTACCGTTCACCCCATGACAAGCCACCTTACGTCACTACCGGGCCCCACCATGTGTTCCGCCCGCACACATTGCTACCTATCGTGTGCAACCTGCGCCGTCCGATCTGACGCTCCACATCCGATGGTCGATATCCAATGTCACGTAATTTTTGCGCCAAAAGCTTAACGTTTCAAAATTACGCGATATGGGCGGTTTTGGAAATACACGCATCACTCACTGAGTGGAATCGCATTTTTTTGGGCATTTCCACTTTCCCCCTTTTTGTTGCGCGAAAACCATTCCTGTTTCTGCCTTACCGCCCTCCGCAATGCAACTTTAGCTTTTAATCCTGGCCGTCAATATCTGAGATCGCATAGCCCATATTATATCGCGGCGACCTTTCACTTACTTCCCATCGCCCTCCCAAACGACTTCATCGACGAATCCCCACCGTTGATTGTTCTAATCCAACGGTCCACAACTCACGTCGCACCCAAACTCCCATCAGTCTTGATTTCACCTTTCGCCATGATTTTCATCACATTTTCCGCTACATCCACCTTTTTCCATCACTTCTCCTCCATCCCCACGAGCCTCTGAAGCAGTCCTCCCCCACCCCCGATGGTTTTTATAATGTGTTTTCATTTTTTGCAGGTTTCAAAGGTGGTGAATTCGTTCTGTCTCCACAGCACAGTCATAGTGACCCCTGGCACAGAAATACTATCACAAAGCCAAGATCACAGAGGAAGAAATCTCTAAGAAGGGTTAAAGGCATAAAATTGAAGATTAGGGAGCCTAATCCACAGTCAACACAGATTAAATACAAATAATTGATCGCAACAACACAGAGGATATATCAGTAGTGCATTCCTTTTACTGAAGAAAGGACCAAATCACTACTACCCATTCTCTATTCTTCATCAAGCTCCGGAGTAGTTACTATTCTCACAAGAAGTCCTAAAAACTATCAGTGCATTAGTTACAAAGCATGGAAGACCTGAAAGGAAAATCTTCACCCTTTCTTGTCACAGAGGATAAAACAGAGTACTACAGTGAGAGAGTACTTCAAGAACATACCCTTGGAGTTATTATCAATCTGAAGAAGACCCCTAATTCATCTAAAGGGTACTGAAAGTTAATGTAAAGATATTAAAACAGAATGGGATTCGAAAGACATTTCTCCCCTTGTTTTAATGAATCATTTAAATCCTATCTACCACTACTATCACTTATTCACCTATAAGAGCTCACCGAAAAATGTTGGTTGGGGGTTGAAAAATTACTGATTGTAGGCTGTTCTACTCAGTTAGAGTTCTGTGAGTATTAGTTGTAAATAGGCTGGGAGATGATTTCTGGATGATATCAAGCTGTTGGACAAGAATGTATGTGACTGGTTTTTCTCTTCGAACATGACAAGCATGTTCATCGGATCCTGATCTAAATAGGTGGTGATGTGTCCCTTCTTTGTTATTGTTTTCCCTCCTTTATACATCATGTTTCATTTTCTCTGATAAGGAACAGTAATTTTAGCTTAGGATATACTGCTGCAAGTACCCTAATGCTTCCTGCATTTTCTTATCTTTAATGTTTTCTGCTATTTGTGTATCTAAGAAAAAATTCAATATAATTTAACTAGTATAGAAGTTGGATTGTCCATGCTTACTGATGTATGAATTTAGAGTTTGTTTCTTGGATGTTCTTGTTTGGTTTCAGCTGAAAGAATTAGGAAACAACAAGATTTAGAGTTAGCCCTGTCCCCTAGGTTCCTTTTCCAACAGTTAGCCTTTCTAAGATCCCTTTCGGTTGAATGTCAAAAGTAGAGAAGGTTAAAATTCTTTCTCTGATCTTAGACTTCACTTTGTGCCAAACTTAAATGTTTTCTATTGTCTGAAAGTAGTCAGGAGGACTGCTGGATTGTTGTCTTCGGAGTTACCCTCATCAGGAGTTTGATCATAGAGGTATAAGGCATGCCCTGTCCCTAGACCTACTCCGAAGTGGTTACCTTGGAAGGTTTTCCTTGTCATTCCCATTCATTTCCTTATTGTTTCATCCCATGCTATCATCTTAAGAGATCCTTTGATATAGATGACTAGCCCTTTGAAAGCCTTGGATATTTGAATTGCAAGTAAACCCTTTTATGACCCCATTGCCCAATGGAATTGTGTTCTCTTTGAATTATCTCCCCATTTCCAAAAATACTTCTCTACTCATTTCTTTACCTTACACTAAACCCTTATTTCATGTTTCCCAGCCAAACAAACAAAACATAAACCCTTGTGCCCTATATCTAGCCTAATACCTTAATTTGAACTTCAAAGATATATTATTCTTTGCTTTTATAGAGAGATCCTTCTTTGGGTCCAGGAGGGCTAGATTCTGAGATCCCAAAGTGGTTTGATGTTGTCTTGTCATTTGGTATTTCCAAATCTGCCAAATCACATGAACCACAACAGTGCCAGCAAGGCATACTTGATGGAAGGTGTACATTACACCTAGACATGATGGTTGATTTGGTCAAACAACGCAGTCCAACTTGGAGGATCTTGTCCACATGTGACAGCGCAATCTAGATGAGGGCCAAGGCTTGGGAAGGCTCAAATGTTATATAAAGAAGATGAAGGCAAGGATGAGGGCATGCTGATTATTTCTTGATGTAAGATATTTTTAGATCTGGAATTGTCATGTGACATTCCACTGCTTTCTTGGGCTGTTTAGCAGAGATTGCAGGTGTTGTTTAGCACAGGGTGTTCCTGGTTAGGAATCCCACCTATTTTCTAAAGTAGCTCTAGAAAGAGGATTTTACTTCATTATACATCAGGCTTTAAGTGCCATCTCCTTTTCCTACTTCCGCAGAACAGTCATGTTCAGAAATTGTAGATTTTTTAAGATCAGTTTGGAAGGAGGAAGTTGTCTTCAGCACTTCAGCTGGAGAAATGGTGAGGGTTTATTCCTATCACCTTGGGCTTAAATATAAGCTTCCCATAGCTTCATTGCAGATCTGGCATCAGGCCAAAAGTTATTGACCTCCTATCAGCAGTATTCCCTTCAGGAATAACGCAGTTCATTTTGCAGATCTAAAAGGAGGAAGGAAGTTGCTAGTATTTCAGCTAGCAATCCTATGAGGGATCATTCCCTCACATTTCCATCCGTATTACCATTATAATGGAGTCTATTGCAGCATTTTTCAGCAGGCAGAAGGCCTCTCTTTCCCTCACAACGCAGTTTTTAGAGGCAATTGTGTTGCAGCAGCTGCAATCATCATTGGAGGATTGAGAAGCTAGATCTAGAGCTTCTAGGTCATAGATATGAAGAAGGGATCAACCCTTCAAGCTTAGATCTGATCTGATATCATATTTCAGCCATTTGTTTGTCAGATATAGCTTCAGATCTATATTTCCTAGAAGATCAAGGATCAAAACCTAGGGAGGTGATTTTTTTCCAAATTTGCAGATCTGGAAAATCCTTTCTGGGTTATCTTGGGAATCCATCACATTGGCCAGACCTTGAATCTTGGCATCATCTGAGCTTCAGTTTTGAGTAGATATGCATTTCCCTATTCAACCTACAACTATATGTTCATATTCTGCTGAAGGGACAACGTAATATTTACTTCAGTGCCTCTCCAGTTACGCTGTACCTGTTTTAGCATGATTTCTAGGTGATTCTAGACCAACTTTTTGGCTAGATATACTCACATTTTGTACATTGTGTAACTGATTCTTATCCAATCTAAGAAAATGGCTTAGATTCTCTGTAAATTCTGATGTTGTCTTAAGATTTATTGTTTATCTTGCTGTAAGTTCTTATATTGTGTGAAGTATTACTGCATTCTCCCTTTTGGGATATTACAGTGGTATCAGAGCATGATCTTTGGCTCAGCTTGCAGACACTTCATATTTTGCATCTAAGGAAGGAGCAGATAGATGAGATCTATCATGAAGGAAGAAAATTCTACCACTCATTTTTGTAGATATATGCAAGATCTCTCCAAGGAGGTCTACCAAATGAAAGAGGAAAGGCAGAAAGAAGATCCAAGAAGAAGATGTGATGAGGAAGGCCCCAACACTTCCTATCAGCAAAGATGAAAACCAGAGAATCCTAGATCTCCTCATAGATCCACTATGCCCACTTTCTTTGAAGAAGGTGAATGGTATAGAAGTGAAGAAAGGAATGAACCTGAAACTCATGAGACTCTCAATCTATATCTTGAAGAGTACAAAGCACAGTCTAGAGCATTCAAGGAGAAGCTAACTCTCCAACAATTCTTCAAAATCAAAGAAGAAAGAGGATCCTATAGCAGCAATAGAAGGAAGAGGCACAATAGATTCTATTTGTCTACATTTATTAGATCCTCCTCAAGCAATGTTAAGGCTTGGATGAGAGAGTTAGATACATTTTTTAGGGTACATCCTGTAGCTAAATAAGAGGCTGTTCAAATTGCAGCACTTCATCTTTTAGATGAAGACAATGATTGGTGGTTTTTACACATGGAGCATGCAAAGGTGACTAAATATTCAGATTTATTTCACAAGTTGAGGAAGAAGTTTCATGTGAAGAAGTCAGAGATGTGCTACAAAGAGACATTTACTAAGGAGGAGGATGTCAATCTTGTCACTCTGGATAAGAAGTCACTACATTCACCACTAGCTGCAGAATTACTTACATCCGGAGAAGAGACACTTGCATCTTTGCAAGATAATCTTGATCTCTTGACACATGGAGTCCCATGCATGATTTAGGAGATGCATGAGGAAGAGGAGGAAGATTCCAACACTGGTACACTTGGAGAAGAGCAGCCATCACTCTTACCGGCAGTTGGAGGCACTATTGTCCCGGTTGGAGGAACTCTTGTGTTCTGTCAAGAGGTTCCCACATATCAGTTGATCCAAGGTATGCATACACATTCATCACCTATTGTTTCAGTAGGTCTTATTGAAACTTATGGGGACATGCCATCAGGGCCAATGCATAACCAAGGGTTAGAACATAGTGCTGATTTGGGGCAGACATATATCACAGCGCAGAGGACCCTTGATCTAATCAAGGAGGAGATGAAAATATATCCCAGTTTGTTATGGATGGACTACATTCAACCTCTTGAGTTAAAGTGTAGAATTTCAGAAGAAGGGATGAGCATAATCCTTTGTACAATGACTGGTTATGAGATCAGTGTTGTATGTTTCTTTGAGACAGTTTATGTATTACCTTGCAGATCTACAATGATGTAACTAAGAAGTAGTGATAATGATGAGGTCCCATCATTCTTGGAGAATTCTGAAGGTAGCTTCACTCGTGAAGTAATGGAGGTAAAGATGACAAATGGTAGACATCTAGATATGAGAAACCTTTTCTCCTTTCTTGATGACACTTTCTCAATGAGCACCTCATAGCTCAAAGAGAGACTTATACCTATAGTAGATCCAAGACCTCATTGGTTTTGGAATGCCATGGATGAGAAAAAGGTCTCATTAAGAGATCTCATTAGAGGTGCACTTCAACATTTCATGGAGTGCAAATTTCTTCATCAGTTTGGGGAAGATGGTATTCTAAAAAGGGAGGATACCATGATTATGCAACACATCACTCATCTTCCATATTGGTGTGAGTGGATGAGGAAGATAAGCAAGGGGTTGCATGACCACTTGCAAATTTACATGGCCCAACAAGCTTGGTTACGTTGGCTGCCCTTGGGAGGTTCTTGTCACTGCCCAAAGGCTCCTATTTCTTTGATCCATGCCTTTAAGAACACTTATGAAATGAAGAAGGATACATGGCTGCACTGGCTGCTCTTGGGTGAGTATGATTACCACCTAGTAGCTCATATTTTTCTGATTCATGCCTTGTGTATCAATCAAAGAATGCAGCAAAAGAAGGCATGTTCATTTTGGTTTCACTTGAGAGAGATTGGCCACCACATGAAATCTCCTATGTCTATGTGTTTTGTCTTGGGTAAATCTTGGCATGATGCTCTCATGATGTGCATTGATGATGTTTCTTTGTATTGTGCTGATGTGACATTCCATATGTCCATTAGTATGTTTTTTCTTCATGATGCACATGAGGAGGAGAGGAAGCAACAAGATCTCTTGTTTCTTGGTTTCTTCTGGGGGATTTTGGCTTGTCCATCTTACATGGAGGAGATGGAGGATGGAAGAAAAGGGCCTTACTCCGGTGGTTACTCTTAGGAGAATATGGTTTGACATATTTGCATACCCATATATCTCCTTTACTTCTTATTTTGCATAACATTGGAATGATGCTTGGATCCAACAAAGCCAACAGGGCTAAGTATGGGAGCATATCAATGCTCAATCTAATTCATGAAACATGTTATGGAGACATGTATTGTGTGATGGAGCTTTTCCTTTGTGAAGAGATCCACCTTATTTTATGCACCTTATGTATTGATGATGATGTTGGACATCATATGGTTTTCACTTGGTACTTCATGATGGAAGGAGGACATCTAACCAAACAGTTGGAGGTCATTCTTTATGTTTTTAAAAGACAACTTTGGAACCAAACATGCATAACACATTGCAGCAAATGGAGGAAGCCTTCCTTATGTGGATGCCATTTGGAGGGGGATAGATGGCTTTGTATCTACTTTTGGAGTTGCTTGAGGACAAGGAACATTTTGTCGGGGGGGACTGTAATATTCCCAAATTTTCACATAATATTTGGAATATTAGAGTCCTTGATTTTATTAATGAATTAAGTAAATAAAAGGGTGGAGGGACCCACAATCCTCAATATGAATAAATATCCACTTTTTTGTGTGTGAATGTGGATTAATTTAGCCTAGATATACATAACAAGGTAGTTAAGCAACTACTAATGTGAATGAAATTGGAGAACCTGTCTCATTAATGAGATAGATCATGGAGGGTGACACAATCAACTAAGATCTTGAAAGGATCAAACAGAGATGATTTAGTCAATTAAGATCTTGAAGATGTCAAAGATCATGGGACATTCATGATTAAGTGATGGAGAAAGTTGTGCCAACAAGGCACACTTGATGGAAGGTGTACATTGCAGTTAGACATGATGGTTGATTTGGTCAAACAACGCAGTCCAACTTGGAGGATCTTGTCTACATGTGAAAACGTGGTATAGATGAGGGCCAAGGCTTGGGAAGGCTCAAATTTTATATAAAGAAGATGAAGGCAAGGACGAGGGCATGCTGATTATTTCTTGATGTAAGATCTTTTCATATCTGGAATTGTCATGTGATATTCCACTGCTTTCTTGGGCTGTTTAGCAGAGATTGCAAGTGTTGTTTAGCACA
Source organism: Pinus albicaulis (assembly GCA_034641835.2). NCBI lineage: Eukaryota > Viridiplantae > Streptophyta > Pinopsida > Pinales > Pinaceae > Pinus > Pinus albicaulis. Next base: position 1,823,589,264 of record CM076575.1, on the reverse strand, counting down.
GGGTGTTCCTGGTTGGGAATCCCACCTCTTTTCTAGAGAAGCTATAGAAAGAGGATTTTACTTCATTATACATCAGGCTTTAAGTGCCATCTCCTTTTCCTACTTCTGCAGAACACTCATATTCAGAAATTGCAGATTTCTAAAGATGAGTTTGGAAGGAGGAAGTTGTCTTCAGTACTTCAGCTGGAGAACTGGTGAGGGATTATTCCCATCACCTTGGGCTTAAAGATCAGCTTTCCAGAGCTTCATTTCAGATATTAAATCATGCCAAAAGTTACCGACCTCCTATCAGCAGTATTCCCTTCAAGAATAACGTTGTTCATTTTGTAGATCTAAAAGGAGGAAGGAAGTTGCTAGTATTTCAGCTAGCAATCATGTGAGGGATCATTCCCTCACATTTCCATCCATATTACCATCAGCCTGGAGTATATTGCAGCATTTTTCAGTAGGCAGAAGGCCTCTCTTTCCCTCACAATGCAATTTTTAGAGGCAATTGTGTTGCAGCAACTGCAATCATCATTAGAGGATTGAGAAGCTAGATCTAGAGATTCTAGCTCATAGATCTGAAGAAGGGATCAACCCTTCAAGCTTAGATTTGATCTGATATCATATTTCAGCCATCTATTTGTCAGATCTAGCTTCAGATCTGTATTTCCCAGCAGATCATGGATCAAACCATAGGGAGGTGATTTTTCCAAAGTTGCAGATCTGGAAAATCCTTTCTGGGTTATCTTGGGAATCCATCACATTGGCCGGATCTTGAATCTTGGCATCATATGAGTTTCAGTTTTGAGTAGATATGCATTTCCCTATTCAGTTTTGAAGGGACAATGCAATATTTACTTCAGTGCCGCTCCAATTACGCTGTACCTGTTTTAGCATGCTTTCTGGGTGATTCTAGACCAACTTTTTGGCTAGATCTACTCACATTTTGTACATTGTGTAACTGATTCTTCTCCAATATAATAAAATGGCTGAAATTCTCTGTAAATTATGATGTTGTCTTAATATTTATTATTTATCTTGTTGTAATTTCTTATATTGTGTGAAGTATTACTGCATTCTCCCTTTTGGGATATTACAGTTATATCCTCCAACCCAACCTTCCATTGATCAGTATCTACCTATATGGTTGGAGGATGAAGAAGATGAGTTATATAACACTAACCCTATGTGTACCATAGATGCTATTATTAGAGGGGGGCAGCTTGATGAAGATGAACTCATCGACCATGCCATTCAAAACCAGTCCTCCACTAACATTCCTCTCGAAACCTTAGTCAAAGAGCCTGAAAGGCTACCTTGGATGGAAGTGCACTCAGTTGATTCAACCTCTGAAACCAACAAGGCTATTGATTTTGGCCCATCCAAATCTCTAAAAATCAACACAAAGCTCTCGAATAAAGAAGAGAAGCAACTATGCCAGCTTTTGAAAGAGAATCTAGATGCATTTGCTTGGGATTACAAGGACATGAAAGGGGTGCATCATTCAATATGCAAACATCATATTTACATCAAATAAGTATGTAATCCTGTGAGACAATGCCAAAGAAGGATGAATCCAAATCCGAAGGACATAGTCAAAGAAGAGAAGTAGAAACTATTGGATGCAGGGTTCATATATCCTATATCCGACAATGAGTGGGTATCTCCTCTTGTCCTAGTCCCAACGAAGAATGGGAAGTGGCGAATTTGTGTTGATTATCGAGAACTTAACAAAGCCACAAATAAAGACCATTTCCATTTGCCCTTTATATACCAAGTAATAGATGGCCTTGCAGGGAAGAAGTTATTTTCCTTCTTAGATGGGTTCAATGGGTACAATCAAATTCAAATAAACCCTAAAGACCAGGATAAGACTACTTTCACTTTCCCTTGGGGTACCTTCGCTTATCGATTCCTACCCTTTGGGTTGTGCAATGCCCCAGCCACCTTCCAAAGGCTGTCCTGAGAATCTTTTATGAGTTAGTCCATGACTCTGTCGAATAATACATGGATTATTTCACACCATATGGGGATGACTTCCAGGAATCTATTTCCAATTTGGGTAAATTTCTAAGAAGGTGCATTGAGATGCATCTCTCCTTGAGCCCAGAAAAGTGTGAATTCCTGAAGAAAGCAGGGGTTGTATTAGGACACTCCATATCCCAAGCAGGAATACAGGTAGACCTGAACAAAATAATTATCATCAAAAGGGTACATGCTCCTCAAAAGCAAAAAGATGTCAGGAGTTTCTTAGGCTTAACTGGTTACTATAGAAGTTTCATTAAAGATTTCAACAAGATGGATTCACCATTAGTTGGGTTATTGGCCAAAGATTCTGAGTTTATTTGGTCCGGTCCTTGACAAGAGGCTTTCGAGCTCATTAAGGAAAATTTGACTACTACCCCCATTCTCCGAGGTCCAAATTGGACTCTTCCTTTCCACATCTACACTGATGCATCCAACAAAGATTTGGGGGCAGCATTAGGACTATTAGAGTAAAAAATCACTTATGCCATTTATTTCATCAACATGAACTTGTCCAAGGAAAATCTAAGTTATACTGTAATTGAGAAAGATATGTTAGCCATTGTCCATGCTTTGAACAAATTCAAACATTATGTAACTAGATATCAGAACTTTTCTCACACTGACCATGAAACCATCAAGTATTTAATGAACAAACGAGATGTTAATGCTAGGATAATTAGATTGTTGTTACTTTTGCAGCAATTTGATTTGACTATTGTTGATAAACCTGGAAAGGATAAAGTTGTTGCAGATTTTTTGTCCAGGTTAGCTCCCCCTACAGGCAAAGAAGGAATGGTGGATGAACAACTTCCAGATGATAATATCTTTGCTATATCAACACTCTCAACATGGTTTTCTGATATATCCAACTACTTGGTTTCTGGGAGACTCCCTCCTAATCTTTTATTCAGGGAGAGGAGCAAAATCATCAGAAAAAAAGGCCCCTTTCACATGGATTGGGGGAAACCTTTTCAAGCTAGGCCCTGATCAAATCCTTAGGAGATGTGTGAGGGAGGATGAATTTTTTGATATCCTATCTTCATGTCATGATAGCCCATGTGGAGGCCACTTTGCTGCAAAGAGAACTTCTTACAAATTTTTACAGGCCGGATACTATTAGCCAAACCTTCACTAAGATTCCAGAAGATACACCAATAGGTGTGACCAGGGCCAAAGGATGGGGAAACCCACAGAAAGGGACGAGATGCCTTTGCACCCTCAAGTGGCTCTTGAACCATTTGAAAAATGGGGCATGGAATTTGTTGGACCTATTGATCCACCATCCGGAAAAAGGAAGTATATCATAGTCTGCAATGATTACCTGGTAAAGTGGGCTAGAACAAAAGTAGTGAAGGTAGCATTCGAGGAGAAAGTAGCAGAATTTATCAAGGAGAATGTGTTTTACAAGTTTGGATACCCCAGAGAAATAGTCACTGATCAGGGAGCATAATTCACTTCTCACCTCATTGAAAATATTTTGAGGAAGCACAAGATTAAACATAGAAATTCTACTACCTATCACACTTAGGCGAATTACCAAGTAGAAGTAACTAACAAAGCTTTAGAGAGCATCCTCACTAAGGTTGTGAGTAGCAACATAAAATATTGGGAAAACAGATTGGTAGAAGCTAATTGGGCCTACAACACTACTTGTAAGACAACAACAAGATTCACTCCTTATGAACTAGTCTATGGTAAGAAGGGTCTACTCTCAGTTGAGATTAAATTCAATACTTTAAGGATGGCAGCTGAATTATATCTAGATCTATCAAACACCCAAAAAGAGAGATTGTTGCAATTAAATGGATTGGATTAGCTTAGAATGAAGCACTTCCTCACACAGAGGTAGTTCAGCTGCAATGGAAGGTATGTCATGAAAAGAACATTAAGGAGAAGGCATTCCAAGAAGGAGCTTGGGTGTTGTTGTATCATTCTAGGTTTAAATAATTTAAGGAAAATTGATGACAAGATGACTGGGACCATACACAGTGGAAAAATGTTTTGACAATGGCGCAGTTCAAATCAGGACCATAGATGAGGAAGGAATCCCCTTGCTTGTCAATGGTCACAGACTTGAAATTTACAAGAAGCCCTTATCCAGGGCAGAGTTCATAAATTCAATAAGAAGAGAGGTGTATGTAATGGGAGACTCCATAGTTTCGAGCACCTCTGAACAAAAAAAGAAGAAGGAAAAAAAATAGAATAAAGAGAATAAAGATCCATGGGTGAAAACCTCCCTGAGGTGCTCAAGGAAAGCTTATGGGTTGAAAACCTCGATGGAGGTAGCTCACTCGCTTTAAAAAAAAAAAAAACAAAAAAAAACAAAAAAAAAACAAAAGAGAAATACATCTGCATCTATGTTTTTTCTATGTTTTCTATTTTGCAGGTTATTAATGGCTTCTGGAAACACAGGGATGCAACCACATTCTTCTATCCCCTTCTATTTTACCATCCATCCCATCGTTCACTCCATTCATTTCCATAACTCCTTCCATCACCTCCATACACCACGTTCCTCCATTCCTGAGCACAATATAGCAAAAGAAAGCAAGCCACAAACTGCTACAAACATCAGGAAATTCCTTCATGGACAATAAAGAGAAACAAAAAGGAAAGCTGCATAACAGACTCCACGAGAAAGAGAATTCCACCCATGGCATCTCAAGCATCCCACACAACATCTACAACAGGAATAAACAACAAGAAAAGATTAATAGCTCACTCAGAGAATAGGGAAATAGTGAAGACCACATCTAAAAGGCTTGTCTCCTCAATCCAGCTCCTACAAATGCCTTGACAACAACATGTAAACTCAGGTATAGCTTCTCACCCCTATCTATACATCCATAATAGCCAGAAATAATTAAATTTGTAGACTTAGAGTTTAAGGGGAAAAAAGGTGGCTAGTTAGCTTGGCCACCATTGTGAAGTATGACTAGGGAGAACTACAAAGTCACGCCACCTGGGCATGAAAAATAAAAAAATTAAATCAAGTGGAGTAGAGGAGAATGAGGGGAGGAAACACGCAGTCCATCATGAATTAATAGAGAGAAATAAACAACGGTCTCTGATGGAAACTGGAGCTGAGCTCGAGTTACATAAGCGCTCCAAAATTAGCTGCACAATCTAATAAAAAGAGATCCCATCTCATACAAACCAGTGAATTGAGAATTTTTTAGGGAAATATACTGAAGCAAGCCTGTAGCATAATAGTACCGTGTTTGGGCTGCATATTTGAACAACGTGCAACAGTAGCAACTGAACAACATCACTAGCAGTCGGGCTAGCTTCCGAAGTATACCGCATATCAGACACAGTAGCAAGGGACCAAGGGAAGATTTTATAACAACCAAAACAAGGCATAATTCTACTCCTAGCCTTAGAGAATAAGGAGAAGAAGAGCCAGAAGAAGAACCAGAAGAAGAAGAACCATAAGAGGAACAAGCAAAAGAAGAGGAAGAGACAGAGGGCCAAAAGGAAATGGAAGAAATGGAAATGGAGATAGAAGTCATAAAAGAAGCAGAAAGTGATCAAGAAGAAGGCTCACGACACCACCCAACATCCCCTCAAAACCAAGAGGAAGTTGCCACCTTAGCTTCTTTGAGCACAAAGAGAAAAAGGAAAATCTCTATGTATTTCAGAACTAAAAAGAGTGAGAGGGTAATTCTGAAAGATCCAAAAACTCCTCCTAAGAACCCCATCATCATTTAAGAATCACCAAGGGAGGAGGAAAGAATCATAGAGACAGTTGAGAAGGAGTAGCTGAAGATGGCACAGGAAAATAATATAGCACTAAAGGAGTAATTGCAACAAAAAGGGAAACAAGTAGCCACCATGGCAAACTTGTGCATAGAAGCCCTTCAGCACAGATTACCTGCTGACTCATATGTTGTGTACCTCAAGGATAAATGGCTCCTATTTAAAATATAAACTCTAGCCTCCCATGGATCCATACCTTTCCAAGATTGTGGGAAATTCATTGATTTCTACAAGCAAGCTAACATGGTTGATTAGACAAAGATGGCATAGTTTTATCTCCATAACCTTGTGCTGACAAATCTGGATACTTGGGACCCCAATTCTACAATGGGGGATATGCAGTTGATGGCTCTAGTATCTTGGATGATGAATGAGGACACTAGAGAAAAAGATATATGGACGGTCATGAGAAGAAAAAATAAAGAAACCTTACATATTAGACCAGGATTGTGTAGCCCAAGAGGAGTCATCCTCAACCGTCAAGAGATTGAAAGGGACCGTGCACTAGTTGAAAGCTACCTCCAGACTCAAACACATGTAATAAGCCACTTTGACGATATTTATAGGAAGATAGAAGATGAGTGCATTATGGCCAACCAGAGGAGATGGAATAACCTCCCTCATATCCTCAAGAACAGGGAGTACCATACTCTAGAAATACTAAGGGGTGCCTTAGAAAGGGCACCATTATACAATAGGGCCATGCAGGCCAAGAAGATCCAATGGCTTGGTCTCAAGCTCAATCCACCTTTGCTGCTGGGGCTGAATGATGAAAGGGACACAGATGCACAAGATAGAGAATGGGAGAATGCAGAAAAGAATAATGGGTTTTACCCCCTTGAGGGAACTCCCACACCCCTTCCTCAGGAAATCGGGGGGATTGTCAAAGCCTTGAAGGAAATGCAGGAGGATGATTAGTTGCTCAGAGGATGAGAAACCATTCAGTAGTGGGGTGATGATGAGCTCCATCATTAGACATATTTGGACGGGTTAATGGTCACCTTTTTTCCTTTTTATATCTCTTTTTCTTGCATTTTTATTATTATTTGGTTTTATGATGCTAGTATAGGTGGTGATTAAGGCTAACATACTCTGAGTGCCTAATATGAGGTTGAGGGCAGAAAATCATGAGTAATTAGAATTATTTTTGAAGATTTTATCATAAAGAATTGAAGGAGACATCAAGGAGAAATTATAGGAGGATTTTCCACCCTCCTTAACTCTCAAAGGCAGCCAAAGGATCCCCAAGGATTCTCTCCAACAATTCGAATTCCAGAGACAACCAAGCAACTCAAAGAACAAAGTGCTCTCAATATATGTTTACTTGGAGTCAAGTGGACTCAATCAATATTTTCAAGGGAGCTATTGGTAGCTGCCCTGTAGAATAAATAGAGCAGAGCTAGAGCTAGGAAGGATTGGATGCTATTGGGAAAATTTTTGCAAGCTATTGAGTTTTTTTATTATTGTACATAATGATTCAAATTTTCAGAAATATACAAGACTATTCTTTCATGAAATGAGCAGACTGCTTTCATATTACTGATTTAGGTTCTAGAGAGCTAGGCTGTGGATTAGGGCCCAATCCATGTTCCTCAGCCTCTATGTTTTACTTGTTCTTTGCTTGCTATCAGTATATCTTCTTCCGATAGTTTCATTGTTGTTTATTTTTTCTTTCAATTTGTTGCTGTAGTTTTTTATTTGCTTATGAAATTAATAGAATAGAGGAAAACTCCAAAAGCTGTGGATCGAGCCTTCCCCTCTCATCTCTATCAATAGAGCTCGAGGAGGGTAGACCTTTCCCCACAGACCAAAAATGTTTTCTCGCTTATGATTTCTTGGAAATAGATTAGATCAATGCCTGTATTTTCATGAACATGTTGTCTGTATTTCTTGCATAAATAGGTAGGTTGATTGTAGGAACAAGCATCTTCGCCTGGAAGATGTTCATTGACACCTCCCCACTTCATTTTCCCATCCATCTCTGTTGTTATGGTTCTATTCCCTATTATTTCAATTATTGCAGTCGCATCAAATTTTTTTTTCCCAAAAACACTTCAAAATTACTAAGTCCACCTTCTATTCCTTCGTTGTCACGTTTCATGGCTATCGCAACCATTTTAATGAAAAAGACACTTCAAAACCTTATAGGTTGACCTCCACCCTTTTCTTCTCAAATTTCACGCTTATCGCATTTCGCATCCCGCAGATCCTCCCGGCTCTCCCTTCCATTTTCTTGCTCGAGATTGCGATTACGATAACCCTTCCACCTTATGAATTACCGCAAATTCCCTTTTCACTCTATCACAAATCACTTTTTCCATTGATCCCCCGTTAATACTCTGCTCTCGAAACTCTGATTGCAATGATATATTCCACCACCCGATAACCTTTCCGTCTTACCTTTTCCATTTATCATAAAAAATTCTCCGAAGACATTAACGTCCGACCCTTCTTTCTTCTTCTCACTTATCGCAATGATCGTAATCGCACAAACCACACATTCTTTTTTCATTTCCCAAGTTCTACTGTGAAACCGCGATTGAGATATCATTATCGCAAATTTGCCACCCGCCTTGTCACCACGTCACTCTATCGCATTATCACCCTCTCGCATCATCACATTATCGCGATATTGCACTATCACCTTTTCTCATTTTGCAATCATCATGTTTCCACATTTCATAATCATCACATTATCTCTCATTCACACTTTCACATTATCCACCCAAAAAAACATTCACGGCTTTGCTAACCTTGCGATATTGCGAATTGCGATATCACATATCGCATATCGCATCACAGTACTCCAATCACACTTCCGCCATCACATATTTGAAAGCCTCCAAAGCCAAAGGAATTTTGCGATATAATAAGGTGTTAATAAAGGATAACCCTTTTTCACACCTCTAAGCCTTGCCCCATGTGTTTAAGCCATCCATTAGCACCCTTAGCCCTTTTTCCTCCAAACTGCAATCAACACTTTTTCAATTAAAATTAAGTCATGGATAACTTAGTTGCATGGATAGAAGCATGGTAGATAGAGAATAAGATAAGTAGGGTGTGTTTAGCCGATTGGCCAAGTTATGTGTGGTTTAAATTAGTTTCCTTTCTGCCATTTATTTTCAACAATTTAAATTAGTTTCCTTCCTGTCATTTATTTTCAGAAATTTAATTTAGATTCCTTCTGTCATTTACTTTCTACAATTTAGTTTAGTTTCATTGAAGTGTGACAGACTTCACCAAGAAACCCTAGAATTAGCACCCTTTCGTAGAGCGGAAGAATATGACATGAGTAGAATGCATCTACTGTCTATATAACACTGTCACCTCCAAGTTTTTATGAACCATGGGTTGATAAAGTAAAGTAGGGCAGCCCCTAGGAGTTGTAGCACTCTTGGTGCAATACCAGGGATCACCAATAGTGACCATATGAAGCTGGCATTGAAGGACAAGCATAGAAAAAACAATATGGAGAAGGGCGACACAATACCAAAGTACTTGAACTAGTTCACCCAATGTCAGGATGAACTTGGAAGTGTTGGTGTTACAGTTTTCGAAGATGATCTTGTGAGCCTAGCACTTTTAGGCCTTCCCAAGAGCTGACAAAACTACCAAGGTTTGGTAAATGGGAGGGAGAAGCTACCAAAGTGGGAGCGCTTGTGGTCTAATTTGGTGCAAGAAGAGATTCAATGGAACACCAGAGATGGATCCTCATCCAAGCATGGAAATGAGGAGAACCGTGCATTATATGGAAAGGAAAAGAAATGGAAATGGAAGTGATCCCATTCCAAATCAAATTATGGTTAGGAAGGCAAGAAGGACTTGTCGAATATTAAATTTTTTCACTGTCATGAGCTGGGACACTATGCCACGAAGTGTCTGCGTAGGAAGGCCAACAAGAATCCCTTAGGAGTAGAGGTAGGTGAAGCACTTGGTTAACAATTTGAGTTGGATTTCACTCTCATCACATGTATGGTGTAATTGGTGATGGGTATTGTGTGGTGTCTAGATAGTGGAGCCTCATTCCATATGACTGTAAACAAAAATTTATTCAACGATTTGGAGGAGAAGGACCTATAGATGCACATCGATATGTGATATGATGGAAGGTATAACACGATCGACATCGGTATAGTTATCTTTCAGAGGGAGTCTGGTTCTCTTCTTACATTGAAATGTGTTATGTATGTTCTAGGTTTGAAGAAGAATTTAGTTTCAATTTCTATGTTGGAAACTGTGGCTGCAATGTGATTTTTAGCAAAGGAAAGGAGTTCCTTCATCACATAGCCATGATACATGTGAAGAAGATTGGGGTTTGGGTAAAGAACCTCTAAAAATTCGATGTAGAATATTGTGTTGCTTTGAGCACGAAAGCAAAGAAAGTGCAGAGCCGAGACATCGATGATTTATGACATAGAAGATTGATCCATCTACACTATGGAGCTTTGAAGATCATGCAACAGATTTCTACAGGACTTCCCAAGGGTTCACTTGATCAACGTGATACATGCAAAGGGTATACATTGGGAAAGTACACCAAAGCCACCTTTCATGATAAGGACAATTGAGTGCAAGCAATCCTTGAAAGAGTTCACTCAGATGTGTGTGGACCATTGTCAACATCCTCCACAGCCAAGCACATGTATTATGTGTTTTTTGTAGATGATTTATCATGCAAGTGTTGGATTTTCTTCATGTAGAAGAAAGACCAGAAATTCTCAAAATGTTGTGAGTTCAAAGAACTTGTTAAGAAAGACACAGGTAATAAAGTGAAGGATCTCAAGAGAAAAAACAATGGAGAATATATATAGGAGTTGATAGCACCCCATAACCCACAACAAAATGGAGTTGCATAAAGAAAGAATAAAATCTTTGTGGGAGCTGAATGGACAATGTTACATGATTAGGTCCTACCGTTTCATTTGTGGGAGGAAGCATGCAACACAATGGTATATGTGCAGAATAGTAGTCCTCATTGGATTCTTGGGATGAGTACACCAAAGGAAGCTTTTTAAGGTAAGAAACTAGATGTGGAGCACTCCAGAAACTTTTGTTCATCAATTTACTGTCATGTTTCTAAGGATGCACTGAAAAATCTAGAACCAACAACTGAGTTGGGCATATTTGTGGGGTACACTGATACAATTGACAACTATCAGGTGTAATTTCCATCTCACAGGATGACAGTTGTTCGTAGAGGTGAAATTTGACAAAGATAAGGACAAGAGAATTTCCATTGAGAGGGAGCTTTAGTTGCATGCAAATGAGGATATTTTAGCTCCAAAAGAAGAACCTCAAGGTGTGGAGCAACCACAAGTAGAAGAGAAGAGATTTGAAGCACCCACTCATGTAGAGACATCCAAATATGGAAGGAAGCACACCAGAGAGGTTGACAGGTTGATGCATATTGCTAGAGAGAATGTGGGAGCCCCCACATCACAACGTAGGAAGAGGAGGTCACCAGATTGGTACATTGGCTACATGGCTCTTATGAGTGATATTGTAGAGACTGAGCCACCATCATTTGAGGAAGAAGTGAAACAAGCTATATGGGTTGATGCCATGGTATAATAGTATGAATCCATTATCAAGAAAAATGCTTGGGAAGTTGTCCCAAGACCCGAGGACAAGTCAGTTGTAGGATCCAAGTGGATCTACAAGGTGAAGCAAACAACAGATGGGAGTGTCAAGAAACACAAGGCCAGATTTGTGGCCATGGAGTTCTCTCAGGTGGAGGGAATTGATTACAAAGAGACTTTTTCTCCTGCAACAAGGTACTCTTCAATGAGATCTATTATAGCACTTTCAACACAGATGGGATGGAAGATACATCAAATGGATGTGAAGACATCTTTCCTAAACAAAGTGATTGAGGAAGAGCTGTATGTAGAATAACCAGAAGGATTTGAGACCTTTGACAAAGAGGCACATGTGTGCAGACTTAAGTGAGCTTTGTATGGATTGAAACAATAACCTCGTGCTTGGTACATCAGTATAGATGACTATTTCAGCGGGTTGGGCTTCACCAAAAGTAAAGCAGATGCAAACCTTTACCATATTGTGGTTGACAAACAATTATTGATTATAGTATTATATGTTGATGATTTAATTATAACAGGTGATGAGAAGCTATTAAAATATTGAAAATAGGATTTGGAAAGAGAAATTGAGATGAAAGACATGAGGCTCTTGCATTATTTCTTGGTTTTGGAAATTTGGCAAAGAGATGGGGAACTATTTTTCTCTCAGGGAAAGTATGCCAACGAGATACTAAATAATTTTCACATGGAGATCAACAAACCCATAGAGACTCCTTTAATAGGGAATTCAAGGAAGGAAGATGTTACTTCAGGAAAATTGGTAGAAGCAACCATTTATAGGCAGCTTGTGGGTTCACTTATGTACTTGGAGACCACACGACCATACATTTGTTATGCAGTTAACCATCTTAGTCAATCAATGGTTAATCCAACCAAGATCTATTGGAAGGAAAACAAACATGTGTTGAGATACCTTGGAGGAACCACTCAGTTTGGTCTTTGGTACATACAAATAAAGGGAGTGAAGCTTCAAGGCTTCACAATTGCAGATTGGGCAGGGATTCCATCCGACATTAAAAACATAATAGGCAGAATATTCATAATTGGGTCAGCAGTTGTTTCCTGGTACAACAGGAAGCAATGGTCAGTTGAACTGAGTTCAACAGAAGCAGAGATCGTTTGAACTCAGTTCAATAGAAGCATAATACATGGCTGTTAGTCGAGCAACATGTGAGGCTATTTGGATGAGGAAGATCCTTGTTGGGTTATTTGGTCAACACATGGATCCTACAATGATTTACTGTGACAACCAAAGTTGCATCAAACTCTTGGTTAATCCATTTTTTCATGATAGGTCCAAGCATATCGACATCTGGTACCACCATCTCAAAGATTGTTTGCAAAGGCGGATCATGATGCTAGAGTACATTCCTACAGAGGAAGATGATGCAAAGATCTTGACGAAGGAAATGCCTAGAGGAAAATTCGAGTTCCATAGAGGTAGGATCAGGGTATCTGATAATCCATTTCTTGCTGAGAGGGAGTGTTTAAAATGGAACCAAGAAATATCCTAATTTAATTTTCCCTTGAATTAAATTAGAAGAAAATTGTAATTCCACATCTCATGACAACTTGTATGAGTTAACTAAGTAAGTTTGAATTAGTTCTTTCAGTTAATTTGACTTGAGGGTATAACTTGAGTTATGTAGAGTGGCTCCTACACAATAGGATCCCTGATTGAGTTTATTTTGTGTTGTAATTAATTAATTCAATTTATCTGAGTTACAGTTAATTTAAATAGTTCCAACTGTTGGAGGAACTCATGAAAGGTCAAAGTGTGGAACTTGAAATTTAGCCACATCCAGTGATCAATCAGTTAACTAATGATTAATCCATAAATAACTCATGCATTTCAGAAATGAGAGTTACCCAATTGAGATTGGATTTCAAGGGAAGTGTACTATCAGTTGTATAATCATCCACATTGTACAGGTGGTGCATGTAGTTAGAGGAATGTCCTAGACAGATTGCGAAATATTAGATGGGGATTTCCCTAATTAATAGGGGATAATTACCCAAGGAAACATTGCAAGGAAATAAGGAATCGTGCAAGAATAAAATTGGTTAAATATTGGCCTATGCTTGTCTAAAAAGGAGTGAGACAAATAGAGATAGTACAAAGGTTCTTAGACTTGATAAAAGTATTGTAATATTATCATATTTTTCTTACTAATGCAATATACAGATAGGAGGGGTTTTAGTTGCGTCTTTCCCCAACAAATCATTATGTAATGTGTTTATTGAATTCTTCCTCCTGCATGCCTCATGATTTCATGATCGTTTAAATTGATTTCTATAATCAGTAGAATAGATTCAAGTCTATTGTTTTAGCAAATTACAATTAGCAGTTTGAATCTATAAGCCTATTTCTACATTTGGTGCCTATAAGATCTTTAATATAAAGAAGTTTTATGGTTTTCTCCTCGTTGAAGCCTCGAAATTCGTTGCAGCAACATGGGGGATGACCACCCAGTCCAGACCTTAAAGTAGTTCCTTTTCTGTTTGGGATGGTGGTTCCGACTGGTTTAACTAGGTCCAATTACCTTCTCTCAATCTCCAATGGCTTAAATATATCTTTTGTGTGCCAATGGGAAAGAGACATTAGATCATTTCTCTCGCTGATCAGGCAAGAGAGTGATCCTTAAGCTAATTTGGGGCTTAACCAAACCACAACTAAACTTTTGCCTCTTTTGGAAGAGGACTTCTAGAAATGTAGAATTAAATACAAATGTAAAATTATTCTAAATTGCAAGTAAAAGGAAATTTATCCTAATCCTATCTCAATTAGGCAGATACAAATCTAACCCAACTGAGAGCAAGATATTTTAAATGATTGAGATTTAAATATGTCTGGCTTATAATGAATATCAAGCTAAAAAAGTAGTTCAATTAACTGACATTTATGAATACCAAACATATCCTACTTAGAGACCTCTTTAACTGAGATAATCAACCAAAAACATTTAGGAAATAGTTCACACAAATGATATTGATTGTTAAATAAGTAATTTGAATAATTAAACAATAATATTCGGAAAAAGTTCATAACATAACATTGTTTATTTAATCAATATTAAAAGACATATTTATTAGTAAATAGTTACTCAAGAATCCAAATTCAACCCATAAGAGCAGATATAGATGACAACATATAATTGAGGCAAATTACTCATACCGAAAAAAGTGTACAAATAGGAATAACATGACATATTCATGTTGTCATAAAATGAAACTAGTATTTAAAACAATAGTAGTATAAATATCAATTTATTGAAACAATTTCTCAGACTCTGGTCTCCAACAATCCTTTACAAAGTTTGAATTTCTGCTTTTAAAACAAGAGCTGTAGAAGTACAAACTATGTTCTCCATATATAGTTTAGAATGCAAATGAAAAAATCCTCAATAACCCCAGATCTGAGTTTTCTCTCTTCTATCATACACCTCTAAATACTCTAGACAATAGTGCCATCAAGAATCCCAGAATTGCAGAGAAGAGGAGCCCTTATTACATTCTACAATCTGTTATTTATAATATTTACAAAATGATTTCTTCATAAGAAAGTTTGTTGAAGAGTAAATCTGCTCCATCAATTTCCATTGGCTCAAAATCACATTTTTCAATTGTTGGAGCCTTTTCATTGATCAATATCTTCTTTTTCTCATCTCTTCAACTGTTTTCCCGCAAAAAAAAATCAAAACAAAATTAAAATGCAAAAATAAAATTAAAATGTCAAATATAGAATTAAAACAAATCTAATCAAATTTAATTAACTAAATAATTAAAAAAGAAATCTAAGCTTTCAATTGATGCATGTGATGATCTAATTGGACAAGAAGAACATGGACAAATGGATCTGCACTCAGAAGAAGTTGTGGACAAATGAAAATGCAGAAAATAAAACTCAGAAAATTAGTTTTGTTTAAAAATTCGGAGCTTGATATTCTGTTGAATTTTAGACCTAATAAATGATCAATTCTGGAAATGAAATCATTTTAGAAATAATCTTCATGATTTTATCTATCCAATGAGCCATCCTGAGCCTTATTTGGCCAAATAAAACTCATTCTATGAGCTTCCAAAGTTGGTATATAAAAATGTTCAAAATTCTGGAATTTCTGTTGCTTAGGCTAAAAATCAACAATTTTAAATTAAATTCTAATTCTAAATTAGATAATGATTTTTAATTAATTAGTAATAATTTAACAAAACTTTAATTAATTAATACAAAATTAATTAAGAACAAAATTAAATTAATTTAAAAAGAGTTTAATTAATTAATCAAAATGTTATTAACTTTAATTTTATTACACAAAAATATTTAAAGCAAAATGGTTTTATGGTTCCATAAATATATGCCTTTAATGATAAATGAGTTCACTTAAATGGATAGAGTAAAATGTTTCCCATGTATGTCAACAACTGTAAGGTAAGAAAAATTCATTTCACATAAATCATCGCAAAGTCACCAAAATCAAATCAAAACTGAAAGAAAAAGGAAAATAATTTCTAAACTGAAGTAAGAAAAGAAATCAACAAATGAAAAAATAAAAAACTCCAACAAGACCGCCTATATAAATTTATCAACAAAGGATTATAAAAGAAAATAATCATATATACGTTCATTCCTATGTTAATTTTTTAATTTTTAATTTTTTAATCTTGCAGGGTTATAAGAAATGAGGCTCTCAAAATGGAGTGGGAAACAATTATGAAGTAAAATTCAACCCAAATGAAAAGGTCTCTGTCTGCTGCAAATTTTCGTTCTTCAAGATAAAACCTGCATAAAAGCATCTTAACTATTTTCTAATAAAATCAATGCTTGAAGAAACAAACTAGAGGTCTAGAAACTCCCTAATTTAGCTGATTCGATGAGGATAATTACTGCTTCTTTTTAAGGATCTCAGAAAAAACTAAACAAAAGAGAATGAACACCAAGATTGATCTGGTAGAGGTGTGAAAGGTTTATGAAGACCTGCAAAAATATATTTCAAAATTAGCAAAACTGAAACTGAAACAAGTGAAGAAATAAAAATAAATGAAAGTGGGCACATGAAACTTACCATTGGAGAATTGTAATTCATCTTACCTTAAAGGCATTATTTTCTCGAATACAAGTTAAATTATTTCTTTAATTAAAATTAGAAACATGAAGAAGTTGAATTGATTAAAATCTTATTGACCCAAAAATCATTGTTTATTGAATCTAAATTAAAGCAAGTAGTAAACTAGAAGAAAACAATGTTTCATGTTCAATGAATCAGAAATAAATCTAATCCATCAGAAATGAGGATGAATATATGCTTCTTTATGAATTGCGGTGATGAATGTTCTCTTTGCTTCTTCCATTCTGAATTTGTATCAGCGTTAAAATATTGAAGTTGATTCAAAATCCCAAATAATGTGAAAATATATGAAGAAGACTTGAATCTTTATATGATAAATATGGAGCGAAATTCAGAATAAAAGAAAATAAAAAATGTGAATTAATCATCGGTACATTACCTTGACGAATTTTTTGCATTGCGAGATTCTATGCCATGCATAACTTAAAAGCTGCAACTTCCACCTTTTCCAATATGCGATTGAATTTTTATAATAATTAAATGACTATGGTTAAGAGTCTCGAGAATAGTCTTATCAGAAATGTGAATGAAATGTAACGACGATAGTATTCTACCGATAGCGGAAATGCGATAAATGATGTGGAACATTGGTGGGACCAGTTTTGGACTTTATAAGAGATCAACAATCGACTGATTTGAGCATGGGATGTAACGATATTGATACAACGATGTGCGATGAAGCACAAAACCGATAGTTTTATAATGTAATTTTAATTTCATATCAGATCCGGGACATTGAAACTTTTAAACAAATGCCCCTACCAAACTAGCGATTTATCAAATGGACGCGACATCTTTCAGAACTGAGTTTAAATGTCGTATTGGATCTGAGGTTGTGTGGACATTGAAAATTTTAGCGAAGTCATTTATTGGAGAATGAGCGAGAAGAAATATCGGAGGAGCATCGAAGGTTTATTATCAGGAAATGGTAAGAGCGGCCTTCGATTAAATATTGCGATACGGATGATGCAATATCAAAAGGAAAGGTTCATTGGATATCGGAAAGAATGCACATAACAGGGGATCATAAATATTTGGAGTATGATCATTTTAGAACCTCCAATTTTCGAATTGTGATATATATGTGAAGCCGACGATTTCTTAAAAGTATTAAATTCAAAAAGAGAGCGATTAATTTAAATTTGATTTTTAAATAAATAACCCTTTAATAATTTAATTAACTGCCGGGATATTTAATCAAAAACTAATTTTATCAAAAATTTCTTACGAAGAGAGTTATGAAATATAATGATCTGATATGATTCTTCCGAGAATTTATTAGAACTTTATCATGATTTTAATGAATAGAAGTAAAATGAGATAATACTCAAGTTTAGATGAAATAATAAATACTTTCCTGAACATGTTGCAGATTTGAAAGATCTGGCTGCTTGCTAATATTGAGTCTTCATAATCAAGTTAATGAAGACCTGTAAACAAAAAAAGAAAAGAAATAAGAAACAATATTTGAAAAGTAAAATAAATAATAGATGGTGTTGAACATATAAACACATATCTGGAAGAAATTGACTGTAACTTTTACCTCATAAATCTTCAATTTCTTCCAATTTTTTTTTCAAAATTTGCATATGTTCAACATCACCTACTTATTTGATCTAAAAATGCCAAGTAATGAGTTTTTTGAATTGCATCCTTTCCAAAGTTACATTGGAAGATAAGAGTGGTAAAAATGAGTTCTTCAGAATTACTTGTAGAAAATTCTTAGAATTTGTTCATGTATGATAAATGTGATGAATTTTGAAAAAAAAGACAATTGAAGGCTTGACAAATATATATGATCTGATAACTCAATAACTTCTAAAATTCTCTAAGCTTCTTTTTTATAATTGAAATGGGATGCCCAAAATAAATTGGATTCATTACTTGCTTTATTGAAAATCTGAAATAATGAAATAAATGCAAAGAGAAAAGAAAATTAATCTATTCTTATTTCTAACTTAATGAAGGAAACATGACTAGGTATAGTCATATTTCCAATGTAACCATGTAAGCATTTTAATTCACATATTTATGTACATGTCAAACATTAGTAACAAAAATAAAAATATAACTAAATTAAGGAAACAAAATTTGAAAGAATTATGTACATTTATTGTTAGCAGCGTATTTATAATCACCTTCTCTTAAAATTCCCTTTCTAGTTGAATTTCGATTATATCATGGAAATCTGGATGGATTTCCATTATTGAGTGGGAGAGGTTTAAAAGAGAAGATGAAAGGCCAGGTTGTAGAAATGATCTTTTAGAAACAATGGCCTGTATGATTTTTTTAGTGTTATTTTAAAGTGTTAATTTATTAACAATCTTCTATCAAGGAAAACTTTCCAAACGTCTTTCAAATGGATCAATGAAAAACAAATGGAAGTCTGATAGATTCAACAAAAGATTATTAATTGAATTAGATTGCTGGTCATATTGTGAAAATACACTCTCTTGTTGGCACTGCTTTTGAGAAGAAAGAAGTAATTGATAAGGAATGAACATCAATTGAAATTGAAAATTTCATAGCTCTTGATGTTTATGATTATAGTTTGAATCTTCATTTTTCCATTTAAATAATGCATCAATTGAGTGTTCAATATTGAGCTGCTCAATATTCCAGCATAAAGTATCTAAAAATATAACACTAAAAACATAAAATAAATCTAAAGTTAAAAATAAATGATGGAATAATAATAAAATTGAATCATAGTTTACACTAGTGTTACAATTATTGTTACAACACAATTGGGATTGTCTTAAAAAAATTTCCTCTTCCTAATAAATGGGTAGAATAATGCAATTAGAATGATTGTTGATACCCACTTGTGGATTATAGAGAGGGCTATGATTCTGAATAGGAATGCGAGCTTGATCGTCATATAAATCATAGATTGAAATGGTTACTTGAATGCTGAAATCATAAGTATGATTAATTGTTTGAAAATGATAACTCTTTGAAATAATTTCTAAATCAGATTGTTCTTCATTTTCACATGTGATTAGACTTGGATCATAAGAATTCAATTGTGAAGAAGATATATCAATATCCTCAATGCCAAAGTAACTATCATAAATGACCCCATGACATTTATTAGAATTCCCTTCGATCTCACCTAATGTATCATTACAAGAAGGAATATTGAGCTCATGTTCATGAATGATTGAAGAATGATCAATAATTGATTCTCTATCTTGATAAAAACTAATTGGCAATTCATTTAGAGCAACCTCTTTGTTTTCTTAAATATCTTTAAAGTGAAGAGAGGGTAAATTGCTATTAGAGAAATTATCAGGATAAAGAGAAAAATATGAATCTGAAACAATGCATTTGAAAATGTCTCTATTTGAGAACTCTGGTGCATTTTCTTCATTGAAAATTTCATATTTGAGATAATTTACTTGGCTAATTGTGCTTTCTTGAAGAATGTTGCTTTGATGTCCTAAATTTGGCATTTGCTCATCGTAAAAGAATTCAGAAATTTGTACAACAGATTGCGTATTATTGGAAACTTTAATCATTGCTTGTACTTTCTGGATTATGCTCCGATTTTCTGATTCTAACTCATACTTATTTTCATATTTTAAAGCAGTATCTTCTTCAAAAATGTTGCTAGTATCTTCTTGCATTTGAATAGTGAAATTTTCCAAGCTTTGTGATTGAGATTCATTGACATGTGAAGGTGCACGTTGATCTTTATCAATACTATAGGAAGTGTGCACTAATTGAAGGAATTGATCATACAAAATAGAGACATTCATCATCATTTGTTTGTACCTCCATATTGGAATTCTCAATTATGTCAATGAAATTAGAAGGAGATTAATCAAATCTTGAAATAGTTTCACATGGATTATGAAAGGAAGGAAGAGAGAAAATATGTTCAAACCAATCTAATAATTCTTCTTTCGAAGGTTTATATTCAATTTTAAAATTTAAACAATTTAAATGAAATCTAATGGTAAAATCAATTAAAGATTCAGTTTCAAAACTTCGTAGATATTCAATTTCGTTACATACTTGTTTGTAGTCATAGCCGTCAAATTTACAAAGAAAAATTGTAATAAATTGTTCTTAACTATGAATTGAGGCAACTGGAAGTGATTGACACCAACTTATGGCTTTTTCCAAGAATGTAAGAGTAAAAATACCACATAAAATACCTTCATCAATATCATGAAAAATGTAATTTGAAAATTTTTGAACGAATTGTAAAACATGATTAAATGCAAAAGTATTCCTATTACCGTTAAACTTTACGTGAGACAAGAGTCTTACTATTTCTGATGAAGTATTGGAAAAATCACGTCCATAAATACAACTCCAAATTGGAATTTTTAGAGGAGCCATTGTGATAAAAATGAAATGTTAGAATATAAATACTCCAAAGAAAAGCAAGTCTCAAGCCCTCCTTCTAGCACCAAAATGTTGAAGCCTCAAAATTCGCTGCAGCAACATGGGGGATAACTACCCAGCCTGGACCTTAAAGCAGTTTCTTTTCCGTTTGGGATGGTGGTTCCGACTGGTTTAACTAGGTCCAATTACCTTCTCTCAATCTCCAATAACTTAAAATATAACTTTTGTGTGCCAATGGGAAAGAGACATCAGATCATTTCTCTTGTTGATTAGGCAAGAGAGTGATCCTTAAGCTAATTTGGGGCTCAACCAAACCACAACTAAATCTTTCCCTCTTTAGGAAGAGGACTTCTATAAATGTAGAATTGAATCTAAATGCAGAATTATCTAATGCAAGAAAAATGAAATTTATCCTAATCCTATCACAATTAGGCAGATATAGATCTAACCCAACCGAGAGCAAGATATTTTAAATAATTGAGATTTAAATATGTCTGGCTTATAATGAATATCAAGCTAATGAAGTAGTTCAATTAACTGACATTTATGAATACTAAACATATCCTATTTAGAGACATCTTTAACTCAGATAATCAACTAACAACATTTAGGAAATAGTTCACACAAGTTATATTGATTGTTAAATCAGTAATTTGAATAATTAAACAATAGTATGCGGAAAAAGTTCATAACATAACACTGTTTATTTAGTCAATATTAAAAGACAGATTGATGAGTAAATAGTTACTCATGAATCAGAATTCAACCCATAAGAGCAGAGATAGATGAAAACATATAATTGAGGAAAATTACTCATACCGACCATATAAGTGAATCGAGAGTTATAATGTGGACAAAGACCTTATGTTAAATGAACTTAACCGCTCGCATAAAAACCGAATCGCACATCACAAATTCTTAAATGACGTGTTTTAAAATTTAAAATAAATTTGTGATATGCGATATGCGATATCACAATATCGCAATTGCAAAGTTTTATCATAAAAATTTTAAGATCACATTTTTTTTTGGAAGGATGTGAAGGGATGTGAAGTGGGGCCCATGTGGGATTAACCATCCTACAAATTGGACTTCAGCCATTTTGCAATTTTGGGGTTTTGGGTTTGAAAATTTGTTAAAAAATAATAAATTAGAGTAAATTACCAAGATCTTGAATCATATTTTCGTCTATTGTACAATTTAGCTGGGTCATTTTGTAGGACTGTTAGTAAAAAATGAAAAATTATTAAAAATTAACTAAAAATTAATATTTACAATGAAGACTATTTTAATTGCGAAAATTGAAATATCATACACTATACATTTTTTAACCCAAGTGAAAAAATGATCAAACTTCAAAGGAGTGCCATTTACAAACCGGTTGACCAAATGGAGTGAAATAAGTATCGTTGAAAAACTTGTGAAAAATCGAGTTCAACAAAGAAATCAAAACAAACTTCCAAGGAAGATGAAAAAATGACAAAATTTGTAGGCTAGTTAATTTAATGAAAATCCTAAAAGGTGTTTAGCTAAAATTTTTGTAGAAAGGGTCCCTATTATTTGAAGTATATAAGTAAAAAATGGGGGGGTTTTGTTTTACCACAAAACTCCCATAATGGTTTCCACGTATATCTTGTGTTACTTTTTCAGTTTATTTGTTTGATTTTTTATGATATTTGAATGTTTAAATAAGTAAATATTGTTATTATACTAATTAAAACCCCCTCTCATTATAATTGTGAATCTAACACCATGGGACTAGCTACAAGGAGGTAAATGGGTGGAAGGTTGATAAAATGTGGGTGTTTGTGTTGTCCTTATATCTAGATAACTGGACATCTAGAATAATTCATTAAGACATTGATGGGAAAATATTAGAGTCACCCTTCTCATATGTTATTGGGAAATTTCTCATCACTTGATAGAATCCTCATGCATGAAAAAAATTCAGCATCAAATATAACCACCTTTCCATATGTTTTCCAAGAAAATTTTCATCACCTAACAGTTGGATGCATCTGAATGCATCTGTAAGACTTAGAATTTGGTATAATTACCTTTCCATATATTTTATAAGATCCTTAATGTTTACTCATTGGAGTTTTTCTATGCACTTACACAATATGGAACTACAATTATATAAATCTAAAACTTCTTGAAAATGTATCTTTCAAAATCCCTGGATTCGTATGCCATGAACTTGATAGTAAGATGATGAACGTGGCAAGTGAGGTGGTAGCCAACACGGTTTTTGGCATGTCACTAGTGATGTGGAATGCCTACGTGCTATATTGATGTGAAAATATCGACAAAGATCAAATGACATGGCATGTCAATGTCTCATGCCTACATGGTGTAGAAATTATGATGTAGATTTGAAACTGCTCATGAAATTTTAATTAGAATCACAAGACACAAACCTAATCTGCTACTCTGTGAAAATAAATTCAAAATTTAGAACATCAATCACAAACATGCAGTGTGAAATAAAACACATGCACACAAAATTATTTTTTCGGGGAAATCAATATGCTAAAAACCCCAATGCCTGCTTGCATTAATACGATGAATAGAGATGTATTACAATTGCTTTACTCAACTGAGCACAACCTGCAAGTGAATAACCTATCTCTTTGATCACTGTGAAGTTATGAACCAGAATCATTCAATTTATACCTCTTCTTGAACCCATATTTACTTGCGTAATTACCTGAGAAATTAGGCCCCTATTATTTAGGAAATTCCTCAAATTGATTGCACAATTCCCAAGGTTGATCATCTATCTGCATGCAACACATGTACACTCAAGACTAGTCTAAAAATAATGTTACGCTACCTTGGAATCTCCACCACAGCTGGGGAACTCAAATTATATGCATGAACTAGCTATTTTGGGTTGCTTGATCAGTTAACCAGATGATCACCCAGTTTTATTGAAGTCCCACTACACAATTGACCTTCCACTAGTTCCTCCAATAGTTAGAACTAGTTTAACTGAAAACAACTTGAAATAATTAACCATGATTGCTACATGTTAGCAATCACACATGCTTAAATGAAATATAACTCTACCAACTCAAATTTACTGAGATAACTGAGTGACAAGAGCCATGTAACTTTAGTTAACTACATCGAAGTTTTCTGCCGATGTGGAAATTCAACTTTTCCCAATTTAATCAAGGAAAAATAAAATTGAGAATTTCCTGCTGCATTTTTCAACACTCCCTCTCAACAATAAAGGGATTATCAATGACCCCTAACCTGCACCTGTGGAACTCATACTTTCCTCTTGACAAAGCCATTGTTAAAAAGTCAACATCTTGTTTCTCTGTCATAATGTGTTGGAGAAACATTATTCGCCTATGCACATAGTCTCGTAAATGGTGATATATATATATATATATACGTGGATTGATTGTAAAATAAAAGATTCTAAAAGAGCTTGATGCAACTATGATCATCCCCGTAGATCATAGTTTGATCCATGATATGAAAAAATAGTCCCACAATTATCTTTCTCATCTAGAACGCCTCACATGCTGCTTGAATTGCAACCATGTATTCTGCTTCTACCGAGATTAGCACGACAAATATTTGCTTCCCGCTGTACCAGGAAATAGCTGCAGACCCAACATTGAAAATTCCACCTGATGTACTCTTTCTGTCTAATGTACTCCCCACCCAATCTGCATCTTTGAAGCCACACAACTTCACTCTCTTTGTTCGTATGTACCATAATACAAACTAGGTAGTGCCTCTAAGGTACCGTAGAACATGCTTAACTTCCTTCCAAAATAATTTGGTTTGCCTAACCATAACTTGGCTCAGTCGGTTGACTACATAGCACATATATAGTCATGTGTTCACAAGATACATTAGTGAACCCACTAGCAACCGATAAATGGTATCATCCACTTCTTCATCTGAAGTAGCATCCTCCTTCCTCCAGTTGGTCGCTAGAGGTGTCTTAATGGGTTTGAAACTCTCCATGTAGAATCTCTATAATATCTCATTTTCATACTTGACTTGAGACACAAATAGTTCCCCATTGCCTTTCCATACTTCCAATCCAAGGAAGTAGTGCACAAGACAAATGTCCTTCATTTCAAATTATCTTGCATCCTTGAAATATCTGATCAGATGCTCATCACTAGTTAACATCAAATCATCAACATATAATATAATAATAAGCAATTTACCTTCTACTAAGATATGATAGAGGTTTGCATCCACTTCACTTTTGGTGAATCTCAAACTAGTGAGATAACTATTGATCTTGGCGTACCAAGCAGAGGGTGATTGTTTGAGACCGTATAATGCTCACTTGAGTCTGCACACATGAAATCCCAATCAAATGTCACAAAGCCTTCTAGTTTCTAGATTTACACCTTCTCCTCAAGAAACCCATTGAGAAATGTTGTTTTACATCTATCTAATGGATTTTCCACCCCATATGTGCAACTAATGAAATAATTGATCTAATGGATGAGTACCTTGCTACAAGAGAAAATGTCTCTTCATAGTCAATTATTTCAACTTGATAGTACCCCTTGGCCACAAATCTATCCTTATACTTCTCTATGCTTCTGAATTCTTCCCACATAACTTTGAAGATCCATCTCAAACCCACAACTGATTTGTCTTCTATTCTTGTGACCACTTCCCAAACACTTTTCTTTATAATGGATTCGTACACTTCCACATTTGCATCAACCCCTATAGGTTTCTCTACTGCTTCCTTGAAATAGGATGGCTTAGTCTCTACAAGCTCATTCATTAGATCCATGTAGCCAGTGTATCGATCATCTGACCTTCTCTGCCTGCACAAATTTGAAGGAGCTCCCACATTATCCCTCGCATATTGTACAAGTCTATAATATTTCCTAGTTCTTTTCCTACCTTCTCTGGATGTTTTTTCTTGAGTGGTTGTCTCCACTCTCTGCTTCTCAATTTGTGGCTACTACGCAAATTCCTGAGGCCCCTCCTTTGGATCTAAAATCTCCTCTTCTAGTGGGATATTAAGCTCCTTCTCAAGAGAGCACCACATCACTTTCTCCTCATCAAATTTTACATCCCTTCGCACAACTATCATCCTGAGGGATGGAAAGTACAAACGATAGTTGTGAGGAGTTTTTGTGTAACCCAAAAATACCCCCAATTTTGTTGTTATCTCAAGCTTCTTCCTTGATTATTTGGAGACATGACAATAGACAGAGGCTCAAAAAATATCGAAGTGCAACACACTCGACTTTCTTCCTGAGAAAGCCTCCTCGAGTGTAATCATGCCCAAAATCTGATGAGGACTCCGATTCTACAAATAGATGCTATGTTGCACGCCTTTTCCCACAAATGAAGTGGTAGGCCTTAGTCATGCAACATTTCCCTTGCAACTCCCATAATGCTATGGTTCTTTATCTCGTCCACCCCATTCTCCTGTGGGTTGTGGGGTGTTTTTAACTCTCATCGAATGCCTTCTTCGTACATAAATTTTTGAATTCATTCAACACATACTCAACACCATTATCGCTCCCAAGAGCCTTCACCATCTTGCCAGTTTATTTCTCAACCAGTGCCTTGAATTCTACGAACTTGCAGAATGTCTCTCCCTTCTTATGCATGAAGAATATCCAACACTTCTGTGAGAATTCGTCAACAAAAATGACAAAATATTTGTGTTTGGAAGTGGAGGCAATCGAGAAAGGTCCATAGACATCAGAGTGGGTCCTTTCCAAGACTGCATGTGTTTTTTTGTCTCGATCATGGAATGTGGATTTTGTGTACTTCTCCAAGGTACATCCTTTGCATACATCATGCTGCTCAAGTGATCCTTTAGGGAGGCCAGTGGTTATTTGTTGCATTATCTTCAAGGCTCCATGATGCAAATGGCCAAGTCTTATGTTCCAATGTTCACTGACATCACAAATCTACACTTTCTCCGCCTTAGTGCTTAATTCATCACAATCTTCCACATCTAGCTTATACAGGTTATTCAAAATAATCATGATATACTTCACCTATCCCACAAATATATGTCTCAGGAAGGATTTTACTTTGATGAATATCACATCATAACCACAGTCTTCCAAAAATAAAATAAAGATGAGATTTTTCTCTAGGCCCGAAATGAACGTGACATCCTTGAGCCTGAGAGGGGAGCCCGACTCCCTTTGGAAGGTGACTATACCAATTTCATTCGTGTTGTACCTTCCTTCATCCCCAAGCTTGATGTGAATATGAAGATATTTCTCCTCTAGGTCATTGAAAAATTATTTACACCCTTTCATGTGGAATGATGCACTTTAGTCCAAGTACCACATGCTCCCCATCATTTTGCTTGCCATGCATGTGATTATGGTGAAGTCAAGATGGAACTCTGAAGCCAAGGCTTCACCCATTGCTCCTCCTGAGGTATTAGTGCTTGAATTTTGGTGTGGACACTTCGTGGCATAGTGCCTGAATTCATGAAAATTGAAGCATCTAATTTTGGCCAAATCTTTCTTATTTCCCCCATGGATGGACTCTGTTTGGTTTGATATTTCCTCCCTTTTCCCTTCTTTCCCTTTCCAACCAATGAAAACTTTTCTTCATCCTCGCCCTTGGATGAAGTCCCATCTTTGGTATTCTACCATATTTCCTCCTGTACCAAATCATACCATAAGAGTTCCCAATTCGGTTGTTTCTCCCCCCCTCGTTCACCAAATCTTGGTATCTATGCGAGCTCTTTGGAATACCTAGAAGGGCTAGGAATACCAAGTCATCTTCTGCAACATTAACCCCAGACCCACCATGTTCATCGTGAAATTGTGTGAACCTGCTCAAATACTGCGGAATAGTGTCATTCTTCTATGCCTTGATATTTCGAAGTTTATCCTTGAGCGCCAACTTCCTGTGGTCACTACTATTCTCGAACATTTCTATTAGTGCTTTCCACATTTTTAACGAAGTTTCTTTTCTGTGGAGATTTAAGACAATGTGATCCCGTTCTCCCTCCAATATTATTCTCCTCGCATTGGCTACATCTTTCTTCCACTGAGTAAGGTTTTGGGTATCATATGCTTGTGGTTTTTCAACATATCTCTTGATGTATTATAGCAATCCATTTTCATCCAATATCGCCTCCATGCACTCCTTCCATGTGATGAAATTAGAGCTGCCTTCCAAGGCATACCCTAGCCTCAACCCATTGAAGGTCATATTCTTAGATTTTAAGAGATCATGTAGCACTAAATTGCAAATTTGATTCTCCTGAGAAACAACTTCAAGATTCCTGCTCTAATGTGAATCCCACTCTGATACCATGTAGAAATTATGATGTAGATTTGCAATTGCTCATGAAATTTTAATAAAAATCACAAGACACAAACCTACTCTACTTCTCTGCATAATTCAATTCAAAATTTAGAACATCAATCGCAAACATGCAATGAGAAATAACACACATGTACACAACATTATTTTTCCAGGGAAAGAAATCTGCTAAAAAACCTCAATGCCTGCTTTCATTAATCTGATGAATAGAGATGTATTACAATTACTTTTCTCAACTAAGCACAACTTGCAAGTGAATAACCTATCTCTCTTCTCACTAAGAAGATCTAACCCAATCTCAGTCAATTTCTACCTCTGCTTGAGCCTTATTTCCTTGCACAATTCCTTGAGAAATTAGCCCCCTATTATTTAAATTCTTCAATTTGATTGCACAATTACAAAGGTTGATCGTTCGACTACATGCAACACCTGTACACTCAAGACTAGTCTAAAATTCATGTTACACTTCCTTCGAATCTCCACCACAACTGGGAAATCGAATTCTCTGCATGCATTAGCTATTTTGGGTTGATTGATCAGTTAATTGGATGATCACACAACAACCTTCCACTAGTTCCTCCAACAGTTAGAACTAGCTTAACTGAAAACAACTTGAAATAAATGACCTTTATTTCTATAAATTAGAAATCACACATGCTTAAATGAACTCTAAATCCTCCAACTCGAATTTATTGAGCTAAATGAGTGACAAGAGCCATGCCACCTCAGTTAACTGCATCCAAGTTTTTTGTTGATGCGTAAATTCAAATTTTCCCAATTTAATCAAGAAAAAATCAAATTGAGAATTTATTGCTAGATTTCAACACATGGAATGTTAACATTGCAATATGGATAATTAGTTGATGTGGGATACGAGGAATATTTTTGTTGATGTCGAAACCAAGGTGCCATCCCTTGTGGATGATGATGTATAGACTGAAACTCTAAAATTTAAATATGGATGTAGATTCAAATATTTAGATGCACAAGGAAGATGATACAGAATGGATGATGTTGTTTAAAAGTGTAAATTGGCCGGTATTCATATTGAATATGTAATTATGTATTTATATAAAGAATATGTCAAAGATAATAAAATGTATTTTTGGTATACTTGCTTCATGGGTTTCATGAGCAAGATTTTATTATGTAGATATACTTCTTCTTGATGTCTATTAGGTTTATGTCTTCTAGGAATAAAGATAATTAGGTGTCATATTCATGAAGAATTTAGTTTAGGTGTTCGTGCTCCAAAGACCTTGAGAAGAATCTCTCAACAACCCTCATACAATGTTGAAGACAAGCTCCACAATACAGTAAAGAAAACCCCTCAACGCTGCTGATGAAACACTTCTTGAATTATTGAAGAAATCACAAGTCATGTCGGCCTAAATAACATTTGATGGTAGGCCTAAAAAGTGAAAACAATTCACTATATATAAGGCAAGACTGTGGATCATTTGGAAAGCAAGTATTTGTGGACAAGATTGAACGTAATACAGGAAGAATTGCGGATAAAAGTCAGGAATATTTGCGGAACATTACAGATCTGTCTGGGTTAAGAAGTACTAACGTATGTGAACCTACAACAGACATATATAAGGAGATAGTGCAGATATATACCAGTAGATAGTGCAGATAAAAGGAAATGTTACAGTGTGAATAAGTGAAGGTAACAATGCAAAATATAAGTGCGGATAGGAGACAATATAAAATGCGGATATGAGACAGTGATACATGAAGAAGATTGTGTATATGAAGGGTATAGGTTTGATTGCGGATAAGTGTAGTAAGGATTGCCAAGGGTTGTTTATCTGAAGAAGGAATTTGTGGTAATTGAGACAGTCTTCATAAGGAGAAGAGACAACAATAGTGAGGAACGTAAATATTTGATTTACCTTCCTACTGTTCAAGCAATTCAACTACAAGCATATGTAATCTGAAAATGAAGATCTCCAGTGTTGATGTAGAACCAAGCAATTTGGTGAAGAGAAGAGTCAAGGTTGAATAAGTTGAATCAAGGTCGTGGAAGCATATCTAGGTCAAGGGTCTAAGTCTGAGTCATGGTACTTGTCATTTGAAGACCTATAAGAAGAATTATTTGCGGGTTTTCCTCTCCAAGAGGGAGAGGTTTTTCCCTGGCTCTAGGAGCCTAACTTTTGTGTCTTGTGCATTTTGATAATTGACTTGATGAAATATTAACTAAACTAAAAGAAGAAGAAGACATAAGTTTCACAAGTAAGGTCATAAGTAATTATCAAGAAGAGAATTTGTATTAATCTCCAGCCCTCCAAATTCTCAACAGATGTGATATAACATACCTTGTACATAGCATGAAATTGATATAACATAGAGGACACAAGGTATAAATGACATGGAATATGGGAGTTTGGAGATCCAAATCTTAATGAGGAATTTTAAGAATTTCCTAATATAGATGATTATAGTTGACTAAGTGTGGGCCCACCTATGGATGCATCTAGAATTTTGAAAATTTGGAAGAGCAAAGATACATTACATCTGAAAAAACCAGATTTGGATGTGACTTGGAAACTGATGTGCCTATCCTATGGAGGTGGGTACACGTGGGAACATCATTTCCACATGTTATATGACATGGCATAATATGAGGGTGACACATGGGAACACAAATTCTGTTTAACATACCTAGTTCCCTTGATGACTTACATAGGTTATGGGGTGCCCAAAAATTTCATTTTATTTCTACTAGCTTGAAAATAAGCTTTGATACCCCATTTTCACATGCCCATACTAAATTTATCCTAACCATACTTCCAAAAAATTTATTTTCATATCTCACACATTTTGTCAAAAATTTTACGTGTAAACCTATCTTCAAATACTTTGTATACAGCCATTTAAGTAGTATTTTTCTTGTAGACATTTTTCCAAACATTTTGCGTGAAATCAAATAAGAAACATTGCTCTGATTCCAATTGTAACATACTAACTAAAATATAACACTCAATTATGCAACATTTGATTTATGTCTTTGAGGTGTTTTATCAAAAAGTTTTTACGCAAATTATAATAACAAACCTTTAACACATTTCTTCAAATTCTTTGCATGCAAATAGGCATATATCAACTATGAAAATACTATCATACAACAATGCTAACATACAACAATACTACCCCCATCTACAAAACAACATTTTCATTGGGTCATTTCATCAACTAGTTTTAGCAATGAATCATTAAAATGTTTAGGTATTTATTCAAACACTTTGCATGTAAACTAATGTTGAAAATTCCTTAGGGAATATATCCTAAATTATAGCAATCCAAGTTTTGAAAAATGTACCATATGATCAGCCATAGTTCCTCTCACTATGGGCCAAGTTTCAACCTTTAGAACCTCCTAGATGAAAATTTACAGAAGAAATGTCAACATGACCTGTTTGAAATATGATTTTAGGAGCATCAAGGAAGCTCAAGTTCCTCTTATCATATTTCTTAAAATATCGTGACCCAAATACAAAGTTAGATCAAAATATTAGTAAGAGTTACACTCACTATGGTCCAAGTTTAAGCCTTTGGAACGTCCAATATGAAAAATTATAATATAAATATCAACATGACCTGTTGGATGCATGATAGAAGCTAAAATTCCTCTATTCATATCTCCTAAAATATTGTGAGCCAATATTTGAAAGTTGGACCTGTTAGTTAACAAGATTTCCCTTCAAGGGGAGGTAGGAGCGGGATGGGTGCTTTATGGCCTCGATGGAAAATGGGGAGAAAATTTTCTTGGGGATTGGGAATAACATCAAATAACCAAGCATAGGTCTTAGCCCTTTGGAAATGATTGAATGTACCAATCTCGAGAGGAATCCAACAATTATGTGTAGTAGGAGACTCAATGATCACAATATAAAAGTGCCACAATCTCTCCAAAACCCTTGAAGAGAACCTGTCACCGATATACTATCGAATTTGGATGATAATAAAGAGATCTGATCCACTTGAATTTGACCATGTAAAAGGGAGAATAATAAAGTAGCAGATGGGCAAGCCAACATAGGAGTGAACCTTGGGCAAGGGGCCATTATAAATGACCAAGGTGAGAAAACTATATCATATATTCCATGAATATGCAGGGTGTATGGATGGTGCTTCACTCCACAAGGAAACAAGGAGAATCAAGGGATGACAGGCTATTAATGATCTCCCCAAAGCCCAAGACCACGCAGATCCTCAAGGAGTGAAATAATCATATGCATGGCATCAAGGATAAATGCTCCATTTGGAAGCTAGGTATAAAAATGTCACGTCGAAGGACATGTGGATACCACTTTGGTTAACATTAAATCTTCATCTTAGATCAAGCATGGAAAGTACCACTTTCAATTTGGAGAAGTTAATTCTTCAAGTAAGTGTGGAGATAATGGCAGTAGCAGGGAATACATCTTGAGAAAATTTGGTACAAAGACGAAATGTCAAAACTAAATTTGTAGATCACAAACCCAGAGGTGACTTGGATCACATAATGTTTTATAAA
Source organism: Pinus albicaulis (assembly GCA_034641835.2). Taxonomy (NCBI): domain Eukaryota; kingdom Viridiplantae; phylum Streptophyta; class Pinopsida; order Pinales; family Pinaceae; genus Pinus; species Pinus albicaulis. The sequence goes on along the minus strand of CM076575.1, from coordinate 1,823,556,580 downwards.
GGATGCTTGCAGCTCGCCAGAATGCTGCTGATACACGTTAGAAGTAAAGAAAAGAGTGAAATGGTCTCCTATGTTAGTAACACCGATGGAATCGTGATGGAGGAACAATTGGGGTATATTAAGGCTGAGTTATTAGGTTTAATCGACAAGGTCAACGATCAAATCATCACGAAGGCTCGCTCCCACTTTTTTTGGTCGCTCGTCTGTTGGAGGATATGTGTGGGGATGTTGAACGTCTCTAGAGGACAATGGATAACTTGACCACCAAACTGGAAAATTGATTATGAAAGTAGAAAACATTGAGGTTACAATGGAAAATGCAGCCCTAGGGGTACTCAAGGAGGTATTTGGAATCAAATAAGCTTCTACTCAGGATGAAAATGATGCTTGGCAGGTTCTTGAAACTCCTAGAGCGATGCCAACATTCCCAATGTAGATGGAAACTGATAAGGAGCCAACGAAAACCTCTGCTGCTAAAGAGGCAGGAAGCAGGTAGATTTTAAGTTTAATATCAAAAGTTTTTTGAATGTTATGTAAATATGTGGTAATTTTTGGAGTCTTTTGGAGGCTCTACAAGGCAACTGTTTTTTTAATAATATAATTAAAACTAGGAAAGCTAGATGCAAGTTTTTTTTGTGAACAAGTCTGGAAATTTAATGATGAATAACTGTCTTTGATTGTAAGGAGATGACCTATTTCTAGTTAGATCAATATAAATATACTCATTTATTTAAAAAAACAAGATTTCCCTTCATTATGGTCCAAGCTTTAGCTTTTGGAACCCCCTAGAAGAAACATTATAGTAGAAATTACAACTTAACCTATTTTAAGATGAATTTAGGAAGTCCAACTTCCGCTAGTCATATTTCCTAAAATTTCACAACCCAAGATCTGAAAATTGGAAAAAAGGATCAATGTGATTTCCCCTCACTATGTTACAATTTTAAACTTTTGGAAATTCACACAAGAAAATTTATAGTATAAATGCCAAAATTACTTGTTTAAAGAAGAATTTAGGAATCCTATATTCCTCAACACCTCAACTAGTGCTGCTACAAAATTTAACACATATAAAACGCTACAACCAAATAATATATCAACTACAACCATGATAAATTTGTTGAAGGGTAAATGCATATACATATAAATTTGTTGAAAAGAGAAATTAAATAATCATGCATAAGATATACTTATCTTGAGTAAATATTTTTCAATCTAGAACTGAAGAAGGGTGAGCCACTCTCCAACCAACCACAGGCTCAACTATGTTGCAATGTTTCTCATAGCTTAGCCACTTCAAGCTAGATCTTGATGCCCTGAGAGAAAAAATGAGCTCAACGATTTAGCACATAGTTTTCATACCGTATTTAACAATAAAAGTGAAGACCACTCTCCTTCACACAGAGGAAAAAAATAGTCTTTATCACATAGGTTGTCACTCACAACTCTTAACTAGTCACAAGGTTTGAATCTCTTTGGGGTTTTCCACCATTTCTCCCGCTAAATCAAATTTCTGAGTGAGAGAGCGCAAGAGAAAATTTAAGGAGTAAATAAGAACCTATTGTGTCCACAACCGCTCCCCACCCCCAATTGTTTTTTATAAAAAAATATGGGGACCCTCCACATAGATTTTGGTTAAAATCACTTTTTTTTATGCTTTATTTGCGTGATTTTCACTTTTCTCCGTTTTCCACTTTGATCTCTTCATTGTGTGCAGTTTCTTTCTAACTTTCAAACGACTCAAATTTCACTAAATTTGAACTTACGGTTTGATAATAACATTTGTTCAATGTTTAATTGATTTTCACTTCCTAAACTTAAAATATGTAAAAATTATACTTTACCTTAATTTTATAAATTTAACTAATTTACATATATAAATATTATTCTTCAATTAATTTTATAAGTTTAACTAATTTACATATGTAAATAATATTATTCAACTAATTTATATTAATTAAATTAATTGTAAATTATTTAGTTAGATATAAATACTATTTTTTATTCTTCAATTAATTATTATTTAATTACTCTACAGAACCACCACAACCGAGAATTTAATGAAACTTTGAAGTACTATTGCAAAGCATTTAACACTCTAGTCCCTCCTCCACCTTCCCTCTTTTACATCTTATTAACCCATGTACCTCCACCATCCCTCCTTTACATCTTATTAATCCATGGCATTTACATTGAAGCATTTAAATGGCCCTCTTAAGTTATGTTAACGTGTAAAAATTGTTTTTATATATTTTATTTATTTTATATTTAATTTGTTTTAATTTTAAACATTATTTAATCTAATTAAAATTTATTAAAATTTAAAATAGTTTTTAAATTTAATTTAAAATAAAACTTTAATAAATTGTTGAGATTTTTTTTTTTTTTTTGGTCAATATTTTGTATTTCTAGAAAGTTGTTAGTTTCAAAACCTAGACTTTAGAGGTGGATATTTTGAGTTTTATTTAGTTAAATAAGGAAAATGAAAGCTTGCTAGAAATTTAATTCCATGGAGAATAATATGGAAACATAATTCAAAAAAATATAAATATTTATTATGCCAAAAAATTAGCATAGGTGAAGGCTACGAAATTGTGACAAAAAGTTAATTTGGGAATTTGTTTTGAAGAATTTTAGTTAGTCAAAAAATGACTTCTTGTTACAAATTCATTTTGTATATCAATTTTAGCAAGATAATATCTCCATAGTGAAGCAATGAGAGATTAGAATATGATTTTATTAATTTATCAAATGGATTTTAAATTCGATGATTTGTTTTCACAATTTTAGAAATCTAAATTTGTCTCCATTCTTATTGGTTTTGTTTTTTTATTTTGATGGGTTTTTAGTAGGAAGTTTATTGAAGAGAGTAAACCCAATAGGTTCAAGCAATGAGGACAAAAAAGAAGAAAATAGAGGATTTGAAACTCCAAAATTGATGGATATAAATTGCTTTCAACAACTTTCCTTTTTGGAATTTCTTTGTAAATTATGAATGAGAATTGAGGGGTTAACTGGGGTACTAGATCTAAAACTTTAGAGGAATTTCTTTGAAAAAAGAGAAATTTTTGAACTAATGTAGGGAGCATCTAAGTTTTAACTCTGTACAAAAATTACCTGCAAACGAATTCTTAAAAACATGAAATAAATAAAGGTGAGAACATAAAACACATATACATAGAGATTTTCCCTTGGATCCAAAAACCAGGACTATCAGATTGATTTTTCATTATATTACTTATAATGTTACAATATATATATATATATATATATATATATATATATATATATATATATATATATATATATGCTGAAGCATTCATAAACCTAAATCCATTAACCCAGATTATAACATAACCATAGTTTCCTTGACCGGATCTACAAAATAACATGGACAAAAAACCATCATGCCCAAAACCATATGCAAAACTATACAAAAAAACCATATGTAGGTTCGACCATCTATTGTAAAGTCCAAAAAATTTCCTGGGGTGCTGCCCCGGACCTCGTGCAGGTGGAATACCACGCTCGTAAATCCCTACTGTGGGGTTGCCTCCCTCTACATGACTCCACTGCTATGCCCGACGCAACGAACAGGGTGGGGTGTCCACCGCCCCCCCATGACTCCACTGCTATGCCCGACGCAACGAACAGGGTGGGGTGTCCCCGCCACCCCCCCCCATGCAACTAGTCATGGAAATAATATAACACACACCCAACAGAGCAAAAATTTGTAGAGAATTAGCTAGTTTTGGATCATATACAAAGAGATGTATTAAAGCTCAAAAAAATCATACTATCATGAAAATTTTTGAGAAATTATGTGCTCATAAAACTTTGATTAGATTTGCAATTTTTGTACACTCTTTGGCAAAGTTAAACATTGATTGTTAGCTTCAATTTAATTCAATTTTGAGGCAATTCTTGATCAAGATAAGTATATATTTCTTGAGTTTTGCACTATTCTAAATTCAGTTAATTGTATGCTTGTTTAAATCATTGGAAATATATCTTTTCATGATGGATAAGATTTAAATCAAAATTTATCAATGAATTCAAACAGATGGTCATGTTATCATTGTTAACTATTTAGCAGAATGCATTGTTAACTATTTAGCAGAATGATAGAAAGTGTGTCTTTGTTTTAAAGCATGATTGTTTTATGAGAACCGTTTGCTTATTGCAGTCATGTCATTGATTTCAAATTCATTTTATTTGAATTTGGATATGTGTGCAACAAAAATCCGATAACAATTTGTCAGATGGTTGAGTGTACATTTTTTTTTGAATAAGCAACAATTTCTGGAACTATTTCCTTGGCATGTTCGTTTCTTTTTTATTCCAAATTTAAGCTGGTCCAAATCCCCTTTAACTTGCTCTTGATTGAGAAGGGGACTAATCCTTATTTAAATCATGATATATTTATGATTTATTTTTTGTTTCTTAAATTCCAGAGTATATTTGCATTTAGATTTATTCACTGCATTCTTAGAAGTTTCCTTATGCAGGAGAAAACCTTAGTGTGTCTTTACTGAGCTCATGTTCCACCTTGAGGATTGATTTATTTCAAGTGAATGACAAGATGGTATGTCTTATTACCTCTTCTTGTTGATAGTTAATTAGAGACATCACAAGTCAGTAGGGAGAGGGAGGAGGTAACTGGACCCATTAGAATTAGTCAGAATCACTATACCAGACATAAATGGTTCTAATTTGGGGCCCTGACTGGGTGGTCTCCCTAAACGTTGATGAGGTCATCATTGGCCATCAACAAAACCCATAACCCATTAATGGTTTCTCCTTCTTATTTTATAATCACACCTTGACCCTCCATCTTTTCAATATTTTGCTAGAAGCTTTTTGGGAATACCAACCATCACATCAAGGGAAAAAATAATATTTATTCAAGCAAGGCTAGGATTTCTCCCACCTGTCCTTGTATCTTTTCCTCCCTAGTCAAGATTTTACCCTCCCCAAGGCATCATAATATTTTGAAACTCCACTTTCATTAGTTCTAGTATTTTTATTAATAAAAATAAACATTACATCATATAATAGAGTTTGAAATCATACTGTCAATGCTAACACCCCAAAGTTATATGTTATCATTTACATTACAAAATTTAGGGTACTTAAAGGGGTTTTACGCCAATAATTTCATCCTTGAAGTCAACTCTTACTCCTACATAAAGAATTCACATATATCATAAAGGTTCCTTGAAAAGAAAGCCAGCTAATAAAGACAAAAAATCCACACGAGAGAAGAAAAGGACTAAAATCCTAGATACTTCTAGATGGCATCATTGGAAAACCAAAACCATAGGAAAAAACCTTGAAGAAAAGCCATTGAGTTCGATCATACTCTCGCAGGGTGAATTCTAAATAAAATTATAATATACATTAAATTATGCATTTATTTGAAATGTAAAAATGAATAATTTTATAAAATACCGACACAAATTTAAAGTAACGTTATTTCTTCTAATGAAATGTGTAAATCCATTTGTTTTTTTTTAGAAAAAAAAAAAAAAAAAAAAAACTAAACTTAGCTTTATTAATGATGTAAAAGTTCAATTTACATATAACTATGCATCTTCAATTATCCAACCAACATAGTATATATGGCATCAAGTCCTGCAAGTTTGAAAACATATACATATACAAAATTCATGCAAATACCATGAACAATGTTCACTACGATACTAAGAGAGCAATACATCCAAGTTTTGATATATGGAAGAATCAAAATACTGCAAAATAAACGCAGTAACATTGAAGTAAAAAAGTAATAAGTGCACCCATTATGTAAGTGCAATACGACCATGCTCCTGTGCATTCCCTAGAAAGAGTTTTGTGAAAAACATGTATCCATCCACGTCCCATAGGCCTAGTTTTGATAACGAATCAACAACCATATTAGACTCTCGAAATATGTGTTGTATATGAAAGGTCTGAAATGCTTGTATGAGACCCATGGTGCGCTCCCTCCAATTTCGAAGCAGTGGCGGATAAAAATTTGTTTTTCCAAAATATCCCTCAATGATGGTTTTATAATCTCCATTAATTTTAATGTGGTTTACCTATTTGGGGTGAGTGAACCAGAGTAGAACCCAAAGGGACACCAATTCAGCGTTAGTGTTAGTGCTCGGTCCACCATGTCAGTGTAGCTTGTAAACCATATCCCTGTCAATACATAGAACCACTCCGCATCCACATCTGTCATCTTTTGCTGCACCATCAAAGTATCCAACATGCAATGAAATTAGAGGACGCATGTGTCTCATTGACAAGTATTTAATTTTGATAGGATGCAAGTGCATGACTTTAATCCATCCCAATATTTTAGTGGCAATTCTGTAGGAACTATGAACCTTGACCCTAAATATACACGGTTTAGGGTCTTCCAAATTTCCTAGAGTACAAATGGAGGGATAAAAACATGAAAGTCGCAACTCTCCAAACCCCACTTAAGGTAGAGCTCAATAGAGGTGAAGTATCTAACATGAAGTCTGAAGGAAGAAAGGATCAAAGTCCAAACCTGTAAAGCAAAACTATAGGTGAGAAATAAATGAGCAACAAATTCCAATGCCAAACCACATAAAGGGAAAACTCCATGCCCCAGAAAACCCCATTTGCACAAGTTGTCCCAGGCAAGCATTTTATTCTTCCAATCCAACCAGACAAAACAAGTAAATCAGTTTGTTATTACTATAATTTTTTCTTTTTAGATTGATTTAAGGAAACACTTGAATCTTCTATCGGTTGTATGCTAGTTTAAAATACAATTAAATGAAACTCAAAAAAAAAAAATAGTCTTATCTTTAGAGAAATTTCATGAAGCAACATAGCAATTATTTGCAATGTTTGAGAGGGTTTAATGAGATTTCAAGGTTTTTGTTCAATTTGTTTTTGGTTTTAGGAAAAATTTCTTAGTTTTACAATATTGTTTCCAAATTATCGGTAAAACAAAGATCAATATGACCGAATTTTGATATTATGTTTTAATTATGATTGTGAACTTGTATCATTTAATCATTTCTATACATGGGTTAGACCAACTACCCAATCTAAATTTATACAAATAAATTTTGATGTGGGGAAAAATAAATGAATTTCATAGATACTATTTTTTTAAGTAAAGATCCTATCCTATCTTGCATCCCCGAGTGAATATTTTGAAAGAGGATGATTTAAACTTTGAACTCCGAAGTTAGAAAACCCGTGCAAGTTCTTGCATTGAATGCTTCGATTTTTCAATTACCCTAGAAGGAGAAATGATAATATGCATAAAGACTCATCAACATTGACACTTCGTTTTCTCATCCTAAGAAATATGAAGAAGTACACACTTCTTAACTCTCAATTTGGATCTTTCAATTACTTTGGCAAAAAAATGTGTTACAAGCCAATTGGAAACCAACGCAAGAAGGAGGCCAACCTCCTTTGATGTAAAGCTCCTATGAATTGTCAAATGGTGGGGACTTGATTTGATGATAGAGGAAGAATGGAGGGCTATACTCCATGTACACATAATCCTCCTATATAGAAAAAGGTTGTTGTATCGACAAGCCAAATACAATAGCGAAATACATCCCTCTCGTCATTCCTGTGTCAAATATTGTCATAAATCAATTTAATAAATTAGTGGCATTAATTAATTAATATTAGAAATTAATAAGTATTGGGCAAAAACTATCCCTAATAAATATCTTCAACATAAATATATTAATTATTAAATAGTAATTAAAATTATAATAAACAAATAGATAAAATTAATAATTACACCACACGAACTATTTGTTGGTATTGACATATATTGATTATATATAACAAAGTTTGAAATGTTATCATAACTTATGGAATCTTAAGTGGCACACTAGCCTATTTTCATATTTAAAATTTTTATTAAAATATTAAATTTTAAAGATTTAAAGCATCTTAATCATGGATTGTGATATTCTACTTACAAGGTTTCAATATGTTGAAGATAAGATATCCAAGATGCATTATTAGTCCATGTCTTTTCGGGGCTGTGGAGATTATTGTAATCGGTTTTTATAATTTCATTAATTTGAACACAAACCAAAGATATTTAACCCATTGTTTTCTATAAAGCATTTTTCTCTCACTTTTTTTCAGCCTATGACATTCTTCCAATACCTATTTCAACCAATAGAGAAATTTGAACGTCTTATTTGGCCTCATCTCGAGGCAAAATGCAGAAAAACTTAGGTTAAATATCAATTGGTAGAGAAAATTTCGATTTCATTTAACTAATACTAACATTAATTCATAAACATTTTATGTTTAGGGACATTATATATCTTTTTTACGACGATGGTTTTCATGTCACTCATACAGATGGCTCACACTCTACAAGGTTGTACTACACTTGTCTTCAGGGTATGAGAACTCCACTTGTCATCATGGTATGAGCACTACACTCGATCTTGAAGTTTGTCCTCAAGGCCACCGTCGGTTGCCTACCTTCCAACCCCGCAAATTATCCTCAAGACTGCCGCTGGTCGCTTACCTTCCAACCCTGCCAAGGACTGCAAAAAGCTCAAAATGTTAACATGAAACATTTGTTAGGTTTATTGCCATCGTTCAATCCTCAAAGGTAAATGAGTTTTACCCAACCTTTTTCTTCATACATTGTAATTATTATTCAAAGCTTAATTCTATTTAGCTTTGTACAATTCAATAAAGCACCGATTGTGTGGCCTCAAATAAAGCAATGAGTAACCAACACAATTTGAATATCACTGCATAGGTTTTTACCATTGTTGATATCACCTTGCTACTAGTTGGTTTTATGCCACTAGCCCAATAGGCGAAATAGTAAACAAAATTGAGGAACCAGGGGGGAAATTGTAGTCCCTAAAAATCTCCTTAAACTGCTCGATCACCTTGGCTTCAACTTTACCATACATGCATGCAACTTCCCAATATGCCTCACACCCTTCGGTCAAATTTTCAGAGTACTAAGCTCCAGAGAGCAGTAAGATGAGTGTTACTCTTTTGAATTTCCCATATGGAGCTGCAAGTTTTGATTCTCACATTTACTTCATTTCAGACATGTAGGAGAAGAAACATGTGAATTTCAGGCATTTAAGAGAAGCAAAATTCTTTCAAACTTCTAAGAGAAGCAAAATTTCATAATTCTAAGAGAAGCAAAATTCTTTCAGAGTCCTAAGAGAAGAAAAATTATCTAAGGTAAAAACATTTGATGTTGAACTATTCCCTTTTGGGGTTTTGAGTGCATTTAGCTTCTATGAGTACAATTTTGATGTTAATTTTTAACATTTTTTCATAAATGTGATGCATCTCTTTATTTTATCCAGTAAATCACACTTAACTTCTTTGAGTATAATCATGATCATGTTGTTTAACAGTTATATGTTTATATAATCATTTATGAACTTCACTGCAATAAGGCTGAAACTGGATTGAAACTCTTAAGACCTGCAACTTTGTGGATTTTTAGGTAAATTCTTCTATAGGAAAATTCAGAATATTGAAATCGCTTATTCTCAACTTTTAAACCTTGGGTTTTTAAACATGATAATGTATCTTAAATGCATCTTCTATTGAATAATTCTATTGAGAAAAAACCCTTGTCAACCACTTATCAAACCTAGATTTAGATGGGTATATGTCGGTTATGTCTTCCACATAGTGATTTATGAACTCCAATGCAAGCAGTAGAAACCACCTTCCCATTGAAAAAATGCCTTGTAGAAATATCTAAATAGATTCAATTGATCTTGTATTGTACTAAAATAAAACACTGAATCAATCTACAAATTTCAGATACCAAATTCGATCGCACAATCACATAACAAGTAAGAGAAAGAAATTATCAATCGCACAAAAGAAGATGTATATGGGGAAATAAACTGCTCAAAGCCACACTATTTTTATATTTCATAAAGTCAAGCTCATGAAATGATACAATGCTATTTCTCTCCCCGAGAAACCTCTAAACTTTGCTGACTGTCTCACTCTGATCTCGCGCAGATATGGCATAAATCTAAGCAAGTTTGGTCCAATATTTAACCACTTGCGTGTCTTTGCTTGGCCAACCTTTCTTACACATTCCTAGGATAATTGAGCCCCTATTAATTAGGAAATTCCCAATTAATGATTTCGGAATACATCGAAGGCTTCTTGATGACCTCATGCATGACCTGTACAATTTTCTAATTATAAAATTGATACTTTACTTCCCTTTAACTCCAATCTCAACTAGACCTTCCTTAGAACTGACATGAAACAAATATTTATAGAGAATTATTAGTTATCTGATTGATCACTGCATGTGAATTAAATCAAATTTAATTCATTAGACCTCTCACTAGCTCATCCATCAGTTAGAACTAGTTAAATTGATTTTAACTCAAATAAACTGAGCTAACTAATTACAACTCAAAATGAACTTAACCGAGGCTCCTAATAAGTAGGAGACACCCTACATGCCTCTACTTTGACCTCAACACGAATTAAATGAGCCAACTAAGTCTTCATAACTCAGTTAACACATACACTTTGTCCTTGATGTGGAATTACAGTTTACTTCTAATTTAATTAAGGGAAAATTAAATCAGAAGCTTCATGGGTGCCATTTTCAATATTTCTGGTTGCACTCCCTCTCAACAAGAAAGGGATATCTTTTACCTTTGGAATGTTCTGCATACAACACTTCTCTAGTTTTGTTTTCTATTGCAACTTTTGAAACTGAAAAAATATCCAAACTGAATTAGTATGATGCATCTGCCATCAGAGTCTCTGATCGCTACTAGTTATTGCACTGTCCACTAAAAACTTTGTGATGTTGTTGGCTCTGCATCTATGCCATATTCACTCCTTCCAACTCTGATCTGCACTCTAGTATATGAAATCTATCACTCTGATATATGACTACATCAATCGCTACTGATACATCCTGCTACTGTGTACTGTGGGCCTCCCATAACAAGATAATGATCCACGAGACAAGACATTTGAATGGACCCTGCCCAAATTTCTTCTCTTGGGATTATGACTTCACATCGCCCCACCTCTCACCTGGAGGTAAGGCTACATGTGATCCCTCTTCCCATCTGGTTCAAAATCCCCCCCTACTAGAGGTCTCTGCTTGAGTGGATGCCTCCACTCGGTCTCCTCTATGCTTCTCCAATTGTGGTTGCTCCAAAAATTTCTGAGATTGCTTCTGAGGCTGCATGTTGAGAGGTAATTTATGCTCCCTCTCAACCACCAAGTCTCTAACCTTTGAATTTATCCTCAAACATTTGGATGCATCTTCGACCTATAGGCATATAGGTTCTTGACTCACACACCGATCTATTTCACCTGTCCTGTGGCGATGTGTCTAAGGAAAACCTTTCCTTTTCTAAATATCACATCATAGCCACAATCTTCCAATACTGATGCGAAACAATATTTTTCTTTAGTCCTGGAACAAACAAAACATCAATTAGTTTGAGAGGGGAGCCAAACTCCCTCTGAAAGGTAACTGTACCTATGTCGGTCGCACTATACCTCCCGTCATCTCCAAACTCTATGTTATGCTAGAGGTCTTTCTCCTCCAGTTCATTGAAGATATCTCTATTCCCCGTCATATGGAACGAGGCACCGCTTTTGATATACCACATGCATCCCATTATAGTTATGGCCATGCATGAAATGTGAGTAAAACCAAGCTTGAACTGTGAAGCTAGATCTTCACCTGCTACTGCAATTGTGAGCTCCTTCTTGCTTTCCTTCTATGGAAATTTCATGGCAAAGTTCCTGCACTCGTGACAGTGAAAACACTTGATCTTGGACAAGTATCTCTTGACCTCTTCGCATTGGGACTTCTTTCCCTTAGCTTTCTTTCCTTTTTTTACTAATGAAAAATATTATTCTTTGTCTTTGGAAGAGGTCATGTCTTTGGTGCTCTACCTTATCTCATCTTGTACCAAGTCAAACCACAATCTCTCCCACTCTGGTAACTTATCCCTCCCATTTACCGAATCTTGGTAGTTGTGCCAGCTCTTGGGAATAACTAGAAGTTCTAGGCTCACCAAATCATCCTCGAGAATGGTAACACCAACACTTCCAAGCTCATCTAGACATTGAGTGAACTTCGTCAAGTATTTTGGTATTGTCTCACCCTCCTCCATCTTGATCTTTTTGAGCTTGTCCTTCAGTGCCAGCTTCCTGTGGTCATTGCTATTTTGAAACAGATCTATTAAGGCCTTCTGCATAGCATATGGAGTTTCCTTTCAATGGAGGTTTGAGACAATATGATCTCGAACTCCTTATAACATAATCCTTCTCGCATTTTCTACATTCTTCTTCCATGCATCAAGATTTTGAGCATTTGTTGCTGCAGGCTTGGGAATATCACTGTCTATGAATTCCTTCAACCCGTTTTCCTCTAAAACTGCCTCCAACCTGCCCTTCCATGCTATGTAATTCGAACTACCGTCAAGGACATATTCGAGTCTCAATCCATAAAAAGACATCTTGATCGGCTACTAGTCCTGAAGAATAAATCTAAAAAATTGATTCACCTATTCAAAAAAAAATCTGTTTCTTCTCTTCTATAGTGATTCCCACTCTAATACCATGTAGAAATATCTAAATAGATTCAACTAACTTGTATTGTACTAAAAAAAAACACTGAATCAATCTACAAATTGAGGAAACCAAATTCAATTTCACATTCACATAATAAGTAACATAAAGAAATTATCAATCACACAACACAAGATGTATCTGGGGAAAGCAATTGCTCAAAACCTCTCTATTTGTATATTGCATAAAATCAAGATCATGAAACAATACAATGCTATTTCCATTCCTAATAAACCTCTGCACTCTATTGACTGCCTCACTCTAATATCACTCAGGTCTTGCACAGAACTAAGCAAGTTTGGTCCAATATTTAACCACTTTCTTGCCTTTGCCTGAACCACCTTTCTTACACACTCCTTGGATAATTGAGCCCCTATTGATTAGGAAATTCCCAATTAATGATTGCGCAATACATCCAAGGCTTCCTGATGACCTCATGCATGATAGTTTACTTCCATTTAACTCCAATATCAATTGGGAATTCCTTAGAATTGACATGCAACAACTATTTATAGTGAATTATCATTTATATGATTGATCACTGCAATGAATTAAATTAGATTTAATTCACTGGACCTCTCACTAGCTCATCCATCCGTTATAACTAGTTAAAATGATTCTAACTCAAACAAACTGATTAACTAATTACAACTCAAAATAAACACAACCAGGTATCCTAAGAATTAGGAGACACCCTACATGCCTATAATGTGACCCTCAAATTGAATTAACTAAGCTAACTAGGCCTTCCTGACTCAGTTAACACATACAATCTATCGTGTGATGTTGAATTACAATTAACTTCTAATTTAATTAAGGGAAAATAAAATCAGAAGCCTCATGGGTGCCATTTTCAATATTTCTTGTTGCCATTTTCAACAGGACTTTGTCAACCACACGTTAGACCTAGATTTAAAGGGTTATACTCTATTTATATTTTCCATATAATAATCTATGAACTTCTCTGAAGAAGCATAACCATTCTCCTAAATTTTTCCTGAAACAAGTAAAATTCCTCATGCCTGTTACTCTGGGGATTCATATGTAAATCCTATATAGGAATACTGAAATACCCATATCCTCATATTTGCAACCTCCATCTTCTGAACATGGAAATGCATGCATCCTCTTCGATTGATGAATTCCATTACCCTTTGTCAACCATATATTAGGCCAAGATTTAGATGGGTACACACTGATTTTATTTCCCATTTATTAGTTTATGAACTAGACTACAAGAAGAAAAATCCACCCTCCCACTATTTAGCTGAAACAATATTAAAACTCGTCAGGCCTGTTTCTTTGGGGATTCTGAAAAATGAAACTTGAATTAGTTATAGTAAATTTCTATGGATCTACCAATGCAACTTAGCTAACAAAAACTAAACCCCTTTGTTAAAGAACATGGGTACCTTTTCTCAATCATATATCAGACCAAGATTTATATCATTAGATGTTGGTTATAAGTTGAATTCCTTATATTAATTTATGACAACAACAAGCACTAGAGATCACCCGCCCAATTTTTGATAGAAAGAAGATCAAAGTTCTTAGGACTTGTCGTTTTTTGGATTCTCAACTAAAGTTCACTCAGGTATGGGTTGAAAATGAAACTTGGGGTAATTGCAGTAAACTCCAACTACATTTTGACCCAACTCAGTGGACATGAATAAATCTCTTTGTTAAGGGATATGTTTTTGGATTCTCTTGTAAAGTCTATACATTTTGTAGAGGACTGCCTTGTAAACCAAACTTGGACTAGTTAAAATCTCATGGTTGTATGATATTTAACCCAATGGACATATCACTTGATGAGTTGTGAATCTACAAATATTAACAACCATTATGGGCTCCTTCAGGATGACTATGTTTTTCAAATTACCATTAAAACAACAAAGCCCATTTTATACTTATTTCTTGAATGATTTAAAACACATATTATAGGATACATACATTATCCATTTGCATTTGTTTTTGGCCAGTAAGGCATAGTGTGAAAACCCATCTACCTTAGTCTTGGTTGAAGGACATGGATGCCTTTTCACATTGTTTTTGGCCATTAAGGCACAATGTGAAAACCTAGCTTCCTTAGTCTTGACCGAAGGCCATGGACGCCTTATCACATTTGATTTCTGCAGGCCAATGCCCACGGTTTTCTCTAGCTTCGAAATTGTGGACTCTGCAACCTTTGATCATGTGACAAAGTTGCTTCATATGATTGCAAACCTGCTTAGAAACTGTGAGAAAATGAGCTTGGAAGATGGTTTAGGTGATATTACATCGCGAAGGGCATGTAAGTTTCCATGTGGGGCTCATGGTCCAGGTGCAAGAACTTTTTACATGTATATATATATTTTAATTCTAATAATATATCCTGTAATATTTCTTATATAACTTTGAATTATTTGCTCTTTATTTTTATTATTTTATTTCTTATTTTATTTTTATTATTTTATTCCAATTATCCTCGAGATAACGTGTCCTTAATATTCTATTGTTGCTCAAATATTTGTCTCTCATTTGTGAATCTGGAAACCTAGTGACAATCTCATTTGTGTTTTTCAATTGACTCTTTGTTTATTAATTGTCATAATTATTTTCTAAGAACTAATGTGGTTTTTCTCTTAGTACGACATAGCAGGAGATAAGGAAGCATCCTTGCCAATAGTTTAAGTACCTATTTTGATGGTATCTTCTAAAGATCCAATGCCAGTTTCTGATAGTTTCTAAAAAAATATTTTTCATGGGAGTTTCATTTCTTCGTTTGGTATGAAATGGAAAGCTATTTTCACGAGTCAAATTGATTTAGTATAACTCTATTTGCATTGACAATTTGTAACTAAATGTATTCTTGATGCAACCATTTTTATGCCAGTTACATGTCCGCCTTGCATAGTTGGGAGTAACAATTTATGAAGCAAATAATTAAGCCTAAATGATATTGAAATTATACAATATGTTTGTTCCTACTATGTTTCAGTTAAATTTTAACGCTTTCAAGCCCCAATCATATTTGCGAGTTTGTCTTGCCAGTATACCCTGCACTTGTGAGTTAAATGCTAGTAATATTGACTTAATACTTTGTCTTAATGCTATCTCTAAAAGAGAAAAACATAAAATGTTTTATTTACCCAATTTCATGGCTGACAAACCAAGAAACCTTTCAACTATCATAGAATCAATGGCGTTTTGTAGTATGTAGCATCACCCATGTACTTTGAAATGGATTAATGGTCATTCTAAACTTCCATAGTAATGCACTTTCTGTTTATTTACACTGATATGCTTTAGAAATTTCCGAGTCCTAGTCAAATCTTACCTTATTCCTTGCTAATTTGAGTTTGGTATCTTGGTAAATTATAATACATTTATAGCCAAACATTTGTACCAAACCTTGAAAACATTGAAAGGATTCTATATTGAAATTTATTATTTTTAGAATTACAGAAAGTGTGGGTGTTTTTCTGTGTGTATGTGAGTGTAAAATTTCCATAGATCAATGCCCATACAAAACACTCTATTGTATTCACAAAGTCAATTTTGTATGAATATGTGGAAATTTCATACTGAGTTTCAACTTTGTCAATTTGTAGTGAAACAACTTTAGAACAAGGAATTATTTTATGCTCTTTAATATACTTTGGATGTCAAGATAACTTAGCTTGTTGTTTGGAGATATTTCTTACAAATTGATTGCTCCACACTCCATCAACTTTGCAGAATATAAAATTCAGATGAATATAATGGATAACAAACTCCCATCTTCTAGTGCTTAAATATTTGGACAATAAGGGTGTAACTTTGTAGACTTAGCTCCTAGTATTCATGAATGAATGCCTCAATACTTATTGGATATCTCAAGAATAATAATATCTGTAAACAAACACCTCAATGACATCAAAATCATTGAACACTAGGTGCTCACATTCCAACGTCATTAAAATTATTATTTATGAATTTTTCTCTAGTGGTTAGTACGATATGGTTTCCACGT
This sequence comes from Pinus albicaulis, assembly GCA_034641835.2. Classification (NCBI taxonomy): domain Eukaryota; kingdom Viridiplantae; phylum Streptophyta; class Pinopsida; order Pinales; family Pinaceae; genus Pinus; species Pinus albicaulis. The sequence continues at coordinate 1,823,539,965 of CM076575.1, read as the reverse complement.
GAGTTGTGTTTACACTCCTCTAAATAATCTTATGCATGATCCAACATCTTTAGAAAATTATAAAATATTCACTAAACAAAGGGTAACATTGTTCTCAAATATATCGACATATGCTCCTACAAGCTAGTCGATAGTTCTTCAATTGCATATTAATTCTTGCAATGCATGCTTGATTTTGATAAAATAACTACATCTGTAGTCAAACGAAGGGAAGTTGGAACTAGATCTTGACTTGGAAGAGATGTTACTAGGTAAACTCGATCAATTGATGCTGGTTCTTTCATTGATAGTAAGTTTGTGAGGTTTCTCATAAATCATCGTTGGTTTCACTGATGAACGTAGTGGGTGTTAGATAGTTCTTCGGTTGGTTCCACCAACTAACCAACAAACACAGGATCCATCCCACAATCGACCATAAAATATAGATCCGCTTGAATCTGAAACGTGAATTAGAAAACACGGGTTTGAATCCATTTTCCTTACAACCATTAGCGTTGAAGGAAGCTGCTGCACAACCAATTCTTTGGTAGATATGGCTTCTACAAAAAATCACTGTCAAGGTGCTTTGGCTACGACAGAAAAGAAATAGCTATAAATAAATCATGAAAGCAATAAATAATAAACAACCTTCCAACACAAGTGCCATTGAAGACAAAAAAGGATCCATCTTTACTCAAGTCAAATTTTCTCATTCACGCTCTTGTTTCTTAACCAAAGTTTATTGAAAAAGCTCTTAGATTTAAGAGGAATATTGCAGATATTATTCAACTTGAACCTCCTTGAACCTGTCTACTGTGTTTCAGGGAATCCATTGTTTGTCTCTGCTAACCGCATCTCTACATCTTCAAGGTTATTGCATCTCTGCATATTTAAGGTCATTGCATATCCTCCTTTAGCGGACTTGACATGATGGTTCACTACATCACATCCATTGTCAAATGTGCTTTAATTTGGAATCACTTGAGAATACTCCTCATGACTTGACAACAATTCTTTTAAGTTATTTGGTAACTCATTTACTAGACCAACAGACGTGGTAGTGCTTTTCTTCTCAACAAAAAGTTACAAACTAACAATTACATCCAAATTTAAGCTAAACTTGACAAGGCAGTTTGGTTGGTTTGGGGCAGCTGATCAACTACGTACCAACTCAAGGTAGGGACTTGATGCCCTGCAACCCTCCTTGTTCAATATGTTTTTAGAGTTTAATTTCAAAATAATGGAGATAATCCATATTTTTTTTTTTGGTAAATTAGGCTATTCTATATTAATTCGAGAAAATAAACATTACATATGCTACAGGCGGGGTTAGAAAATTTTCTTAAACAATCCCTGCCTTAGTTGCTCAGTTTCGGGTCTACCTCCATGGAGGAAACCAGCCCAGAATGTACTTGAGACAGGAAATTACAAAATGCGCAGTAGCGCCGATGTATCTAGATATTACATAATATGCAGAAACAAGGGTATAGCTTTAGATTCCCTGGTGGTAACATGCTTGAAAAAAAACAAGGAAGAACTAAGCAGCTTCGCAACTTCATAGTCCTCAGCCTTCATCTTCATCATCACTATTGGGTACTTCCTCCTCTATAGGGCAGGCATATGCCTGCGCAGCCGCTTCCTCAGAATCTGCCACTGGACGCAGGGATTTGGGGATATGTGCATAGAGGATGGGGGACTCCAGATCCTCAATGTCTAGGACGCACATCCAAGTGCCTTCAAAATCCATGATCCAAACATCATTTTCATCGTCTTCCTCCACATGAGCCGGTAGTGGATCAGTCTTGCAAGGCAGAGGGTGTGCCTGGTGCGCGATGGTTGACTTCCAGGGGCCAAAAATACCTCTCTGCATAGCTTGCACTAGAACTTATTCCTCCTGATCAGGGTCGAGGCTCTGTCTTGCAAAGTTGCTGGAGGAGGAGCGTTCAATGGACTCCAAATGGTTGTCCTCTTCGTAGTGGTAACGTGCTAGGAGAGCCCCTCTCTGTCCACCTCGGATGGTTCTTTGGTGCAATCTGGGAGCCATTGCTCGATGAGGCAGGGGAGAGGCTTCAAAGGAAAGATGTGCAACAAGGGGACAAAAAATGTCAAGGACAAGGGGAGTGGAGGGGCTAGGGATGAGAAGCACAGACTGGGTAGTCGTAGCCCAAAGGGGTCTACGCAGCACAACGCTGGGCAAAGGGCTGCCGAGTGAGCTGGAGTCGGGGGGGTGTGCCAAAGTAGGATCAAAAGGAAAGACAGATGGAAATTACTGTGAGTTTCTCTAGGCTTAGGGCTCATCCTTTTATAAGATCTGGGACACATGCGAGGTGGATGGTAATAAGTGAGCCTCGCACGTAGCTGCGTGCCATAACCAATTTCCTGAGCAGGCTCGAGGGAAGAGTGATGGTTGATATTCATATCAATCTTGTTAATTATTTATGATGATTACTGCAGAGGGGTACCTTGGAGAGGGTGGGGTTGTACCCAACATCTCATTATCATGCCTTATCCAGTTTGTCTTGTGTGGATGGATAATGGTTTGAGGATCCGCATCAAGTGAGGCTCTGTGCAGAAGATCTCCGTCCTCAAGGGTGTGGGAGATATGATTATCATTCGTGCCACTTCTGTCACCCACATCTGGGGGAGAAGATCCTTTTGAATGAGAGTGTGACATTCATGTCTTAAGGAGTCCTCCTCTACCTGGGTAAGGTTGGAATGATACAAATCTCGGTGGCTTTCCACCCCTTTGTTTACAAGGAGATCCCAAACTGAGTTTGCTTTCCTTCGCACATGGCCAAAAGTGATAGCTTTGTGATTGTGTATTAGTTGTTCCAGAAGCTTGAGCCTATGGGCTAACCTCCATCTGGTGGATACCTTTGAGGAAACCGTTCCATGGAGGATTCTTGTGGCTTCCATAGTTATCACTTGCGAGTCTCCCTCCATTTCCAGGGGGAAGTAGTGAAACTCAATTACGATTTGAATACCCTGAATAAACCCCTCCAACTCCATATAGTTGTTGCTGTCCCAACCCATATTACCGAAGTAAATCCAGAGAGGCTCACCTTGAGAATTCCTGATAATGCCTCCGAATCTTGCATTTTTCGTGATTGCCTTTGGATGCACCATCGAAGTTGCATTTGAAAAATCCATTTGGGGGGGGGGGGGGGGGGGGGTTCCATTTTTCAGGGACAAGGGCTCTGCCAACACTTCTAGGATTTATGTCTAGGGGGTGTTTATAATCATATGCCAGTTATTCCATATGTGGTGCTCTGCTACAAAGGTGGGAAGGTCCTCCTGGCTCCATGCATCTAAGGCCATAGTTTCAGAGATGTTGCTGTGTATCTGGGCCGAGAGCTGCTCTGAGGTGGAAGCTTTATCTTTGAAGATTTGACTGTTCCTTTCCTTCCATATGTTCCAGATAAGAATACTCGAAATTATCTGCTAGATTCTATTTAGGAGAGTGTTGGTTAAAGGATTGTCCATCTAGTTGCTGATGGTATTGATGATGTTTCCCCTTACTCGGTTGGAACAATGACATAAAACAACAATTTTTTTCCATAAGTTATTAGCGGTTGGACATTGGTCCATCAGGTGATCGATGGTTTCCAAGTTTTCCTGACATAGGGGACACCTAGAGGGTCCTACAAACCCCATTTTCAAAAGATTCTCCCATGTGAAGATGTGTCATTTGTTGAGAAGCCATAGGAAGGTGGCTATTTTAGGCCAGAGATTCACTGACCATATATTTTTCTAGAGGAGATTTGTTGGGCTTGGATTTTACTAATGAAGTAAATTGTAAGCTTCCTTGGTGGAGTAGTTTCCACTCGGCATATGCCCCCAACGAAGAATTTCATGTCCTGGTTGTGCTTTGATTTTCCTTTTGGTGCTTAGTTCCTCCCAAATGTTTGTGTGGCATTCGTTGTTCCAATCATATTGCCATATGTCTGTGTGTAGCCATTTCATATAACCTTGGGTTGTGTCCTCCCTCCAGAAGTCCTGTACATTCTGTCTTTGCCTGCCTTGAAGAGCTACACTCCATATAGGTCTGGGGAAGATGGAGGATAGGCTCAGCAACTGCTGCTAGGAGTCCTCCCAGAATCTTGCTTGAGCTCCACTGCGCAGCTCCTAGAAGTTGTGGCTCTGTATCATCTGCTTTTGGCTGCATGCTGCTTTCTAGATTTGGGATCCCCTGAGCTTTAATTTGAACCAGATAAGGTCCTCCTTGGGCCATGCGTGGGCATATTTTGCTGCCAATAGATTAGCCCATGGAGTGTTGGGGTTGGAGACCCATTTCCACCAGATTCTATCTCCCATGATGTTGTTTCTGTGCTCAAGGTCATGCAGTCCTAACCCCCCATGACTTTTAGGAGTGCAAACATCCTTCTAGTTAACAAAGGCCCATTCATTTTTCTCTTTGGTGCCACCCCATAGGAAATATATTTGCAAGTTGCGCATGGCCTTGAGGGATTGCAAAACAGATTTGATGAGAACCAAACGGCTTGCAATATTGAGGGTGCGATGGGTCTAGTTGGATAATCTGGTTTCCATTTTGTCTAGCAGGGCTCGCCAGGAGGAATGATTGATGGCGGAGTTGATAAGAGGGGCTCCTAGGTATTTGGAGGGCAAAGAAGCGATGGAGAAGCATAGGATATGGGAAATGTTGCGCTGAGAGAGGGGGGTATGAAAGAAAAATATTTGCAATTTATCAGGGTTGACCTCAGTGCCAAAGGCTTCAGAGAAGGAATCTAGGATATATTTGAGGGTGCGGGCTTCCTGGACCGAGGGGTAACCTATGATCATATTGTCATCCATACATTGTTGATGGGAGGAGGGGGGAAGGTTGTGGAAGGGTAAACCATGCAGGGAACTTGATTGGATGGAGCTTTTGAGAAGGCGACCCAGTCCTTCAGCCATTATGATAAAGATGAAGGGTGATAGAAGGTCCCCTTATCTGATTCCTCTTGAGGGGTTGAAGGTTGGAGAGGGAATACCATTGACCAGAATGGAATGAAAAGGAGAGGTGATGAGACTCATGATCCAACGTACCTAGGTGTGGCTAAAGCTGAAGGCTATGGGTACATTTTTGATATAGTCCCAGCTGAGATTGTCAAAAGCCTTGGAGAGTTTGATTTTGAGAAGCATTCCAGGTTTTTTGGAGGTTTTGAGAGAGTGAATGACCTCATGGGTTAAGATGATGCCATCAAGAATTTTCCTGCCTTCAACATAACTTGTTTTCTCCGGGGAGATGATTATGGGGAGGAGCTGCTTTAGCCTATTGGTGATAACTTTGGAGATTATTTTGTAAATGACATCGGAGAGAGCTATAGGGATGTACTTACTTGGCGAGGTTGCGTTGTCTTCTTTTGGAACCAGAGTGATGAAGGTGGCATTGAGTGCTGGAAGAAGCCAATGAGTGGTGCATGATTCCTCCACTACGTCCTAGATTTCGTCTTGGATGGTGTCCAAGAAGAAGTGGAAGAAGTTGGTTGTAAATCCATCAAGCCCTGGAGCTTTCCAAACTTTCATCTGGAAGACAGCTTGTTCCACCTCAACCAGGGTGGTGGCTTTGAGCAGAAACCGGTTATGTTCGTCCGTTATTAGCTTGGGAATGTGATGGGTGATTTCCCAATGGCCTCATGCTTATGATGATTGGGCTGTTGCAGAATTTTCCTGAAGTGGTTGCGTAGCTCCTCCATTATTTCCTTGTGCATTTCCAACCACTCTCCAGTTTGGTTTTTGAGGACAATGATTCTGTTATGCATCCTGTGCTGAATGGTGGATCGGTGAAATAATTTTTTGTTTCGTTCTCCCTCTTTAAGCCAGCAGATTCTTGATTTTTGTCTCCATAGGATTTCTTCTTGGCTCCTTCTTTCTTCCATATGAGTAGTTAGGGTCTTCTCCTGGCTCTCTGACTCAGCTGAGTGTCCTTCCTGGATAATAGTTTGTTGCAACTTATTCATTTTTTCCTCCAGCTCTTTTTGATCTGTGAAGATATTTCCAAAGGTTGATTTGTTCCAAACCTCTAGTTTTCCTTTGATAATTTTCAACTTTGTCTGGAACTGGAGAATTTTAGCGCCTTGCGGAGGTACTAGGGAGGACCACCATTTGGAGACCATTTCCTTGAACCCTGGGTGCCGAAGCCAACAATGTTCAAAGCGAAAAGGTTTGGGAGCATGCTTGCTTGGTCGTAACCATTGAAGTGGTATTGGCCAGTGGTCAGAGCCTCATAGCAGGGATGATGGTAGCAGCTATGTTGCCCCCTAGACGAATGAAGTCTTCGGCGATGAGGAATCTGTGCAGTCTTGAGGCTATCTAATGGGTGCCTCCTCTTTTATTTCTAGGTGAAGATTCCATTGGAGGTTTGAAGATCGATGAGGTGGTTTCCTTGAATGAAGCTCTTGAATCCATTACTGTCCAAATCCTAGTGCATCCTTCCTCCTTTATTTTCCTGTAGATTTTTTATCATATTGAAGTCTCCTCCCAGGAGCCAGAGTGGAAAGGCTTTCTATTTATTGAGTTCAACTATGTTATCCAGAAGCTCCGTTTTCTTATGGATATTTTGGGGAAAGTAGACATTTGTGAGAAGACCATGGATATCCATGCCAATCAGGTGAAATTTGGCTTGGATAAAGTGCCTGTTGGCATGAAAGTTCTCTAGGGAGATGATTTGGGGGTTCCAGATGATTGCTAAGCCTCTAGACGCACCGTTGGCATCAACAAATATTGTATTGCTACCTTTCCATAATTTTTTGAAGATTGTATCCAGAGTGGAGCTAGAACATTTGGTTTCTTGCATGTAGAATATTGCAGGGCATTCCTCAGTAATTATTTTATTTATTACCCTGTGCTTAGTGGGGCTATTGAGACCTCTTATATTCTAGGAGATTATCTTCATTGAGTGGGATTGGTGGTGTAGACGAAGAATCTTGTCAACTTGGGGAATCACCCTAAATCCACCATTTCTTTGCCTAGTTCTATTTTTCTTTGCAGAGTTGTTTTCCTGCCCCTTTTGCAGGACTATTTCGTAAAGTATTTTGTGTTTATGAGCGTACCCCCTTGAATACCCAGAGAGGGGAGATGCTACGCTCGGGCAAGGATTTATTCCATATTTTTGACCTGTTGCTCAGATATTGTTCCGAAATCCTTCTTATTGAAAGAGTACTCTAACCCCATGAGATCCAGACCCTCGAGGTCAATTCTTTTTGGTTCTTCCTCCATGGCTTTTGGGATCGTCTTTGTCATCTGTTCTTTGCCTTTTGACGCAGGGTTTTCCCCTACGAAGCTAGTAGTTTGAGGTTTCAGGAAGGTATCAAGAGGGACCTTGTTCTGTTGATATTTTGAGGACTTGGCCTGCTCCATAGAGGTGTGCCCGACTTCGTTGACTGGTTCATTTTTTTTCTCATTCAACTGATTTAAAGCTGTGAAGACATTGGTAGTCGCAGGTCCTTTTTTGTTCTGATGAGGGGTGGTTCTATTATTGTGCCTTTCCTTACTTGCTACCTTCGTGAATCCTTCTGCTTCATGATCATTGGATTCCTTTTTAGCCACCGCTTTTTTGTTAAAGGGACAATCTTTGAAGAGATGCCCATGTTGGTGACACTTCCTGCATCTGAAAGGAATATGATCATAATTTATTGTTTGTGTCCATTAAAAATCTTCGTGCAACAGAATTACCTCACATGGTAGTGGTTCTGCCAAGTTCATGTAGATGCACATGTGAGCGTATGCTGCGTAGCGGTTGGACCTGGTCTCCTCTGCGATCTTGACGAATTCCCCTAGGGCATTGCTTATGTCTATGAGGGTTAGCTCATCACAGTAATCCTAGGGAGGGAGTAGAGCTGAATTCAGACCGGAGCCCATGTGAGATCCTGTTTGTCAGGGTTGAATCGCTCTGTCCAGGGTCAGAGGTATAGGCCTGCAGTGTTGAAGAAATAGGGGCCTACGTCCATGATCCTGTCTTTGTCTTCAATGCATGTGAAGAGCATATTGAAGAAGCCCTTGGCGCATAGCTGTAGGTAAATGTGGCCTTTGGGTTTCTTCTTCAAAGTTATCCATCTTCGCAATGATTTTTCAGTGGGCTAGAAGCCCATGAACTTTCCTATCAACGTGTGATCCTTCATGAACTCGATTCTTCCATTGATGCAATGCGATGGGAGCTCGATCGTTGTTTTTTTAGGGTTCTTCGGAATGCATGTTGCTGACTTAGTATTCGCTTCTTCTACTATTGGTGTGTCTGTCTAATGCGCTGTGGGAGTCGCCCCTGTATCATGAGACGAGCCAAATTTTTGCTGATTGAAAATATCAACCCTTGTCACCACCCCTGTGGTAGGCTGGCCTGTAATGGGGGGAGAAAAAATCCCCCCACTGGAGTCAGTCATCGGTGAGCCTCAATCTGTCCAGGAGAGGGGTCATGACCTAACAGTCTGGGAGTGGAGGTTTGCCTGGGGTAGCCAATGCAGAATCCACCAAACCCTAGGTCATGGCGATCGGTCTGATGCCAGTACTGAGTTTGTGTGATATCATATACATTGGATTTACTCCATATTTATTATCATTATAATTTTAGAATGAAAATTTTATAGGTAAATGGATATATAAAAGTATCTTTAAACTAGGGTTTATAAACTTGATAAATCTATTCATGCAAATCTCATTTTAAATCTAGTTGCACAATTCAAGGAGGACATGGACATGTCACATGAGAAAGGCTTCTTTTAATAATGATCCCCTTCTTAAAAGTGTTATATTTTCTTTAAGAAGGAATTTTAAAGGGTATGCCGTGAGTTTACCCTTGAGCTAATTCTCTTTGAGTTTACCCTCTTTTACAAAAGGCAATTCGAAGGGTTCAAGAGAAAAATGAACATATTTATTCTCTAAAGATTTAATAGTGTTTAGAAAGGCTTCGACTTCTAAAAGTGGATTCAACTAAAAATATTTTTCAATTGGTTAGAAGGTTTTAATAAAAACACTAATGCTTAATGTTTAAATGGTTTCCAACTTATTTATCTCCTTTTAATATTTTGACTTTTGATTTGGTGTGACTTATTCTTTTTTTTTCAGAGAGAAAAAAACTGTTGTATTATATATTAAAATATATAAACAGTACATATTCAGAATATAATCCTTCCATATGTATGGAAGTATATATCAACATATATAATTACCATTCAAATATATGATGCCTCATGATAACTAATACCATACAATAATTCCCAATGTTCAAATAAAGCCATTTCAGAAGACGACATAAGCACAGATAATAAGCATGATGATAAGGACAGATTTAGTTCATCATAGCTAAATCCTCCATAAATAAAACATGGTTGTGAATCAGAAGTATAACAATGGAAAGCCATGTGCTGTATGTTCTATTAAAAAATCGCCTCTATCCAAAAACTTCCAGCACGTATTCAGCAAACAACTCGTTAATGCAGTGGGATAGTTCTCAATCATGCTCACATGTAGCTTGATCTGGCTTGTTGTTGGGATGTATATTACCTCTAACCATGTAAGCAGAAATCATAACTTAATTCCAAAAAACAGCGGCGAGATATATAATGTATCATCTGTGATAGTACAGGCTCGCTTGTATTGTAGGCCGGCTCACTTGTATTGCTGGCTCACTTGATTTCATGTGCAGGCTCGCTTGTTATCATGTTCATTCTTTCATGTAGGAAAAAAGAGTAAATCATAGGAAAAGATGTATTCACTAAAGATGATTCCCAAAGGATTTTAATCTATCATCAGGGAATCGAAATGTCGCTCATCCATATCTTTTCATTGTGTTTAAACTGTGAGACCTGTATAATACCAAAAGCCATGTTCACACCCATCTTGGATAAACCGTCGGCTCTTGTGTTGTTCTCTCTGTAAATGTGAGAAATGGGCGGACGTTTCAATCGTTCCCATAGGTGTCTAGCCCTTCTATACCATCCATGTTCAGTGATAGATAAATTCGACGCCTTTCCATTCATAGTGTCAATGATGAGCTTGGAATCTCCATATATCGAAACATCATTCAGTTCCAGGTTAACTGCAGCAAGTAGGCCACACCAGATGGCCATAAGCTCGGCAAGATTGTTGGTGCCTTTACCATCGTTCCAACAGATCTCAATCCTTTCCTCTTCTGATAGCTTCAACCATGCACCACATCCCATAACACCACCAAAACATGCTCCATCAAAGAATAAATCCGTTAGAGATATGGAATGCGGCTTGATTCATATTGATGCATCCTTTATGGCAGGGGAGTGTGGCATTCTTCCCCGAATCTATGACATGATAGCACCATATATGCGAGGATGATCAATAGGAGCATTGTCAAAAATGTGTCTATTCCTGAACAACCATATTTCCCAGATAAAGAAAAAGGGAAGGGATTGGAATTGTCCCTTGATATTGTCCCAATGGTGAGCTACTTCCATAAATTTAGTAGGAGACCAATCCATCTCCACTAATGGCTTGCTAAATAATGACCACAAATGAACAGTCCATGGGCATGTAAAGAAAATGTGGTTAATATATTCCTCCGCAATACAACAGAATACGCATCTGTTGAGACCATGATACCCTCTACGGATGAGATTATCCCAAGTAAATATTTTCCCTCTCCATACAAGCCATCCGAATAGAAGTATTTTAGAAGGCAAATTCCTTTTCCAGAATATATCGAAACCCATGTCCATATGATTGAAATTGTGGAAAAGAGTAATGTTGTAATATAACTGTTTTACAATCAAAGAACCCTCCTTCATATACCCCACTCATGTTAGATTGTCTCCTTCCATAGAATAAGTAAGGCTGGCCCCTTGAAAACCTTCACGGTACTTCATCCATTCCAAAGCATCCCTGCCTGATAATCGAAGCTGTGCTGCCGTTTTTAAAACCGGGGCATAATGCACCCAATGATCAATCAGATGTCCAAGATAAAAAAAGCCTTTGGTGTTAAGTATGTGCAAGAGTCTATCGTTCATATAGAGAATCTCATTCAAGCCCTGTATCTTATCCCCACTAATCAGAATTTTTTTACCACTACCGAATCTCCATACCAAACCTTCAGCTATCGTGATATGTACTTTAATCAGACTGTTCCAGATCGCAGATTTTCTCCTAGGGAAACGCATCTGTATTCTGTATAGAAAGCTTAAAGCCTCTTGTGGAAGGTATTTAACAACAATAATGTCTGCCCATATTCCATCACCAGTGAGAGCCCTCCACAGCGATTTTGTGAGCAGAGCTTCATTGAAATCCCTTGGATTAAGTATGCCCCATCCGTCGAGCCTCTTTGGATAGAATAACACCTCCATTTTACAATGATGAAATATTTTATTCGAGTCCGTCCCTCCCCATAGAAAATGAGACATAATGGAAATGATCCGGTCAATGATACCCTGTGGTAAATAATACAGGTGCCCCCAATAGACAATTAACTGAGATAGAACCGCTTGGACCAGGATGTAATGCCCCCCTAGAGATAAATATCGGTGAGTCCAATTTGATATTTTATTTTTGAATTTCTCAACTATCCACAGCTAGTCCTTGTTCATATATGCATTGGGTTTAATTCTGAATCCAAGATAAATGAAGCCTTCCATAGCACAGATTTTACCAACCCCCAGGAAACTAGCAATCAAAGAGATCTCATTTTCATCCCTCGATTCATAGAGAATAAATAATTTTCAATTGTTAATGCAAAGACCAATTGCAGCAGCGAATCGATTCAGAAGATAATGAATATAAAACCAATATTTTCTCATTAAAACCCCAAATATCAGTAAGTCATCAACAAATATTGAATGAGATACACTTACAGCATTTTGAAAAATGAATCTAGTGAAATAGCCAGCCCTGGTCTCCATGTGCATAAGACGACTGAATCCATTCATTATCAGGATAAAAATCATCGGAGAAAGCGTGCATCCCTGCCTGAGACCCCTCTCAACACTGAAAAAGGGAGTTGGCTTCCCATTGATTAATACAGCATATCTGACAGATGAAATGCATCCCATAATCCACCTTATGGCTCCCATAGGTATCCCCATTTTCAACAGCAACATTATGATATAAGACTAGTCAGCCCTATCATATGCCTTTAACAGATCAATCTTCATCATGATACCCTCCTTTTTACCACCATGCATTGAATGTAATACCTCCTGAGCGATGGCCACAACGTCATGGATGGATCTCCCTTTTAAAAACCCATACTGTTCCTTCTCAATATGCTTGGATAGGAAATCTTTCAACCTATTTGCAATGATCTTGGACGATATCTTGTAGATCAAATTACATAATGCGATGGGTCTATAATCTCTGAAGGTCTCGGGTGCTGAGTTCTTGGAAATGAGTACAATGAATGTAGCATTCATGTTAGTGGGTATATGCCCCAATAACCGACCTTTTTCCATCACAGACGTAATCTCATCCCCCATAATATCAAAGAAATGACAATAAAACTCTGCAAGCCAGCCATGAGGGCCAGAACATTTATCGTGCGCAAATGCTTTTAACGTAGAGAGTACTTCCTCCTTTGTAATCACCACATTAATATTCTGATAGGCCTCCTCATCAAAACATCTTGTATAATGTTGTAACACCCATTCTTGGCTATCAGAGCAGATTTTTTTATCCTTCTTATAAAAACTCGAGAAGTGTTTGAAAGCTTCGTTCCTAATCTCCTCCTCTGTGCGCACAAATTCCCTGCTATCCTTATTTATGTGCCAGATAGTGTTAGCATTCCTTCGGGCATTTGTTGTCTTGTGGAAAAACTTTGTATTCATGTCCCCCTCCCTCAACTAGGTGATCCTGATTTTTAGCTTCCAGGTGAGCTCCTTCGTCTTTAAGATTTCCAGTCTTCTGCGTTGGAGAGAATCCATATAGCAGTATGTTCCTTCGTCAGGAGTGCATTGCACAAAGGATGATTGAATTGCCATTAGCCTAGATATGATGTCAGCCATCTCAGCCTTTAATTTCTTTTTCTTTTTTTTAATTTCCCAATCCTTTGTAATTAATTTGATTTCCTGCAGCTTGTATGAAAAAGAAGCCCATCCACCCGATTCCATATATGCAGATCCCATAGCCCATTTCTCCCTTACCAACTGGTCATAATCTGAATCCATAAGCCATGCATGATTAAATTTAAATGGTACAGCGTGGTTCCTTTGTGCCCCCTTCCAAGTCAGATATATAGGCCTGTGATTGAATAGGTCAGAGATAAGATACCCCGACTGAATGTGGCCCAATACTGAGAATAATTCTATGTGCACCATGGCCCTATCCAGTCGTTTTGCAATGAATTCAATCTTGGTTCTGTGATTATTCCACGTTGGCTCGATAAGATTTGGCCATATGTACCGTAGGGAGGCCGCGTCCAAAATCGATCCAATGACCCCCACAAGAGGATCCATTCTTACCTTATCACCCCAAGATTCATCAGAATTTAATGTTGCGTTGAAATCTCCCATAACAATTAAATTAGGTAATTTAAGGACGTCGGATTTCTTAATCTTGTCCCAGAATCCAGCCCTGTTCTGACATGGCGCATACAAATTGATGATATTAATGCCAACATTAACATCTTTGAATTTTCCTGATAGTAGGATACCTCCAATAAATCTATAAGCACTAAATACAACAAGTTTAGGATTCCAACAGGCAACCAATCCCCCAACATGACTATTTGCATGAATCCCTGTTGCCACCTAGCCCTTGCAGATAGATAAAACAAAATTAATAGCCTTACACCTATCACATAATGTCTCTTGTAGCAAAACCATCCCCGGCCTTGAATCCTTAATCAGTTCCTTTAGGTGCAGTCTTTTAGAGGGGTCGCCCATACCCCTAATGTTCAGGGAAGTCATGTAAGTCATTGAGAACCCTCATGAGGGCGATTTGCTCTAAGGGCCCTGAATTCATCAGCGGAAGATACCGGTATATCAGTTAAGTCCATAAGCTCATTGTGGAGAAGAGAACGAGTCTTTACCCTCCCCCTACCGTGAGACGATCTAGCCCCAGATGCCAGCTTCTTCCTATCAGCATTTTTGGAAATAGGTACATGTAGGTGAGAAGAGGATTTCGTTATGGAAGGCATTCGGTCAAAAACGGTAAGAGCCGCCAGGTCAATCTCAAGGTTGGAAAAAAGGTAATCTATGTTGCTCCCAATAGAATTCCTAGGGGTATTGCCATTAAAATCCACATTCTCTGGTGGGACAATAGGAGAGGATATGGGAGAAACCGGCTCAAGTGGAGGCATGGAGGGAGATGGGGCTTCATGAGAAGACTGATAACCATAAGGACAGGAGGGAAATTTATCAGAGGAAGGTCTATCAAAGGCCGTCAGATTCTTTGGTATGGATCCGAATTCAGACAAAGGGTCGTCCAGAGTTGGATAAATCCCAACAGGATCGGTGGAATAGGACAGAAAATTATGTTTATCAGAGTCATACTGGCCGGATGCAGGAACAACGTCGGTGGGAAAAGAAACCAAGTGGGTAGCCTATCGGTTAGAGTAAACAAGGTCCCTAGGGTCCCTAGAGTAAACAGATAGACACGGTCGGGTGGCCTTCTCTCTAGGTCTAGATGGACCCATCTCAGAATTAGACAAATTAGTACAACCAGTATCCTTCTGAAAACTAACATTCAGACCAGGATTGAGACTAACCAATTGATTCGAATGTGAATATAGTCCAGATAAAGGAGCATAATTATCCACGTTAATATGCACAGCATCAAGAGAATTATCAGGGTACGAGCTACTTGAACGTGTATCCTCCTCTCCACCTCTAGGCACGTCATGGGGATCCTTTCCGTCCGGATGAGCACCTGATCGCCGAGTGCGAAACCTCGTAGTGGAGTTGCTTCTGAGATGCTCGGTTTGATGACAAAGCAAGCATCTAAAGGGGATCCCCAAATAATCAACTCTCTGGCGGTTTTTTCTACGTTCCCATACCAAATCAATCTCCGCGGCCAGTCCGCCAGTGAAAAAAACCTCGACCAGTATCCACGTGATACGTTTTTCACCTGTGCCCAAAATTGCAGGGTTAATATACCTCGTGCTCCCAATAGAATCCCCAATAGCGTGGAGGGCCTTGAGCATCCAAAACTCAAGGGGAAGTCCAGGCAATTTCACCCACAAGGTTCGATTCATAGGTGCCTCCATAATGGGATTGAATCCCAAATACCACGGTAGCAGTTGCAGAAAGGCTTTTCCCCTGACCCATGCCTTATTACAAATGAGTGTGACATCCTTCTCATCCAGGAAATGAATACTAATCCAGTTGTTAAGGAGGAGGCTAATTTTCGGAGTGTAGCCAACTATGGGATTCCATGCCGACTTCGCCCATTCCACCATGTTAATTTCTTGACCCTCTGCAAAGAGCCATCTCCCAATAAGTGCTCTCTTCTGAAAACTGACCACACAACCCCATAGGTCGTCATGCTCCATGACAACCTCCTTTATCACCATCGATGGTTTGTATACGAAAATATTCTTACTTCTGTATCTGCGTCTAGCAGCCCGCACAAAGAAGGGATTTGATCTACAGCCCGGTTGACGCTGAGCAAACCCCAGAGGAACAGTGATAAAACCGTTAATGAGTTCTACATCTGCTACAAAATCCTTATGTCCATCTGTCTCGATACCTGCATGCCCATCCTTGTCAGCAGCCCTAATGTCATCAATGAAGGCCTCCTGTCTCGACGTGTTTGAACCCAGGATGTCCATCGGAAACGATGGAAAGAAATTATGGCACCAGAGAATGTTCTGACAGATCTAAGCTACTCTGATCCGATATCAGCAGGTTTGTCAGATGATTGAACGGCTAGATGTGTGGGAATTGTTGCATGTAATCGAAAACAAACCTGGAGCATTAAACAAATAGATTGGTAGATGATTGTTCTTTATGGCTTTGTTAGAAACAAGATGGATAATCATACCAATTCGATTCCCAATCCCCACCAATATGTATCTCACTCCCAACAACTATAATGTCTAATTATGGTAGCCACCTATCATGGCATTTTACCTCCAAATAGCCAACCCCTAATGTCAGTCCGCACACCGTCACCCCACGCCTCTTAAATGCTCATGGAGAAATGTTCATCACCTTTCTCAATGGATCACCGCCCTCCATCGACGTAAATGCGGCAGGATCATGGGCCGTCTCACCGAACAATTGAATTTCCGATAGATAGGCAGGGAATTCCGATCAACATCCAGAAAACAACATCCAATATACACAGGAAAACTGTAGACACTATTGTTGACATCAACAACAGCATATGCATCCCGGACAATACCACCATTTATCAGATAGCCTAAAACCAAAATCTCTGCATGGCTTGGAAATTATGATAGAATCGCCCCATCTGCGCCACAATGAAAACCAAATAGAAGAATCCAACCCACCGGAATCCCCATATCTGTGGACGGTTCCTGATAAGGAGGCTTATCTCCGCAGTCTGGCATAGTCGTTAATGAAAATTTTGATGGATTCCATTAAAATCCATAAAACTAGAAACAAAAGAGTGGCAATAATGCCAATCTCCATTTTC
Source organism: Pinus albicaulis (assembly GCA_034641835.2). Taxonomy (NCBI): domain Eukaryota; kingdom Viridiplantae; phylum Streptophyta; class Pinopsida; order Pinales; family Pinaceae; genus Pinus; species Pinus albicaulis. The sequence goes on along the minus strand of CM076575.1, from coordinate 1,823,523,435 downwards.
TCCGATAATGTCAACATGTGAAGACAATATACATCCCACACATATTCGTGACATATATCAGAAAAACAGAGGATACTTTAATTTTAATGGCCCTATGTCTACCCCAAAGCCCAGTACTCCAAATGGGTATCACAACAACACCACAATGATCATAATAGATAGCCCAAGGTAAACAAGCAAGGATGAATAAAACATTGGCCCCAGCACCTGGTAAAAAACAATATTGCCCGTCTTATTTCGGGGCTATCCAAGATCCCACAAACTAACCTATCCCACAACCCACGACCTATCTAATCAGGGATTCAGTAAGAAACCAGTGCTGAGCTTACCACCGTCTGAAATATTTGCCATCCAAAAACTCTTGGTGTGACTTATTCAACCCTCATAAATTTAACACTATGCATGGAAGAATCAATAATTGTAAGATTTTCAAATTTTGTAATATTTCTCTTTTGAAATATTTTACCCATAATATTGTGAGACACAATTATAGTTTAAATTATCCATAATTCAATGAAAGTGACCATTTTGTTTAGAGGAATAAAATCCTCATTTTTATCTAAATGCTCTAAAATCCAAAACTCTTCCAAACATTGTTAAGTCTGCTTGCGTGTAGGTAAAAAACCTCTGTGTGACAGAAGAAAAAAATTGACTTAATTACACATAGATGATAAATCCTTATAATGCTTGGCCACACTTTGATCACAATAGACTATCAATAATCAATTTTGAATTCAAATTCACATTCCATGAAGAAGAGGATTTTACACAGAACAATATGGTTTCACGCCATTAGATTACAACTCTCCAGAAATACTAGAAATCAAAACAATTCATATTACGCTCATAAACCAATGTTCCTCGTAAAATCCATTACACAAACTACATACACAAATTATTGTACTGCATTTAGGTGTCCATCCAATTGATCATCTACGGGTGAATTCAAACACATGCGTAACTTTTCCATTTTTAAAACACACCAAGTTTTCATTAAAAATATAATTATTAAGCATATGGGTTGGTCATACGTAAATGGGTGTATCTTTCCCCGACATTCCTTTTTCCCTCGTACTCTGTCTCTCGATGTCCCCTTCCTTTTTTTTCCATAATATTATTTTACATAAAAGGATCTTGAAACCAGAAAAATTTCAGATCCACAAAATTCTCACTCGTTAAATTTCAAGGGTTTCCTAGATCCATAAATTCCCAAGATATCTACATTTATCCTTTCTCTAACTCCCACAAACCGATATCTGTTCCAACAAACAAATCTGACTACAATGTATTTTATTCCAAATACAATTGTTCTAGAATTAAACAAAGAAACATAGGAAATTTACAAAAACTTAGAAATTAGTGAGCCCACTCCCTTTGTAAAACAACGACCTCTAAGGCCATTTTGTTTGGTTGTTTTGGAGGAAAAATGATCCTACATAAGACTCCCAGGGTTAAAATTTTCATGACTTCCTGGTCATGTGTCTTTAATTATTGTATCCTTTAGGGTCCCAAACCTTATGTTGTTACTATCCATTTGTTCCGCTGCCTTGCTGCATTCTTGTTGCATTATTGATTTTTGTAACTTTCCAGAATCCCACACTTTATGCTGCAATAATCCATTTAAATTGAAAATTCCAACTTGTACAATTAATTGTATTATGCTTTTGACTGCTCTTCACACTTCAAAATGCTTCCTCTGAGACATTTTCATCACCATCGTCTTCATCTCTTCTTTATATATGTCCATCTTGTCCTTTGGTTGGTACATATTGTTGTTATTTTATTGACCTTTTCTTCTATTGATCCTCATTGGTTGTTGCTGCATCTTCTCTTTATTTATATCTTCAAGTTTCTTATTCTCATCTTCATTTATGATATTGCTAATTGACACTTCAATCTGCTACTTCAAGTTTGTTATGTCTACAAATTCTCTGCAATACCTATCACTTGTATCTTTTGATATCCACCCTTCGAAAAATCTCATTTCTTCCTCAAAATTCATCAATTTTGAATGTTGAATTTTAGGTTTACCTTTAATAAATAGTTTATAATTTATTTCTCTAACCACATTTTCATATTCATCACTAATTCCTATGCCTGACTTCTTCGTTTTAATCTGAAAATTAAATTTTTCTTCTACCTCCTTACATGCTATAAGCACCTCTGTTTCATTTCTAGGTACTTTTGAACATGCTTTCTCTCTGGCTTCTTTTTCCTTTCTTTGATTCAAGTTTCCTCAACAAATTTTTCCAGTAGTTCAATTTCATCATCCCGCTTTGTAAGCATTAGCTTTGGATGTTTCTCTTACTCTTTAGGCTTCTTTTGGCTATCTCCATGAGCCAATTCTTCTTTTTCCTTTGCAACAACAATTTTCTTTAACTTTTTGTCAATAATCTCTTTGTTCATTGGTGTATGGTTGTTATCTTGATTTTATTCATGAGAAAATGCCACCTCATCCTCTATTAGAATAAAATTTTGAATTTGTCTTCCTTCTATGCCTTGAAAATATATTCCTTTTCCTTTCGTCACCTTCTTGACAGTTCTAAATGATTTTCCATCACCATAAAAAAAATAACCTACAGATGCACAAAATATCAGTTCCAAAAATATTTGGCTTTTCAGCCTCTTTTATTTCTTCTTTCAGCACATCCACAAGCTTATTTGAAATTTCAAAGTAGTTCATGGGATTTGTAGAAATTCCTTCATCTTCATTCTCCAAGTAGTTAGTGAGACTCTCAATATGTATTTCATCAACATTCTCACTATCTCTAAGCATATCTCCCTTTTCTTGTTCACATAAGTGAACTTCTTCTTCTTTCAGTGCTCTCTGTTTAAACTTAGCTCCTCGGAGTTTCACTTTCTCCATCCAAGAATTCAACCTACTTTTCAAGTTTTTTCTCAACTTTTCTACAAACAATTTAATTACAATCCACTTTCCATTCATCTTCACATTCCATCCATTTCACCGACATTTCCTACTTTATTGTAGCAACATTGTCATCACACTGAGTTGGAATTTCATCTCAACCATCTCTCTATCAAATTATTTTTAAACCTTCCCATTAGAGAACTTTCTAGGCCTAAAATGGGCCTCTTAAGAGACGTGTACAACCAAAATAAACTTTATAAGAATCAATAGGACTCAAGATGATAATGTCAACCATGGGGGATGATTCACCATTTTTGGGGTAAAAAAGTAAAAGATTAAAAAATAATAAAACTATTTTTTCAACTTGTATTTTTTAACTTATACTCAAATTTCAAGGGGGAGTACTTGTTGGATGCAAAATTTAATTCCTCATCCAAGGAATACACATGTTGAAATCACGGTTTTTCATGTATTTCTCATTTTTCATGTAGTAGGGTCCATCAAAGTATTTCTCATTTTTCGTGTAGCATGTTCCATAAAAAGTATACAAAATGGGTACTTCTTGGATGAGGAATCAAGTTCTACATCCAACGAGTGTTTTTGCTCGAAATTTGAGTAAACCCACAGGGAGATAAGCTGAAAATACGAATTGAAAAAAATAGTTTTTTTCTTTTTTCCCTCTAAAATTTGATGATTTAACATAATTTTATTTTATTATTTCCATTATTATTTTATAATTTCCTTAGGAGGCCATTTTAGACCTCAAAATTCCCCTCTTTCATTTTCATGTCATTTTCTTTGGCATATTTCTTCCTCTTGTTGTGGCTTCCCTTCAAGAATTCACCATGAATTTCAATATTCATTTTCTCCTTTTGTGGACTCTCCTTGCTCACTTTTCAGATGCAATGAGCCTCTCCCATCTCTATAACAAGTTTGTCACTTTCCACCAAATACCAAATCATCTTCTTGGTATCCTCTTGGTTTTCTGTAGTAGAAAATTATTAATTAAACTTCTACACTTCAAATGCTCACTTTTACCTTTTCTCCTGAGAGCTAATGTTGTTTTCCCTTCCTCTTCAACAATTTACTTTTTTGTTTTTTCCACAAGCTTCTCTTACTTGCTGCAACCCGCAATTAATACTTAAAATGTCAATTAAACACAAATATCTTCATTGCTTTACTTTACTGCAGTTTTACCGAACTTCTTTCATCAAAATTGTTCTTTCTGTTTCTGTGTCCATGGTATATATACCAAACTGTGGATATTTCTTGAGTTACTTATTCTTGAACTAGCTTCCTATGGTCAACCCATATGGTTGGGTCTCATTGTCTATGTGCTACGTTGTTGCATTATTCTCCTCTATAACTTAATATTTCACTATAGATTTTGAATCCAAAAATTCTAACATTGCCTTTGACATCTATTGTTATCTTCCACTTCCTCCCATTCTATTGAATTGTGATATTTCATTCGAAATTAGCTGAAGTACACATTGAATTTTCCATAACCCAAAGAAAGTTTCACAATATTATTGTATCTATTGCTACCTTTAACAACTCTACATTATTAGGAAGTAGTCACTTTCACTTTGTTTTAAATATTGATACCATGTTCTTCCTCTAGAAATTTTGTGCAAGAGCTCGTCCAAATTCCACATGGCTGACAATTTGTTCACATGGAAAGTAACATGTGATTCCTCCTTCACCTTGGGCATGGCTCTTTTCATGGCACAACCCAATTCAAGGCTTCTTTGTTGGGTTCTCTTCTCTCACTGAACTTTCATTTCTATGGTTGTTTTGGTCATTTTCATGAAGTGATAGTGGAGAAACGCAATGGAACTTATGAGCATAACGTTGGTTGTTGTTTGCAGTGGAGTAGCATCTTGAACTTCAAAGGAATTAAGTCCTTGTGGTAATTCATTGGCCCTTCTTCTTACAAAATATCACAAAAAATTAACCTCTGGCTTTTGCTACATTTGCTGAAACAAATGATTTTAAATTCTCCCACAAAATTTTGTGAAACTAAATAATTTCACTGAATATTTTCGTTCATACATTTTGATATTAATTTAAGCTCATCCACTGGAAAAATATGCTCATCAACTATTTCCATTCCTTCGGGTTCAGAAAACTACCACGAAGTTCTCCTGCCACCGCTTTGAACACATGTTATAGAAATTTCAGAAAACTACCACAAGTTCTCTTTCCATTTGCTTCAACTTCCAACTTGTTAACTCCTTTGTGTCCCGACTATGCTCTAGATTCCATAACTCTTCCAAAACATCGTTTAGTTTGCTTGTGTGTGCCAAAATCAAAGCTTTGACTTAAATTGCACACAGATGATAAGTCCTTACAACACTTGGCCACACATTGTTCACAATTGACTCTCAATACTCAATTTTGAATTCAAATTCCCATTCCATTAGCAAGATGATTTCACACAAAACAATATGGCTTCACGTCATAAAATTACAACTCTCTTGAAATCAAAACAAGTCATATTACTCTTGAAAACAAAAGTTCCTCCTAAAAGCCATTACACAAACTATATAAACAAATTCTTGTAAACATTCATGCATTCATCCAATTGATCATCTACGGGTCAATTCATACACATGCATAACTTTTCCAAATTTAAAATATTACAAGTTTTCATTAAAAATATAATTGTTAAATATAAGGTCTAATCATACAAATATGGGCATATCTTGTCCTGGACCTCCTTTTTCCTTCGTATTCTATCTCTCGATGTCCCTTTTTTTTTCATTATATTATTTTACATAAAAGGATATTGAAACCAAAAACAATTCATACCTCCAAAATTCTCATCAAAATTCTCAAGATATCTACATTCATCCTAAGATTTTTCTAACTCTCACAAACTCTCGATATTTGTTCTAACAAACAAATCTGACCATATTGTATTTTATTCTCAATACAATAAACATAGGAAATTTACAAAAATCAGAAATTAGGGAACCCACTCCTTTAGTAAAACAAAGACCTTTGAGGCCACATTACTTGGTTGATTTAGAGGCAAAATGCTCCTGCATCACTTAGACCTCCAAAAGATATGTGGCCTATTTGAATTTCAAAGCCTTTTCACTTTAATGAAATAGGACTAACGAAAATTCCTTTTTATTTTCAATCATTCAAAAGAATTGTGGTCTATTAAGAATACTTTACTCCTTTAGAGAGTGAATAAAAAGGAACATGCTTACAACCATTTGACTTTTCGAATTAATAAAAAACAAGGCTTATGTTGCATGCAAAAGACTATATATCTCATTTCTTGTAGCGTTGTCTCAAACATTCCATATTTTCTGTTGGACATTGGATAAACCAATGCTCCCCATGTGTTTCACGAAAGGTGCTTAACCACTTCTCGTGGATCCATTTACTCTAGCGATGCATCCGTTTACTAACACCTGCGAGTTTTGGTGTAACAACAATCATGATTCCAACAATTGGTATCAGAGCCAAATGTCTCGAGTTCGAATCACACTCGACTCGTGCTTGGGGGAGATTGTTGGACATTGGAAAAACTAGCGCTTCTTGTGTGCTTCACGACATGTGCTTAATCGCCTCTCGTGGATCCATTAACTCTGGCGATGCATCCATTTACTAACACCTACGAGTTTTAGTGCAACGACAATCGTGATTCCAACATTTTCTTATTCCCACTGGAGTTCATGAGCCCTATCTTCAAAGGAAATGGACTCAATCCATTATAAGTCTATCATATGACATTTTAAACTTATATTCATTAATAATCTTATATCAACACATAAAAAATTTCGATGTGAATTAACACTATTTATACTAGTATAGATCCATCTTAAGCACAAATCTAACATGAGCAGAGAGGGATTAACTTTCTTCGGGTGCAAAGTTTTTAGAGTGAAAAATACAAAGTGTAATTTATCATTGTTTAAATTCTAGTTTTGAATGCTATATAGAGTACATAACCTAAACTTGTAAGTCCAAAAAAAACATATACCTAACAAAGGACCAAACTGTAAAATACAGAGACCACTTCAAACATTTTAACCGTAATTTTTTTTAAATAGCTTTATATGATATAGACATAATGTTTAAAACGATATATAATATATACATAGTTTACATTAAAATATTTTCAATAACATGTGCATCGATACATTTTATCAGTGCACATTAAAATGCTTTTTTTGTTATTAATATATTTTTAAGTGTACATCAATATCAATTGGTATTAAACTATTTTATTCATAACCTACGTTGGATATTTTATTATATACAACATCAAAATATTTTCTTTTAACATTTTCTTTCTAGATATAGATATATATGAAGTTGATATCGACATAAATTAGTTAACATAGATCTTCAAATAGTTTATCTAAATCCCGTGTTGAAATGTTTTTGAGAAGTATAAGCCTTAAACATCTTACTCACACATTTTTTATTTATAATTACTTTACATGAAATTATATTACGCCATATGGACAACTAATTAAACATGCATAACATATTCATTTTTTCTTTTTATTATAGCCAACATTGTTTTTCTATTTAGAGAATATTTTACTTTTATTTAAAAGGGATACTTGTCAACTCCACATTGAGTATAGGCGAAATTACACATCACCCTCATACTGGGCTGTAGAATGAGCCTCTCGACTCAATTATTCTTATCCACCCTCGATGCTCAATTTTTTTTTTTGAAAATGTTAAAAAAAAAAAAAAAAAAACCACTAATTAAAAGTGTGAAAAACCTTATGACAAAAATTGGATCACTAAAAAAAAGGAAAAATGAGAATATTGACAAAACATGTCCCTGTAAACAAGTCACTAATTAAAAGAAAAATGAGAATATTGACAAAGCACATCCTTATAAATTTTGAAGAAAAATTATAAAAATAATAATATAATATTAATTTAATGTTGATAAATATAGGCGTAGTTTAATTTATAGACAAAATATTTTTTTTCATCGGAATCTGATCATACAATTTTAAATAAGATTGTGATTTTTAGTTGTTTAAAATACATTTTGGAATGCATAAATAGATCTAACATCTTGAAAAATCCATGAGACACTCAAATTTTTAAAACACTCTACTGAATTCCACTTAAATATATATATATATATATATATATATATATAATAATAATAATAATAATAATAATAATAATACTAAAAAACCATTTAACCTATAAATTAAAATTTTTATTATTTATTTAAATAAAAATATTCTTAAAAATCATGATAACTCAAAATTTTATTAACAACTTCCTCCCTAACACATCACCCACTTACTTTTTAAAGATCAAACCCTAGCAATCAACAACACTATCTTGCTTTCACCTGTAATGTTTTTGTTTTCTAATGTTACAATTTTCATAGTGAGTGGAAAATTAAAAAATGTGAATAGTACCATGTGAGTGCAATTGTTTAACGTTTTAAACTTGAGGACCTATTTTGCGCGAAGTGGAAGGACTTTGTATTGAAGTCATATTCCTTAGCCATAACAACTAACGATAAGTGTCACAATATTATAATTAATCACGCATTTTCTAATTGTGCATAGGAAAGTGTGGAGATGCTTCTTTAATATTTGAGTGTCGTGTTTTATTATTATTATTATTATTATTATTATTTCAATGAAAAATATAATATACATAGTTTTGTTGTTTTACTTGGAAAATATAATATTCAAATTTGGTTAAAAAATATTTTTTAAATATGAGAAACCTAAATTTTGATGAATATAAATCTTATTAAAAAATATTATAATCTTCATCCAATAGTCATTCAAGTTTTTGATGAATTTACATTTTATTAAAGAATATTATAATTTTCATTTGATTAATTTTGATTTGGAAAATTTTGAATGTGAGTTTATTATATATTTAATTTTAATATTTTAATAATGTGTTAAATTAATTTATTTTGAATTTAAAAATAATGTTATTTGGTTTTAAAGTTGAAAAGGAAAAGACTACAAGGTTTTGGATAGATAGTGATCAGGTGCTTTGTTAAGGCACTCCTTGATGTGAAGTCAACGATTCAATTCTCCACCTAATCAGGGTGATATATTGGACATGATGACATGATGAAGATGTATTCCTGCCAAGATTACAAAAAAATGGTTGATTAGGAAAAACTTCTACGTTTTTTTGATATTTGAATGTTAATTATTATAGTTCGAGTGGTCAGTGAGAAAAGGTTGTTATCTTTATCAATTGAGTTTAAATCGTGCTTTATGTTTATGGTTTTTGGTGAGATAATTATTGATGAGTTATTTATGATCTATCTATGATCTAGCCTCGTGTCTTGAATAATTTAGGGTTTTCCTAGGGCACCATCCTTAGAACAAGGACAAGTTCCTGAGAGGTTTCCTTGGGATATGTTACATGGTAACCAAAATGAATGTTTTGTGATTCCAATAGATCCATGAAGAATTGAAATGGTCAAGTGTTTATTTCTTCTGTTAAAATTGTGTTGAAGAACCCTTAAAGTCATGCTTAAAACATGCATTGAAATCCTTGCACATAATTGGCACCTTAGATTCAAAATCCCTTAGGAGGTCCAAGGATTATTTATATTTAAGTAGAAAGGCTTACAAATGTTGTTATAATGTGTAGGGGATATAACTTCACATTTTACATGCTACACAAGAACTTTGAATCCAACATAGAATTCATGTCGAGTTTGCACATGCAATTATAAAGGAAGGGAGGCATGGGAAGGTGTTACTCCATGCTTTGTCGAACACATGAGACTCCAAGTAGAGCCTTGTGCATGCAGTTAGAAAAAAAAAGGGTGTTAGGGAAGGTAATACCTATGTGCTCTCCTAAATGTATAAGAAATAAATCAAAGACTATAATGCATACATGAGATGTCATGCAAAATATTGGAAAAGTTAAAGGAAATACTACCTCTGTAACCTAGACTCCACATCAATGTAATAAAACATAGCAAAGACATGGAGAAGAAAAGTGGCCCCAAGATCCTAACCTAGGTGGAAATGGTAGGGTTGCATTGGATGACATCATGTGTGAAATTCAACTTATTAGAAGGTTCCACATGGTAGTCTAAGTAAAGCCTAAAATACCAATTTCATGTATAACTTGTGTTGGTGTAACATACACATTGCCTAACCTAACTTACCCTACATTTCCTACCCTTTAGGTAAAAATGAATTTTAGAGCAAAGTTTAGACATGTAGGGTAAGGAAACAAGTTAAGGCAGTGGGATAGACATGTTGAAAAGTGTAACTAGGTTTGGTCTTCATAATTATCATTGTACTTATACCATTATGTATTTTATGTAAAAAGCAAAAAGAAGAAAAATACTTTTTATTATTATTTTTTCATTAGTTAAGCATGTTCTTCATGCTTCTAAGATTTGTTGAGTCAAAGTCCTATTTGGACATTTTGTAAAGAAAAGAAGAAAACAGTTTTTTCAAAATGCATTTTTGGTCTATACACCTCAAGAAGCTAAGTTGTCCCTCCAAGATGACAAGTCGACTCACTGAAAGGATGTTTATTTTTACACTTAAGAACAACTATATATTTGCATACGTCCACCTCCAAAAAGGAAAGCAATTTGATGCTTCTCTGTGACAAGTTTTGAGAAAGGGATGTAAATTTCAGAGGCTATATTGTTATGAAGGAGTGCGAATTTCTGAGACTATACATCTGAAAAGAAGTGCAAACTTTCTATGAAGGTTGAATTGAAATGTTGCAAGATTTCCTGTGACACATAATGCGAGCCTTCCTGTGACAAATGGTGATAGATGATGAAAATCCTCTGTGAAATATGGTCTAAGATGAATGTAAGTTTCTTGTGATAGATGATGAAAATCCTCTGTGAAAGATGGTCTAAGATGAATGTAAGTTTCTTGTGATAGATGACTCAAGATGAGAGTGAGTTTCCTATGGCATATAAGCTGAATTTGGTGCAAATCACTGTGACTGAAATTTATGAATTTGGAGGGATTGAATTGGCTCTTGGAGGTTGGGTTTGGGTGTTTGATTTCTCACTTTGATATGATTGGGTTTGGGTGTTGGATTTATCACTTTGATATGATTCTATAAGAAGAGGATATTTTTCGGGTTTTCCTCTTGTGGGATTTTGGCCTTGGCTTAGAGAGCCTACATCTTTGTGTTCTTTTGTCTTTTACAATTTTCTTGTTATTTATTTTTGGTAATTTCTTAATGAAAGAATAAAATATAAATTTAATAAACAAACCAACATTTTACAAGTAATTATCATGATAGAGAAATCAATCCTAATTCCTAAGCCTATTGATTTCTCAACATTATTTCATAGCTAAGGTTAATGGATGCCAATTCTGAAGATCACTCATGTTAGCATATATATAAGCTCTGTAATGGTTTATGAGGAGAATTAAAACAAGATTCTGTGTAAATCCAATGCGAGTAACTAATCTAAGGAAAATGGGAATGTGAATTACTATGGTATCCAAGCTACTTCATCTAAAATACTTTTGTTTCCACGATACTTCAATAGAAATAAGAATTCTCATGTGCAATGTGAGTTGCTTATGAATTTGATCCAAGACAATTCCACTCAGTAATTCGAAGCTTGTCCTTGATGGTTCTGTGGTGCGAATTTACTCATAAGGCGTGGCATGAAAATAGTGTGAGTTAACTTCTCTGGTACATACTACAAGGATCGATGAATATATTTCTACGGCTTGGTTGTTCTTCTTTGATCTGCTTCTATATAATGAATCACACCTTACAAACATACAGTGGCTCAGATCTCCCTTCTGTGGCTTGACATATAATGGCTCACATGTGGTTTATGGATCAGTTCATATCTCTATGACTACCTTCTATATGATGAATTTCTCTATTAAGGCTTGTATTATTTAATGGATCGCTTCATAATGTCTCGTTCACACTATTATACTGGCTCATATACTTGGAACAATGGCTCGTATATCCTATCAAGGTGATCAGATTTGGATCAAGGACCTAAGTGATAGCTCAAATTTCAAAGTGTTCGAAAGTGTGTCGAACCTGAGTGACTGGATAGATCTCGTCTTCCTGATTCCGACGTCATGAACGGTTCAAAAAACCGACACCGTATGAAGAAGTTATCGCAATTTGAAAAGTACAACAAACTGCAAATTTTTGACCTTTGACCAGGTTTGACTTGGTATTTACATAGTCAGCAAAAAGAATATTATAGGGAGTATTCCTAGAATATTCCTCAGAATATTCCTTCTGGGTGAATTGGATGCTGACAAGTGGTGTGGTATGGTTTGTTGGAAGGACTGTACGTGGATTTCTCAGCCAATCAGAGGTCGTCACGTGGCAGGCCCGGAGGCTGCCACGTGGCCCATGAAAAATGGTTTAAAATTTTGGTGGAGGGCCAGAGGATCAATCGCGTGACCTCCCACATAGCACGCCTGCTTCTTAACCACGTCTGCTATGATGTTTCTTAACCATCATAATAAGTGACATATATTTAACGTTTGACGAAAATGCATTTGGTGATCCGAAGGGGTCAGCCCCTCCCCACGTGGCCTCCAGCCCATGACCAAGGCCAAGGGCTTTAGCCCCAAACCACCGATGGTTTAAATAGTCTACATTCTCCACCGTCCACGACCATGTCACATGGAAATGTTAACGTTTGCCACATGGTTAACTCCTAAACCACTGGGGTTCAACCCTTATCCAACCACGAAACCTCTGCCAACAGTTACAGATATCACATGCAACAGTTAAGTTTATTATTGCGGTTATCATGGTGGAAAAATTTAGAGCACGCCCCTAAATTTAAGAGTTTTGGCCAAATTTAACTATAGTTAAGTGCAGTGCTCCAAAATTAGTGGAGCTGATTTAGGGGTCACTGGACAAAAATTGATTAGGCTCTATCTTGAGCTAGATTCGACCATTCTGAGAGTGTGATTAGTAAATTTAAACATTATTAGGCATTCTAGACTCATTGGTGAGGGTTGTAGAGCCATCAGAGAACTTCTGAGCAAGATTTTGCATCAGAGAAGTTCTAGGGGCCACTAGGGCCACTAGGGGCCAGTACCAATTTGAGGCCTAGCTAGGGCAGCTAGAGGCCTTTCTCAACAAGACAATAGTCAATTTTGGATGTTTCAGAAATTTTGGAACTAATGGTGAGGCTTGCAGAGCATTTTGAGGAATTTTAAAGGACGAGTTGCTTCATAGAAGTTCCAAGGGCCACCAGGGCCACCAGGTGCCAACAGGAGAATGACTAGGTATCTAGAGCAGCCAATATCCATTCTCATCAAAAAAATAGTCTATTATGACTATTTTGAGACTTATGAATCCAATGGAGGTATTTTAAGAATATTTTGAATACTTCTAAAGGTCAAGATGCTTTAGGGAAGTTTTCAGTGAACCTAGAGCCAGGGGGTGCCACCAGGTGTTGGAGGCATAACCTGAGCCGCCAGAGGCCAATTTCAGCAAGTGAATAGTCTATTCTGACTATTTTTTTACATTATGAATCCAATGGAAAGGTTTTCAGAGTCATTTGGAGACTTTTGAATGTCGAGAAGCCACATGGAAGTTTCGGGCAGCTCAGGGCCAACAGTGGATGGAGGCCTACATTGGGGAGCCAGAGATCATTTGGAGAAAATTAACAACCTATTTTGGAGGTCTGATATATGCTGGAGGTAGTAGGTGAGGTTTCAAGGACATAGAAGGTATTTTAGGGAGTTTGTGCCAAAGAGAAGCTTAGGGAAGCTTAAGGGCATCGAAAGATGAAGTCAATTCAAAGGAAGCCTAGTTCTATCTTCAGAGTGATGACAACCATTCCAGGGGTATGATGATATTATAAACCCAATGGCACAGTCTAAATAACCATTGGAGTTGAGTTATTAACTTGTAAAATAATTTATACATCGTAATCCCAAAGAGCCAAGTCAGTTGACATAGGCTCAAGGAGACGTAGCCCACGATATTTGGGTGAACTCCTTTATTAAATTTGTTGTTATGTGTTGATTCTTATTTTCTGCACTTTATGGTTATTGCACATGCTTAATATCATAAAAAAAAATTGTTCTTAAAGCACTTAAACAATTAAAGAAAACATACACCTATTTCAAGTATTGATTTCCGCACAGTCATGTATAAGCAAGATATTTTATTTGTTTAACTGAGTGGGAGGTGCTTGCGCATAAGAATATAAAGTTATCCACCCATTTCAGATTAGGATGGTATCGCAGCACTAGGTTGCTTGCTTGAAAGAGCATTAGCTTGCTTGTTTTACATGAAAGGTGTTTAACAGTGCAAAGAATTTTACTATCTGTAAATTGACTATTGCTTATAGAAGAGAGGAATAACCTGTTACTGAGTTTTTTCAATCACCCAACGTTTCGGACTATCTAAGTGAGTCCATCATCAGGGGTAGACGTCCAAAGTTCTTTGAAAAGTTGAGGGAAATAGGGCAAAATAATAGAGATATAAATAGTGAATGATGAGGAGTTCATGAAAGGTCGGCTTTTTTTTTTTAGACAGAAACGGATAAATTTTATTAGAAGGCGCCAAGACAGTGGCATTGTGCTATTACAATGCTGCTCTGGCTGAGAGCGCAGAGCCAAGTAATCCTCCTTAGGCAAAAAACATTATAGCAGAGATTGCCCATACCCCACTGTAGATTTCGAAACTCTGGGCTGTCGTGGTCAGATGGAGCGGTGGAGATGGCATCGAAATAAGAGGCGCTGAGATTGCCGACAGATCCGCATTTGAGCGCTGGCTGATTGGGTTCGGTGGCTTGAAATCCCTCCGGATCAATGAACAGGTTCTTCGTTTGGCAATCCAGGGTATCATAATAGAATCCCTTCTCTCTAAAACCTTTGGATGCGCTAAGGATAGAGTAAAGAGCATTTTTGTTCCTGCCCAAAGTGCAGAAGTTGCTCACACAGCCTCCTCGCATCCAGAAGCTTACAGCAGATAAAACAGGAAAATAACAAAGAGCTCGGAGATGGGAGTAAGGAACAGACTGCTTCCTTAGGGGATGAACCAAGTTTGGTTTCAGATAATAAAAAAGGATGTAGCGGTTCAGATATAAGGGAAGATGAATGGGAATAGAGATCAGAGGAATTTCCAGCTTGGCCCAGAGAACAGGGGACTTAAGGGATATTGCAGAGGGTGTCAACATAATTAACAGATAGAGATCTTTTACTCCGCTGAACGCCAAGATTGGCTTCCTTATCTGCCTGGGAATTTAAATTTCTGGGGATATGATAGAAGGAGATTTTGTGGAATTTAGGCAGAATGAGTCTAATTTTCCTTAGGATAGCTGTTAAGTGGAGCTGAGAAGGGTTCTTGTTGGTGTTCAGCGCCTGGATAATGATCCTGGAGTCCCCGAAAACTGAAATAGAGAGGAAGTTACCTTTGAGTGCTTGAAGAAGACCCTGCCACATAGCAAGAGCCTCTGCTCTGTTATTTGATTCCCTGCCCAGACCCCAAGCAAACCTGATCACATCAGATCCATTAGGGTCCAAGAGAACCCCACCTCCTCCTGCGATACCAGGGTTGCCTTTGGAGGCCCCGTCAAAAAATAGACAGTGATCATTCAGTGTCGGCCTCCACTTGATGAACTCTTGCTCCTCCAGTCTAATTTCCCAGTTGGAGTGGACCTTTGCAGAAATGGTGGAACAGTCCTTATGGTTAGGGACCAATCCATTCAACCAGAGATCTTCCTCGCTGTTAAGAGCTTTTCTTGGCTTATTGGCAGAATTGGCTTCAAGAGTTTCACCCAATAGAGCTTTGACTTTGGAGATGACTCTGGACGAATTGCAGCGTTCGTTTCTGAATAATCTGTTGTTTCTCTCCAGCCACAACTTCCAGCAAACAATCTTGGGGATCCACAGCCAACAATTTTTGATAAGGAGATTTTTGGAAAGTCCAAATGGGGATAGTTTGCTCCAGGTTTGGAAAAGATTCAGGATGTTCCTAGGGAGCTCGATTTTATCTGAGTTTAGCATAAGGACCCCCTTCCAGACTTCTAGAGCATAGGGGCAGGTTAAGAACAAGTGATCAGCAGTTTCTTCATCCATCATGCAAAGATTGCACCAGGATGGTCCTTCCATACCACGTCTGTGGAGATTATCACGAGTGAGAATACTGTTGTGAGCTAATGTCCAACAGAAGAAATCAATTTTGGGAAGAAAGGGGGAATCCCAAATAAATTTCCATTGAGCAGGATTTGGAGGAACATTCGGGGTGGTCATAATACTTTTATAGCCTTCGGAAGCTGTATACGAACCTGAGACAGAACCCCAGCCTCGTTTGTCCTTTGCTGAAGCTTTTAAGGGAGCTTTCCCTTGAAGTTTATCCAAGAGAACAGAGGCTTCACCTTCCAGCCACTGAGGGACCTCCCCCAAATACCATCTTTCCCAAAGACCATCCTCCGTCCAAGTGGAGATGTCCCAGAGGGTGATTAAATTGTGAGCCTGGAGCCAGTCTTTGATATTGGTGAGTTCTTCCATCTGATTCAAAGGTTGATCGCCCAGAATAGGATCATCCCAGATTCTAATTTTTTGCCCATTACCTGGAATCCAATACAGCTTATGGCTGAAGTGATCCAGAGCTTTGATGCAAAGTTTAAACACAGGAGAACCTTTGGAGGTTCTAGGAAGCTGGTCCAAGCATCTGAGGCGCTTCCCATGAAAATATTTTCTCCACAGGACTTTCTTGCTCCAACTTAATTTTCCAGAGACAATGTCCCATAGCAGCTTGGTTCCCAAAGCCAGATTTTGAGCGGCCAGGTCTCGAATTTGAAGACCTCCTTCCTTAAATGGATTTTTAATAGTATCCCATTTAACAAGATGCAACCTTCTTTCGTTGTTTTTCCCCCCTTCCCACAGAAATCGCCTTAGGAGAGCTTCCATTCTGTTGATGAAGGTTTTTGGGGCAAGGAGGATAGAGTGCTGATATAACAGAAGACTGGAGAGAACCGCTTTCATCAGAATGATCTTTCCAGCGTTATTCAGCCAAGAAGCACCCCAGGCTTGGATTCTGCTTTTGATCTTGTCCAGCAGTGGCACCCAATGGGCTACTTTAGGAGTGGTCTTGAAGATTGGAACCCCCAGATATTTAAAGGAGTCCCAGGCCCAGGACCCTTCCATAT
This sequence comes from Pinus albicaulis, assembly GCA_034641835.2. Taxonomy (NCBI): domain Eukaryota; kingdom Viridiplantae; phylum Streptophyta; class Pinopsida; order Pinales; family Pinaceae; genus Pinus; species Pinus albicaulis. The sequence continues at coordinate 1,823,506,438 of CM076575.1, read as the reverse complement.
CAAGAATCCTAGCAATATCTGATAAGTCCTTAACCGAGCAGTTCCAGCTAAAGATTGTGCTTTTTAGAAAGTTGATCTTGCTGCCCGAGACCTCTCTATAAATGTCCAGCTCCTTCTTGAAGGATTTAGCAGAGTTTATGCTTGCCCCACCCAGCAATAAAGTGTCGTCAGCAAATTGGGCATGATTTATATCTTTGACCTGATGAACCATGCGAAGGCCAGGAAGGATTTGAGTCTGCTGTTTGTGGTCCAGTTGAAAGCTGAGAACTGAAGCTTGAATGGCATAGAGAAGCGGGGACAAAGGACAGCCTTGTCTTAGGCCCCTAGAGGCTTGGAAAAAATATGAAGGTCGCCCATTAACCAAAGGCGCTATCCAAGGAGCAGCAATGCAGGCTTTTATCCAGTTAATGATGGCTGAAGAGAAGCCCATTTTCTTCATAACCAAAAACAGGAAATCATGCTTTACCCTATCAAAGGCATTTTCCAAGTCAAGCTTAATCACCATACCTTTCTCCTTTCGGTGATAGCTTGAATGAACTGCTTCTTGCACCAGCACAATGTTGTCAAGAATCTTTCTCCCTTTGATGAATCCTCCTTGGTTTTCAGGGATAATGGCCGGTAATATTTTCTTGAGGCGATTGGCTATAATTTTAGTGATCAGCTTGTAACTAGAGTTACACAACGAGATTGGTCTGAATCTGCTGAAATAAGCTGCACCTTTCTCTTTCGGAATCAAGGCCAGAAAAGCTGAGTTGATGCCGCCTCCTATCTTAACACAAGATTGAGATTTCCTGACCATTCTCAAGAGGTCATTTTTTATTATGGCCCAACAGGAGAGATAAAATCTAATAGGGAACCCATCCGGACCAGGAGCTTTGTCCGGTTCCATAACCTGTCCAGAGTATTTTTAAGCTCATTCATGCTGATTGGAGCAGTCAACATAGAATTATCAGAGTCTTGAACACATTGAGGAATCAAATTCATCGGATAGGCAAGGGGATCCAGAGGTGGATCATCAGGGGCAGAGTAAAGATCTTTGAAGTGAGAGTGAGCTGCTCGCTTGATGCCTTCAAAATCCTTAACCACTGCATTTTGGTGGTGAATTTCTTTGACAGATTTGAATTGCTTGCGGGCTTCAGCATGTTTGTGAAAGAAGCTAGTATTTTTGTCTCCGGCTTGTAACCAGAGAGCTCTGGACTTCTGCCTCCAGAGTTCTTCTTCTTCCCTACTTACTTTATGGAATTCTTTTTGCAGGTCAACTTCCCTCTGAAGAAGATCTTGGGAAACAACTGAGTTTTCCATCGATAGTTGGTGGGCAGCAAGACTATCCAAGGCCATCTTTCTTTTGGAGAAGGGAGTTTTCAGCGTTCTAGCCCATTCCTTAAGCCTTCTTTTGAGCCCCCTCATTTTTTCTTCCCACACGTAGAAGGGGGAGCCATTAACAGGTCTGTTCCAGGCATCTGAAACCATCTCTTGGAACCCCTCATGCTGAAGCCATAATGAGCTGAATCTGAAGGGGATAGGGCCAAGATTTTCATCCGTGGAAAGCTCGAGAATGATGGGTTTATGATCAGAGGTGCTGTTTGGCAGAATTTTGGACGAGGCCATTAGACCGCAAGTAAGGAAAGAGGATTGGACCAGAAATCTGTCCAATCGAGCAGCAATATGATTTGGGCCCACTCTTTTGTTAGACCAGGTGAACTTCCCGGAAGTGGGCTTGATATCCTCCAATTCCCAACCCAACATGAGGTCCTCAACCCATTCTCTCGCTGGATCCCTGATCGGGGAGCCTCCCTTTTTCTCATTTACAGCAAGAGTAACGTTCATATCACCAGCTATGATAATGTTTTCAGGATTGTGCAGCGAAAGATAGGACATAATCGAGTCCCAACAGTATTTTTTCTCAGAAGGAAGAACATGAGCATATATATTGAACATACTTACTTGTTGTCTGGAGTCTTTATGAAGGAGTTTCGTGAGAAGCCAATGGGAGGAGCTTTCTTTTTGAATAAGATCATAGATAGAGCTATCCCAGAAGGTAGCTATTCCACCAGAGGCGCCTCTTGCACTGACAGCGCATCCAATACCTTTGCGCCAGAAGGTTTTGCTAGCATGGAGGAGGAGAGTTTCCTCCAACTTTGTCTCCTGGATGAGAAGGATTTCAGGCGAATAATTTCTTACTATATCTTTCAGGGCATCTTCTTTTAGCTTGCTGCCTAATCCTCTGCAATTCCAGGAGACGTACTTCATTATTTATTGGGATGGGAGTTTGTGGCTCCTTTTGGAGCCGAGCCGTGCTTGCGCCCTGATCTAGTATTCATCATTCCCTTGAGAGTTTTTTGAGAGCCTTGGAGAACATCCAGATAGGTTTTCTCCTCTCGCTGTTTCTTCTTGGACTTTCGACCCCTGGCTGATTTGATTGGGGTGACTTGTGAGCTATCTGATTCATAGGTTCTTCCTTCTGAGTCTTCATCGGATTCGGAAGCCAGATTGATCTGTTCTTCCTTATCTATATTTCTTTCATTGCCTCCTGATGCTGGGGGGGAGATTATATCAGTACCAGTATCTTTTGCTTCCTTCATCAAGTCTTCCGGTTCTTCTTGAGCCCCGATGGTTTCTACGTTCCCACCAGAGGAGGATCCAACTTTTGGGTCTTCATTGGCCTTTGAATTGGACTGAGGTTTTCCTACTGGGCCAGAATTTTTCTTCTCTGTTGTCCTAGGGATAGCCTTGCCTCTTTTGATTTCTTTCCATCCTTCTTCGTCCTCCTTTGTCCCGGCCGGGGATTTGGGGCAATTCCGTTGGAAGTGTCCGTGTTCGTGACACAATCTGCATTTGAAGGGTAGTTACTCGTAGTCCAGCTTTTGATAGTGATGCCAATCTCCCACTGTAAGTTTAATCGCCTCGGGGAGACCAGCCTCTAAGTCAACTTCCACACAGATTCTTGCACAGGTATATTGGCCTTTATTGTCTGCTTTGTCAACAAATCTGCCCAGACTGTTCCCAATCCTTTGCAGTGATTGGTAGCTCCAGCAATGGATCGGAAGGTTTGGGAGCCGAACCCAGACTGGAACTTCCTTGGGGACATCCACTGAGGGATAGAAGTCGGGGGTCCATTTATTGAGATACAGACCCTGATTTCCCATGAAATACGGGCCATTTCTGAAAACCAGATCTCGGTCTTCTTTGGTGGTGAACTCAAAGATGAAGAAACCTCTACCAACCGCATAACAGATCACACTGTTTTTCAGCTGTGGCCTCCAGTTGCGTTGAATCCAATCATCCGTGGTTTTTGTAGACGGCCAACGCCCCATAAATTGCCCGACTAGCCCTCTGTCAGCTAGGGCAAGGGCGATTTTAATCGGCTGATCTTCCTGCAGAGCTATCTCAGGAACTTCCTCAAGTTTTTTAATGAATTTTGGGACCTCAGGGGCAGGACGTTTCTTCCCTTTCTGTGTTAGAAGGCGACGGAAAGCTTCTTGAGATGAAATCGGAGGGGTGGGAGTGGTTTCCCCACCCCCGGGTTCATCCATGTTTGCAGCAAAACGAAGCAAGGGACTCAGTCCATTCCCACAGCGCCCCTGCAAATCAAAAAACCAGAACCAAGGGCCAAAACGCAGAGCTGAATATCTCTTCTCGCCCAGCCAAGGAGGCGCAGCGCAGCAAAGATGTGAGCTGAACACGGGAAGGGGGCGGCAAAGCCCACCTAGACGCCCAGAGGGCCGAGGCCGCCGTCACGCACTCTGGAAACCTAGCAGAGCGTAACAGGCAGCGCGATCACTTCTTAATACCACTTGTTATTGAAAGGTCGGCTTTTTGATGAGAGATAATTATTGAATTTTTTAATTAATTTATTTGATTAAGGATAATTTATTTAAGCCATAATATGAAATAATTTGTGAATAATAGGCCTAAAAATTTCTTTTGATTTTGAAATAAACTGGTTGATGTGTTTAAAATAACCTATATAATTCAATAATCTATTATTTAATTTGTTTAATTTAATAAGTTTTTTTTATTAAAATATAAACCTTAATTAGGATGACATGTAAAACCTTCATTAATTGATTAGTTGAAATGTTTTATAATTTAGTTGAAATATTTAAAATAATCCATATAATTCAATGAATTATTTAATTTGTTTAATTTGATATGTTTATTATTAAATTATATAGATATTGTTTAGTTTTGAAAAATTGTTTATTTATTCATTTATTTATTTTTATTTTTATTTTATTTATTTAATTTTTAATTTTATTTTATTTTAATTATATATTTAATTTGTTGTATTTATATATTTGAAATTGATTATAATTATTTTATTATTATTATTATTATTATTATTTATTTTATTTTTTTCTATTTAAGGGTGACTTGTTGTATTTATACTAGGTTTATTTTAGTTTTTAATGTCTTGAGAGGTTTTGATGTATTAAGGGTTTCCAAGTGTTGCTAATGGTAAGCCCATCATCACGATTTAAATTGTTCCATATTTTCTCAATTTCTATAGCTTCTTTGATTTTTCTCTTTACGCAATGGTCCTCTTTAGAGACAAGTCTGACATCCTCCATTCTTATGTAATGTGAGGATGAGAAGGCATGTTCTGCTAAGGCGGAATTGTCTGTTCTATTATGGGATAAGTCAGCTGCATGTTCTTTTAATCTAATGTTAAGGGATCTACCTGTTTCGCCAATGTAATCTTTACCACAAGAGAAAGGTACAACATAAACTCCTTTTTGAAGCTTAGGGTTTATAGGGTCTTTAGCAGAGTCTACCATATTTAAAATAGTATTAGGGGGAGTGAAGGCAATCTTAATGTTATGTCTGTTAAGCATTCTAGATATTTTATCAGTTGTTCCTTTTATGTAAGGTAAAGAGATTTTAGGGATGTCAAAGGCTCTTTTTAAGTTATTTTTATTAAGGGTTTAGTGAATGGTTTTGTTGATGACATGTTTACTATATCCATTTTGTTGAAAGACATGGCAGAGATGGTTTATCTCATGTTCTAGGTGGTGGGAGTATGAGATTCTAGACGCCCTGGTTGTTAGGGTTTTAATGATGCCAATTTTTTGGTTCGGGTGGTGATGTGAGTTGGCATGAAGGTATCTATCTGTGTGAGTCTTTTTTCTATATACCTTGGTGCTGAGTTTTCCATCTTTCTTAGTTAACAGGATGTCTAGGAAAGGTAACTGGTTGTCTTTTTCAATTTCAATGGTAAATTTGATGTGTTTCGAGAGACTATTAATGTGGGCTACGAACTCATGTAATTTTAATATCCCATGGGTCCACTTAGCAAAGATATCATCTACATATATTTTCCATTCTTCAGGGGTGAATGGAAAGGAATTAAGGGCCATTTGTTCAAAATGTTCCATGTATAAGTTGGCAATAATAGGAGATAGAGGCGAGCCCATGGCAACCCCATGAGTTTTTTCTACCGTTGAAGGTGAAGAAAGAAGATTTAATACATAATTTTAAGAGTTCTATTGTCTCATTATCAGTGATAGTTTTTAAAATGTTGATGGCTTCGTCTATAGGTATCATAGTGTAAAGGGAGACAATGTCAAAACTTACCATGAGATCATCGTTATGCATGTCTAGGTTTTTGGCCCATTGAACAAAGGATGTAGAGTCTTTGATATGTGATGAGGTGTTTCCGGCAAGGGGGCAAAGTTTTTTGGCAAGATACTGCGCGAGGAGGTAAGTAGGAGAGCCGATGGTGTTGACTATCGGTCTTAGGGGAATGCCTGCTTTATGAATCTTGGGAGCACCATATATTCTAGCGGTGATGGAGCTGGTAGGGGTGATTCTCCTTTTTATGGTGTTATCAAGAGAAGAGTTTTTTATTTTTTTGGTTACTTCTTTGAGAATTTTAGTGCTAGGATCTTTTTCCAAAATTCTATAGCAACCATTGTTGTTTAGGTGATCTTCCATTTTCTTAACATATTCAACCCTGCCCATTATTACTGTTGCATTTCCATTATCAGATTTAAGGATTATTATATTTTTATTATTTTTAAAGTTTTTTAGGGCATGTTTTTCTTCTTTGGATAAGTTACAAGGAGGAGGCTTGGCATTTTTAATAATTTTCATAGTTTCTTGTCTTATCTAAAGGTGAAGGGAAATATTTTTTTAGCTAAGTCTAGAAGAGGACAAGAAGGAAGAAGGGTTGAAGGAATTCTCCTTACCCAAAGGACCTCAAGGCACCCCTTGAAGCACAATAGGAATTGTTTGCAAAAGGCTGCTTGAAGAAGAGCTTGAATCTACAACCATTTTGTTTAGAAGCTTTGTCAAATTGTTTTTGAAAGATTTGTGAATTATTGTTGAATTTATTTAGTTCATTTTCATAATATGACAACTTCTTCAAGTGAGGTTTCAAAATCCTCCTCCTTCACAAGATTCTTCGTTGAAGACATGAAGCGAGACTTCTACATCCTGAAGGATATCGTGCAAATTCTGTATGAAGATAGAAAGGAAAGCACTAGACTTCGTGAGAAATTGGTTGTTATGAAGCAAGAGAAAGAAGGACTTCTTCAAAGAATGCATGAGATGGCGATGAAACTCCATCAAGCCCAAGAGGCCTTAACTAAGAACATGCTTGAAGCAGAGGTAAAACACTCAAATTTGTCTTCAATTTCCTCTTTAGATAGATGTGTAGGTTCATTTGAAAAGCACACTAGAGGAATAGGGTCCAAGTTGATGTTAAAAATGGGCTATGGAGGCAAGGGTCTAGGAAAACATGCATAAGGCATGATTAATCATATTTTGGTTGAGGAGAGGCCTAAGAAGTTTGGTCCAGGATATGTTCAATCTTATGGCAAAAACTCTAAATCCATGAAGGCATTTGAGACAACTTCAAAAATATTTTTTTTCGCAAGTTATAAACCAAAAATATGTCAAGTTTGTTTTCAAGTTGATTTCCATTGTTTGAAGCCTATGTTTCAACAAGATGTGTGTAGACATGCATCTTATGGCGAGCAAGAGAGTTCTGACAGCTATCAAGACATGAAAATTGATGTTAGTCTTCAAAAGAAAGCTGGAACCTCTTCATGTTCATCTCCTCAAGAAGGTAAAAAAGATGGACATGCAAAGCAACATTTGAGGTACAATTCTTCCCATAGTCAAGTTGATTATGTTTCTGATAAGCATGAAAAATTTGCATGCTTGAATGGAAGAAAGAGTTGTTGTTCCTATTGTGGTCTCTGTATCCATGAAGTTTCGAAATGCTGGAAGAGGATGAAGACATACAGGAAACAGTTGAAGCGAAGGCAACTTGCACAAAATATGCAAAATACTTGCACACATTGCCAGAGAAAGGGACATGTTATTTCCCAATGTTGGACATTGCATCCAACTAATCATCCCAAGCATATGAAGCAAGAGGATAAAAAGACTGGTGAAAGTGGAACCAAAGATTCCATCATTGATGTGAGAACATATGTTTAACATGAAGAAGATTTTTAGCAGTAAAAATCGCCATGGAAGTGGCTTGGTGAGAAGTGGTTTGACTTCTTAACTCAGTATACATTCATTTGTACATATGAAAATTTCAGTCATGCATGCATGTATTTCTGTTCAAAACTTACGTTTTTTTGAGCCACCTTGGATTGATGATCAAGGATATGATGTTTAGCTACCTTCTATAAATTTCTCGGCAGAAATTTCTGGATGAGCAAGGAAGACACAATTCTTGACTGGAGGACAAGAGCATCTAAGAAGGGGAAGTGTTGAATACCTTCGAGTTGGGGCTCAAAGACACTAAGCCATGCAAGGAAAAGTGTATGTAGGTTGGAAATGTGAGGGTGTTTTACTCTCATCTACTAAACAGATCAGGTAATTAGTATTTTGGAGTCCAAAAGATTCCCAATGGGGAGAAGTGATCAGATTTGGATCAAGGACCTAAGTGATAGCTCAAATTTAAAAGTGTTTGAAAGTGTGTCGAACTTAAGAGACCAGATAGATCTCGTCTTCCTAATTCTGGCACCGTGAACGGTTCAAAAAATAGACACCGTATGAAGAAGTTATCGCGATTTGAAAAGTCCAGTAAACTGCAAATTTTCGACCTTTGATTAGGTTTGACTGGGTATTTTCACAGTCAGCAAAAAGAATATTCCAAGTAATATTCTTTGAATATTCTTGTAATATTCCCCGAAATATTCCTTCTGGGTGAATTGGATGTTGACAAGTGGCGTGGTATGGTTTATTGGAAGGACTGTACGTGGATTTCTCGGCCAATCAAAGGCCGCCACGTGGTAGGCCCAGAGGCTGCCATGTGGCCCATGAACAATGGTTTAAAATTTTGGTGGAGGGTCGGAGGATCGATCACGCGACCTCCCTCATAGCATGCCCACATCTTAACCATGTCCGATATGATGTTTCTTAACTATCATAGTAAGCGACATATATTTAATGTTTGTCGGAAATGCATTTGGGGGTTTGAAGGGGACAACCCCGAGGGCCAGCTTCTCCCCACGTGGCCTCCAGCCCGTGACCAAGGCCAAGGGCTTAAGCCCCAAACCACCAAAATTTTAAACCATCTGCAGTCTCCACCATCCATGACCATGTGACATGGAAATGTTAACGTTTTTCGCACGGTTAACTCCTACACCACCGGGGTTCAACCCTTATCCAACCACGAAACCTCCGCCAACAGTTACAGCTGTCACATGCAACGATTAAGTTTATTGTTGAAGTTATCCTGGAAGAAAAATTTAGAGCATGCCCCTAAATTTAAGGGTTTTGGCTGAATTTAACTGCAGTTAAGTGTAGTGCTCCAAAATTAGTGGAGGTAATTTAGGGGTCACTGGACAAAAATTGATTAGGCTCTATCTTGAGCTAGATTCAACCATTATGAGAGTGTGATTAGTCAATTTAGACTTTCTCAAACATTCCAGAATCATTGGTGAGGGTTTCAAGACATCAGAGAACTTCTGAGTGATATTTTTCATCAGAGAAGTTCTAGGGGCCACTAGGGCCAGCAGGGGTTAGCAGTAGTTTGAGGCCTAGCCAAGGCAGCTAGAGGCCTTTATGAACAAGAAAAAAGTCAATTTTGGATGTTTCAAACATTATAGAACTAATGGTAAGGTTATAAGATCATGTAGAGGACTTTTTAAGGCTGAGACGCTTCAAAGAAGTTCCAAGGGCCACCAAGGCCACCATGTGCCAGCAAGAGAATGAGGCCTATCCAAAGCAACTAGTATCCATTCTCAGCAAAAAAATAGTCTATTATGACTATTTTGAGCCTTTTGAATCCAATGGAGGGATTTTTAGAATATTTTGAAGAATTTTTAAGGTCGAGATGCTTCAGGGAAGTTTTTAGTGAACCTAGAGCTAAGGGGTGCCACCATGTGTTGGAGGCGTAACCAGAGCAACCGGAGGTCAATTTCAGCAAGTGATTATGACTATTTTTGACATTATGAATCCAATGGAAGGATTTTCAGAGTCATTTGGATACTTTTGAAGGTCTAGAAGCCACAAGGAAGTTTCAGGCAGCCTAGGGCCAACAATGGATGGAGGCCTAGATTGGGGAGCCAGAGCTCATTCGGAGAAAATGAACAGCCTATTTTGGAGGTCTGATATATGATGGAGACAGTAGGTGAGGTTTCAAGGATAGAAAAGGACTTTTAGGGAGTTTTTTTTAAAGATAATCTCAGGAAAGCTTAAGGGCATCGACATATGAAGTCAAGTCAAAGGAAGCCTAGTTCTATCTTCAGAGTGATGACAGCCATTCCAGGGGTATGATGATATTATAAACCCAATGGTACAGTCCAAATAACCATTGGAGTTGAGTTATTAACTTGTAAAATAGTTTATACATCATAATCCCAAAGAGTCAAGTCAGTTGACATAGGCTCAAGGAGACATAGCCCACAATATTTGGGTGGAATCCTTTATTAATTTTGTTGTTATGTGTTGATGCTTATTTGCTGCACTTTATGGTTATTGCACATGATTAATATCAACAAAAAAATATGTTCTTAAAGCACTTAAACAGTTAAAAAAAACATACACCTGTTTCAAGTATTGATTTCCGCACAGTCATGTATAAGCAAGATCTTTTATTTGTTTAACTGAGTGGGAGGTGCTTGCGTATAAGCATATCAAGTTATCCACCCAATTTAGATCACAAATGCTCATAACATTTTAATCGGCTCACACTGATATAGTTCACACTATGTTAGATTCATCAACATTGCATCATATGAGGCTTGAAACTATCACAATACAGTGGCATCTTCACTATATGGTCCATATGACATCACCTCATTTGAGATTCAGGGTCATCATTTTTGCATACTCTGTGGTATCTAAGTGACATCGCATTTGAGGCTCAATATTATACAATTGCTATCACTATAAGGCATGGTATTACTAAGTAACTCACACATTCGTGGTTTGAATTGAGATAATAATATATATACAATGATAATAATATATCTACATGATAATTAAACAAAGATTTATGGATGAATTATATATGAAGTTTGATAGTAACCCTAGAAAGGTAGTTATCTTTGACCCTATTACAAAATAATCCCTTCAATGGGTGTCAGTAATAGTAATCTTGTCAGATAGATGTATGCCAAAATAACTATGATGTACAACTAAAATATTGTATCGTGATGTGTTCTCAAGAGATCATGAGATTTCGTTTCTATACATATAAGAATGATGGATTTCACCATGAAGCCGACCAGTTTAGAAGAAACCAATATTATCACTAAATATAAAGTACTTATTTGAGGCACAAATGGACTGAAAATTTGAGTTTGATAAATCTCATATTTGAAGTTAATACATATCAACTGATGAAAAATCTAGCAGCTCTGCAAAGGCTATGTAGTTGTAGAGTTGAGGGATATTTTATTAAAGAGAATTGACAATTGAAGATAACACAAAGGACTAGATCTCTGCAAAAAGAGGTAATGTATGGCTGTAAAGTTATGTATTTTTGTTTTGTACATTTCATGATGATGATCATAAAAAGGGTCTGCATTTGATACAATGGCATGTAACTATTGCATATGAAGACTAGGTATTGTAATCTTATGAAATGGATAAAAGGAATATCAAACGCTATCATTAGGGTTTTGCTACATGCTAGTAAATATTTTCAATGCTTGGATGACAAGTCTTTATGACTATGAAGTTTATAGGGTTTGTATAGAATTTGCAATTCTTATTATGATAGATCTTAAGGACCTTTAAAATCTAGGCTTTTGCAACTAACTCTCGTGTGTGGTTTTAGAACTCTGCAGTTTGTAACTAATAGGTCTTAACATCTAGGGTAACTTGTAAAGCCTATCTAAGTATGGAATAAAAGGAGAAACCCTAGTAATAGAAACCCCAACTGATTATTTCCATTGTGAAAGGAAAATGAATCTAGTTCTTAAGAATGAAAAGTATTATATCATGCTGATGTGAAGACAAGGTTTGATGAAAAAGGGTCCAATATTAAGAGGGAGACAACCTTCCTTAATAAATAAGTATTTAATATCTTCTTCATTATTACTAATGCTAATATATTTACATTTTGTGTCCATGTTATTTCATAATTCTTCTAACCAAGGTTACAAATCAAGGCATGTTCTATCTGAAGCTTGACTAAGAAAATGAAAATTTTGAAGAAACACGGCATATCATGAAGACTATCAAGTAAGGAGCAGTTTTATGAACACATTGATTGATGGTTGAAAGCTAAAGAGAATGAAGCATAACTTTGTTGTAATATGAATATAGACCATGCAAAGGAATGTTGACCTCATAGGGAGTAAGAAACAAGGTTTTGAAGAATCCCACATCTTGACTAAAATCTATTATGATTTGGAAAGTATGATAATGTGGGTTATGGTTTGGATTCCTGAATGGACTTATTATAGAAGTATGTGAATATGTGGGAAAGATAGTCTGTTTGATGATATTATACTATTTGTTTCTTAATTTGATTTGGGAGCACATGAATTGAGTGGATGACAATGATAATGGATTGGAAGAGCATGAAGACCAAGTACTGTTATGCAAGGATGGAAGGCATGTGATAAAAATTGTGAGGAAGTTTAACTCCTTGAAAATTATGGATGAACCATTTGATGACAATGTTTTTTGATGATTGACAAGATCTAGGAAGCTCTATGTTTGATATGGTGTGATGTTGTTAAGAGCTAAGAAACCCTGTCATGAAGATAGTGTGAAATAATTTGGCTCCATAAAATGTTTGATTTCAAGGAAGGTCGAAGCTCGAGTATGATATGTTGATGCGAGATAGTAGCCCTTGAAGCTATTACCAAGATCTACATGGAAGAATAAGTAGCTGATGTATTGATGAAGTATGAGATAATATAAGGACTGTGATGATGTCTCTCTGGTTGAAATGGATTAAGGATCTCCTCCTTGTTTGAGAAAGAGTGATGTGGGACACCATATTCTCCATGTGTCATGCACTAGGCCAGGACTAACAACCATAAGTTTAGTGAAGCCACTAGTAGGGAGAATGGAGGATTAGATAAACATATGGACCAATACTCCTTGAGGATTTGGAATCAAATATAGGTAGTAGTCTCATGAACTGATACTCTTTGAGGATTCGACATGGTATCCAAGATAAGAATAGTTGAAGAGGATTGGGAAACCAAGATAAGAATAGTCCTATAAGGACATACCTGATGAATACCCGAATGGGCTATGTTCCTTGAGAGGTTGTGGTGTTGGTGTCAAAGTATATGCCTCCCAAAATTGTGCTCTAATATAGTGGAGAGTTAGAGTTTGTTATTCAAGGCCTTGCTATTTTTCAATTTGACAATGTTGGTTATGATGTTGATGCTCGGTGATGGCTTATCAATCTGAATCTTCTTATGAGAATATTTCAATTTGAGAGTATCCTTGTATTCAATTGTGTAATTATGAATACCTCCCTAGTTAATATAGAGCGTTGAAAAGTGTAACTAGGTTTGTTCTTCATAATCATCATTATACTTGTACCATTATGTATTTTACGTAAAAAGGCAAAAGAAGAAAAATAAGAAAATTATTTTACTATTATTATTGTTTCATTGGTTAAGCATGTTCTTCATGCTTCTAGGATTTGTTGAGTCAAATTCCTATTTGGACATTTTGTAAAGAAAAGAATAAAACAAATTTTCAAAATATATTTTTAGTCAATTCACCTCAAGAAGCCAAGTCGACCCTCAAATATGACAAATTAGATCATTGAAAGGATGTGTCTTTTCACACATAATAAGAAATACATATTGGCATACATACAACTCCAAAAATGATAGCAATTTGATGCTTCTCTATGACAAATTCTGAGAAACGGATGCAAATTTTAGAGGCTATATCCTTATGAAGGACTACGAAGTTATGAGAATATACATAAGAAAAGAAGTGTGAATTTTATATGAAGGATGATTTGAAATGTTGTGAGATTTCTTGTGATAGATAATGCTAGCCTTCCTATGACAGATGGTGATATATTATGCAAAACCTATGTGAAATATGGTTTGAGATGAATGCAAGTTTCTTGTGACATATGACTCAAGATAAGAGTGAGTTTCCTGTGGAATATAAGCTAAAGTTGGTGTAAATTATTGTGAATAAGATTGATGAATTTGGAGGGCTTGACTTGGATTCTTGGAGTTTGGGTTTGGGTTTTCGATTTCTCACTTTGATTTGATTCTATAAGAAGAAGAGATTTTTTTGGTTTTCCCCCTTGTGGGGTTTCGGCTCTGGCTTGGAGAGCCTACATCTTTGTGTTTTTTTGTCTTCCTTGATTTTCATGTTATGTATTTTTGGTAATTTCTTAATGAAAGAAAAAAATATAAATTTAATAAACAATCCAACAATTTTACAAGTAATTCTCATGATAGAGAAATCAATCCTAATTCCCAAGCCTATTTCTTTCTTCACATGGTTTCAGAGCTAAGGTTAATGGATGGAATTTATGAAGATCGCTCATGTTAGCATATCTATAAGCTCTGTAATGGTTTCTGAGGAGAATTATAATAAGCTTATGTGGAGATCCAATGTGAGTAACTAGTCTAAGGAAAACAAGAATGCAAGTTACTATGGCATCCGAGCCAGGGTACTTCAATAGAAATCATAATTCTCAAGTGTAATGTGAGTTTCTTATGAATTTGATCCAAGACACTTCCACTCAGTATTTTGAAGCTTATCCTTTATGGTTCTCTGGCGCGAATTAACTCCTAAGGCATGGCATGCAAATAGTACTTCTCTGGTACATACTACAAGGATCGATGGATATATTTCTGCGGCTTGGCTGTTCTTCTTTGATCTGCTTCTACATAATGGATCACACCTTACAAACATATAATGGCTCAGATCTTCCTTATGTGGCTTGACATACAATGGATTATGGATCGGTTCATATCTCTATGGATACCTTCTATTTGATGGATCACTCTATTAAGGCTCGTATTATTTAATGACTTGATTCATAATGGCTATTTCACACTACTGTAGCTCATATACTTGAAACAATGGCTCGTATATCCTATCAAAGGCTCATAATATTTTCTGTGGTGCATTCTTTGTGGCTCACACTTATATAGTTCACATATTGTTACAGTGATCCACACTGCATTGTCCAAGGCTTCAAACTATCATAATACATTGGTATCTTCACTATATGGTCCATATGATATCACCTCATCTGAGACATCATTTTTGCATACTCTGTGGTATCTAAGTGACATTGCATATTAGGCGCGATATTATAAAATTGATATCACTATAAGGCATGCCATTACAGAGTAACTCACACATTCGTGGTTTGAACAATAATCACGAAGTGAGATAATAATATATATATATATATATATATATATATATATATATATATATATATATATATATATATATATATATATATATATATATATATATATATATATATATATATATATATATATATACAATGATTACATTGATTGCAATAAATATTGTTCCAATGAGATATATGGAAGACATCCTTATGATATAAAGCATTATATTTATGACTTATGACTAGTCCAATAAAACAATGATCCTTTTTTTACAGTAAGAAAATAACCTACGTGACAAGGAGACAAATATCCATGGAAGAATTATATCTGAAGTTTGACAGTAACCCTAGAAAGGAAATGATCTTTGATTGTGTTGCATAACAATGACTTCAATGGGTGTCATTAATAGTAATATTGTTAGATAGCTGTATGAAAAAATACCTATGATGTACAACTACAATATTGGATTGTGAAGTGTTCTCAAGCAGTCATGATATTTCATTTCTATACATATAAGAATGATGGATTTCACTATGAATAAGACCTATTTAAAAGGAACTAGAACTTTGAGAAATAAACCAATATTATCACTAAATCTAAAGTACTTCTATGAGGCAGAAATGGACTGAGAATTTGAGTTTGATAAATCTCATATCTGCATTTAATACATATCAATTGATTACAAAGCTAGCAACTCAATAAAGGTTATGTAGTTGGAGAAGTTGAGGCATATTTTGTTAAAGAGAATTGACAATTGAAGATAAGAAAAAGGACCAGATCTCTACAAAAAGAGGTAAGGTATGTACTTTTTTTTGTGTAAATTTCATAATGATGATCATAAAAAGGGTCTGCATTATAGACAATGACATGTAAGAGATTTATGATAATGCATATGTAGACTAGGCATTGTAATCTTATGAAATGTACAAAAGGCATGTCAAACAATATTATTAGTCGTTTGTTGCTTGCTAGTAAAATTTTGCAATGGTTGGATGACAAGTCTTTATGACTATGCAGTTTCTAGGGTTTTCATATAATTTGCAATTCTTAATGTGACAAATCTTAAAGACCTTTAAAATCTAGGGTTTTGCGACTAGCTCTCTTGTGTGGTTGTAGAAATCTATAGTTTGTAAGTGATAGGTCTTGGCATCTAGGGTTTGTATACCCTAGATAAGTATGGATTAAAAGGAGAAACCCTAGAAATAGAAACCCTAACTGATTTTTTCCGTGTGAAAGGGAAATAAATCTACTTCTTAAGAATGACAAGTATTATATCATGTTGATGTTAATACAAGGTTTGATGAAAAAGGATCCAAGGTTAAGAGGGAGAAAATATTCCTCAAGAAATAAGTATGTAATATCTTCTTGATTATTATTATTGCTATTGTCTTTATATTTTGTCTCCCTGTTCTTTCATAAGTCTTCTAACCAAGGTTACAACTCAAGGTAAGTTCTATCTAAAGCTTGACTAAGAAAATGAATTTTTTTAAGAAACATGGCATAGCACGAAGAGTGTGAAGGAAGGAGCAGTTTTATGATCACATTGATTGATGGTTTAAATATAAAGAGCACGAAGTAGAAATTTGTTGTAATATGAAGATATACCATGAAAAGGAATTTTGAACTTAGAGGGAGAAAGAAGCAAGATTTTAAAGAATCCCATATCTTGACTAAAAATTATTGTGGTTTGGAAGCTTTAATAATGTGTGTTATGGTTTGACTTCCTGAAAGTACTTATTATAGAAGTATGTGAAGAGGCTGGAAATATAGTCTGTTTGATGATATTATACTGGTTTCTACTTAAATTTTATTTAGGAGCACATGAATTGAGTGGATGACACTAATGATGTCTTGGAAGTGCATGAAGATTGAAATGACAGATGAACCATTTGACGACAATGTTGTTTGATGATTGAAAATATCCATGAAGCTCAATGTTTGATACTACGAGATGCTGTTAGGAGTCTAGAAACCCTATAAAAAATATAGAGTGTGAAATAATTTGGATCCATTTAATTTTGATGTCCAGGAAGGTCAAAGCTTCGGTATGATATGTTGATGCAAGATAGGAACCCTTGAACCTATTACCAAGATATCCACAGAAGAATCAGTAGCTGATGTATTGATGAAGTATGAGATAAGCCAACGAAAATGATGATGTCTCTCTAGTTGAAAGGGAGTAAGGATCTCCTCCAATTTTGAGAGGGAGTGATGTGGGACATCGTATTCTTCATGTCTCATGTACTAGGCCAAGTGAAGGTATAGGTAGGGAGAATGGACGATTGGATAATCATCTAGGACTGATACTCGAGGATTTGGAATCCAAGATAGGTAGTAGTCTTGTGAACTGATACTCCTTGAGGATTGGATAGGGTATATAAGATAATAGTAGTTTAAGAGTAATGATATTCTTTTAGGATTTGGAATCCAAGATAAGAATATTCTTGTAAGGAAATACTTGGTGAACATTCAAATGGGGTATGTTCCTTGAGAGGTTGTGGTGTTGGTGCCCAAATGTATGCCTCTCAGCATTGTGCTCTAATCTAGTGCAAAGTTAGAGCTTGTTATTTAAGGCCTTGCTATTTTTCAATTTAACAATGTTGGTTATGATGTTGATGCTTGATGATGTATTATCAATCCTACTTTTCTTATGAGAATATTTTAATTTGAGAGTATCCTTGTAATTATGAATATCTCCCTAGTTAAGAGGGAGTGTTGAAAAGTGTAACTAGGTTCGGTCTTTCGTAATCATCATTGCACTTACACAATTATGTATTTTATGTAAAAAGAAAAAAGAAGAAAAGAATAAAAATATTTTTTTTTATTATTATTTCATTAGTTAAGCATGTTCTTCACGCTTCTAGGATTTGTTGATTCAAAGTCCTACTGGCACATTTTGTACAGAAAAGAACAAAACAATTGTTCAAAATGTATTTTTGGTCAATTCACCTCAATAAGCCAAGTCGGCCCTCCAAGATGACAAGTCGACTCACTGAAAGAATGTTTCTTTTTGCATATAAGAACAACTATATACGCGCATACATACACCTCCAAAAAGGTAAGCAATTCGATGCTTTTTTGTTACAAGTTCTGAGAAAGGGATGCAGATTTTAGAGGCTATATCCTTATGAAGGAGTCTGAAGTTCTAAGACTATACATCTAAAAAGAAGTGTGGATTTTCTATGAAGGATGATATAAAATATTGTGAGCTTTCCAATGACAGATAATGTGAGTCTTACTTTGACAAATGGTGATAGATGATGCAAACCCTCTGTGAAAGATGGTGTGAGATGAATGCGAGTTTCTTATGAAATATGACTCAAGATAAGAGTGAGTTCCCTGTGGCATATGAGCTGAAGTTGGTGAAAATTACTGTGGCTGAGATTGATGAATTTGGAGGGCCTTGATTTGGCTTCTTGGAGGTTGTATTTGGGTCTTGGATTTATCACATTGATATGATTATATAAGAAGAGGATATTTTCTAGGTTTTCCCTCTTTTGGGGTTTTGGCCTTGGCTTGGAAATGATGAACCCTTAGCTAAATTGAGAGGTGGGGGGGGGGGGGGGGGGGAAGTTTAGTACATTCTTGGAAATTTAAAACTATTTTCATTCAACTTATTTACACCTTCATTTCATAAGCAACTTAATACATAATGAATCAACAAACTTAATGTGTGGACAACAAGTAATTAAGCAGATTAAAACATCACATCAACACATAATCATCAGGCACATAGACAACAGATATAAGTGGAAACCCATAAGGGAGAAAACCACATATTATTATTGTTGTGATGCAAAGGCAAGCTACAACTCCCTCTCACCACTAATTTTCTGTAGGCTTCAACCTACAAGAGGCTACTACCTCAAATTCTGCAAGCTACAACCTGCAAGGAAGCTCCAAATCCCATCTATTTTCTGCAAGCTACAACCCACAAAAGGATCCTACCTCAACCAGCCCCAACTAGACATTTATCAGGCTACAACTTGAAATGGAAGCACCAACTCCCATGTATTTTTTGTAGGCTACAACCCACGGGAGGCTCCTACCTCAACTAGCTCCAACTAGAAATTTATCAAGCTACAACTTGAAAGGAGACTATAATCCCCTTACTCAACATGAAACTAAAATGCTGATTTTCCTAGATATCAGCGCTTTTATACTCCTTCTCCCCTGCTGCCTCTTCAACCCTCATAATTACTTCATATCAGCTCTCTCTTATTCTTCCACCCTCCAACCTTCTGCAACTCTCTTACATTCTTCTACTATTTTCCATTCTACATCTTTCTAACTTACTTTCTGTACACTGATATTACATCTCTTATACAGATAACTCCTGACTGTTTTCATTCTATAGGGAATACGAAGTGAACAGGCCTATCTCTCTGCCTTCCACCCATTCGATTCCTTACACTTTAGTTCAGGTTATTACATTAAACATAATCATTACAACACTCATTGGAGTTTTGCCTATGCCTATGGAGACTTGCCTTTGCATCACAAACAATGTAAAATAAATCAATATATTTACATTTACACATAAATTACAACTCAACCCTTCCAGATTCTTTTCTTACTGTGCATTTGTCCTCTTCTGCTTGCTGTGTATTTTTCTTTTTTGTTTTTATTGTTATATTTCAACCATGTAGCATAACTGTCTTTTCCGGACTCAACCCACTCTGCCTATTATATCTATTAACCACAACGTTCGATATTCTCTACTCATAGTTTTACTAAGCCCGACTTGACTCGTGGTGCCTATCTCCTCATAGCCGCAACATTCAACTTTCTCTGCTCTTCACTCTATGTCAAGTCACTTAACTGAGTCTACCTCGGCATTCAGAATTTTGTTTGATAAACAACCGCAACCACATAACACTTCTGCATGAGTGTCGGGTCTTTTTCTCCCGTGTCTACTCCTACATTCAGACTTTTCTTTATAAACTGGTGTAACCACATCAACCACTATTCTACATGAGTGTCGGGTCTTATTGCTTACTCGAGTCTTTTTTTTGCGTTTAGGATTTCCTTTTTGTACACCCGAGCCAACTCTTCATTAAGCTTTACTTCTTTATAGACATGCATATACACAAAGAACCTTGGACTACACATAGTGTCGGTTCACTTACTCGAGTCCTTCTGCCCGCATTCAAACTTTCTTTTATCAACAATGCAACCGCATAAAACTGGACTTGAAATATATTAGCATTTGCCTCTGAACAGTATCACATCTAGGCCCATTTTGCATTTCGTCCACTTCCTTTGTTATTTTTTTATACATTTCTTAGCCATTCTCCCGATGCGATTTCTTAACCAAATATACCTAGCCCCAGACTTTAAATTCTTTAGAATTAAACTCTGAGCTAAATCACGTCCGCTCCACTTTGCACTTCGCATTTCGGCATTGCTTTTGTGGTTCATGTTATATGTTCCTGCCGATCTTCCGATGCGATTTCTTAAGGAAATCCACATAGCCCTGGACTTGAAATACTTTAGGATAGAGCTCTGTGTTGCATCACGTTCGGCCCATTTCACATTTTTTATTTTAGAGGAATCAATCTAAACTCTTGTGTTCTTAGCCTTTTGACTTTGCAATTTGCGATTGGGTCCCACCGCTTATCGCAATTTCCATGTCGCAATTTTCTCAAATCAAACGTTTTCACCGCTTGCAAAATGCGATTTTTGATTTGCGGTATAAGGGTTTGGGTCCCACCGGGGATGCAATGTCATTGCCACATCATCTTGCCATGTCATCTCCTGCACTTCACAACTTTTCTAATTTCCAATTTCTGCGATCTCCGCTAAACCTTATTGCATGCAATGTGCGATATACTTCGCATCGCATCACCACCTACCGTATGTATCACATCGAAACTTAAATCACTTACCGTGCGGAGTCTTAACATGTAAACATAAGAATCGTCGATTGCGATGTATGCCAATCGCCTTCTGGCCAATGCAACGCAATCTAATGCATCCATTCTCTCGCTATCATTTCTGCAACTTGGTCACGATTGTCCATTTTTTCTTCACTCCAGTTTGTTGAATTGACCCATGCGTTCACGATATTCTCCATTTGCCACCCTGACCCATTGAACTGCATGCGCCCTCATGCACTGTTCTAAACGCAAAAAAAGTCTGACTCTTGAGCTTTTCTGAATAACAAGACTCGACCCACTCGTTCATGACTCTGCCCATGTTCACGACTTGACCCACCTTGCTGCCTTTGCTGCCTTAACTCTTTTTATGACTTAACTGCCTTTGCTGCCTTTGCTCCTTTGATTCTAATGTTTCTCCTCGCTACTTCTTTGCCTTTGCTAATGGTATAATGTTGCTCCTTGCCTCTTTACTGCTCCTCTTCCTCTCTTTTACGCTTCCTCACTGCATCATTTCCTGATCTTCTCCTTTGCCTTACTACTGCTACTTATCTACTCCTTTGCCTTAATCCATGCCTCTTTGCTTTATTTCTCCTTTATATTCCAACTGATCCTGATTGGCTCCTTTTTTCTCACTGATAATTTGGGTGCTACTCCTTTCTTCTCCTTTGCAATCAATGCCAATATTTACAATAGTCTCCCCCTTTGCCATTGATGGCAACACTTCCTCCAACACTTACTCCAAGACTTCCTCCCCCTTTCATTCTGAGAAGTGCCTTTCTTCCTCTGCTTCCTTTTCAGGAGTGCCTTTCTTCTTCTGCTCACTTTTCCTCCCCCTTTGACATCAATGGAAAAGGGTTACAAATTTTCCAATGGAGTTTCCATCATTGCATTACTTCTCTCTGAGTTGTGTGTAAGCATTCTTCATTCTGTTCTTTTGATATGAAATGAATATACACACTACATCTATTCATTACACACTTGAAGAATCCTTTTATATTTGAATGAATACACCTAATTTACCATAGTATTACTTCTTTCTGATATTCTGTATACACAGTGGGTGCTACTTTATGTTACACATAAGCAATGCTTTATGTGCACTTCAACATTTCAAGAGTCTAGTATACCATCATTGTGACTGCATTCCAGACCTCATAATATATGAGAATTGTTGAGGTAAAACTTTGAAAATCATAGAGATTACATGAATATGCTGGAAATTGATGCTATCCCAAACTCATGAGAATGTTGTAAGGCATGTCACCATATAAATTTTTGTACTTTTGTCCCTTACTGCTTGATAGTGGTGATATGTGCTAGACTTCTCAAGATATAATCACTACAAGAAAAAATCCCTTGATGCTGATGTGAAAAATGAGTCCAAAAAGAGCTTACACCTTATTGTAATATTAGAAAATATCTTTTAATTAAAAAAATAGACCCAACACCTTTTATATTGTACAGAGCATATTCAAAACACACCCTTGAGGCTAGATACATTCAACGCATTAGAAAAATTTCACTACCAACTATACAATTTAATTTTTTACAGAGGGAGGTATTTGTGTCAATGATCAAACTCAAAACATTGGTGAAATATCAAAAATTCATTTCTGCTGAAGTAACCTTCAGATGAATCAATAATATACTCTTTGAACTTCAATAGTAAGATTAGCATAGCTAGCCCATCATGCTTCAAATACTTCAATTGTTCTATCATAATGATCTTCAGAAAAAACATCTTCAATTTGTTTAATTGAAGTCTCAACAAACAAAATTCACACAACTTTATGAATGATCTTAAGAAAGAGGCCTTGAAGATATATCCGTACTGACTTGAGGAAGGCATGTAATTATATCCAAGAATAGATATTGCTTCAATGCTCAATATAACACTTCAAATGAAAACAAGATAATGATCCTTTGACACTTTTAATGACCTTTCCATGCTTTAATAATTCAGCTCGACATTCTCCATCATTTACAATTAGAAGATACTTTTCAATGATCAGAGCAACCAGAGCTTAATCCACCTATACTATAATGCTGATAACGCTGGGAATTATTCCTTGATGTATTTCTGCCATGCATACCATAACATTCTGATCCTAAGGACCTGTATTATACCATTGCTCCAATAATAACACTTGGGATAACACTTTTCTTATTCATCCTTCTTGAAATAATTTTGTTTCATTATCAACACTTGTAGTGCGGCACACAGTGTAATCATCCTCTTAGTTTCCAGGTTCATGGATGATGTTCCCTTTATCGCCATGGTTGCTTGCTGCTTTCTCTTCTTCCATAAATCTATTAGCTATCTCAAATTAGCATTGAATGCTTCAAGTGTCCTTCTTCCTCTATAGTTCTCTAGCCTAGGAATTGTCCTTTCCCTTCCTAAAATTTTAGTTGTTCTTATTCCAAGCAGCTCTTCTTTGACAACTCTTATGGGGACCTTTTATGAACCGCTCTCCCCCTGGGATGTTGCTTCTTATCTATCATTGACTGGATATCTATGTTGCTTCCTGGAGCAACTCCCCCTGAGACTATGATGGATTCAAAATGTCATTAAAGTAACTGGCCCCCCCTTTTTCTTCTTCTTCCATACTTTGTTGGGGTTCCTCATAATGTCTGCATTTATTTTTGATTAACAGTTTGGTCTCATTTGATTTGGTTCCATCATCTGTCTAGAGTCCTTTACTTTATATGGAAACCTGTAGTCATTTTCTTTGTGTCCAAGCTTGTGGCACACATAACATCTTGTTTTACCTAGGTACGTTTGAGCTTATGTATAACATTTTGTGCTCCTTTTTTAACATAATTTACATTCAACAAGTTTATTTCCAAATTCATTGCATGCATAACAGTAGCCATGGAAATGATTCATGTACCTAGTGAAGGATTTTCCTTTCCATTTGCTTGCTTGAGGGGGTCTCCTAATTTGTTGTATCTTTTGTTGGTTAAACTTGATTTGATTTGTCTTACAATGTGTTGCTATATGTCCAGGTCTATGGCAAGCAAAATATGTAATACTTCTCACAGGAGGAAAGAAACTTCTTTGAGATCTTTCTAACTTGTTCAATTCATCTTCCAAAATAATTGAGCTTTTTGCAACTGCTTGCATCTTCCTTTAATTATTTGTCACTTGATGTTGCTGCTTGTTTCTATTTGTTTCATTACACATCAAGTTTTTGCTGGTTTCTAACTCTTTGGATCTCTTTTGGGCTGCTTCATCATCTCTTTCAATGTCTTCCTTCTCAGAGTTCTCCATGGAGGTAATCTTGTCTTTGAGTTTCTTACACAACCTGATCCTTTCTTGTATCAGTCTTCTAGCTGCAATAATCTCAAATTACTGAGAGTTATCTTTTTCTTTTACAGCTTTCACAAAGGTGATATCCTTGTTTTCTTCAACCTTGGACTTACTGTTTTCTCCTTCATAGCCTATCTCGGTATTCATAAGAGGATATATTTGAGCATTTAGTATTTTGTCCAATTGTTAAGAGCTTTTCATTCATGGAATATTCATAGTTAATTCCCTTTGAGCCTTTTCTAATTTCTTTCTCATGCATACTAATTCTTCTTCCAACTTTTCACGCTCCTGATTTTTCTCCTTTATTTCCCTTTTTAGAATATTTTCTACCTTATTAGCTTCATCAAGTTATACTTTCAACTAAATAAGTTTTTCTGAACTTGGCTCTTCCTTTACATATTTCAGGAGAATGTCTTTCTATTTTCTACTGTTGAGTTTAAGTCTGTCTATTTCCTTCAGGGCACTAATTAGCTCCCTCTGAAGATCAACCTCACCTTCTTCTTCATCTTCTAGAAGGTATCCTTCAAGCTCTTCCTTGTGTTAGGATATTCCGACACATAGGAAATAGTTAAGAATAACTTAGTCTGGTGTAGAGTTAGGTAAAGTGTGTTTCTTTACCACGTACATTTGTAACTTATAATCTGACAATCACGATTTGTAGTGATCCGAAAGTTATCTCTCACCTCGGTATTAACAACACTTGATCCGTGGCTTAACACCCAATTGGTCCATGATCTCTATTTAAAGAGCATGGAGGGTCATTTGTCTTGTAACTGTTTATGAGAGAAACATATGTAACTTTTCTTTTTGTATTAATAAATTTCCTGAAGTGGCCGTGTTGGCTCAGGCCGTGGATTGTTTCCCTCTTTGAGGGTTTTAACCACGTGATTATACTGGTGTACTGATTTGTGATCTGTTTGTGAGCAGTGACCTTTGGTTCTTGATCTACGTAACTTACCCTGTAAATTCCTACATGGTATCAGAGATATTTTGAGGGCCGCATCCGTTGTTGATCAAAATCCAAAGCCGGTTTGACTACATGTGACTGCCGTTTTGTAGATCTACTATTTCTAAACATTTTTGGGCTTGGAGAAATGCTTTGTTGTGTCTGAAGCATATGTTATAGTGAGGAACGCCTTTTTTTCATGCGAAAAGGTTTTCGGCTGCCCAAGTTATGACAATTTAGATCTGGAGGTATAAAGCATCAGTTTTTACAGTTACATTTGTTAATAGTTCTGCTTATTTTGGTTCCCTCAGTTTATTTTCAGTTTTTAGGTTTTATTTATTTGCCGGATCTATACCCTCTTCTCTGTGTATTCTCTTTACTTTGCGCTACATGCGATCTCGGCAAATATGAAACAGGAAAAGGGATTTTTTTTGCTACATATTCTCTTTCTCTGCGTCTTTGTGCGATCTTGGGAAATCATAAATAATGAAAAAATAGATAGATGCTGGTAAGGCTAACCGAGAATCTAACATTCTGCCATAAGTTTTTGCATTTCGTTTTTTTTTGCTCATTTTTTGTGTTTTTTTTGTGCAGGAAAAGGCACACACACCGAACAGTAAAAAAAAACCCTTCCTCCTTTCAAAAAATAACATAATCCTTTTATTATCTCACTTGGTGAGGAGTTAGTTTATGAGAATAGAGGCCTTGGGTTCAAATCTCTTTCTCAAGCTTCTTTTTTGTAAATTTTTTTTATTAAAGGGGCGGGATTTTCTTTTTTTAAAGTTGAACTTCATCACCAAATTTCAAACCGTTCCCGTAACTATTTGGCATCTTCAACTCATTTTTTCAAAAAGGCATAACTTCTTCATCCGGAAGCTGTTTTTCAAGCCTTTTTTTTTAATCAGCCTAATTTTTCGAGATCCTTCCATTGGAGTAGTTAGTTTCATATTTTCTCAGCTTCAGTTTAAAAAAAAATGAAAAGTGCATGCCTGATTATTCTTAACAGCACCAATTATTTCCAATGGCTACCTCACATGGTAGATATACTTAGAAGTAAAGGAATTTATAGAATAGTCACAGGAGTGCAAACTAAACCTTATGATGATAATAAAGTCGCAAATGCAAAAATAAACAATATCAAGCATGAGGGTTGATAAGAATGTCCATTGCTCAAGATCTTCGATTTCATATCCTTAACATTGACACCACTCATGAAGCCTTGGATAAGCTAAATACTGTCTTTGGCATTCAAAATCAAATCAAGGCCCATCAGCTTGAAAATGAGTTGCTTACTTTGGACCCCAATAATTTCTCCTCTATTGAAGATTTTTTGTCCAAATTCAAGACCCTTAGACTTCTTTTAGAAGGTTGTAAGGTCAAAAAGGAAGATGGTAGCCTCATTTACTGCATTCTTGCTAAGCTTGGTCCAACATACTCTATATTTTTTTTCCGCCTTCCATTCCACTAGAGAAGCCATCATTTCTTCAGGAACTACCTACAAGAACCCCTCTTTTGATGCTTTTTGTGATTCTTTGATAACAGAACAAGAAAAAATCTTACACCTTGGTCTTATCACTTCTGGAAATGCTTCTAAGAAATCCTTAGTAGCCCAACAACAATCATATCAAAAGAATCCCAAGAAGCAGTATCCTAAGAAGTATGGTCTGAAACCAAACAAGGGTCCTAAGCAATTTCAGCCACAAACTGAAAAAGCAACTCACCAAAATGATAAGGCATATAAAAACAAAGGAAAGAAGACAGATAGACATTGCAACTTTTTCAATCGTGATGGCCATATAGAGTCCAAATGTTTTAAGAAGATGGAAGCCTTAGAAGCAACAATGAAGAAGCACAACATAAATTTGGATCACTCTTCATCTTCATCTTCAGGAATGGAACTTTATTCTTGTGGTTGTCAAGCATCAAGATTTGGTTATGCATTAAATGTATCTTCCTCTTCTCATTCTCATGAGTGGCTCATTGATTCTGGAGCTTCTTATCACATGACCAAAAATAAAGCCATGCTTTCTTCTTTAAATGATTGTAACACCAAACATATTTATGTTGGTGATGATAGATCTCTTAGTGTTGTAGGATCTGGAACCATTCATCTCGATAATGGTTAGTTTAATGATGTACTATGTGTTCCTACCTTGTCATGCAACCTTCTCTCTTTTTATCAGATAACTCATTCAGGTGAAGGGAAAATAGTAGAATTCTCACCTCATGATGTTGTAATCAAGGACCTCAAATATCCTAAAAATATTTTAGCTACTGGAATTACTGATGATTCCACAAGGTTGTATAAGTTTGAAAAATGTGGGTCATCATGTCTTCCCTCCGTTTTTGTTGCTCATAATGATGAAGTGACCAAACTTTGGCATGAGCGATTTGGTCACTTAAACTATTGCTCTCTTCAAACTCTATGTAAGGAAAATATGGTGATGGGTCTTCCTATGGTATCTTGCCGAGATGGTTTTGCTCTGGATGTTTACTCAGAAAACATCATTGAGATAGTTTTGACAAACGTGCCTCTTGGCACGCTTCAGCCCTTTTGTAGCTTGTGCACAGTGATTTATGTGGTCCACTTCCTGTTGTTTCTTTCTCTGGTTGCAAGTACTTCTTAACTTTCATTGATGATTTTTCCAGACGCACTTGGGTATAATTCTTAAAACTCAAGAGTGAAGTTTTTAACATGTTCTTAGCCTTTAAGGCCTTTGTTGAGAAACAATCTGGACATCAAATTCTTAAGTTAAGATCAGACAATGGAGGAGAATATGTTAAAAACAAATTTATCAACTTCTGCACTGAGCATGGCATTAAATTGCAACTACTGTTCCATATACTCCACATAAAAATGGTGTAGCTGAAAGGAAGAATCGCACCTTAAAAGAAATGGCTAATTGTATGCTTCAATCTAAAGGACTTGGTCCCAATTTTTGGGCAGAAGCCATTAACTGTGCAAATTACATAGTCAATCGTACTCCTACTAAGGTATTAAAGAATATAACTCCAGAAGAAGCTTGGAGCTCAATCAAACCAGATGTAAGTCACTTTCGTGTTTTTGGAAGTGATGCTTGGGCCCATATTCCGTATGCGAAACATAAAGCCTTAGAACCTAAGAGTGAAAAATGCATTTTTGTTGGATATTATGAAGATGTCAAAGGATATATAATTCTTCAACCAAAATCAAAAAATATAATCATTAGAAGAGATGTAAAATTTTATGAAAATATATCAGTCTGCGAGCCTAGTTCAGCGAGTGTGCCACCTTTGGCCTGCGAGCCTAATTTAGCATATGTGCCACCTCTCTCTCTCTATTCTATTTTTAATAGCATTCCTTCTTGTTCAGATGATGACAACGAGGATGAAAATCCTCATCCACCTCTTGAAATTGTTCCTTTTACTCCGCCGCTTCCAAGATGGGTCCGCTCTACTCGGGATGCAGCAAGTTCTCTTGCAGGTGACCCTGCCGATCGACGACATACACATTCTCAGTTTGAAAGAGCCTCTTCCTTATTGGCTCAAGTTCCAAAAAAACTGATCCAGAAACCTTTGAAGAAGCCTCCAGTCATCCAGATTGGGATGAAGCTATGGATGAAGAATATCGCTCCTTATTGGTGAATGATACTTGGGATCTTGTTCCTCTTCCAAAAGGAAGAAAACTTGTCAGATGCATATGGGTTTACAAAACAAAGTTTGGACGAGATGGAAAAGTGGATAGACATAAAGCTCGTCTTGTTGCTAAAGGATTTTAACAAGTTGAAGGCATTGACTATACTGAAACCTTCTCCCCTATTTTAAAAATGAATTCTATCCACCTTGTTCTTTCCCTTATTGCCTCCTTTAAATGGGAAGTCCATTAGATGGATGTTAAATCCGCCTTCTTACATGGAGATTTGCATGAAGAAATCTACATGGAACAACCCCCTGGCTTTATCCAAAAAGAATCAAGCCTTGTTTGTTACCTTAGGAAGTCTCTTTATGGTCTCAAACAAGCTCCTTGGGCTTGGTATGCCAAAATGGATAGATTTCTATTAGATAATGGCTTTTCTAGGTGTCATTCTGACAACACTGTCTACACCAAGAAAGTGGGTAAGTCCTTCACCATACTTGTTCTTTATGTTGATGATATTATCCTTACTGGTAGTGATCCAAACCATATAAACCATGTGAAGTCTAGCCTCAAAAACAAGTTTGAAATGACAGACTTAGGACACTTGCATTATTTCCTTGGTCTGCAAGTCTTGCAACCCAAAGAAGGCATTACCCTCTCTCAATCCAAGTATGCCTGTTATCTTCTACACCACTTTCACATGGAAGACTGTAAGCCAACCCCTTCTCCCTTTCAGTCTGGAGTCAAGCTTTCAGTCACTTGTACTACCCCTGAAGTTGATGCTACCTTATACCGTCAACTTGTTGGTAAAATTCTGTATCTAGCACATACTCGTCCTGACCTTTCCTTTGTCGTTGGTCTTGTTGCTCGGTTTATGCACCAACCTCATGAAATTCACTGGAAAGCACAAAAATAATACTTTGATATATTCGAGGTATAGTTCAGTTTGGGATTCATTACAGTGTAGGAGCATCTCCGTTGTTGATTGGTTTCACTGATTCTAATTGGGCTGGTGACCCTGATGATCGAAATTCGACTACGGGATATGTATTCACTCTCGGTTCAGGACCTATTACTTGGTCTTGTAAGAAACAAAGTGCCATCTCTCTTTCTTCTGCAGAAGCAGAGTATCATGGTGCAATTGAAGCCATCAAGGAAGCCATGTGGCTTCGTGAGATCCTGTCTGAATTTGGTCTTCATCAACAAGATCCAACTAGACTTTAGTGTGATAATCAGAGTGCCATTCAGCTATGTAAATATCCATTTCAACATCAGCGTATGAAAAACGTTGAACTCCACATACACTTCATCAAAAAGCTCATTCATGATCATGTTCTTGAAGTGCAGTACTGTCCAACCAATGATCAAGTAGCCAATATCTTTACAAAGGCTCTCACAGAAGCGAAGTTTACCAAAATTTGATCCATGCTTGGAGTTCAGGAAAGTTGTCATTAAGGGGAGATAGGCTCTAATGCCTTGTTCCTTCTCCTATTGTGTCACTTTTGTAAATCCTTCAATCCTATCCCAATTTGTTCTTAAGGGGGGATGTTAGGATATTTCGACACATAGGAAATAGGCTCCTTTTGTGTCACCTTTGTAAATCCTTCAATCCTATCTCAAGCTGTTCTTAAGGGGGGATGTTAGGATATTCCGAAACATTGAAATAGTTAAGAATAACTTAGTCTAGTGTAGAGTTAGGTAAAGTGTGTTTCTTTACCATGTACATTTGTAACTTATAATCCGACGGTTATCTCTCACCTCAGTATTAACGACACTTGATCCGTGGCTTAACACTCGATTGGTCCATGATCTCTATTTAAAGAGCATGGAGGGTCATTTGTCCTATAAACATTTATGAGAGAAACATATGTAACTTTTATTTTTATATTAATAAATTTCCTGAAGTGGCCACGTTGGCTTAGGCTGTGGATTGTTTCCCTCTTTGAGGGTTTTAGCCGCGTGATTATACTAGTGTAATAATTTTTGATTTATTTGTGAGCGGTGACCTTTGGTTCTTGATCTACGGAACTTACCTATAAATTCCTACACCTTGGCCATCAAAACAAATTAAGAGGTTCCTTCTTCATTGGAGGATTCATCTGAGCTTTCAGATCAGTACTATTTTGCTGAGCATAAAATGATTTTCTATTAAATCTCTTCCCTTTCTGCCAATTATTTATTTTGTTTTTCTCTGTCTCTTGTGGCTAATTCTCTTCTCTCTTATGGGGAAATTTTGAAGCATAGTGGCCCACTCTTCCACAATTAAATCACTTAAATGGACGTTTTGTACTTACCTATGCCTCTATCCAATCTTCTGACGAATTTGGCTTCTTCATCATAGCATGAGCATGTACCTTGTTTTTCTTTTATGCACTTGTTTGCCTTGAAGGAAGCCTCCCTCGTGTTCGACTTCCCTTTAGGAATTCTCATCTCATATGATGTTAGGTTCCCAAGTAATTGGTTTTTGGTTAAGGTTTCCCAATTTGTTGTTTCTTCTATCATAGAAACCTTAGGATTAAACCTAGATGGTAGAGATATCAATATTTTTTGGACTACAACACTTTCTTTAATTTCTTCTCCTAGGCCTATCATGATATTCACAACTTCCGCAACTCTTAAGAATAATGCAGCTATATCTTCATCTTCATTCATTTTTAAGTTTTCAAACTGAGTTCTATGTGCTTGTAGTTTGGCCATCTTCACCTTTGTATCTCCCTCATGAATTTTTCCTAAAGTATCCCAAATATATTTGACAGTCTTACTGTGCATTAATTTGATAAATTATGACTTACTTAGACCGCTCAAGAGTGCATTCATTGATTTTGCATTAGCTCTAAAATTTTGTTTTGCTTCTTCCTCAGTGTCTGTATCCTTTGATGCATATTTTTCTTCCACAACAGCCAAAACTTATATTCCTAGAGACATTAAGTATGTCCTCATTCTTATTTTCCAGAAAGCATAATTTGTGCCAGTAAAAAATGGGGCTTTATTTTCTAAGCATCCTTCTAGGCTAGCCATTTTTGGGACCTAGGAACTCCTTCCAGTTGTTAAATTGTTACTAAAGGAACGAACTCTGATACCAATTTATGAACCCTTAGCTAAACTGAGAGGGGGGGGGGGAGGGGTGAATCAGTTTAGTACATTCATGGACATTTAAAACTATTTTCATTCAACTTATTTACACCTTCATTTCATAAGAAGCTTAATACATAATGAATCAAAAAACTTAATGTGTGGAAAACAAGTAATTAAGAAGATTAAAACATCACATCAACACATAATCATCAAGCACATAGAAAAAATATATAAATGGAAACCCATACTGGAGAAAAACACATCTTATTATTGTTGTGATGCAAAGGCAAACTCCAACTCCCTCTCACCACTGATTTTCTGTAGGCTGCAACCTACAAGAGGCTACTACCTCAAATTCTGCAAGCTACAACTTACAAGGAAGCTCCAACTCCCATCTATTTTCTGCAGGTTACAACCCACATGAGGCTCCTTCCTCAACCAGCTCCAACTAGACATCTATCAAGCTACAACTTGAAATGGAAGCACCAACTCCCATGTATTTTCTGTAGGCTACAACCCATAGGAGGCTCCTACCTCAACCAGCTCCAATTGGAAATTTAGCAAGCTACAAATTGAAAGGAGACTACAATCCCCTCAATCAACATGAAACTAAAATGTTGATTTACCTGGATATTAGCTTTGTTATACTCCTTCTCCACTGCTGCCTCTTCAACCCGTATATCTACTTCATATCAACTCTCTCTTATTCTTCCACTCTCCAACCTTCTACAACTCTCTTACATTCTTATTCTCTTTTCCATTCTGTATCTTTCTAACTTACTTTATGGACACTGATATTACATCTCTTATACAGATAAATCCTAAATATTTGCATTCTACAGGGAATACGAAGTGAACAGACCTATCTCTCTGCCTTCCACCCATTTGATTCCTTACACTTCAGTTCAGGTTATTACATTAGACATAGTCATTACATCACTCATTGGAGTTTTGTCTATGCTTATGTAGACTTGCCTTTGCATCACAAACAATATAAATTAAATCAATATATTTACATTTACATAGAAATTTCAACTCAATCTTTCCAGCTTCTTTGGTTGTTGTGCATTTGTCCTCTTCTGCTTACCGTGTATTTGTATTTTATTTTTTTGTTGTTCTATTTCAACCATGCAGCATAACCATATTTGCCCGACTCGACCCACTCTTCCTATTATATATATGATCCGGATTTAAGCAGGAACGCAACCAAATAAACATATAACCATAAATACAGAGATGCGGCAGAAATAACACTTCATTTCATTAATATCAAAGAACTGAAATTTACTTACAGACAGAATGGAAATAAAACTAGCTAGGGCGCTAGTAGCTATCTCTGAGAAGAGATGTGGCGGCTACAGGCCTCTGAACTGAGTTAAAATGAGGCTCGAGGGCCTATTTATTATTTAGAAACAATGGCAAGTCCTAAACAGCCAAAACCATAACCCTAGGATATGAAGCGCCAAAACTATGGGCACCGTTTGGGTAAATTGGTGTTTCAACTTCCCAGGGGCATAACTTTGGCATACGATCTCCGTTTGACGCGTACCATACCTCGTTAGAAAGATCTATCCGAGGACTAAAAATTTGGAATGAGTAATATCATTCCATGGTCCCATGTTGCTTTCCGTTTTCCCAAAAAAATGTCATTTAGGGCCTCAAAACGGCTCCGAAAGTTCAGGACCCGAAAAACTGCTAAAAATAGTAAACTGTGCCGAAACTGAAAAACTGAAAGAGACAATGGTGGAGCCCCAAGTGGAATAGGTGGGTGACCACCAATATCCACCTGGATCATTCCTCCCCCCTTAGGAAGCAATGGTCCCCATTGCGTTAAGTTCCTCCATGAGATGAGGAAATTTTTGCTGAACTTGGTCCTTGGTGAACCACTTTCCTTGGTGCAGGAGTTGGCCAGCTTTGACAACCCGATATAGTTGGATCTTCTGCTGGCGAGTGTTCTTGATTTGCATGTCCATGATACAATTTGTGGTGGCCTGTTCCATGCAGTCTGGATTTAACTCTGTTGGTGTGAGTTGTTCTGCAATGTCCGAGGTGTCCAGTAGAGGTGGGAAGTAAGGATGAAGGCGATCCACATTGAAGACTGGGTGCAGACCAAGGAATGGTGGAATACTGAGCTCGAAGGCATTGTTCCCTACAGCCTTGGTGATGGTGTACGACCCATATCGGAGCAGGCGAAGCTTGCGGTGGGGTCCAGTGAGGCGCTCCTTCTGCAAATGTAGCCATACTTTGTCGCCCACCTGGAAGTTGTGTGGCACCCGGTGTTGATCATGGCGTTGCTTGTACTTGGCATTGGCTCTGTCCAATATATCATGAACCTGATGGCGGATGTGTTGAATGCGCTCGATGAAGCTACTGGCTTTGTCAACTTCAGACTGGACATGAGCTGAATTGGCCTGAGCAGCTGCAAATGGCATGGCTACGTCAATAGGGCATAGTGGCTGGAATCCCAAGCCCACCTGAAATGGGCTATGGCCGATTGAACTATGGAGAGCCCGATTATAACTATGTTGTACATAAGGGAGGCTCTCGTCCCATGTGCGTGGATGCTTTGAATTGTACATGCGCAGAATGTGTACAATCATTCTGTTGACGACCTCTGTCTGGCCATCCGTTTGGGGATGGAAAGCTGTGGACTTGGTGAGCTTTGTGTCCATCATTGACCAGAGGCTGGACCAAAATGTGCTGAGGAACCTGCTATCTCGATCTGATATGATAGACTGTGGGATCCCAAAGTGCACCCATACTTGTTCAAAGAAGAGTTTAGCAGTGGCTTCTGCTGTGATATTCTTCTTGCAGGCCGCCATAATGGCCATCTTCGAGAATCTGTCGACGACCACAAAAACACAGTCATTTCCCTGCTTAGTAGAAGGCAGGCCCGACATGTAATCTATGGAGATGGATTCCCAAGGTCGACTAGGGGTAGGTAGAGGAGTATATAGGCCTTGCTTCTTGATGGTCGGTTTGGCAATGGCACAAGCAGTTCAGGATCTGATGTGCTTCTCGACATCCTTTCGAAGGTTCGGCCAATAGAAATACTTCTGCAGGATTGCTACTATTTTCTCGACCCCGAAATGCCCAGCGACTCGACTGTAGTGTGCTTCCCATATCATCTTGGCACGCTCGATTGAAGGAACACAAAGGTGTCCCATGTGACATAAAAGTGCATCTTGGAGGTGAAAATTTGGAACTTGCGTACCCCCCAAGAGTGCCTTGTAAGTTTGGCCGAATTTTGGGTCACTCTCATAGAGAAGCGGCCAATTAGAAGTCTCGTGCCCACAAGAGTTGAGCACAGTGGTGAGCACCACGATCGGTGGTCTGCTGAGGCAGTCTGCAACATGATTGGTGCTACCCTTCTTGTACTTGATGTTCAAATGAAACTGTTGCAGATATGTGGACCACTTCTGATGGCGATCATTTTGCAACTTCCCTTGTGTCTGTATGAACTGCAGGGGCCGGTGGTCTGTGTGGATGATTGTTTCCTTCCCCAAAATGTAATGCTTCCATTATCGACAAGCTTGCACAATGGAATACATTTCTTTGTCATAGGTGGGATACTTGCGAACTGTCTCAGACAATGTCTCACTGTGATATGCCACTGGATGTCCCTGTTGAGTAAGAACTGCCCCAATAGCATAGTCAGAGGCATCCGTCTCGATCTCAAATGGCTGCTGCAAGTCTGGTAAGGTGAGCACTGGGGCAGAACAGAGGCGATTTTTCAATTCTTTGAACGCCTTCTGTTGAGGTTCCGACCAAAAGAATTTTGCTCTCGCTCTTCCTTTGGTGACTTGACTCAAGGGCCAAGTGATATGAGAGAATCCCAACACGAATCTACGGTAGAAATTAGCAAGACCCAGAAAGCTGCGAAGCTCTGTTATAGTAGTCGGGGCTGGCCAATTCCGAATGACTTGGATCTTGGCTGGATCCACATGCACCCCCCTTTCATCAATAATGTATCCCAGATATTGAACCTGGGTCATGCCAAACGTGCACTTCTCCAAATCGGCACACAACTTGTGTTGCCGCAGTGTTTGGAGGACTTGTCGGATGTGGTGAAGGTGCTCTTCCCAAGTCTGGCTGAAGATCAGAATGTCATCCAAGTACACCACTACAAATGAGTTGGTGAATGGCCGCAAGATGTCATCCATCATCCTCATGAAGGTGGCGGGAGCATTTTTCAACCCAAAAGGCATGACCAGCCATTCGAAAAGGCCTTCCTTGGCTTTGAAGGCAGTCTTCCACACATCGGAGGGTTCAATTGGTACCTGGTGATACCCAGAATTCAGGTCGATCTTGCTGAAATATTTTGCACCTTTGAGTTGGTCCAGAAGGTCATCAATCCGTGGGATTGGGTACCTATTCCGGACAGTGATCTTGTTCAGCGCCCGATAGTCAATACAGAGTCTCCACGTCCCATCCTTCTTCTGTACCAACACGATCGGGCTCCCACAGGGCGATGAACTTGGTTTGATGTGACCTTTCTGCAACAGCTCCTGAATCTGCCTCTTGATTTCATCATTCTCCAGAACAGAGCGCCGATAGATCGGTCCATTAGGTAGCGGCGCACTGGGGGTCAGATCAATCGGGTGCTTGACCTGACAGTGCAGAGGAACCCCTGTGGGTGAGGTGAATATGTCCCCGTACTCCTCCACAACCTTATCCATTTGTTGTTGTTGTGCAAAGGAGCCCTGTCTGGAGGTCGTGGCCACAGTCTTCTTCTTGCCCTGGGGGCGGATCATCAGGAAAACGAATTTCCTGGTTTGGGAAATGAGCTTACTGCATTGTTTTGCAGTAACCAAAGAGATAGCGGCATGAGGTGGTACCTCTGGTATCCTGTACAACTTATTTCCCAAAGTAACAATAACAGCACGAGGCCGAGACTCATACACAGCATGACGCTTCCACAAGTATGGTTGTCCTAATAATACATCAGAAACATCAATAGGAGCAACGTCACATAATACCTCATCCGTGAAGGGCTTGATGCTATAGGAAAGGCGGCACTGCTGGCTGACGCGGAGATCTCGTCCTTGGTGAAGCCACCCGATGGTGTATGGATGTGGGTGAGCTGTGGTCGGCAAGCCCAACCGCTTCACGGCGTCTGCTGAAATGAGGTTCTTTTGGCTCCCATTGTCGACAATGAACTGTACCGGGGAGCCCTTTACCCACATCCGGGAGTGGAAGAGACGTTCCTCCTCCTCTGGATCTTCCGGTTCCTCCTTTTGGATCTTTGCAGTGGCAACAGTGGCGTTGGGCTCCGCATCAATAATCTGTTTCCCTTTTTCATTCGCCTTTTCAGGTTCTGATTCGGAGTCAGAGCATGCATCCGACTCAGAAGCCCTCATCTCGGCCACTAGCGACTGCTTGGCCCGACACTCACTTGTGTTGTGAGTGGAGCTCTTATGGAACTCACACCACTTTCCCGTGTCCTTCTTTGGCTTTACGGTGTTGTTCTTTTCTTGTGGCTTTGATGGGTTGTCTTTAGCCGCCATGCCTTGGCTCTGTCCTTTGTTCTGCGGTTTGGAAGCACCTTTCCTTGCTTTTGATTCGTAGATCCAAAGTCTCGCTTCTTCTGTTTGAATTTCTGCTCAATCTTGGCAGCATACCGGTATGCCGTACCAAGCGAGGAGATGTCGAGGAACTGGCTTCTCCCCGATCAGACTGCATGTTCGCACTACTTTAGCACAGATTGAATCGAGCACCTGGGCCTAGCAGGTAGAACAAATTCATCACCATGCACATCTTGATCCCTTTGTCGTCGGCAGCGTGGTTCCATTGTATGTACTTGTCCTCAGCAGCTCCCGCGTGATAAGACCGTTCCTTGGACGGCGTCTCCCTGGAAGAAGAATCTGGGTTGTTACGGTCAGACAGAGAGGGTTATGTCCGGTCCTTTTCTCACAATAGGTTTCCACCGCCCCAATATGTAGCTGATAGCAAAATAATCTTCTCTGTTCCAAAAGTCATGAACCGAGAAATATCCTTCTAATAGATTCAACCATCTATCTACGGCATCTGCGTCTATTTGACCCTCAAATATGGGAATGTCAAAATTTACTTGTACCTTAAAAGGAGTCGCGCCTCCAGAGTGGCTGCTGGATGCAGATGCGCCGCCGGTGGGTAGCCGTTGAAGGATCTGAACAAAGTTATCCATCATCGCGTTCCTTTGTTTTTCGAGGGCCTCCTCGAGCAATATTTTGATAGGATCTCTTGCTCTCTCATCTTTCTTTTCGTCCCCCATGGGCGTCCGTCGAGGCTTCAAGTAGGCTGATCTTGCAAAGGTTCCACCAGATCGAGCCCTAGCTCCTTATACCCTGACCTCGTTGGGGACATGCAAAGAAGGATCGAGAAAAAGCAGACCGCTCTGATACCACTGATCTGGATTTATGCAGGAATGAAACCGAATAAACATATAACCATAAATACAGAGATGCGGCGGAAATAACACTTCATTTCATTAATATCAAAGAACTGAAATTTGCTTACAGACAGAATGGAAATAAAACTAGCTAGGGCGCTGGTAGCTATCTCTGAGAAGAGATGTGCCGGCTACAGGCCTCTGAACTAAGTTACAATGAGGCTCGAGGGCCTATTTATTATTTAGAAACAATGGGAAATCCTAAACATCCAAAACCCTAACCCTAGGAGATGAAGCGCCAAAACTATGGGCCCCGTTTAGGTAAATTGGTGTTTCAACTTCCCAGGGGCGTAACTTTGGCATACGATCTCCGTTTGACGCGTACCATACCTCGTTAGAAAGATCTATCCGAGGAATAAAAATTTGGAATGAGAAACATAGGTCCATGGACCCATTTTGCTCTCCTTTTTCCCAAAAAACGTCGTTTAGGGGCTCAAAATGGCTCCAGAAGTTCAGGACCCGAAAAACTGCTAAAAATAGTAAACTGTGCCGAAACTGAAAAACTGAAAGAGACAATGGTGGAGCCCCAAGTGGAATAGGCGGGTGACCACCAATATCCACCTGGATCAATATATTAACTGCAGCATTCAATATTCTCTGCCCGCAGTTTTGCTGAGCCCAACTCGATCGGTGGTGCCTATCTCCTCATAGCCACAATGTTCAACTTTCTCTGCTCTTCACTCTGTGTTGGGTCACTTACTCGAGTCTGCCTCCACGTTCAGAATTTTGTTTGGTAAACAGCCGTAGCCGCATAACATCTCTGCACGAGAGTCAGGTCTTTTTCTCTCAAGTCAACTCCTATGTTCCGACCTTTATTTATAAACAGGTGTAACCACATCAGCCACTATTCTGCACGGGTGTCGGGTCTTATTTCTTACCCGAGTCTTTTCTTGCGTTCAAGATTTCCTTTTTGTACACCCGAGTAAACTCTCCATTCATCTTTACTTCTTTGTAAACAAGCGTATCCACAGAGAAACCTGGACTATACGTAGTGTCGGTTCACTTACCCGAGTCCTTCTGCATTAGGAATTTTTTTATCAGCAATGCAATCGCATAAAACTAGACTTGAAATATATTAGCATTTACCTATGAACGGTATCGCGTCCAGGCCCATTTCGCATTTCGACAACTTCCTTTATTATTCATTTATACATTGCTCAACCATTCTCCCGATGCGATTTCTTAACCAAATATACCTAGCCCCAGACTTTAAATTCTTTAGAATTAAACTCTGAACTGCATCGCGTCTGCTCCACTTCGCACTTCACATTTTGGCGTTGCTTTTGTGTTTCATGTTATATGCGTCTGCTAATCTTCCGATGCAATTTATTAAGGAAATTTATATCCCTGGACTTGAAAGACTTTAGAATAGAGCTCTGTGTTGCATCACGTCTAGCCCATTTCACATTTCACATTTCGGCGGAATCAATCTGAACTCTTGTGTTCTCAGCCTTTTGACTTTGCGATTGGAACCCACCGCTTATCGCAATTTGCTCAAATCAAACCAGGGAAAATTTTAAGGATGGAAAATTATCTTGAAGTTTAAAAAATTGGCGAATCTCACTGGTCCCTAATATGCAAACTATAAAATTTTTATTGATGTATTTGTAAACTTATCACATTTATAATGATATTATATATATTGTCTATATAATGTTGGTGATTTTGAAAATAAAATAATTTTATATTGTAAAATTTGGGTGAATCATTTTTATAAATAAATGGAAATTGGCGAATCTTTTTTTTGGAAAAACCATGGAAAATTAGACCAACTGCAAATATTAGCCCCTAAAATTTTCCATGAATCAAACGTTATCACCACTTGCGAAATGCGATTTTTGATTTGCGATATAAGGGTTCGGGTCCCACCAGGGATGCAACGTCATTGCCACGTCATCTGCTACATCATCGCCACGTCATCTGCCACGACATCTCCATGTCACTGCCACATCATCGCCACGTCACTGCCACATCATCTTTCCATGTCATCTCCCGCACTTCACAACTTTACTAATTTCCAATTTCTGCGATCGCCACTAAACTTTATCGCATGCGATGTGTGATATACTTCACATCGCATCGCAACCTCCTGTATTTATTGCATCACAACTTAAATTAATTATCGTGCGAAGTCTTAACAAGTAAATATAAGAATTTCCGATTGAGATGTGTGCCAATCGTCTTCTGGCCAATGTGACACTGTTACACAGAAATTTGTCACCGTCCCTGCAATTCCGCGTCCCGCACATTGGAGGGCTCATTCCGTGACCTGTGAGCAGTGACATAACCTGAAAACACTTTCATGGCATTCCCCTAGACATGGACTTTCATTCCCCTGAAGACATATCCTTGTGAAAAACCCTAAAAATAGCCTTTTCATCCTTGGCGCGACTAGCCAGTGTTATACCCGTGCCAATGGGGGAAATCCTCCAAAGAGGGTGCACAAATTGGCGCTCTGTCTTAGAGCCGCACCCACGCCAGGCTTAATAAGGAGTGTTTTTTAAAAATAAATGGCGGAAGATTGACCCCAACCAATTCCTAAACTGGTCTCTAAATTGAGTTGGGAGGTTGGCTTCGAATCTCCATGTAGAGGAAGTAGTTTACCACCTCTCATGGAAGCTTCCTTGAGGATAGGGCAAATCCCATAATTGTAGGGATCCCAACTCCCCTTCCACCATCTATATAAGCTTGCCATTTCCCTTTGCAAGCTAATCTCCAAGAATCTCCAGGAGCCTTCATAGCCAAAATAATGCTACAAGAGCTTTGATAGTCCTCATGGTGCCAAATCCATAACGAGGAGATTGACGATCGAAGAGAGAGGCTTGTCCCCATTCCTGACAAGCTTTGCGAGACGTATTCCGCTGATGACCCGCCAAAGGAAGACTTTAGCGTCAAAGCCAGGTTGTATCATCCTTTGTTTCATTAATGATAAGTGACTACGATTATAGTTCCACTTGTATTGTTCATGTTTTACAATTATGAGTCGTGTCCTCTCTGACTGACACATAGTTGCAAATATTTGGTTTTAGGCTTGTATGTTTGTCGTGTTTCTTGTGTGCAAGTGTTCGATCGCGCCAAGTGGGAGAATTGTGACCTGCCAAAGCAAGGGATCGGGAGCATTATCTTCTCTGCAACGACAATAGCGTTGGACACTAGGTAAGCCTCGTATCGCGCCTTGGTTATTGCAATTAGGAGCTTGTGTTGTAGCATGGTTTGATTGTTGCTAGACCCGGTCTGGGCTAGTAGGGATCGCCTCTGTCCGCAGAGGGTATTTACCTTTTTAAAAAATTAACCAATGATCTGATTCTTCATAATACTTATTGGCCTTCGGTTCCGACCAAGGTGCCCGGCGACTGCCCAAAGTTTGAAGGTAAAGCTGGAGAAGACCCCCAAGCTCATGTAATGACTTACCATCTTTTGTGTTCGTCCAATTCTTGGGTTGATGATTCAATTTGTCTACGTCTCTTCCAGTGCACTCTTATCGGTGCTGCTGCTAAGTGGTATATTGAATTACCCCGTGGCATCTTTCAATATTTCAATACTTTAGCAATGGATTTTCTGACTCATTTTCAGTTATCGGTTTGCTATGAAGCCGGGACGCATCTCCTGACTTCGTTGAAGCAGGATAAAGCCACCCACATATCCGATCATATTCATGAGTGGCAACGTCGTTGTAGGCTGATCAAGTTTGATATACTTGATCAACTACTAACTCATTGGTTCACCACATCCTTCGTTAACAAAATCGCGCAAGATATTGCTACGGGGGCATGTGTGACTGAAGAACGGGCCATTGCGCATGCCCAATATCTCGATCTGGTATACTCTCAATCTGGCACACTTTATGATATTTTGATTGATTCTCCATGCCCAGGAACCTCTAAAGCTCCGACTACCCCAGCGGTGGATGGTGTTATTGGTTTCGTGTCTCAAAATTCTCTAAAATCTTCGAATGGGAAGCAGAAGTCTAATTTTTCCAATAATTCTGCTCTTCCTGCCCCCTCAGATTCTGGCAAAACTGCAAAGGTTAATGCCGTTCAGGCTAATCCTACAGAAAAAACCTCCAAAGGGAAAAATAAGGGCAAAGGAAAATCCAAACCCGATGCCCCAAAGTCAGAGTCTTCTAAACCTCAGACTGAGGACGGTTCCCAACGTAAACCGAAGTACCCCTGACTTATTTGTGAAGGAGATCATTATACTAAGGATTGTCCATGACGATCTGAAATTAGTCAACTTCTCAAAGGCTCCAAAGGGACTCCGAAAGTCCTTAAAGAACCGTTCCCGTCTCAGCAGACCCAGATGGTTGAACAACCTTCACCATCTGCACCATTTGGGTCCCAGGTCTTTATGATGAATGGTACTACACCTGTCTCCATCACTACACGTTTGAAGGATTATACTGGACCGCGTCAGGCAGCTGGAAAGGAAGTTGTGGATGGCCCACCTCCTCCACCTGTCTCCGGTTATTTGGAAATTGAGAAGCCTACTGCTGAACTTGTTGTGAGGCCACCTTCTAAAGGTGTTCTACGAAGGTCTTCCTACAATCCAAACGCCTGTGCCACTCAGCACTATAGTATTGTTGAGGATCTGGCACAGGCGCCTTCTGCTATGTCCGCATTGGAAGTCCTTCAAATTTTCCCTTCGCAACGGAAAGCTTTGTTGTCTGCAATCGGTGGAATTGATCCCACTGATTCTAATCTTCTCACCTTCGA
Organism: Pinus albicaulis; assembly: GCA_034641835.2. Lineage (NCBI taxonomy): Eukaryota > Viridiplantae > Streptophyta > Pinopsida > Pinales > Pinaceae > Pinus > Pinus albicaulis. The sequence continues at coordinate 1,823,463,690 of CM076575.1, read as the reverse complement.
CTTGGAAAATTTTACCCCCCGGCTTCCACATCAAATCGCTCTTGTTATTCAAGTCGGGATCAACGGTCTTAACATCCATAGGGTTGTGGTGGATGAGGGTGCTTCTACTTGTGTCATGTCATCCGCCTGCTGGAAGGCCATTGGCTCTCCGGCTCTCTCATCATCTCCCAATGCCTTAGAGGCATTCAATGGTCGGGAATCCAAACCCCTAGGTGTTCTCGAGAGTTTGCTGATTACGTTACAAGGGAAGACAATCAACGTAGAAGTAGAAGTAGTTGATGCCAAGCTTAACTACAACCTGCTTCTCGGCCGCAGTTGGACTCACACCATGCTGTGCGTGACATCCACCCTCTTTCGACTTATTAAGTTCCCTCATGAGGGAAAAATTGTTACTGTGGATTAGTTGTCTTTATTCACCTCTACCTCCGAGAACAACGTTCCTTACGTGGATAAGATCCCAAATCCCCCTGACAGTATAGGACCCGGTCTCTTCAAGGACCCTGTCCTCATGGGTATTTTTCCCGCACCACCACCGCACACCGTTCAAGTCAATATGATCTCTAGGTCTGACAACCAATGGATCATCCCTTCGCCTGAACAAGTGACTGATTTTGGAGAATCGATGCCCTTAACTCCAGTAGAGATTAATTATTATGAAATCTTCGCCGCATCCGATCCTCCCCCTCCTCAACATGCTCCCTCGAGCATGGCTTTAGATATCTATTCTCAATCCCCCTGGCTCGGCGAGGCCAACTCGCCTGATCCTCTTAAAGAGACTTTCCCTTCTGACGAAGCCATCGTTGAAACCATGTCTCTTGAGGAACTGCCTTGGAGCGATACACATCATCGTTCCTCCTTTATGCCTAGCCTGGGGGCAATGTCAAATTTTCTAGAGCGTTTTGCATCTCAGGTTCCTACTCCGCCTCTCTAGACGCCTATATTGACTCATGAGGTCCTTTCGGAAGGAAACCTGAGCAAAATTACTCAAACCACTCTGATCAACATCTCCGTCAAACTGGGGATAGTTGAGAATATACATGTGGGAGTAACTTGTTCTCCTGATGAGATACGAATTTATACTGATCTTTTCTGTGAATTCAAAGATGTGTTCACTTGGTCCTATGAGGAAATGCATGGGATTGATCCCATCATAGTAGTGCACGAGATTCCAACCTACCCCGGTGCGAAACCTGTGCGCCAACGCCTACGCCCAGTGCATCCTCGCAAAGCCGCTGCCATTAAAGCAAAATTTGAAAAAATTCTGAACGCGGGCTTCATTTACCTGATTCCCCTCACAGAATGGGTCTCAAACATTGTCCCTGTAGATAAGAAACAGGGTACTATAAGAGTCTGCGTTGATTACCGTGATTTTAATCGAGCCTATCCCAAGGACGACTATCCTACTCCCTTCATAGATCAAATTATTGACGAATGTGCTGGGAGTGAGATTTATTCCCTGATGGACGGATTTTCCGAGTATAATCAGATAAATATTTTACCCGCTGATCAACACAAGACTGCATTCATCTGTCCGTGGGGTAATTTCGCTTATAAAAATATCCCGGTCGGCTTGAAGAACGCTGGAGCTACTTTCCAGCATGCTATGTCTTATGCATTCCATGACATATGCCATATCATTCAGCCTTATCTGGACGATTTTCCAGCTCATTCAACTCGGCGAGAGGACCATCCCGAACACCTCCGCCAGATTTTCCTTCGCTGTTGACGCTATAATATCCGGCTTAACCCTCATAAATGCATCTTTTGCGTGGATTTTGGCCGTCTTTTGGGATTCATAGTCTCCAAAGATGGGATTTGGCTCGACCCTCTAAAGGTCAAGGCCATTGTCAATCACCCTCCTCGTTATATCAATTGCAGAGTCTGCAGGGAAAAGCTAATTTCCTTCGACGCTTCATCCCAAACTACGCGGAAGTTGCCAAAGGTTTCACGCATATTTTAAAGCAGAACGTTCCCTTTCGTTGGGATGAGATCGCTCAACGATCCTTCGAGAAGCTAAAGACGTTACTTGTTAATGCTCCGTTGCTTCGTCCTCCCAACTATCACCGTGATTTCACTCTATATTTGGTCGCCGCGTTTAGCACCATAGCTATGGTTCTGGTGTAGGATGACGATGATGGAAATGAACACGTTGTTTATTATCTATCACAGAATATTCTCGACACAGAAACGCGTTATGCTCACATCGAGAAACTGGTGTTAGCCGCAGTACACGCTATGCAGCGATTTCGCCACTACATCCTGTTGCGTACAATAACCGTGGTTTCGAATTGCAACCCCATGACATACATTCTATCTTGACAATTACTGGGGGAAAAATACTCCAAATGGATCGTTATCCTCCAGGATTTCGACTTAGAGTTCACCACTGCTAAGTTGACCAAATCATTGGTTTTTGCGGATCTCATTTGCTCCCTCCCGACAGACTCCACCCCCTCTCATTCCGAGGATCATATTCCGGACGAAACACTCTATCTTATCAACACTCGTGACCCATGGTACGACAACATTATTTTCTATCTTCAAACATCAACGTTCCAGTCTAAGTTGACCAAAGATGCCCGACCTCGAATTCGACATCAGTCTCAACCCTACCGCATTGTAGGAGATACGTTATATCGGGTCGGGGTAGATTTAGTGCTCCACCGGTGCTTGAACCTGGAAGAGGCTGAAAGAGTCTTGAATGACTGTCACAGTGGCGCCTGTGGCGGTCACATGTCCGGATATGCCATTGCCCAGAAAATTCTGCGTGCAGGTTACTTTTGGCCGTCGATATTTAAAGACTGTATTGTTGCAGTCCGAAAATGTCATTCATGCTAGGTTTTTCAGCGTAAGATGCGCGCGCCACATCTCCCATTGCATCCAGTCATTACTGTTGGCCCTTTTGTGAAATGGGGTGTAGATTTCATGACGTGTAACCCTCATTCGGCCGGGGGGCATGCATATATAATCGTCGTTGTCGACTACTTTAATAAGTGGGATGAAGCGATGCCTACACTAGCCGCCGACGGTAAGACAACTGCCCAGTTTATTTTCAACCATATTATTGCACGTTTCGGGGTCCCTCAGGCCATTGTTACCGATCATGGCACTCATTTCTGAGATTACATGATGGCCGAGCTGACATCAATATTGGGCTTACGACACGATAGCTCGACGCCATATTACCCCCAGGAAAATGGCCAGGTTGAGGCTGTGAACAAAGTTTTGGTCACTATGCTTCAGCGAAAAATTGGTATTCATAAGTCCAATTAGCATCTCCAATTGTTCTCATCTCTATGGGCCTACTGGACGTCAGTAAAGAGTGCGACTGGATTCACACCATTCCAATTGGTGTATGGTCTTGAAGCAACTCTTCCAGTTGAGTACGAAATTCCTTCCTTAAAGTTGGCTGTGGAACTTTTGCCCGATACTTATCCTAAAGAAGAGCGTCTCTTGTACTTGGAATGGCTGGATGAAACCCGCTGCTTGGATGCTTTAGTCATTGAAGCACAAAAGAAGCGGGTCAAAGCTCACTTTGATCCTTCCGTATCTCCATGTTCCTTTGTCGAAAGAGACCTTGTCCTCCTATACGACCAAGCACACGACAAACTTCGAGCAGGAAAGTTCCAACCGATGTGGCATGAGCCCTACATTATAAAACAAGTATTAAAAAATGGGGCTTATGAGCTGATTTATTATGAAGGAGTTCCGTTGGCACAGCCTAGAAATGGGTTGTACCTTAAAAAATACTACGCTTGAAGTCATTTTTGGTGTGGTGTGTGTACATAGGTGTGTATATTCATTTGTGTGCATGTGTGGTGTGGTGTGCATGTAAGCATCTTTCTGCTGATCGAGTCTTCCTGATTTTGCATATGTCTATTACTCCGTTTGTGGGTTTCGCGGATGGTGCCTCCCGCAGTACCAAGAATCTGTCCTCGGCAGCCTGGGTAATCTATTATCCTGCTGGTGAATTGGTCAACCTGCAAGGCGTGTGCCTGGGTCCTACTACAAATAATATCGCAGAGTATAGTGTTGTATTGGAATTATTAACCGAGGCTGTGAACCTCGGCATTCATGAATTAATTGTGTATCTGGACTCACAACTTGTAGTATTACAACTTAATGGTCATTATTCTGTTAGAAACCCATCCATTTTATGTCTGTATCTGCGTATTCGTTTACTGGAGAGAAATTTTGATGATATCACATATCAACATATACCCAGACATATGAATACATTAGCAGATGCAGTAGCTAATATGGTTCTAGATAGACATTTGCATAATTTATAAATAAAACATCATCACATGTAAAGAGATCCATCCAGAAATAGGTATATGTATATATATATATATATATATATGTGTGTCAAAATGTTTACATAGTGTGCATCACATAAAATCAAAAAATATACATGTTCGTCTTAATACAGCTGGAGACGACATGTCTCTCAAAAAATATGCAGGAAAATCCCTAGATGTCTAATCTGCATGGTGTTCGTGGTAACAAGCCACCGCACGCACTAGGCGTCTCAGTAGTCAGTGGAGGCAACTAGGCACCCTCACAGTGTGTCACTGGTATGCTAGCGGAACATCTGCTAGCCATGCATAGTCCGGGATCCCCCGGGCAATGCCCTCCAGGTTTTGAATCAGTTCACCTCCCTCGCCACCCTCAGCCTGAGGGTCATGTTCGACATGGGTTCTCCGCACTATGGGAGACATGCCCGCAGGCCTCTCTGGGCCAACGTCTTCATACACATAAAACTGTCATTAGAACAGACATGTATTACCAAAAAAAAAAATCATAAATACATAAAAATCAAAAAGAGTGTCATACCCAACTCCTCATCCCAATCCTCCCCCTCCGGGAGCAGAAGATCAGGATCTCCGGTGAAATCAGTCCCAGCGTAGGGCCAATCCTCGACCACGATCAGCTGTTGTCGTAACCACCCAAAAAACTCGGGTCTCCAAGACATCTGTTGACCTCCTCCTGACCTGGGCATAAGTGCTGCCCAGCGAGCCATCCTCGGCTCTCGTGGTACTGGCTCAGCAACTATGGCCCCTTGGCCCTGGAAGATAGGTAGTCGTTCCAGGATGAACAACACCAAAATGGAACCGTAGACAAACTGCTTTAGTTTGACTTGCTTGCATCTTGTCAGCTGCCTCTTGATATTGGTTGTCACCGCTGTAGCCCAATTGAACAGTGTAGGACTCATACACTCAGAGGCTAGTATGAGTTGGGCTTTGGTCACTTCGTGTGGTGCCTGCGATCCTGCAGCCTGCATAATGGTGTGTAGCACTACTCTGAGTGCTAGATCCTGGACAGTGTGGATGTCCACCTTCCTGCTTCCTGATCCGGTTCGTGCCCCTGGGCACACCCTCGCCATTACTTGCTTCATCTTTTCACCAGAAGGTCTACTAGCTGTCAAAATGGGTACTGGGCCTCTGTGCGACAACCCGGTGATAAAATACACGTCGAAAACCTCAAGTTCCAACACTTGGTCCCGAAGTTTAAAAACTTCCTCATCTTCGTCCCATATGCTGACCAAGTATTGTAGTAGCTCAGGTTGAGCTCGTAAACATGGAGTAAGAAAGAATTTTTTGAGTCCACAGTTCTTCAGTGCATTCATATAGGCTTCATTCTCCATAGCCATTTCATCTTCCTCCCCATGTTCCCTCTCCTTCCATTCGATAACCATTGTGCTTGTATATCTGCATCAACATAATAAAAAATGCTTTGTTAAATCTCTGGTACATTTGCAAATCCACATGGGTAGCTCACATTTTAAAAAATTTAAGCATAAAATTGAGTTGCGCCATTGGCGCGACTGTTTTTCTAACAGTCGCGCCAGTTGGCGCGACCCCTTTGTGAAGAAATTTCCATTGGCGCGGGTCCGTGCCCGATACCCGCGCCAATGGAGCGAGCCCTAAAAATTTAAAAGGGGCCCTCCAGAAGTCTAATGCACAGTAAACACTCATAAAAAATGGATTAAAATGGAGCTTAAGGGAACGCCTTTTACCTGGAACAAACGAGGAGCTGAATGACGTCCCGGATCAGTCGCAATCACCGCCACAAGTTTGCACACAAACAAACCACTGTTGCTCTCCAAGTAAGGTAAAAAGTAAAAGTAATTTTATTTTACCATTTGAAGCCTATTTATAACTTTTTAAGTCAAAATTTAGGTTTCAAGTGTCATTTTTCTCAGTATTTTAATATATTTTGTCGAAAAATGGATTTTACACTTGCTTTTTTGTGCAGCGACAGGTTTTTATGCGACTTGGACAGTGAAACGAGTTGTATTTTATACTTTTTCGGACTCGGTAAAAACACAAAAAAGTAATTTTGGAGTCATCTTTTAGCTCTTTTCTGACTCTCTAAACATGAAAATATTGTCGATTCCCTTGTCGTTTCGATCTCGTTAAAGTGGACACGAAACAACATATACCCAGTATACATTTACCCCTTTTCCAGACTGGGATAGATTATTTACGAAAAAGGAATACCCTAGCCTATCGCGACTAGGAGGTTTTCTCAGATATTGTTTTCTACCTTTTCGGGTCTGGGGAACTATTTACGAAAATGGACCATTGGAGTTTACTTTTCCGATGTCTTTTCAAACTCTCTAAACATGAAAAGATGCCGAGTTCTTCCTTTGTCAAACTCGTTAAACCCTGATGACATTGGATTCAGTCGTAATGACGCTATTCGAGTTCCTCCTTCCTAGGGCTCGTTAAAAGTACTAGGACGGGCTTATATAGCAAGCATATGGTATCCTCTTCAAGCTTGTGTAAAAATAAAGAGGTACTCGCCAGAAATGGCGGGGAAAATGGAACCAACATCATTGTCGTATCGGTAGTATGTCGCTCTTGAACATGGAACTTGTCTGCATTCGTGTCGGGTTGGGGACATCTCATCTCATTTTTTCACTTGCCTCCGTGGGTTTGGGTGATCCTTTTGACCTCTCATATTCTCTTTTCCTCTTCATCATGACCTCAGATCTTTTGATGTCATATACTGCCAAATCCACTGTTGTGCCACCTATATGTTCAAGAGAAGTTGACCTCTGCAAGTATCAACCTTCCTCTGATTCTCATCTGATCTTGATTCACAAAGACATTATGTTCCTCTGTCTCACGTCGATGATGTGGAGAACACTATGGCCCACCTTCGATCAAGGTCACTTCTTGTCGACTTCAGCTCATTATCCAGGAATCTGATCTAGAGACTCCCTTCTCGTACCTTGAAGCCTGCATGCCTCAATGGAAGGTTCTTCGCGTTTGACGTGAGGTTTTCATCATTGGCCTCCGATCGAGTGATTCTATGGGTGTTCGACGCCAGCTCATTGATTCACATGCTGAAGATTGTACCTGTAGTACCTTGAGGACCATTGTCATTATTGGTGGTACCTCTCGCGTCTGTTAACAGCTTTCATCATTGGCTAGTAATCAGACAATGTTCTTGCATGTTTGACTTCAGCTCACATATTCGCATGCTTGAACTTGTACTTTGTTCGGGTCGAGATGGAGCACAAGACCCTGGATTCATGTTTGCTATAATCTAGGCTGAGATTTTGTGGATTATCATGATTAGTTACATGACTCACTGATTGGATGGTTGCGACCATACCTGAGTCTATTTATCGATCCTTACTGGATGGCTGCATCCATGCCTTGGATCTGGATTATTGTATACTCTGTTATGGATGGCTACGCCCATACCACATATATATCATTTATTTGAGATATCAGTTGTACTTCTCTATGCAGGTTTTCCGACGGTGGTGTTTTCAATTGGACACGTTCTCGTAAAGAATTTCACCCCTCTCTCTCTTTCGGGCCTCATGCTTTAGGGGTCATCTGTTACACAGAAATTTGTCACCGTCCCTGCAATTCCCCGTCCCGCACATTGGAGGGCTCATTCCGTGACCTGTGAGCAGTGACATAACCTGAAAACACTTTCATGGCATTCCCCTAGACATGGACTTTCATTCCCTTGAAGACATCTCCTTGTGAAAAACCCTAAAAATAGCCTTTTCATCCTTGGCGTGACTAGCCAGTGTTATACCCGTGCCAATGGGGGAAATCCTCCAAGGAGGGCGTGCCAATTTGCGCTCTGTCTTAGAGCCGCACCCATGCCAGGCTTAATAAGGAGTGTTTTTCAAAAATAAATGGCAGAAGATTGACCCCAACCAATTCCTAAACTGGTCTCTAAATTGAGTTGGGAGGTTGGCTTCGAATCTCCATGTAGAGGAAGTGGTTTTCCACCTCTCATGGAAGCTTCCTTGAGGATAGGGCCAATCCCATAATTGTAGGGATCCCAACTCCCCTTCCACCATCTATATAAGCTTGCCATTTCCCTTTGCAAGCTAATCTCCAAGAATCTCCAGGAGCCTTCATAGCCAAAAGAATGCTGCAAGAGCTTTGATAGTCCTCATAGTGCCAAATCCATAACGAGGAGATTGACGATCGAAGAGAGAGGCTTGTCCCCATTCCTGACAAGCTTTGCGAGACGTATTCCGCTGACGACCCGCCAAAGGAAGACTTCAGCGTCAGAGCCAGGTTGTATCATCCTTTGTTTCATTAATGATAAGCGACTCTGATTATAGTTCCACTTGTATTGTTCATGTTTTACGATTATGAGTCGTGTCCTCTCTGACTGACACATAGTTGCAAATATTTGGTTTTACACTTGTATGTTCGTCGTGTTTCTTGTGTGCAGGTGTTCGATCGCGCCAAGTGGGAGAATTGTGACCTGCCAGAGCAAGGAATCGGGAGCATTATCCTCTCCGCAACGACAATAGCGTTAGACACAAGGTAAGCCTCATTTTACGCCTTGGTTATTGCAATTAGGAGCTTGCGTTGTAGCGTGGTTTGATTGTTGCTAGACCCGGTCTGGGCTAGTAGGGATCACCTCTGTCCGCAGAGGGGATTTACTTCTTTAACAGACACAATCTGGTGTGTCCATTCTCTCATTGTCATTTCTGTGATTTGGTCATGGTCGTCCATTTTTGCTTCACTCTGGTTTGCCGACTTGACCCGTGCATTCACGATTTTCTCCATTTGCTGACTTGACCCATTGAACTGCACGTGCCCTTGTGCATTGTTCTGAATGAAAAATAAGTCCGACTCTTGAGCTTTTCTGAATAGCAGTATTCGAACTGCTCGTTCACGACTCTGCCGTCGTTTACCACTTGACCCACCTTGCCGCCTTTTCTGCCTTTGCTACCTTAACTGCCTTTGTTGCCTTTTCTCCTTTGATTCTAATGTTGCTCCTCTCTGCTCCTTTGCCTTTGATAATGGTCTAATGTTGCTCCTTGCCTCTCTACTGCTCCTTTGCCTTATTGTTGCTGCTTCTCTGCTCCTTTGCCTTAATGATATTTTTGTTGATGATCCATAACTCTTTTCTTTATTTCTCCTTTATACTCCAGTTGATCCTGATCTGCTCCTTTTTTCTCACTGATAATTCTAGTGATGCTCATTTGTGCTCCTTTTCCATCAATGCCAATATTTCCAACAGGAAAGCCTACATATTTATGTTCTTTTGTCTATGTTATGTTTTTTTGGTAATTTCTTGATGAAAGAATAAAATATAAATTTAATAAACAAGCCAAAATTTTTACAAAAAGTTATCATGACAAAGAAATCAATCCTAATTCCTAAGCCTATTTATTTCTCAAGAAGACATGTAGGGAAAGAGAAGGTATTGTTGTAGGGATGTACACTTAGGATGAACACAAAATGTGAGGGAAAAAATGAAAATAAAGTTGATTATGAAATCATTCATCCTCAACCTACTAATGATGGAGGCATCGTACTGAATTGCATAGAATTCTCAATTGTGTTCTACTATGGAAGAAGTTAATGCTAGTACTATTTTTAAGGTTCTCCATTACAAATGAAGGAAGATATCTTATTCCTTTATTAATTTTCTACTTGATAGAGGTTATGAGTTATGATTTCTTTATGCCTTTATAAAGAATCCATAATTTATATTTTATGCTTGAGTTATAGATAAAAAAATCATAATATATATTCAAAAATATTAGAATTCACGATAATGACAAAGGAAAAAAATATTCTAATAAATATAAATGAATCAATATAAATTCACAATAATTTAAAAATGTAAACATAAACATATATGGACTCTGAGGTTCTTAAAATTATTTGAAATAAAATACAGGAGGGGGGGGGGAATACAATTAAATTTTAATACTTTATTTTTTTTTTTCAAGAAGAAAAAGTAACTATATTCCATTCTGTTGTTTGTAGGAACAAGATTGATCATCAAAGGGAAATGATAGACATTGTAACCCTTATATTTGTCTAACCATTTGGTTCAACCATTGTGACGTTTCCATTAATTATATTCCAGTATATCGTCCATTCAAATCCTCAAAAATAATCTCAGATATGACACAACAAAGAATGGAGAGGGAAAAATTACACATTAATTTTTCATTTTCCCAATCAATAACTATAAACTTAGCAATAATTTGAAATTTAGGTAAACCGAGGTGTTTAGCATAATGTAGAAGCATCCCAAACATGAAAACATATGCTTTTTCATTGGATCCATGTAAAAAATCATATTACACATGAATGTTGTGGGATGCATTCAAGTAAATAACCATCCCTACTCCATATCTCGGGGGTTGCCTTGACAAGGGCCACAAAAAATGTTGGTTTATTTAATTGCTTAAATATTCAACATTAAATTATCAACTAGGAGTTCATAAAGCTAGAGATGTTACATTGTATGTGTAGAGTTCAAGGAATCAACATGATTACTAACCTATGATACAATATGGAAGTAGAAAGACATTCATACAGAAAGTAAATATAGGATATCTCTAGTATCTAGGGGATTAATACAAGATCCCTTCACCATAGGTTACAATATTTTACAATGACCTATCAAAGTGTTCGTGTAGCCCAAGAAGGGTTACATTACATTTTATTTCCCTTTAGAATGAAATCCCACTTCTACCAAACAAAAATTTAAATGCAAACAAGGAAAGGGAAAAAAAATGGGATATGGTGATCCTTAGGGTTACCTACAAAGATCCTATTTGACATGATATATGTCTATAACATTGGTTGAACCAAATGGTTAGACAACTAGGAGGGTTACAATGTTCGTCATTTCACTTTGATAACCAATATCGTTCCTACAAACAATAGAAATGTAAGCATAAAAACATCCAATGATCAAAGAAAGAAATAAATGGTACATTCAACCAAGTTACAATATATCTATTTAAATGAAAGAAAAAAAACTAAGATATTATACATTAAAGAAAGGAAAGGAATGGGGCATAATGGGCCAAGTTGGCGGGCCCTCCCAACGTCCAACGCCAAAATACCTAAGAGGATATTTTGTCACTCTATAATTTCTGAAGGCTGAAGATAGAACTACGGAGGGAAAAATCAAACCAAATTTGGTATCCAGGACCTAGCCTTCCTGGACTCAGAGAGGGTTCTCTCTATTAGATATAAATTGATAACTATAAGTGATGATATTAGGCTAGTTATAGAAATGAGGTTTGTTTGAAGATGTTTGGTTGAGGCAGCAGAAGAGGTCCATTGGGCTATGGAGTCAAATAGGTGTAAAAAAACTCAAATAGATGAATAACTGAGGTCAAGTGCAACCAGGAAAGCTAGCCATGTCAATGGATCTTTACAGCTTGTGGAATGGAAAAGAGGAGGAGATTAAGGTTAAAGAGGAATGCAGAGCAGGTCGTCTTTGAATTCTACATTCCGGTCTCAACATGGATGCAGAGTAGACCGTCTCTGAATTCTGCATCCAAGTCTTAGAGGAAAACATAATGTACTGCTTCAAGGCTGAGCAGGGTATCCTATGGTAAATCCTACACAAAAGTTTCTATCCACAGAAAAGAAAGAAAACAATATGTAAAATAGAAGAATCACAAATTACATGGGAGAAGCACTTCACCACAGATCTTAACACAAGAATATGGAAAACAACATACTCATTCATCCATCCAAAAGAGAGTGCTTACAACCAGCAGAATCTATTAAAATGGTTTTCTTCCCTTCTGGGCCCCTCTCTACTACTAATGTATGCAGTATTTATATAAAAACTAAGTTGTTTGCCCTACCTTAGTTGGAAACCTTTCATTGATTACAATTAAGCAAAAATGACAAGTGTGGCCATGCAATGTCTGATTCAAACATTACTGACAACAACAACTGCCTCTAGAATTAATTCTAGACAACTCTTTGTAGATCCAAACACTTCAATGGCTCCTCGGAAGATCAAACAGTAAGCTCTGAAGATGGCTGTGATGGTTTCAAAAGAGGCAACCAATGGAGGCTCTAACATTTGGCTTTGTTTTATAAAAAAACATGTGTTGGGTAATCAAATATGTGCAGTGCTAGCCACTTTCATTTATTGATGTTGGCGCTGAGGTGTTTTGTTGCCCATTTAGTCTCTGTTGTTATAATCATAACAAGTCTGCATGAAACACCCTTTGCTTCCCGAATCGACCTGTGGTGTCTTTTTGCTACCCGATCCCTTCTGGCCGTGTTTCATCTTATTTCTCCATAGAATGAGTTTCAAACCCAATATGACTGGTAGTGGAGGGATGGTGGTTGGCGGACGAGGATGCATGATGGAGGATGTGGCATGGTGGCATTGGCAATGGTCATACAATGGCAACGGTTTGGGATGACGGTGGAAGAAATTTTTCAGAGGGGGGTGAGGGTGGTAAGCGGTATTGGATAGGGGGGGTGCAAAGTAATCTTGAGCGTGACACGTAGCCGGATGGGCGGTACGAGATACTGCCCATTCCGGACCCCCCCTCCCCTCGTGATAAATTTTGAATGGTGTGGGGAGGCCGAAAATGGATAAGGGTTGTCAAATGTAGGGAGAGGAGTGAAGAGGGAGGAAAGGTGGAGGGCGATTAAAGGTTGAATAATATAACACACGGGTGGGGCCCAACCACATCGCAAATCGAAACCTTAATTTTTTTTTTCTAAGCGCGGAGGTTGTAAACTTTAAAAAATGCGAAGTGCGATACGCGGGGGAGGAGGTAAAACGACGTGGCAAGGAAGAAGTGGGACCAAATAGTAGGTTCACATCACAACCTTTAGCTTTTAGTTATAAGTTGCAGGGTTAAATCTTAAAATTTGCGAAGTGCGGGGAAGAGGGACCCACTAGCTATGTGGCAGAGTTTTATGAATTTGCGAAGGTTTAAGCGGTAAGTGTTACAAATTTTACATGGTATATCAATGTATTGTGATGATTGTGCAATGGGGGCGGAGCTGCTGAGGTGGGGCCAAATAACCGCATCGCAAACTAAATAAAATAGATTGCGGGTGCTCACAAGGTAAAACAAATGCGATGCGATATCGCAAATCGGCGATCGCATTATTTAAAGTTTAGCTCCAATGCAAAACACGTAAAAACTGTGAAATTCGATGAGGGCCCCATTTTAATCGCGATCGGGGAATGAAAAGCGGAGAAACCGCAAAGATGGAAGGGTAAAGCAAAAAGGCGGAAAAAAGGTAAGGTAACGTATATTTCAATGGAAAATGAAATGGAAGGGAAGCATGGCGGGGAATGGGTCCCACTTCATATCACATCGATGATTTATAAGTTTAGTGTTAAGAACATCACAGTTAATTGTTATGATTTGTGATGGTTGATATGCGATGAAGGTAAGGGGTCCTACCAATGGTTTAAGCGGCCTTTGGTTATATATATGATATGCAATATATATAATGGTAAGTTTATATAACATGGTTGTTAGATGGGTGGCGGAGCTTATAACATAAAGTCTGAAACTTTATAATAAATGGGTTTATAAAGTAATAAGCCCCGAAAGGTTATACATGTGGGTTTTGGGGTTTGAATGGGATAACATTTCAAAATATGGAAGAAATGAGAGGGCAAAGAGGGTGAATGCAATGGAATGAGGGTAGAAATGAAGTTTGATCACCATCACACCTTATCAACAACACTTTCTTCCTTCTACTGAACGGAAAGTAAGATTGATTTCTTTGAAGCTCTTGATCGTTAGGAGTTCCCTTTCTTTCTTTGAAAATAAATGATAGCTATGGAATATTATTTTCAGTATGAAAAATATAAGCAATAATCAGTCACCTTGTGATACTGTGAAATATAGGAGTCTAACAGTGGCTCTAGCTGGGGATGGCAGCTCCTTCAGGAGGCATCAAGAACACCGTAGACTAGTGGCCTGATTCATTAGGCTGATCCCAACTTTGCAACTTAATCTTCTACAAAAACCTCTGTGGTTGAGAAGGATTAGTTCAAAATCAACACTCTCTGCAAACTGAAGTCTGGAAACTACTTGCACTAAAAAATGGAAAGCAATCTGAAACTAAAACTGGAAAGATGATCAGAGTATTGAGCTTATTTTCACACCTACCTACCCTACTCTACTGAAATTTTTGTTGTTCTAAATGATACAATAATTCCAGTGCAACCAGTCAAGTAGCAGCAGAAACAGATGGACAACTTGACTGTTTGTCAGGACAATCAACAACATAACTTGATTATGCATCCTCATAACCAAAGTTATATTGTGTAATGGCGACTGTTGATGTATTTGATCCTTATATATAATACATGTTTGAAAACTTGAGCTAAAAAGAACCTCCATATACTCTGCTATAGGATCAATTAAAGCATGATGTATAATACATGCTTCTAGGCCTTCAATGACTAGTTGATCAATTGTATCCCCAATATTAAACCTTGAAATCTCATCTTTAGTTTGGTATTTGAAAGCACAATCATCCTCAATATGTAAGTCAAGGCTTAGGGGAAGGAATATTTTCCAAGAATTATTTAGGATCTCTAAAATTAAATGACTAAATTTGAGAATTCAAAAGTTCAATACAAGTTTCATATCTTTCAACAACTATCTCCAAAAAACATGTTTTAGCTTCAGGCCTAAATTTTCTTGATTTCAAAATAAGAAATACAGCCTCTAGGAAATATTTGTCAAGCCAAAATTTTGATAGCTGATTCCTGAATGCATTTAAAACTTCACTAGATAGAAGGTCTGCCACAAACATTTTCATCTTGTTCAGCAGGAACTCTGGTCAACATGTTGTGGAGTCGTCATGAGTGCTCAAAAGTTGCGTTCTTTGAATCATGGATTCGCCAGGTGAATGATGCAGCCTTCTTGTGTCTGGCCACTGTCCACCATTAGTAATCAGATCTGAACTTCGATGTGCTTTCTGAGTTCTGAAGGAACACTAAACTTTTTCAATAAGTGGTCCCTAGTGGAGTTGCCATTATGTTGTCATTCTGTAACTTCTGAAGGCTGAAGACAGAACTACGGAGGGAAACATCAAACCAACTTTGGAATCCAAGACCTAGCCTTCCTGGACTCAGGGAGGGCTCTCTCTGTTAGATATAGCTTGATAACTATAAGTGATGATATTAGGCTAGTTATAGAAATGAGGTGTGTTTGAAGATGTTTGGTTGAGAAAGTAGAAGAGGGCCATTGGGCTATGGAGTCAAATAGGTGTAAAAAACCTCAAATCGATGAATAACTGAGGTCAGGTGCAACTAGGAAATCTAGCCATGTCAATGGATCTTTAAAACTTGTGGAATGGAAAGGAGGAGGAGATTAAGGTTAAACAAGAATGCAGAGCAGACCGTCTCTGAATTCTACATTCCGGTCTCAACATGGATGTAGAGCATAATGTCTTTGAATTCTACATCCAAGTCTTAGAGGAAAACATAATGTACTGCCTCAAGATTGACCACAGTACCCTATGGTAAATCTTATACAAAAATTTCTATCCGCAGAAAAGAAAGAAAAAAGTATGTAAAACAGAAGAATCACAAATTACATGGGATAAGAACTTCACCACATATCATAACATAAGAATCTGGAAAAATCATACTCATTCATTCATCCAAGAGAGAGTGCTTACAACCAGCAAAATCTATTACAATGGTTTTTTCCCCTTCCAAGCCCCTCTCTACTGCTAATGTATGCAGTATTTATATAAAAACTAAGTTGGTTTCCCTACCTTAGTCGGCAACCTTTCATTGATTACAATTAAGCAAAAATGACAAGTGTGGCCATGCAATGCCTAATTCAAACATTACTGACAACAACCGCCTCTTGAATTAATTCTGGACAATTCTTCGTAGATCCAAATGCTTCAATGGCTCCTCGAAAGATCAAACAATAAGCTTTGAAGGTGGTTATGATGGTTTCAAAGGAGGCAACAAATGGAGGCTCTGACATCTGGATTTGTTTTATACAAAAAACATGTGTTGGGTAATCAAATCTGCGCAGTGCTGGCCACTTTCATTTATTGATTCTGGTGCTAATTTTTTTTGTTGCCCCTTCAGTCTATGTTGTTATAACCATAACAAGTTTGCATGAAACGCACTTTGCTGCCCGACTCAACCTGTGGTGTCTTTTTGCTACCTGAGCCCTTTTGGCCGTGTTTCACTTTATTTCTCCGTAGAATGAGTTTCAAACCCAATATGCCCAGTTGTGCAGGGATGGAGGATGTGGCGTGGTGGCATTAACAATGGTCATACAACGACAACGGTTTGGGAGGACGGTGGAAACAGTTTTTCAGAGGGGGGTGTGGTTGGTAATAGGTATTGGACAGGGGGGGTGCAGAGTAATATTGAGCGTGACATGTGTCACGGATGGGTACTATGAGATATTTCCCATTCTGGACGCCCCCCCCCCTTCCACGATAAAGTTCGAATGGTGTGGGGAGGCTGAAACTGGATAAGGGTCGTCGGATGTAGGGAGAGGAGTGAAGAAGGAGGAAAGGTGGAGGGTGATTAAATTTTAAATGATATAACACACAGGTGATGCCCAACCGCATCACAAATCACAAACTTAAAGTTCTGTTATAAGCGTGGAGGTTGTAAACTTTAAAAATTGCGTAGTGCGATGTGCGGGGGAGGAGGTAAAATGACAAGACAGGGAAGAAGTGGGACCAGATAGCAGGCGAACATCGCAAACTTTAGCTTTTATTTATAATTTGCAGGGTTAATTCTTAAAATTTTCAGAGTGCGGGGAAGAGGGACCCATTGGCTATGTGGTGGAGTTTTATGAATTGGCGAAGGTTTAAGCGGTAACTATTACAAAGTTTATATGGTATATCAATGTATTGCGACGACTCTGCAATGGGGGCGGAGCTGCTGAGGTGGGGCTGACTTACTGCATCGTAAACTAAATAAAATAGATTGCGGGTGCTCACAAGGTAAAAAAAATCTGATGTGATATCAAAAATCGGTGATCAGATTATTTAAAGTTTAGCTCCAATGCAAAACATGTAAAAACTGCGAAATGCGATGAGGGCCCCACTTTAATCGCAATCGGGGAATGAAAAGCAACAAAACAACAAAGATGGAAGGGTAAGGAGGAAAGGTAGAAAAAAGGTAAGGTAATGTAAATTTCAATGGAAAATGAAATGGAACAGAAGCGTGGTGTGGAATGGGTCCCACTTCATATCGCATCGATGATTTATAAGTTTAGTGTTAAGAACATCGCAGTTAATTGTTATGATTTGCAATGGCCGATATGCGATGAAGGTAAGGGGTCCTACCAATGGTTTAAGCGGCCTTTGGTTATATATATGATATGAAATATATATAATGGTAAGTTTGTATAACACAACTGTTAGACGAGTGGCAGAGCTTATAATATAAAGTCCAAAACTTTATAATAAATGGGTTTATAAAGTAATAAGCCCCGAAAGGTTATACATGTGGGTTTTGGGGTTTGAATGGGATAGCATTTCAGAACATGGAGGAAATGAGAGGGCAAAGAGGGTGAATGAAATGGAATGAGGGTAGAAATGAAGTTTGATCACCATCACACCTTATCAGCAACACTTTCTTCCTTCTACTGAACGGAAAGGCATATTGATTTGTTTGAAGCTCGTGACCATCAGGAGTTCCCTTTCTTTCTCTGAAAATAAATGATAGCTATGGAATATTATTTTTAGTATGAAAAATATAAGCAATAATCAGTCACCTTGTGATATTGTGAAATACAGGAGTCTAACAGGATATATAACCAAGATTAATCTATGCCACAAATGATCTAAATGATCAACAATCATCTCTTTGTCATTAAAAATAAATATTTAGAATTACATAATGCAATTAAAAAATCCCATGATTAACTAATGAACAATATTTTTATTACAAGGATGGATGAAGATTTTTCAACCTAGTTACCATTTACCACCTCTATTCCCTATCCATATATTTATATAGAGAAGCAAGGGGAAAATTGAAACCAATTCCTCCAAATCTGGATTTTCAAACCATGGACAAATTACAAAATATTTCCTTTGGTTTTGGTGTATCTTGGCTGGAGAATCAACTCAATATATAATTATGCATGGTCTTCCTAATATAAAACCTTATGAAAGTGGTTCGATTCAATATTTTTGTTAATTTGGCACTCAGTTTGGGATGTAGTTTGGGGATAGTTGTAAACAAAAACACCTCTTGGAATAACCACACATAGCTCTCAAATGATGAAATTTCTAGGGAAATTGCTTGCAAGTCGCCTAATTGGGGATATTATTCACAAAACCCATGCCACTGATTTTCAAGATTCTTCTTCATTACTCCAGAAATTTCTTCTGAGGTTTGTTACTCATTTCTTCCTAACACAATTTGATTGAAACATTGATCATGAGTTTGAGGTGTGTATAATTGAATTGCATACAAATTAAATAATATAGATCTAATGTACCTAGGAAGAAAACCCATGTTCTAGAATTTCCCTTGGATTTGTGTAGATGTGCCAACCTTGGAGGTCAGTTACAAGACTGCACAAGAGTTACAAAAATTGAACTAGACATAACCATCATTAGTAATAGCAATTGTAATCCTCACTAATTAACTAAAATTAAAGGAAAATAATGATAATTGACTACTTTAATTCTTATACGCTTGTTGTGGTATATTCATGAAGAAAAAAAATAACATTGATAAGAAACTGGTGAAGGAATAAGATGAGGTGATCAAGAATGGATGTTTTAAATGGTGAAAGAGATCACAAAATTACGACTCGACATCCCCCCATGCTTGCAATTTTGCATGTCCTCATGCAAATTATTCCAACTGGTGACTAAATACCCTGTGTGAAGGATTTCTCTGTTCTTCTACAGTTCCTAGTCAGGTTTTTTTCGATACTGCTTCTTATTTCCCAAAGAATCTACATCTATCCTCTTTCTAATTCTTATCGGTTTGGTTGACAATACGTAAAATAGTTGAAGTGGTGCCTTTGCTTTTGTACCATTGACCTTGTTTCTTGGGCCTTTACCTCAACTTCCATATTATTACGTAGAGAAGAAGTTGGTGTGGCAGAAGAGGAATTAGATTAATATACAACAATTTCCTTGCAGCATACTTTCCTTCTTAAACCACATCATCTGGTGAGGGATTGTAAAACTTGAAAGGTTCAATGCTAATTTTACTATATTTTGAGTCAATGATTGAAAAAAACACTTTTGAATTTCATATAATTTTGCACAAACAATGCCTTGGTAACCATAAACTTTACTACTCTACAAATAATCCCTGATTTGTTGTATAAGTTTAGCCAATTTAGGCTTCTATAAAGACATTCTTGGAAAACGAAACTTTTCCAAAACTGATTTTGAGATGATTGACATGTCTTGTTAATTGTATCTTTTGTAACGATTGTTTCAGATATTTCTAAAGAAGAATTACAAATCACCCCAAAACATCACATAAAGATAAAGACTCTGGATTATCATATCTGCAAAATGTATAACACAAATATACAAATGGTACATTAGTCTGGTCCAACTTAATCAAATTCCCATTGAAATCATTAGAAGTCAATAAATTAGTAATTTCATCCGAGTCATTGTATCGATAATCATAAACATAGTCATAAAAACATTCAATTCCTCAAGGTAATATTCCTCACAGTCTTGCCGGTATGTCACCATCAAAGGCATTTTCCAGATAAAGGGAAGCCTCAATTCAACATGCAAAAATTCATAGATGCGATAGATTTTATTAGAGTCCACAGTACCCCTGATTAGTATTAAATCTCCCATATTAAGCATTTGGATTCATGGTGCCTTTCTCTCCTCTAGCTTTCATAACTACTTCCTTGTAAAAATATCCATTATATTTAATCCCAACTCAGATGAATTAACACTCATTTCTTTACTACTCCAAGAAAAAATGAATTTGGTGCTTTTTCATTGGCCATGAAATACAACGTACAATTTTGTAATTTTCACCCTTATATAGCCAATAGATGAAATTTTCTTCCATATGCACATATTTAGTATAAAAAATAAAATAAATTGAAATGGATGCTCCACTGAAGCGGTGAATTACATGTATTCTGAACCAAAAACAAGGCAAATGTCAGAAAACAAAACACTGGGAAATACTTGGGTGAAATGTTTCTAGTGATAAGTTCTGGTAGACTACAAGAACATGCCAACCAAACATTGCAATTCTAGACTACCTAAAACAATAACATTAGCTACATCATAAAGAAGGTTCTACTAGCCAATGCCGAGATTTCTAAAAACAAACAAAAACACCATGTAGAAATACATATTAGAATTTATCATCTTTATCATCAATGAAGCCAATAATATTTGTCAAGGAGTGAAGAGAAACTATTGGTTTTCCTGTCCTTCAAAAAATATTTCATATTGATACCAAGTTTTACTTGAATTTATCTCTAAATCCTATGATGGAGACCTCAAGCAAGCACGAATGACTTGTTATCTTTTGGATTATTCCTCTTGTGAGGGATACTATTCCATATATATATAAGGATGGGAATCCTTTTGTAATCTCTCATACAAGTATATGAAAAAAGTTTTTCATCTCATTTAGGGAAAATTGCAACACTACCATCTAAGTTATAAAGCATAGACACATGTGTCTAAGTTGTTGAGATAATGCTTTATATGAAGGATTCCTTAATGCAAACACAGGAATTGTTTGCAAGTTTATCAACTCAGTTGGAGGTGGGTATTTATTTGGAAAAATAAGAAGATGTCTAGATGAAACAAAATGGATTAAGGGAGTGGTTTATGGTGGTATAACAAAATAACGACAAGAGGTGAGGGATGAAACATATTGGAAAAATATTTTTCAAAGAGATGGAGATAAAATGAAATGGTATGATATGAATTCCAAGCTTACAATAGTTTCTTACCATCATTCCCTAAATTCTTAATCAATTAAAAACTTTCAAGCTAGGTTTTACCTCAAGTTTGACCTGCATGCTTGAAATTACTAAGCATGAAAATAACCGAATATGAGATTTGTGTACCATTGATCTAATGCAAAAAAAAGTGTTGAGTGTTATACTGAGGTTGATTGTTGTGATAATACTAATGGATGTTGGATGCTTGAG
Organism: Pinus albicaulis; assembly: GCA_034641835.2. Taxonomy (NCBI): domain Eukaryota; kingdom Viridiplantae; phylum Streptophyta; class Pinopsida; order Pinales; family Pinaceae; genus Pinus; species Pinus albicaulis. The sequence goes on along the minus strand of CM076575.1, from coordinate 1,823,442,278 downwards.
GCTAAATTTTTCATTGAATTTGAGACCAAGAATGATGAAGTATGATGGTGTAATATTCTATAAAATAAGTGATGGAACTTTGAAAGAATGAAGGTTGAACCATTTGAAATATCTTCTTTTACCCTTATTATTTGCAATCTAGAAGGCTGCAATTGATGTTTGGTACTCCACATAATATCCATCAAAATCTGAACCCATGGTACAAATATTTCCATGCGAATGAATGTGTTGAAGTCGAGCGTGGAAAGAGATAATTAAATTATCGACCATTGATGTATTCCATTAACCAATGCGAGATGGCTCACCAATAATATCAATGAACGTCAAGGTACCCTTGTACATATAGCTAGGTATGAGTTGAAGTGCTGAAGTTGATTCACCTGCAATATATGACAATCAAGGGACATCAATTTACTCCCACTATTATTAATAAGAGGACCTCCCATTGATGTATGCAATCCCCAAGGTACTAAAAGAAATCTCTAGCCTTGAACCCAAATAATGTGCTTATATCGATGGGTCAAGAATCGTTAGCAGAAGGGCATTAATGCATCCCACATAAACTAACACAAGCATATATATATAATAAATTTTGAAGGATTTTTAGAGGACCAACAACAGGATGTAGAAATTATTGAGAACTTTTCTATCGAGTAACCTCGTTTTCAAGCAAAATCATTGTCTAACTATGCCAGAGTCTTGGTTTTCATAGTCAAAATTATTTGTATCTTTAGTATTTTATTTATTTATTCATCTACACTATCCTAATTAGCTTGAAAAATGAATCCTTTTCTCAACTGTAGGCATATTTCCAATGAAGCCACGCGTGTAATAGGATTACAAATGTACTTATATTCAAGTTTGAAAAATATGATTTAATGTATACTGAAACATGAGGAACCTGCTACTTTGACGATCATGTCAATAAATTTTGAAGAGTGAAGGAGTGTTGTGGTTTGATAGTTGTTTGGAACCATAATTCAATATAGTCATGATGTTTGTGGTTCACATGGTCATTTGGACTACTCTATATATCTTCTTCTATCGTTCCATTCAAATATTTTATTGTCAGATGGTTGGTCTCTTGGATGCATAAATTATTTGATGATAGGTATGTTAGGGACTCCTTAATCTAAGGTTCTAATGGCTACTTTCCATCAAATGCAGTCCATGATTTTTTTTTCTTCTCTAGGTCTTCTTCTTGATGTTTCTCATGGAACTTTTGGTATTCTATCACTTCCTAGAGTGCACATATATTTCTGAATGATGTTAGGATTTTCGCCTCCTAAGATGCAGAGATGTTTCCAACTGTTGGTAATATTTGAGAGATTTATTAGAGTATCATTTCCTCTTCTCCTTCATAATATCTTTAGCAACATTGTTTTTTTGGTTGGTAAGTCTTGTCTTGCACATGTATTAGTATATGGGGGGTTCTTACAACACCTTGAAAATAAAACTTCTTAAGCAAATAGATGAAATATGCTAAAAGAAAACAATTTCAAAGAAAAATTTATGATGTACTTAGAGGCCCTGACGATACTAAGACCCTATTGTTACCAATTTATTTGTTGACACGATTTAACTTCTTCCTTTCCATGAATCAAACAAAAATAAAACACACTTTCATAAAATAAATACACTTTATCATCATGAAAAGGTTCGTAGAGACTCACCAAAGTGATCGTGTAGGTTCTTACTCTCGTTTTACCTTCTCACTCCTCCAAGTATTAAGTGTTATGCTGTAGAAATTTGCTGAATAATGATTAATTATCCACCGATACTATCCTGATCACATATCAATTCGAATTCATATGCAACACATAATCTCTTCCACTCAGATCATCACACATGCGGAAATAAAACAAGCGATAGCACATCAATTCATCATACACATTAACACAGTATGTATGGGGAAAGTTTATAGCTGAAAACCCCGCAGCTATTGTGTATATTATAATGGAGAAATCATGTAACAAACTCAGTACAATACTCCTCACAAGTACTCAGTACTTTCTCATAAAGTTACACACAAACTAGCTTGGTTTTGAACAGGTTACTGGTTCAAAACTCACCGCCAATTGCCTTGCCTCTATTGCGCAATCATGGCCTGTCTATATAGAGATCCAAGGTTCGAATCTCCTTGGCTTGACAGCGTAATCATCATGGGAAATTCCTCCAAGTGTGGTGCAAATCTCATGCACAACTGATGTCGCCACTGATAGCTAACTCAACCCTTTCATCTACCTCTTTCACTGGTCTCCACTGAACTGTCCATGCACTGTAGTGAACTGATGTGTTCTTGAGTTGAATAATGAGTTACTAATTAATGAATTAAATAATATTTAATTCACTCCACTCATTACTAGTTCATTAGCTAGTTAAACTAATCTCAACTAGTTCAACTAAGTTAAACCGAACACAACTCCACCAACTGTCTCATCAACTCCACCAAACTTCTGCCACTGAAGTCCTAACTGAAGTCAACCATGCATGAGCTCACCAAACCCCTAGGAATAGCGTAATTCCTCTGTTAGATGCATGAGCCACTTCTGTAGCTCGAACTGAAGTTCTCCAAGAGAGTAAACTGAAGTTTAGAGTCCAAATATTATTAAGGGTAAATAATATTTGACTTCCCTATTTTTAGGATAGGCAGTCTAAAAATATACTTCGACCTATAGGTCCAAAAATAGAGGTCCATCTATTTTTACCAACATGACCAATACTCCAAGAATAACATACCGCAACCCCTGGACCATGCTCCATATGTCTAAAAATAGACATAGTCTAAAAATAGACTTTGCGCCAAAATTTGCCTGCGGGCCCACTTATTGAAGGCGACTTCATTTCACTAGGCTCCATCATCTTGCTGCATTTTCAACACTCCCTCTTAGCAAGATATGGATTATCTGCAACCCCTATCCTACCTCTGTGGAATTTGAACTTGCTCCTGGTGAGCGCCTTCGTCAAGATGTCGGCATCCTGATCCTCCGTGGGAACATATGAAAGCATCATGATTTTTAGAATCTATGCTTCTGTGATCCATATAAAATTGTAAAATATCTTTCGGTAATAATCACATATAATGGAACGTTGTCGACGCGTTTCGAACCAACCAGTGTGGTTCATCATCAGGACTAGGTGATGATGAACCACACTAGTTGGTTCGAAACGCGTCGACAACGTTCCATTATATGTGATTATTACCGAAACATATTTTACAGCATCATGATTCTCCGCTGAACACAATCTCTGATATGATGGTACCTGATGTCGATATGTTTGGACCTATCATGAAAAACTGGATTAGCCGAGAGCTTGATGCAGCTCTGGTTATCACAGTAGATCACTGTAGGCTCCAAATGCAACCTGAACAAACCTGCGAGGATCTTTCTCATCCAAATAGCCTCACATGCAGCCAAGCTTGCTGCCATGTACTCGGCCTCTGCTGAACTGAGTGCCACGGATCTCTGCTTCCTGCTGTACCAGGAAACTGCTGTCGACCCAATGCCGAAAACTCCTCCAGAAGTGCTCTTCCGGTCTGTTGGGCTCCCTGCCCAATCTGCATCAGTGAAACCAGAAAGTTTCACTCCATCCTCCTGTCTGTACCATAGACCATATCCCGATGTGCCTCTGATATAGCGCAATACATGCTTGCCCGCCTTCCAAAAGAGCTTTGTAGGCTTAACCATAGCTTGCGAAAGCTGGTTAACTGCATAGCATATATCGGGTCGTGTATTGACCAGATACATAAGCGACCCCACCAACTGTCGATAGACAGTGGCATCCACTACCTCCGCTGAAGTAGCATCCTCCTTCCTCCAACCACCAGGAAGAGGAGTGTCAACAGGCTTGCAGCCTTGCATATTGAACCTCTCCAGAATCTCCCGAGCATACTTTCCCTGAGAAACAAATAGTCCTGCACTGCGCTGCCAAATCTCCAATCCCAGGAAATAATGAAGGATGCCCAGGTCCTTCATCTCAAACTCTCGTGTAAGATCCTCCTTGCATGAAAGCATGAAAGTATCAACTGCTCATCGCCCGTCAAAATCAGATCATCTACATACAGTACGATGATCAACAGCTTCCCCTCCACCACAATCTGGTACAGGTTAGGATCCGCCTCACTCTTGGAGAATCCAAGCCCGGTGAAGTAGCTGTCTATCTGAGTGTACCAAGCACGAGGTGCTTGCTTCAGCCCGTACATTGCTCTCTTGAGTCGGCACACATGCGACTCACTGCTGAAGATCTCGAAACCTTCAGGCTGCTCTATGTACACCTCCTCCTCAATGACTCCGTTGAGGAACGCAGTCTTCACATCCATCTGATGGATGTGCCATCCCATCTGCGCTGAGAGAGCTAGGATCGTCCGTATGGAAGAGTACCTTGTGACAGGTGCAAAGGTCTCCTCATAATCGATCTCTGACCGTGAGAAGCCACGGCGACACCACCTTGTAACACACCTCGCCACCGTCGTTTCAACATATCAGATCCATCGCGAACTCTACCACCGATTTCCTCCCTGGGCCTTGGGACACCCATGCACTGCTTCTCGACGATCGAACTGTATTCTTTCGATCATGGCATCTACCCATGCGGGTTCCTCCATAGCTTCCTCAAAAGAGGATGGCTCCACACGACACAACATCACAAGAGCTATGTATCCAAGCAGTAATTGATCCTAAGGATCGCCTCTGCCTCAAGGCCGGGTGGCCGTAGAAAGGTCTCACAACTTCTCTCGGGACTCGAGCTGGGCCACTTTTCATGCGCATGCGCCCTCTGATGGTTGGCGCCGCATGGGTGGTTTCTTCCACCTCCTGAACTTCCTCTTGTGGCTGATCCACATCCGGAAGCTCCTCCTTAGGAACTAACAGCTCCTCATCTGCATGCAAGTGTAGCTCCCTCTCAAGCGAACACTGCATGGCTTTCTCCTCCTGGAATTTTATATCCCGGCGCACAACAGTCTTGCGACTGTCTGGCACATACACCCGATAGTTGTGAGGTGTATCAGTGTACCCCACAAATATTCCAACTTCAGCAGTTGGATCCAGCTTCCTTCTTGCATCCTTCGTCACATGCAGGTAGACAGGAGATCCGAAAATCCGCAAATGGGAAATATCAGGCCTCTTGCCAGAATAAGCCTCCTCTGGTGTACTCATGCCAAGAACCTTGTGAGGACAACGGTTCTGCACATACACTGCTGTATTGCATGCCTCAGCCCACAAGTGAAGGGGTAGGCCCCGATCATGCAACATCGCCCGTGCAGCACCCACGATCGTTCTGTTCTTCCGCTCAGCCACCCCGTTCTGCTGTGGGTTATGGGGTGCGATGAGCTCTCTCCGAATCCCTTCTGCGCTGCAGAACTCCTTGAATTCGGCCGAGATGAATTCACCACCGTTATCACTCCTTAGAGCAATCACCTTCTTCCCCGACTCCTTCTCGACCAGTGCTTTAAACTCACAGAACTTCGCGAATGTATCGCTCTTCTTCGACATGAAGAAGATCCAGCACTTTCGAGAGAAATCATCAAAAAAGATCACATAATACCTGTGCTTTGCTGTCGAAGCAATTGAGAAAGGACCACACACGTCTGTGTGAACTCTCTCAAGGATCGTCGTGGCGCGACTATCCTTCTCGTGAAAGGTGGCTTTCACATACTTCCCTAAAGTACACCCCTTGCACTGATCTGACCGCGCAAGAGTGCCCTTAGGAAGCCCAGTAGAAATCTGCTGCAGGATCTTCAAAGCTCCATGGTGAAGGTGGCCCAATCTCCTATGCCACAGTTCGCCCTCATCATCCCGGCTCACCACTTCTCCCGCCTTGCATGCCATTGTTGCGCAGCCATCTACTTGCAACTGATAAAGGTTCTTGGTTCGAACCCCTATCTTCCGGGTCTCTCCAGTAGTCTTACTGCGCAGGAAGGCTTTTCCTTCGCCGAAGACCACATCATACCCCTTATCCTCCAACATCGCCACAGAGATCAAGTTCTTCTTCAATCCAGGTACATGCATGACATCCCTCAATACAAAGGGTTTACCAGACTCCCTCTAAAAGGATATGGTACCAATACCAATCGCACTGTATCTACCATCATCGCCCATCTCGATGTGCACACCCAAATCTTTGTCCTCCAGATCTGAGAACAAATCCCAATCTCCCGTCATATGAAATGACGCACCGCTGTCCAAGAACCACACCAATCCCAACACACTTGAAACCAAGCATGCGATCAGTGAAAAGTCAAGCTCGAACTGTGAAGCCAAAGCTTCTCCATCTGCAGATCTTCCCGCTTGCTTGTTCTTCTTCTTCTTTGGACAATTGGTAGCATAATGTCCGTGATCATGGCAATGAAAACACTTCACTTTCGCCATATCCTGCTTCTTGCCCTTTGCACCAGAATGAGAGGTTTTCTTACCCTTCCCCTTCTTTGCTTTGGCAACCAAAGCGCAGTTTTCTTCATCAGCTCCCTTTGATGAAGATCCATCTCGAGTAGTCCTCCTTATCTCCTCCTGCATGAGATCCGCCCAAAGGCGCTCCCATCCCAGCAACTTCTCCCGACCATTGACACTATCTTGATATGAGTGCCAAGCCTTCGGAAGACCAAGGAGAGCCAGGTCGACCATGTCCTCTTCATCGACAGTCACCCCCACACTTCCCAGTTCATCTCTGCACTGAGTGAACTTCGTGAGGTATTTGGCGATACTGTCACCTTTCTCCATCTTGATGTTTTTGAGCTTATCTTTGAGCGCCATCTTCCTTTGGTCACTCTTACTTTGGAATAGATCCGTCAAAGCTTTCCACATTAGAAATGGAGAAGCCTTTCCATGCAGGATGGATACAATATGATCCTTGACGCCCTCCAACAGGATCCTTCGACATTTCGCCATCTTCTTTTGCCATACTTCGACTTCAGCAGGATCAGTGGGCTTTTGGACATCCGTATCTACGAACTCCTTCAGACCATTATCTTCTAATACTGCCTCCATGCGATCCTTCCATGCAACATAATTCGAACTTCCTTCAAGAGCATATTCGAGTCGCAAACCGTTGAAAGACATTTTCAACTCCGGCACCAAGAAAACAAGACTGCTGCAAAATTCGAATTCCAATTCAAAGCTCAATCGCTCTTGATCTGTGAGAACAAATTATTTCTAGCACAGAGATCGACTGCAGGGGAATTTACTGGATATATCACCTTTCAAAGGAAAGGATGGATCCAGAGGCTACCTGGCCCGCATGCAGACTCTGTCTACCGAAATAAGTTTGTAATCATTGTGATGATCAATCTATGCTTCAATAGCTCCGATACCATGTAGAAATTTTCTGAATAATGATTAATTATCCACTGAGACTATCCTGATCACATATCAATTCGAATTCATATGCAGCATATAATCTCTTCCACTCAGATCATCACACATGCGGAAATAAAACAAGCGATAGCACATCAATTCATCACACACATTAACACAGTATGTATGGGGAAAGCTTATAGCTGAAAACCCCGCAGCTATTGTGTATATTATAATGGAGAAATCATGTAACAAACTCATTACAATACTCCTCACAAGTACTCAGTACTTTCTCATAAAGTTACACACAAACTAGCTTGGTTTTGAATAGGTTACTGGTTCAAAACTCACCACTAATTGCCTTGCCTCTATTGCGCAATCATGGCCTGTCTAAATAGAGATCCAAGGTTCGAATATCCTTGGCTTGACAGTGCAATCATCATGGGAAATTCCTCCAAGTGTGGTGCAAATCTCATGCACAACTGATGTCGCCACTGATAGCTAACTCCACCCTTTCATCTACCTCTTTCACTGGTCTCCACTGAACTGTCCATGCACCGTAGTGAACTGATGTGTTCTTGAGTTGAATAATGAGTTACTAATTAATGAATTAAATAATATTTAATTCACTCCACTCATTACTAGTTGATTAGCTAGTTAAACTAATCTCAACTAGTTCAACTAAGTTAAACCGAACACAACTCCACCAAACTTCTGCCACTGAAGTCCTAACTGAAGTCAACCATGCATGAGCTCACCAAACCCTTAGGAATAGCATAATTCCTCTGTCAGATGCATGAGCCACTTCTGTAGCTCGAACTGAAGTGCTCCAAGAGAGTAAACTGAAGTTTAGAGTCCAAATATTATTAAGGGTAAATAATATTTGACTTCCTTATTTTTAGGATAGGCAGTCTAAAAATAGACTTCGACCTATATGTCTAAAAATAGAGGTCCATCTATTTTTACCAACATGACCAATACTCCAAGAATAACATACTGCAACCCCTGGACCATGCTCCATATGTCTAAAAATAGATATAGTCTAAAAATAGACTTTGCGCCAAAATTTGCCTGCGGGCCCACTTAGTGAAGGCGACTTCATTTCACTAAGCTCCATCATCTTGCTGCATTTTCAACATGTGCCAATTAAGAAAAACAATTTACAAGAAAAAAAAAACTAGACTACCAATTCCCTAACCCTTTTAGCACCTCCTTGAAAACAATGCCAAAAATGTCAATCTATTTAACTACATAAATATTCAAAATTAAATTAGCAGCTAGGAATTTGTAAACTTAGATATGCAACACTGTATGTGAAAATTTCAAGACATCAATAGGCTTTCTAACCTATGCTATAGGATGAAAACAAAAAGGCATTCATACATAAATTAAATCTAGGAGGTGTATGCTATCTGGGACATCAATACAATGTCCTTTCACCACATGCTACAATATTTCAGAACGACCCATTGGAGTGAAACCAAGGAATGGTTACAATGCATTTTTTCCCTTCAAAAAATAATCCCACTTCTACCAAAAAAAAAAAAAAATGCAAGCAAGGAAAGGGAGAAATAATGAGATATCGTGATCATCGATGTTGCCTACAAAGCCCATGTTTGACATGACATAGTCCTATCACATTGGATGAAACAAATGGTTAAATAACCAGGAGGATTACAATGTCTAACATTTTCTTTCAATAATTGATCTCATTCCTAAAAAAAACAAAAATGTTGTCAACAAAACATCCAATGGAAATAAATAAATGGTATATTCAACCAAGCTACAATTTATCTATAAAATGAAATAAAATCAACTAAACTATGCTACATTATATAAAGTAAAGGAATGGGGTAGTGTGGCCTGAGTTAGTGGGCCCTCTCAACCATCACCACGACACTTGAGAGGCTACAAAACCAAGATAATATATGCCACAAATGATCTAAAACATCAACAACAGTCCCTTTGTCACTAAGGATAAATCTTCAAAAATACATAATACAATTAGTATCTTGCATGATCAATTGATCAACAATATTTTTATTACATATATGAATGATGATTTTTTAACCTAGTTACCATATACCACCTCTATTCCCTATCCATATATTTATACATAGAAGAAAAGGGGAAAATTGAAACGAATTCCCCCAAATCTAGGTTTTCAAACTATGGATGGATATAAAATTTCACTTTTACTTGTTTATGGTGGATCTTAGTTGAAGAAACAACTCAATAAATGATTACACATGATATTCCTAACATACAACATTCTGAAAGTGGCTTGATTTTGTTGGTTGTTTGTTATATTATTTGCACAACTAGAGCCACATGCAAAGCGGGGGGTAAGATGGGGGGCGGTTAGCCCTCCCCTTCGCTTGCGCCAGGTGAAATAGGGGGGTCACTGGGGGGGCACGACCTTCCCTGTCGGGGGGATTGCAGGGGGGTGGTAGCCCCCCTACACGAGGTACAAGGCAACACCATGAGAATTTTTTTTTTGGACCCTATATTAGGTGGGAGACCTACCTATGGTTTTGTGCATGGGTTTTTCACATGGTTTTGGACATGATGATTTTCTGTCCATGGTATTTTATAGCTCTGGTCAAGGGAACTACGGTTATGTTCAAATCCAGGGTTAATGGACCGGGGTTTATGAATGCTTCAACATGTATATATGTGTGTGTGTGTGTGTGTGTGTGTGTGTGTTGTAACATTGAAAGGAATATAATGAAAAATCAAACTAGTAGTCCTGGTTTTAGGATCCAGGGGTAAATCTCAGTGTATATCTATTTTATGTTTTATGCTCTCGCTATTGTTTATTTTTTGTTTTAAGAGTTCATTTGCAGATAATTTCTGTACAGGGTTAAAAGCTACATATTCGGTTTATTCTCTAATTAGGCACTTAGTTTGGGGCATAGTTTGGGAGTGCTTGAATAGAAAATTGTTCTTGAAAGAACCACACATATCTCCCAAATAAAACACTTCTTGGGGAAATTGCTCTCTCTTCACCTAATTAGGGATGTTTTGCGCCAAACCCATGTCAAATATTTTTGAGATTATTCTTCATTACTATGAAAAATGATCCTAAAGTTCGTTGCTCATTTATGATTAACACACTTTTACTGAAATGTTGATCATGAGTTGGATTTTTGTGGTATTGACCTAGTAAAAATTTAAATAATAGATCCATTTCAACATCCCTAGGAAGAAAACCCATGTTTTGAAATTGCACTTGAAGTTGCGTAGATATTCCAACCTTGGAGGTCGATTACAGGAGTACATAGGAGTTATAAGAAATGAACTAGGCATAAACGTCAATATTAAAACCAACTATAATCCTCTCTGATTCATTAAATGTAAAGGGATTTAATGATAATTAAATACTTTAATGATTGTATGCTTGTTGTGGTATATTCATGAAGAAACAAATAAAATTGGTAAGAAATTGATGAAGGGATGAGATGAAGTGATCAAGAATGGATGTTTTAAATGGTGAAAGAGATGAAACAATGACGGATCAACACAAATATGAAGACATTGAGTAAGTCCTCTTGCCTTGGAAGGGGAACAACACCCTTTACCAACCCTATCCACAATATTTTTAGCTTTATTTAATGGAGATGGTATCATGAATCTAAATAAAAATCTGGAGCAATTTTTGGCCATTTGTGACATACATGGAATTGTAAATGAAGATGTAATGGTTAATATATTTCTTCATGATCCGGGGCATACAAAGAATGAAATGAAATGCAAGAAATAAAATGGAACACACACAACGAAATATAGGAGAGATTATAATAATGTGGTGAAAACCCAATTTTTATTAATAACAAATTGGCTAGAATTGTGGTAGCTATACTTGAATAGAGAGATATGGTGGTTACATGCATTTGCAAAATATATTACAAGAGGCCTAAAGAATGGCCCTTTAACATAAATAAAGAACCTTATATGTCCAAAAACGTAACTCTAGAGGATGGAATTTCAAAAGGTTTGTGCGACCCAAGGTGTTTAGTTGGTACATCAACTTCCCGAGTGCACAACTTTTACATACAATACCCAATTGGGGTGAAAAATAGTTTATTGGAAAGAAATATCCAAGGACTACAAAATTTTACATGGGAATGGAATGCCATATCAAATACTAGACCCATAGATTTTCAAAAAACATCGTTTAGGGCTTAAAAATGAACTCGGAAATTTGGGACCCAAAAATAATAGAAAAATTTCCAAAAATATAGAGAACCATTGAGACTATGGAAGAGGTGGGTGGTCATCGGTATTCAGCTGGTTTATTCCTCCACCTTATGAAGAAATGGTCTCCATTGTGTCAATTTCCCTCATTATATGGGGACAATTCTGCTAAATTTGGCTCTTGGTGAGCCACTTGGCTTGGTGAAAAAGCTACCCTACATTGAAAACTTGATAGATTTATATGTATTTTTGGTGAGTATCCTTTATCTTGGTGCAATGATATAATCCATTATATATTAATCAATGTAACTAGGATTGATCCAAGTGGATATTGGTGGGAAAAGAAATATGAGGGAGCAAGAGATCCTTTTAAAATATTGCTCGAAGAAGCCCTTGATCGAAAAAGGAACGAGGTTGATGGATGACATCTTGTGACCCTTCACCACCTTATTTTTGGTTGTATATCTGGAAGACATCCTCATCTTCAACAAGAGTTTGGAAGAGCACTTGCAACACAATTCAGTAGGTCCTTCAAACCCTGCGACACCACAAACTATGTGCCAACTTGGAGATATGCACCTTTGGCCTAAGACAGGTCGAATATCCGAGTTATAACATATATGATAAAGGAATGCATGTCGATCCAACTAAGATCCAAGTCATGTAGGATTGGTTAGCCTCAAACACTCTAGCATATCATCGTATCTTTTTGGGCCTTTCCAATTTTTATCAAAGGTTTGTGTTGGGATTCTCCCACATCACTTTGAATTTGAGCCAAGTTACCAAGGATAGAGAGAAAACAAAGTTTTCCTAGTCCGAGTCCCAACAAAAGGAATTCATTTATATGAAGCACCAATTCTTCAATGCACCTGTACTCACATTACCAAGCATGAAAAAAATATTTGAAATTGAGAATGATGCCTCCGACTACACTATTGGTGCAGTTCTCACCTAGGAAGGGAATCCGGTGGCCTATCAAAATGAGACACTTTCCGATATAATTTATAAATACCTAATCTATGATAAACAGATTTATTATATCATGCAATATTTTCGATAATGGAAATGTTACATTTTGGGGAAGGAGGTAGTCATCCACACAGATCACCTTCCTCTTCAATTTTTACAGACATAAGGGAAGTTGCATAATGATCTCCATCAGAAGTGGTGTACATATGTGAAAAAATTATACTTGAATGTTAAATATAAGAAGGGAAGCACCAACCATGTTGCATATTTCCTTAATCATCTTCCAGTTGCAGCACTAACTATTGTCCGCAACTCTTGTGGCCATGAGGCCTTTGGATGGACACAATTGTACAAAAATGATCTATAGTTTTATAACACTTACCAAATGCTAGTAGGCAAGCAAGTTCCAAAATTCCACCTCTAAGATGCATTATTATGCTACTTGGGCCATCTTAGTGTTCCTTCAAGCGAGTGTGCCAAGTTTATTTTGGAGGCACGCTACAATTGGTTTGCAGGACACTTTGGTGTAGAGAAAATTGTGGCCATACTACAAAAGTGTTTTTATTGGAAAAAACACTAACTGAATGTTGGAAAATATATCATATCCTGCACTGTCTGGGCCATCGCCAAGCCAAACATTAAGAATAATGGCTTGTACACTCCTCTACCTACTCCCAGCCAGCCCTGGAGTCCATTTCCACAGACTATCTATCTGACCTACCTTCTTCCAAGCATGGTAATGATTATGTATTCGTGGTCGTTGATAGATTTTCTAAGATGGATATAGTGGCCACCTGCAACAAGAGTATCACAATAAATGACACTTCCAAACTCTTCTTTGAAAAAGTGTGGGTACATTTTAGGATCCCACAGACCTTTATATCATATCTGGATAGAAGGCTCCTAAGCACATTCTGGTTGAGCCTCTAGACATTATTGGACACAAATATCACCAAGTCAATAGTTTTATATCCCCAGACTGATGGAAAGACATAGGTTGTTAATAAGATGATAGTGAACATACTATGCATGTATAACTCCTAGCATCCACGAACCTAGGATGAGAACCTTCCCTATGTGCAAGGCAGTTATAAAAAAGGTCTCCACAAATCTACTAGTCGTAGTCCCTTTCAAGTGGGTCTGGGATTTCAACCATTGTTTTCATTTTATGTTTCCATGCCTCATGCAACTACACAGGTAGAATACAAGCATGTACAATCCAAGGCTAATAAAGAAACCAGGTTTATTGAACACATCCAGCACATCTAACAGTAGGTTCATGACATCTTGGACAATTCCAATTCCAAGTACAAGCAGCGACATGATCAACATTGGGTACCACATAAGTTTAAGGTCGGCGACAATGTTTGGTTGCATTTGTAGAAAGAATTCCTTGTTGGAGCCCACCGAGAACTTTAAACACTTTGATACAGACCTTACACCATCACCAAGGTTGTGGAAGAGAATTATTTCGAGCTCAACATTCCCCTATTCCTTGTCCTGCACCCAACGTTCAATGTGGACCTCCTTCGACCATACTTTCCACCATTTCTAGACACATCAGACATTGTCGAACAACTAACACCAACAAAGCTCCACCCACACTTCATGGAACAGGCCACAACTGATCATATCATGGACACATTGATTAAGTACACTCGCTAATAGAAGATCCAACTGTATTGGTGTAAGAACCCCTGGATGATTTTTCATGTAAATAAAATAAGTCCAAGTTCATGGGATACATATTCCAAGATGAATGTTGGGAAAACCACTTTAATGGGCATCACTTGTGATTAATTAATGGCTATGGAAATTTGAAAAGGCATTAGAAAAGGCAAAGAGGCAATAATTGGCATTTTATTTATGAAAATAAAGGAAAATAAGAGAAAAGGAAGGTGAAGAAACACATATTTGCATGCAAGGGAAATTAGAGGAAAGATGAAGGAAATGAAGAAAACAAAGGCCTCAATGATAAAAATGCCTCAGAGAATTACTTTAGAATTGTTTTCTAGTATATATTTTGGCAGTTCAGTTTTTTTCTCTCTCATTCATTCTCTCATTTTGTCATACTCTTGCACATAGAGAATTATTGGATCATAGTTGAATAATTATATCATTTACTTGGATTGGAGAAAGAAAGCAAAGGAAAACAAGGGAGCACAAGGGGACTGTTGGATCAACAACTATAATAGGGATATTTTTCTGGTAACAGGTTGCATATTTGATTTCCTTACTGATTTTTGGATGCATGTTATATGCATGTGATTCCTTGGTCATGTTTTGTCATTGAAATGGAGATTTTCCTAGATTAACAATGGTTCCTGCCTTGCCTTTCCATTTCTTGGATAACCATGGCGTTGTGGATTTTTCCACTTGTTTTTGTAATTGGTGCTTAAGTTCCCTATGGCTGTGGGTTGGAAAAAACACTCTGGAAGCATTGAAACAACTTGGATATAGTTACTATTTCTTGGAGCCATAGGCTGGGACAAAATATATGGAGCCCTTGGTGGGTTGATTTACTAGTTCCTAGAGTCACAATTGGAACAAACGCTTTCGAGCCCTATAAGGTTGTGGGTTGAGTTAATAGTTCTTGGAACCCTAGAAAACTTGGGTAGAGACTGATCTGGTTGATGTTAGTGATTTCTGGACCATAGATGTGGAATCGCTATGGTTTTGGGTTGAGGTGGTTTGTCCTCTAAAAGCGTTGGTTGGTTTTATCTTGGTTTATTCCATGAGATTCCACATTAAGGCTTGGAATATGGTGCGAGGGTGATTGGATGAAATAGAGATTTGGGTTTAGCCCAATATATGGTCAATTGGTACGTTGAGGTCCCTGACTTGGTTGGAATTTTCATATGTTAATATGAGTTCTTTTCATATTGTGATCTATGAACATTTGTATTGATTATTATGGTGATGTTATGGCTGATTTTCCATGGTTTATGTGTTGGTGATATGTTGGTTATATGATGCATTCTATCTATGGCTCATTTCATATTTGACAATTTATTAGGTGGTTGATGAATGCATGGACTAACAAGTGTTATTGAAACTAGATATAGAGGGATTAGAGCTTTCTTGGTGATTCTCAGATGAATATTATCAGTTTATGATCAGATATGCATTCATGAACTCTGGCTTACATGTTTTCCATATGTTTGAAGAAATGTATGTTATGGGTTAGGCATATTTGGGTCAAGTTCTTGCTTTAGTTTTTATTGATTGAATTTTTCATTACCTTTGATTAATTTCTGGAAAGTTACATGAAGTTCTGGGTAGTGATCTAGAGGCTAGCCTGAAAAAGTGGCTCATATCTTAGAACCGTTGGCACCGAATTGGAATTTTTACGTCATAACCACATGGAGACAAGCTTATGAGTGCGGTTGGAGGCTCATAATTTCATGCATTCTATATTGTGCATGTGATTGGGCGTTATGCTTGTGGAAAAGAAGTTTCGGCTCAGGATTTGGTCATGAGAGGTTGTGGACTGACTTCTGGGTGATCTAGTTTTCCTCAGGTATGTTTGTAAGTTTTCGATGTGTTGTCCCCACTTACATAACTGGAACTTTGAGGTTGGGTCATGTCATAGTTACACTCGTCTCATATTTACCCCGACGAGCTTGTGAATTTGGGTAAATGTGGGAGGTGGCGCTACAGATTTGTATTAGAGTAGGTTCCATTCTCTTTGGGTGATATCTGATACCATAGATTGGCATCAGAGTGAGTTCCATTCTCTTTGGGTGATATCTAATACCATAGGGTGGTATTAGAGCTCCCAGGTTCAACCACTTAGATGGGATGGGCTAGATGTGATTGCTATGAATGCATGTTAGTTTTCAATGTGTTTGTTGTGCATGAATTGTGATTGTTATGTTTATCATGAATAGTAGGTTAGACATGCATCGTGGTGGGCATTATTTCAATTTGTGCCATCATGATGATTTTGGTGTGTTATGAGGTTGATATGGTATATATATATATATATATATATATATATATATTTATATAATCTAGACTGATTTGTACAGACAATATATCCTCCACTGAACTTCACTAATATATGATCTGATTATGATTCTATTTGGTTTATCTAACATTGCATGTTTTCATGAGGATAAAATATCAGAGATGACGAGAAAAATGGTGGATTATGGTTCATGGGACTCTCCTTATAGATCCTCTAAGCAGCAAGGAGATGATTATTCTCCCAATTTAGTAGATACACTAAGAATTTTAAAGGCATAAATCAAAATTTGTAAGACAAACAATAACAGGTTAATTGAGTCACAAGAAAGACTTTCCAGAGCTTAGGAAAATCAAGTCGAGGTTAATGTAGTGATCCTTGAGATCTTATCAGATTTGCAGAGAAAAAGATAAATAAGGATTAACCATGGACAAGAGGAAAGGAATAATGGGGAATATGGTATCAAGTATCATGGAGGACACAAGTTGGACAAGGATGACAAAGTTAGAGGTGTGAAGTGGTTGGATACACCTGACAGGAGAGGTAGTGCTTATGGGTTATATTCTAGTTCTGCTTGAGAGAAGCATCATAGTCATCACCACCATCATCCTTATAGGAGGATTGAGAAGCAGTACTTTCCAGCTAATTTCAAGAAATCCAAACCTCTTACATTTGATGGAGAGATGAAGAAACCAGAAGATGTAGAAGCATGACTACTTGGGATGAAGAATTTCTTCGAATTTCATGATTATACAGATAATATGAAAGCTAGGATGTCTATTTTCAGTCTCGAAGGAAAAGCATACATCTGGTGCAAAGATGTGAAGCATGTTAGAGGAATCAAGATAGAGGAATTGAGTTGGCATGAGTTTAAAGAATATTTAGGAAGAAGTACTCGTCAGAGAGATATTATGACAAAAAGGATAAGGATTTCTATGAGTTTAAGATGGTGTCTATGACATATGAATAATATATGATCAAGTTTCTAGAGTTGTTGAGGTATGTGACATATCTTAAATATGAGAAGACAAAGGTCCAAAGGTTCAGCAATGGATTTCCTGTAGAATTTAAGGATTAGATTGAGTATGATGAGCCTTTTTCATTGGAGGAAGTCATTGGGAAGTTGAAAAATTGTTATGGGTCGTCTAAGCATAAGTTTAAGCCTAAGCGAGAATGGAAAGGTAATGAAAATACTAAAGGAAAGTGTGTTAAGAAGCGAGGAAGAACTCATGATGCAGGTGATAAGGATAATGTAGCACCTTATAAAAATTTCAATGCAGTTGATAGAGGACACATATTTCAACCTGAGGAGTAGAACAAAGGTGATGTTAGGAAGCCTTTACAGTGTTGGAATTGTGGTGGAGAGCATCACAAGAGATATTTTCCGCAACATCAGGGTGGAAGACCTCAGATTGTAGTGCTTAGGAGGAACATATAATTTAGGACGTTGGGCAAAGTATTCCTTGGATTTATGCAACAGAGGATGATATGTAGGTTGATCATCATGCATACATTATTTATATGGAAGGTAAGCTCTATGATCGATATGTTTCTATTTTGATTGATCCTGGATCTAACTATATTTATATCAATCCCGACCTAGTGGATAAGTGTTGCTTGAATAAAGAAGTGCATGCATAACCTTGGTTTTTGGAGTTGGTTATAAGGACCAAGACTGAGAGTTCATCATTTGGTGAGATATCGTGCATTTGAGCTCAATGGTATGCCTACATCAGCACATATAAATGTGCTTCCTTTGGGTTCATACAATATGCTTTTGGGAATGGATTGGTTGGTCATTCATAGGACTAAAGTGGACCACTATGATAAGGTATTGAGTGTCTGTATGATGATGGGGAAAGAAGAATCCTACATCAGTGAGAATGGTTACAACTATGTAGGCAAAGTGAAGTTACCGGGAAGGATGTATATTGTTTTCAGTTCATATTTCCAGTAACAGAGGGAAGGATGTTGAGGATGATGAAGTCTTGAAGAGGTATCCTATTTTGCAGTATTTTTAGGATCCCACAGATATTTCAGAGTTTCCTCCTCATAGGGAAGTGCAATTTTATATTGAATTGATGCTGGGAGCAACACCAACATCGAAGGCACCTTAGATGATGAGTACTATAGAGTTGGTGGAATTAAAGTGAAAATTCAAGAAATGCTTGATAAAGTGTACTTAAGGCCAAGTGTGTCTCCTTGGGGTGCACCAATGTTGTTTGTAAAGAAGAAGAATTATACTCTTATGTTGTGCATTGATTATAGGAAATTGAAAAAGGTGACTATCAAGAACATGTATCCTTTTCCGCTGATTGAAGATTTTTTTCAGTAGTTGAAGGGAGAAAAAATGTTTTTGAGTATTGATTTGAGATTGAGATATCACCATGTGCACATCAAAGAAGCCATTTCCAAGACCACATTTTGTACCAGGTATGGGCATTATGAGTTTTCGATGATTCCTTTTGGTCTTAATAATGGTCCAGCTACTTTCATGTGTTTGATGAACAATGTGTTGTGTCCTTATTTGGACAAGTTTGTGATATTATTCATTGATGAAATATTGATATATTCCAAGAATGAGGAAGAGAATGCATATCACATAGTAGCAGTGTTGATATGGTTGAGAGAGCATCAGTTGTATGCCAATCTCAAAAAGTGCAGTTTATTTCAGAATGCAATTCACTTCTTGGGGCACGTTGTTTCAAATCAGGGTATAATAGTGGACCTAGAAAATATTAAAGATATCATGGATTGGCCAACTCCTAGGAATGTGGATGAGGTCATATCATTCATTGGATTAGCAAGTTACTACAAGAGGTTCACCAGAAAATCGTCACATATTTTCTATTCTATTACATCTTTACAACGAAAAGGAAAGAAGTTTGAATGGACTGGATGTTCTGCTAGTTTTGAGCAGTTGAAGCATTTTCTTACAAATGCTCATGTTTTGAATATTACAGACCCTGATAAAGGGTTTTTGGTATGTACATATGCTTGCAAGATAGGAATTGGTGAATTCCTTATGTGGGAAGGACAAATGGTTAGCTATGAATCAAGGATATTGAATGAGCATGAGCGAAACTATGTGACTCGTGCTCTTGAGTTGGAAGATATCATTCATGCATTGAACATGTGGATACATTATCTCCTTGGTAGGAGGTTTGTTCTGATGAGTGATCAAAGTGGACTGAGGTATATATTTCACCAACCTAGTCTAAATGTCGCCCAAGCTAGATGTTTTTCTACCCTTAGTGGGTTTGAAATTGAGATAAAATACATCAACGACAAGGAGAACAAGGTTGCAGATTATCTCAGTGGGAGAGTTTCAGGTTAATCATATTTCAGTTGTGAGTTTATATGGGACAAATTTATAGGAGAATTTCTTGCATGAAGGGAAACATGATGACAGGTACCAATAGCTGAAGTATATATTGTAGTAGTAGGGTGAAGGTGATAGAGATGAGGAGTATCACCTCACGTCATATGGCCTAGTCAGATTCAGGAACAAGATTTATGTTTCAGACAAAATTGAGCTCAAGGAGCTTATCTTGAGGGAGTTTCATTTCAATCTGTATTCAAGTCACCCAGGATATTAGAAGACTTTGACGAAAATCAATAAGTTTTATCATTAGCTAGACTTAGAAAATGAGGTGGCCGAGTTTGTTCCTAGATGTTTAGATTGTCAGCCAGTAAAAGCAGAGTGTAAGTATCCAACTAGTTTGTAACAACCGATTCTTATTCCATACTGTAAATGAGAGGTAATTTCCATGGACTTCATTATAGGTTTACCGAGGACATCGAACCAACATGATTGCATCATGGTTGTGGTTGAGAGGTTGAGTAAGGGTGCTCACATTGTTGTAGTTAAGTTTAATAATTAAACTAGTGAGGTAGCTCATATCTTCATCAGGGAGATAGTGAGATTGCATGGTGTTCCGAAGAATATTATATCAGACAGAGATTCCAAGTTCACTTCCAGGTTTTGGAAGGAGTTGTTTGCAGGTTTGGGGACAAATTTTGATTTCAGTAAAACTTATCATCCATACAAATATTGATACACATAGAAGGTCAAAAAGATCCTTGAGGGCATGTTGAGGATGTATGTCATGCATTAGCAGAGAAAGTGGGAGGAGTATCTTCCATAGGTGGAGTTTTCATATAATAATGGGTATCAGGAATCCTTGAGGATGAGTCCATTTGAGGCTCTTTACGGGTAGAGTTGTAATACTCCTATAAGTTGGAGTGATCCAGTGAGTAGGGTGTTGATTGGACCAGATATGTTGGTTGAGATGGAGCAGGAGATGCGGGTTATCAAGAGGATTTTAAAGGAAACATAGGACATGCAAAAGAGTTATGCGGATAAAGATAGAGAATTAAAGGAGTTTCAGGCTGGGGAGGATATTTAATTGCACATCAAGCCCAAGATGAGTTGCTTAAGGATTAGATCATATGCCAATATGGAACCTTATTATTGTGAGCCTTTTGATATCCTTGAGAGGATTGGACCAGTGGCCTACAAACTTGCACTGTTGCCAACAATGAAATTCCATGATGTTTTTCATGTTTCATTACTTAAGAATTATGTCCAGGATGTTGATCATGTGATTGATTGATCTGTATTGCAGGTGGAACCATAGGGAGAATTCCAACCAGAACCTTAGTGCATTTTGCAGAAGAAACAAATCATGCTCTAAAACCGAGAAATCGAGTAAAGTGTAGTGGACACACTTTGGGCTCGATGAAGCTACATGGGGGATGATTGATCAGATGCAGGCTACGTATCCTTATTTATTTGTTGCTTGAGTAGATGATTTAAATGTATTTTTATGCAGTTGTGTATTGTAGATACTGTAATGAGTTGTGATATAAAGCTCCAATAAGCAATGTGTTGCAAATACTGCATCGAGTGGTGTTATAAAGCTCCAATAAGTAGTATGGTATTCATGGTTTCAACAATTTTGTATGATGGAAATGCTGCATTGATATTTGTTATAAATATCCATGGGACACATGTGTTTTGCTAGTTATAAGTGTCATTGAACACTGGGGACGGTGTTCCCCCAAGGGGGAGGGATTCGTAACAACCCCTGGTTTATTTTCCATGTAAATAAATTAAGACCAATGTCATGGGACATGTATTCCAAGATGAATATTGGGAAAAACACTTTAGTGGGAATAAATTATGATTAATTAATGGCTATGGAAATTGGCAAAGGCAAAGAGTTAATAATTGGAATTTTATTTATGAAAATAAAGGAAAATAGGAGGAAAGGAAGGTGAAGAGACACATATTTGCATGCAACGGAAATTACAAGAAAAATGAAGGAAAATGAAGAAAATAGAGGCCTCAATGATAAAAAGGCTTCAGAGAAGAAATTCACAAATTGTTTTTAGTTTAGCTTTTGTCAGTTCAGTTTTTGGCTCTCTCGTTCATTGTATCATTCTCTCATACTCTTGCACACTTTGAGCATTCTTGGAGAATTCTTGGAATTATTGCATTCATTTGGATTGGAGAAAGAAAGAAAAGGAAAGCAAGGGAGCACACAGGGACAATTGGATCATGAACTACAACGGGGATATTATGCAAGTATTAGGTTTCACGTGTGATTTCCTTGCTGATTTTTGGATGCATGGTATATGCATGTGATTCCTTGGTTATGTGATGTCATTGGAATGGAGATTTTACTAGATTGACAGAGGTTTCAACCTTTCCTTGCCATTTCCTGGATAGCCACGGTGTTGTGGTGTTTTCCACTTGTTTTTCTAATTGGTGCTCAAGTTCATTATAGCTATGGGTTGGAACAAAAAAAATGGAAGTCCTGGAACAACTTGGGTTGAGTTACTAGTTCCTAGAGCCATAGGTTGAGGCAAATGCTATGGAGCCCTTGGTGGGTTGAGTTACTACTTCCTGGAGCCGCATTTGGAACACATGATCTAAAGCCCTGGAAGGTTTTGGGGTGATTACTAGTTCCTAGATCCCTGTACATCTTGGGTTGAGACCGATCTGGTTGATGTAAGTGATTTCTAGACTGTATATGTGAAATCACTGTGGTTAAGGTTTGAGGTGGTTTAGCCTCTGGAAGCCTTGGTTTGTTTTTTCTTGGTTTATTCCATGAGATCCCACATTCATGCTAGGAATATGGTGCATGGGTGATTGGATAAAAGAGATATTTTGGTTCAGGCCAATCTATGGTCAGGTGGTACACGAAATTCCTTGACTTGGTTGACATTTTCATATGTTAATATGAGGTATTTTCCTATTGTGATCTATGATAATTTTCATTGATTATGATGGTGATTTTATGGTTGATTTTCCATGGTTTCTATGTTGGGTGATATGTCTGTTATATGATGTATTTGTTGTGTGTGTGTTATATTCTTTCCACGACTAGCCCCAGGAAAGAAGCGGGGGGTAAGAGGGGGATGAAAAACCACCCTATGCTTGCACTGGGTGCAGCAGGGGGGGGGGGCGAGTGACCCGACAACATTTTTTTGGACCCTATATTAGGTGGGCAAACCTGCCTATGGTTTTGTGCATGGGTTTTCACATGGCTTTGTGAATGATGGTTTTATTTCCATGGTATTTTGTAGATCTGGTCAAGGGAACTATGGTTATGTTCTAATCCAGGGTTAATGAAATGGGGTTTATGAATTCTTTAGAATGTATATATATGTGTTGTAACATTGAAAGGAATATAATGAAAAATCAAGTTGGTATTCCCGGTTTTGGGATCCAAGGGGGGAATATCTGTGTATATTTTTTATGTTTTATTCTCTCGTTATTGTTTTATTTATTGTTTTAAGAGTTCGTTTGCAGATAATTTCTGTATAGGGTTAAAACTTGCAATATTCTATCTATGGATCATGTCATATATTTTTCATAATTTATTGAATGTTGATGAATGCATGGACTAACAAGTTCTATTGTAGCTAGCTAGAGAGGTCCTAGATCCTTTTTGGTGATTCTCACATGAATACTATCAATTTATGATCAGATATGCATTCATGACCTCTAGCTTACATGTTTTCCATATGTTTGATGAAATGTATATTATGGATTAGGCATATTTGGTTCAAGTTCTTGCTTTGGTTTTGACTGGTTGGATTTTTCATTACCTTTGATTGCATTCTGGAAAGTTACAGTCATTTATAGGTAGTGGTATAGAGGCTAGCCTAAAAAAGTGGCTTAGATGTCGGAACCACTGACGCTGAACTAGAGTTTTTAGGTCATATACTGCATGAAGACTACCTTATGAGTGTTATTCTAGGCTCATAACCACATGCATGTTTTGTTGTGCATGTGATTGGGGGTTAATCTTGCGAAAAAGAAGTTATATCTCAAGATTTGGTCATCAGAGGTTATGGACTGACTTCTAGGTGATCTAGTGTTCCTGAGGGATGTCTGTAAGTTGTTGGTGTGTCGGCCCCACTTCAATAAATAGAACTTGGAGGTCAAGTCATGTAAGAGTGTTACCCATCTCATATTTACCCTGGCGATCTTGTAAATTTTGGTAAATGTGGGAGGTGGCACTACAATTGGGTTTTCGAAGCTGGTCAACTCTTGTACCAAGGAAAGTGGCTCACCAAGGAACAAGTTCAGTAGAAGTTTCCCCATTTCATGGAGGCACTCAACGCAATGGGGACCATTGCTTCCTAAGATGGGAGGATTGATATAGGTGGATATTGGTGGCCACCTTCCTATTCCACTTTGATCCCTACCACTGTTTCATCTATTTTCCTTAATTGTATCACAATTTAATTTTTTTGGCAGTATTTCAAGTCCGAAACTTCCAAAATCGCTTTGAGGCCCTAAACGAAATTATTTTGGAAAACGGAAAAAATCATAGTTAAAGGAAAGGCTCTGCAGTCGAAAGTTGTTTTCCTTGGATATACATTTCTAACGACGTGTCATACATGTCAAAAAAATATCGTATGCCAAAGTTGTGACTTTGGGAATTTGATGCACCCAACCAACCATGTTGTGAAACCAGCTCCAAAATGAGAAGAAAAGAGATATCAACACCTTAGAAATAAGCCACTTTGAGGGGGAAACCTCCAATACATTACATTAATGAACAATTCTTGGATGATACAAATGACCAAAACATCCTTCTATATATAGGAGTCCATGGGCCCACAATATAATCCTAGTCGACCTAACAATAACAATGTAAGGGCACAATAATAACAATATTGGGGTTACAGGGGTACAATAATAACAATAAGGGGGCTACACTAATAACAATAAGGGACTAAACTAGTAATATAGGGACCTAACATGCCCCTCTCCTTCAAAAAGTGTTGTCCTCAACGCTTGAGTAGCTCTGGGTGCTTCTGTATAAAATTATCATCCTCCCATGTAGAATCTTCAGTGGGTAAGTTCTTCCACTTGATGAGATACTCTGAAATTGATCGATTCCGTAGTTGTCGAGTTCTTGTTTCCATGACCACTTCAGGTTCCAATATGATTTTTGCTTCCTCATCAAGTTCTGGAAATATTGTTTGAACTGGAAGATTTTCACCTATAACTTTCTTTAAGCATGAAACATGGAAAACTGGATGTACTCGCGAAGAAGCAGGAAGCTCCAATTTGTATGCCATAGTACCAATCTTTTGCAACACCTTGTAAGGACCATAGTACTTTGGTGATAATTTATTATCCTTCATAGCTTGCTTGAGGGAAATTTGTTTGTATGGTTGTAGCCATAAAAATACCCAGTCTCCTACATCAAAATTTCTCTCGCTGCGATGTTGATCTGCCTATTGTTTCATTTGATTTTGTGCCAAATATAGGTTAACCTTTAAGAGTTGGATAACTTCTTGTTGATGCTCGATGTGATCTTCCACTGCTTTAACCTTAGAATTTTCTCTTAAGGATGATGTGATGGAAGGTGGATGATATCCATAAAGTGCCATAAATGGGGTCATTTTTGTTGCAGTATGGAAGGAAGTGTTATATCACCATTCAGCGAGAGGTAACCACTTGACCCATTGTGTTTGTTTATCAGATACAAAACAATGAAGATATCCTTCCAAACATTTATTCACTATCTCAGTTTGACCATCGGATTGAGGATGATAAGATGAGCTATGAGCTAATTGAGCACCCAAACAAGAAAATAACTCCGTCCAAAAATTTCCAGTAAAAATGGGATCTTTGTCGCTCACAATTACCTTTGGGTTTCCATGTAGCTTTTGAATTGTGTCCATAAATGTGGTATCAATTGTACTTGCTTTAAATGGATGAGATAATGCACAAAAGTGTGCATACTTGGTAAGTCTATCAACTACCACCATGATGACACTCTTTCCTTCGGACTTAGGTAAACTTGTGATAAAATCCATTGAAATCTCCTCCCAACGTTGACCTGGAATGGATAAAGGCTGTAGAATACCTGGGATCTTAATTGTCTCAGCTTTATTTTGTTGGCAAACCAAACATTCCACCACAAAATTTTGAATATCAGATTTAAGGCGATCACAAAAAAATTCTTTCTTCACCTTGTGGTAAGTTTTTAAAAATCCCGAGTGTCCTCCTAAAGGAGAAGTGTGCAATTCCAAAAGAATCTTTTGTTTTAGTTGGGAATCCTTACAAATATATAAGTGACCTTTGTACCATAAGGAATCATTTTTCCAACTGAATGTATCAGATGTACTAGGATCTTGTTGCAACTTTTGAATGAGTGTCCACACTTCTTCGTCCTTCTTCCATTCATCCCTTGCTTCGGTTATCCAATTTGGTTGGATAATAGAAATGGCACAAAGCAATGCTTCTACCTCTTCATTCTTTCTAGAGAGTGCATCTGCAACAACATTTAGCTTCCCTTTTTTGTATATTATTTCAAATTCATAACCCAACATCTTTGTGACCCATTTTTGCTACTCTTCTGAAGATAGTCTTTGTTCCAAAAAGTGTTTAAGACTATCATGATCAGTTTTTACCTTGAAGTTTCTTCCCATTAGTAAGGTCGCCATTTCTTTAGTGCATGTAGTATTGCTAACATTTCCTTCTCATAAATAGCTTTCTGTAAATACTTTACTTTGATTGGACAACTTTCAAAAGCAATGGGTCTTCCTTCTTGCATTAAAATAGCACCAATTCCATTTCCTGAGGCATCACATTCCACAATAAAGGTTTTTGTGAAGTCCGGCGTAGCTAAGACCGGTGCTAGGCACATTGCCTCTTTAAGATGTTCAAAGGCCTTAGCTGCTTTAGGAGTCCATGAAAATTCATCTTTCTTCAATAATGTTGTTAGTGGTGCTACTATTCTCCCATAATTCTTAACAAACTTGCGATAATACCCTGTTAACCTGAGAAATCCTCGCAACTGCTTTATGGTTGTGGGGACTTTCCATTCCTTAATGGCTTTAATTTTTTTAGAGTCTACCTTAACACCCTCGTGAGATACAATATGACCCAGATATTCCACCTCTTGTACTCCAAAGAAACATTTGGATGTTTTTGCATATAATTGTTTCTCCTGTAATAGTTTGAGCACCTTGTCAACATGTTGAACATGATCCTTCCAAGACCTGCTGTAGATTAGTATATCATCAAAAAATACTAGCACAAATTTTCTAAGGAAGGGTTTCAAAATGGAATTCATCAACCCTTGAAATGTAGAAGGTGCATTGGTAAGGCCAAAAGGCATGACCAAAAATTCATAATGACCTTCATGAGTTCGAAATGTTGTTTTTGGAATATCTTCAGTCTTCATTCTAATTTGATGATATCCTGAACGAAGATCCAACTTGGTAAAATAAATTTCTCCGTGTAATTCATCCAATAATTCATCAATCACAGGAATGGGAAATTTATCTTTAATGGTGAGCTTATTGAGCTCCCTATAATCCGGACACATTCGCCATGATCCATCCTTCTTGTGTACCAATACTACAGGAGCAGAGAAAGAACTTGGACTAGGTTGAATTATACCCGCCTCTAACATTTCTGCAATCATACGTTCAATTTCACTCTTTTGGAAGTAAGGATATCTATAAGGCCTGATGTTTGGAGGAACACTTCCCGGAATCAAATGAATAGCATGATCATGATCACGAATAGGTGGGAGTCCTTTGGGAGTTTCAAACACCTTGGAATGATTGTCCAAGACTTGTTGGAGATCTGCAGAAATAGATGATTTTGATGTTGGAACTTCTAATGAGCATAATTGTGCAATTACGCCTCGTTTTTCTTTCTTTAGAAGCTTTGTCATGACATTAGAGCTTATTATCCTTCCTGGCTTCCCTTCAATACCTCGTAATTTGACTTCCTTTCCTTCTGAAAAAAATTTCAAGAAAATTTCTTGAAAATTAAAAGCTACCGTCCCCAAAGATTGTAACCATTGTACTCCTAGTACAACATCAGCACCTCCTATAGGAATGGAAAGCATTGGACTAGTCAATACATATTCCCCCATGGTTAGCTTGATATTATGGCATTTTCCAGAGCAATTTATAGTTCCTCCATTTGCAACCATCACTTGACATTCTGGTGCTGGGTATAGGAAACAATTCAATTCCTTGGCTACCTTACAATGAATAAAGTTATGGGTACTAACCGAATCAATCAACACTATTACCTTTTTCTTCTTGATATGTCCTTCTATCTTAAGAGTTCGAGGAGTGGTAATTCCTTCCAATGCATTACATGATATGGTCGAACTCATTTCTTCCTCTTTTAGGGTTGGTTCCTGGTGTATATGTTCTTCTTTTGAAGATTCTTGTTAATTTTCTTCACCCTCTTCACAATCTATGTAAAATAATTTCTTCTCAGCACACTTATGACCTTTAGTGTATTTTCTATCACAACTATAGCAAAGCCCTTTTTCTCTTTTTTCTTCCAATTGTTATGGTCTCAACCTTTTAGGTTGTGGAAGTCTAGGAGTAGAAACACTTCCATCTTTATATATGTGAGTGGTAGGCTTCCTTGTTGCCATAATTTTACATTCAATTTTTCTTGCCAACCTGAATGCATTTTCCAATGAATCAGGTTCCCAAACATGAACTTCATGGTGGATGTTATCTTTTAAATTCCCTATGAAGACATAATCTTGTGTTCCTCTGGAATATTAGTTACCCTTATATTCAATTTTTGGAAGTCCTCAATGTGCTCCACCACTAAACCATTTTGTTTGAGATTTATCAGTTGGCTAAAGAAGGTGTTGCTTTTTGTATCCTCATAATGTGCTATCATTTCCTCCGTAAACATTGACCAAGTGACAATTTTTTTACGGGAGAAAAGCCATCGATACCATACAAATTTATTTTGTTCTAAATGTAAATTTGAAATGCGTACCTTTTGTGTGTTTTGCACATTATTGAGATCAAAATATTGCTCCATCTGTAGTATCCTTGTTACGGGATCCTTGCCATCAAACTTCCTCATATCCATCTTTGGAATATGGTGGTTCTTCCATCCAACATTAGAGTTTATGAAATCATGATTAACATTTATTTTGTTCTCATCATGATTTTCCTCTATTATCTTTTCGCCATTAGGAAACATTTCTTGTATCAACTTTGCCAAATTATTCTTCATGTTTTCGATGTTGTCTTTCATATTTTCATCGATCTTAGCTTCCATTTCATCCATCTTAGCTTCCATGCCATCCATCATAGCTTCTATTCCCACTTCCATGCCATCTATCTTAGCTTCCGAACCATTCATCTTAGCTTCCACGCCTTTCTTCAAACCATCCATCTTAGTTTCCATGCCTTTCTTCAGAACTTCCATTTCATTTTTTGTTTCTCTTTGCGATAGCGAAATTTGGTGCACTTGCTCTTGTAATTTTGATATCTCATGTTGTGTTTCTTCATCTTCATGAGCCATAGTAGAGCCTTCTGAAGGCTTAATGGGTGTTGAATTATTTTTAGGGGGCATTTTAGAGCCCAATACTGATATATATTCTTCAATATGCCCTTGGAATAAATTCAAACTAAGAGACTTATGTAATTCGAAAAAAATACACACCTTTTTCTTGCTTTTGAGGAGCTCGATATTGAAACTGAATTATCTCTGCGATTTCGGATCTTCAATATCTGAAATTTTTCCCTAAAGTAGCCCTCTGAAGCTTCTTTTGAATGCCATAGGTCTGACCTAATTTTCATTCTTCAAGGCAAAGTTATGCCAAATCTCCCACGATGACCTAATTATGGACTAGTTCAGTAGAGCGAACTTGTACGACTTTCCACGTGTCATTGTTTCCTCCTTTCGCTCTGAAATTGATATGCTGAAAACTACATTCCGTGTACTTGTGGCCACTTTTTACATAATCCCAATCCGACGCTCAGAGAGAGATTTATGACGTTTTTCTTATGATGACCTCTTTGAGATGAAATTCAGGAGCCTGACAAATCCCTAACTTCCACAAACCATATCTCTGAAAAATATTGCGAACCAAGATCTGAAATGTTGTGAAGATGTTCCTATGGCTTTTGGTTGTGCTCTGTGAAAATTTCAGCTTCTGAACCCTCGTAGAAAAAAAGTTATAGCGAAAATTCCCCGATGACCTGTTTAGGTTAAATTCAGGAGCCTACAAAATGACCTAACTTCCATAGATCATATCTCCAAAAATATTGTGAACCAAGCTCTGATATTTTGTGAAACGTTTCCTTAGGATTTCGGCTTCACGCTCTAAAAATTTCAGTTTTTGAACCTTAGTAGAAAACACGTTATAGCGAAAATGCCACGATGACCTATTTGGAGCAATGAAACCCTAGAATCCAAAGCTCTGATACCAAATGTTGTGAAACCAGCTCCAAAAAGAGAAGAAAAGAGATATCAATGCCTTATAAATAAGCCACTTCAAGGGAGCAACCTTCAATACATTACATTAATGAACAATTCTTGGATGATACAAATGACCAAAACCTCCTTCTATATGTAGGAGTCCATGGTCCCACAATATAATCCTAGCCGACCTCACAATAACAATGTAAGGGCACAATAATAACAATATTGGGGTTACAGGGGTACAATAATAACAATAAGGGGGCTACACTAATAACAATAAGGGACTAAAATAGTAATATAGGGACCTAACAAACCACAACAGGGCCCACAAACTTTTGGGTTAGGATTTTGGATGTTTAGGGTTTTTCGTTGTTTCTCAATAATAAAAATGCCTCCAAACCTCATTGTAACACACTTTATAAGGCATGTAGCCAACACAACTCTTCTCAGATATAATATACCATTTCCTGATCTAGTGTATTTCCATTATGCATGTAAATAATTTGAGTATTTTTTATTAATGAATTGAAGTTCAATTTTTGCTACAGCGATGTGTTTTTTTTTAATTTTATATTCCATTTCATTATTGCATAAATATGGATCAAGGATTGATTTCTATGGAAGAAAACTTCTCGAATAATTCTGAGGTGTCTAACAGAGGTGGGAAATATGGTCGAAGTAGATCCACATTACATACTTGGTACAAGCCAAGTGTAAAGGGTGAATGATCAATTCAAAGTAATTTAACCTGCAACCTTTGCGATTGTGTAAGGCCCATATCAAAGTGGTATGAGCTTCCCATGGGGGCCTGTGAGGCATTATTTATGTATTTGTGACCACACATTATCACCAACTTGACACATATGTGGAACCATGTGCTGGTCATGTCATTGCCTGTACTTGGCATTGGATTTCTACAAGATATCATGGACATATTTTTGGAGATGCTGGATTCACTCAAAAAATTTGGCTTCCATATCTACCTTGAATTGAGCATGGGTGGACTCTATTGGTGAAAATGCAAAGGGCATAAATACATCAATTAGAGCCAATGCTCAGAACTATAAGCACACCTGAAAATGATTGTGGCCAATAGAGTTATGGAGGGCTCTGTTATAGCTATGCTTAATATATGGAAGTATTTTGTCCCATGTGTGTAGATTCTTGGAGTTGTACATGCAAAAGATATGCACAATATCTTGTTTACCACTTCTATTTTTCCATCTAATTGGGGATGAAAGTAAGTCAATTTCATTATCTTGGTATCCATGAGAGACCATTGGTTGGACATAAAGTTGTTGAAGAACCAGTTGTCCCTATATGAAATAATTGCCCAAGCTAGCCCAAAATGAACCCAAACACACTTAAAAGAAGAGGTTAGTAATTAATTCTACTGTGATACGCTTCTCACATAGTGAAAAAATAGCCATCCTAGAGAATTGGTCAACAAATACAAGCACACAATCATTACCATGCTTTATGGATGGAAAACTTGACATGTAATCCATGGAGACTAACTCCCAAGGCTTGTCTAGAGTATTTATTGTCTAGAGTAGTTAGAGGAGTGTACAATCCCTTGATCTCGATGTTTAGTTTAGAAATGGCAGATGAAATGCAAGATCTGGTATGCCACTTGAAATCTTGTTGAAGCTTTGAATAGTAGAAACAATTATAAAGTACTGCTACTTTCTTCTCCACGCCAAAGTGTCACGCCACCCAATTTTACTATGCCTCCCATATTAGCTTGGCACACTCGCTTGAAGGAATGAAAATGTGGCCCAAGTAGCACAAGAGTGTATCTTAGACGTGGAAGTTTGGAACTTGATTTTCTGCCATTAACATCTGGTATGTGGCAATGAAGTTATAATTATTATTGAATAATTGTGGCCACCCATAGGTGTCATGCCCATAAGAGTTAAGAACTTCCATAAGAGTTAAGAATTGTGGTTAGCACCATATCTAGGGATCAACTCAGTCATTCCATGACATGATTCATGATACCCTTCTTGTATTTTTCCAATGGAATTGTTGAATTTACGTGGAACATTATTAATGGTGGTCATTCTATAACTTTCCTTATTTCTACATAAATTGTAGAGGTTTGTGATCAATGTGGATGATTGTCTCCTTACATACAATATAATGATTCCTCTTTCAGCAAGCATGCATGATGTAGTACATATCCTTATCATAGGTGGGGTATCTCCGAACAATACCAGAGAGTGTTTCACTATGATAGACCACTGGATGGCCTTACTAAGTAAGGACTACATCAATATTATAGTTAGAGGAAATTGTCTCAATATTAAATTATTATTGTAGGTTTGACAGGGTAAGGACTGGTGTAGAAAAAAGGAAATGTTTTAGATCCTTGAATGCATTTTGTTGTGATTCACAACAGGAATACTTTTCTTTTTCTCCTCGCTTGGTCACTTGACTTAAGGGCCAAGTTATATAAGAGAGCCCCAACGCAAATATTTCATAGAAGTTAACAAGGCCTAAGAAGATACAAATCTCTATTAGAGTAATCAGAGTTGGCCAATGTTGAATGAATTGGATCTTGGTTGAGTCCACATGCACCCCATGTTCATGTACAATTTATTCCAAGTATTGAATTCTTTGCATGCCAAATGATAATTTCTCCAAATTAGAATACAACTTGTGTTTCCATAGGGTGCTTAAGGATTTTTGAAAGTGTTGCAAATTTTCCACCCATGTTTTATTGAAAATGAGGATGTCATCCAAATATACAACCATAAAATAGTTCGTGAATGGCCGCAAGATATCATCCATCATCCTCATGAACGTTGTTGGATAATTTTTCAAGGAAAAGGGCATGACTAACCACTTGAAAAGGCATTCCTTAGATTTGAAAGCTATATTCCATGCATTAGTTTATTTAATTAGACCCTAGTGTTAGATTGGCTTCAGATCAATATTACTAAAGAAATTGACACCCTTAATCTGGTCAAGAATATTTTCAATCCTGGGGATCAGGTATTTTTTCTTGACAATGATTTTATTCAGGGTTCTATAATGAATACAGTGTCTCCATGTCCTATCCTTCTTCTACACCAACACAATTGGACTCCGAGAAGGTGAGGAGCTCGATTGAATGTGGGCCTCTTGGATGAGATCATGAATATGACATTTTATTTCCTCATTTTTCAAGATAAAATGTCTATATATTAGGGAATTAGGTAAAGGAGAACCAAGTATCAAGTCAATTGAGTGTTTGACCTAGCGATGTAGAGGCACCTCCACACGTGGAGTGAAGATATCTATATCTCTATAATATTTTCGACTTGCTTATGTTGTGTAGAGAGGCCTTGTGCAAAGGTGTCAGTGGTTGCAGTGACCTTTAATTCACCTTCTAACCAAACCATGAAGAGAAAAAACTTTATAGTCTGAGAAATTACCTTTTCCCATTGTTCTCCTAATATCATTGAAATTGAAGTAGTTAGGACTACCTATGGTATATTATAGAGCTTACCTTTTTTAATAACAATGACACTAATAGAATGTGACCCATAAACATCATGAAATTTTCACATATAATTCTATCCTAAATAACATCACAAACTTTAAGAGGGGAAACATCACACAATGCCTCATCTTTGAAGGGATTGATGTTGTAGGACAGGTGGCACTGCTAGATGAAATGGATGCCTCGTCCATGGCTCAACCAACCAATGGTGTGTGGTTGTGGGTGTCAGAAGCTTCAATATCTTGATGAAATGGAGTGGAGTACCCTTCACCCACATATGTGAGTGGAAGAGGAACTCTCCCTCTTTAATCTAATCTGGATCTTCTAGTTGGATCTTTGTGGTTATGATGGTAGCACTGGATTCTACATCAATGTTCCATTTTACGGTATCCTATTCTAAATTAGAATTAGATCCAAATTCCATTTCCTTTACTTTAAGCTCCGCTAAAAATAATTGTTTCAAGTAACATTCATTAGTGTTGTGCCAGGGGATTTTGTGGAACTCACACGAATTTCCAATTCCTTTTTTTGACTTCCCATCACCCTTCTTTACCTGAAACTTGGGCTGGTTTTCTTAAGGTTGGATATCCTTTCTTTGTCCTTTTTTTTTGTGAGTTATGGTCACCTTTTCTAGGCTTCTGTTGTGACTAATTTTCAAAATAAAAATCCCGCTTATTCCGATGCTTCAATTTCTACTCAATTTTGATAACATATCGATAAGTGTCTCCCAATGAGGAGATGTATAAGAAATACATCATCGTTTAAATGTATCTATATAGGCCATAAAAGTACTTCAAGACTAGGTGTCGCTCAAAGTCTCTAATACCCATCTTTGAGTGCAAGGTATGGAAATTATTGATGTAATCTTGCACCATATGGTCTCTCTCTTCTCGCAGAGTTGTCCATCTCTTGTATTGGTCATCATAGTTCCATACATGATAGATTTCATACTTAAGGACATGAAAAAATGTGGCCCAAATTGGTTGTACATTGAACATTGTAGACTCATAATTTTAGTATCTCTCATAGTAACCTTCTGACCAATGTTTGACATGGGGAACGACTTTCAATGGCGTGAAGGTGATATTCTCACTGTTAGAGTTTTTTTGGATATAATAATAGCCCTCTAACATAATTAACCATTTCTCCAAATCATTTGCATCTATTTGGCCTTTTAATAAGGGGATATCAAAGTTAGCTTGTATCTTGAAGAGTGTCACACCTCCAAAATCTTCTCTTGTTGAAAGCACATAAACTACTATTGGCAGTCATCAAACAATCTAGGTGAAATCATCCATCGTCTCATTTCTATGTTGTGCTAGTGGTTCATGGATAAATAACTTGATATGATTTCTTGCTCTGCCATCTCTATTTTCCTCCACCATGGGAGGTTTATTGGGCTTGCAAGAGTAATTATTCCTAAGTGAAACTAGCTTGAGACCCAACTCTCTATATCTTGACCTCATTGGGGAAATGCACCAAGAAACAAAGAGAAAATTTCTCTGATAACATTGATATAGGTTGCACAGGGAATGAAATGAAATGCAGAAAAGTAAATGGAACACACACAAATAAATATAATATAAATTACTATAATGTGGTGAAAACCCAACTTCTATTAATAAATGAAATAATACAACATTATAGAACACAAATTTCTAGAATGGTGGCAACTATATTTGCGCAGAGCGAGATGAATCCTACAAGCATTCGCAAAATATATTACAAGAGGTCTAAATAATGGAATTTTAACATAAAGAAGGATCCCTATAGGTCCAAAAACCTAACCCTATAAGTTTAAATTCCAAAAAATTTTCAGGCCCCATCGTGGTTAGTTGGTACATCAACTTCTCGAGGTCATAGATTTTTCATACAATATTTGTTTTGGGTGCATGATAGCTCACTGGAAAGAACTATCTGAGAAAAAAATGTTTGACTAAGGACAATATATTTTCATAGACCCCCAAATTTCCAAAAAACATCATTTAGGGCCTCAAAACGACCATGAAAATTTGGGACACAAAAATTGTAGAAAAAATTCCAAGAAGATAAAGAACTATTGAGATAATCGAAGAGGTGGATGGCCATCGATATCCACCTAGATCACTTTAGACCCTAATTGGACCCACCTATAATTGGTAACTTTCAATACCCATTATATATCATACTTTGCTTACTTAATTCACTCAAATCCATCTAAAAAAGAATGAAAAAATTAGAGATTTTAGTCTCTGATTTTTCAAAATATTGTAGAAGATATCGTAGGACAGTTTTCCTAATAATATATTTATATTTGGATGTTATAAGAATGTAATGCTAGCTATTATCAATTATGCAATAAATTCTACCCACATTAACACATTAGACACAATTATGAGAAGGGCTCAAGAGATGGAGGAAAATATGTTAGAAACTAAGGTCGATCCCAAAGTCATTTTGGGAAAATTCTAAAGGTAAATGTATTCCTTGAATATTTCAGAACCAAAATATGAACACCAATTCAAAAGACTCAAGATATAGCATTGTGAAGAGGAACCTTCTATGGTGTTCCTCCCAATGCAAGTAATATTCCTATATTGGAAGAACTATCTTCCTCAAATATTGATTTGAAGATTTCACAATTCAATAAGTCTATGAAACAACTATAAAATGATATAATTAGATTAATAAGAGGAGATGAGAAAAAACCTCAACCACAATTTAATGTTGGAGGTCCCACATATGGTTTCAGAGAGAGACTTGATAAAAATTAGAATGTTGACAATGCAACTCCAATGGGTCCTACACCCCTAAGGTTTCAAAAAAAAAGTGATTTAATAATAAGTGATGAAGATTTAGAACAATAAGGCCCATTCATTGAAACATCTAAAGACAACACTTAAGTAATATTGAGCATCCTAGAATCTATAGAAATGGGCAATGACCAAGTATTTTTATTCAAAGAAGAAGAAGACAAAGAATGTATGGAGCAAGGTAATGCTATCTAGATGACAAATAAATTAAATAAAAAGAAGGGAAAAGGTCCAATTCTAAATGCAACACGTGAAATTAGGGAGAGACTTCAACTCAAAATAATATGCAACAAGAAAAATCTATACTGTCTGAGAGAAAAAACAACAATGTTGGTGACCTAATGAAAATGACTTATAATATCATGGAGGAATTGTATAAGCTTCACATTTCATTTCCATTTTTAGAAATGGTGAAGATTTATCAACAAAGATAAAATCTCATCAAATCCCTCAAGTGTGAAGATTCATTGAATACAAGAGCAGAAGCAATTGTCATCAATCCTCAACAAATATATCACGCTGCTCCTATCAAGTCTCGAGGTAAAGTACCTTCCTTTATATATTTTCGAAAAATGAGATGTTATATTGAAATGATAGTTTGGTTGACAATGGTGCAACAAATAATATTATGCCAATTTATATTATGAAGGTAATTGGCTTATATTGTATGAAATACTATCAGAAAATAGAAAGTATTTGTGCAATTGATTCAAGAAAAGTGCCAACATATGGTGAAATAAAATATTATGTGCATCAATAAGTTTAGTTCCACATATTACAACTATAATTACAATAGTTGTGGTTGAATTACTAGTTGCATATGGGCTAGCCTTGGGAAGACAATGGAGCTTTTATTTAGGAGGAGATATGATGAATGGTGGGAGTCGTATGATGCTTCCAAATAAGGACGGTCAATTGAAAAGAAAACCTCGAGAATTGAAGAAACCTATATTCTTTAAGAAAACATAAGTTGATGTTGTGGTTAGATACATGGACAGTATTATCCAAAATTACACCATACTCAATGATGTAAATATTGTGGATAATAATAGTGTAAACACATTTCCAATTCATTGGAAAATTTTCTTTGATAATGCTTCTTCAAGCACACGATCAGGAGCGGGGGTAATATTTGAAATCCCACACAATGAATTATTTCTAAATGCTTTTTGTTTTCAATTTGATTGTACAAATAATGAAGCCAAATATGAAGTGTTGATTCAAGGTCTGCTTCATGCACAACAAAAAACAAAAAAATATCATTGTTATGGGAGACTCTCAAATTATCATTAATCAAGTTAACAATAAGTATAATACTAAGAAGAGTAAGCTAAAATTTTATGCATAGACAATTTCAGAATTAATATAAATTTTTTATTATTTTGAAATATCCTTTATTCCTAGAGAGCATAATTGAAAATTTGATTCATTGGAAGTAGCAACCTCCTTTTATGATCCAGAGTCGGCATAGTAATTCATTTCATGTAGAAGTTTTATTTCATCCATCTGCTCTGGAAAAAGAATAATACTGACAAGTTTTCAATAATGCAGAGCATATCATGAAATTTATTTCCAAAGAAGATAATGAAGATGGGGAGGCATTAGGAGGTAGAAAAATTCTAGATTCTTTGAGTCACTTTTCAATTGATATGATCATATTCAAACTTCTAAACTATCAGAAGAATCACCCGTTAGAAAATTTTAGGATGCAAATAAATTAAATAATGGAATTCCAAAAGACCCCAAGTGGTTGAATGTTGGGAGTGACCGTACTTAACATGAAGCTAATTAATATACAACCTTGTTCAACAATTTTCAAGATATATTTTCATGGAATTACCGATATTTAAAGGAAAAACTTAAAACAATTATTCAACACGTTATTCCTTTAAAGGATGAGGCCAAACTAGTAAGGAAAAATCCAAGGATAATTAATCCTAAAATAAAACCATTGGTCAAATTAGAAATCAAGAAGATGGACAGAGCAATAATTATTTCCCAATGAGGCATTCAGATTAGATCTCTAATCTGTCCATGGTTATAAAAAAATGAAGAAATAAAATTATGTATTGATTTCCATTATCTCAATAAGTCCTCAATCAAGGGAAATTACTCTTTTCCCAATATGGAGAGACTCTAATGAAGAAATAAAATTATGTATTGATTTCCATTATCTCAATAAGCCCTCAATCAAGGGAAATTACTCTTTTCCCAATATGGAGAGACTCTTCTAGCTAGTCATTGGATCTGCAATAATGTCCATGTTGGATGGATTTTCAAGGCACAATCATATTGTGGTATCTGAAAATGATAGACATAACATTGCTTTTACTATGCCATGGGGCACTTATGTCTATGTTCAGATTCCATTTAGAATTAAGAATTCCTGTGCAACATTCTTGGCAAAAATAGATCATACATTCAGATACATTAGATAGAAAATCGACGATGCAACTCATACATTTTGCAGGAAATGGATGATCAATATTAAAGTTTCTTATCAATGGGAAACATCTCAAGAACTTCTTTTCTTGAGAATTTTCAACATCTCTTTGTATTATAGAAGTATATAATCTTATAGATATTTGTCCTGTATTATAATGTTTTTAGTTCATGTATTTATCAAGGCATTATGACTCCATCACCTAATGGAGAATAAAACTTATGAAATTCTAGTGTTCTTAGAAACACACAGGGGGTCACTATCCCGCAATTGGAGCCGAATGCTAACATATTTTTGTGCCTCACCACCATCACTCTATATTATATACCTTGCACCAAAGATCTTGTGCACGGTCATTTCCCTAGATACACCATGTGTAGAAACATCCCATTCCTTCGCACTAAACACATATCCACTCTTCGCACACACTCATCCTCGCACTCTCATACACTTATTCATTCTAATTTGTGAAAAATAATTATACAAAACAATACTCCACATGTTGCTCCCAAAACACATCCATTTGTTCTGCATAATTTATCCTCTGACAATTTAACTTTCCATACATCCTTTTCTCTGCATAAGCAATCTCCCACACATATCGAATCTCTGTACATGGTGTGCCATAAATGATACTTCATTGTGTTTATTCCATACTTAGTGGATATCATTTGTTTTCTCCTTTAAAGGCTAACTGAAATCTCATTTAAGAAAATTTTATCCTCAAGGTAAAAAAAGGTGATTGATATTTTACTACATGAATTACCTGCCAACACACCTCTTAAAGACTTGTTGTAAGTTATTAACTTCTCGTTATCATTATTTCATGCCATAATGAGGATGGTACATGAAGAAGTAACACCCTACTAAATTTTGTCATAAAACGAGGATTTAATAGCCAAGAGTTATAGTAAGGCCTCATGTATCTACCATGTATTCCTAAGTACATTATAGAAATAAGCAAGATTATGATGAAAAGGAAGAAGGAGCCAAATTGTGGGGATACAACTAATTCATTGACTCATCATAATATGAACTTCTACTAATTAATTTTTTATTAGTGGTATTTAAATTTGGCCCCAAAGAAGAGGAAAAATAATAATCTTTGGAGTATATGACTAGCAAACGTTACATGTCTCCCAAAAGTCTTCATCTTCAGAGAGATTTTTAACCAGTGTTCTTGTGAATTTGATGCCAAGACCAGAACTATTAAGTTCAACTTGAAGAAGAATCCAATTCCATTAACTCCTAAATTTTGCAGGAAGATAATGAATTTTCTATAGGTGACCAAGAAACTAAATTTATCAAAACTTGATTCCTTTTTGGACTCCAAGGTTAGAGAAATGAATTTCATTTAGGAATTCATGTTTCCTTCTATAAGGGTCCCATCCAACTTATCTTTTATCGAAATATCTATACTTTCAAGCCTTATAGAAAATTTTCTTGGTTATTTTCTCTAGTAATGGGACGTGAAACTACTACTAATGTACATTGGTCATTTTTTTAACATACTTTGTTTTTATTTCAAAAATGGTGTTATATTTGACATGGATGAAGTCATTTCAAATAAGGTTTCCTTTCAGCTAATAGATTAATTCAAGACCCAATGATTCTTTATGATGACCTACCTAGTATTTTCCATTATTTCTTGATATTCATTCAACGAATTACCCCACAAAATCAATTGGAATCATAACATAGAGCTAATGAAATTATGGTACCCTACATTATGGACATATAAAGGTCCCCTTCCATTTTTTTCAAGTACAATACTTGTTTTTCAAATAATTCAACCATCAAATAATAGGGTAGGATACTGGGAGAACATTCGTAGAGGCCCATAATTTATTATGGGGAAAGGGGATACTTGAGTAAAAAGAAGATCATAATCTCATAAGGATGTATGGATATAAAGATAAACCTATATTACTACCAAATTTGTTTTGGATATATATTTTATTTTAGAGGTTTGTAGATCATCCAAGGCATATCTTATTTGAGAGAAAGAAAAAGAATCAGTTTATAGAATTGAAATTTAATGTTGGAGAAATTAATATGAGTACTTTTTCTTATCTTGTGGAATTCTATGAGCTATTAATGAAGCCCTTTAATTTGTCTAAGACCGAATCCACCCAAGAATTTGAATCAGAATGGATAATTTCAAAGCACCTAAAATTAGTTAGATATGGCCATTTGTTTTCCAGAGATACTTAAGAAACAAAAGTAATTCACACCATCCTTTTGAAAAGAGAGTGAGACACCTAAACCTATTCATGATATAATTGCAGAAGTAGGCATTAGTACTAAAGAAAGAATTAAAGAAAGAGGAAAAAATATGACTAGTACTCATCTAACTTTAAATCCACATGCTTGTTGGAGTTTCTCATTGACTCAAATAAGAAATGATACTATAGCCATTCAAGGAGAGGATTAACATTACGATGGAGAAGATGGAGAATAACCATGCCCACGAGTCACCCTAGATAGGTCCCATTAGGTTTTGGTAGTATCAAACAGGTTTTCTAGTATCGATTTGTGCCTAAGAGGCTAAGGAACACAAGATCTCCAAAACCCAGAAAAGGTTTAAGGAGAAAACACCTAGATACCACTCAATTAAGTGAATTGATCAATACTTAAAAATTCCTAAGTCTAACTTTGGAAAATTAATTAATTAAAGACAATTAATTGAGCAAGATGGAGAAATCTCTAAAGACTCACACAGATCGATTCTAAGATGATATTATTCATTGATAATGATTTAATTATGGTCGTTGGTGCTCCAATGAGATATTATAAGAACAGGTTGATGGGGATGGAGATATGTATCAAGAAAGAGGGAGAACAAGTATCCTTGGCAGATCGAGCTATCCATTGTAGTGATTTATTAGGAAGAAGAGATTGAGCTAAATCAATAGTGATTGAGGGAGAAATAGGAGGATTATGTATCATTTCTAGTCAGTTTCCACTGCAAGAAGGGGAGGCCACATTACTCCTCAGTGAGTCTGCATAGAGGCTTCAGAGGGAAAAATAAATTCACCTAGAGAGGAGGTTGATTCAGTTGCAGGTGCCCATATTTTTATCAGAAGACCAAGAGAATAATTTCCAGACTCAAAGTCAAGCAGAGAGACAAATTCTAGGCAGTTCTAGAGGCAGTGCAAGTAGGGCATGCACAAGGATTGTGTAGATTCTACGCATGGGAATTTCATGTAACCAAGATTGAGCCAGTTTCTAGAGCTAGATCAGTTGTGAAGTAAAATAATTTGTCTCGCAAATATTTTTTCTAGATTATCTTCAGAGGATTTCCATTAATGCATTCATATTATTTTACTCAAATTTTATTGTCGCATAATAATAAAATAAACCCTCATCTTTTGCATCGATTTTCCCTTTGGGGTTTTTCTAACGAATACTATCCAAAAAATATTGTGTCGATTCTATTGTGTGTGTACATCTATTTTCCTAGTTCCGACATTTTATTTAGCTTCCACATAATTTATCTATGAGGAATTTCAGTGTGATTTATTTGGTATTTAATAAGAAAATTATTTAAACTACTAACTAGTTAGAAGAATAAATTTCTATTCGCTTCAATTCAAGGAAATTTCACAGGTACCACATTATTACTTGGTCAAAGAGTAAAAGCTCGAGAAAAGTGGGGTTTTATCACACAGAAGAACCCATGGATATGGAAGTGGAAAATGCTACTGCTCTAGATTAGGTGTTATTGTACATGGCCGAGACTTAAAAATTAGTCAAAGAATTGGTTTCTCAAGAGCCAACCACCTTTGAGTAGTATTATTTACCCATGCAAAATACGTGTTTAGTAAATTTAATGTCTTAAATTTCTTACATAAATTATCAACCGAGGTTTGTAAAGTGATGAAGTGTGGTGCACTGTATGTGCTTGGTTAACCTTCTTCTTACTTCGTTGTTTGTATTTTATGTTGTTTTGGGGTTTTGTTCTTTGATGTCTAAGAATGTTTAATCTAAAAATATGAAATAATTTAAATGAATCTAATGAATTTTAAGAAGGAAGAAAATGAAGTGTTCCTAAGTTAATCTATTTTTCATAAAAATAAATCAAAGACTGTTGGCTAGTTAAAATCTTGTCTGAAAAACAGTGTATCTATCTTGAAGAATTCTATCTTAGCATTAGTCCTATTCCATGGATCTAATTCCTATAACTGAGATTGAAATTGCAGTGCTATTCTAAGTGAAAGCAGAAAAATAAAATAGCTAATGTATGTTTAGTTACTTCAGCATTCAATATGAAGTATTACCCTCTTGAGATGATGTGTAATCAACTATCTATACCTTAACTTCTAATGTTCTAGAAAAGCAAGTAAAGTGTGCAAAGGAAACAACTAATGTATGCTTAGTTACTCTAGAATTCAATATGAAGTGTCACCTTCTTGAGATGAAGTTAAGTAACCAATTATACTTAATGATTTAGAAAAGCAAGTAAAATATGAAAAAGAAGAACTCAGTAATTGCATGAATTAGACATTCAATCATTCAGTCTAGAAACATGATAGAAACAATTTCTTGGAATGACCTTTAGGACCATCAATGATACAATTAAATTAGGATCTAAAAATAAATTTGAAAGCATGTAAAGCTAATTGTAAACAACTAATGTATGTTTGATTTACTCCAACATTCAATGTGAAGTATTACCCTCTTGAGATGTTGTGTGAGAAATCAGTTATACCTTAGTTTCTAAGTTCCTAGAAAGCAAGTAAAATGTGCAGAGGAAAAAATCAATAACTGTATGAATTAGACATTCAATCATTTAATTTAGAATCATCTTCTTGAAATGACCTGTAGGAACATCCATTTATGCAATTAATTGATAATTCTATTCTAAGAAAGTAAAAGACAGAACAGTAAGGAAAACTAGATAACTGTGAATTCTTGTTACTTCAAACTTGATTCAATTTGAAAATAGGAAGATCTGTCTTCATG
The DNA here is from genome assembly GCA_034641835.2 of Pinus albicaulis. Lineage (NCBI taxonomy): Eukaryota > Viridiplantae > Streptophyta > Pinopsida > Pinales > Pinaceae > Pinus > Pinus albicaulis. The sequence continues at coordinate 1,823,398,431 of CM076575.1, read as the reverse complement.
AAATGTTTTTAGAAGAACAAGGATTACACAGTTACGAATTAATGTTATGATGCTGATCAAAACTGAAATGAAATATTTAATCTACTCAGAAAACAGAATTGTTAAAAACATAGTAAGGAAAATTAAACTAAAAACAAAAATGAAAAACCTCCTCCAATGCAGGGGCCCTCTGCAACTGATTCGACTGAAATCTTAGCTAGCTAAAGACGCACTTAAGCAGTCATTAGAAACACGATATTTGTATTATGATAGAACGAAGTATTGATACACAATGTATCAGCAAAATCTTAAAACTTCATTGTTCTCGGTTCTATACAACCGGTATTTAAAGGAAATAAACATAATTGTCTATGAGCTAATTCTTCTACAGGTACTGGCTAATTCGACTTTTAGAATTGCAATTGGATTGTTTAACTCTTGATTTGCTACGATAGAGAAAATCAAGAGTCTTTTTGTTCTCGGCTACTCGTCCTTTGACCACGCCTTTGACCATGATCTTAGGCCTTCTTTCTTATCGATCTCGACCAAGTGAATAGGACAAAATCCATGTGGAGATGATTCTGGAAATACCCATGTGGCTTAATTCTCCATTTGACACTTGGAACATGTCAGACCATGAGAGTAGCTACGGAATCCACGATTAGCTGCAAAATAGGTTGCTTTCTGTAGCTAAATTACAAAAATATATTTGAATAGCAAGAACATGAGAATATAACATGGAAGTCATTTAGATGCATTCCTTGAGACAAAACATGGCATTTATCATTGATTGGAATATGTGATCTTATGAGAAAGTAAGGGGAAAATGTGAGAAAGGATGATAGAGAAAGGATAATTTTGAGGTTCAATGATACCCATTATGTCAAGACTTGCTGATAAATTTCAATTCAAGAAGATACACATACGAAATAAAAATATTACCAATCAATGGATGTACGATGTGGATATTTTAGGAGCTGGACCTACACGACTTTTGAAATTACACCAGACTATATGGGATTCCATTGCCACTCTTTCATTGAGAAATATTTATAGAATACAACGTTGAAAACAAGCATAAATGAACTTTAGGAGGATCTTATCCCATATGATGTTCATGACCTCTCTGGAAATACGACCACTTGAAGTAGCAACAAATACACCTAACACAACCCAAAAAATAAGAAAAACAACCTAATTGTTAATTGGCATTAGATCCTATGTTGCAATGAAGATAAATAAGAACCACAAAATTATTAAAGAAGCATGGGAGGATTATCTACAATTGAGAAACCTATAGTAAATAATTTTTTCATTCATTGAATATTTGAAGAAATATCGTGAGCACGCTAAGAAATTTTCTCATAATGATTTGTTAACCTTCGTTAATAAAATCAATATTTTGACTAATTTCTAAATAAACGAGCAATGCTTCCTTGGAGGAAAAATATTAAATAGATCAAGGTGGGATAGTCTATAAAAATAAAAATGTTATAGGATGCTATCACAGAGTGTTAGAGTATTGATGACCATAAGAGTAACACTCTCCTCAAAGCCATTAAAATTTTTGAATACTTACGCAACCCACAAATGATTAGGGATGCTATGTTGATCCCTAAAGATGTATTGAAATAATTATTGGATGTTATTAAAGTCTCATTCATCTCTCACTTTTATAGCTTAGCCAAAATTCTTGAAGCCCAAATCAAGATATGTTTGGTCATGATCATTAATGACAATGAGAGTCAATTGGCTATGGTGAAGTGAACATGGTCAAATGCATAGGACATGGAGGTGGAAATACTTGCATTAAGGGTTAAGAAAGACATAATAGTCCTGCTAATGAAGGAATATATTGAATATTTTCTTAGAAAGTACCTAAACAAAATCATTAATCCTAAATAATTGCTTTAGTAGTTAGATTAACGAGCTTCCAACAATTGCATATATAAATGTCTCTACAACAACCATAGGAGATCATTAATTCATTCCACACTTCACCCTTTTTCAATTTTGTGAGTGTTCTTTAATTATTTTTAAGTAATTTCTCAACTTCTTCCTAGTATGTGATAATCCAACTTTATGAATTGTCTTTTATATTTCTAAAGATGATCCCTGACTATAGTATCTTTTTCGCTTTTAGGTACCCTTACATTAATTGGCCCACAAGAGTCCAATCCCAATGCCTTAGGGATGAACACCTTTACTTTTGAATTAAATATTAGGGTTTTGTCAATTTTTTTAGGAACTTAACTTTATTTAGATTTACAAACTAATTTTTTGACTCTCATAGAGATATTTTTTAGGAGAACAACGCATTTCGTGGTTTCGGGACTTTTAAATAAGCAATAGAAATCTTGAATGTTTTCCTATCCTCTTATGAATTTAAATGTTTGAAATCATTTTATATCTCTATGATATTTTAACCATACATTTTTATTTATTTTTATTGAAATTGTTTGAAGTGTTTCCCCACATGTTGTGTGAATGGATGAATTTCATGGAATGAATCTTGAAAAATATATTTATTTCTATCATCATTATTTATTAATATTTTAAAAACACCCAGTCCACTCTCAAGTGCATGTGTTAAATGTTTATATTTTTATTATTTATATTTAAGTTATTTTGAATATATGTGTGTGTGCATAAAGAGGATTACCACCACTATAACAACATAAAGGTAACTTGAAAAAAAACCTAGGAGATTGACTCTTTTCCCCAATGGGAGAAGAAATAAAAAACCTCTTTGAACAAATATCAAATAGGATAGGAAAATAGTTTAAAGAAGGTTAAGGTAAGGACAACATCTATGATTGTTAAAATTATCCATTCCAAGATATTATTGATGAAAATATCCATGGCATAGATCCACTTAATGTTTCACCACATGGATAGCCTTAAAAAATGGGAAGGAGGGAGGATCAGAAAGAGAGGGACTCCAGACACTGATTATAGGCACAAAAGGCACTTACATTGCTAATAAGGGAACATTTTGAGGTGGGATTCAAGTGAGAGAAACTCACCATCATCAATATTTCACTTATAGTATCAAAAGAGGAGAACATATTACTAGATAGGTATTTCTCCAAACCAATGGGAACTCTTGAGATTAATCACTACATCCATTGCTAGAGGAGAAGGCTCATTGTCTTGAAGTCTTGAATTCCAAGATATCTCCTCCTTCCTTTCAAGATTATGGAATATCTTATTTGAATTAACCTCCTTGGGCTTCCAAATGGGGGTTTTATGGACAAAATTTTATTGCAATGTGCCTATATGTGGCCAAGCTTGTGGAATCCATAAAATTTGGAAAACACTCTCTAATAATGATTTGTAAATTTCCGTGGATATTCCACAAGATAGTTTGTCAGAATAAATACGATAAAATTATACTTAGAATCCAAAATCTATATTATGATGTTGATTTTTCTTAGAATTATGGATTTATTAAGTTATTATTTTCATGCATGAAATATATAAAATGTAGAAAATATAGGAAAAACAAAAATGCAATCACTCACAACCATAATAACACAATATATGATTTGAGAAACCATTACGAGAGAAAACCCACCTAGAAAGTGAGGTTTCTCTACTCAGTATCTCTAAATGGAAATGGATGCAAGTACAAAGGAGTGAGACCTATGTCCTATGGGTTACTAAAAAATAAAAACCCTTCCATTTTATCTCTCTATCCACTCTCATCTAGTTTTTTCATCTATGGAACAAAATGCACTTGAACAGAATGGAACCCCTTTTCCACCTATTAGCTCGGTTGTAACACAACTTTATATCCAATTAGGGGTTTAATTTAACCCATTAAAACCTAAATATGAGTTACAACTTGTGCATGCTATATTATTCTTCACAATTACCACATGGATAGTCTCTTTTCCATGAGTGACAAGGGTTGATGTGGAATCCTCTCAAACAGTGGTGATCAATTTTGATAAGTCAAGTTCAAGGAGGCATAACTTTCTCATATGATCTCTAATTAAGGAAATTATTATTTTGTTTCAAAGATATCAATGTGTAGATAATTTAATCTAGGTCGATATTAATGTCAAGACAAAAAAATATGGTAATTTAAGGCCTCAAAATGGCATGGGAATTTTTTCACCTAAAATGTTCTAAACTAGGATCACTTGTTAAAATTCCCTTGAAATCTAATTCCTTCAATTTTTTCATACAAAAGCATTGAGATGGATGACCAGTAATATATTGATCCAATATGGATCATAAATTCCCAATTTCGAAGGATTTTAGTCCCTAAATGATTTTACTGAATGAGGTGAGTATTTTTCTCTAGCTTCTCCTTGGAGTAAAATTTAGCCTTTCCTGGATGTTTTCCTTTCAACACAATCTTCCAAAGTTCATGTTACCCATGTCTTGAAATTATGGACCTCTTCTACAAAACTACATCTGCTATCAACTCTATTTGAGCATTTGACATTGAATCCTATATAGAAGGTAGTGCTTTATTCTCTCCCTGATCCAACATAGAAGGTTCATAGAGTCAACTAGGCATCAAGTGTGTTGGAATTGATGCCAACCGGACCTAGCATTTATTTCAACTGGGTTAGGATGGAAGATGCATAGCGTGATTGGCATTGATGTGGTGTGTTTCATGTTCATTTGGATTTGGATCCTTGGCCAGTGTCAAAGATGGAGAAAAATTCATTAGTGGCCCAATTAAGGGAGATAGAAATGCATCAGCAACAAAGGTAGACTGAATCATTGTGTTGGTTAAATGTAGTAGGAGTGACCATCAATGTGGAGAAGTGATGTGTTGCCATCAATGTCAAAGGGGGAGATTATTGGTATTGTTTGGTTGGCATTAATGTCAACCTGATGCATTCGTGTGTTAATCTTGGCCAATGTCAAAGGGGAGAGAAACCCATTAGTGGCCCAAGTAGGGCAGATAAAAAATCATCAACCATAAACGTATAATGAATATTCATTGTGATGGCCAAATGTAGAAGGATAGACCATCAATGTGGATAATTTATGTGTTGTTATCAATGCCAAAGGGGGAGATTATTGACATTGTTTGGTTGGAATTAAAGTCAACCTAATGCATTAGCCGGTGTTAACTAGAGGTGGCATCAAGTGTGTTGGAATTGATGTCAACTGGGTTAGGATGGTAGATGCATAGTGTGATTGGCATTGATGTGGTGTGTTTCCTATTTAGTTGGAGTTGGAGCCTTGGCCAAAATAAAAGGGGGGCAGAAATCCATTGGTGGCCCACGTATGGGAGATATAAAGGCATCAACCACAAAGGAAGAATTAATCATTGTGTTGGTTGAATGTAGCAGGAGAAACCATCAATGTGGAGAAGTAATGTGTTTCCATAATTGCCAAGGGGGGGAATTGTTAGCATTATTTGGTTTGAATTGACGTCAACCTGATGCATTGGTGTGTTGGCATGGTGATGGGGCATTGATGTGGTGTGTTTCCTGTTAATTTGGAGTTGGATACTTGGCTAGAGAAAAAGGGGGATTTATAGCTTTGAAGGCATTTCTACCTCAGGAGAACAATACAAATGCTCCTAGAAATGACACAATTGGATTATGCTTAGAAATAGCTTTCCAATGGTATTATAAAGTCCATAAAAGGCCCCATATATTGAAATATATGGCCAGTCAAAATTGCAAGCCAAAAGGGTCAAATTTTCAGGTCAAGTTTTCTGGTAGTTTTGGTGGTCTCCAAAACTGGAGGTAACTTGGAGTTTCCCCAATGTTGGAATATGGGCCCTAAACATATTCAAAATCCACATGAAAATGTGGTACAGGCACATTTAAAATCTTAGGAGGTAGTGTGGGTCCCACCCAGGACACATAACCCCTGCAATTTAATCCCATAAATTTCCAAAGGAGGCCCAAAGGGACTCAAGCCTGAAGCATTAGGGTGACGAGTAACGTGGGTCCTTTATATGTGTGTTGGTAAAAACATGATGTCCTTACTGATATTTTTTATTGGTACATATGTGTTCCTATGTGGATGTTCTTGCTACATCTACGTCCTAACTCATATGCACGTCCCATGGCCAAAAACACCAAAATTGACTTTAGGCCTGCTAAATTTGACAAACCATATATTTTGATCCAGGAAGCCATTTTTAAACTTCAACATACCATTAGAAAGGTCTTTTTAAGAACTCTCCAATTTCACCATTTCTAGGAACACCTAAACTGATATCCTAAGGAATAAATTCCTTCAAATCTATAACTCCCCCTTTGGCTCTAACCAAGGCTCCAACTCCAACCAACAAGCAACACTCATATTCAATGCCAAACACATTATGCATCTACCATTCTAACCCAGTTGACATTAATACTATCCTAATTGACATCAATTCCAACACAGGTGATGTCACATGTCACCCTAACAATGCTAACTGGCCAACACCTGATCCAACATGGGTGTCTCATAAAGTTTCCTATTTTGTACATTCATTACTGAGTAAATCAGCAAGTATGGGGGGTAAAATAAGTCTATATACCTTATCTCCTACATTTTCTAGTAGGTAAAAGTGGTCGTATCGCAAAGCCTTGATTTTTTTACCAAGACCCTATAGCCTCTCCTTGTTTAGTTGTAACCATATTTTATCTCTCACATTGAATGACTTCTCTATTCTATGGTGACCATGCCTGGCATTATATTTTTCCTAGGACTTCTATAGCATATTATATACCTATAGATGGGTTTTCTTGATATTATTGATAAAATTTTCTTCCCTTAAGGCATCCCTTATAAGATCTTCCCTCACACCTCCTCACTCTCCATATCAAATATCCAAAGGTGATGGTGGAAAATGTACAAAACAAGTTTGAAATGAGGAATTACTAGTGGAAGTGTGTACTGCTCTATTATAAGAGTGTTGTATGTATATTGATTTTCATCCCAAGTCTTCATATTCTTTTGATTGTAGCCCCTCAAAAGTTGAACCAAAGTCTTGTTAACTACTTCTATTTCCCCATTTGTCTATAGATGGAATTTTGTAGATCTCTTCATCTTCATGCTATATTATTCCACAATGTGTTCCAAAATGCATTGAGAAATATAGTGTTCCTGTATAAAAAATTAACCTTTATATCCCAAAGTACACCCAAACCCATCCAAAGAAAAAAAAATTGTTTCTTTCCTGCCAGTAGTATTTTTATAGGGCATTAGAACATACTTCTAGTTGAACCTATCAACTACCACAAATAGGTAGCCATGTCCCTTCTTGGGTTTTGGTAAACCTACCTCAAATTCCATGGAAATTTTTTCCCAAGGATGAGTGGGTACAAACAAGGGATGATATATACCCTATTTCATGTTACTAGTATTGTTGTTACAAAAGCATGCATCCTATTATGAGCCTATCTCATCTTCTTACATTCTAGGCCAGTACACACCTTTGCAAGTTGGCCAATGTCTTATATACACAAAATTCCTTGCAACATTTAATGGGTGAGCCTCTTTGATCAGCTGGAGTCTCTCACCTTTAGGATTAAAACAATTATTTAACCTGTAGAGTAACCCATTCTGGAGATGGTAGTCAACTGTGTTATCACCCATCATGCACGTGACTTTGCCTTTGTAACTATTGAAACACTTCCTTGAAGTCTTGGTCCTCTGTATATTCCTCTCATTGTGCATCATGAGTGAAAGCATCCATGTGCATAAGAGTTCCTAAATATGTGATGTTTGATTTTTGTTGCCTTGAAATAATGTTAATGGAATTGTTCTTGTTTCCTCTCTTGTACATGATCATTAAATGAAATCACTATAAAAAATCCATTCACTTGTAGTGTTTGGTACATTATAGCTTACTCTAGGTATGAAAGTACTATAGTGGTTTCTTATGTGTGTGTATTATTTTCTCCTTTCCCATCATATAATGTTTCCACTTCTTCATAGCTTTCACCAGGGAATAGAGCTCCTTTTCATATGTAGGGTCATTGAGAACCACCCAATGAAATAGTTCAGAAAGGTAGCACACAATCTTTCCTCCCTTCATTAAAACCACTCCCATAACATATCCACTTGCATCTGTCTCCACTTTGAAGGACTACTACAAGTTTGGTAACACTAGAGACAATGCTTGATTAACATTCTTCTTTAACTCCTACAAGGAACTCTAGTATCCCTTTCCCAATGAGAAACTCTTTCCACTCATTGATATTGCATGGAGAGGTGGTGCTATTGTTGAAAAACATGACTATGTATTTCCTATGGAACTATTCTACTCCAATGAAACTGCTAACCTCAAACAAATTAGTATGAATTGACCACTTTAGGATAACCTACATATTGGCATGATCTATTTTCAACTCTCCTCCACCTTTCACGTATCCCAAATACTATTGTGAAAATTCACACTTCTTGAGATTTTATAGTAACTGGTATTTATTCAATGTCTCTGGCACCTCCTTCAAATCGGAGATGTGTTCCTCTTAGTTAGAATTGTATATCAACCAAATAAACGATAAAAAATGAACTATTATAGGGCATAATATATCATTCATTAACCTCATGAACATAGGTAGTGTATTACATTGGCCAAATGACATGACTAACCACCCATACAAACCTTGCATGCTTTTGAAGGCAGTCTTCTAGGTATCTTATTTTATGACCCGAACCTAGTGATATCCTAACTTTAAGTCCAACTTGGTGTAGTATTTGTATTGCTGCAACTTATCGAACATATCATCTATCTTAGGTAGGGATCACCTATTCTTGAGCATACTTTTATTAATACATTGTAGTCAATATACATTGGCCAAGTCCCATCCTTATTTGGAATAATGATTATGACTTATCCACATGGTGAGGTACTAGGTTGAATAGCATCATGTTCTAGAATTTGGCACAATTGTTTCCTCACCGTGTTTTCCTCTATAACAAACCACCTATAAAACCCAATTTTTGGTAATGGAGAGTCTAGAAATAACTAGATCTCATGCTCCAATTCTCTCTTGGGTGGTAGCCCTTTAGGATCTTGGAACATACCCATGTACAATTGTAGTAACTATTCCAATTGTTGTTCCTATTATTTAGTTCACCCCTCCAAGGATGGGTTAGCTATCATGGATTGTTCTACACACTGATTTTCTCTTAAAAATAATAAAACACACGTCTTTCTAGAATTGATAATTTTTCATCCTTTATGAGATGATACAAATTGGCTCCCCACATAAAGATCACATCCGTATTGTACATATAGGGACTTTTAAATAAAATTCCACTCATATCAAGTGGAACTACACCCAAATTTACTTCATCAATAAAATTACCACTAATAAAAAAATTGATCCTACACTTGTTTTTTATCTTTATCTCTACCTCTTTATTGAACCAAAGTAATGAATATGGTCTAGAATGGTCATGAGTCTCCAATCCCAATTTTTTTACTAGAATTGATGCTATGATATTCAATAATGATCCCAATTCAAATAGAACATCAATTTTCATCTTCTTGAATTATATCTTTATATGGAAGAGTTTGGTCATTTCCTTCTCCTCCTAAAGGATACTTAACTTCACCATTTTTTGCAGTAATGTACAGATAATCTTCTCTTACATGTCTGAGCTTCTTTCCACCTAGTTGCTTGAATCAATGCCCATGATATTTTTCTTCTTAGAATATTTCTTTCCGTTCTCCAGGTTCAGCCCTCGATGCAACTTCCAACACTTTTATTGTGTATGACCATAAATTTTATAATGGTTACAATGGTTTCTCAGATATTTTCACTTATGCATTGTGGTGGTTGTCCTTTTTTTTGTTCCCCATTTCTACTTCTTCTTTCCCTCCTTGGAAGATTCATGGTGCTCCTTTTTCTTTTACCCACTTGATTTCCCTTTCTTTTGGCCTATGTTATATAGGTATTTTTCTTGTACACAGACTTCATACATCATTATCGGTTTTAACAACATCACTTGCTCCCAAAAATGGCTATGTAGACCCCAAATATACTTGACGGGATGTACAGGTTATTTGGGGAGATACCCAACATTATTTCCATCTTCCTAAATTCATGGTGTACTCTTGTAAACTCTACCCCTCTCTCTACTTGAAGTAGCACCAACTGATCCACTAGTCGTCTACATAAACGCTAGGGTAGAACTATGAATTTATACTTAGTCATTGGAGGATATCCATCCAATAAAAGGGTTTCCATGTGGAATTCCACTAGATCAGGGAATGGTCCTCTAATTTAAAATGAGAAAATGAATTTTTTCTCTCTCTCTCTTCTTCCTCTATGTGGGAATAGTAAAACAAACCTTTAACTATTGCAACTAATGATTTAAATTCAAATAGACATTGTCACCTTGCTATGGCTTGATGTAAACCTCTGCTTCCATCTTGAATAGGGACTGTGAATGGTTCACAACACTTGAATTGGGTTGTTCCTTTTCAACTTCTTTCTTATAATCCATCTCTAGTTCTTCCCAATCCCCTAGTTTCCCCTATTATCTGAAGTTTGAATTTGTATAAATTATTATGTATATTTGCAACTTATCATGAAGTTTTAATCAAAATAACAAGACACAAACCTACTATATTGCTCTATAGACATTAATTCAAAATTTAGAACAAAAACCTGAGACATGCAATAATAAATCACACACATTCAAATATTATTTTTCCTAGGGAAAGCAATTTGTTAAAAAACCCAATGTTTGCTTTCATTAAAACGGATGTATTACAATTTCTTTGCTCAACTGAGCACAAACTGCAAGTGCATAACCTATCTCTTTTCTCACTGAAAGGATTTGAACTAGAATTAGTAAATTTATGCCTCTTCTTGAGTTCCTATTTCCTTTTGTTGTTCCTTGAGAAATTAGACCCCTATTATTTAGGAATTTATCCAAAATGGATTACGCAATTCCTTACACTAATCATCAAACTGCATGCAACACTTGTACACTCAAGACTAATCTATAACTGATGTTACACTTCCTTGGAATATCCACCAAGCCTAGGGAATTTGAATTCTCTACATTCTCTATCTATTTTGGGTTGATTTATCTATTCACTCGATGATCACTGAGTTTTACTGAAGTCCCACTGCATTACTTGACTCATCAGGTGCTCAAAATTATTCTCAAAAATGAAAGTTGTCAGAATGGTGTGGAACTTGAACGACCGCGTATATCTTGTCGTTTTGAATCCGATGCAACTTATTTCACGGAAAATTGACACTGTGTGCTCCTAGAAACGTGTTTTGTCCATTTTGTCAAATAGGAAAATTTAAAAAAAAAAAATGTAGGACAACCCAGTCAACAGTCCGTACAGCTGACTGGTCATGACCATGTGGCAGTTTGACTATTCAAAGGGAATATTCCTGGCGAATGATATAGTGCCAAGTGGCACATTTTCATTTGGTTTATTATGGCACGATTTTATTGGTTTCATGATGGCCAATCACAGGCTGCCATATGGCCCATCCAAGGGCCACCAAAATTTATGTTGAAGTTTGAGCGGAGCGGGCGGGGGTCAAATATGTGACCTCCAAGCATCAAAAACAAGGCTTTAACCACCACGCCATCTCGTTTATTCTTAAAAAATAACAAAGTCGGGAGGGATTTTAATAAAATATATTTATGCACCCAAAAACATTATAGTTGGTATCAGAGCACTAGGTTTACTTGTGCAAGGAGGATTTAATTATTTTTCAAGTGTTTAAATTCTTACAAGGTTGAAACTCAAGAGAGGATAAGGTAAGCTTGTGGGTGCAGATTCTATAGTTGGAGCAAGGAGAAGGATGGCATAGTTACCACAATCTATACCACAAGATTCACCTCCAGTTGTAGTAGAGGCTTCAGTAAGCATGTCTCATGAAGGAGGAAATGATAACATGACAAAGTATGAGAAGGCTTTTAGGAAGGATTTCTTTGACATGACAGAGATGGTGAAAGTCCTCTATGAAGAGAGCAATACAAGTTTGCAGGGTGAAAGCTTCAAGCCTCCAAGAGGAGAGGGTTATCCAAGAGGAGGAGGTAATGGAAATGGTGATAAGCCACCATCTACTCCACCATCATCCTCACCACCATCTTCACCTTCATCTTCATCCTCTTCCACTACTACAACCCTTACTCACACTCATCAACATACCTCAAAAGGAATTGGTAAAACACCCCTGTTAAAACTTGATATTAAATTTGAGATGCCTATGTATAATGGTGAAGTGAATGCAGAGAAGCTTGAAAATTGGGTTTTTCATTTGGAGGTCTACTGCAGGATTCAAAACCTTCAAGATGATGACACAAAGATTCAACTAGCTTCCTTGAGACTGGAGGGTGCAAACTAGTATGGTGGGAAGCCAAGACACAAAAAGAGATAAAAAACCATGGTAAGATTTCAATATCGTGGTCTGGTTTTATTGCTGAAATTAAAAGGAAATTTTAACATCTAGCATATATACAGAAATCTATAATGGACTGGCAGAATTTTAGACAACTAAAGGAACAAAGTGTTCAAAATTATACACAAGATTTTAGGAGGAGCACTAGTTTTGGGTATCAATTTATCTTCTCAAGACACTTAGTTAAAGTATATTGGGGGTTTGCACAACTATATCAGAAATAATATTATCATTTTCAATCCCACAAACTTAGATGAGGTTTGTGTTTAAGCCATACATCTAGAAGCAAGAGGTAAACATAGTGCAGATGAGAAAAGTGGTAGTTCCTTTGAGTATTAAGGAAAAGGAAAGGGTGAGTTTAAGGGAAAAGGAAATAAAAATGGTTTTATTAAGTTAGAAAAATAGAAACTCACATGTAAACATTGTTTTAAAAATGGTCATGATGAATACCATTGTTGGCAACTCGATCCAGAGTTGAAGCCCAACAAACTTAAAACCAAATAAAAGGAGAAAACAGTTTCAATCATTGAACATGACTTAGGTTCAAATTTAGGAGATGAAACCAACATTATAGAAATGGGTTTGAAAGGTAAGAAAATATCAAGCACTTGTTCTTCAAGTTGTTCTAATGTAACTCAAGATAATGATAAAAGAATTGAACTCTTTCATATGAGAGTTGTTTCAAATAATACCAAAATAGAAGCATTATTTGATAGTGGTTCTCAATCCAATTTGATTTTTGAAGACTTAGTTAAGAGGTTAAAACTAGAATTTGTTACACATCCAAGACCTTATCCTTTAGGATGGATATGCAAGAATGAAAACTTGCAAGTAACAAGGAAGTGCATCCTAAGGTTTGCAATCAATTCAAACTTTCTTAACGAAGTTGAACTTGATGTAGTTCTGCTTGATATTTTAGCTATTGTTTTGGGAAGTCCTTATCTTTATGATAGGAGGGTAGTATTTCATCACCATGAAAATAAGTGTCATTTTTTCAAGAATGGAATTGAGTACATAGTTAGAGCACATAAGAAGAAGATGGGTTTGTCTCTTATGCATGCAGGACAAATGAAGAGAATAGTGAATGCAAGTCAAAAAATTTCTTTATTATTGATCAAGCATAAAGATGCTTTGAATGAGACCTTTCAAGAAGACGCATAAAATAAAAAATATTATTTCATTTAATTTGATAATGGTTTTAATAAGATGTTTCAGCGCTCTAATATGTTTCCTTTGAAAAGAGGTAAACAAGATGTGAAAGATTTGTAGGAGTCCACACCATTATAGAACAGTGATGGGAACAAGATGTCGGTGTTAAATGGTGCAAAAATCAAAGAACAAGTGCCATATAAAGATGACAAAGAAGGAATAGGTTCCACAAGTAATTCTTTTGGGTTTCAAAATGGTACATGGCAATGGAAAAAACACTTGGTCAAAATTTGATGCAAGTACAAGGAAAGACAAGCTAAAAAATCGCCATGTCGACAATGTTCGAGGTGAAAAATATTCCAAGTTATTCAAGTTTCCTTTGATTGATGACCAAGGAAGGAACATGTTTTTTTATTCATGAAGGAACATTGGATATTGGACCAAGGAGACGTAGCCCAATCAGGGTGAACTCCTTCATCATGTGTTCTTGTGTTATTTTTTATAGTGATGTTCATGTATGTTAGATTTTTTTGTTCAATATTTTGTTTATGTTAATTTTCTCAAGAAATTCACATAAAAACTCATGTTTAACTTGAAATTTATCTCATAATCCTTAAGCACTTTTTTTATATTTTGAAGAGGAATTTAGCACAACAAAACTAATTTTCCCATTCATATCATTGACCCTCCACTAGTTCCTCCAATAGTTTGAACTAGTTTAACTGAAAACATCCTTAGATAAATGACCTTGATTGCTACAAATAAAAATCGCACATGCTTAACTGAACTCTAACTCCTCCAACTCAAATTTATTGAGTAAATTGGGTGACAAAATCTATGTCACGCAAGTTAACATCATCTAATTTGTCTTCTCATGTGGAAATTCAAATTTTCTCAATTTAATCAAGGCAAAATCAAATGATAATTTATTGCTACATTTTTCGACACTCCCTCTTAGAAATAAAGGGATTATCAACCACCCCTATCCTGCACCTTTAAAACTCAAACTTCCCTCTTTACAAGTCCTTTGTCAAAATTTTAGCATCTTGTTCCTTTGTTGGAATGTACTATAACAATATTATCCACCTCTGCACATAGTCCCACACATGGTGATACTAGATATGTATATGCTTGGATCAATCGTGAAAAACATGATTATTAAAGAGCTTAATGCAACTTTAATTATCATAGTAGGTCACAGTTGGATCCATCATCTTACCAAAAAATCCAACAAGTATCTTTCTCATCCAGATCGCATCAGATGCTACTTGACTTGCAACCATGTATTCCTCTTCTACCGAGCTGAGTACCACATATATTTTCTTCCTAATGTATCAGGAAACAACTTTGGACCCAAAATTGAAAATTTCACCTGATGTAATCTTTCAATTTGATTAAATCCCTACCCAATCTGCATCTATGAAACCACACAAATTCACCCCCATTGTCCGTTTGTAGCATAGTCCAAACTGGGTTGTGCCTCTGAGGTACTGTAAAACATGCTTAATTGCACTCCAAAATAATTTGGTTGGCCTAACCATAGCTTTGCTTAGTTGTTTGACTGCATAGGACATATCTAGTCATATGTTCACAAGATACCTAAGTGAACCCACCAAGTACCAGTAAATAGTAGCATCCACTTCCTCACCTAACGTGGCATCCTCCTTCCTCCAGTTCGTTGCTAGGCGTGTCTCCATGGGTTTGAAACAATCCATGTAGAATATTTGGATTATCTCATTTGCATAATTTAATTTAGAGAAAAACAGTTCCCCATCACCTTGCCATACTTCCAAACCGAGGAAGTAGTGCATGAGAGCCATGTCCTTCATTTCAAATTCTCTTGCAAGGTTCTCCTTACAAGATCTAATCAGCTGCTCATCACCAGTTAAAATCAAATCATCAACATATAAGACAATAATAAAAAATTTACCTTCTACCAAAATATGATAGAGGTTTGCATCCACTTCATTTTTGGTGAAGCACAAACCGATGAGATAACTATCAATCCTAGTGCACCAAGGACAGGGTGCTTGTTTGAGACCATACAATGATCATTTGAGTCTGCACACATGAGACTCCCGATAAAAAGTCTCTAAGCCTTTTGGTTGCTCGATGTACACCTCCTCCTCAATAACTCCATTTAGGAATGTTGTTTTTACATCCATTTGGTGGATCTTCCACCCCATCTACCCAACCAGAGTAATAATTGATCTAATGGATGAGTATCTTGCTACAGGATAAAAGGTCTCCTCATAGTCCATTCCCTCAAGTTGAGAGTACCTCTTAGCAAAAAAGTTGGCCTTGTATTTTTATATACTTCTGTGTGCTACATGCTTCACCTTGAAGATCCATCTTGAACCCACAACTTATTTATCTTTTGGTCTTAGGAGCACTTCCCAAAGATTTTTTTTTACAATGGATTCGTATTCCTTCACCATTGCATAAACCCATACAAGTTTATCTATTTTTTCCTTGAAAGAGTATGGCTCAGTATCTACAAGCTCAGTCATTAGAGCCATGTAGCTAGTGTAACGATATGGTGACCTTCTCTACATGCATTGATTTGAAGGAGCACCCACATTCTCCCTCACATCCTACATAAGTCTCTCAGTTTCCCTGGTTCTTTTCCTGCCTTCTCTGGATGGTTTTTCTTGAGTGGATGCTCCACAACTTCTTGAGGCTCTTCCTTTGGAGCTAAAAGCTCCTACTCTGGTGGGATTTGAAGCTCTCTCTCAAGAGAGAACCACATCACTTTCTCCTCGTCAAATTTTACATCCCTTCACACAAATGTCATTATGAGGAATGGAAAGTACACACATTAGTTGTGGGTAGTTTCTGTGTAACCCACAAATACCTCCAATTATGTTGTCGGCTCTATATTATTCCTTGATTCTTTCAACTCTCGGTGAATGCCTTATTTTTCTCAAATTTTTTTAAATTCATTCGACACATACTCACCTCCATTATCTCTCCTAAGAACCCTCACCATATTTCCAGTTTATTTCTAAACTAGTGCCTTGAATTCTACGAACTTGGAGAATGTCTCATTTTTCTTCCGCATGAAGAAGATCCAACACTTCCATGATAATTCATCAATAAAAATGAAAAAATATTTGTGCCTAGTAGTGGAGGTTGTCGAGAAAGGTCCACAAACATTAGAGTGGATCCTTTCTAGGAATGCATGTGGTTTTTTGTCCCGATTATGGAATGTGGATTTTGTGTACTTCCCCAAGTACATCCTTTGCATACATTATTCTGCTCAACTTCTCCTTTGGAGAGGCATGTGGCTATCTGTTGCATAATATTCAGGGCTCCATGATGGAAATTACCAAGTCTTCTATGATAAATTTCACCTACATCACGACTTTGCACCTTCCCTTCCTTTGTGCTTAATGCGACACAATTCTTGGGTCCTTCATTTTGTGAGGAACTTATATGAAAAGAAGGAAGGATGAAAACATTTTGTGAGGATATTCGTTGGGAAGCTACAGAGGGAGATAGCTGAAAAGGAGGAAGGAACCCGCTAAGAACTAACAGTTATGGAGGAATGGTGGAAGAAGGTAGCCACAACCGAGTGGAAGAGGATACTTATAGCCAAACAATAGAAGCAACTGAATGAAGAAGAAGGCAGCGCTTCTGAGAGAGAACTGATATTCCAAGCAGGTGTAGAGATATAAAGAAGGATGAGTGGGAAACAAGAATGAGAAGAGTATTGAAATGTTGTTGCATAGTTGCTAGAGCCACATTGTGGTTGTTCTGTTGGCTACGTGGTTATGTACTAATATCTTATGTCATTTTATGATGTTTATGTGAGACTCTTGAGCTAGATGTAATGATATATTACTGTATGGATTAATAGAAAAGAGAGTATACTGGGATATTTGTATATTGTATGGATGATTATGTGGCTTCTTAAAAATTTTAATATGCTTGTATCTGTATGGGGTTTCTTCTCTAAGTGTTCATGACTTGTTGTTATCATAATTCTATTTACTGTAGTTCGGGATCCTTTAAATCCTGCATATCTTATTTGGTTCCTACCGATACCAGATTTCAACCCTTACTTGACTAAGTCCGCGGCATGCCTCGAGTGAGAATCCTTATCCGCCATGGGTAAGGTGAAAATGCATGCATTCTTCTAGATTACAACGGTACTTTGTTGGCCCCTGTGCTTGAACTCTAGGTATCAATATTGTTACTATTTTCGCACCAAAAAAAATTCTCCACATTTAGCTTATATAGGTTCTATACATGAACCCTGATTTGCTTCACCTATCCCGTGGATATATATCTCAAGAATTATTTTCCTTTGTTGAATATCAAATCATAACTACGGTCTTCCAAAACTACAACAGAGATGAGATTTTCCTTTAGGCCCAGAACGAACATGATATCCTTGATCTTTAGGGGGGAGCCTGAATCCCTCTGAAAGGTGATAGTACCAACCCTAGTCACGTTATACCTTCCGTCGTCCCCCATCTAGATGTGCATATGAAAATATTTTTCTTCCAGGTCACTGAAAAATTCTCTACACCTGCTACTCCTCCTGAGGTCTTCTTGCTTGCCTTTTTGTGTGGACACTTCATGGCATAGTGCCCAAATTCACAACAATAGAAGAATTTATTTTTTACAAATCTTTCTTCTTTTCCCCCTTAACTGGATTCTGGTTTGGATGGATATTTTTTCCCTTTTCCTTTATTTTCATTTCCATCCAATGCAATTTTTTCTTCATCCTCGCCCTTGGATGAAGTCCCATCTCTAGTATTTTATCTTATTTCCTCTTGTACCAAATTAGACCATAAGCGCTCCCAATTCGATAGTTTCTCCCTCTCGTTCACTAAATCTTGATAGCTATGTCATCTCTTGGGAATGCCCATAAGGGCTAGGATTACCAAGTCATCATCTCAAATAGTAACACCAACTCCTGCAAGCTCATCACAAACTTGTGTGAACTTGCTAAGATATTGTTGAATAGTGTCATTATTTTTCATCTTGATATTTTGAAGTTTATCCTTGGGCGCCAATTTCCTATGATCATTTTTATTCTAGAATATATCCATAAGATCCTACCACATTTCATACAAATTTTCTTTCCCATTGATATTGGTGGCAATCTGATCTCGTACTTCCTCCAAGGTTATTCTCCTTGCCTTGGTTACATATTTCTTCCACTGAGCATGGTTTTGGGAATTAGATTCTGATGGTTGTGAAACATCTGTCTTGATGTATTATAGCAATCAATTTTCATACAATACCACCTCAATGCGATCCTTCCATGAAAAAAAATTAGAGGTGCCTTCCAAGGAATACTCTAGCCTTATTCCATTGAAGGCCATGATTCTTCTTAGTTCTGAAGAAATCCTGCTGCACTGAACTCCAAATTCGAACCTCCTGAGAAACAACTTCAAAAATTTTTCTCTAATGTGAATCCTGCTTTGATACCATGTAGAAATTATGATGTACATTTGCAACTGCTCATGAATTGTTAATCAAAGTCACAAGACAAAAACCTACTATATTTCTTTGCGGACATTAATTCATAATTTATAACAAATATCTTAGACATGCAATAAGAAATCACACACATGCAAAAATTATTTTTCACAGGGAAAGAAATATGCTAAAAACCCCAATGTATGCTTGCATTAAATCATAATAATAGAGATCTATTATAGTTTCTTTTCTCAACTGAGCACAATGGGAAAGTGCATAACCTATCTCTTTTCTCACTAAAAGGATTTGACCTAGATTTAGTCAATTTTTGCCTCTCCTTGAGCTCGTATTTCCTTGTGTTGTTCCTTGAGAAATTAGGTCCCCATTATTTAGGAATTTATCCAAAATGGATTGTTCAATTCCTTAGGATGATCATCGTACTACATGCAACACATGTACACTCACGACTAGTCTACAACTAATGTTACACTCCCTTGGAATCTCCACTAAGCCCAAGGAACTCGAATTCTCTGCATGTGTTAGATATTTTGGGTTGATTGATCAGTTAACTGGATTCTCACTAAGTTTGAATGAAATCCCACTACACAAATTGACACTCCACAAGTTCCTCTAACAATTGGAACTAGTTTAACTTAAAACAACCTTAGATAACCGACCTTGATATCTACAAATTATCAATCACATGTGCTTGACTAAAATCTAACTCCTCCAACTTGAATTTACTGAGTAAACTGGGTGACACAAGTCATGTCACACAATTTAACATCATCCAAGTCATCCGCTGACATGGAATTTTAATTTTCTCAATTTAATCAAGGTAAAATCAAATTGAGAATTTCTTGTTGCATTTTTCAATAGAATTGGAACCTTCATCTTCTCCAATCCCAACTTGTTTGTTAGAGCCACCAATAAGAATACTCATGTTACAACTTATATCTTAAACTTTTTTTTCAATCCTTGAGAACCTCTCCTCTAGTTGATATTGAGAGTTATGATATTGGTTCTGCAGCATCAAATTGTGAATTTGACATAGAAGCTGAGGGATCTACAACAACCATGATCTGCGCGACAGAATGTATGGTGTACTAATTATCGTCTTGCTTTGATTTTCTCGAGGTTGCGGGTCCCAAATGATACACCTACACCCTTGGGGCCATACAGATCTACACCCGCTACAGGAGTTGTACAGATAGGGATACAAGGCCTATACACAGGGCGAACCTAATTTCATGTTTTTCAAAGGAAAAAAAATTCAACACCAACTGAGTAATGTGAGATATGAAGAACATATGGGAATCTCTCTCATATCTATATGATCCAACAGAAGTATTCTGACGTTCCAAACAACACATTTTGTGAATTATGTGCTTCACCAACTCACCATATTGATCATTGTAAGGCACTGGATTCCCTATATGGTTGGTTGGACCAATCGACCTACCAAATCAATGAGACTCCTTGAGGATGAGGAGGAGGAGGAACAAGGGGGGTATAAAAGGAGGAATATGCCTGGTTATTTGTTATAATTGTGACCAGGAAAGGGACATTGCATGATATTTCCCATAACCCATAAGACCCTGGTGCTCTCAGTGCAGGGCTAACACACACACAACATAAAATTGTATAGAGTTGATTTCTAGATGGGACGAATGAAACCTCCAAAGGGGAGAAAATTTAATCAATGTGGAGCCAAGGTTTCTAGAGACAACTCCCCTCTCAAACATTATCATAGTCACTCGTGGAGGAAAAAAAAATGGGTTGACGTGGTTACCACAAAACAACCCAGAGTTGTAAGAATAGATTCACCAAAGCACTCATATGACCCTGAACAGCAGAAGCGATACTCCAAGGAATATGCATAAACTTTTAAAAAATTAACACTAGTCAGGGGGTGGGCGCAAGAAGAAAAACCAAGAACCCTAAAATGTAAGAGCCTAGACCCACTAAAATACAACACATGACCCATACTATAATGGTTTAGGCTATTCCTGCAAATTGTGAATGACGACCAGATGCTTGGAAATTAGCGGGAAAGCCTTAAATCTATGGTCAAGGATGGAGCAGTTGAGGGAGGGATAATTTCTGCCAACCTTCCTAAAAGACACTCCAGGAGGGTGCGAAAGAACAAGAAGAGAACAGGAAGGGAGTTCCAGATAAACACTCAGATTGTGGGTTTCCAAATTAAGGATAATTTTGGACTTAGTCTAAGATGTGAATATTTGGTCAAGGAATACTTGGGTAGCCTTGGGAAGGCCTAAGCTAGCATTTTTTCCAATTCAGCTATGTATGGTGAATCAATATTGTATCCTCTCGTAAGGTGACTGGAGGATGTAGAAGTCGATATAGAAGGGCTGAAGACTCATGCTGACTTTGAAGTGATAGAATTCATGGGGGACACATTAGGGGAACTTTGAGGTCTAAAATGAGCCTCCTAAGGAAATTATAAAATAATAGTGGAAATAATAAAATAATATTTGATTACATCATCAAATTTTAGAGGCAAAAAAGAAAAAAACTACTTTTTCAACTCATATTTTCAACTCATCTCCCAAATTTTTTACTCAAATTTCGAGCATGAATACTCATTGGATGCAAAATTTAATTCCTCATCCAAGGAGTACCCATGTTGCATACTTTCGATGGACCCTGCTACGCGAAAAATGAGAAATACATGAAAAATGTGATTGCAATCACGTTTTTTAATGTATTTCTCATTTTTCATGTAGCAGGGTCTATCAAAAGTATGCAACATAGGTACTCCTTGGATGATGAGTTAAATTTTGCATCCAACGAGTACTCCCGCTCAAAATTTGAGTAAAAAAATTGGGAGATAAGTTGAAAATACGAGTTGTAAAAGTAGTTTTATTATTTTATTATATTTAATCTTTGTACATCCCCCATGGTTGACATCATCATCTTGAATCCTATTGGTTCTTATCAATTTTATTTTTGTTGTAAATTTTTCTTAGGAGGCCCATTTTAGACCTCAAAATTCCCCTAATGAGAACCCCTATCCTACATTCCTTGGGATAGACTGGGCTTTTGAGAACTATGTGATAATTGATTTGAAG
Source organism: Pinus albicaulis (assembly GCA_034641835.2). Lineage (NCBI taxonomy): Eukaryota > Viridiplantae > Streptophyta > Pinopsida > Pinales > Pinaceae > Pinus > Pinus albicaulis. Next base: position 1,823,376,419 of record CM076575.1, on the reverse strand, counting down.
AAGGAATTGATGAAATTCAAATTAGAAGGGGTTAGAGTGATCCAGCCCCTAGAACCATATCACGAACCAAGGTTCACGAAGCTGAAAAATGATGGGGAAGATCCATAATTGTTTGATCAAATATATCGACTGACATCTGGAAGAAGGGAGGACTACATCAACCCGGTCACAGAAGGGCCTATTAACTCACAAAGTATTCAGAGTTCAGAAGTCAGCTCAGAGGCTACTTGGGATGATTGGCAGTAGGGTGGATACAAAATAAACACCAGGCGTTGCATCACTATCTATCGGATCAATTGGATCGACACTGAGGTTGATGATTTTATCAATAGAGTTGATGCAACAGTTCCCGAAGAACAGAAGGTACCCCTACTGAATGTTTCCTTACAAGCGAAACTGAAAATTTGGTGGGGATCCCACCGCAACCATCTCAAATAATGGGAGGGGATCAAGACAACGATGAAAGTTATATTTCGACATTCAGTGGAGTACCTACAGGGTTTTGTGAAGTACAAGGGGGAATATGACCCTCAGAAACACTTGCAAGAATGTGAGGCCAAATGGAACAGGGAAGGAATTTCAAAGGATTTGTAGGTGCATGGATTTTTACACACCTTGGGGACCTTTTTGAAAGCATGTTATATGAAATAAGAAACTAGGAGATAGATTGGTGATTGGGATTTCCTAGAATATCAATTCATTAGAAACTTTTCCTTCTCAGATAGTGATGAAAGGATGACCAACACTTTGTAGGTCGTTAAGCGAGTTCTACTTACAACTTGGCAACTAATGGAAGGATGCATAGATCAGAGCACTATGGACCACTTATATGAATTATGATATCACGACGTTGTAGCCTATGGAAGGTTAGACAAAGAACAATACGAGGATGATCGGGAGGAGCTATGACATCTAGAATTCAAGGAAACTGAGGGGGAACAGGACGTTAAGGATGGACCTATGATTGATGGTTCGCAACTACTTCCCCTGAAGTTGCAAAAACACAACATTGGGACTGATGAATAGATGAATTTAGCCTCGATTAGAGACTATTGGGATGAGAAAACTACCAAATATATATTTGATCTCTTAAAATAATATGAGAATTTTTCCCTTCGTATGTTGTGGAACTGAAGGGGATTAAGGGAGAATTAGGGGAGATGAAGATCATGCTAAAATCAGATGCAAAGCCAGCGAAGCATTGACCCTATTGACTAAACCCAAGGGTTAAGAAGAAGGTGAAGAAATAAATAGATAAAATTATTGCAGTAGGGCTTATATTCCTAGTTGATGAAGCAGAGTGGGTTAGTCCAAATTTTAAACAAAATAAAAAGGATGCTGCTGAAATTATATTTTGTGTGGACTACCGCAGTCTGAGCAATTCTTGTGTTCATGATCCTTTCCCCACCCCTTTCAATGATGAATTTTTAGACAACATGGTGGGTAATGAAGCTTATTATTTTACATATGGATAATTTGGTTACCATCAAGTCCAGATTATAGAGGAGGATAAGAAGAAAACTACCTTTACCATGGAATAGGGATCTTATGCGTACCATGTTATTCCATTTGGACTTGAGAATGCACCAGTGGTGTTTTCAAGTATTGTGATTGTTTCTTTTAGATATTATATCTAGATATCTACATGGATGATTGGACCATTTATATTTTATTGAAGAAACACTCCAGTTTTCTCAGAGTCATGTTGGACTGATGCAGACAGTTGTAGATATCACTAAACCTGAAGAAGTGCATATTTGTTGTCCCCTTTGGAATGTTCTTGGGCCATATCATATGCAAGGAATGAGTATTTTTTTACCCTGTTAAGCTTGTGGCGATCCTGAACATGAACCCTCCAACAAATGTTAAACAACTTAGCTCCACCTTAAGCCACACGGGGTATTACATGAGGTTCATCCAAAACTATGCCTAAATTACTGCACCAATGGAGAAGTTGTTAACGAAATTCGAGTGATTCATGTGGTCAAAAAAATGTGAAGTTTATCTTAATATTAAAAGGAGAAATTGGCAACTGCACTAATCCTGGTTTATCTAGATTGAAACAATTAATTCCATGTTCATATTGATGCTTTGGGTATTTCCTTAGTAGTCGTCATGTCTCAGCCAGGGGATGGTAATGTCGATCACCCTATTTACTTCTCTAGTAGAAGGTTATCTATGATTGAGAAAAATTATCCCACAACCGAGCACGAGGCGCTTGCAATGGTGTACTCCCTTCAAATTTTTCGACAGTACCTTCTGGGGGGTCCATTAAAGTTTTTTACTGACCATTATGCCCTGAATTATTTAGTGAACAAGCCCGAAATCGAAGGTAGGATTTGCAGATAGCTTCTCTTATTCCAAGAATTCACATTTGAAGTATTTTTCAAGTCAAGCTAACTGAATGTGGGGCTTTATCACCTCTCTTGGCTAGAGTCGAGTGAAAGTGGAAGATATTTTGATGATCAAATCCCAAACACCAATTTGTTTAGAGTTGAATTTTTACCAAACTACTTGGAGGATATCACAACATTTATAGCCACAGGAAAATTCCCGAAGGGATACACAACAACACAATGGAGACACATGGTCATCTGCGCTGCATATCATCAGTTGATTACAGGGCAACTATATAAGACGGGACTTGATAAAAAATTGTGTCGATGGGTCCTTGACCACGAGAAACAGGATGTATTATGGGAATTTCCTTAAAGGGTTGCGGGGGTTTGTTGGTGGAAATGAAACCACAAGGAAAGTATTGCAGGAGGGGATCTGGTGGCCCATAAATTTTCGAGATGCAAAGGAGTATGCCAGAAGGTGTGATGTTTTCCAAAGGGTTAGGAAGCCATCATACGGGGATGAACTACCTTTGCAACTAGTACGAGAACTGTAGGTTTTTGAAAAGTGGGCAATCAACTTTGTAGGAAATATAAATCCAATGGCATGACACTCCTACGCGAGATATATCATCACTGCCACATAGTACCTTACCAGATGGGTTGAGGCTGCACTAGTTAAAGATTGCATTGCAGATACCACCACCAAATTCATTTTTTAGAATATCATCACCCAATTTGGTTGCCCCCAAGGGGACAAATTTCATTAATGAAACAATTGCCTCATACTACTCCAGAACTTCATGATACAACACCATAGGAGCATCCCGTATCATCCTCAAGAAAATGGTACTATGGAGGGTTTCAACAAGATCTTAGAAATGGGACTAGAAAATATATGATCGACCAAGAGGGATGATTGGGATGAGTGGGTGCTAGCTACTCTATAGGCCTATTTCACAACCGTAAAATGCTTGCACAAACATACACCTTTCCAGCTAGTATATGGACGAGAGGTTGTAGTACCCACTGATTTCACTATCCCCAACATTTTCATTGCATAGGCCGCTCATATGACGGAGGAAGAGTCAATTTCGATGTGGTGGATGAAATTTGGGAACTGGATGAGGCTAGGTTCATGGAATATTTCCATCAAACATTTGAAAATTAGAGGCAGAAGGCATGGCGCAATAGGCATGTCAAGCGGAAATCATTTACGTTAGGAGGACATGTTCTACTATATGATAGCAAATTCTTGAAGTTTCCCTGAAATTTGTAGATGCATTGGTTCATACCTTTTACTTTTGTGAAAGTTAAGGAATCAAGAGTTGTCAAGATTGTGCAACTGGATGGTATCTTAGTGCTAGAATGGGCGAATGGTGCATGCCTGAAACCCTTCTAGGGATCAAAAAATTCCACTCAAAATCGATTGCATCTCCAAAAGGAGGCCATAGGTAGGATTAGGTAGAGTCAAGTAGTTCTTTGTCATGTATTAGTTGTGTATGTTAATTTTTTTGGTCAATTATTTCAGTTGTAGCTAGTCCATAAGAAATCTCCCGTCATGCCTTTTTCAGTTGCGTAGGTATTTCCACCCCACCGCAATTGCTTGTTTTTGGGGAGCCACACGTGTCAGACGTTGTGTTCAGAATAATTAGGAAATAATTCCTTGTGTCAGTTCAAATTTGTGTTAAATATTTCCCGTAATACTCATCAACAACTTCTAAGTACCTCCCATCACAACAACATAATTACCCATCGACTCCACCCTCCTTTTCCAGTTTGGCATCATCTAAGTCGAGTCTGGCGCAACCGTTTTCATTGTTTGCACGTTTGATTCTAAGTGGGGAAAGTTTCCGCGTTAATTATTTAATTTTTCCAACCAGAAAAATTGTTTCGATATTTTCTATTTAATCTGCATAGCAATGATAAGTCTTTCAAAAACTGGAGCCAAGGTGGTAGGGTTTCCAATTATGAATTTTGTTTCCAATTTCCATTGTCACTAGCCCAAGTTCAAGCCCCCTATTTTTTTGTATATTAGAGTGATCCTAGAAAATGAAAAATATTGTATTCACTGTCCCAGATCTTGAATTTGATGTAATAATCATGAAGACAAAGCCTCTCTATGGGAAATATGATAAATTAGTGTTGGTTGATAACGACCTCTCAGACTCATTTTAATTTATAGCACTTAAGCGAGAGGTCTACACCGAACCAATATTCAAGGATGATGGAATTAAATCCATCAACGTTACAGTGGATTTCTGGGGAATTCAGAGGTCGAAATTGTTGAACCTAAAAAGTCTTCTCATGTTTGGGATGGCAGGAGTTGCCATGTAGTGTACAAAGATTCTTATCATCCAGATGCCTAGAGGATCCTTATTTCTCGAAAAGGATTATCCAATACACTTGGTTGACCTTCAAATTCTCACAAGATTATTTGCTTCTAAGGATGTTTTATCCACTACATTCCAAACAACTTCCAAGCGTGCGAGGAAGACGAGGAATGACAACTACTATAATAGGTACGACACCTAGAGAGGGGGACAGGATGCTCTAATAGAATAAATAAACACACCCAATGTTAAATTCAGCTGTTATATTATTTTCGGGAAGCTTGTGTGACATTTCTCAAGGAAAATGTGCACGTTGGATACTATTTCAGTCACAGATAACTATGTAGAGGGAGCATAGGTGAATTGGTGTAGTTTTCTACTTCAAGAGTTATTTGAGGCTTGCGAGGAAATCTATATGAGAGCCACTCATTTCATCTATGGATATATTTTTGTTACACTACCCATGTGGAAATGGTGCCAACCATAGGGTCGGTAATTGGCCCTAATTTCATAATACCAACCACTGGCTCTCCATTATACACCATGGTGAGCCTCAAGGGACCCAAGCGGTAAAGAAATCAACAAGGCCTCCTTTAATATGTGGTACAATAATATGTTGGAGATCGTCAAGGCCACAAAAAGGGTCCCAAATCTATTATTGGATGATTACTTTTTGGAAATATGGTTCGACATCAGTCACGACAATGCCTGGATATGACCGAAATGTGTCCATTCTAACATGTCTCAAATGAGGGCCCAAATGTTGATGTTGGCTAAAGAATATTTCCACACAGAGGTCAGTTCCTAGCTGGGGATCACTGGAGAAGTTCACGAGGGGAAGCATACATATTTCTTTGAAGAGATGGTGCTACAACCACTACTGGGAGAAACACCTGCAACATCAAGGAAGAAACTAGTTGAGGAAACGTTGGAACCAATCATCAAGTGGCTAGAAACACAAATGCAATTTATTTAGGAAACCATGGTGAGCATAGAAGTCTTGGTAGTTTCATTCCCCACTTTCTCTGAATTTCAAAATTCAAGGTTGTATGATTCTTTGATTGGTACTCCCCTCATCACTTCACTCCATGTAGTGGGAACCCATTCACAATCAAAACCTATACTCCCAAACCCCTGACGGTTGAACCTGCAAAACCTTGAACCAGGTTCAAGAGAAAGAACACGACAACCTCCACCCCAATTGTTTATCTTACATATTAATAACCCTAGTCACACAATACGTCACCCATTATCGAAGAACATCCACCTTTCACTTCTATTGCGTCACCCCGATCGCACAATCCATCACCATGCACAACCTCCACATTTGACACCATCTAATACACCTTATCATCTGGAACACTAATAGGAACATAAATTGAAATGGAGGTTGACTCCATTATCCAATCTGTTACTATAGTTACTAGTACATAAGTCACTCCAACATCCATGCTATCTTTATTGCTGGAGTCAGGTCCACTCACCGTCATGGGGCAGATAATTACCCCTCCCCTTACCACCGCACTCCATACATTATTGTTTCCTTTTCATCCCCTCTTTTCAGTACCATCCCACCGCACCCCCATTCCCACGAATCCGATGACATTAGAACCTTAGCATCAGGCAACATCTCCCCAAGGGAATTCTTAGAATTCAGTTTCCAATGGACAATTATTGCAGAGTTGGTTTCCTAAACCATTGAAAATGAGTCCCAATGATCTCCTAGGCTAGTCCTCTGCCCAATTATTTCCTTTTGTTCAACTAGCTACACAACAATCTGAGCCATTACACAATGTTATAGACATTGAACATGAGCAACAACACCAGTATATCCTTTCCCTTACCGCAGAACATGATCACTTTCTCTAAGAAAAGCAACATCTCCAGGATCTTCTTGAGTAGATTATATATATATATATATATATATATAGGTTATTTTGCCCTTGGTATTAGAAGTAGTGCCTAATTCCCAAAAATATTTTTCGGCTTGTACTCTTGTTAATTGTTGCAATCACATCTAGGAAGCATGTCATGATCTAGTCTCAACCAATCAGGAGCTCAAGCAGAACCTTCCTGCCACCCAAAGGGCATTTCCATAGCCTACCACCCAGTATGCAGTCAAGATCGAGTAGAAACTAGATATGCAATGAACCTAAAAGCCTCACTCATCAATGTTCTAGAATAATCTCACACCCTTTGACAACAAGTTCATGATTGTTTTAGTTGTCTAGCAAATAAAAACCATTTTGTCTACCCTATGGGAAACAATTTTTGTCACCTACTTAATGAGGCCAAGGGTGCCCAATACAAGAGCCAAAAAAAAGATATTCTCACACTGGTGAACAATATCGAGACCCAAATACAACATATATAATATGAATTAGCTAAGACCAAGCACATACTCCAGGACCTCCTGCCACTGGCGCAAACTCTTTTGGAAACACTGCATCATCCCAATGAAGAAACATATGCGCTATGGAATTATCTACTGATGATGCGGCCAACCCATCCTAGTGCCTGATGTACCTTAAGAGACAATCCCTTAGTTGTGATAAGGAATCAGTGCTTAAGACATTTATATGATTATGTCACAAATTTTTATGTCTCTGTTTTATTAACCCTCAAGTATTTATAATCAACCCCTTAAATATCAAAAATTATGAATGCTTCACAACGCTACCATTTTTTGATGTTGAATGAAGTGACTAGAAGAAAGTGTAAGAAGAATTCCAAACTAATATGTTTATTTATACAGAAAATATCATCCCAAACCCTAGAAGAAATCTATGAAAGAAATAGTTAAAACAAAGGAGTGCCAATTAAAGTTTTTAACTCTTTTATACAGAAGTAAAAAGAGACCTACTGCTCAAAACCTTGTTTTATTCATAGATAGAAAATATATAATGTAAACTTGAATAGATTTCAACATAAACAAAATTCCAGAAACTTGCTTACTCATTCATTAATTGTTGAATCTCTGAGTACAAAAATATTTGTCTGAAGGTCCAAAACTTGGAACCTTTCCCTCCCATGAAAATTACATTAAATACAGTAAAAAAGTAGTTTGGAACTGTTGTAACCAATCCTAACTACCAAAAATTCTTTAAGACTTCGAAGGTTGTCTATTACATGTCTTGAAAATGTCTTGTTACAATTACATTATCTTCAGAAAATAACATAAAATAAATATCCTAATCTATAGGAATTGTTGATGATGTGGCTTCTTTTCCTTGGTCAACTGATTTATATTTCTTTGCTGCTGATCCTTTTGGTAGGTCTATTGTCCAAGCTCTACACTTTTTCCATATTTCTACCTTCATCCTGGATGAATGTGTCAGATTGTGATATTCCAATCTGAATGCAGTAATTCGATCATAAGAAGGCCTTTCTATGAAAAGAGTCTTTACCATCCACAACAGTTGAAAATGTCTCTGCAAGAAGTTGACCATTGTCTCTCCTTTAAGCACCTGAGTCTTTTCATGCCTATTATCAACTTTGCTTTTTGTCATCACTAGTAAGTTCTCATAAGAGCTCCATGGAAAAATATTTCCTTCACCTCCCCAACATTATGGCAAGCCTACTCTTGTCATTTTATCAAAATACTTATCAAACTGACTTACTGCTTCCTTTATTTCCATTAGTTTCTTTTCTGCAGCCTTTCTAAGATCATTTCTGACAATCATTTTATTAATTTCTACTGCATACAACATTTTGCCTTGCATATCATTCTCCTCTAACTCCTGATCTGATTTGGAATTAATAAAATCAATAAATATTTTGGCCCAAATGGCTCTATTAATTCCTTTTTGTTTATCAGACATGATTGGTTCTTCACATTCTAAAATAAGGCTTTTCTCTTTTGCAATTATCATCAGGAAGCACCAATTGGATTTCATTTCTGAAATGATATCAGTCCAAATGATATCTTCAGCTTGTATTAGTGAGAGATTACCTTTCATTATTTCTTTGAGATTTTTAATCTCAGCTTCAGCATTTCGGAAATCCATTTTGTATTTGTCAGCTTCATTTTCTATGACTTTCATCAATTTTATTGCAGTCTCCAGATCTGTTTGAGCCTTATTTCTATCTCTTTCAGCCATCTGCAACTCAGTATTTAATTGAACAATTTGTGCTTCAGGGTCTTCATCACCTGTAGGAAAAACAAAAGTACAGTTATGATTATCAATATGATTTTACAATGAAATTGCAGTCTGCTTTATTTTGGATAGTTCTTCATCTTTCTACATGAGTTGTTGCAACAATTTTTCCTTTTCCTTCTCTACCTCTGCAACTTCTATAGCCATTTAATGTTCTCGAGTAGGTAACTTCAACTTCTTCCTTAATGTAGATATCTCTACCTCAGCACTTTGCATGAGTTTCTGCACAGCAGTCTTATCACTGGAGTCTACTCCAATTTTTATAATAATTCTCTTCAATTCTTCATTTTGAACTGTTAAGGCTCTTGAGTTAGCCTTCTCTAACTTCAACCATTTAATTACTTTACCCAACATATTATCTGCCTTTATTTCCATTTAATTAGTCTTTGTGAGGTCATTTACAATCAATTGACCTATTTGCATATGTAAATTCATTTTATCCATTAGTGGAATTTTATTTACATCCACAGTCACATTGACAGTGTTGAAATTGTTGGAAGAACCAATTGACATATCTATAGGATGTGAGAGGGCAATTATAAATTGATCTTTCTCAAGATCCATTACAGTTAACAATCTTGTTTGCTCAGCAGTAACTTGATGTTCATCTTTGGCCTGCATGTTGGCCTTCATCCTCTGATTTCTTTCTTCAATTTGTGAAAAAAGTTGTTTAATCAAGGGCACCTGTTCATGAGAAGCTTCATGATTCCTGGGTGCAGCAGGAGCATTTTGTTCTTCTCCCAAATGTAAATAAAAACTAGGTGCAGTAGTTGTAGGCTCTTCAGTAAGTTTTGTTCTCTTCATGGCTCCCTGCTCCTCATCATCTAGATCAATAACTACTTCCTTGATTCTTTTAGTTGTTTTCTCAGCTATGATGGGAGTTTGAATGTTTGCATCTTTTGAGCTCATCACACCTTTACATGCTATCTTCTCCTATTATGGCCTGATTTCATGAAGGAAAGCAGAGTACCCATTCTCAATTATTCTATTTGAAATAACACTATATGGGTCATAAGCCCAACTTTCTCCTAGTAGCATATGCATGTCATCTAACATTTTTGTTACTTCATCAAATGCCCGCCTCATATTTACTATGAAAGGGCCTACAACCATGGGTAATTTATACATGTGTCCTTTCTTCATAGGAACAAAATGAACCTGACCAACCTTTAGACTCTGTCTGATGAAATCTAAAGCAAAAAGACTCATTGGTACAAAAGTTGGAAGTCTGTAAGGCTCAACACTTGCTCCATATAGCCTTATTTCATAATATTCCTCAAAAAAAAACCAATCTCCATATTTACAATTGTTTCCTAAATGCAAAAACTCCTGATCTTTAGGTAAGAAACAAGGAGGAGGACTTCCATTCAATATTTTGTATGCAGTTGGCATGTAACAGCTAGAAAAATCAAACAACCCAGCCTCATTTTTCTCCCTTCTAACTACATGTGTCCAGAATATCATTGATTGCCTTCTTTTATTTACATCCATAATATTTAGACCTAAATGCATGAATTCTTCCACATTTTGATATAACAACAAATATACAATTAATGAAGGAAATTTAAAGGAACCTATTAATGAAAGGCTCATCAACTGTGAATTGACTGCTTCCTACCAATATGATGGAATATCTAGCACCATTCATGGCTTCATCATCACGGAAAACATCCCTAGAACTTATTTATCCATTGTATTATCATCATCTTTACCCAAAAAAATTTCAATATTACTCAATACTGGACGAGTCTCAGCATCAAAAACCCCCATATCAAACTCTTTGCAATCTGGCTAAACTGCTTCATGTCAGGCTTCAAATAAAACATGAACTGGTTGAATTCTTCTCCTGCAAGATTATCATAATATTGTACCAGTGAATCGTTAGAAAATTGGATGGATGACTCTGACTCAGGATAGCAAAGGGCTTGGCGGATTAATAAGGTAGACACCTACAGAACGTTCTCTCCTTGGGAATTGATGAAAAAACACTTCCCTGGATACATGACAAATACCGACCAATAGATAAATTCAAGGAAAAGGTGGGTTTTAGGAATGCATGGAGACAAAAATCAAAACTTGACCATGGCAGAATACACAGGCGAAGCATTATCATTCAAGATAACTCGCTGGTATAAAGGGAGGTGAATTATTGAACAAAGGGTACCTTGAATATCCCTCTCGGTATCCATGAGAAGGATATGGCTAGTTGAACCTGATAAGGATGACCGTTTAGCCATGGTTGAAAATTTACGTGAGAACAGTTTACAGGGTGGTCAAATTTGCAGGTTGCGGAAAGCTAAAATAGAGTGCAGCACAACAAATCACAAATAATTTGAAAAACAGATAAAAAATTTCTTTAAATAGGTGGTGCGGATTTTAAATTTAATGCTAACAAGACACGCCAGCAAGCCGTTAACTCTGCTCGACGTGGAAGACAGTTGTGACCAACTCAGTGTCTTACATCACTGCAGGGGCTCTCGGGGTACGGAGGAAAAAATCGGCTAGTTCCCCCACACTCAATCTCCGTCGTTCATATCTGCTGTCCCCACAGTCAACCAAGTCAACTGCAGAGGCACTCCTCATGGTATCTGGTGTGCTAGTTGTGCCCACGGGTTGGGCCTTTTGATAAGGACTTTAATGATCAGCACTTTCCGCTAATCAAACCAATCAATGTTTAACATTTAATACCGAACCCACAACTATAAAGTTTAAATATTTAAACTTTAACTTAAATTTTGACGAACATACATATTTTTTCATGCTAAAGTATAAGATTTTGATACTTTAACATATTTTCCAAAAAATTCTTATTTTTATATTTTCAAATATTTGAAAAATAAAAGGATATGCATATGATCCACAACATCTGGCTCCACCTGGGGATAGTGTTTTTTGCCACAAAACACTAAGAACCTGTAGATCAGTGCCTTCACTTCGGGCATGGAGTCAAAAATTGCTTGATGGGAAATATACAGTGAGAGGAAAATGAATATGTACAATAATAAACTAACTACCTTTAGTGCTGGAAATAATGTTTCAGATACTGCCCATTTACAGGTAGTTCTACTGCTTCTCCATCAAGATCTTACAGCATGAAAGTATTATTTGATCTAGCTTCAGAGATTTTGTAAGGACCATACCATAAAGGATCAAATTTACCATGTTTCCCTTTCTCGTCCCTTCTGGTATCCCATCTTAATACCAGATCTAGAATTTGAAACATGGTTTCTCTTGCCTTTCTGTCAAAAATAGACTTCATTTTCTCCTGATAAATGACCAAATTTTCTCTGACTTTATTTCTGCGTTCATTTAATTCTATCACCTGGTTTAGTCTTCTGATCAAGGCATTAGGTTCTTCTTGAGAGTCTTGAAGAAAAGAAATTACTGGTCTTGCTAACTGAGTGGGAAACAAATCCTGAGCACCATATACCAATTCATAAGGAGACTTACCAGGGGATCTTTTAGTATTCATCCTCACTACCCATAAAGCAAAAATCAGCTTTGAATCCCAATCCTTTTGGTTCTCATTGATTTTTTTCTTCAGTATTTTCACCAATGTTTTATTAGATGATTCTGCTAATCCATTTCCTTGAGGATGATGTTCTGTAGAGTGGGATGATATTACATTATAAGTCTGACAAAAATTTATGAATCTGGCTGAATTGAAAACTTGAGCATTATTTGTTACAATCTTTACTGAACATCCAAATCTGCTGAAAATATTATCCTTTAAAAACTTCATCACAACCAAATCATTTGCCTTTCTAGTAGGAATTGCCTCTACCCATTTTGTAAAATAATCAGTAGCAGTTAGATTCCACTTAAACTGCCCACTTGATGGTGGATTAATCTCTCCAATGAAATCCAATCCCCATTGTCTGAAAGGTTCTTCAATAAATACAGGAAGAAGCAGTAAAGGAGCTAACCTTTTCTTTTCTGCAAACAATTGGCATTTCTGGAAACTTCTAACAGTTCTGTATACATCAGCAAATAAAGAGGGCCAATAAAAACCTGATTTAAGAATCTTATGAGCAATTACTTTCCAGCTGTAATGACCTCCACACAAGCATTCATGATATTCTTTAATCACCTCCATGGTTTCCTCTTCTGTCAAACATAACAGCAATACACCAGCAGGATCTTTCCAGTACAACTTAGCTTCAATTATAACATAAGGTTGAGCTTTAAGTTTCAGACCTCTGTACTTAGCTCTGTTTATTGAAGGAGGACAAGAAAAGAAATAGAGATAATGAATGATATCCTTATACCAGTTTGAACAGAGAAATTTGTACTTAATTTCTGACTTTGTATTAATTTGATCTGTTTCTTCATGAGTTACTTCATCTATAGGTGCAAGTAAACTAATTCCCAAAGCTTGGAAATTAGATTCTGTCAGCAATTTAGCCAGTCCCTGTCCTTTGACTAACTTTTTTGGTTTGATATCCAAGTCATATTCCTAGATTTTGGCAATCCATTTTCCTCTTTTTCCTTCCACATCACTCTGTACTAGCACATCCTTTACAGCAGAATTAGGCACATATGCTACTACTTGAGAATGAAGTACATAAGTTCTGAAAGCTATTAATGATTTAACTAAAGCATATACCTACTTCTCCAGGATATTATACTTCAGCTCTGCATCTCTTAGGACTTCGCTGAAAAATGCTACAGGTTGTTCATTTCCTTCTTCATTTTTTTGTAATAATACAGCCGCAACAGTAGAAGATGATGCAAATGAGAAGATTTGAAAAGGCTTTAAGTAATCTGGACTGATTAGGATAGGAGCTTCTTGGAGAGATTCTTTAATTATGCTGAATGATTCTCTTGCATCTTTGTCCCATTTTACTTCAGCATTATTTTTTAACATATCTGTTATTCTCCTAACAATCTCAGCATAATTTGGAACAAATATTCTCAGAAAAAATGATTTTTCCCAGAAACCTTTGGATATCTTTTTTACTTCGAGGCAGTGGAATTGTCTGTATAGCTTCAACCTTTGCTGGGTCAATCTTCACTCCTTGTTTTGAAACTATGTGACCTAATAACTTACCTTCCTCTAAAGCAAACAAATATTTCTTGGGATTAAATGATAATCCAAATTTCTTCATTTCAAGAAAGCTTTCTTCAAGTGTTCTAAGTGTTCATCATCAGAACCTGAAAAAATAGTAACATCATCAAGATAAATAACTACAAATTTACCACCCACAAAAGCAATATCCATTGCCCTTTGGAAAGTTTCTCCTACATTCATGAGGCCAAATGGCATCCTGGCATACATGAATGTTCCCCAAGGTGTGGTGAAAGTAGTTTTCTTTTGATCTTCCTTCTCCACACCCACCTGATTATACCCAGAAAAACCATCAACCATGGATAACCTGAATGCTCCACTTACTTTCTGCAGAACAAAATCCATATTTGGTAAAGGATAGTTATCTTTTAGGGAAACTCTGTTCAAATTTCTGAAATCCACACATAATATTATCTCTCCATTTTTCTTCCTGACTGGTACCAGATTAGAAACCCAATCGGAATATCTTAGTGGAACTATGATTTTTGGTTGCAAAAGTTTCTTCGCCTCCTTTTCAATTGGAGCCAGCAATAGTGGGTTAATTTGTCTGAGCTTCTGCTTGTGTGGTTTAACCCCATATTTCAGTGGTATTTTATGTTGAATAATATCCAAATCATAATTTTTCAAATCTTCATATGACCATGCAAATACATCCATGAATAGTTTAAAAAGATCTACATACATTTCTTTGTACTCCTTTGGAACTCCTCTAAACAATTTGACTATTTTAGGCTCATGTTGAGTTCCTAAATTACAGTCCTCCATTTCCCCATCTTGGGATACCTTTTTCTGGCTTATTAACACATCATTAGCATCAAACAATCTCTCAAGAGGTACCAAACCTCTGAGCAAAATATTATCCTTCGGCTGAATTATCTTCTGATCACCAATTGAATGTTCAGATTTTTAGACAAATCACTTTGACCACTTTCATAAACTTCTAAATCAATTTGACTGTCCTCAAAATTTCCAATAATTGTTATAAATTGATTAATTTTTTCATCATCCTCAAAAAACTGCCAATGTTTTACATTATCAGGGATTGAAGGCATGTATCTCAATTCAATTTCATATCTCAATCTTGGATTAATTGGTGACTTAAATGTGTTGGCTGCAACTAACAATGAATCTGCCATTTAAAATAATTTTCAACTATATCCCACACCTCATTTCTATAAGACCTCAATCTAGGATGTTTAGTCTGGCACCAATTCTTAATTTGTCTTATGATTAATTCAGAGTCACAAAAAATAGATATACACTGAATTCCCATCTATTTAGCTATTTGCAGGCTTAGAACTAATGCTTCATATTCAGCTACATTATTAGTAGATTCAAATTCCAATTTGAAGGAAAAAGGTAAAAAGTTACCTTCAAGAGATATAAATATGAATCCAGCTCCAGTACCCTCCTTAGAGAATGCACCATCAAAATAACACTTCCAAATTTTATTTGAAAACAGCTCTTTATGTACATTGGCTGAAGAGAGATGTTTTTGTGAATCTTCATCAAATTCAACATCTTCATGCAGCATAAAACAAGAGAGATCCTCCTTCTCTTGACCATAAATAGGGGAATTACCTACATCTTTCTTGGTAGTAGTTTTCAAAATTTTGGTTTCTATATATAACTTCCTTTCCTCCCCATTAAAAACAGGAATAATAGCATATGTGAAATCCAATTTCAAAACTCCTCCAAGCTTTTCCCCCCAAGATCTAGACAACAGCATACCAAATCTGGCTGGAATATCAGCTACTACCACATCCATCATAATACTCTTAGCTGGAATTTGAGCTAAGGAAACAACCATATCTTTGATAAGACCTACACACTTCACCCTTTTTGAATCAAAGGAATAAAGGTCTCTATATGGTTTGGTGATTTGTAAATTGAAATCTTTCATCACAGACAGTGGCATTAGATTATGTGATGCACCAAAATCTAGCATACAATTATGTAAAATGAAATCATGCAACATAACTGATATATAAAAGGTGGAACAGAAGAATCTACCTCTTCAACATGATGTCCAATAGTAACCATTGGTTTCTCTTCTTGCAGATTCACTATATCACCCACCTCATCAGACTGAGATAAATTAGTAAACTCTGCAATTTCTTTCTTATAACCAGGTGTTTTGACCAACTCAAGAAGTGGTACTTGAATCTTTACTTTTTCTAATTCTTTAGACAAACTGAAAGTTTGATTTTGTTTTGTTAACTTTTCATGTTCTTCTTGGTTTTTATTTGAATTTTCATGTTGATCAGGAACAGTAAAAATTTTCTCCAAAATATTAGGGTCATTAGATTTTATTTGAGGAGCCTCATCTCGCTGCTTCTCTTTCTCTTTTTCTTGATTCATGGGCTGTTTCCGCTTACCTGATTTTTTAATAGGATTCTTCTGTAGTGGAGTCGCCATTGAAGTAGGTACTGATTATGATTCCTCTCCTTCATCATCCTGAGTTCTCAACCTCTTTTTTGACCTCAAATCATATTTTTTGTGCAACTATGCTTGCATAAAATCAGTAAATTGTTTGCAATAATCATCCATTTCTTCCTGATCAAATGAGACATCAGCTTCTTTACATTCTTCTGCATATTCCTTCTCACACTCTTCTTCTGTCTCACCATCTTCCATATACACAGCAGAAATTTGATCTTCATCTTCATTCTGATCATTATCAACAGAATGTGATGGGGATGCCTCTATATATAAAGGTGCTTGGACTTGATCTTGATATTTTCTTTCTCTCTGTAGAATTTGTAGGGGTTGTTTTCTAAATTGGGGGTTGAAAACCCCTCTGTTTTGTTGAGAAGGTTTCTTGTTATCTAATTCCATATTTACTAATTTGTTTGACAATTTTTTAATGACCTTAGGCATATCATCTATCCTTTGATCTTGTGATGAATCTTCTTCTTTAGCTTTTCCTTTGTCATGAACCTTTCCAGCAATAGTCATATTTGCCTCAATTTCTAAGGCATTAGTTTGAATCTGTTCAAGAGTGGAGGTTCTTCTTTCTCTCAAGGTAAAACTGAAATCTAATGCAAATGCCCCAGCAAAAACAACCCTTGCTCCAATAGGAGGAGGTTTCATTTCCATAGGCAAAATATTATACAACTTATTAAATCTTTTGAAAAAATCACTCATACTTTCATTTGATTTTTTCTTTATAGCATTAAATTATGTTAAAGAATAACCATAGTCTCTTTTTTCACCCCATCTCTGGATGAATTGTCTTTCTAATTCATCCCAATCATTGATTGAACCATTTGGTAATCCTTTGAACCATTTTCTTGCCTCTCCACTTATAGATTGTACAAAAAGTCTCATTACAACATCAAGATGTTCTACATTAAAGTTTTCAGCAAAAGTGCAAAACAAAGGCAAGTGTTGTTCTGCAGTTATTTCATCTTCACCAGTAAATCTAGGGAGCAACTTAAGGTACTCCTGAGGCATTGCATTCATTGGTTGGGGTATATTTAATGGTGCATATCTATTCATCAAGAAAGCAGAGGCTGCCAAGTTTATGCCCTGATTAACTGCTCCTTGAGCGGGGGTAAAATGAATACCAGTTGTAGGTGGGGATAAAAGGGGTGGAACAACTGATATGGGAAGGGGTATATGAACAATAGCAGAAGAACTGGCAACTGAATTAGGTTGAGATTATGTGAATGGAAATGATACAGACTCAAAATATAGCTCTTCTAATGTTGGTTCTTGGAAATGAATGGGTGAGGGTAAGGATTCTTTTTCCACGAAAATGAGTTTCCGGGAAATTTCCTTGGATGGCAAGATATGAGAACTGTTGCCTGGTGCAAGCAATGTGGCATCAGGTGTATAATTTTATTTATTTATTTTATTATTATTATTATTATTATTTATTTATTTTTATTTTTTTTTTGGCCCTTCTTTGAAACTAACTTTTCTGGATCTGACAGAATAGGGACTTTTTGCTGAGAGGTATCTTACCTTGTGTGAGGCCTCTTAGGAGCCAGAATTATTTAAAATAAATCACAGCTTGGTATTTCCTCCTCTCTGAACAACCAGAGGAAATGTGAACAAAACCCAGGGAAAACCTTCGAATCTTCGTTCCCCGGCAACAGCGCCAATTAATGTTGTACCTTAAGAGACAATCCCTTAGCTGTGATAAGGAATCAGTGCTTAAGACATTTATATGATTATGTCACAAATTTTTATGTCTCTATTTTATTAACCCTCAATTTTTTATAATCAACCCCTTAAATATCAAATATTATGAATGCTTCACAATGCTACCATTTGTTGATGTTGAATAAAGTGACTAGAAGAAAGTGTAAGAAGAAGTCCAAACTGATATGATGTTTTATACAGAAAATATCATCCCAAAACCTAGAAGAAATATATGAAAGAAATAGTTAAAAAAAAGGAGCGCTAATTAAGGTTTTTAACTCTTTTATACATAAGTAAAAAGAGACCTGCTGCTCATAACCTTGTTTTATTCATAGATAGAAAATACATAATGTAAACTTGAATACCTTTCAACATTAAAAAAATGCTAGAAACTTGCTTACTCATTCATTAATCTTTGAATCTTTGAGTACAAAAATATTTGTCTGAAGGTCCAAAACTCGGAACCTTTCCCTCCCATAAAAATTCATTTAAATACAGTAAAAAAGCAGTTTGGAACTATTGTAACCAATCCTAACTACCAAAACTTCTTTAAGACTTTGAAGGTTGTATATTACATGCCATGAAAATGTCTTGTTACAATTACATTATCTTCATAAAATAACATAAAATAAATATCCTAATCTATAGGGATTGCTGATGATGTGGCTTATTTTCCTTGGTCAATTGATTTATCTTTCTTTGTTGTTGATCCTTTTGGCAAGTCTATTGTCCAAGCTCTACACTTTTTCCATATTTCTACCTTCATCCTGGATGAATGTGTCAGATTATTTTATTCCAATATGAATGTAGTAATTCGATCCTAAGAAGACCTTTCTGTGAAAAGAGTCTTTACCATCCACAAGAGTTGAAAATGTCTCTGCAAGAAGTTGACCATTGTCTCTCCTTTAAGCACCTGAGTCTTTTCATGCCTGTTATCAACTTTTCTTTTTGTCATCACTAATAAGTTCTCATAAGAGCTCCATGGAAAAATATTTCCTTCAGCGCCCCAACATGATGGCAAGCCTACTCTTGTCATTTTATCAAAAGACTTATCAAACTGACTTACTACTTCCTTGATTTCCATTAGTTTCTTTTCTGTAGCCTTTCTGAGATCATTTATGACAATCATTTTATTAATTTCTACTGCATACAACATTCTATCCTGCATATCATTCTCCTCTAACTCCTGATCTGATTTGGAATTAATAAAATCAATAAATCTTCTAGCCCAAATGGCTCTATTAATTCCTTTTTTCTTATCAGACATTATTGGTTCTTCACATTATAAGGCTTTTCTCTTTTGCAATTATCATCAGGAAGCACCAATTGGATTTCATTTCTGAAATGATATCAGTCCAAATGATATCTTTAGCTTGTATTAGTGAGAGATTTCCTTTCATTCTTTCTTTGAGATTTTTAATCTCAGCTTCAGCATTTTGGAAATCCATTTTGTACTTTTCAGCTTCATTTTATATGACTTTCATCAATTTTATTGCAGTCTCCAGATCTGTTTGAGCCTTCTTTCTATCTCTTTCAGCCATCTGCAACTCAGTATTTAATTGAACAATTTGTGCTTGAGGGTCTTCATCACCTGTAGGAAAAACAAAAGTACAGTTATGATTATCAATATGATTTTGTAATGAAATTGCAGTCTGCTTTATTTTGGATAGTTTTTCATCTTTCTGCATGAGTTGCTGCAACAAATTTTCCTTTTCCTTCTCTACCTCTGCAACTTCTGTAGCCACTGAATGTTCTCCAGTAGGTAACTTCAACTTCTTCCTTAATGTAGATATCTCTACCTCAGCACTTTGCATGAGTTTATGCACTGCAGTCTTATCACTGGGGTCTACTCCAATTTTTATAATAATTTTCTTCAAATCTTCATTTTGAACTGTTAAGGCTCTTGAGTTAGCCTAACTTCAACTATTTAATTACTTTACCCAACATATTCTCTGCCTTTATTTCCATTGCATTAGTCTTTGTGAGTTCATTTACAATCAATTGACCTGTTTGCATATGCAAATTCATTTTATCCATCAATGGAATTTTCTTTACATCCACAGTCACATTGACAGTGTTGAAATTGCTGGAAGAACCAATTGACATATATGTAGGATGTGAGAGGGAAATTCTAAATTGATCTTTCTCAAGATCCATTACAGTTAATAATCTTGTTTGCTCAGCAGTAACTTGATGTTCATCTTGGGCCTCCATGGTGGCCTTCATCCTCTGATTTATTTCTTCAATTTGTGAAAACAGTTGTTTAATCAAGGGCACCTGTTCATGAGAAGCTTCATGATTCCTGGGTGAAGCAGGAGCATTTTGTTCTTCTCCAAAATGTAAAGAAAAACTAGGTGCAGTAGATGCAGGCTCTTCAGTAAGTTTTGTTCTCTTCATGGCTCCCTGCTCCTCATCATCTAGATCAGTAACTACTTCCTTGGTTCTTTTAGCTGTTTTCTCTGCTATGATGGGAGTTTGAATTTTTGCATCTACTGAACTCATCACACCTTTACATTCTATCTTCTCCTGTTCTGGCCTGCTTTCATGAAGGAAAGAAGAGTACCCATTCTCAATTCTTCTATTTGAAATAACACTATATGGGTCATAAGCCCAACTTTCTCCTAGTAGCATATGCATGTCATCTAACTTCATTAAATGCCTGCCTCATATTTACTATGAAAGGGCCTACAACCATGGGTAATTTATACATGTGTCCTTTCTTCATAGGCACAAAATGAACCTGATCAACATTTAGACTCTATCTAATGAAATCTAAAGAAAAAAGCTTCATTGGTACAAAAGTTGGAAGTCTGTAAGGCTCAACACTTGCTCCATCTAGCCTTATTTCATAAAATTCCTCAAAAACAAACCAATCTCCATATTTACAATTGTTTCCTAAATGCAGAAACTCCTGAGCTTTAGGTAAGAAACAGGGAGGAGGACTTCCATTCAATATTTTGTATGCATTTGGCATGTAATAGCTAGCAAAATCAAACAACCCAGCCTCATTTTGCTCCCTTCTAACTACATCTGTCCAGAATATCACTGATTGCCTTCTTTTATTTACATCCATAATATTTAGACCTAAATGCATGAATTCTTCCACATTTTGATGTAAGAACAAATATACAATTAATGAAGGAAATTTAAAGGAACCTGTTAATGAAAGGCTCATCAGCTGTGAATTGACTGCTTCCTGCCAATATGATGGAATATCCAGCACCATTCCTAGCTTCATCATCATGGAAAACATCCATAGAACTAATTTATCCACTGTATTATCATCATCTTTACCCAGAATTTTTGCAATATTACTCAATAATGGACGAGTCTTAGCATCAAAAAACCCCATATAAAACTCTCTACAATCTGGCTAAAACTGCTTCATGTCAGGCTTCAAATAAAACATGAACTGGTTGAATTTTTCTCCTGCAAGATTATCATAATATTGTACCAGCGAATCATCAGAAAATTGGATGGATGACTCTGACTCAGGATAGCAAAGGGCTTGGCGGATTAATAGGGTAGACACCTGCAAAACGTTCTCTCCTTGGGAATTCATGACAAAACACTTCCCTGGATACATGACAGATACCAACCAATATATAAATTCAGGGAAAAGGTGGGTTTTAGGAATGCATGCAGACAAAACTCCAGACTTGACCATGGCAGAATACACAGGGGAAGCATTATCATTCAAGATAACTTGCTAGTAGAAAGGGAGGTGAATTATTGAACAAAGGGTATCTTGAATATCCCTCTCGGTATCCATGAGAGGGATATGGCTAGTTGAACCTGATAAGGATGACCATTTAGCCATGGTTGAAAAGTTATGTGAGAACAGTTTACAGGGTGGTCAAATTTACAGGTGGAGGAAAGCTAAAACAGGGTGCAGTGCAGCGAATCACAAATAGTTTGAAAAACAGATAAAAATTTTCTTTAAATAGGTGGCGCGGGTTTTAAATTTAATGCTGACAAGACGCGCCAGCAAGCCGTTAACTTTGCTCGACGTGGAAGACAGTTGTGACCAACTCAGTGTCTTACGTCACTGCGGGGGCTCTCGGGGTACGGAGGAAAAATTCGGCTGGTGCCCCTGCACTCAATCTCCGTTGTTCATCTATGTTGTCCCCACAGTCAACCTGGTCAATTGCGGAGGCACTCCTCATGGTATCAGGTGTGCTATTTATGCCCGTGGGTTGGGCCTTTTGATAAGGACTTTAATGATCAACACTTTCCGCCAATCAAACCAATCAATGTTTAACATTTAATACCGAACCCACAACTATAAAGTTAAATATTTAAAATTTAACTTAAATTTTGACGAACATACATCTTTTTTCATGCTAAAGTATAATATTTTGATACTTTAACATATTTTTCAACAATTTCTTATTTTTATATTTTCAAATATTTGAAAAATAAAAGGATATGCATATGATCCACTACAGTGTCAACATTGCAACTCAGTTTTTTGACCACGCATTCAACCTCACAGGCGCATGGCAGGAAGCGCTCAACGCTTACAGTCAATTCAGAAAGGCAGCCATCGAATCTGTTCCTGATTTAGGTCCTTTGTTTTAAGGGACCAGCCAAGGGAAAGCAATGCAGGAAGCAACACCATAGGCATCAATAGAACTAGAAGAAGCAGCAAAGTCAGGAACATCAGTAACACTAGCAGCACCGATAAGATTTTGACTCTGGGACGAGTCAATGAACTGTGGTCGGGGCATGTTGGGTCCTTCGTTTTGCAAGGAACTTAGATGAAAAGCTATAAGGATGACGAAATTTTGCGAGGATAGTTGTTGGGAAATTGTGGAGGGTGAGAACCGAAAAGGAGGAAGGAACCCACTGAGAACTAACAGTTTTGGAGGAATGACAAAAGAAGGAAGCCACAACCGAGCTAAAAGGGATAGTGACATCTGAGCAATAGAAGCAGTCTAATGAGGAAGAAGGTGGAGCCTACAAGAGAGAACTGGTAGGCCAAGAAGGTGAACAAATATAAAGAAGGACGAGCGGGAAAGAACAATCAGGGGAGTACAAAATTTTTGTTGCGGAGCTGTTAGAGCCACATTGTGGTTGTTGTCTTGGTTATTTGGTTACGTAATGATCTCTTAGGTTAGTTTATGATATTGATATGAGATTATTGAGCCAGATGTAATGATATATTTTTGCATGGATTAATAGAAAAGAGAGTTTATTGGGATATATGTATATTATATGGATGATTACATGGTCTCATAAAAAAATTAATATGATTGGATCTGTATGGGGTTTATTCTATGAGTGTTCATGACATGTTTCTATCAGAGTTCTATTTATTGTAGTTCAAGTTCCTTTTACTCCCATATATCTTATATGATTCCTCCCGACGCCATATTCCAAACCTTATCTGAAGGTCATGCCATGCCTTGAGTGAGACTCCTTATCCACCATGGGTAAGGTGAAAATGCCAAAGTTTTTCTATACTATAGCAGAACATTTTTGGCCCTTATGCCTGAACCCAGGGTCTCAACCCTGTTACTATTTTTGTGCCAACAAAAATCCTCCACATCTATCTTATACAGGTTCTTCACATGAACCCCGATATGCTTCACATGTCCTGTGGCTATGTGTCTCAAGAATGCCTTTCCTTTGCTGAAGATCACATCATAACTACGGTCTTCCAAAATTGCAACATATATGAGATTTTTATTTAGGTCCAAAACGAACATGAAATGCTTGAGCTTGAGGGGTGTTGAAATTTGCAACAATAAATATTGAAAATGGAAACAAGAAGAGGCTTCTTATTTAATTTTCCCTTAATTAAATTAGAAGGAAATTGTAATTCACATCACAGGACAACTTGTACGAGTTAACTAAGTTAGGAAGACTTCGTTGGTTCAGTTAATTAAATTTGAGGGTCAAAATAGAGGCATGTAGATTGTCTCCTACATTTTAGGAGCTCTGGTTGAGTTTATTTTGAGTTGTAATTAATTAACTTAATAAATTTGAGTTAATATTTGTTTAACTAGTTCAAACTTATGGAGGACCTACTGAGAGGTCATGTGAATTAAATTGGATTTAAGTCACATGTAGTGATCAATTATATAACTGATAATTCACTCATAAATATTTCGTGCATGTCCGTTCTGAGAAATACCTAGTTGAGATTGGAGTTAAATGGAAGTGTACTATTAGTTGTATAATCATCCAAATAGTACAAGTGCATGCAATCAGAAGAAGGCCTAAAATAAATCATTCCTTATTTAGTGAACTCAGTAATTTTAACCATTCAAATTTCCTTTAAAAGGAGGAATTAAGGCACAAGTTTAGTCATTGTTTTCATGAGTACAAGTTGGCGAGACCAAGCAATAGGAAGCACAAGTTTGTGCGTGGAGCTTGTGATAGAAAGGTGTGCCTAGAGAAGCTTGTGCACAGGTTGGTATTTAGACGGACAAAGATAGTGCAGAGATCTCTCAAGCCTGAGAGAAACATTGTATTATTCCGATATTCTTTGACTTATGAAATATACATATAATAGGGTTTTTTAGCTGAGGATTTCCCCAGATAAATCTTTGTGTTGTGCTATTTAAATTCTTTCTCTTTCTTGTTCATGTGATTATGCGATCGTAATTGGTTTCCATAATTTGTAGAGTAGATTCAAGTATTTTGTTTTATCATATTACAAATATCAGTTCGAATCTACATGGATTTTCTACATAGTATCAGAGTAGGAATCACTATAGAAGAGAAGAATACGAGTTTTTTTTTAGCAGGTGAATCAAATTTTCATATCTACTCTTCAAGACCAGCAACAGGATTAGGATGTATTTCTATGGATTAAGACTCGAATATGCCATCGAGGGTATTTTGAATTACATATCTTGGAAGGTCAGGATGGAATCAGTGTTGGATGACAAAGGGCTAAACGAGTTCATAGACAGTGATATTCCTAGGCCCGCAGCAACATATGCTCAAAGTGTGGATGCATGAAATAATAACGTAGCAAAGGAAAGAAGGATTCTATTGGAAGGAGTTTGAGATCAAATTGTCTCAAATATCCATGGAAATAAAATTCATATGCTATGTGGAAGGCCTTAACATATTTTTTTCAAAACAACAATGACCACATCAATTTGGTGCTGAAGGACAAGCTCAAAAAAATCAAGATGGAGGAGGGAGACACAATACCAAAATAATTTACCAAGTTCACCCAATGTCAGGATTAGGCTAGAAGTGTTGGTGTTACCATTTTCGAGGAAGATTTGGTGAGCCTAGCACTTCTATGCCTTCCCAAGAGTTGTCATAACTACCAGGATTCGGTAAATGGGAGGGAGAAGCTACTAGAGTGGGAGATATTGCGGTCCGACCTGGTGTAGGAATAGATTTGGATAAACACCAGAGATGGGACCTCTTCCAATGAATAGGGCTTTTCATTAGTCAGTAAAGAACAAAAATCCAAGGGAAATAAGTCCCAAGGAGAAGAGGGCAATAAGAAACACTTTTCCAACATCAATTGTTTTCACAGTAATGAGTTCGAGCACTATGCCACGAAATTTCCACAGAAGAAGGCAAGTAAGAAAGAGCCTGCAGTAGCAATAGCAGGCAAAGCTCTAGCTTCACAGTTCAAACTTGATTTCACTCTCATTGAATGCTTGGAAAGCACTATAATGGGATGCATTTTGTATCTCGACAGTGCTTCCTTGTTTCATATGATGGGGAATAAAGATCTATTCAGTGACTTAGAGGAGAAATACCTCAAGAAGAACATAGATTTTGGAGACGATGGGAGGTATAGTGCGGTTGTTATCGGTACAATTACTTTTCAGAGGGAGTTTGGATCCCCTCTTAGACTCACAGATGTATTTTTTATTCCAGGACTAACTAATAATATTTTTTCCATTGTGGTATTGGAAGACTATGGCTATGATGTGGTATTTAGCAAAGAAAGGTTTTCCTTAGACACATTGCCATGAGATAAGTGAAGTAGATTGGTGTATGACTCAAGAATATGTATGCTCTCAAGGTCGAAGATGCATGCAAATATTTGAGGAGCAAGTCAAAGGTTAGATATTTAGTGGTTGAGAAGGAGCATGAATTACCTCTCAACATGCAACCTCAAAAGAAGCCTCAGAAATTTGTATTAGAGAAGCAGAGAGGAGACCAAGTGTAGGCATCCACTCAATCAGAGACCTCTAGTAGGGGGGAATTTCGAGCCAAGTGGGAAGAGTGAGCACATGCATCCATACCTCCAAGTGAGAGGTGGGGCAATGTGAAGCAATAGTCTCAAGAGTGCAGAAATTTGGCCAGGGTCCATTGAGATGTCTTGTCTCATGGATCATTACCTTTCTACGGGGGCCCATAGTACACAGTAGCAGGATGGATCAATGGTGGTTGATGCAGTCAGATGTCAAAGTGACAGATGTAGAGACTAGCAGAAGTCATAGACTAGGAAGCGCATAACAGAGTTAGCAGCAGTGCAGATTCACCAGCAGTGCAAAGTTTTCAGTAGATAGTGTAATAGCTAGTAGTATTCAGTGACTTTGGTGACAGATGTATCATATTGATTCATTTTGGATGTTTTTCAATTTCAGAAGTTGTAGTAGCAACAACACTAGAGAGAAGTGTTGCATGCAGAACATCCCAAAGGTACTAGATCAGGATAGAGTTGAATTTCTTTCTTGTTGAGAGGGAGTGATGAAACTTTCAACAAGAAATATTTAAAATGGCAACAAGAAGAGGCTTCTAATTTAATTTTCCCTTAATTAAATTAGAAGGAAATTGTAATTACACATCACATGACAACTTGTACGAGTTAACTAAGTTAAGAAGACTTAGTTGGTTCAGTTAATTCAAGTTGAGGGTCAAAGTAGAGGTATGTAGAGTGTATCCTACTTTTTAGGAGCCTTGGTTTTGTTTATTTTGAGTTGTAATTAATTAACTTAATTTATTTGAGTTAAAATATGTTTAACTAGTTCTAATTGATGGGGGAACTAGTGAGAGGTCAAGTGAATTAAACTGGATTTAATTCACATGCAGTGATCAATCATATAACTGATAATTCACTCATAAATAACTCATGCATGTCAGTTCTGAGAAAGACCCTGTTGATATTGGAGTTAAAGGGAAGTGTGATATCAGTTGTATAATCATCCAAATTGTATAGGTGGTGCATGCAGTAAGAAGAAGGCCTAAAATAAATAATTCCTTAATTAGAGAAATCACTAATTTTAACTATTCATATTAGCTTTAAAAGGAGGAATGAAGGCACAAGTTTAATCATTGTTTTGGTGAGCATGAGTTGGTGAGACCAAGAAATAGAAAGAAAAGTTTTTGCATGGAGCTTGAGAGAAAGGTGTGTCAATAGAAGCTTGTGCATAGGTTGGTATTGATACAGAGAGAGATAGTGCAAAGAGATCTCAAGCCTAAGAGAAGCATTGTATTGTTCTTGTATTCTTTGACCTATGTGATATACAGATAGTGGGGTTTTTTGCTGAGGCTTTCCCTAGATAAAACTTTGTGTTGTGTGATTGAAATTATCTATCTTTCTTGTTCATGTGTTTATGTGATCATAATTGGTTTTCGCAATTTTTAGATTAGATTCAAGTATTTTGTTTTAGCATATTACAAATATCATTTTGAATCTACGTGGATTTTATACAAGGGGGGAGCTCGACTCCCTCTAAAAGGTGATTGTACCAACCTTGATCGCGTTATACCTTGCATTGTGCCCCATCTCGATGTGCATCTGCAAATACTTTTCTCTTGGGTCACTGAAAAAGTCTCTACACCCTGTCATATGGAACAATGCACTTGAGTCCAAGTACCCCACGCTCCCCATCAATGTGCTAGCCATACATGCAATTAGGGTAAAGTCAATCTCTAATTGTGAAGCCAAAGATTCACCTACTTCTCCTTTTGAGGCCTTCTTTCTTTCCTTTTTGTGTGGACACTTTATGGCATAATGACCTAATTCATGACAATGGAAGCATTTAATTTTTGACAAATATTTCTTCTTCCCCCTTGACTAGATTCTGGTTCGGATTGAGATTTCTTCCATTTTCCCTTCTTTTCCGTTCCAGCCAATGAAAAATTTTCTTCATCCTCGCCCTTGGATGAAGTACCATCTCTAATATTCCTCATTATTTCCTCCTGTACCAAATCAGACCATAAGTGCTCCCAATTCGGTAGTTTATCCCTCCCGTTCACCGAATGTCAGCTCTTAGGAAGGTCGATAAGGGCTAGGATTACCAAGTCATCATCTGAAACAATAACACCAACTCCTACAAGCTCATCACGAAATTGTGTGAACCTCCTCAGACACTGCTGAATAGTGTCATTCTTCTGCATCTTGATATTTCAAAGTTTTTCTTTGAGTGCCAAATTCCTATGGTCGTTGCTATTCTGGAACAAATATGTCAATTCCTTCCACATTGCATATGAAGTTTATTTCCCATGGATATTGGTGACAATGTGATCCCGTATTCCCTCCAAGGTTATTCTCTTCGCCTTGGCTATAACATATTTATTCCACTAAGCATGGTTATGGGCATTAGATTTCGATCGTTGTGAAACATTTGTCTTTATGTATTTTAGCAATCCATTTTCATGCAATACCATCTCCATGTGATCCTTCCATGCAACAAAATTAGAGGTGCCTTCCAAGACTACTCTAGCATTAGTCCATTGAAGGTCATGTTCTTAGTTCTGAAGAAATCTTGCTACATTAAACTCCAAATTAAAACCTCCTGAGAAACAACTTCAAAATTTCTGCTCTAATGGGAATCCACAGGGGCTTCACTGGGGGAGAAATACCATACCACATGGTTTCATATTGGGCGATATATATTGAGGAAAAAAATGACATAATATATTGGGGGATATATAGGCAGAAAAGGGTTTTTATATTGACATGTATAAAAAATGGAGCTAAAAGTTAATGAAAAAATATAAAGGGGTATAAAAATATGTTAATGAAAAAATTGATACCTACAATATCTAGTAAAAGTAGGGGTTTCCTAAATTGGAAAGGCATATTGGGTTCATATTGGTAGGGGGTTAAATAATGTGATTTTTAGAGGTATTTTCCAAGATGTAGTCAAATTAAGGGTATTGTTTAATATGCCACGAACGCACGTGATATGACAAATGTTCATTGAGTGAATCCCCTGTGTGTGAATCCTACTCTGATACCATATAGAAATCATGATGTACATTTGCAACTGCTCATGAAGTTTTAATCAAAATCACAAGACACAAAACTAATTTATTGCTTTGCAGACATTAATTCACAATTTAGAACAAATATCTTAGATATGCAATAAGAAATCACACACATGCAAATATTATTTTTCCTAGGGAAAGCTATATGCTAAAAACCCCAATGGATACTTGCATTAAATCAAAATAATAGAGATGTATTACATTTCTTTTCTCAATTGAGCACAACCGGCAAGTGCATAACCTATCTCTCTGCTCACTGAAAGGATATGACCTAGACTTAGTCAATTTATTCTTCTGGTTGAGATCATATTTCCTTACATTGTTCCTTGAGAAATGAGGCCCCTATTATTTAGGAATTTCTCCAAAATGGATTGTGCAATTCCTTAGGTTGATCATCAGACTACATGCAACACATGTACACTCAAGACTAGTCTACAATTAGTGTTACATTGCCTTGGAATCTCCACCAATCCTAGGGAAGTCTAATTCTCTGCATGCGCTAGATATTTTGGGTTGATTGATCAGTTAACAAGATGATCATTGAGTTTTACTGAAGTCCCATTGTACAATTTTACCCTCCACTAGTTCCTGCAACAATTGGAACTAATTTTACTGAAAACAACCTTAGATAATTTTCCTTGATTGCTACAAATTAGCAATCACAAATGCTTAACTGAACTCTAACTCCTCCAACTCAAATTAACTGAGAAAATTGGGTGACACAAGCCATGTCACACAATCTAACATCATCCAAGTTTTCTGCTAACGTGGAAATTTTAATTTTCTCAATTTAATCAAGGCAAAATTAAATTGAGAATTTCTAGCTGCATTTTACAATAGAATTGGAACCTCCATCTTTACAAATTCCCAACTTGTTCGTTAGATCCACCAATAAGGAGATTCATGTTACAACTAATATCTGAGACTTGTTTTTCTAGCCTTGAGAACCTCTCCTCTGGTTGATATTGAGAGTTAGGATAGATTTTTTGGCCATGGATGGGGTCTTGCAACTTTCTTCTTAAGCTGATCTAGATCCCTTGCAACTTCCCAAAGACCCCTACTCTAATACCAATATGATCTATAAATTTTCCACGGATATTACACTCGACAATTCATCACAACAAATCCAATACAAATTATACTTAACATCTGAAATCTATACTATGAGGGTTATTTTCCTCAGACTTAGGGATTTCTTAAGTTATTTTTTTCATGCATGTAATACATAAAATTCAAAGAGAAGAGAACATACAAAATTACAATTACTCACAACCATAATAACAGAAGATATGATTTGGGAAACCCTTATAGTAGAAACCTCAAGTGGAAGGTGAGGCTACTTTTCTCTCTCTTTCTCTAAATGGAAATGGATGCAAGTACAAAAGAGTGATATTTGTGGCCCATGAGATGCTATAAAATAAAAACCATATTTGTTTTCTCTCTTTGTACCATTCTCAACTACACTTCTCTTCCATGGAAGGAAATGCACTTGAATAGAATGGAACCCTTTTTCCTCCCAATGGCTTGGTTATAGCACAACTTGATAGCCAATTAGGGGTTAAATTTGACCCATTCAACCTAAATGAGTTAAAAATAAACCCTTATATAGTATTCTTCATAGTGCCCATGTGGCCAACCCTTCTTCTATGAGTAACAAGGCTAATGTGGCATCCACTTGAATTATGGTGGTCAATTTCGATAGGTCAACTTCTGGGAGGCATAACTTTCTTATACGATCCTTGATTAAGGAAATTATTGCATTGTTGGAAATATATAGGTGTGTATATTATAGAATATAGGCCAATAATAAGGCTAAAACCAAAAAATGTGGCCATTTATGGCCTCAAAATGACTCCTGAATAATTTTCACTCAAAACTTTCCAAATTAGTTCTGCAATAAATATGACCTCGCAAGTTAATTCATCTAAATTTTCCATTCTAACATTGAGATTGATGGAAAATAATATATTGACCCAATTTAGATCAGTAATCAATCCTTTGAGTCTGTGAATAAAACTTCAAGAACAAGATCAATTTCATCCCAAATACATCCTTTAAATTAATTTAAACCTTATTACATTCCTAATGGTGATATAACTTAGAGTCGCATTCATTATATAGCCTTATGAATTGACCAATATTACTTCCAATGTATTCCAAGATTTTTGCATGTTAGAATGGTAAGGGATGCCCTAGGAGAATATCCTAAATATGCATAGAGGACTTTGGTTCTCTTCGAGGATTGAAACCAACCTCCCATTCTTTAAGGAATAATCTAAGACCCCAACTCTAGTTTTGGAGCACAATGGATACCATATAATCACTACTCATAAATTTGAAACATATCCATCCTTTGGAAAGAACATGGATCACTGGGAAATAAACTACCAATAGAGATTAATTGAGCTCTAGCCAATTTCTTAGTGATTCTAGAAGCATCAATCTACTGTAGAATCTACCATTGAAATTTTTTTTCAAGAACTCAAGAATATGTTCTATCATAAAATTCTCCCACACAACCATTTTGTTATAATCATTTATTTCTTGCACACATATTGTCTTTGACTTAACACCTGAAGCCTTAGGAATTATGGAACAGGGAGAGGGAGGATTTGCAGATCCCATGGTTTACAAATTTTCCTAAGGAGAGGGTACACTCGAACCTGGTGGAAAAGAAAGGGGAGAAGGAGAATGAAGAGCCAAATATGGAGGGTTCTAGAAAGAAGTTTCATAAGAATCAATCAAAAAGGAATTAAACTCACCACCCTGCATGGAATTATGATAACTAGAGTCATATGTACTCCATCATACATATTATCATTAGATGGTGCAACAAAGGGACCCAATCCCCCCATTATGCACACCCGTATGTCATCTTGCATCTCGATGAAATCAAAATCTGAGTAGAAGATATCGTAGGTACCAATAACATCATCCTAAAAGTCGACTCCTCCTTGTCCATAAAGAATTCACATAACAACATAAAGGTTATGAATATGACTTCTGTGATCCATAAAATGTGTATAAAATCTTTCGGTGAACATCACATCCAAGAAAATTTTGTTGACGTGTTTCGAACCAGCCAGTGTGGTTCATCATTAGGACAAGATGAGAAATTTGATCTAGGAACCAGTTTAAATAGATAAGGAAAGCTCCAACTAGCCGTTGTAAAAATACGGCTAGTTTAACTAAAATAAGAGATTTAATTAAAAAATAAAATTTTATAAATAGTTGCAATATTATTTATTCATTTATTTATCTATTTATTTATTTATTTTTAAATTTAATAATTATATGTTAACTAATTTGAATATAATTTAATATTTTTATTTTATTAATTTAATTAATTAATACTATGTTATAAAATTAGAATTCATTAATAATTATATGTTATATCATTTAAATATAATTAAATATTCTTATTTACTTTACTTAAAAGGTAATTCTAATCAGTTAAATTATAATATAATAGCTAACTAATTTATAATAAAAAAACGAATTAATTAAAATTATAAAGACCAAAAAGGGCGAAATAAACTGAGGGCCAGAGGAGAGGAAACAACAAGAGGGAGAACAAGGGATGAAAAACAAAAACTAAGAGTGAAGGGCAGGAATCCAGTATAAAAAACAACTACTAAGAGTGAAGGGCAAGAATCCAACATCTACTAACAGTCCACCCATCATCCCTATTAAAGCTAACATAAAGGTTCTTTGAAAAATAAACCAATCACTACGAACAAAAAATTTGTACGAAAAAAAAGAAAAATACTAAAACCCTAAATCATTTTGAGTGTCGTCTTTGAAAAACAAAAACCATAGAGAAATCCCTCTTAAGAAAAGCAACAAAGCTCCATTTCCCTTTGCTAAATTGACTTCCCAATAAAAGTTATATATATATGGAACTTTACAAATGAACAAGAAAGGCTGCAAAGCAGCAAGTCCCTGCCAATAACAGGGAACAAAGATAGAAGTCGTGCCAATGGAATAGAACAGGAACATAAGCAAGCAATCTGACTGGTTTGCAGGAGCTTCAAAGCCAGTACCAGCCTCAGTTACCGCCAACCCTTCAGGTTCGTCGTTTCTGTCTCTTAAACCCAAAACCCATTAGCTTAGCTTTTTTCCTCAGATATATCAGTCAAGTATGACATGCCCCAGGGATTCAATCCGTGGAGGTCCCTATATGTTTTTTGTCGTCCCATGTCTTCTTATTTGATATTCAGCAACCATATGCTTATGAAGTATTCAAATGTGGAGGATCATGCTGTGATCTTTAATGAGGATCACGCTGCGATCTTTAATATCCATAGGCTTGAGATAAAGTTAAATATCTAGAATTGAGATTTAATTAAAGGGAAATGCCTGTTACTATGATTTAATATAGGAGCCACATTTGCGAATATATTATTGCATCTTTAACTAATTAGTGTAATGTTTGCAATAATATTTTACAAATATTACAATATTTTTCTGTGAGCCTGCGAAAGTTGGGAGAGATGGAATGGATGTTTCCAATTGTAGTGCATCTTGAGTATGGTTACGAGGTTCGACAATTTTGGTAAGTTCAGGAGGGGGGGGGTTGGAAAACTTTGGGATCTAAAAAATGTTAGAAAGGTTCAGAAAAGTGGAACATAGAAAATTATACATGTTGCTTAGGAATTCAAACAATCACAGAAGAAGGTAGAAACATATCAAGTAGTTTTTTATTTTCTTCTAAATTGATTTTAGGTACTTTCATTTTTCTTGTTTTTAGGAAAGGTTAGGAGGTTCAATCTGGATCAGTTGGGCAGCTAGGTCCAGTTGAACCTAGTAACTATGATCTCTATCCTGGTAATGTAAATTTCTTGATAGCTATAAGCGCAGTTTAGTTAGATGGCAGGGTGGTTCTACTAGGTTAGCTTTAACAATAATATACAGACACGTTTCAGGCTCATTAACTGAGCAAGAACTCCCCAAAACCAAAATGGAGAAAACTCGATAGAAAACTCAGCAATAACTCAGGATTATTAATAGAAAATTACATTTTATAAGAAAAAAACTAGGATTTTCCATTTATGATCTGAAAATTCGGACTACCTTCTTCCTGATGATTGTCTAGACTCCAGATTGTTGAAAATACTCAACAACCCTGGACAAACATGGTTTAAATGTAGTCCAAACTGCTTAACAGCAAAAATCCTCCTCTCAGCTAAAAACTGCAACAAAAATGACGAGATAATGCCAAATAAAGTGTGAAATCGCTCTTATATTCGCCAGGTCAAGTCATCCTCCACGGACGTGAAAGTTCCTATAAACGAACAGAGATGTGACTAAAATTTTAATTTGGGTGGCAGAGTACCCACCAACTTGGTGAGTCCTATAACCTGTTACAGAATAATTATAGAGTATAAGGCAACTATTGTAGTGATATGACTAAAACATTTGGAAATAGATGTCCCAAGCTGGTTGGAAGTTGTTGGATGCATGTTTACCTTGAATCAGTCTACAATGGAAGTAATTTAATAATCGTTTAAACAAAAAATTAATAAAAATAATAAAAATAAATAAATAACAAATAAAGTAAGTTTAGCTTGCACGACTGCCAAGTTTCTCAAGCGACCATTACCAAGTTTTAATATTTCACGACACACCATAGCCTTCACCATTTTCAATCCTCTATCGCTGGAAGTGTTAGTCTGTAGCGTTCCAAGAGGGAGGAATCGGCTTTGAACTTCCATTGTGCTTCGACTTTGTATGCAACAGAGTTCCAACTCTGGCGATATACGAGGGTTCCAACGAACTCCTGTGCAAATTAGTAGAACTGACGCACAAAGCTAAGTTAGAGATAGGAAAGATGGATGAACACACGGGAATGATGGGAAACAAGCACCACGGTTCTGGTTCACCAAGATCACAAAGCGTGCAAGGTTAATAGCATACACCATATGAGATAACACGGATCGGAGGTCAAATTTACTGGTGAATATGATGTTGATAATTTGATTTTTATGAAATCAATCGTAATTCAATTATGAAAGAAGCAAATATAGAATTTTTCTTACTCATAAATATGCATTCTAGAAAATAGGAAATTACAAGCCTGCAAATAGTAATTACAGAACAATTTTTTTACCTCAATACTCCAATCCGCAACCTAGAAACAGGACGATAATCACCAGAAATGTTTATAACTGTGACTGCAATTATGAAGCACACTAGGGATTAAATGCGCAGATTTTTGAGTTTGTTTATAAAAGTATTGAGGTTATAATTGAGTTTCCTAAGCACCATCAACTATTCAATGACATGGTGCCAGCAATGAAGCCACTGTTGGTTTCATTTCACTCATTGCGTTTACATTCCAATTGAGCGATATCTTAGTCTGGTTTGAACAATTTTAGGAGCAAAATACATCCAAAAAACATGCAATTTGGGCTACTGTTTATTTCATATATTATTTCTTCTGGTAATTCCTTGCTCCTTTGTTTCTTCTGAAAAAAAAATTAAATCGACAAATGCGAATACATTAATTGGGGAAATTTGGATATGTATTGCAGGTTGTGGCGCCACGGTGTCCACACTAGTTAACAAATGCCGAGAGACTGTGTGCCCGGGAATTATTCCCAACTATGCCAAACAGCGGGTTTCATCCTCCAGAACGAGTAGTCGCAGACATTGAAGCCTTCAGCCCGGTCCAATAGAATCTGGGGACGCACTGGCTGCAATTTCGACACATAACGCCTTCCACTTCCAGTAGTTCTGTGTCTTACAATTCCAGTACTGGCACCACAAATTTCCAAAGGGTTGGTTGTGACAATGACCTGTGTGACAGTTGTCCGAGCGAGTTGGTTGTGTAAATCCCGAGCGTACTGAAACAAATGCATGACAAAGAGGCAAAATTGTTAATGGAGCATATATCAAAGATGGCCATTGTTTGTGAGTCTAACATTTATATGGGATTGTTTTAATCTTTTGATAATTGATTAATCTAAATTTGAATCAATTGCTTTAAATTTAATGTTAATATGGTGGTTGTGCGGTTGATTTATTTCTTCTTTAACAATGTCTTATGCTTCTGCGATGAAGAAATCAAATATGAATCATATGATGAAATGTTGGGTCAAGTTTTAATTTGAATCTAATATGTGTTCACTAGAGAGTATTTTGTAATTTGAAACTCCACTGTTACTAATATATTGATAGCTACAGATTCATATGTTTTATAATTTGCTAATGTTATTATATATATTGCATGCAGGTCGAGAAGGTTACTGCACATAAACCTGCAGACAAAGAAATAGAAGAGAAATGCATGTATAAGGGGTATTACTTCAGAGGAAGTTAAAATCCAGAGAACCAATGGAGGTGGATACCAAAATCAGAATCAGAACAACCTTCTCAAGGTGCCGGTGGTGAAGCAGAAAAACCTTCAAAGAACAACCTTCAAGGAATGATGAAGAGAACAACCCTCTCAAGATGCCGGTGGTGAAGCAGAACAACCAGTTTTATCTCAGCCCAAAGCGCAGATAAATGTTTGCAGGTACCCAGATGTAGACATAAGGTAAGCTAATGTTTCCAGTTTTATGCTAGAGCAGTCCATAATGTGCTTGCTGGCAGTGGGCTTTCAGCTCCAGGGACCATTGCAGGGAAGAATAACTAGCACAATAAAACAGAGAGCCTTTCCAAGGGCCATTGCAGCGAAGAATAAGTAAATACAGATAACCGCAACATGCACTCGACACCTAATGAAGGATCTCTTGACAGCTAGAAGGCTCTCTTAACAGATTGAGAGCCAAAAGCAAGGAATAAGAAGCGAAGAAACCTATTATGGGTTAGCATTAAATGTTTAAGGATTAATGCTAGTATTAATTCATTGACTGTAATATTTGAGTATCATACGATAGATTTTCTCAGTTTATACTAAGCATTCTCAGTTTATTCTAAGCACTGCCTCGATATGAGACCAAATAAAATGAGAAACTTTTTCATTGGACGGGAGAGAAAAATTAAAGAAAATTCTCTGTTAAAACTAAAAAACTTCATTGATATCTATGTCTAACTAATATCAACGGCTAAAAAACGATTACTATAGTCCCTGCCATGTCGTGACGCAAGCGACAGGGACTAATAAGTTTATAAACACCCTACATAAATGTAAAGTAGCATTCTTTCTTCTCATGAACCATGTAAATTCGTTTGTTATTATTATATTACTATAATGTTTATTTTCAATTTGATTAAAAAAACACACATGAATCTTCATGGTTCCTATGCTAGTTATATAGTTAAATGAACCCCAAAAACATAATGAATATTATTTTTAGAGAAATTTCCAACGAGTCTTAGTTAAATGAACCCCAAAAAATAATTTCCAATGTATGACACCGTGTGTTTTTAGTTTTGTGAAATAACTATTCACACTCACGGCTTAAATAAATATTCATAAGGACATTGGCATGCGTATTTGCATATTTACGTTTTTTTATTAAAATATTAAATTTCAAAGATTTGAAAGGTCTTAACCGGAGATTTTTATTTTTATTTTTTTAATATTTTGATTTTTTTAGAATGAATATTATATAAGTAAATGGATATATATAAGTTTCCTTTTAAACGAGGGTTTATAAACTTGATTCTCTTAAACTACATCTTTACATTATCAACATGTCCAGATACATCATCTTGATTAGGGAAGGGAATTGAACCTGTGATGAGTGCCATAACAGCCCGCCTCATCACCATTTAACCAAGACCCCTTGAACATTAATGACTAGTTTTTAAATGGCTAGTTTTTAGTGACTAATTCCGAATAATAATGCATCCACACTATTTATTCAATTAGATTGGTTGGCTTTTTCACCTTTTCTTGAGGATGAACCACATTAGTTGGTTTGAAACGTTGACCAAATCCTAATGATGTGATTTATCCAAAAAGACATGTATCTACTTGATGAATCACAAAAGTCTCAGATCTAAGAGTGTTGTTTTTCTTTAAAGAAATAATTTTGAAAGGGTCTGAAAGGGTAAGGAGTGAGTTTACCCCTAATTATTTTGAAATAGGTATGTCTTCTTTGAAGTAATTTGAAGGATTTAGAGAACACATTTATGCTTCAAAAAATTTTAATAGTGTTTAAAAGGCTCAACTTGTGGACTTAACTAAAAAAATTAATTCCTCTATAGATTAGGGTTTTAATGAAAGCATTACTGTTTACCGGATTTTTAACTTAATTTTATTTTAAGATTTTCACTTTTGATTTAGTGTGGCTTAGTTAAGCTTTAGAGGATTAATAAGTTTTCAATACATTTCAATAGAAGAATCAATACTTATAAAGTTTTCAAATTTTATAATATTTTTCCTTTGAAAGTGGTGTCCCGCGATTTAATGAGACTTAGTTATAGTTTTAAACATCTATAACTCAATAAAAAATACAATGTTTTTTTGGAAGGAAATTCTCATTTTTTCTCTAAATGCTTTGAATGCTTTAAAATTCTGAAAGGATGGCCCCACTTCAAAGCTTAAAGGATGGGGAGTTTTTTTTCCTCAATATGTTCTCTTTAAATGACTGACTCACTACCCACATGCAAACTAGCTGGAATTTGCAATTTATAGATCTCCAATGTTTTCTTTTCCCTTCAAGCATCCTCACCTCCAAAGTAGTGGAACTCATTCAAAGTTTGTGGTGTGGAAGGTGTCTAAATTTTGTTTCATTCTATGAATGCTTTGACCTTGGAATGGGTGGGACCCATTCATAGTTTTGAGGCCCTTTAACTCTATGGATTTACTTTGAATGCTCCAACCTTTGTCTACATGGGACCCATTCATAGTTTAGAAGTTTAAAGAGTCCTTTTTAATCAAAGGTGGCTTGTTAGGTTGATGAAAGTGGAATGTTGTTATTGTCCTCACTAGGGTTCAAGTTTGTGAAATGGTGTTTGTATTTGTGCTTGTGTTTTCCATAGATTTGCACTTGTGTTAATGGTTAGGGCCAAGTGCAAGTAACATGTGACTTTTGCAAAATAGATATCCCCAACCTGTAATACCTTAGTTGAAGGATTTTGTTTTGAATGTTGTAAGTTGTCCACACTGATCATAAGCTCTCTGATATTGGTAAGGATGAACTTGCCACATCATGATAATTGAAAACTAATGGAAAAATACTATTTTTTGCTTAAATATCCCCCAAATGTCTTGATCACTAAATAGGTGGGACTCGTTGGGAAATCAAAGGTGTGAAATGCCTTGGATAGTTCAACGCTTGCATGATGCCCTTATTTCTTTCCTAAATATTTTGAATGCTTGGGCCTCGAACTCAATGCAACCTAGTAGCTGAGTTCAAAGTTTGGAGGACCTTTAACTTTGAAATTAATTAGACCCCCAAAAGATGTGTGACCTATTTGAAGTTCAAAGCCTTTACATCTAGATGAAACAGAACTAAAGAAAAATCCTTTTGATTTTCAATCATTCCAATAATTGTTATTTTTTAAGAGTACTTTGCTCCTTTAGAGAGTGAATAAAAAGGAATGTGTTTATGACCATTTGACTATTTAAATTGATCAAAGATAGGGTTTAGTTGGTATGCAAAAACTATATATCTCATTGCATGCAACTTTGTCTCAAATCTTCCAAATTTCCTTCTACCCACTAGAGTTCATTACCCTCATATTCAAAGGAAAAAGACTCATTCTATCAAAGCTCGTGATGTTTTAAACTTACATTCATTAATAGGCCTATATAAACACATAATGAACTCCATGTGCACTAATATTATTTATATGATTCCTACACTTCCTCCATACTTCAAAAAAATTGAAAGTGTTCATAAGAGAACCAATAAATAAAAATGTGAAAAATTATATAATTATTGTGACCCCAAATTGGATCACTAAACAAAGAAAAAATGGAAATAGGTTGCTTGAATTTAGGTCTGGTCTATATGAACATTTTACAGTTCAAATATCTATACAAGTTTTGAAGTATATATATATATATATATATATATATATATATATATATATATATATATATATATATAATGAAAAAATAATAAATTTAAATTTTATGTACGTAAAGCATTGAATTTCTCTAGTTTTGATCTTGTGACTTTTTAGGAGGAAACTCATGCTCTTAATCATTAGGCCCATTCAAGCTATATGTGAAAAAAAACTACATTATATAAAAAAAATAACATTAAAAAATTTTCACTTTTACATTTTTTTTTACGTTGAAAAATGTATTTAGATTGGGTGGTAATCCTTGAAAGAATGTGCTAGTATCTAGATCTTTTCAGCTTTGTAGGTATTTGAACTATTTCATCATCATCAACTACCAAAATTTGGAATTTTTTTTTTTTTTAATTTAAAAAAATAACACGTATTTTTAAAAAAAAGACTAACACATACTTAGATTTATAGAGATCCAAAATATGTAAGAGGAGACAATTTTGCAAATGCGAAGGTTATCTTTATCATAGTGGAAGCTATTGTTCTTAAAATTCATTTCTATGGATGGCATGTAGTTCCAATTTAGCGTGTTTGTGATATATTCATTGTGTATCCATTGTACATACATCAATAATAAATATATTCATTGTGTATTCATCATACATACATCAATAATAATTACGCTTGATGGGAACATTTTCATGACGTACCCAACTGTATCACACATCAATAAATGTTTTTGTCTGCTCGGAGATATTTTGTATAATTATTTAAGAACTTTTCAAAAATAAATATTAACGCTTAATAGTTAGATAACGCTTTTTAAATATGATGTTTTTTTAATAAAAAATGACTTAGTCACCCAATGGGTTAATAATGGACATTGACGATAACGAGCAGAAGCATGTGGTCCAATTGAGATATGACTGACCACTTGGACGGTATTCATATTGGAAGTGATTTTGGAAATGAAATGAAATTTTAACGGTTATCCTTATGAGAGTATGAGTTTTTTGTTTTTAGTGTTTTGTATTTTAGTGTTTTTCTTATTTAAATTGATGATCAGCTGGTTTAATTTTTCAACAATTTTATAGTTGAAAAGATAATGTCAAGAAATAGATGTTAACATATTCTCACAACTTTTTCTGTTGTCTTTGAACGTATCACTCTAAAAAATTAGTTTATTAAAATTTGATATAAAATAATGATCACAACATCCACAGGCCCACGGGGAAGAAAAATTACAAATGAAATGAGTGGGTTACCCTAGGTGAAATCAGTACTGCAAACGATCACATGGCGGCAGCGAAATCATGAAGTCAGTACTGGAAACATCAACGAAATCATTGTGAAATAAGACCCCAGCTTCTTTAACAAATCACAATTAAAAAAATAGAATTAATATAATTGAAAAAATGATTTTTTTGTTAGATCTAAGACTTTTGTGATCTATAATGTAGATAAATGTCTTTCGGATTAATCACATTATTAGAATTTGGTCGACATTTCAAACCAGTTAAAGTGGATCATCCTCAAAACGAAGTGAAAAAGCTAATCGATCTTCATGAATAAATAATATTTTGTTTTTTTATAAAATTAACAACATTACAAAATTGGATTTAATACATGCCATAGTGCAAGGATAATAAATAAACATAATTACTAACTTTGAAAAAAAGTATAAAAAAAAATATGATATTATTTATGTTTAATAAACATTTTTAACTTTTAATTTTAACTTTTTTAAATTTATCAAATATTAAATATTTATTATTTTGTGTATAAAATCTTTCGGAGAAAATCACATTTCGAACCAGCGAGTGTTATTTATCATCAGACAAGATGAGAAATCTGATCTAGGACATAATTTAAATAGATAGGAAACTCTAACTAGTCGTTGTGGAATAACGGCTAGTTTGACTGGAATAAGAAAATACAAAGACCAAATAATAGTTGAATTATTATTATTTTATTTTTATTTAATTATTAAAAGATTTGAATATAATAAAATATTTATATATAGTTAATTAATAATAATAATAAATTCTAACATTAAAAAATAAAAATAAAAATGAAAGAAAAAAGAAAAAATAAAGTAAATAAAAATAAATTAATTAATTAATATATATATATATATATATATATATATATATATATATATATATATATATAAAATAAATAATAAAAAATATTGATGATAAATCAATAAGTAAATAATAAATAAATAAATACTAATAATAAATAATTAAATAATTAAATAATAAAAATATAAATAAAAAAGAATAAAAATATAAATATAAAGAACAGAAAGGGAGGAAGAAACTGGGGAACAGAGGAGAGGAAAGGAATTTTGTCTTACATCGACCGTCTTCTGTTTCAGGGTGAGTTCTTTGAACAAACTTGTGGTGTGGCCATGGGTTCCCCCCTATCCCCAGTGTTTGTTAATCTTTTCATGGAAGACTTTGAATCAAGGGCCCTCTCCTCCTCCCTTTTTCAACCTAAGCTTTGGAAAAGGTTTGTTGATGACCCCTGTGTGGTGTGGCCTCATGGTAAAGAGAAATTGGACCTTTTCTTCCGTCATCTTAATGATCAATCTAATTTCATTAAGTTTACCATGGAATTCGAAGTGGATGGTAGCCTGCCCTTTCTTGATGTTCTTATTTCTAGAAATGATGAAGGTTCTTTCACTCATCAAGTTTTTAGAAAGAAGACGCACACTGAGCAGTATTTGCATGCGGGTTCTCACCAATTCCCTGCTCAGAAGTTAGGGGTTCTCAGTACCCTAACCACTAAAGCCTTTAGAATTGTTGATGAACACCAGCTTGAAGATGAGAAATCTCATCTCCTTAAGGTTTTCCTTTAAAATGGTTATAGCAAGGTTCAATGTCTTAGAGCTTTTCAAAAAGCTGAAAAAGGTCCTAGGGTCAAGAAGGATCATTGTGATAGGTTATCCGGAGTTCACCTTCCTTTTATACAAGGAACGATTGATAAAATCACTAGGATCCTAAGGAGACATAAAGTTCCCTCAACCTTCAGGCCCCTCCGCACCATTCGGAGTTCGCTTAGATCGGTTAAGGACCCGATCTGCCCTAAGGATGGTAAGGGTGTTTACTTGATTCCATGCTCCTATGGGACACCTTACATCGGTGAAACTGGTCGATCCATCAGTCAAAGAATTCATGAGCATGCCGCTGACCTTAAGCATAATAGATCTCGCTCCTCTGCCTTAGTAGAGCATGCGGATAAGACAAAGCATCACATTTGCATTGAAGATGCGAAATTTATTGCAAGGATTGACCATTTCCACCACCGAAAGTTGAGGGAGGCCTTAGAAATCGAAAAGAGGCCAGTCAACCTTAACAAGAATGAAGGGTGGAGTGTTAGCAGATGTTGGATCCATGCCCTTTATTCTTAGTTATTGGTTTTCTTCCCTTCAGTTCTCCTTCGTATCCTTTCCTCTCCTCTATTCCCCGGTTTCTTCCTCCTTTCTGTTCTTTATATTTTTATTCTTTTTATTTATTATTATTATTATTTATTTATTTATTATTAGTATTTATTTATTTATTATTTACTTATTGATTTATCATCATATATTTTTATTATTTATTTATTTTCATTTTATTAATTCATCTATTTCTATTTATTTTATTTTATTTACTTTATTTTTTATTTATTTTTTTAATCTTAGAATTTTTTATTATTATTAATTAATTATATATAAATATTTTATTATATTCAAATCTTTT
The DNA here is from genome assembly GCA_034641835.2 of Pinus albicaulis. Classification (NCBI taxonomy): domain Eukaryota; kingdom Viridiplantae; phylum Streptophyta; class Pinopsida; order Pinales; family Pinaceae; genus Pinus; species Pinus albicaulis. Next base: position 1,823,332,514 of record CM076575.1, on the reverse strand, counting down.
AATAATTAAATAAAAATAAAATAATAATAATTCAACTACTATTTGGTCTTTGTATTTTCTCATTCCAGTCAAACTAGCCCTTATTCCACAACGACTAGTTAGAGTTTCCTATCTATTTAAACTGTGTCCTAGATCAGATTTCTCATCTTGTTCGGATGATGAACTACACTGACTAGTTCGAAATGCGTCGACAAAATCTGCTTGAATGTAATTTTCACCAAAAAAAATTATACACAATTTATGGATCACAAAAGCCAAATTCCTAATATTTATTATTTATTTAAAAATAAAATATTATTTAAATATTATTAATAACCCAACCCAACTTAAAAAAAACATGATGACTCGTCTTTTATTACCAACTTCCTCCAATAACACACCACCCATTTACTTTTTTAAAAACAAACCTAATATTAAATATTTATTATTTATCTAAAAATAAAATATTATTTAAATATTATTAATAACCCAACCCAACTTTAAAAAAAAAAAACAAAACAAAACAAAACCATGATAACTCATCTTTTATTACCAACTTCCTCTCATAACACACCACCCATTTACCTTTTTTTTAAGATTAAACCTAATATAAATATTTATTATTTATCAAAAAATAAAATATTATTTAAATATTATTAATAACCCAACCCAACTTTTAAAAAAACCATGATAACCCCTCTTTTATTACCAACTTCCCCTCATAACACAGCACCCATCTACATTTTTAAAGATCAAACCTAATATTAAATATTTATTATCTATCTAAAAATAAAATATTATTTAAATATTATTAATAACCCAACCCAGCGTTAAAAAAACAATGATAACTCCTCTTTTATTACCAACTTCCTCTCATAACACACCACCCATTTACCTTTTTTTTTTAAGATTAAACCTAATATTAAATATTTATTATTTATCTAAGAATAAAATATTATTTAAATATTATTAATAACCCAACCCAACTTTTAAAAAAACCATGATAACCCCTCTTTTATTACCAACTTCCTCTCATAACACACCACCCATCTACTTTTTTAAAGATCAAACCTAATATTAAATATTTATTATCTATCTAAAAATAAAATATTATTAATAACCCAACCCAACTTTAAAAAAACCATGATAACTCCTCTTTTATTACCAAATTCCTCTCATAATACACCACCCATTAATACACCACCCATTTACTTATTTAAAGACCAAACCTAATATTAAATATTTATTATTTATCTAAAAATAAAAGATCAAACCTAAGCGATCACTAACATACCTTACTTTCACCAAAAATGTTTTGTTAAATGTTACAACTTTTAACATCAATGTGAATGTGGAGATTAAAAAATGTGAAGAGTACCATGTATTGAATTAAAATACAACGTTAAACAGTGAAGTAACTACGTATTAAAATCATATTTTAATTCCTTATTCCTTAGGCATAACAACTAGCGACAAAGTGTCACAATATTACAATGACTTACTTAGCTTGCAACATGGATTTGTGACTCTCAACCACTTAATGTTTATTGAATGCTTATGATAATTCTTTTTTATTGTAATGGCAACATTCCATTTAGCTAGATTCAATGGTTATGGCTATGTCCACTTTTGTTGTTTTACATGGAAAATATAATATAAGCAATTTGAAAAAAGAAATATTTTATTAAATGTGGAGGAGTTATACTTTGATGAATAAAATTTTTATTTAAAGAAATATTTTGAATTTAAATAACATGTATATTATCTAATTTATTTTATTTTACTTTATTTTATTATTTAATTTTAGTATTTATTGTTGGCATAGTCTAATTTATAGGTGAAATGGTTTTTTTTTCGCCGGTTTTTCTAGTTAATTTTAACCAAATCCGATAGAGATTTTTAAAAACTTGAGTTTAAGTTTTTTAATCTGTTGAATTCAAGTGCCCCACAGGTTTTTCAGGATGTTGAATCCATTTTTTCATTTAAAAAATGTAAGCAACACAAAGTCACATTCTTGTTTGAAATTGTATCGTCAGAGTCCAATGAAAAAGGCTATTTCATCTATAAGTTAGACTACACCCTTTTTATTTATAGTATGTCTATTTTTAGTTGGGGTTGCCATGTAGGATGATATGTGGTAGTGACTAGGCAGTGACATAGATTTCACTTATCCATTAATGCACACTTTCTTATCTCTAACCACCCTATCACAAGAGCACACTTCCTTCTTATTTATGGGGACAAGCCTTATTCAACACTTTTTCCTCTTATCCCTTTATCCTAGGAAACCTTTATCCTTTGACTTCTAGTCCCATTTCTTGAGTTAGGAGTTCTATATGTGAGTTCTTAGTTTAGTTCTCACTTATTTTTTGGCTCATCCTATCCTATCCAACTCTATTATTGACTCTAACTTTATTTTAAACCCCATAACTCCATTTTTGGCCTGACTAATTGGAATTAAGGAATAGTGGTTTTTCTATTACTCAATTCAAGCAAGGTAATACAAGTGAATTCCAATTTCCATTTTGGCTACTTTGTCTATTTAAGTGTTATTTCATTCTCCCTTCTTTGTTTTTCCTTGCAATTTCCAATATACTTATTTTATCGTAACTAGATCTTGGATTTATGCTTAAAATGTAATAATTTGGAATGTCAAGGGAAGGATGACAATAGGTGTCTTGTCCCTCATGTAATAGGTGCAAAGACATGGAGAAGGAAAGTGACCCCAAGATCTTAACCTAGTTGGAAGATGATAGGGTCACACTAAATGCATAGTGTGTGAAATTCAAATTATTATAAGGTGCCAGATGACAATATTAGTGAATCCTAAAATTCCCATCTCATGTTGAATTTACAATGCCAAGGAAAGGAGAGAAACAAGTGCCCTATAACTATTTCATGGGGAAATGCTTAGTTGTTGGATTTCCATTTATCCTTAAGCAACAAAATGAATGGCAATAAAGGAAGAAGGGTTCAACCATTTTGAAAACATATGGTGGTTGAGCTAGAGGTTCACTTGAAGAACATAGAATAAAGAAGACATTCCATAGCTAGGGTGGATGATGGATCTGCACTAGTTGCAAATATTAGAGAGATTGAGTTAGAGGAGAGCTGATTGATTGGTTTGCAGGAGAGATTTGAGAGAAGTTAGGGAATTTGTTACTATAAAGAACATTTTTTGTGTGTAGCATCCAAATATCATTGTAACCAAATAAAGCATTGACAATAACCAAAGCAAGATAAGACGGAGTTTTTCAGAGGATGAGTTTCTCCATTGTATCTCTTTTGTTTTATATTTTCATGATTCAATGATTTATTAATTCCATAGGATAGTAAAGATACCTCATCCCATACTGGAGCCATTTTCAATATCTTGGGTTGCCCATCACCAAGAAAAACTTAAAGAACGAGATCTGGAACAAGTATGTGGAAAAGATGAAAAGCAAGATCCATTCTTGGGGTATGATTTGGTTAAATCAAGCAGGAAGGGTCACCCTCATAAAATCAATTCTTTCAGCTCTCCCCCTCTATCATTTTTCTCTAATCTCAACTCCAACTAGCATCCATAAGCAAATAGAAATTATAATCAAAGGCTTCTTATGGCAAGGAGGCAAAACAGAAACGAAGAAATTCAATATTGTCAACTGGAAACATGTCACTGCACAATACAAGAATGGATGCCTTTCGATCATAACCCCTGAGTTAATGAATTTGGCCCTTGGTTCCAAGATCGCTTGGAGGTTTCTTACTGGGGATAGAAGCTAGTGGAAAAATGTTTTAGAAACAAAAAAACCTAAGCACCCCAAGGATCTCCATCTTGGACATAAATCCTCCCTTAAGACCTTGTTTCCAAATTTGGAAGCTCATCTATAAGGCAATTCCGTTGATAAAAATATTATCACAACAAGGCCTGGAAATGGGAAAAACATTAACTTATGGACTGATAGCATCATGGGAAATGACCCCTTGGGAAATATTCCAGAAATTCATGGCTTAAAGAATTGGATGATTACAAAGAGCCTCTCCAAGTTGGGTAAAATCTCAAAGTGGGGTGTAGATGGTTGATCGAAATATGGATTAGGGGCAAAAATTTGCCCAAAAATTCAAAGTGCTCAAAATTTCACCAAACTAAAACGACCGCAACCAACCGGTCACCGGGAATCCAACGCAACTCGTTTCGTTGAAACCAACTTCGGATGAAGGAGATATAGTATTTTGGCCATTGTTTAGAAAAGGAATTTTTTTTTTTAATTTCAGAAGATTGACAGGTTGATGACATTGCAGCCCAATCGGCACTCCAGGATATTCAGGGAATATTCTCCAGTTTTTCCCCAATGACACTGTGACAAGTGTCACTGCAAGATTCTCCAGTTTGGGTTTGAGAATGTGAAATTGCCCAATGTCCTCCTAAATTTGAATTCAATTTTTTTTTATTATGAGGTATTTTCCTAAGGTTTAAATTTCAACTATATGCTAAGGTTCGAATTACATCTTATGGCAAGGTTCGAAATACATTTTTATCCTATGGTTCGATTTTAATATATAACATGGTGGCATTATACCATAGTTCAAACATATGCGGATCGTATTTAATAGAGCGCATTACAATGGTTAAATGTTATTTGGGATCGTATTTAATAGAGCGCATTACAATGGTTAAACCATAGTCCAGTGGCAAAATTCCAAAGTCCAATTAATGGTCTGCATATTCATTAACCCTAAGGTCCAAGCATATATTATATGGGGAGCGCATATTATATTACGACGGAGTTAAATGTTTGCAATACAATGGTTCATGGCGTATCATAAATGGTAGCATAGTTCAAGTTTAATACAAATGGTGTGATAATTGGGGCCAGGTCGAGGCTCGACCCAACGACCTCCCCCATACCATTCTCCGCCCTTTCCAAGGGTCTACGGCCATGGTTCTTAAAGTACATTATATCCAACATATATTTGTTGTCAATGAAATCCGATGGCGGAGCAATGGAGGGGGCCAGCCTGTGGGCCAACCCTCCTCCCATACGACCCCACCATGACCACAATCACATAATTTGTTTAATGGCGGGATTTATATATTAAATGCAGATTAATTAACATAATATGTAATTCAAAATGTTAAACCGAGATTTGAATAATTACGCTTAGTGCGTAGTTAAGGAAGCTTATTCACCCTTAAATACCAGATTAGCATTAATTAATTCACTGTTAAGTTGGCGGCATATTTGGAGGTGCCACCATTTTCGGCAAAACTGCCAGTTTGGTGGTGCTAACTGGAGTTTTCTCTAGATTTGGAGGAGGAATCTAGGGAAATTTTTAATTGGCCATATCTTGAGCAATTTTTGACCAATTTTGGCTCAGGAAGAGTCATTCCTAGCAGATTGGCATGTTTTGAATCCAATGGAGCAGGTTGAAAAACCATTGGAGCACTACAAGTGTATGTAATCAGAAATTTGAATCTTAATCTCAAGAGGGCCTAGCTAGTTGAAGTAGGTCCATGGAAATGTAGCCCAGGAGGGGTGAACTCTATTATCAGCCATTGTATTATGTGTATGTTGTGTCTTATTTCTTTGCATTTCATTTTTTGTACATGAGTTTTTAAAATCTAGTTAACTCATAATTTGATCATCAAAGACACATAAACCCCTTCACAATTGGTTAACTTGAGACGATCCTAAACACACATTTCTAATACTGATGATGGAGCGAGCACAAAAAAACTTGTTTTCCCATATTCAGATCAATGGTACTTGGAAACAATGGAAAAAACCCAACCTGCCAATTGATTTAACGGAGTAGTGGAGCACCATGATCTCTCTGCTAAAAGGAGTTGCCCCCTTAGCTCAGAATATTCATGATGCACATATCTGGATCCCCACAGGTGGAGATTATACTGTCAATTCAGGTTACGTCACGTTTCAAGAACAACAAAGGTAGAAAGAATGGAAATTTTGGAAATGTGCCTGGAAAGTAGAAAGCCTTACAAAGATCAAAATCTTTTTATGGACTCTTTTACACAGAAAAAATTCTCATTGCTGAGAATTTAAAAAAAGAAGAGGAATTCACAGGCCTTCCTAATGTCCTCTATGCTTACAAGAGGAGGAAAGTAGTCGACGCCTATTTCTAGACTGCAAATTCTCTAGAGAATGTCGGATGAGAATTGTGTCGCCAATAGAAGCAAAACTGAATTACAACACTCCTCTCAATCAATTCCTAACTAAATGGAAGCAAAGCTACCCCTACCCCCTCAAAAACAAAGTCATTGTGCAAAGATATTGGCTCAACATGCCTTCTTTCCTTTGTTGGAAGATCTAGATCGCAAGGAACAACAAGTTCTTTAAAAATACAAAACCAACTAGGGAAAGAGTGATCTCAAATACCTGGGGAAAAATATCAGAATTGTTCTCAATGAAAGGAACCACTGGAATTGACATGAGAAAACTTCAGACATAAGAAAGAAGCTGGATGAGGTTTGCCTATAACAAGCTTACCTTCAAGATGGTGACAAACTCCATACAGGAAAAGCCAAAATGGAAAATCAGGAAAGAAGAAGAAGACTTTCAAAACTGGATCAACTCGCTCAATAGGCCTTGTCTCTTTTTCGATGAGGCCTCAAAAATAAATCCAGGAAAATCTGGAGCTAGAGGATTAATAATAAACAGGGACAGTACTAGCTCCATCCAGTACAATTGGGGCATGGGCACAATGACAAATAATAGAGCAAAATCATATGGCCTCCTTTTAGGAATAAAAATTCTAAAAGACGGAAATATGATGGATCCAATAATCTTAGGGGACTCGTCAATCATCATCCAAGCAATGGTAAGCGGGAATAGGCCAAAGAACGCATCTCTCCGACAAATCCTAAACATAGTTAATCAATATGCTAGCCAGGTAGGGAAAATTTAATATTAACACGTTCTCATGACAAATAATAAAATTTCCGACACTCGGGCCAAAAATGCAGTGGGTAGAGCTACAGGACAGGTGAGCATTAATGGAAATCTTATAATGGTTACAATCCCTTGAAGATCAAAATCATGCATAATTCCAATTATTTTGTTAGTTTCCTCAAAGGATAGAATTTCCCTCTCAATAGTCTGTTCAGATTCTCTACTAGTACCATAATGACAAAGTTTAAATATCAGATTAGGATCTCCCCAAATCCTCTTAGGATCTCACGTTATATCTTCCTAAGATTTCATGCTCAGAATTATATTCCCTCACCCGTGATCTCTCTGCCTTTGAGCCCCTTTATTCCCTTTAAATCCTTCTTCGATGAACTTCACCCTCAACCTGTGCTCCTAGACACTCAGCCCAGCCTGAGTATCCTCCACTTCAGCCCTCGCTTCCACCTCCCATGCCCTGATCTACTTGCTCTCATCTCTCTCTGTGGAGATACTACTCAATCTCATAGTTTTTTTCGTCTCCCTCCCATTGCACTGTCATAGCAGCTACTCTCTGTAAATCTCACGCTCCTCTTTGCTTTGGGCAGCCGAAATATTCATATTCCTCTCCTCCCTTCCCCTCCCTTGCAGCTCCTGTACAACAACATCCAACAGTGTCAGCTCTCCTCCTCTCCCTTTTCTGTCATTCATCCCCTCCTCTGTCATATCCTTCCTTATGAGTATGGATTGGAATCAAAGGCAATCTTTCCTCTCTCAATCAACAGAGAACTTTGCCAAAACCGCCAAAGCATTGGATTCTAATTAGAGGAATATGGACATCAATGAAGAGAGGAGTCATCCCTGTGCTTTCTGCAGAACTCAAAGAGTCACAATTAACCAACTGAAGGATCAGATGGCTCAGAACAGGAATCACTCCAGAGAAGAAATAGTGGTCCTTCATCAGCAGTGGGCAACAAATTGTAAGGAGCTGTCAGGATGTCAAAAATAGATGAAATCACTTGGAAGGAACTATCAATTACCTTCAGGAACTCCTTGCTAAAAAATCGGAGTATGGTTCTAACTTCCTTGATCAAGGAAGTGGTCACATGGAGAGTGAGAACACAGTAAATAAGTAAACCATCTCCTCCTCCTTGTCACACTCTCAGGAAAGGCACACACTACCTTATTACTCAATTTTGTGGGAGTTGTCCTCGCCACCTGTCGACCTAGTCAGATCCTTGATGGCAGCCTGCTCACGCTCCTTTTGCAGGTTTCCAATTGTCACATCTTTCCAGCGTGCATAGATCACGGCCTCAGAGTTATCCACCGCATGATTAGCCAAAATGTCCGCCATTGAGTTAGTTGAGCGACGGACAACTTGAAACAAAATACCATTTAGCATAGACATGTGGGCTAAGATGAGCATCGTGGCCTACGAGAGGTGCCAATGCTTTGTGACCTTACTCGACTTTGTCCCATTCTGCAGACGTTGCGTGGCATTAATCGCCAACATAGAATCCCCTTCAATAATGGTGTTTCCACTGTTTAGACGGGCTAGAATCCTCAGACCTTGTTCCAGTGCAACGAAATCCGATTCATTGTTAGTTGCTTCACCCAGTGAGCTGCTATAGATATGTATAATATCACCTTTGTCATCTCTAATAACCCCACCAAAACCTATCAAGCCAGGATTTCCCCTCGATGCACCATCAAAGTTTAACTTACAGTAACCTGGGAAGGGGAGCTGCCAGCTTTGAAGGGGAGGGAGGAGGTGCAGGAGGGCGAGAAAACAGACACAAGGCATTTTCACCTCTAAGCCCGAAAAATTTCAGAATGCGTTGCTCGCCAACCGTAGGCCTGTCATTCTGATCCCCTTTTACTTGAGTAAGAGTCGTTTCTCTCATATTTTGCATGATATTAATTTTGATTTGGTCAATTTGGTGTCCCTCATCCTGGAAGATACGCCTGTTTCTTTCTTTCCATACCGACCAGACGAGGAACCCAGGGCCGAGACGCCATAAGAGGTTAACAGTTTCGTGATTGGCATACTTATTCCTCCACCTTGAGATTGTGTCTTGGATGGATTCTCTGCTTCTATCTTATTGATGGAAAATATCTGCCATCCAATCCCATAAATTAGCGACCCAGTTACAGGTATTTAGGAGGTGGTTCATCGTTTCCTCCTCTACCTCACACAGGCAACAGTGTGATGGACCTGTGAACCCTTATTTTATCAGGTTTTCCCAAGTGAGAATTTTCCTGTGCATTAGGATCCAGAGGAAAGTTTTGATCTTAGGCTAGTATATGGAATCCAAGACATTGTCATGCCAAGGTATTTTTTCCTCTAAATCCCTGTTTTCTAGGTCATGTCTCACTTCTTTGAGGTTGAAAGCCCCTCCCTCCATTCTCCCCCACCGGAGTTGATTGGCATCCTGCGAACTTCACACCTTTCTTTTTTCCACCGTCAGACGCAGAAAATTCAACTGGTTAAGGAACCCATCATCGTGGGAGGGAAGGTCCAAAGACCAGTGCCACCACTGAGGGTATGAATGCTCAATGGTCCAATATTGATACACCTTCATTCTACCCAGCCTTTGAAAACTTTGCTGCGTGAGTTGGTACTCAAGACTACCCAATTTAGGCAGTTGTTGCTAGGCATCTTCCCAGAAGAATGGCGTTCGACCATTTTGAATTTCCCAGAAGCAGTGATCCCGGATGATTTTTTTATTAGCCCAAGCTAAGTTCCAAATTGGGGATCCTGTGATCTCCCCTGTCAGTCTGACTAGATTAGGGGGTCTCCAATCCTCTACGTATCTGGCTTTCCAGAGTACCGCCGAAGGGGTGGTGGGTTCCTTAAGCCATATCCACTAGAGCTTGGCCCCGCAAGCTTTATTAACAATTTCAGGGTCTTGGAGACCAAGGCCTCCCAAAATCTTTGGTTTACAGACCTTTCCCCAAGCCACCAAGGCCCACTTCTTATTTTTAGCTTTGCCAGACCAAAGGAACTTCCGTTGGATGTCTCTAATTTTCTATAGAACACCCTTCGGTGCTTGCAGAATGGAAAGCATATAGTGCGAGATGGCTTGAAGCACCGCCTTTGTCATAACTGACTATCCAACGAAATTCAGAACCCGGTTCATCCAATAGTTACCTCTTTCTTTGAGGGAAGAGAGGAGTTTTTCCTAGTGGTTCTTCTACCATGGTTTATTCGTTAAAGGAATCCCCAGGTATTTGGATGGAAGGCTTTTCCTTTGGAAGCCGAGAATGATCGTGAGATTCCTCTGAATGGCTACATGCATGTTGAAGAAAAAAATCGTTGATTTTTCATAGTTAAGGTCCATACCTGATGCTCGGCCGAAGAGGTCAAGTATAGCCTTGAAACCCTGCGCCTCTCTAACAGTAGGAATCCCATGGACCATTGTATCATCAACAAATTTTTGATGAGTGGTCGTAGGGAACATTTGAAAAGGTTGAAGGCTGACAATGTCAGCTCTAGCCTTAGCTGCTTTGATGATTCGACTTAACCCCTCCATAAGAATGACAAAAAGAAACGGAGAGATCGCGTCACCTTGTCTACTACCCCTTGAGGGAATGAAGGGGTTTGCAGGGGCACCATTAACCAAGATCGAAAAAATAGGGGACTTAACCAAAGCCATGACCCAAGTAATCCATTTTTACCAAACCCAACGCTGCAAAGACTGCCTCCATGTATCTCCAGCTGACTTTGTCATAGGCTTTTGACAGATCTAAGTGGATGATCATGCCTGCTTTTTTCTGGGCCTGTAAGGAGTGAATCATCTCATGCGCCAGAAGGATGTTATCCATTATCTTCCTCCCTTCCACAAAACCAGACTTCTCCTCTAAGATAATCAATGGAAGGATAGTCTTTAATCTATTAGCCATTACCTTAGAAATGATTTTATATAGAAAATTGCACAGGGAAATGGGTCAGAATTTCGCTGGAGAGCAAGCCTCAGCTTCCTTAGGGATCAAGGCCATAAACATAGAGTTCAGGGATTTCAGGATAGATGAGGTTTTATGGGAGTCTTCAACCACCTCCCAAATATCATTTTGCACTGTGTCCCAGCAAGCTTTGAAAAAATCGATTGTGAAGCTGTCCGGGCCAAACGATTTACCGTTGGGCATCTCCTGAACTGCTTCTTCCACTTTTGCTCTGGAGATGGGGCGATCCAGCTTTCTATTGTGCTCCTTGGTAAGGATCCTAGGGATGCAAGTGGTCACTTCCCCTATGGCCTCTTCCCTATCCATAACAGGTTCTTTGGCTATGTGAGCAAAGTGGTTCACTAGGAGGTTTGATATATCCTGATGAGATTCGAAAGAAGTTGCTTGCTCATCTTTTAATCGAATGATCTTATTAGTCCTTCTGTAGTCTATAGCTGACCTATGGAAAAATCTGGTGTTCTTTTCTCCTTCCTTTAGCCACTGAAACCGAGATTTCTGTCTCCATAATATTTCTTCCTGCTGACACCTCTCGTACCATTTTTTCATGAGATATTGCTCTTCACATTTGCTTTCCTGATAAATTTCCTCATTCATCCATTCCTTGTGCAATCTTTCCATTTTTTCCTCCAAGGCTAGCTTCTCCTTGAAGATATTTCCAAACAACTCCAGATTCCAGGTCTTGATTCGGGCTTTGATATGCTTCAACCTTGCTTGTAGACTAAACATATTTGTACCTATGATCATAATGGGCTCCTGCCACCATTGTTTAATTTTGATTTAAAGTCACAGTAGTCCAGTTAGAATTTTTCAAACCTGAAAGGGCGGTTTTTTGGAGTTCCCAAAATTTCAGCATCCAAAATGATAGGCCAATGGTCGGAACCACCACTGGGGATAATATCTGTCTCCATTGTTACTCCTGCTAAGATGATGTCTTCTGATATGAGGAATCGGTCAAGCCTAGAGGCAATTAGCCTATCTCCTCTACGTTTGTTATTCCAAGTGAACAATCCACTCTTTGGAAAGATATCTACTAGCTTGGTTGTCCTTATGAAGTCTCTGAGGGCCTCCGCATCCCGGTTAAGCTTCCTCAGCCCACCTTTTTTTTCCTGTAGCGAGGTGATCATGTTGAAATCGCCCCCGTAGATACCTCTAACCCCAATATGCCTATGATGCAATTGGGATAGGTGATCCAAAAGTCTTAACTTATCCTCCAATCTTTGAGGTCCATAAACATTGGTACAGATATATGTACCTTGTTCCCCTATGATTTGCATCTCTAAAGACACAAATGATCTTGTTGCCTCTGCACTGACTAAGTGAAGTGATTGAGGGTTCCAGAAAGTTGTCAGTCCTCCTTCATTTTCATTACTTGCTACTTCTAGACACTCCATTCTTCTACCAATTTTCCTACATACTTCCTGCATCTTTTTACTCGAGTATTTTGTTTCTTGTAGAAAGATCATATCTGGGTTTTCTTTTTTGACTTTCTTCTTAAGAAGTATCTGCTTCCTTAGGCTATTTAGCCCCATGGCATTCCAAGATAAGATCTTCATTATAAACTTAAGAAGTTAAGAAGAGGAAGTAAAAGCCTGGAGGGCTTTCATCTTACCTGAGTTTAGAAGCATTTTACCTAGTTCTTGGAGAGCCTCATTATTTGATCTTCTCCCCCTTTTGCGCCAAGGTTTGTCCTTTGGGTTATTTTGTTGCATTCCTTGGACTTTTATTCCCAGACCTTTGGTCTCGCCATGCCCTCTTTTCTGACCCTTGGACTCTGCCTCTTGATGAGCCAGGAATAGGAAGTTTACCCTATCCATTTCCTCTACAGAGATCTATTCCATTCCTTTTTCCTTCCATTGCTCTACCATATTGACCAGGTCCATGCCTTCTTTGTCCAGGATGTCCCTTAGTTCTAGGTCCTCTGTGCCTGCTTCACTTATTGTCATCTCTGCATCCCCTTCTACATCACAACTGTGTTCTGCTCCTTCAGGGGTCTCTTCCATATTTTGCATTCTAGGGCTTAGGGTCTCCTGCTGGGTAGCTCCCATGATATCTGGTTGTGAGTCCATCGGAATAGAGTCTTCTTCAGTAACATTTTTTCTCCCTAGAGTGGCAAAGGAATTGTCATTCCCTTTGTTTGGTGTCCCTGCTTTTGGTTGGTTCCTTCTATTAGATCTCTGTCTCTCGTTTGGACGGAAAAAACCTTTCTGGTCTTTCAACATTCCTTATTTACTCTTTTCTGGATGTTTGTTAAGAGGGCATTCCCGGAAAAGGTGACCATGTTCATGGCATCTGCGGATTATAAAGGGGATATGCTCATAATCAATGGCCTGAAAGAAAGCTTCATCTTGGAATTCCAGCCATAAACCTTCATGTAATGCTCCTAATACATCCATTTCAACACATATTCTTGCATAATAGGTATATCGCTTTTGCAAGGTTTCTTCTGAGGCTTGGACAAACTTTCCCAGTTTGTTACCAATCTTTTCAAGCGCCGAGGGCCTCCAATTGTCAATGGGGAGTGAGAAGAGGCGAATCCATACTGGCACATCGGTGAAAGTCTCCTTTTCAGGGGCAAATTTGGGTTTCCACGGTCTCATATATAGTCCTGCCGATGCATAGAAATAGGGGCCTCCATCAAAAATACGGTCTCTATCTTCCAGGTTGGAAAAGACCACCGTGAAAAACCCTTTAGCTCCTAGGTGGAGTTGGACATCGCCTCTAGGTTTCCATTGTTGCTTGATCCATTGGCAAAGGGCCTTTTCAATAGGCCAAAAACCCATAAATTTGCAGATCAAGGCATATATAGACATGTGATCCCTGTAACCTTGCATTTCCGGATCTGTTATGATAACCCGAAGGATTTCTGAAGTTTTCGGTTTCCAGTGCCCATTTTCCACCGGTTTTTTGCCGCATGTGCTAGATCTCGAAGGGACTGAGCCATCCTGGGTTTGGGCTTGATTTTCTACTGTAGCCTTTGTCCCTTTTGTTGTCTTCGGGGATTCCTTCTCGGGAGTAGGTCGTTCCTTGTCTCCTCCTTCTGTTATTTTGATTCTGCCTGAAGGCCTTTGACTTTGCACCTCCTTGAACACCTAGCTATCCTTTTGCTTCTTGCTGGCAGCTTCCTTGTCGACGTCTTCTGAACCTGCAACCTGCACACCTTCGCCAGGGCCTTTACCCTTATCCAGCACCATTTGTTTGTATGACGACCCCCCATTGACCCCGGCTCTTTTCACATGATTGGCCAGTACTGACTCGCACCTGAGTAGCTCTGCAGGATGGGCCCTACCGTCCGCTAGAGTTTGTTGCAACGCCCAGATGAATCCAAGAATTCCTTCGACCTGCAACTCAAAACCACTTATAGTGTTCTCCTTGCTTACATTGGAATACAACATTAAATGAAATATTTTTCATTAGTCGAAATGGCACAAGGCCCTTCATATCATCTTATATTCCTTTACACCAATCCTAGACTAATCCATCTATACATCATATCAACATAAACACTATATATTCATATATCTTTACAATGAAAACATATACTTTCATATTAATAAAAATATTATTACATAAAAAAAAACAAAAAAATTAATGATAAATCAATTATTTATTAAAAGATTACGCAAATCATATATCCCAACCCAAAAATCTATTAACTAAAAAAATATAATTTTATATTAATATCTACCTTAAATCCCAAATGATTCCTAACTTTTATGAAGGTGAAGAATCGTGCATTCAAAAAGGCAAATTCCTCACCTTTCTAAATAGAATTAGTAATCATTTATTTCCAAGTTTTATCAAGGTATTTTCAAGTTTTATCAAAACTGAGGGACCCTATGAAGGGACCCTATGAAGGTGACCAATGCATCTAAAGAAGGAAGTTCATTACCTTTCTAAATAGAATTAGTGACGAATTATCTAGGAGTTTTATCCAGGTAAAGGGCCCCTCGTTTAAAAAAGCCTCATTCCTATCCCAAGCTTTATCAAGGTGAGGGACCGTATGATTTGAAAAAGCCATGCCCCTGTCCTTCCAATGGAATAAAAGAGAACTTTTGTTTAAAAAGTAAGTGATTTCGATTGAACCTGTCTTATATATTCCATCAATTGTTGTCTTATATATTCTATCGCAATCGATGATAAAGAATACTTTGCTTTCTACATGTGTATTCGTTGATCGATGATAAAGAATACTTTGTTTTCTATGTGTATTCGTTGATACAATGAAATGCAAATTTAATATTTAAGGTTTTAATATTAATATTTAATTTTAAAAAATGAATATAATCAAATTATTTAATATAATTAAGAGAAATAAATAAAATGGATATATGAAAAATAATATAAATTTATATAATAATACTGTTGGTTAAGTAAAACATAAATATATTAAATAAAATTGTTAAATTTTATTGTGTTTAAAATAAAATATCAAATTATTATATTGAGAGGTGCATTTTACAATTTAATATAACATGTGTGGTTTCATTCATTCTAATTACTGGATTTTTATTGAACAACAATAGAAATGAATAGCAAACTCTAACTATTGGAATTGAACAACACTTCTATCTAATGGGATTGAACAAAAAAACTATATTAAACAGCAAACTGAATAGAACAACCAATGGATTGGAACAACAACTGCAATAGAACAACAACTGCTGAATAGCGCAGCTCTGTTAAAGCATAACAAGACAAGTTATATAGAGATTAAGATTCTTGTTAAATTAGAAAGGAACGACAACACAATTCACCAATATAACACACCAATATTATGAAGCAATTAAGCAGTAAACCATTAAAATTGAAAGCTGTAATGAAAACAAATGCAAACCGTCACACAACGATAATTGAAAGATAATAATACAAACAACAGATGGATCCACCAGGGTCGGGCCCTTATCCACTAGTGAAACACCGCTGGGCTACTCCAGAGTCAAGAAATGGAACTACAACTAGATCATGTATTGATCGAGAATAATAGCGTTACAATAGTCGCTCTCTGATCACAAGAGTCAATGACAAATTACAAAGTTACAAAAGGAGTTTCAATAATAATCGTTCTGCCCCCCGCTTTCTACAGGCACTGTCTTTTATAACAATTTGGCGGGCAATACAAGAAACAATGATAGACTTTGAACAACGATCCTTTTCTTCTTTTAGCTAATGCTTGGTATTCTTAGGCTATAGCTGTGTTGTTCCCTGCCTTACTTTAGCTGTGTGTTCTAATTTCATCCTTTCTGTCTGGATACGACCCTTTGCAGGAGGAACAATAGTTACTCCTTTTTTAGCTTTGCCTTTCGAATGGTGGTTTCCCACTTCATTTGTTTCCTGTTGAGAATAAAAGACAATATTTAGCTAATTTTCACAATAAACATTAATCTTTGCAATTCTATCATAATCCTTCAATATATCATCTTTCTAGAATAAAAAGAGTTGTGTTTAAGGGAAAAAGATAAAGAAATGCATGGTGAATTCATACCTTTTCCAATGCTCAACAACGCATGAAGAGGAAGAATTGCAGTATGAGATATCAAAATTACGGTACCAAGTGCAACAAATTTCGATGTTACGAAGAGCAACTGAGGATGACATAGATGGTTTAAAAGCAGAAATGGAGGCCAAGTTGGATGGTTTGAAGGATAAAATAATAGCTAATATGGATGATAGATTAGTGGAAGATCACATCAAGCATCAACAACAAGTTCTCCAACTCTCAAAGGATAACCTAACTTTGGTGCAGAATCTAATGAAACAACAGGAAGATCAACATCACATCGAAAGAACTTATGAATCAGTCACAAAAACAAGAACTCGACATGTATGATCAACTTCAGAGTATCTCAGTAAGGGGAAGAACTTTCCTGTAGAAGATTCCACATGGGAGGATGAGAATTTTATACAGAAGCATCAAGAAATAATCAAGCATTGAGGACAACACTTGTTTGAAGGAGAGGGGCATGTTAAGTCCCTATATTAATAGTGTAGTCCCTTATTATGTTAGTTTAGCCCCACTTATTGTTATTTTTGTACCCCTGTAACCCCCATATTGTTATTATTGTGCCCTTACATTATTATTGTTAGGTCGGCTAGGATTACATTGTGGCCCCATGGACTCCTATATATAGAAAGGAGGTTTTTTCATTTGTATCATCCAAGAATTGTTCATTCATGTAATGTATTGGAGGTTGCCCCCTCGAAGTGGCTTATTTCTATGGCATTGATATTTCTTTTCTTCTATTTTTGGAGTTGGTTTCACAACACATGTACAGATACATCACCTCGATTAGGGAAGGGAATTTAACCTATGATGAGTGCCATAACAGCCTGCCTCATCACCGTTTAACCAAGACCTCACAAACATTAACGACTAGTTTTTAAATGGCTAGTTTTTAGTGACAATTCTGAATAATGATGCATCCACACTATTTATTCAATTAGATTGGTTGGATTTTTCACCTTGTCCTGAGGATGAACCACATTAGTTGGTTTGAAACGTCGACCAAATCCTAATAAATACATGTATCTACTTTATGAATAACAAAAGTCTCAGATCTAAGAGTGTTGTTTTTCTTTAAAGAAATAATTTTGAAAGGGTCTGAAAGGGTAAGGAGTGAGTTTACCGCTAATTATTTTTGAAATAGGTATGTCTTCTTTGAAGTAATTTGAAGGATTTAGAGAACACATTTATGCTTTAAAAATTTTTAATAGTGTCTAAAAGGCTCAACTTGTGGACTTAACTAAAAAAAATTAATTCCTCTATAGATTATAGGGTTTTAATGAAATCATTACTGTTTACAGGATTTTTAACTTAATTTTATTTTAAGATTTTCACTTTTGATTTAGTGTGGCTTAGTTAAACTTTAGAGGATTAATAAGTTTTCAATACATTTCGATAGAAGAATCAATACTTATAAATTTTTCAAATTTTATAATATTTTTCCTTTGAAAATGGTGTCCCATGATTCAATGAGACTTAGTTATAGTTTTAAACATCTATAACTCAATAAAAAATACGATGTTTTTTTGGAAGGAAATTCTCATTTTTTCTCTAAATGCTTTGAATGCTTTGAAATTTTGAAAGGATGGCCCCACTTCAAAGCTTAAAGGATGGGGATTTTTTTTTCCTCAATATGTTCTCTTCAAATGGATGACTCACTACCCACATGCAAACTAGCTAGAATTTTCAATTTATAGATCTCCAATGTTTTCTATTCCCTTCAAGCATCCTCACCTCCAAAGTAGTGGAACTCATTCAAATTTTGTGGTGTGGAAGGTGTCTAAATTTCATTTCATTCTATGAATGCTTTGACCTTGGAATGGGTGGGACCCATTCATAGTTTCGAGGCCCTTTAACTCTATGGATTTACTTTGAATTCTCCAACCTTTATCTAGGTGGGACCCATTCATAGTTTAGAAGTTTAAAGAGTCTTTTTTAATCAAAGGTGGCTTGTTAGGTTGATGAAAGTGGAATGTTGTTATTGTCCTCACTAGGATTCAAGTTTGTCAAATGGTGTTTGTATTTGTGCTTGTGTTTTCCATAGATTTTCACTTGTGATAATGGTTAGGGCCAAGTGCAAGTCACATGTGACTTTTGCAAAATAGATATCCCCAACCTATAATACCTTAGTTGAAGGATTGTGTTTTGAATGTTGTAAGTTGTCCACAATGATCATAAGCTCTCTGATATTGGTAAGGATGACCTTGCCACATCATGAGAATTGAAAATTAATGGAAAAATACTATTTTTTGCTTAAATATCCCCCAAATGTCTTGATCACTAAATAGGTGGGACTCGTTGGGAAATCAAAGGTGTGAAATGCCTTGGATAGTTCAACACTTGCATGATGCCCTTATTTCTTTCCTAAATATTTTGAATGCTTGGGCCTCGAACTCAATGCAACCTAATAGTTGAGTTCAAAGTTTGGAGGACCTTTAACTTTGAAATTAATTAGACCCCCAAAAGATGTGCGACCTATTTGAAGTTTAAAGCCTTTACATCTAGATGAAACAGAACTAAAGAAAAAACCTTTTGATTTTCAATCATTCCAAGAATTGTTGTTTGTTAAGAGTACTTTGCTCCTGTAGAGAGTGAATAAAAAGGAATGTGTTTATGACCATTTGACTATTTAAATTGATCAAAGATAGGGTTTAGTTGGTATACAAAAACTATATATCTCATTGCTTGCAACTTTGTCTCAAATCTTCCAAATTTCCTTCTACCCACTAGAGTTCATTACCCTCATATTAAAAGGAAAAAGACTCATTCTATCAAAGCTCATGATGTTTTAAACTTACATTCATCAATAGTCCTATATAAACACATAATAAACTCCATGTGCACTAATATTATTTATATGATTCATACCCTTCCTCCATATTTCAAAAAAATTGAAAGTGTTCAAAATTAAGAGAACCAATAAATAAAAATGTGAAAAATTATATAATTATTATGACCCCAAATTGATCACTAAACAAAGAAAAAATGGAAATAGGCTGCATAGCCAGCATTCCCTCCCCCTTAGTTTAATTATTGAACTGTGAAAGGTATAAACCAATTGTCACATTTAAACAAAGACTACATTTTAGATACTCTCATTGAAGGTGATTGAGAGAGATATAATCATAATAATGGGAAAATTATAAGCCTTAATTTTAAATTTTATATATGTAAAACATTGAATTTGGGTCTGGTCTATACGAACATTTTATAGTTCAAAGATGTATACAAGTTTTGAAATATCAATTTTTTTAATATATATATATATATATATATATTAATTTTAAATGGGTCTGGTCTATACGAACATTTTACAGTTCAATGATCTATACAATTTTTGAAGTATCTATTATATATATATATAATAATAATAAAATTTTAATTTTAATTCATGCTCTTAACCATTAGGCCCATTCAAACTATATGTGAAAAGAAAACTACATTATATAAAAAATAACATTAAAAAATTTTCACTTTCACCTTTTTTTTTAAGGTTGAAATATGTATTTAAATTGAGTGGTAATCGTCGAAAGAATGTGCGAATATCTAGATGTTTTCAACTCTTTTGTAGGTCTCTGAACTATTTCATCATCATCAACTACCAAAATTTGGAATTTTTATTTTTTTTTAATTTAAAAAAAACTAACACATTTTTTTAAAGAAGACTAACACATACTTAAATTTATAGAGATCCAAAATATGTAAGAGGAGACAATTTTGCAAATGCAAAGGTTATCTCTATCATAGTGGAAGTTCCGCTATTGTTCTTAAAATTCATTTCTATGGATGGCAAGTAGTTTCAATTTAGCGTGTTTGTGATATATTCACTGTGTATCCATTATACATACATCAATAATAATTACGCTTAATGGGAACATTTCCATTACGTACCCAACTGTATCACACATCAATAAATGTTTTGTCTGCTCGGAGATATTTTGTATAATTATTTAAGAACTTTTCAAAAATAAATATCAACGCTTAATAGTTAGATAACGCTTTTTAAATATGATTTTTTTTTAATAAAAAATGATTTAGTCACCCAATAGGTTAATAATAGACATTGACAATAACGAGCAGAAGCATGTGGTCCAATTGAGATATGACTGACCACTTCGGACGGTATTCATATTGGAAGTGATTTTGGAAATGAAATGAAATTTTAACCTATGAGATTATGAGATTTTTGTTTTTAGTTTTATGGGATTATGAGTTTTTTGTTTTTTGTATTTTAGTTTTTTTTTATTTAAATTGATGATGAGTTGGTTTAATCTTTTAATAATTTTATAGTTGAAAAGATAATGTCAAGAAATGAATGTTAATATATTTTCATAATTTTCTTTGATGATGTCTTTGAATGTATTATTCTCAAAAATTAGTTTATTAAAATTTGATATAAAATAATGATCACAACATCCACAGGCCCATGGGGAAGGCAAATTACAAATGAAATGAGTGGGTTACCCTAGGTGAAATCAATACTGCAAATGATCACGTGGCGGCAGTGAAATCATGAAGTCAGTACTGGAAACATCAACGAAATCATTGTGAAATAAGACCCAAGCTTCTTTAACAAATCACAATTAAAAAAAATAGAATTAATATAACTGAAAAAATGAATTTTTGTTAGATCTAAGACTTTTGTGATCTATAATGTAGATAAATGTCTTTCGGATTAATCACATTATTAGAAATTGGTCGACATTTCAAACCAATTAAAGTGGATCATCCTCAAAACGAAGTGAAAAAGCTAATCGATCTTCATAAATAAATAATATTTTGTTTTTTATAAAATCAACAACACTACAAAATTGGATTTAATTTTTGGGTCAAAGAAAAACTATTTCACTTTCAACACATTATCGAATAGGTAATACATGCCATAGTGCAACGATAATAAATAAACATAATTACAAACTTTGAAAAAAAATTATAAACAAAATATAATATTATTTATGTTTAATAAACATTTTTTACTTTTTTAAATTGATCAAATATTAATATTTATTTTTTTGTGTATAAAATCTTTTGGTGAAAATCACATTCAAGCAAATTTTGTCGACGTGTTTCGAACCAGCTAGTGTGGTTCATCATCAAGGCAAGATGAGAAAAATCTGATCTAGAACACAATTTAAATAGATAGGAAACTCCAACTAGCCTAGTTTGACTGGAATAAGAAAATACAAAAAACAAATAATAGTTGAATTATTATTATTTTATTTTTATTTAATTATTAAAAGATTTGAATATAATAAAATATTTATAAATAATTAATTAATAAAAATAATAAAAATTCTAAGATTAGAAAAATAAAAAATAAAAATAAATAAAAAATAAATAAAGTAAATTAATTAATTAATTAATTAAAATTAATAATAATAATAATAAAAGTAAAAATAAAAATAAATAGATAAATAAATAAAATGAAACTAAATAAATGAAAAATTAAATAAATAATAAAAAATATTGATGATAAATCAATAAATACTAATAATAAATAATAAATAATAATAATAAATAAAAATAATAAAAATATAAAGAGTAGAAAGGGAGGAAGAAACTGGGGAACAGAGGAGAGGAAAGGAGATATGTCTTACATCGACCTTCTTTAGTTTCGAGGGTGAATTCTTTGAACAAACCTGTGGTGTGGCCATGGGTCCCCCCCTATCCCCGGTGGTTGCTAATCTTTTCATGGAAGACTTTGAATCAAGGGCCCTCTCCTCCTCCCTTTTTCAACCTAAGCTTTGGAAAAGGTTTGTTGATGACACCTATGTGGTGTGGCCTCATGGTAAAGAGAAATTGGACCTTTTCTTCCGTCATCTTAATGATCAATCTGATTTCATTAAGTTTACCATGGAATTCAAAGTGGATGGTAGTTTGCCCTTTCTTGATGTTCTTATTTCTAGAAATTATGAAGGGTCTTTCACTCATCAAGTTTTTAGAAAGAAGACGCACACTGAGCAGTATTTGCATGTGAGTTCTCACCATTTCCCTTTTCAAAAGTTAGGGGTTCTCAGTACCCTAGCCACTAGAGCCTTTAGAATTGCTGATGAACACCACCTTGAAGATGAGAAATCTCATCTCCTTAAGGTTTTCCTTAAAAATGGTTATAGCAAGGTTCAATGTCTTAGAGCTTTTCAAAAAGCTAAAAAAGGTCCTAGGGTCAAGAAGGATCATTGTGATAGGTTATCTGGAGTTCACCTTCCTTTTATCCAAGGAACGACTGATAAAATCGCTAGGATCATAAGGAGACATAAATTTCTCTCAACCTTCAGGCCCCTCTGCACCATTTGGAGTTCGCTTAGATTGGTTAAGGACCCGATCTGCCCTAAGGATGGTAAGGGTGTTTACTTGATTCCATGCTCTTGTGGGACACCTTACATCGGTGAAAGGGGTCGATCCATCAGTCAAAGAATTCATGAACATGCCGCTGACCCTAAGCATAATAGATCTCACTACTTTGCCTTAACAGGGCATGCAGATAAGACAAAGCATCACATTTGCATTGAAGATGTGAAAGTTATTGCATGACCCTAAGCATAATAGATCTCACTACTTTGCCTTAACAGGGCATGCAGATAAGACAAAGCATCACATTTGCATTGAAGATGCGAAAGTTATTGCAAGGATTGACCATTTCCACCACCGAAAGTTGAGGGAGGCCTTAGAAATCGAAAAGAGGTCAGTCAACCTTAACAGGGATGAAGGGTGGAGTGTTAGCAGATGCTGGATCCCTGCCCTTCATTCTTAGTTATTAGGTTTCTTCCCTTCAGTTCTCCCTCGTATCCTTTCCTCTCCTCTGTTCCCCGATTTCTTCCTCCCTTTCTGTTCTTTATATTTTTATTTATTTATTTATTTATTATTAGTATTTATTTATTTATTATTTACTTATTGATTTATCATCAATATATTTTTATTATTTATTTAATTTTTCATTTATTTATTTATCTATTTATTTTTATTTTTATTTTTTATTTTATTTTATTTATTTTTTTAATTTTTAATTAATTTATTTTTTGTTTTTTTTGTTTTTTTAAATCTTAGAATTTATTATTATTATTAATTAATTATATATAAATATTTTATTATATTCAAATCTTTTAATAATTAAATAAAAATAAAATAATAATGGTTCAACTATTATTTGGTCATTGTATTTTTTTATTCCAGTGAAACTAGGCGTTATTCCACAACAGCTAGTTAGAGTTTCTTATCTATTTAAACTGTGTCCTAGATCATATTTCTCATCTTGTCCTGATGATGAACCACAATGATTGGTCCCAAACGCGTCGAGAAAATCTACTTAAATGTGATTTTTATCGAAAAAATTTATACACAATTTATGGATCACAGAAGTCAAATTCCTAATATTTATTATTTATTTAAAAATAAAATATTATTTAAATATTATTAATAACCCAACCCAACTTAAAAAAAACCATGATAACTCATCTTTTATTACCAACTTCCTCTCATAACACACCACCCATTTACTTTTTTAAAGATCAAACCTAATATTAAATATTTATTATTTATCTAAAAATAAAATATTATTAATAACCCAACCCAACTTAAAAAAACCATGATAATTCCTCTTTTATTACCAACTTCCTCTCATAACACACCACCCATTTACATTTTTAAAGATCAAACCTAATATTAAATATTTATTATTTCTCTAAAAATAAAATATTATTTAAATATTAATAATAACCCAACCCAACTTAAAAAAACCATGATAACTCCTCTTTTATTAAGAACTTCCTCTCATAACACACCACCCATTTACTTTTTTAAAGATCAAACCTAATGTTAAATATTTATTATTTATCTAAAAATAAAATATTATTTAAATATTATTAATAACTCAACCCAACTTAAAAAAGACCATGATAACTTATTTTTTATTACCAACTTCCTCTCATAACACACTACCCATTTACTTTTTTTAAAGATCAAACCTAATATTAAATAGTTGTAAAATCTCTTTTGGTAATAATCACATATAATGAAACGTTCCATAGATTCTAAAAATACTAATATTAAATATTTATTATTTATCTAAAAATAAAAGATCAAACCTAAGCGATCACTAACATACCTTACTTTCACCAAAAATGTTTTGTTAAATGTTACAACTTTTAACATCAATGTGAATGTGGAGATTAAAAAATGTGAAGAGTACCACGTATTGAATTAAAATACAACGTTAAACAGTGAAGTAACTTCGTGTTAAAATCATATTTTAACTCCTTATTCCTTAGGCATAACAACTAGCCACAAAGTGTCACAATATTACAATGACTTACTTAGCGTGCAACATGGATTTGTGACCCTCAACCACTTAATGTTTATTGAATGTTTATGATAATTTTTTTTATTGTAATGGGAACATTCCATTTAGCTAGATTCAATGGTTATGGCTATGTCCAGTTTTGTTGTTTTACACGGAAAATATAATATAAGCAATTTTAAAAAGAAATATTTTATTAAATGTGGAGGAGTTATACTTTGATGAATACAATTTTTATTTAAAGAAATATTTAATTTTATTTGGTTAATAATTGAAGTTGATTTGATGTTAATTTATTATAAGTTTAATTTTAATATTTTAACAATATGCTAAAGTGAATTATTTTGAATTTAAATATAGTGTTGTTATAACATGTATATTATTTAATTTAATTTATTTTACTTTTTTCATCATTTAATTTTAGCATTTATTGTTGGCATAGTCTAATTTATAGGTGAAATGATATTTTTTATGGCAGTTTTTCTAGTTAATTTAAACCAAATTCGATAGAGATTTTTAAAAACTTGAGTTTAAGTTTTTTAATTTGTTGAATTCAAGTGCCCCACAGGTTTTTCAGGATGTTGAATCCATTTTTTCATTTAAAAAATGTAAGCAACACAAAGTCACATTCTTGCTTGAAATTGTATCGTCAGAGTCCAATGAAAAAGGCTATTTCATCTATAAGTTAGACTACACCCTTTTTATTTATAGTATGTCTATTTTTAGTTAGGGTTGCCATGTAGGATGATATGTGGTAGTGACTAGGTAGCGACATGGATTTCACTTATCCATTAATGCACACTTTCTTATCTCTAACCACCCTATCATAGGAGCACACTTCCTTCCTATTTATGGGGACAAGCCTTATTCAACACTTTTTCCTCTTATCCCTTTATCCTTTGACTTTTAGTCCCATTTCTTGAGTTAGGAGTTGTATATGTGAGTTCTTACTTTAGTTCTCACTTATTTTTTGGCTCATCCTATCCTATCCAACTCTATTATTGACTCTAACTTTATTTTAAACCCCATAACTCCATTTTTGGCCTGACTAATTGGAATTAAGGAAGAGTGGTTTTTCTATTACTCAATTCAAGCAACGTAATACAAGTGAATTCCAATTTCCATTTTAGCTACTTTGTCTATTTAAGTGTTATTTCATTCTCCCTTCTTTGTTTTTCCTTGTAATTTCCAATATACTTATTTTATCGTAACTAGACCTTGGATTTGTGCTTAAAATGTAATAATTTGGAATGTCAAGGGAAGGATGACAATAGGTGTTTTGTCCCTCATGTAATAGGTGCAAATACATGGAGAAGGAAAGCGACCCCAATATCTTAACATAGTTGGAAGATGATAGGGTCACACCAAATGCATAGTGTGTGAAATTCAAATTATTATAAGGTGCCAGATGACAATATTAGTGAATCCTAAAATTCCCATCTCATGTAGAATTTAGAATGCCAAGGAAAGGAGAGAAACAAGTGCCCTATAAATATTTCATGGGGAAATGCTTATTTGTTGGATTTCCATTTATCCTTAAGAAACAAAATGAATGGCATTAAAGGAAGAAGGGTTCAACCATTTTGAAAACATATGGTGGTTGAGCTAGAGGTTCACTTGAAGAACATAGAATAAAGAAGACATTCCATAGCTAGGGTGGATGATGGATCTGCACTAGTTGCAAATATTATAGAGATTGAGTTAGTGGAGAGTTGATTAATTGGTTTGCAGGAGAGATTTGAGAGAAGTTAGGGAATTTGTTACTATAAAGAACATTTTTTGTGTGCAGCATCCAAATATCATTGTAACCAAATAAAGCATTGACAATAACCAAAGCAAGATAAGATGGATTTTTTCATAGGATGAGTTTCTCCATTGTATCTCTTTTGTTTTCTATTTTCATGATTCAATGATTTATTAATTCCCATACTGGAGCCATTTTCAATATCTTGGGTTGCCCATCACCAAGAAAAACTTAAAGAACAAGATCTAGAACAAGAATGTGGAAAAGATGAAAAGCAAGATCCATTCTTGGGGTATGATTTGGTTAAATCAGGCGAGAAGAGTCACCCTCATAAAATCAATTTTTTCAGCTCTCCCCCTCTATCAGTTTTCTCTAATCTCAACTCCAACTAGCATCCATAAGCAAATAGAAATCATAATCAAAGGCTTCTTATGGCAAGGAGGAAAAACAGAAACGAAGAAATTCAATATTGTCAACTGGAATCATGTCACTGCACAATACAAGACCGGATGCCTTTCGATCAGAACCCCTGAGTTAATGAATTTGGCCCTGGTTCCAAGATCGCTTGGATGTTTCTTATTGGGGATAGAAGCCAGTGGAAAAATTTCTTAGAAACAAAATACCTAAGCGCCCCAAGGATCTCCTTCTTGGACATAAATCCTCCCTTAAGATCTTGTTCCCAAATTTGGAAGCTCATCTCTAAGGCAATTCCGTTGATAAAAAACATTATCACAAAAAGGCCTGGAAATAGGAAAAACATTAACTTATGGACTGATAGCATCATGGGAAATGACCCCTTGGGAAATATTCCATAATTTCATGGCTTAAAGAATTGGATGATTACAAAGAGCCTCTCCAAGTTGGATAAAATCTCAAAGTGGGATGTAGATGGTTGATTGGAATATGGATTAGGGGCAAAAATTTGCCCAAAAATTCAAAGTGTTCAAAAATTCACCAAACTAAAACGACTGCGACTGGCCCGTCACCGGGAATCCAATGCAACTCGTTTCGTTGAAAACCAACTTTGGATGAAGAAGATATAGTATGTTGACCGTCATTTAGAACAAGGATTTTTTTTTTAAAATTTCAGAAGAGTGACAGGTTGATGACATTGCAGCCCAGTCAACACTCTAAGTATATTCAAGGAATATTCTTCAATTTTTTCCCAATGACACTGTGACAAGTGTCATTGCAGGATTCTCCAATTTGGGTTTGAGAATGTGAAATTGCCCAATGTCCTCCTAAGGTTGAATTCAATTTTTTTTTTTTTATTATGAAGGATTTTCCTAAGGTTTAAATTTCAACTATATGCTAAGGTTCGAATTACATCTTATGGCAAGGTTCGAAATACATTTTTATCCTATGATTCTATTTTAATATATAACATGGTGGCATTATACCATAGTTCGAACATATGCGGATCAAACCTTGGGTTAAATGTTATTTGGGAGCATATTTAATAGAGCGCATTACAATGGTTAAACCATAGTCCAATGGAAAAATTCCAAAGTCCGATTAATGGTTTGCATATTTATTAACCCTAAGGTCCAAGCATATTTTATATGGGGAGCGCATACTATATTACGACTGAGTTAAACGTTTGCAATACAATGGTTCATGGCATATCATAAACGGTGGCATAGTTCAAGTTTGATACAAATGGTGTGATAATCGATTGGAAAAACATGTATAGAGGGGCTAGTTCGAGGCTCGACCCCACGACCTCCCCCATACCATTCTCCGCCCTTTCCAAAGGGCTACGGCCATGGTTCTTAATACACCATGTATCCGACATATATTTGTTGTCAATGAAATCCGACGGCGGAGAAATGGAGGGGGTCAGCCTGCGAGCCAACTCTCCTCCCATACGACCAGACCACCATGACCACAGGCACAAACTTTGTTTAATGGCGAGATTTATATATTAAATGCGGATTAATTAACATAATATGTAATTCAAAATGTTAAACTGAGATTTGAATAATTGCGCTTAGTACGCAGTTAAGGAAGCTTATTCGCCCTTAACTACCAGATTAGCATTAATTAATTCATTGTTAAGTTGGCGGCATATTTAGAGGCGCCACCATTTTCAGCGGACCTGCCAGTTTGGCGGAGCTAACTGGAGTCTTCTACAGATTTGAAGGAGGAATCTATGGAAAATTTTAATTGGCCATATCTTGAGCAATTTTTGACCAATTTTGGCTCATGAAGAGTCATTCCTAGTAGATTGGCATGCTTTGAATCCAATGGAGCAGGTTGAAAAACCATTGTAGCACTACAATTGCATGTAATCAGACATTTAAATCTTACTCCCAAGAGGGCCTTGCTAGTTGAAGCAGGTCCATGGAAATGTAGCCCAGGAGGGGTGAACTTTGTTATCAGCCATTGTATTATGTGTATGTTATGTCTTATTTCTCTGCATTTAATTTTTTGTACATGAGTTTTTAAAAGATAGTTAACTCATAATTTGATCATCAAAGACACATAAACCCCTTCACAATTGGTTAACTTGAGACGATCCTAAACACACATTTCTAATACTGATGATGGAGCTAGCACAACGAAACTTGTTTTCCCATATTCAGATCAATGGTAATTGGAAACAATGGAAACAACCCAACTTGCCAATTGATTTAACGGAGCAGTGGAGCACCATGATCTCTCTGCTAAAAGGAGTTGCCCCAATAGCTCAGAATATTCATGATGCACATATCTGGATCCCCACAGGTCGAGATTATACTGTCAATTCAAGTTACGTCACGTTTCAAGAACAATAAGTAGCAAGAAGGGAAATTTTGGAAATGTGCCTGGAAAGTAGAAAGCCTTCCAAAGATCAAAATCTTTTTATGGACTCTTCTACACAGAAAAATTCTCATTGCTGAGAATTAAAAAAAAGAAGAAGAGGAATTCACGGGCCTTCCTAATGTCCTCTATGCTTACAAGAGGAGGAAAGTAGTCAACACCTATTTCTAGACTGCAAATTCTCCAGAGAATGTCGGATGATAATTGTGTCACCAATAGAAGAAAATCTGAATTACAACACTCCTCTCAATCAATTCCTAAATAAATGGAAGCACAGCTACCCCTACCCCCTCAAAAAAAAAGTCATTGTGCAAAGATATTGGCTCTGCATGCCTTCTTTCCTTTGTTGGCAGATCTGGATCGCAAGGAACAAAAAGTTCTTTAAAAATAAAAAACCAACTAGGGAAAGAGTGATCTCAAATACCTGGGTAAAAATATCAAAAATTTTCTCAGCGAAAGGAACCACTGGAATCGACATGAGACAACTTCAGACATAAGAAAGAAGCTAGACGAGGTTCGCCTATAACAAGCCTACCTTCAAGATGGTGACAAACTCCATACAGGAAAAGCCAAAATGAAAAATCAGGAAAGAAGAAGAAGACTTTCAAAACTGGATCAACTCGCTCAATCGGCCTTGTCTTTTTTTTGATGGGGCCCTAAAATAAATCCCAACAAATATGGAGCTAGAGGATTAATAATAAACAGGGATAATACTAGCTCCATCCAGTACAATTGGGGCATGGGCACAATGACAAATAATAGAGAAAAAGCATATGGCCTCCTTTTAGGAATAAAAATTCTAAAAGACAGAAATATGATGGATCCAATAATCTTAGGGGACTCATCAATCATCATCCAAGCAATGGTAAGCGGGAACAGGCCAAAGAATTCATCTCTCCGACAAATCCTAAATAGATTTAATCAATATGATAGCCAGGTAGGGAAAATTGAATATTACCACATTCTCATGACAAATAATAAAATTTCCGACACTCAGGCCAACAATGCAGTGGATAGAGCTACGGGACATGTGAGCATTGATAGAAATCTTATAATGGTTCCAATCCCTTGAAGATCAAAATCATGCATAATTCCAATTATTTTGTTAGTTTCCTCAAAGGAAAAAATTTCCCTGCCAATAGTCTGTTCAGATTGTCTATTAGTACCATAATGACAAAGTTTAAATATCAGATCAGGATCTCCCCAAATCCTCTTAGGATCTCATGTTATATCTTCCTAAGATTTCATGCTTAGAATTATATTCCCTCATCCGTGATCTCTCTGCATTCGAGCCCCTTTATTCCCTTTAAATCCTTCTTCGATGAACTTCACCCTCCACCTGTGCTCCTCAACAGTCATCCCAGCCTGAGTATCCTCCACTTCAGCCCTCGCTTCCGCCTCCCGTGTCCCGATCTAATTTCTCTCATCTCTCTCTGTGGATATACTACTCAATCTCATAGTTTTTTTCGTCTCCCTCCCATTTCAATGTCATAGCAGCTGCTCTCTGTAAATCTTGCGCTCCTCTTTGCTTTGGGTAGCCGAAATATTCATATTCCTCTCCTCCCATCCCCTCCCTTGTAGCTCTCGTACAACAACATCCAACAGTGTCAGCTCTCCTCCTCTCCCTTTTCCGTCATTCATCCCCTCCTTTGTCATCTCCTTCCTTATGAGTATGGATTGGAATCAAAGGTAATCTTTCCTCTCTCAATCAACAGATAACTCTGCCAAAACTACCAAAAAATTGGATTCTAATTAGAGGAATATGGACATCAATGAAGAGAGAAGTCAACCCTGTGCTTTCTACAGAACTCATAGACTTATAATTAACCAATTGAAGGATTAGATGGCTCAAAATAGGAATCACACCAGAGAAGAAATAGTGGTCCTTCATCAGCAGTGGGCAACAAATTGTAAGGAGCTGTCAGGATGTCAAAAATAGATGAAATCACTTGGAAGGAACTATCAATTACCTTTAGGAACTCCTTGCTAAAAAATCGGAGTATGGTTCGAACTCCCTTGATCAAGGAAGTGATCACATGGAGAGTGAGAACACAGTAAATAAGTAAACCATCTCCTCCTCCTTGCCACACTCTCAGGAAAGGCTCTCATCTCTGTTCAGCTCAACTCTTAGTAGATAGGATCCAGCCTAGTATCAAATGAAAACGAAATGTATTTTTTTGCTTCATCAATTTGTTAAGGTCTATAGTTTAAATGCAATAGCCTCTATAGCTAATAGTCGTGTTAAAGGAAGCAATAGGTGCAATGTAACAACATACAATCACTCCATGCAGAAAAAAACTTTTAGTAAGCTTAGTGGAGTGAGCATGTAATGGGGAAGTTCCCCTTCCTTCTTTTTCTGATATAATATATCATAACCGAATTTGTATGAAAAAAAAAAGATAACTCATCCCATGTTAATCTAATTTGTAAATAATAGGCTTATATCTCATTTCACCAGCATGGATCCTTAAAAGATTGAAATTTTATAGATGTTCTTACAAATGCTTATGAGTTTTAGATGACACGAATATTATAAATTATTTTGGATGCCTTGACTCTATGTGTTATACTCTATAATTATTGAATAAGTGCTTGATTCAATGGTTTGCATTCTTATGCTTTAATATGTCAACTATCCAAGAATTTTGGCTTGAACCAAAAAATGGCATTCCCAAGCATTTTTCTAATAATTCCAATAAAGAACAACTCCATTAATATTCAATTTCAATAGTAACCCTCTCCACCAACATTTTTTTTTTATCATCTTCCTCTTCACTTCTTAATTAAAAAAACAATGCCATGGAATGGCCAACTATTATTCTTGAACATGCCTTATACACCCCAACATATATGTTAAATGAAATACAACCCAACAATAACATCCCCCCTCCCTATTCATGCGTGCACACATACATATTGTTCTATCAATTAATGAAAGCAACAAAAGAATATAAATATTTTTCCCTTCATCATCATTTTTTAAACATTGAACATCTATATTATTATTCTACTTAATAGTTTGATGGTGATAAGTAATCAGCTTGAGAGCATGGGTCAAAATAAACTAGTGCCAACAATTTGGTAAGGGGGATGGGGCATTCACAATAGTAAATGCTAAAAGTGTTGATTGAATAAGTATTAAAGCTTCCTAAAGGTTAATTGAGTAACCAAAATGTTGGAATGAGAAATCAAATCAACATACAACCAAGAAGGAATGACCCCAATAAAGAACATATGGTTGGTAATAGAGAATGGAATTAACCTAATGGCTTGAATAAACAAAAAATGGGTTTTAAACAAGAATATAATTATAATTTTAAGTAAACAATTACAACAATCAATTCCTAAGAGCCATTGATCTCAATGATCGAGTGGAATGGACAGTGGGTACCTTATTTCTATTTTCATTCACAAAATGTTAAGAGAAATTGATTTTTATGTTGTAACTATCACTGATACAACCTATAATTTAATCATATGAGTCTATTAAAAAATGCATTTGGGAACAATACTCCCATATAAAATTTACACAAAAATATACAGAAATCACAAAACAATTCTCGGCACAATGAACGCCATATTTACCATGGAAACCAAGACAAGAGAGCCAACATTCGATTGGATTTAGTCAATATTTTATTTCTAGAAAAATATTCATGTTAAAATTTTATCTAGTTGTTTGGTTCATTCACAATCTTCACATAGAATTTTGGACAATAATTCCTCCCAGTCTTATCTAAATAACCCATACAAACTAGTTGGGCATGAATTTATTGAATAATGGTTATGTTGGAGGTTATGGGGCTGGGAAAACTTGAAAGATAGATAAGCCTAATTCCTTAACTTCCTCCGGTTCAATGTTAGCCTTCTTATTTGCCTTTCTAATAAACACTTTATGTAGAAATTTGAATAACTGTTAAATTATTCACCGAGATTATCCTGATCACACACTATTTGAGCTTCATGCATAATACATAACCTCTTCTACCATTGATCATTAATTGCGGAAATATAAACAATCGCATGCGCACATTAAAACCTTAAACAATCACACATATAAACACAATATTTATGGGAAAGCTTAAAGTTGAAAACCCCCAACTATATGTATATTATAATGATAGAGATCATGTAACAATCATTGTACAAACTCCTCACAAGCTCTCAGTACAATCTCCAATTGTTACACACTACACAAGCTCAGATCTAGCAAAACACATGCTCCAATCTGCTCCACCTGTTAGCCTGCCTCTATTGCGCAATCCAAGATGAATAATGGCCCAATCTGAGTTCGAATCCCTCTGGTATGCACTGCGCAATCCTCATTGGCATCTCCATCAATGTGTGGTGCAAAATCATGCACCAGTATAGTCACAACTGATAGTCACACTGCTCTTTCACCTACCTCTTCACTGGTCTCCACTGAAACTGTCCATGCACTGAAGTTAACTAATGTATTCTTTAGTTGATTTATGAGTTAATAATTAGTGAATTAATTAATAATTAATTCACACCACTCTCACTAGTGTATCAATCAGTTAGACTAGATACAACTAGCTCAACTATGTTTAACTGAGTTAAACTGAATACAACTCCACTAACTTCCTCAATCAACTCCACCAAACTCTGTCACATGAGTTCTAACTGAAGTATCCATGCAATAGCTCCACATAACCCTCGGGAATAGCGTAATTCCTTCTGTCAGCTCCTGTGCCACATCTGTGCACTTAACTGAAGTGCTCCAAGAGAATAAGATAATGTTTAGAGTCCAAATATTATTAAGAGCTAATAATATTCGACATATCT
This sequence comes from Pinus albicaulis, assembly GCA_034641835.2. NCBI lineage: Eukaryota > Viridiplantae > Streptophyta > Pinopsida > Pinales > Pinaceae > Pinus > Pinus albicaulis. The sequence goes on along the minus strand of CM076575.1, from coordinate 1,823,298,540 downwards.
ATTTTTAGACTGGCAATCTAAAAATAGATTCTGCCCAGTATGTCTAAAAATAGAATTCCATCTATTTTTTTCCGACTTGACCAACCATCCACAAATAGCATCCTGCAACTCATAGAACATGATCCATATGTCTAAAAATAGACATAGTCTAAAAATAGACTTTGCGCCAAAAATAGCCTACGAGCCCACTTAGTGAAGGCGACTCCTTTCCACTAAGTTCATCATCTTGTTTCATTCTCAACACTCCCTCTCAACAAGATATGGATTATCTGCAATCCCTATCCTACCCCTGTGGTATTCGAATTTGCTCCTGGTGAGCGCCTTCGTCAAGATATCAGCATCCTGATCCTCCATAGGAATGTATGAAAGTAACATGATCCTATACTGCACACAATCTCTGATATGATGATACCAGATGTCAATGTGTTTAGATATATCATGAAATACTGGATTAACCGAGAGTTTGATGCAACTCTGATTATCACAATAAATCACATTAGGATCTAAGTGTGAACCGAACAACCCGACCAGGATCTTCCTCATCCATATAGCCTTGCATGCAGCCAAACTCGCTGCCATATACTCAGCCTCTGCTGAACTGAGTGCCACGGATCTCTGCTTCCTGCTGTACCAAGAAACTGCTGTCGACCCGATACTGAAAATCCCTCCAGATGTGATCTTTCTGTCCGTTGGGCTCCCTGCCCAATCTGTCTAGTCTAAACCACATGACTTCACCTCATTTGTTGTCTGTACCACGATCCATATCCCGATGTTCCTCTAAGATATCTCAATACATGCTTCCCCGCCTTCTAAAAGAGCTTGATAGGCTTAACCATTGCTTGTGAAAGTTGGTTAACTGCATATCATATGTCGGGTCGTGTATTGACCAGATACATAAGTGACCCCACTAATTGTCAATACACCAACTGTCGATAAACAGTGGCATCCACTACCTCCGCCGAAGTAGCATCCTCCTTCCTCCATCCACCGGGAAGAGGAGTATCAACAGGCTTGCAGCCATGCATGTTGAACTTCTCCAGTATCTCCCGGGCATACTTACCCTGAGAAACAAATAGTCCACCACTGCGCTGCCAAATTTCCAATCCCATGAAATAATGAAGGAGGCCCAAGTCCTTCATCTCAAACTCCTTTGCAAGATCAGCCTTGCATGAGTGTATCAACAGTTCATCACCTGTCAAAATCAAATCATCTACATAAATTACAATGATCAACAACTTACCCTCCACCACAATCTGGTATAGGTTAGGATCCGCCTCACTCTTGGAGAATCCAAGTCCGGTGAAATAACTGTCTATCCGTGTGTACCAAGCACGAGGTGCTTGTTTCAACCCATACAACGCTCTCTTGAGCCTACACACATGCGACTCGCTGCTGAAGATCTCGAAACCTTCGGGCTGCTCTATGTACACCTCCTCCTCAATGACTCCGTTGAGGAACGCAGTCTTCACATCCATCTGATGAATGTGCCACCCCATCTGCACTGAGAGAGCAAGAATCGTTCGTATGGAAGAATACCTTGCGACAGGTGCAAAGGTCTCCTCATAATTGATCCCCTCAATCTGTGAAAAGCCTCGGGCAACAAATCTTGCCTTGTACTTCTCCACACTCCCGTCAACTTCCTGCTTCACTTTGTAGATCCATCTCGAACCCACCACTGATTTCCCTTCTGGCCTCGGGACAATCTCCCATGCACTGTTTCTGACAATCGAATCATACTCTTCCACCATGGCATCTACCCATGCGGGATCCTCCACAGCTTCCTCGAAAGAGGATGGCTCTGTCACGATACACTTTCTCACAAGAGCCATGTATCCAGTATACCGGTCAGGTGACTGTCTCTGTCTGCGTTGTGATGTAGGTGCTCCTACAACCTTCTCCGCATCTTGAGCTAGTCGCTCAGCTTCTGTAGTGCGCTTCCGCCCTCTGATGGTTGGCGCTGCATGAGTGGTCTCTTCCACTCCATGAACTTCCTCTTGTGGCTGATCCACATCCTGAAGCTCATCCTTAGGAACTAATAGCTCCTCATTTGCATGCAAGTGTGGCTCCCTCTCAAGCGAACACTTCATGGCTTTCTCCTCATGAAATTTGATATCCCGTCGCACAACAGTCTTGCGACTGTCTGGAAAATACACACGATAGTTGTGGGGTGTATCAGTGTACCCCATAAATATCCCAACCTCCGCAGTCGGCTCCAGCCTCTTCCTGGCATCCTTTGTCACATGAATGTAAATAGGTGAACAAAAAATCCTCAAATGGGAAATATCAGACTTCTTACTAGAAAATGCCTCCTCGGGTGTACTCATGCCAAGTATCTTGTGAGGACAACGGTTCTGCACATATACTGCAGTATTGCATGCCTCTGCCCACAAGTGAATGGGTAGGCCCTGATCATGCAACATCACCTGTGCAGCACCCACAATTGTTCTGTTCTTCCACTCAGCAACCTCGTTTTACTGTGGGTTATGAGGTGCTATGAGCTCTCTTCAAATTCCTTCTGCACTGCAAAATTCCTTGAATTCGCCAGAGATGAATTCACCACCATTGTCTCTCCTAAGAGCCTTCACCTGCTTCCCCGATTCTTTCTCAACCGATGCCTTGAACTCACAGAACTTTGAGTATGTCTCGCTCTTCTTCTGCATGAAGAAGATCCAGCACTTACGAGAAAAATCATCAACAAATATCACATAATGCACGGTAGCTGTGTGACTCTTGAAAAGGTCCACACACGTACGTGTGAATTATCTCAAGGATCGTCATGTGCGACTATCCTTCTTGTGAAAGGTGGCCTTCACAAATTTTCCCAAGGTACATCCCTTGCACTGATCTGACTGCGCAAGAGTACCCTTAGGAAGCCCAGTAGAAATCTGCTGCAGTATCTTCAAAGCTCCATGGTGAAGGTGGCCCAATCTCCGGTGCCAAAACTCGCCATCATCCCGGCTCACCACTCCTTCTGCCTTGCCTGCCATTGCTGCGCAGCCATCTACCTGCAATTGATAAAGGTTCTTAACTCGAACCCCTATCCTCCGGGTCTCACCAGTTGCCTTACTGCGTAGGAAAGCCTTTCCCTCGCTAAAGACAACATCATATCCCTTGTCTTCTAACATCGCCACAGAGATAATATTCTTCTTCAATCCTGGAACATGCATCACTTCCTTCAATACGAAGGGTTTACCAGACTCCCTCTCAAAGGAAATGGTACCGATACCGGTCGCACTGTATCTACCATCATCGCCCATCTCTATGTGCACTCCAAGATCTTTCTCATCCAGATCAGTAAACAAATCTCGATCTCCTGTCATGTGAAAAGACGCACCAATGTCCAGAAACCACACTGAACCCATCACACTTGAGACCAAGCATGCGATCAGCGAAAAATCCATCTCAAACTGCGAGGCTAAGGCCTCTCCAGCTGCAGATCCAGCAGCCTGCTTATTTTTCTTCTTCTGCGGACAAATTGTGGCATAATGTCTGTGTTGGTGACAGTGAAAGCACTTCACCTTGGACATGTCCTGCTTCTTGCCTTTTGCACTGGAATGAGAAGCTTTCTTGCTCTTCCCCTTCTTTGCTTTGGAAGCCAAAGCGCAATTCTCTTCATCAGAGTTCTTTGATGAAGATCCGTCCCTGGTACTCCGCCTTATCTCCTCTTGCACAAGATCCGACCAAAGTCGCTCCCATCCTGGCAATTTCTCCCGACCATTGACAGAGTCCTGATAGGAATGCCAACTCTTCGGAAGCTCAAGGAGAGCCAAGCTCACCAAGTCCTCATCATCAAGAGTCGCCCCCACACTTCCCAGCTCATCCGTGCATTGGATAGACCGTATGAGATACTTTGGGCATCGCTGTGCTTTCCATCTTTATGTTTCGAGTTTATCCTTGAGCGCCAACTTCTCTGAGTCGCTCTTGCTTTAAGTCATCTGTGAGCTTTCCACATCAGAATGAAGCACTTGCCTGTAATTTGGATACTATAGATCCTTCACGCCCTCCAACGAGAATCCTTTGACACTTCTTTGTCTTCTTTTTCCATGCGTCAAGTACGACAACATCACTAGAAGTAGGCTTTGGAATTTATGCATCTATGAACTCCTTCAACCCATTGTCATCCAGCACCGCCTCCATTCTGTCCTTCCATGCAATATAATTCGAGCTGCCCTCAAGGGCATACTCCAATCGCAATCCGTTGAAAGACATCTCAACTTCGACACCAAGAAAACACTGCTGCAAATTCGAATTCCACCAGCACAAAACTCAACCGCTTCTATGTTTTGCAATTGCTCCAATGATCAATACTGCTCCGATACCATGTAGAAATTTGAATAGCTGTTAAATTATTCACCGAGATTATCCTGATCACACACTATTTGAGCTTCATGCATAATACATAGCCTCTTCTACTATTGATCATTAATTGCGGAAAAATAAACAATCGCATGCGCACATTAAAACCATAAACAATCACACATATAAACACAATATTTATGGGAAAGCTTAAAGCTGAAAACCCCCAACTATCTGTATATTATAATGATAGAGATCATGTAACAATCATTTTACAAACTCCTCACAAGCTCTCAGTACAATCTCCAATTGTTACACACTATACAAGCTCAGATCTAGCAAAACACATGCTCCAATCTGCTCCACCTGTTAGCCTGCCTCTACTGCGCAAACCAAGATGAATAATGGCCCAATCTGAGTTCGAATCCCTCTGGTATGCACTACGCAATCCTCATTGGCATCTCCATCAATGTGTGGTGCAAACTCATGCACCAGTATGGTCACAACTGATAGTCACACTTGCTCTTTCACCTACCTCTCCACTGGTCTCCACTGAAACTGTCCATGCACTGAAGTTAACTGATGTATTCTTTAGTTGATTTATGAGTTACTAATTAGTGAATTAATTAATAATTAATTCACACCACTCTCACTAGTGTATCAATCAGTTAGACTAGATACAACTAGCTCAACTATGTTTAACTGAGTTAAACTGAACACAACTCCATTAACTCCTCAATCAACTCCACCAAACTCTGTCACCTGAGTTCTAACTAAAGTCTCCATGCAATAGCTCCACTAAACCCTCAGGAATAGTGTAATTCCTTCTGTCAGCTGCATGTGCCACATCTTTGCACTTAAATGAAGTGCTCCAAGAGGATAAGATAATGTTTAGAGTCCAAATATTATTAAGAGCTAATAATATTCGACATATCTATTTTTAGACTGGCAATCTAAAAATAGATTCCGCCCAGTATGTCTAAAAATAGAAGTCCATCTACTTTTTCCGACTTGACCAACCATCCACAAATAGCATCCTGCAACTCATAGAACATGATCCATATGTCTAAAAATAGACATAGTCTAAAAATAGACTTTGCGCCAAAAATAGCCTGCGGGTTCACTTAGTGAAGGCAACTCCTTTCCACTAAGCTCATCATCTTGTTGCATTCTCAGAACTTTAAGATATGGTTCTCATGTTTTAATTTATCTCCCATTTTCCCCTCTTTCTATTTGCTTGATTTTTTTTTTCCTTTTTAATTTCTCCTTGCTTACAGTGTTCTCCTTTTTTTGGTGTAAATCAATAGTTGTATTAAAAGGAAAATGTAGTACATAGAGTTACAAAAAAGGTTATGCCAATAACAGTACAAAAAGAAACCCCTGTTATCTGGGCATACCTAATGACAGCAACATAAAACATAAACCAAACGCTTTGCTTAGCCTTCAAGGGTTTGGAAAGCCCCTGATTCTTACTACAAAACTTGGTCCTCCTTCCAGGTAGGAGGCCAATGGCGACTAGCCAGCTGATAATATAGGCCACATAAGAAAAAACGAGAAACCAACAACACATGCAGAGCAAGACAGAACATACATGAAATTTAATCCTTATGCCCCACAGTCGCATCCTCCTTACTTAGAGCAGTCGTGCTTGGGCTAGCAGTCTCCTCCTGGCTAGGAGCATTCCGAGGTTTGAATCTACAGATTACAGTGGTCTTGTGGGTCTCATATAGCATTTGGATATAAATAATCACCACATACTTCAGGTAGGTATCGAAGAGCTGCACAAATCCCTCGAGTCACCTAGATTGAGCCTTCGTTTCCTCTACCAGGGATTTCATGGTCCCTTCCAAATTGTCCAAGCGAGCCGAGTTCCTGGAAAACCCTAAGCTACTTGCCTGGTATGCCACCTGGGTTGATGCCTCCTGCAAATTCATAGATTTTTCCAACAGGGTCTTCATGTGCCAAGCCATAGCCTAGGTGTGCAAGAATTGCGTAGTCCAGGTAGCTGGGGTTCTCGGGTCAATAATCCAATCCACTTCCTCTTGAATGAACTTGTCATCCACTTTTTCTCTTACTTTGGCCACTTCAACCTGCAACGACTCCATTGTTTTTTTACCCTTTCGAGAGACAAACCTATTAAATCCTTCCTCCGCCTCTTGAACCTTAGAAACAACCCTGGAGCTGCGAAGGGAATGCCTAGCCATGCTATACCACCACCCCTTCTTACCAGGAGAACTAATGAGAGCTAAAAGACATAGAAACTTGAGATCTAGACTCGGGACTCTTTGCACAATATATATGCCTTCCTCTCGTCGATCTTGCCCATTATTTATAATATGGATGCAGTTATTTCGAAAAATGGTTTGAGTCATCCATATTTTGCAATCATTCCTCCTGTATAACCAATCCATAATAAAGTGGGGGAGATCTCCCATCCTTGTGCGAACTTCCTTGGTGGGATTGCCGCACTCTTCCCTAATTTCCATCTGCCACATTGCAGGATTGCTGGTAATGGTGTACTCGGCCTTGTCCCTGCTATAACTCTCCGACCACCTCTCACGCTTTCCATAGGACAGAGGATGTTGATACCTCTGCATCGGATTAAATGACCTGGGGAGCCGCATACTACCTTATTACTCAATTTCATGGGAGTTGTCCTTGCCACCTGTAGACCCAATCAGATCCTTGATGGTAGCCTGCTCTCGCTCTTTTCGCACGTTTCCAGTTGTCACATCTTTCCAGCGCGTATCCACCGCATGATTAGCCAAAATGTCCGCCATTGAGTTAGTTGAGCGACAGACAGCTTGAAACAAAATACGATTTAGCATAGACATGTGGGCTAAGATGAGCATCGTGGCCTGCGAGAGGCACCAATGCTTTGTGACCTTACTCGACTTTGTCCCATTCTATAGATGTTGCGTGGAATTAATTGCCAACATAGAATCCCCTTCAATAATGGCGTTTCCACTGTTTAGACAGGCCAGAATGCTCAGACCTTGTTCCAGCGCAGCGAACCCCGCTTCATTGTTAGTTGCTTCACCCAGTGAGCTTCTATAGATATGTAGAATCTCACCTTTGTCATCTCTAATAACCCCACCAAAACCTGTCAAGCCAGGATTTCCCCTCGATGCACCATCAAAGTTTAACTTACAATAACCTGGGAAGGGGAGCTGCCAGCTTTGAAGGGAGGGAGGAGGCACAGGAGGGCGAGAAAACAGACCCAAGGCGTTTTCACCTCCAAGCCCGAACAATTCCAGAATGTTGCTCGCCAACCGTAGGCCTGTCATTCTGATCCCCTTTTACTTGAGTAAGAGTCGTTTCTCTCATATTTTGCATGATCTCAATTTTGATTTGGTCTGGCGTCCCTCATCCTAGAAGATATGCCTGTTTCTTTCTTTCCATACCGACCAAATGAGGAACCTAGGGCTGAGACGCCATAAGAGGTTAACAGTTTCGTGATTATTAGGAATTTGGCTTCTGTGATCCATAAATTGTGAGAACATCTTTCGATAAAAATCACATCAGAATGATTTTGGTCGACGTGTTTCAAACCAGCCAGTGTGGTTCATCATCAGGACAAGATGAAGAATCTGATCCGATAACCCAATTAAATAGATAAGAAAATCTTCAACTAGCCGTTTGTAAGATAACGACTAGTTTGACTAAACCTAGGAAATGAAAACATAAATATAAAATAATGATTTCTTATTTATGCAAATTTAATATTTAAGGTTTTAATATTAATATTTAATTTAAAAAAATAAATAGAATCAAATTATTTAATATAATTAAGAAAAATAAATAAAATGGATATATGAAAAATAATATAAATTTATATAATAATACTGTTGGTTAAGTAAAACATAAATATATTAAATAAAATCATACGATGTTAACTTTTATTGTGTTTAAAATAAAATATCAAATTATTATATGGTTTAAAAAAGCCTCATTCCTATCCCAAGCTTTATCAAGGCGAGGGACCATATGGTTTGAAAAAGTGTTATAGCATCATTTCTCACCTTCACATGATTCATGATTGCTTTGATGGTTTTGGGCACCCATTCCTACAGACTTGGACAAATTCACTAAAAAACAGTGTAAAAATCCCCATACGTGACTATGCCCGTACTTTTCCGCGTGTATACGCGAGTCCAGCTGCACTTTTCCGCATATTCCATTAAAAATGATTAAAAAATATATAATTACTCCCTATTTTCGGGCTGGGTTGATGGTTACTCAGGTAGTTCAACCACCCCAGCACGTGGCCAACTGTTTCCAACTGTTGAAACTACTTGGAGGGAGTATAAAAACCCCTCATGTGTATGGCCTAAGGGGGAGAGAGAATTTATTGATATTATACTCTGTTGGTATTCCCAATCCAAGTCTGATTCCCCATGCCTCCTGCACTTTCCCATTTCATTATAGGAAATCCTTGTTTCCTTGAGATGCTCATCTCCCTATATGCCATCTCGTATGCACTAGTTAGGAAGGAGTCTTAGCGAGGCAAGGGCTGGACGAATTCGGACGACGGTCTGCTCGAAGGCCATGGAAGGATCAGGTGATCTCTCCACTCGTTAATTTTGTACATGCTATTTATAATACAGAAGTATCATGCTGTTCCCGAAATATACGTGTTAGTGTATGCTTATATGTATGAGAATATTGTTGTTTAAGCATTCATTATGATTTATTTAATGTTTCATGTTGATTTCACTAACATTTAGAGTAGATATATGATGTACAACCAGTTCTTCGTGCTTGTTTCTTCTTGTCTTTCAGGTTAAGAAGGAAGGACAGTTGCTGGGGGTTTGAACCCTGCGGGATCTGCTTCAACCATAGGACCTACGGGTAACTTTCTCATTCTACTCTATTTAGTTTTTCTGAACGTGCATGGTTGTGTGAGTCCTTCTTAAGTAGCATGCCCCTGCTCTGTGGAGGTTGTAACCCAACGAACCTCTAGGGTGATATTCCTCGAAACAGAACTGGCGACTCCGCTGGGGATCACATTCTTGTGATTCTCCTGTTGGGTGGTTTCAGCTGTTTGATAGGATTCCGACAGTTTTATCTTTCATTTGCAGTCCAGTTTATTATTTCTCAGTCAGTCTGAAGTCCTGGTTTCTTTTCCAGGCTTGTCCTTTTTTTTTTCATTATTTACCTCTGCATACGCGCTTTTTTCTGCACACAGTCGCGTATACACGCGATTTTGTCTAAAGGGACCCGCGTATACACGAGTTTTCCTTAGCACAAACGCGTATGCACGCTGGTTGCATAACTGTGAAGTCGCGTATACCTAGGCAAATTTTGAATTTTTGGGTTTCTTGAATTTTTTTTCCTTTCTGGCTGTGGAGACCTGTTCCTACAGTGTCTCTGTACTCTCTGGATTGTAAAGGAAGTGGTTTCTTGTCTTTTCTCTCTTTCGTTTGATTGAAAACTAGTCTTTTTGGCAAAGTGTTGTTTCTGGTGCTGGCACTTCTGGATTGGGTTCCAAGATCGCTTTCTGAGCATTCTTGGCTGTTCTGCTTTATCAGAACAGAGAGCTTCTACTCACTTACTCGCTCCTATCTTTGCGTTGTGCTTCGCATTCCGATTTTTGCTTCGTTTTTGATTGGTTTTCTTGAGTTCCATAGGCTAGGTTTTGTTGCAACTTTTGAAGAGCTTTTCTAGCTTCTTTGGAGTTTTTGTTTGCGACAAGTTTGCACTATTTGTCTAGGCTGAGTGGCTGAGTTTTCTGGTCTTCTTTTGCTCTTATCGATCTTGCTACGAGTTAGCCTTATAAGGTTTGGGATCATTGTTGAAGTTTGTGCTTTAAATTCAGTCTTGTTTGGTTTGGATTTTGGTAGTTTTGCTTGGTCTTTTCGAGCTCTTTCTTTATAAAACTAAAAAGCTCAAAAAATATTTTCTTTGCTTTTTGTTTTTGCATTTCAAAGGCTTAAAAAACATTTTCACTGGCTATTTTATTTTGTTGTTGCATTTTCATTTTCGTTTGCTATATCTTTTGAAGCTTTTGTGAGGTTTCTTGCTTTTGGTTTTCAGCTTGATTTTGAGGAGGAGTTGTCATTGATTTCTTCTTCTTGTTTTTAAGTGTTCTTGGTGTCTTCATTTTAAGAGTTCTTGATTTCGAGAACTAGCTTTCTGGGCAACCAAAGAAGAGTTAAAACTGAAGGACTTTTTGGGAAATTTCACTCTGCTTTAGGGGATTTGCATCTTAAGATTTGCATGCTTGTAGTGATTTGAATTAGGTGCATTTAATCATTTAGTCAATTTCATATTTTTTGTGAGTGTGAGTTTGCTATTTGAAAAGAAAAATACAATTTTTAGTCTCGTAGAACCTGTATAGAGATTGCTCTTCATCGAAAGACAAAGAACTGCATTTGCATGTAGTTAAGTTTTTATTAATTTCTTTTGCGTCAAAACACCATAAGTTTCATCTCCATATCCTTGTGACTTAATATAACATCCCATTAAAATAAGCGATTTAATCTAAAATTAACTAGCAAGTTTTCTAAGTGTCAATCACCAACTAGCTAGGTTGTAGGGCCTTGGAATAGGTGAGTGGAGAGTTAACTCTCCAAGGCCACTCAAACAAACATAGAATTTGATTAATTGAGCGAAATCCAACTCCGTTAGGTGGACTGGGAAAGCTCTCCTCCAGAGAGTCAAGCGCGAGGGGAAGTGAAGGCTAAGAAGAGGGATACCCCCTCTCCGATTGGCTGAATCTGACCTCAAGACCATTCTGCCCGGCTTCTGATACGGATTGGTGCCCATAGTTGCCACTCCTAGGTTCCACACAGGTGACTGCGGGGGGGAATACCCGTGGTACCTAAGGCAGATGTCGCATCACTTTCAGCAGTACTTCTGGGGGGTGCCCTTGCGAAGCTTGGGTGCTTGAGCCGGCAAAGGTTGTCGTTAGGAGGTCGGCGTAACTGTTTCTGATACCTTCGCTAGTTGTTCTGGGCCCTAATCATCCCAGACTGCTTTCGGGAGGTCCTATATTTCACTTTCCTGTATTTTGGTGTCCGGTCCTCATCACCCGGAGCGGAAATACATGGAGGTTGTTTGCTTGATTGCATCTCAGGGATTTTTATTTTAGTGAGTGCTCTTTGCTCCTAGCTTGCCTATCTTTTCACTTTTTTGAGTCTAATTTAAAATATATAAAAGTGGCTGATCAAGCGCCTCGTCGATCGAGGAGAATCCGGGGGTTATCTCCCGAGAGTCCAGAGCCTTCTTCGAGAAGGCGTAGGAGTGATTTAGCAGGTGGTTACCACCCTGTGGCATCTGACGCGGTGGAGAGAGATCCTCCACAAAGGTCTGAAGGTTTCACGGTGGATTACAGTGTCGGTCACGAGAGGCGGTCCCGCTCACCTCGCGAGTTTTGTTTCCTCAGGAAGAAGATTTTCAAATCGAAGAAGTACCTGAGCCTCCTGCTACAGGTCCATCTCCTCTTCCTCCTGATTATCCGTTTGTTGTTCAATACATCGGACCTGAGTCAGAGAGACCGGGAGATCTTCCGTATCATTCTTATCTTTCGATGGCCACGACTGGGAACGCGGCTTCTACCGTGAGTGCTGCAGGCATTCAGACTCCTGCTTCTGTTGAAGCAGGGGGCACTATTGCTTCATCTTCGGTTGCTTCTAGTGCTGCTGTGTTTGGCTCTGGTTTCACCCAGGCACATGCTTCTCATTCTGGTCCCTTTTGTTCAGGGATGCCCTTTAGTGGGAATTCCTCTTTTTCCTTTTCCGTTGCTTCAGCTGGATCTACGCCCATGTCTAACATGGCTAGTGGATCAGCTTCGTTTCAGGGTTTCCCCATTGGAATTGGGCACATTCCTAGTTCCAATCCTTCTTTAGGGTCGTTTCCGTTTACGTTCCAGACCCAGAGTTTCAACCCTTGGTCTGGGGGGGCAAAGTTCGACTACTTTTACGGGTTGGAATCCTGTCTTTACTATAGCGGGGGCAGGGAATCAGTTTTACGCAGGTCATCAAGGGAATGCTTCTTTCCCTTCGTCGAGTACTTACCAGACCTTTTCTCCTCTTTCTAATGCTTGGAACCCCTATCAGGGGCTCTCCTCTTCATTCAATACTTCAGCGGGGGGAACTGGTCTGGGCTTTGGTAACTCGGCGTGGGGAGGAGGTTCTTCTCCGTTTTCTATGAGTCCTATTTGGCAACCTGGTGCCTCATCAAATCCAGGCTATTCTTTTCAGAATGTTGGGAATTCATCCCATCAAGGATGGAATCCTCAGGCTCCGCCTCGCTTACCTTTTCTGGCAACGTTAAACTTGCCAGATCTGTCGAAGTTGACTAATGACCCGATTCATTATAGTCCGGGGTGGCCTCCGGTCCCGACCAAACTTCCTTCAGACATTCCAAAGTTTGAAGGTAAGAATGGTGAAGATCCGGCAGACCATGTCACCACATTCCACTTATGGTGTTCATCCAACTCTCTTCGATGATTCGATTAGGTTGAGATTATTTCAAGCGCACCTTAAGCTGAAATGCTGCCCGAATGGTATATCGAGCTCCTTTGGGGGGCGGTTTTTGCTACATTTTGGAGAGCGGGCATCACATTTCAAAACCATTTTAAGTTGCCTGTCAGATATGAGGCTGGGACCGAACTCCTGGCTAATTTTAAGCAAGATGAGGCAACTCACATTTCTGATCACATTCAGGAATGGAGGAGAAGGAAGAGGCTTATCAAAGCTCATATTCCAGGTGAATTCCTTCTTGAGTGGTTTTTGAAATCTCTGCAGTCAGATATTTCAAAAGATGTATCCCTATCTGGGGTATTTTCTGAGGAGCAGGCCATTTTTAGGGCCCAGCAGCTGGAACTGATCTATTCTCAGTCTGGGGTACTTTATAAGTATTTTCCCAATGCTCCTCGCTCCAAATTAGATTTGTCGAAAACTAAACCTGGTCCGCATGGTGACGGGCTTGTCGGATCGATCAATAGTGGTGCAGCCAGCCTGCTTTCTCAACTGCAGCAGTTGTCTTTACAATCTGCTCCTTCTGGTCAGGCTGTGCCTGCTGATTCATCACCTTGCCAGTCTTTGTCTATAAATGCTGTCCAAGCTTCTGACCCCAAAGGAAATCAACAATCCGATGGGAGGAAGAAGGGACGAAATAACAAGAAGAAGGGCAAGAACGGGAAGGGCAATGCAAATAAAACCAACGAGCGTGTTGGTGAGGGTCAAAAGGAGAAAAATAAAGTGAAGTTTCCATGAAAGCTCTGTGCTGGAGACCATCTCACACATCTTTGCCCTAAAATTCAGGATGCTCAGCACTTGTTAGCTCAGCAGGGTTCTTCTAGTTCCCATGCTGTGTTAACAAACCCTTTTCCCCAAGGGCAGCAATTAGTTGTTGGCGTGAACCAAAATCCTGGGGCTTCCTCTGGGGGCATCCAGGAAGGGGAAATCCCATCGAACATTTTTATGATGAGTGCTCACGCGGATATCGCTACGAGATCCCGTGATTATGGCGGAGAAGAGTCTTCGAAAGTTAAGGAAGTTCCTGATGCTACTGAGCCGCTTCACATTACGAAGCCTACTGTTGAGTCTATGCCTCGGATGCCAAAAGCATCTTCTAAGCGGTCAACGATTAATCCAAATGCGAGGGCTGCCCAGAACTACTCAATTGTAGAAGATCTGGTGCAATGTCCTTGTGCTATGTCAGCTTTAGAGGTACTCCAGTCTTGTCCGGCTCAGCGCAGTGCTTTGCTCACTGCCATTGGGGCTATTGATCCAAAAAATTCTCTTCTGATTACTTTTGATATGACTTATTTTAAGAAGAGGCTTCCTCATCACATGGCTTTTCATATTAAATCATCGTATCGGAAGTGCAATATCTTTCGAACGGTTGTTGATGAGGGTGCTTCTACATGTGTGATGTCTCTACTCCAATTGAAACATGGATCTCCCAGCTATTCCTCTACTTTATTCTGCGTTCGTGGTCATTCTCACGGACCCCATGGTATTGTCCGGCTTTTCCCATCATGTTGGGGGAAAAAGCATCAACATAGAGGTTAGGAAATGATGAATGCGACAGAATATAACCTTGTGTTGAGGAGGAATTGGTTATGAGATGGATGCCATTGCATCCTCATTATTTAATTGTATGTTTCCCCACGAAGGAGGATTATCACGATGGATCAGCTGGACTGTCTCGGATAGATACGATCATCTTGACTCATCTGTTCCTAAGTTGGATAATACTAAGGCGCCTGTTGAGAATCTAGGAGTTGGAATGTATTCTTCCTTGATGGGTACTTTCGATCTTTCTCCTCCTACGGTGCATATTAATGCTATTTCATCCTCCAAGGCTCCCCTTCGAAGAGAGTTCTTTCGAACTCATTATTTTTCGGACCCTTGGACCTTACCTTCTCCAACAGCCACATTGGAGGAAGGGCAAGTGGGTGGAATGGAATTCCCGATTTCTGCAGCTGAGATTGCATATCAGTCTATTGTTGACACTGCAGAATCTGATCCAGCTCCTCTTTCACCGGAAGAGTTGGATGGTGATGTGGCTCCGGCTTGGACGCTTAGTTCTTCTTCGGCCCAGGATTGCCTTGATACTACTCTTCCATCTGAAGAGGCAATCCTGGAAGCCATGACTGGTATAGATAGACCGTGGGATGATTTGCATCATCGGTCTTACTTCCTACCTGACTTGAGCGAAGTTGAAACTAGTTTTCCAAGTCCTCAGTCTCCTGGTCCTGTTCACCCAGTCTTGAACCCTTTGGAACCAACACAGGTTTATGATGAAGGGAACATGGCTGTGATCTCTCCAACTATCCCAGTGAACATTTCCAGGGATCCCAATATTATCGAGAATGTCTTCATTGGAGCTGAATGTTCCCGTGAAGAGGTTCAAATTTATACCGAGCTCTTCAAAGAGTATAGGGATGTATTTGCTTGGTCTTATGAGGAAATGCCTGGCATAGACCCATCTATTGTATAGCATGAGATCAAGACGTATGAAAACGCTAAGCCGGTCAGGAAAAAACTTCATCCGGTCAATCCTAGGAAGGCAGTAGCTATCAAAGCTGAAGTTGAAAAGCTGCTTAAGGCGGGATTCATTTTCCCAGTTCCTCTGACTGAATGGGTTTCAAACCCCGTTCTCGTAGATAAAAAGCAAGGAACGATTCGAGTGTGCATCGATTTCAGAGACCTAAATAAAGCATGTCCTAAAGACAATTACCCCACACCATTTATCGATCAGATCATTGACGAGTGTGCCGGTAACGAGATTTTCTCCTTCATGGACGGTTTCTCCGGATATAATCAAATTAATATCCGTCCTGAAGATCAACATAAGACTGCATTTATTTGTCCCTGGGGTACGTTTGCATACAAGAAGATGCCTTTTGGTCTTAAAAATGCTGGGGCTACCTTTCAGCGGGCCATGTCTTACGCCTTCCATGACATCAAAAAGATTATCGAGGCATACTTAGATGATTTAGCTGCTCATTCTCGAAAGAGGATGGATCATCCTGGTCACCTCCGGCAAATATTTGAAAGATGTCGTTTTTATAAGATTCGATTGAATCCGAACAAGTGCGTTTTCACGGTTACATCCGGTCGGCTATTGGGATTTATTGTGTCTAGGGAAGGGATAAGGGTAGATCCCTTCAAGGTTGAGGCAATACTTCGGTTGCCTCCCCCGTCTTCAATCCGTCAGCTTCAAAGTCTCCAAGGGAAGTCTAACTTTCTTCGGAGGTTTATCGTTAACTATGCCGAGATTACAAAGGGATATATGAGACTGTTGAAGAAAGGAGTTCCTTTTCTTTGGGATGACTATGCTCAACGCTCATTCGATGCCTTGAAAAAGGCATTGACCTCTGCTCCTTTACTGAGTCCACCCGATTATAGCAGAGATTTTCTTTGGTATCTGGCTACAGCAGAATCTACCATTGGTATGGTTCTGGTTCAGGAGGATGATGCTCTGGCTGAGCATGTTATTTACTACCTTAGTCGAGGACTGGTAGGACCTGAACTGCGATACACCTCGATAGAAAAATTAGCCTTAGCAGCAGTTCATGCTGTGCAGCGACTCCGGCATTATATTATTCTTCGCAAAACTTATGTCTTGGCAGCTGCCAATCCATTTCAGTTTGTCCTCAGCAAGCGAGTGATTGGGGGCAAATATAATAGATGGATTGTGATTTTACAGGAATTTGATCTTGAGTTCATGTCTGCCAAATCCAAGAAGTCATTAGTTTTTGCGGAATTGATCTCCGAGTTGCCCTGTGGAGAGGAGATGATCTATGATGAGTCCTTTCCGGACGAACACTTGTTTCTTATCTCTTCACAGGATCCTTGGTACAGGGATATCATTGTGTATCTCCAGACTGCGAAGTTTCCCTCTACTTTTTCGAAAGATGAGCGTCGTAAGTTGCGTCACTTGGCCAAGAATTATTTGATTATTGGTGATGCTTTATACCGTCGAGGGGTTGATTCAATCCTGAGATGCTACTTAACTCTCGAAGAAGCTGAGGCTATGCTGAATGATTCCCACAGTGGAGCTTGTGGTGGTCATTTATCTGGGCTTTCTACAGCCCAAAAGATTTTGCGTGCTGGGTACTTTTGGCCTTCGATTTTCAAGGATTGTATGGAGTCGGTCAAAAAGTGTCATCTGTGTCAAGTCTATACTCGAAAAATGCGCGCTCATCCAGCTCCGCTTTTTCCAGTCATTACTGTCGGTCCCTTTACAAAGTGGGGTATTGATTATACTACTTGTAACCCGCCTTCGGCTAAAGGTCACAAGTACATTATTGTAGCAGTAGACTACTTTACGAAGTGGTTCGAGGCTATGCCTACTTTTGGGAATGATGGTGAGACTGCAGCTCTTTTTCTTTTCAACCAGGTTATTGCTCGTTTTGGTATTCCTAGAGAGATTGTCACTGACCATGGCAGTCATTTTCAGAATAGTATGATGGCTGAGTTGGCTCTCAAATTGGATTTCCGGCAGGAGCATTCATCTCCATATTATCCTCAGGCCAATGGGCAAGTGGAAGCCGTGAATAAATCCTTGAAGACAATTCTTCAAAGGACAATTGATAAACATAGATCCAACTGGCATATTATGCTATATTCTGCACTTTGGGCATACAGGACGTCAGTTAAAACTGCAACTGGCTTTACTCCGTTTCAGTTAGTCCACGGGGTGGAATCCGTATTTCCCATTGAATGCGAGATTCCTTCCCTTAAATTAGCTGTTGAGCTTCTTCCTGACACTTCTAGTCTGGCAGAACGACTTCTTCATCTGGAACATCTCGATGAGCAGCGTCGGGATGCTGCCACGATGAATGAAGCGCATAAAAACCGAGTAAAAGTTCAGTACGATAAGGCGGTCAAGCCTAGGGTCTTTTTGGAAGGTGACCTTGTTTTGGTCTATGCCCAAGAAAAGGATGCCCTGGGGGCAGGAAAGTTTAAGTCTATGTGGTATGGCCCCTATATCGTTAAAAAAGTCCTTAAGAAAGGAGCATATACCTTGGTTGATTTCAAAGGGAACGAGTTGCCGGAGCCCCGAAATGGGCTCTACTTGAAGAAGTATTATGCCTAGGCTTCGGCCTGGCATGTTACTTTTGTATATAGTAGTTTTTTGCTTTGTACATATCTGATTGATTTTCGATTTTTGATGAGGTAGTGATGTTTTTTGATCTGCTTTGGCAGGTTGTGTTGGATGTCATGAGTCATTTTGGTTTCGCCAATGGTGCTAGTAGACACACCCGGAACTTAGCTTCCACGGCTTGGGTGCTTTATTATCCTTCCGGTCAGCTGTTGGTATCAAGAGGGGTCTGCATTGGTCCTGCTTCCAATAATATAGCAGAATACACTGCAGTAGTTCATCTACTCTCGGAGGCAATATCTTTGGGTGTTGATTCGTTGGTAGTTTTCTTGGACTCCCAGCTGGTGGTGTCGCAGTTGAACAACACTTATCGGGTACGAGATCCATTTTTATTACGATTTTTCTTGAGGGTACGTTTGTTACAAAGGTCATTTCAATTTTTAACTTTCATTCATATTCCTCGAGCTGACAATTGGTTTGCTGACTCATTAGCTGATCAAGCATTAGATTGGCATATTAATAATTCCATACAATAAATTTTTAATCATCAAAAACATCATACATTTGATACATTTATCACAACACATCAAATATCGTTGTATATATATCATCGGAGTGTCAAAAAAATTTACAAAATTTGGATCCATAAATGTCGTACAAAACTTGGGCTTATGCCCCATCATGTTCTCTCAAAAAAGAATATACAGTCATCTAATACATAATATCTGTCTACTCCTGAGGTCCCTGCCCAGAATTCGTGTTCCTATAGAACGTAACTGCAGTGGCAACTCGGTGGAATAGTCTAACCCAGTCTCGGGGCACTCCTACCACCTGTCTCTGGATGGCTTCCGGCAGATCCTCCACAGCAGCCATAGGTATTTGGCGGGTTAGTCCCACCAAATTCCTCTGCACGGCCTGGAGAGTCCTATCTGAATCCACAGTATCCGCTTTTCCCCTGCGGCGCTTATGGCGCGGTAGGCCCTCAGGACGAACTGGTCCAACATCTGAAACATGATCATTTTAATTGTCAGTCATTATGAATCCAATCAAAAACATGTTTGTTTTTCATTTTTTCATACATATTTGAAAAAATCCAAAAAATTATATAAGTCAAATTTTTTTTTGTAAACTTACCGACTGCTCCCCATGCTGTGCCTGGTAGAAGAACTAGATCTGGATCTCCACGAAAGTCCATCCCGGCATAGGGATAGTCGTCCACTGCGATGATTTGTTCTCCCCACCAAAGGAAGAACTCATCGTCCCATGTGGTCCGGGGTACTTCACTACCCCCCAGTCTCTTCATCATGTCCGCCCAACGGGCAATTCTTGGGTCCCGCGGGCTACTGATGGTAGAGATGACTCTGGGTCTTAATGCTGGAATCTTCTCAAAGAAGAATGTTGTCAAAATTGTACCGTAGCCAAAATGTTTAGTCTTTACTTGGCGAATTGAGGTCAACTGTTGTTTCATGTTCAGTAAAAGGGCTGTGCACCAATTGTAAACATGAGTCAAACATTCTACTGCTATGCTCATTTGCGTCCTGGACGCCTGATGTAGAGAGGCGGATCCTGCCACTCTGCTGATGGTGAAAAGGAGGATTTTCATGTGCAAATCCCTCACATCTTTAATTGCAATCTGCGTTCCAACCTTTTTGTACGCAATACACGTGGAAATAGTCTTCTACGGTTAACCCTCCCAGGGGCTTCCCGTGCAAGTCTACTGGTTCTCCCCTCTGGGAGAGTCCAGTAATGAAATATATGTCTTCCACTTCAATGCGTACTGGCATCTGATCAATAATGAAGCAATCCTGATCTGGTTCCCAGTAATTTACGAGCATTTCTAGCAACTGCACATTGCTTTTCATATTTGGCATCTTGAAGAATTTGAACAATCCGCAATTCCGAAGGATATTTTGCGCTGCGCGATCTTGCATGACCTCTTGGTCAATTGCGCTATGCTCACGTTCCCTCCATGAGATTGTCATCCTGTCAAATTTCATCAAATTATGCTTTAGCCACGCTTTTTTGGATTCAGACCTGCGCATACGCGGTTTTTCCTTTGCACAGTCGTGTGTATACGCGAGTTTCCTTTAACGAACCCGCGTATGCGCAAGTCCGCATTTTTTAGCAAGGGTTTTAAAGCTAAAAATCACTTAATTTTAAATTCCAAATGGACAAAATGAATAAACAGGATGATTAAGGAGCCTACCTGAAGTTTCGGTGCGTTTCGACGGTCGGTTGTTCCTGATTTGACGAAAGAAGTTTTTTGCTCCAGAGCACTTTTTCCAAATCAGCAATGCAATAATGAACCAAATATGAGGTAATTTGTCTATTTATGGCTAAAAGTTGAAAATTTTCGCAAAAATTCCTTATGCTTATTTTTTCGATCTATCTTAAGCTGCATAACCCGGTTGCTTGGAAGTGCCCAATTTGGTATGTTTTCAGGTACATTTTGACGATTTTGAGATTTTTCCCGGTTTTTGATCCATGATTACCGACTCGTCACGGCAGGTATATGATCTTCACTGGCATATAGGTTAGGGAAATCACTTTCCGTTGCATTTGGCATACTAGCCTCCATACTGATCACTTGCCTTAGGGTCGATCCCATCAGGTCATGAGTATTACACCCATTTCACTCGCCGATTATTTAATCATGACTTGATGGTAGAGCCTTCCTTTACATGGGCTTCCTAGTTAGTTCCTTGCTATCACTTGTTGCCCATGCTGCGTTTTATGTAGGCTCAGGAGTCCTCTTTAGTCCCGCCATGTCTTATGTGTTGAAGCTTCATTCTTCTTCTTCTTCACTATCATTTCTCTGGCTTTTACCCCAGAGGCTCCCTGGTGTCGTTAAGTTGTATTATTGCATTGCATATTGGCTACTTGTTTATCCTGGCCTTTAGCAGGCTTCATTTGGACTCGATGTTTAAGCCAACTTTTGACCTCGACTTTCTGTACAAGTTAACCATTGCATGCACTTAGGTATCACGACTTGACACCTTTTTACCCATGGATGGAACGTTCCTCTAAGTATCACTTACCAGTTTTCGCCACCTTGCATTTAGCATAGGATTGTTCCAATCCCAGGAACTAGTGCATCTGATTTCTTGATACTCGTTCTGTCCATTGTACCATAGCATTCTTTTATTCTTTTTTAGGCTTATTATATGAAAAAGACAAAAAAATCAAATATAACAAAAAGAGCGGGAACGGGATGTATCTTCGTTGTTTTAATGGCAGTACAGAGTCAGTTTGTCACCCTTGAACAAAGCACATATACTTATATATATTTCCTTCATTTGGGATGGTTTTAGTTTTGACCTAGGTTTAGCCTTTACCATGTTTCACTTGTCAGGTCTCCCCCAGTTGGTTATCTCTTCCAATCATATGGAGAGTTTGTTCTGCCTCCTGCATAACAGACTTATACAGTGTCACTTTTTACTGCCATGGTCATCACGAGTCATGCTTTTGTTCAAGGGAAGTTTAGCCTGAGTCGGCCATTCTGCGGTGTCTCTTGACTCATTATTCAGTCGGCCTTCCCGGTCATGTCAGTATCATGTTCTATCACATCAAATGTTTTGGTCTTCTGCTCGTGCTGGTTTGAGAAGGTCCCCATTGACTTCTTGCCGGCAGGTTTGTCTCTTATCGACTACGACACATTGCTCTGAGAGCAAACCTAGAGCCGCACCTTGGGCCTATTTCCATCATTGATAAGTGAGCTCGTGCTCAGCATTTGATCATCATCATGGGTCTTTGACTGAGTGGTTTCCCCTGTGTTCGACGTTAGCACACATTATCACACTTGGGATTCGTGCAGTACCTTGATTTCCATTTGACCCTATCGGTGGATTTCTCGCCTCTGTGTTAGCTTTCATTATTGGTTGGTTCAGAGGGTTTCTTCCGTGCGCTAGCTTCATCTTGTGCACGTCGGAAACATACTTCGGTTTTGGTTCCATCACTCTACTTCGTCCGATTCCTTCCAAATCTTGGCCTGCGGGTTACACTCGCGCTGGACTGATGTGGGATGCCTTAATGCCTTCCTTCCAGCAGATCTTTTCCCATTGACTCCGACTCATTGCTCTGGGAATAAGGTCTAGAGTCTTTTTGTTAGTACCTTAGGGTTTGCAGTCATCAGTGGCAGACTCTTCGCTATCGACAGTGGGGATTCATCATTGCCTCTTGATTGGTAGATTCTTTCAAGTGTTCGACTTCAACTCATTCATTCGCACTTGTTAGATTGTACTGGGGTACCTTGACACTCATTATCATTATCGGTGGGTTGTATCGCGTTGGTTAACGGTATACATCATTGATCGGTAATCCAACGATTTCTCACATGGTCGACTTCAACTCATTTATTCCCATTGTGTAGAATTGTGCCATAGTGATCGGTGAAGACCTCAGGTTGCATCAGCATTCTTCGGTTCACTTTTGACAGTCTATTCAGTTTCTGCCAGTGATGCCGTCCACCCTTATATGTTGTAGTTCAGCACAGCAACATCTTATATGTTGGCTCCCGAGTTGCGTGATTGTACCGTTTGATCCACCTCTTATGATCCGGTACTTGGAGATTTAGTTACTTATTTGATCAGACATCCAGTTGCACCATCTTTGATCAGCTTTCTATATGTGATACTTGGACATTGATTCAGACTTACACTTCCGGGCCATGCTCAGATGATTCATTGTGTACTTTCAGTTCAGCTATACTTGTATACATGTTGGATCTATTCACTACTTTCTATATGATGTATTTTTGACTGAGCATGGGTATGCCCGCCTAAGCATGAGTTGACTCTCTGTTTTCTTCCATTGGTTTTTGACAGGCTGAAATCTGGTGAAGTCCTCTCTTGTCCTTGCGAAGTTCTTTCTATGTGCATAATACATTTCGGCCATCATGTACCCCTTCTGACCTCATATATTAGGGGGCATCTGTTATAGCATCATTTCTCACCTTCACATGATTCATGATTGCTTCATGGCTTTATGGGCACCCATTCCTACAGACTTGGACAAATTCACTTAAAAACAGTGTAAAATCCTCCATACGCGACTATGCCCGTGTTTTTCCGCGTGTATACGCGAGTACAGCTAGACTTTTCCGCGTATGCCATTTAAATGATTAAAAAATATATAAAAATCCCTAATTTCCCGCTGGGTTGATGGTTACTCAGGTAGTTCAACCACCCCAGCCCGTGGCCAACTGTTTCCAACTGCTGAAACTACTTGGAGGGACTATAAAAAGCCCTCATGTGTATGGCCTAAGGGAGAGAGAGAATTATTGATATTATACTCTATTGGTATTCCCTATCCAAGTCTGATTCCCCATGCCTCCTGCACTTTCCCAGTTCATTATAGGAAACCCTTGTTTCCTTGAGATGCTCATCTCCCTATATGTCCTCTCGTATGCACCAGTTTGGAAGGAGTCTTAGCGAGGCAAGGGCTGGACGGATCCGGACGACGGTCTGCTCGAAGGCCGTGGGAGGATTCAGGTGATCTCTCCACTCGTTACTTTTGTACATGCTATTTATAATACAGAAGTACCATGTTGTTCCCGAAATATACGTGTTAGTGTATGCTTATATGCATGAGAATATTGTTATTTAAGCATTCATTATGATTTATCTGATGTTTTATATCGATTTCGCTAACATTTAGAGTAGATATATGCTGTACAACCAGTTCTTCGCGCTTGTTTCTTCTTGTCTTTCAGGTTAAGAAGGAAGGACAGTTGCTGGGGGTTTGGACCCCGCGGGATCTACTTCAACCGTAGGACCTACGGGTAACTTTCTCATTCTACTCTATTTAGTTTTTCTGAACGTGCATGGTTATGTGAGTCCTTCTTAAGTAGCATGCCCCTGCTCTGTGGAGGTTGTAACCCAACGAACCTCTAGGGTGATATTCCCCGAAACAAAAAGCCATGCCCTTGTTTAAAAAGTAAGTGATTTCTATTGACCCTGTATTATATATTCCATCAATTGTTGTCTTATATATTCTATCGCAATCGATGATAAAGAATACTTTGTTTTCTATATGTGTATTCGTTGATCGATGATAAAGAATACTTTGTTTTCTATGTGTATTCGTTGATACAATGAAATGCAAATTTAATATTTAAGGTTTTAATATTAATAAATAAATACTTTGTTTTAAGGTTTTAATACTTTGTTTTCTATGTGTATTTGTTTTCTATTTTATTTTAATTTTAAAAAATAAATATAATCAAATTATTTAATATAATTAAGAGAAATAAATAAAATGGATATATGAAAAATAATATAAATTTATATAATAATACTGTTGGTTAAGTAAAACATAAATATATTAAATAAAATCATATGAAGTTAGCCAATAAAATATCAAATTATTATATTGAGAGGTGTATTTTACAATTTAATATAAGGGTGATGTGTGGTTTTATTCATTCTCAATGTGAAGTTGACCGTTGTTTTAAAAAAAAAAAATTTTAAATAAGAAAACAATGCCATTTATAATAAATGTATATATGATCATACATATTTAATTAATTTTAATTAAAAACCTTATAAAATATTAATTATCTTATTCTCACCATTATCACATAGTTTGTTGTTAATATTACAATCCAATATAAAAGAGATGTACAAATATTTCAATTTCACTAAAAATATTTGATGTTTATGTTAAATAATATAATTTTATATTAATTTTACAAAGATAAAGTAATTAAAGACTAGCCTAGATCCATGGTCTACCAAGAGCTGAGAGGGATCAAATCTCTCTCTTGAGGTGCAGACTTCTTTTACAATTAAAAGAGATTTGATCCCTCTTAGTAGATCCGAAATTAACATGGATCTAGGTTGATTTAGTTATTAGACTTTAAATAGGTCACATTAGAGAGGAATACCATGGGGAAAAACCATGAGAAAATACCATAAGATTGGAAAATTTTATGTTTTTTTTAAAAACCGAAATAGAGTATTATAAAAAATGATTGTTTATATCACTGGACGGCTCATAGAGAAACCAACCTAATAGCTTATATTGAGAAACTTGAAATTACATATATATAACTTAATGAATTCAACAACAACAACAACAACAAAAATAGGAGTTCCAAGAGTTTTACAAACACAAAGGCTCTACTCTACAAAACTATCAAGACATAACCACAACAAAAAAGAGCCACCCGTATTCAAGTAAGGTATGAAGCAGAATTGTTGCAGAACCCAGAAGTTGCACAATAATGCAAAAGAAGATGAACCACAATAAGACACTGATCTGACAGACTACAAGCATCAGTAGCCCACGAATCTCGAACAACAGCCATGTGTGAGAGCCAAAACATCACTTTGAACCTTGGGGACCAACTAAGACCCAAAATCCACGATGCAAATGTAGGAGATTAAAAATTTCCAACCAATACTGAGAAAACAAGTACAGACCAAAGTACGGGCCAACCAAAGAATGCAATGAGATTATCATAATTATTTGGAAGACTTCTCACCAAGATCATAGATATGCTTGAAGAAGGAAATCAAGAACCCATGACATCACCTCCAAGCATAGACGAGGTAAACCTCTCCATACAATAATTAAGTGATATGATAAACCAACGAAATGATAAGGGACGTCGTATGATAACTAGGGCCAAGTAAATGCAGACATCAAATGGGAATTAAGCGAAATGTGCTACTTCATAGGAGATAATGGGTGATGAACTACGTGGCCTCTTACTCCATGTGTCTTCGTCATAGCATCGACCAGCGTCGAGCTCAAGTAACAACTAGTAATCGAGGATTTATTTATTTATTTATTTTAATTTAATTTAATTTTGTGTTATTTTGAAATTTCATGTATTGTGTCTAAAGGCACACTTTAATTTAGTATATGTTGGTGTCCCGTGTTTTGAAAGTTTGGCAAATCAAAAGACAAGGCAACATCAGAACCAATCTTTAGAGTCCCAGGATCTAGTCCTCCTGTTCTCAGAGAGGGTTCTCTCGAATATTTGTTTTCAAAGGTTTATCTTGTGTGCTTAGAGTATTCATTTTAGACTAGTTATTAAGTGCAGGTGTTTGTTTGTTTGTTTGATTGGTTGGAATGATACAATAGAACATGAAAGCCCTAGGAAAGATATATAGGACAGAGAAATATCTGGTTCATTGGGCAATGGAGTCAAGAAAAGGTCATAACAAACTCATCAATGGATATGGGATATCAAAAGGAAAATCTAACTTGGCCACAGGATCCTTTTGTTTTTGGAATGAGATGAACATTAATGATTTGGAAAGAGAGGTTTAATTCTCAACAAAGGGAAATTTGAAAGCATAATTTTGAACAATAAAGAGCTCTTTGATAGACAGGGCTAACCATAAATTCTACAAATCACACCTTTAAGCAAATAATGATTTCAAAACAACTTTTAAAATGAAATCTAAGATTCGGGGAACACCCTATTTCCTCAAAGATTTATTTTAAAGGACTTAGAAACATAAAAGATTTATTGATAATTACAGTCAT
The DNA here is from genome assembly GCA_034641835.2 of Pinus albicaulis. NCBI lineage: Eukaryota > Viridiplantae > Streptophyta > Pinopsida > Pinales > Pinaceae > Pinus > Pinus albicaulis. Next base: position 1,823,272,185 of record CM076575.1, on the reverse strand, counting down.
AGAAGAGGGAACACCTAAAATCATCTATGATCATAATTATAACGACCTTTAAGCCAACTGTTTAAGTGAGGACAAAGGGCAAGATCAAAACAGACCTCTTTGATTCACTGTAATCAAAGAAATTCAAAGGGAGACTTCAATAACAGTCTTTAAGTGGTAGCAGACAAGCAGGGAGAACCATAAATCATGCTGAAACCAACTGTTCAAACTATTAAGGAAATAAACAAGCATGAAGACTAATGAGAAAGTTTAAAGCCTCTAAAATACTTCAGCAAAAGATAACATGAAACAGTGAAGGATGAACAGGTCTAAGGTGCTTCCAAGAGTCATTTCTTTGCCTAAAACTTTCAACCTAATGTAGTAAGAAATTATGGAACATAATGAAAACAAGGGAAAACATAAAACAATTCAGAATACTTCACCAAAAGCCAAGCTCATGGATCCTGTTGAGGAGGTAAATTCCCTTTGCGGACAGAGGCGATCCCTACTAGCCCAGCAGGGGTCTAGCAACAATCAAAAATGTTACGACGCAAGTTCCTAGTTACGAATGAAAAGACTAAAGATAGAAGCCTACCTAGAATCCAATGCTACGATCTGAAGAAGAGAGCGTTCCCGTTCTTCAGCCTCGGTAGATCACGATCCTCCACGATCTCAGTGGGTGGACACCTGCACATGCAAGAAACAAACAGATACAAGCATAAAATCCGGCATACGTAACTCAATATCAGTCAGAAAGGATATTACTCATATTAACATCATTGAAAACAGAGTGGAACCATAATCGTAATCATTCATTAAATAACAATCAAAAGAGATTACAACCAAAGTTCTGACGTCGTGGTCTCCTTCGGATGGGTCTCCAGTCGTTCACGTCTCGCAAATCTCACCAGGGAAAGGGAAAACCTCTCCTGAGTCTCTTGACAATAGTCTCCTTACTTGAGTCGGCCTTAAGGGAAGGAAGAGGGCTCTTACAGCACAAAGGCTCTTGGGAATTTGGAGATTCAAAGCTTAGGCACTTCAAGACTAGCTTGCCATGGAATTGAGTAGGCTTTTATAGATGGGGAAGGAGGGAGTTGGGATCCCTATTATGGTGGGATTGGCCCTATCAACAAGGAAGGTCCCATGGGAGGTGGCAAAACCACTTCCCTTCCATAGAACTCCCGCAGCCAAACCTCCCAACTCAAGATAGGCAATGGTTTCTGAGTTTGTTGAAACTCAAATTCCGCCATCTTTATTTAAAAAACACTCCTTAAATTGGCTGGCGTGACTACTGCTCTGGGATAGAGCGCCAGTTGGCGCGGCCTCTTTGCAGGATCTTCCCCATTGGCGCGAGTACTGAACTGTCTGACCGCGCCAATGAAAAAAGGGATGTTTTTCATGATTTTTGCAAGGAGATGTCTTAAGGGAAAATAAAGCTCATGCTTAGAGGAATGCATTGATGATGTTTTCAAGGCATGACAATGTTCACAGGTCACAAAATGGGTCCTCCATTGTGCGGGACGGGGAATGGTAGGGACGGTGACAAATTACTGTGTAACAGATGCCCCCTAAAGTATGAGGCCCGAGAGAGAGAGGGGTGAAATGCTTTATGAGAACATGTTCAACTGAAGGCCCGCCGTCGGAAAACCTGCGCAGAAAAATACAACTGACATCTCAAGTACATGATGTATGTATGGTATGGGCGTAGCCATCCGAAACAGAGTATACTATAATCTGGATCCATGGTATGGGCGCAACCATCTAGTGAGGATCAAATAAATAGACTCAGGTATGGTCGCAGCCATCCAATCAATAAGTCATATACATAATGATAATAATCCACAATCGCAGCCTGGATTACAATAGACACAATCCAGGGTCTTGCGCTCCATCTCGACCCAAAAAAAGTACAAGTTCGAGCATGTGAATATGTGAGCTGAAGTCGAACATGCAGGAACATCGTCTGATTACCAGCCAATGATGAAAGTTGTTAACAGACGCGAGAGGAACCACGAATAATGACAATGGCCCTCAAGGTACTACAGGTACAATCTACAGTGTGTGAATCAATGAGTTGGCGTCGAACATCCGCATAATCACTCGATCGGAGGCCAATGATGAAAACCTCACGTCGAATGCGACGAACCTGCCATTGAGGCATGCAGGCTCCAAGGTACCATAAAGGAGTCTCTAGATCAGCTTCCTGGATAATGAGCTGGAGTCGACAGGAACTGACCTTGATCGAAGGTGGGCCATAATGTTTCCCACATCATCGACACGAGACAGAGGAACATGATGTTTATTGTGAATCAGGATCATATGAGAATCAGAGGAAGGTTGATATTTGCAGAGGCCAACTTCTCTTGAACATATAAACGGCACGACAGTGGACTTGGAAGTATTTAACATCAACAGATTAGAGGTCATGGTGACAAGGCAATGAGCAGAGGAGAGGTCAAAAGGGATTATCCAAACCCACGGAGGCAAAGTGAAGAAACGAGATGAGATGTCCCCAACCCGACACGAATGCAGACAAGTGCCATGTTCAAGAGCGACATACTGCCGACGACAACGATGATGGTTCCATTTTCCCCCACCATTTCTGGCGAGTACCCCAATTATTTTTGATAACAAGCTTGAAAGGGATAGCATATGCTTGTAATATAAGTCCGCCCTTCGGGCGAATCCATCCTAGTGCATTTAACGAGTCCTAGGAAGGAGGAACTCGGAGAACGTCATTTCGACTGGATCCGATGTCATCAGGGTTTAACGAGTCTGACAAAGGAAGAACTCGGCGTCTTTTCATGTTTAGAGAGTTTGAAAAGACAGCGGAAAAGTAAACTCCACAGGTCCCTTTTTGTGAATAGTTCCTCAGATCCGAAAAGGTAGAAAACAATATCCGAGAAAACCTCCTAGTCGTGATAGGCTAGGGTATTCCTTTTTCGTAATCAATCCATCCCAGCCCGAAAAAGGGTTAAACATATACTGGGTAGATGTCGATTTGTGTCCAATTTAACGAGATCGAAACGACAAGGACCTCGGCAATCTTTTCATGTTTAGAGAGTCAGAAAAGAGCTGAAAGATGACTCCAAAGTGACTTTTTCGTGTATTTACCGAGTCCGAAAAAGTATAAAATACAACTCGTTTCCATCGTTAAAGTCGCAAAAACATGCTGCTGCACGTACCAAGCAAGCGTAAAATCCATTTTCGACATAACATATAAAAATATTCGATAAAAATGACTTTTTACAACTCATTTCATGTCAAAAAGTTATAAATATGTCAAATTGGTAAAAATAAAATTACATTTACTATTTACCTTGGTAAAAAGCAACAGTGGTCCATTTGGAGTAGAAACTTCTGACGGTGATTGCGACGAATCCAGTTGACCATTCAGCTTCTCGTCTGCTACAGGTAAGAGGCGCTCCCTTGCTCTTCATTTTCATCCAATTTTTAATAGTTTTACCCTGTAAATTAGTTTTCTAGAGCCATTTTTGAAAATTTAGGGCCGCGCTCATTGGCGCGGGTATCAGGCACGGACCCGCGCCAATGAGCTCTTTTATACAAAGGGCCTGCGCCACATGGCACGAATGTTCACAAAACAGTCGCGCCAGCGGCCGAACCTAAAAAATCCACCTAAAATTTCGACATTTAGACAAAATTGCATGGAATTTGAGACTCATCAGAGATCTAACTAAGGGTTCATGGCCATATGAATGCAGGTAATCAATAAAAATGGAAATTGAATGGAAAGAACGAGAGCATGGAGAAGAGGATGAACAAGCCATGCAAAGTCAAGCTTGCATGAATGCCCTTAGAAACTGTGGGCTGAAAAAGTTCTTCCTCACACCGTGTCTACGAGCTCAGCCCGAGCTCCTCCAGTATTTAATCAGTATCTGGGATGAACATGAACAGGTGTTCAGGTTACGAGACCAGGTATTAGAGCTGGAGGTTTTCGATGTTTATTTTATCACTGGATTGTCCCGCAGAGGTCCGATCCCGGTGTTGATTGGAAGCAGACCATCTGGGGAGAAGATGGAAGAAGTGATGGCACGAGTGTGCCAAGGAGCTCAAACGGGATCAGGCAGCAAGAAGGTGGATATCCACACTATCCCTGATCTAGCATTGAGAGTGGTCCTCCATACCATCACGCGGGCTGCTGGGTCGCAGGCACCGCACGAGGCCACCAAGGCCCAACTCCTCTTGGCCTCAGAATGCATGAGTCCCCTGCTGTTCGACTGGGCAACAGCAGTAACAATCAATATGAAAAGGCAGCTCACGAAATGCAAACAGGGTAAACTGAAACAGTTCGGTTATGGTTCCATCTTGGTATCGTTCATTCTGGAACGTTTACCAATCTTCCAGGGCCAAGGGGCCGCAGTGGCAGATTCGATACCACGAGAGCCAAGAATGGCTCGCTGGGCAGCATTGATGCCCAGATCTGGAGGCGGCCAACAGATGTCCTGGAGGCCGGATTTCTTTAGGTGGTTATGGCGCCAGCTGATTGTCGTGGAAGACTGGCCCTATGCAGGAACTGACTTTACTGGGGACCCAGATCTCCCACTACCAGAAGGAGACGATTGGGATGAGGAGTTGGGAAGACCTCATGTTTTTTATTTTATATTTATATGTTTTTTTTTGTTAATACACATTCGTCTTAACACATTTCACATATGCATGCAGATGTGGGACCTGAGAGACCAGCTGGGATGTCTCCTATCTCACGGAGGACACAACTCGTCCCTGATCCTCAGGGAGAGGGTACCGGAGGAGAGGAGCTAATCCAGAATCTCGAGGGCATTGCCCACAGGATCCCAGACTATGCTCGGCTGGCAGACGTACCGATGGCATACCAGCGCCACTCGGTGGGAGTTCCGAGTCGGATCCACCGAATCCTGAGCCACTTAGTGCGTGCAGTCATGTGCTATCATAAGCGCCATGCGGATTAGCTCTTAGGATTTATACCACACCTATTTTTTGAGAGACGTATCGTCTCCGGATGTATTTAAGACGACTATGTATATTTTTGACTTTTATGTGACACACTCTATGTAAACATTTCGATATCTATATATATACATATCTATTTCTGGATGGATCTTTCTTTACATGTGATGATGATTTATAAATTGCGCAAATGTCTGTCTAATACCAAATTTGCTACTGCATCTGTTAGTGTATTCAAATGCATGGGTATATGATGATATGTAATGTAGTCAAAATTCCTTTCCAGTAATCGAATACGCAGATACAGACGTAAGATGGATGGGTTTCTTACCGAATAGTGTCCCTTCAGTTGTAACACCACAAGTTGTGAATCTAAATACACGAGCAATTCACGGATACCAAGGTTTACTGCCTCGGTTAATAATTCTAACACAGCACTATATTCCGCGATGTTGTTCGTGGTACGTCCTAGACACACTCCTTGCAGGTTGATCAACTCACCAGCAGGATCATAGATTACCCAGGCTGCTGAAGACAGATTCCTGGTACTGCGGGAGGCACCATCCGCGAAACCAACAAATGGATGAAAAGACATCTGCACAACCAGGAAGACCTGATCAGCAGAAATATTTTTACAAGGCACACCACACAATACATGCACACAAATGAACATCACGCACCTATGTACACACACCACACCAAGAAATCACTTCAGACATAGTACTTCTTAAGGTACAGCCCATTTCTAGGCTGCGCCAACGGAACTCCTTCATAATCTATAAGCTCGTAGGCCCCATTTTTCAAAATGTGTTTTACTATATAGGGCCCATGCCACATAGGCTGGAGCTTACCGGCTCCAAGCTTATCATGTGCTTGATCGTACAGGAGGACGAGGTCTCCTTCGATAAAAGAACGGGGAGAAACAGATTGATCAAAATGAGTTTTGACTCTATTCTTTTGTGCTTCGATAATCAAAGCAGCCAGATGACGGGTTTCATCTAACCGTTCCAGATACATAAGACGTTCTTCCTCGGCAGAAGTACCAGGTAGAAGCTCCATAGCTAATTTTAATGAAGGGATTTCGCATTCAACCGACAGAGTGGCTTCCAGACCGTACACCAATTGAAATGGTGTGAATCCAGTTGCACTCTTAGCAGATGTTCGGTATGCCCAGAGAGCTGAGAACAGTTGGAGATGCCAATTGGATTTATGAATACCAATTGTTCGCTGAAGCATAGTGACCAAAACCTTGTTCACTGCTTCAACCTGACCATTCGCTTGAGGGTAGTATGGTGTTGAGCTGTCGTGACGCAAGCCCAACGTTGAAGTCAACTCCGCCATCATGTAATCTCGGAAATGAGTACCGTGATCAGTGACGATGGCTTGAGGAACCCCGAACCGTGCAATAACATGGTTGAATATAAATTGAGCAGCCGTTTTCCCGTCAGCAGCTAGTGTAGGCATCGCCTCGGCCCACTTAGTGAAGTAGTCGACAACGACAATGATATACGCATGCCCTCCGGCCGAGTGAGGGTTACACGTCATAAAATCCACGCCCCATTTCACAAAAGGGCCAACGGTAATAACGGGATGCAATGGCAACGGCGGCGCGCGCATCTTGCGCTGAAAAATCTGGCATGGATGACATTTACGGACTGCAGTGATACAGTCCTTGAATATGGAAGGCCAGAAATAACCTGCTCGCAGAATCTTTTGGGCAGTAGCATACCCGGACATATGTCCACCACAGGCGCCACTGTGGCAGTCATTTAGGACCTTCTCAGCCTCTTCCAAGGTTAGGCATCGCCGGAGCACTGAATCTACTCCAACGCGATATAAGGTATCTCCTACTATACGGTAGGGTTGGGACTGGTGCCGAATCCGACAACGGGTAGCTTTATCCAACTCAGACCGAAATGTCGAGGTCTGAAGATACACTATTATGTCACCGTACCAAGGGTCACGAGTACTGATGAGGAAAAGCATTTCGTCCGGTATATGGTCTTCAAAGTGTGAGGGAACAGAGTCTGTAGGGAGAGAACATATCAGATCCGCGAAGACCAGTGATTTAGTTGACTTAGCAGTGGTGAACTCCAAGTCAAACTCCTGCAGGATGACAATCCATTTGGAGTACTTGCCCCCCAGTAATTGTCTAGAAATAATATACGTCATAGGGTTGCAGTCTGAAACCACTGTTATCGTTCACAAAAGGATGTAATGGCGAAAGCGTTGTACAGCGTGTACTGCTGCTAATGCCAACTTATCGACATGTGCATAACGCGTTTCCGGGTCAAGAAGGTTCTGAGACAGGTAATAAACAACATGTTCATCACCGTGATCGTCATCCTGCACCAAGACCATGGCTATGGTGCTAAATGCGGCGGCTAGATACAAAGTGAAGTCGCGGTGGTAGTCCGGAGGACGAAGCAACGGAGCATTGACTAGCAATGTCTTCAGCTTCTCAAAGGATTCTTGAGAAATTTCATCCCAGTGAAAGGGAACGTTCTGCTTTAACAAACGAGTGAATCCTTTGGCCACCTCGGCATAATTCGGGATAAAGCGCCGAAGAAAATTTGCTTTCCCTTGCAGACTCTGTAACTGATACAGGGAGGAGGGTGATGGGAGATTTACGATGGCCTCGACCTTTAGAGGGTCAAGGCGAATTCCGTCTTTCGAGACAATGAATCCTAAAAGACGGCCAGAATCAACGCAGAAGACGCATTTATGAGGATTGAGCCTGATATTGTAGTGCCTGCAACGAAGAAAGATCTGGTGGAGATGCTCAGGATGGTCCTCTCGCTTACCCGAATGGGCTGGCAAGTCGTCCAGATAAGGCTGAACGATATGGCGAATTTCATGAAAAGCGTAGGACATCGCACGCTGAAAAGTGGCTCCAACGTTCTTTAAGCCGAACGGGAGTTTTTTATACGCGAAAGTGCCCCACGGACAGATGAAAGTGGTCTTGTGTTGATCCTCGGGTGCAATATTGATTTGGTTATATCCTGAGAAACCGTCCATTAAGGAATAAATCTCACTCCCGGCACATTCGTCGATGATCTGGTCGATAAACGGAGTGGGATAATTATCCTTTGGACAGGCGCGATTGATGTCGCGATAATCCACACAGACTCAAATTGTACCCTGCTTTTTATCGACAGGGACAATGTTGGACACCCATTCTGTAAGGGGGATGGGATAAATAAAACCCGCGTTCAGAAGTTTTTCAACTTCTGCCTTGATAGCGGCGGCTTTCCGAGGATGCATGGGACGTAAGCGTTGGCGCACAGGTTTCGCACCTGGATAGGTTGGAATCTTGTGCACTACAATACTAGGGTCAATCCCTGGCATTTCCTCATAAGACCATGCAAAAACATCTCTGAATTCTTTGAAAAGCTCAGTATAGACTTGAATCTCATCGGGAGAACAAGTCACACCCACATGAATATTCTCAACAATCCCCGGTTTAACGGAGATGTTGATTGGAACAGTTTGAGTAATGTTACTTAGATTACCCTCCGAAAATACCTCGTGCGTCAAGATCGGTGTTTGAAGAGGAGGGGAAGGAACCTGAGTAGCATAATGCTCCAGACAATCAGACATTGCCCCCAAGCTAGGCATAAACGAGGAGCGATGATGTCCATCACCCCAAGGCAGCTCCTCAAGAGACATAGTTTTAATGATAGCCTCATCGGAAGGAAAAGTCTCTCTGAGAGGATCAGGTGAATTAGCCTGACCAAGCCAGGGGGATTGGGAGTAGACGTCGAGAGCCATGCTCAAAGGAGCATGCTGAGGAGGTGGAGGATCCGATGCTGCAAAAATCTCACAGTAGCTGATCTCTACTGGCGTTAAAGGCATGGATTCTCCAAACTCATATACCTGCTCAGGTGTAGGAACGAGCCAGGGGTCATCAGACCTGGACAACATGTTGACTTGAGCGGTATGTGGTGGTGGTGCAGGAAAGATACCCATGAGGACTGGGTCTTTGAAGAGACCAGGTCCTACACTGTCTGGGGGATTCGGAATTTGATCCACGTACGGCACGTTATTCTCGGAGTTCGAGGTAAAAAATGACAACTGGTCTACTGCGACAATCTTGCCCTCGTGAGGGAACTTGATGAATCGAAAGACAGTAGACGGCACGCAGAGCATGGCATGGGTCCAGCTGCGGCCAAGAAGTATATTGTAGTTGAGTTTAGCGTCAACCACTTCCACTTCTACGTTGACGGTTTTCCCCTGTAATGTGATCGCGAGACTCTCGAGAACGCCCAGGGGTTTAGATTCCCGACCATCAAATGCCTCAAGGGCATTGGGGGATGACGACAAGGCTGGAGAGCCGATGGCCTTCCAGCAAGCGGAGGACATAACGCAGGTAGATGCACCCTCATCTACGACAGCCCTATGAATGTTCAGACCGTTAATCCCGACTTGAATGACCAAAGCGATTTGATGTGGAAGCCGGGGAGTAAAATTCTCCAGATCGAAGGTGAGAAGACTCGAGTCGGCGGGATCAATGCCCCCGATCGCAGACAGTAAAGCCTTCCGTTGTGAAGGAAAACTTTGAAGAACCTCCAGTGCAGACATGGCACATGGTGCCTGTGCCAGATCCTCAACAATACTGTAATGTTGAGCGGCACGAGCGTTTGGGTTATAAGAAGATCTTCGAAGGACACCTTTGGGGGGTGGCTTCACAACGGGTTCCAAAGAAGGCTTCTCGATTTCCAACGGACCGGAGACAGGTGGGGGAGGCGGCCCATCAGCAACTGCCTTCCCGGGTGCCTGCCGCAGTTCGTTGTAATCCTTCGACCGCGTAGCGACAGAGATAGGTGCAACACTCTTCACCATGAAAACCTGAGACCCAAATGGTGCAGATGGTGATGCATGTTCGACCATCTGGGTCTGCTGAGATGGAAATGGCTTTTTCAAAACAACCGGAGTCCCTTTAGGGCATTTAAGAAGTTGACTAACCTCGGATCATCGTGGACAAACCTTAGTATAATGGTCACCTTCACAGATGAGGCAAGGGTAATTTGGCTTACGCTGGGAGCCATCCTCAGTACGAGACTTAGATTCTAGTTTCGGGGCATCATATTTAGATTTTCCTTTGCCCTTCTTCTTCCCCTTGGAGGATTTTTCCGCAGGATTGGCAGAGGTATTGTTGGAAGAATTAGCCTTCTGCTTCCCATTCGAAGACTTCTTCGAATTCTGAGAGACAGAACCAATGACACCATCCACCACAGGGGTGGGCGGAGCCTTAGTGGTTCCGGGCCGTGGAGGATCAGTCAAGATGTCATAAAGCATGCCAGACTGTGAATAAACAAGATCCAGGTACTGGGCACACGCGATGGCTTGTTCCTCTGTCACGCACGCTCCCATCGCGATATCCTAAGCGATTTTATTCACAAAGGAGGTGGTGAACCAATGCGTCAATATCTGATCAGGTATGTGAAACTTGATCAGTCGACGACGGCGCCGCCACTCATGAATGTGATCTGAGATGTGAGTGGCTTTATCCTGCTTCAGGGAAGTCAGGAGGTGCGTCCCGGCTTCATACCAAACCGGTAACTGGAAATGCGTGAGGAAAGCCATGGCTAAAGAGTTGAAATCTTGAAAAAGGCCACGGGATAACTCTATGTACCACTTAGCAGCAGCTCCAGTTAAAGTACGCTGGAAGAGGCGCAGGCGAATTGAATCGTCGACCCAAGAGTTAGACGAACACCAAAGGTGATACGTCATCACATGCGCCTGGGGGTCCTCTCCAGCTTTTCCCTCAAACTTGGGACAATCACCTGGTATCTTGGTGGGAACCGGAGGCCAATACGGATTATGTAAAATCGGATCATTGGTCAACTTTGAAACATCCGGCAGTTCCAAGGTAGCCAGGAACGACAATGGAGGATTAACTGCCATGCCAGGCCCAGGATGAGGTCCAGTACCCACACTCCACGATGGTTGTGAATATCCTTGCCCCCACGGGTTCTGTCCCGCAGGATTCTGACCGTAGGGGGCGTAGGTCGTATAACCAGACTGATTTGGATGCTGGTAACCATAGTGTGGGGCTTGATAACCAGGGTACAGACCTTGATTATGCGTCGGCCCTGTATAAGCAACGTTTGGATTTGGCTGCTGAGTGTAGGTAGAAATGGGTGGAGGAGGATAATACTGAGAACCTCTGGGGTGGTTATAGTTCGGTTGAGACTGACCATGAGGATAATAACAACCCTGAGGATGAGTAGGCTGCTGAAAAGTGGAACCCTATGGAGCCTGATACGTTGGGCGCAGCTGTTGATTTGGCTGCGGCATTGAATGAACCGACTGCTGTGCAGGGTTGATGGAATGAGCGGGCTGTCCTAAATGAACAGGTTGACCCGACTGAGAGGGATGACCTGAGTGAACAGGTTGACCCGGGTGCAAGGGTTGACCTGAATGACCAGGCTGACCCGGATAGACAGGCAGCGCCGGTTGCGCAGGTTGACCTGGTTGTAAGTGAGCCCCAGGTTGTACCGGATGGACCGGTTGGCCTGGAGGCGGAACACCGGGTTGTACCAGATGAGCCGGTTGGCTTGGTGGTGGAACAGGACCAGGTACTTGCTGGAAACCGGTTTGACCTGAAGCAAAACCATAGGATGGTCCTGGCTGATATGCAACGTTAGAAACGACAGGATACTGCGGTTGCATCGGTAAAGAAGGCTGGATTTGCCCCCCAGGACCATAGACCGGTCCCGGTTGGTACCCCAGCTGAGGTTGGATAGGTTGACCGGAAGGGCTATAATACTGTCCTTGCGGACTGTACGATGGCCCTTGCTGGCCTGCAGGGTAGCCTTGGATGGGCTGCCCTTGTGGATCATAAAGATAGCCAGGTTGGCCCGCAGGTTGGCCTTGGAAAGGCTGCCCCTGCGGGTTATAAGCCTGGTTATATGGTAAACCTTGAGCATAAAGATAAGCCTCAGAAGCGGGTAGACGCAAAATCTCCCCGTGCTCGTCGTACTGACCTGGGAAAGCATACACGGGAGTACCATCCTGTGCATAGTGTGAAAAGTAAGATCGGTAGGGATCTTGGGAGGACGGTCCAGCCTCGGCGTCGGCTGTTGCAAAGACAACCGATACTCCTCCGGAGAGATGTTCTCCGGTATAGCAGTAGCTAGATAAACATCTTCAGGAGTTGGCCCAGCCCTGGTAGCAGATGCTGAGACAACAGGAGAAGAGGCGGCCACACAGACAGTGGGCCGGACGGGAACAGATGTGACAGGCATCTAAGGAGACACCCCGGGTGTAGTAGCAGCTGACCTCGAAGCAGGAGATGATATTCCCATAGAGGCTGCAGCTGAAATGATCTGACCCAGAGATCTGTATCCCTGTGGTAAAGAAGGACTGGCTGTTGACATGTTAACCAGCTCAGAGTTGTCTCCCTCAAACAATCTACGCGGGAAGAGCTGATATTCTTCACCGGACGTTGGGATTTCCTCACCAGAATCACTCATGGTTGATCCTGCCGTTAAATCACGCAAAAGACGACGAGGACTAGGAGGAAATACAACAGCAACAAAAGGCGAACCCGAGGTAAGAGAAAGGAAATCAGCTCCTAATCTCAATTCAGACACAGGGTCCGAAAAGGGCCAATTGAACTCAACTGGTCCTCCAAAGGGTTGCTCAGCGAGAACCGGTCCCCCGTCAGGAAACTCGGAAACAACAGGCTACTGTGGTTCGACAGAGGATTGGGAAGCCTCTGAAGAATCGTCCGTGTAAGGACTACCAGTCGACGAAACCGAAGGTTCCGCCACTGTGGCAAAAGACTAGAGGAGAAGAAGCAAACACACACACGGGCTGAAAACGAGTTAAGGGCACACGATCAAATGGTCAACAAGCAATATCTAAGCGGGCATGTAATCGTGGGTGATTAATTTTACCACATTGAAAAGTAAGAAACTCTATCGTTTCATATTTTAAGAGTCGAGAAACAATAGAAAGATGACTCTATCTCTTTCAGATTTGATACAAGCGTGAAAGGACAAGTGCTCGATGGTCTTTTCAAGTTTAGGGAGTCAGAAAAGACCAAATGAATGCTCAGGAAAAACTAGGCACAAAGGGTGTACCAAATATCCGTGAACTGCAATATACACCTTGGTTTCAATAATGAAACAGAAATCGACCAAGGACTTTCCGTACGTGCAAGTAGTCTCCCCGAATGCTGTGTTCGGTGTATCACGGGTATAGGGAGGCAGACTCGGCTTCCTATGGATGAAGGATTGAAAACCTAGAGGGGTCTCCCTTTATATACGCGACGGTACGGGGAGCACAAGTCCGCACTAGCGCTGTCTAAAGCCAGAAGGCGAACGACAGCTGCTAGGTTTAAAGACGCCGGAACACGTCTCTAGCCTAGACCTCTAAAAATGTTTCGTTAAGTTTCAATGCTGCCTTAGGTTAATTGAATAAATTTTAAAGTTGATCTTCGATTAAGTTTCAATTTTCAGGCCCTATCGTATGTAGTGTCTTAAAAGACTCCTAAATGCAAAGCTACATGCCACAGTCCAACATTTTGTTCGATGAAAACTAGTTACAGAAGAGTTGAGAGCTTTTACACAAACGAAATGATCGGAAGACAAACAATGAGATCTCTAATGCAACTAATGACATTGAAAACTTTTCATCCAGATTACTAATCACTAGCAAAATCGAAAAGATTACAATTTGCACTAATTCAACCAAAAGCACAAGAGATTTTTTTTGTTTGTTTGTAATTTTCAACGTTTGATAGCTAATATTCACTAAACAAACTGAAAATAAGCGGAACAAATTGAGAAACGATATTCGAGAGAGAAAAACAAACAAATTTCACTCAACAACACAAGCAATCAGATCCCAAATCGACCAAAGTCTCTCAAAACCAAGAAAAGACTCAAAGGCTCCAATGGGCTGTGTGATCTAGGCCCAATGCAAGACCAAACGAAATCTGAATGAAGGAATGAGAAATCACCCAAAAATCACAACAAAACAATGAACAACTACTAAGAGGATGTGGAGGATCAATCAGAAAGTCGACCGGACAAACGAAACACCAAAACCCCCAAGGAGGGCTCGATACACTAAGCCACTAGATGCCCTAGGGCTCAAAACGTGAAATCGATAGATAAAAGCAAACAACCAAAGGACAGAGGTGAATTCCCAGTCAAACAGGACTCCAACACACTCAGGCAGTCGGAAAATCAAGAAGAAAAACACTGACCAAACCCAGAGAGCTCAAAAATGAGGAAACTCAAAAACCTTACAGGAGTGGCGTGACTGTAAGGCTGAAACTGGCACCAGAAAGCAATTGGCGCGGGCTAAACAAAAGCAACATGCGCCAATTGGCGTGACTATCGAGCTAAAAAGCGCGCCAGTCGAGTTTCTCAGCCCAAAACAAAAAAGAACTACTCCAGAAGCAGATCAATGCATACTAAGCAAACCAAGAAGTAAAAAACAGCAAAAGAACCCAACCCAGAAGGCTCATCAAGCAAGGAAAAACATAAAATAATCAAAGTGAGACAATACAAACGAGATAGTGAAATCTAGACGATCCCCAGCGGAGTCGCCAAATTGTTGAGTAGGTAAATCCCCTCTGCGGACAGAGGCGATCCCTACTAGCCCAGCAGGGGTCTAGCAACAATCAAAAATGTTACGACGCAAGTTCCTAGTTACGAATGAAAAGAATAAAGATATAAGCCTACCTGGAATCCAATGCTATGATCTGAAGAAGAGAGCGTTCCCGTTCCTCAGCCTCGGCAGATCACGATCCTCCACGATCTCCGCGGGTGGACACCTGCACATGCAAGAAACAAACAGATACAAGCATAAAATCCGGCATACGTAACTCAATATCAGTCAGAAAGGATACTACTCATATTAACATCATTGAAAACAGAGTGGAACCATAATCGTAATCATTCATTAAATAACGATCAAAAGAGATTACAACCAAAGTTCTGACGTCGTGGTCTCCTTCGGATGGGTCTCCAGTCGTTCACGTCTCGAAAAGCTCGCCAGGGAAAGGGCAAACCTCTCCTGAGTCTCTCGACAATAGTCTCCTTACTTGAGTCGGCCTTAAGGGAGGGAAGAGGGCTCTTACGCACAAAGGCTCTTGGGAATTTTGGAGATTCAAAGCTTAGGCACTTCAAGACTAGCTTGCCATGGAATTGAGCAGGCTTTTATAGATGGGGAAGGAGGGAGTTGGGATCCCTATTATGGTGGGATTGTCCCTATCAACAAGGAAGGTTCCATGGGAGGTGGAAAAACCACTTCCCTTCCATAGAACTCCCGCAGCCAAACCTCCCAACTCAAGATAGGCAATGGTTTCTGAGTTTGTTGAAACTCAACTTCCGCCATCTTTATTTAAAAAACACTCCTTAAATTGGCTGGCGCGACTAATGCTCTGGGACAGAGTGCCAGTTGGCACAGCCTCTTTGCAGGATCTTCCCCATTGGCGTGAGTACTGAACTGTCTGACCGCGCCAATGCAAAAAGGGATGTTTTTCATGATTTTTGCAAGGAGATGTCTTAAGGGCAAATAAAGCTCATGCTTAGAGGAATGCATTGATGATGTTTTCAAGGCATGAAAATGTTCACAGGTCACAAAATGGGTCCTCCATTGTGCGGGACGGGGAATGGTAGGGACGGTGACAAATTACTGTGTAACAGATCCAATGATAGAGCCTTCTTAGGAACAAGCATGCAACAACATCATCAAGGTTTCCAAGACTTCAATTTGTTCTTCAAATTCAACGGACTATGTATTTATTTCAGAGAGTTTCAGTATTACAACTGGTGATCAAACAACAACCAACCCCTATCTCATCTTCTTCAGAAGTATTTATAGAAGAAATGAGGAGGTGGAATGGGATAAAATATCTTCTAAGTTCAATTAATACAGTTTACTGTCTCTCGGCCTTTGAGGGGCTTAATGGAGAACATTCTGATATTTCTCCTGTATTAATTGGTTACATTAACTATTTAAGCTTGCTGGAAAGAATTTGTTGACTTTAAGGCTCTGTGTTATCCTTAACATAACTTCTGTTGACAGTTTATAATAAATTCCTTTGGTGGAATTAACTGTGCAGCTGCATTGATGCAAATTCTCTTGGTTTGGTAATAACTCGGCCTCCCTTTGATTACTTTGAGGATGTAGGTGGCTTTGCAGTAGCTGGGGGATTCAATTTTCCCCTAATGTGGCAGCATAGACTGTTTGAACTGACAGATATTAGTATTTTAACTTAAAAACACTTTTAATATACTTGAATTCTGTGTTTTAGGCTTAACGAAGCCTAATCTTTGTCTTCTGGTTCTTCAAACTTTCTTTGATCGTGAATTAGGTCTTTGATTTAGTCAAATAAATGGCCTAATCCCTCCAAAATGTGTTAACAGTCTTCAAATATTTTTCCACTTTGATTCCATGTTGTCGGTTTGATACTCTTTGATTATATTAATCTTCACTGTGTCTTATTGATGTGCAGGCCGCAAAGGTCTTTTTATGGTATCAGCACTTCATGATACGCCGCCTGAGCGTGGTGTTGAAACTTGTAAATGGATCCTTTTTAATAAACAAAGCCTGAAGGATCGTCATCCTTTGGCTTTGATTTTCCTTTTTAAAACATTCGAAATCCATTAGATCCTGCAAAAAACACACAAAAATTACAAAATCCTACGTTTATTGGGTTTAATTGCTTCAGAAGGTGGGGAAGGAGCATGGCCGTTGGATGAAAGCATCCAACGGTGGAGATTTATTTTGGAAGAGGTTAAAAAAGAGCGGGGGAATGAACGAGGCAGGGTGATTTTGGACCGTTCGATCTGGACACGTGGACGGTCCAGATCCAATCGGCAGATCGCAATCGGAAGTCAGAAGTGAAGTGATGTGATTGCGCGATCGGGAGAAGGGCTGATGCGATTGCGTGATTGGGCCATCGCAATCAGCGGTGGTAAAATATTTAAACCGCACCAAAGGAAAAATTCCGATGCGATTGGGCGCCCGGTTGCGGGACTTGTTTTATATAGACCATCCGATAGGCCCCAGGCTCATGTATATAGGGGCTAATCGGGGTCGGGCCTTCGGGCCTGGGCTTTTCAATCTACCCATTTAAAAATTCCCCGATGCGATTGCGCGATTGGTCTTTTTAATCTACCCATTTGATATTTAACACGTGATTTGGCATTTTTAAAACAAACTTTGGAAAAATGGGTTTTTTGGGTTTTACAAAGGAAAAAACGGATCGGGAAAGAAATTTTCAATGTTTTTTAAGCGTGAAGGCAGGTCCACGGTATATTTATATAAAGGCTAATCGCATCGGATTTTGTATGATGCAAAGCTTAATCGCATCGGAACTTCGGAGTAGGGCAAAGACTTCGCGCATTTGGAAATTTCCGATGTGATAAGCGCCGATGAGACTAGTGCCTGGTTTTTATGGCAAGGGCACATGTGGGGAAGTGGTTAGGGGGCTTAGCCAAAGGGGCTAAAGCTTATAATAAAGAACATGAAATTTTTATGATTTTTCAATGTTTTTAAAGGGATTCGAGGGTTTCGGTAAGGCTAAAAAGTGGGTTTTAAACCTTACAAAGTGGATTTTTATGAATGGAAGAAGGAAACTCATGAAAAAATAGAGGAATTTTTATGGAAGAAAGAGGTAAAAAGTGAAGGTTAGTTTTGTGGTGGAAGGAGGAAAAGGGTCTTTGCAGCAGTGTTTTGACTTATGAAAATAGCAGAATTTTCAGAGTACGAAATGGAAACAATAGTAAAGTTTAAGATTAATGACCAGATGTCTTCATGAGACTTCAAGAGGTAACACTTTTTGCAATAAAATTTGTTTCTTGAAGGCTCCAAAATCATTTAGCCACCATTTGGTATGAAATTTTTTTATTGGTGGCTAACAGTGGCTCCACTTGGGGATGATGCCTTCTTGAAGGCATCAAGAATTTCAGACTTGCATTCTCTGAGATGTTGATCAGTTGCCTCATCCATTGGGCTGCCTTTCTTTGATTGAATGGTCTTCTTTTGCTCTGGAAATGCTAACAGCCATGAAAAAAAAATGGATCTTTTATCATCAAGCTTTCTACCTACCCAATCCTACTGATCTTACATTTTTTCTTCCTTAGAGTGCACTTGGATTGGCAAACTCTCTTACAAAATTTTGTTCTTTTGAAAGAAAAAAATCTAATCTATTTCTACTACTTATTTCTTCATGAACTCAGATTAAACAGTTGAGCCCATATGCTTCTCTACCTAATCTACTAATCTGTTAGGATTAAACAGTCTAACATATTTTTATACTCTAATTGCTAAAGCAGAAATTAAAAAACATACAAGTTAGGATTGAACGGTCTAACTTGATGTTGATCTATGGCATAAAAACAAGCTACACATAGATTATTATTTGCAGAAAATTAAAACAAAATGATGAAGGCTTTAAGATCTAAAAATTCAAAGCACTTCCTCCATCTTTTTACAGCTCTGTTTTGACTTTATTTGAGCTGTTTCTCCTTTGCCATCTGGTTCAAATTTTGAGCTAATTAGAACCAGATTTTTATCCTTTTTGACTCAGAAAACAAAACAGATTTGAGTCATTCTCTTTTTGAAATGTTAAGTTCAGATTTTTAGTATGTTTGAACCTTTGATTTCTATCCTAATCTATCTACTGATAAGCCAAGATTAAACAGTTTGGCAAGTCAAATTCACTATCCTATCAACAGAAAATTTAAAGGCTAATTAGTCAAGATTAGGTAGTTTGACTAACTAGAAGTGTGTTTTTCAGTAGTGGCATTTAAGCTTGCACACTTTCAGAACTCATTTCTCTCTTTTTTGGTATGGAGCCATACCTTTATTATTTTTACAATCTGCCCTCTTTTCTCCCTTTATTTTTTTTTGTATTTTTGATTTTTATAACTTTGAATGCAATGGTTAGACTACGATATTTACAGTGAAAAATAAAATTCTTTGAAAATTAAGATTCTTGGCAGAAGTAATTCTTGAGCATCCTGCCATTGATAGGACCTCCATATAGATCCTCTCCATTCAATTCTTTCAAGAAAAATGCACTATGACCCCTCTCAGCATGGATAATATATGGCCCTTTCCACAAGTTCTCAAACTTGCCATGTTTTCCCTTCTCTTCTCTTCTTGAATCCCACTTAAGAACAACATTTCCAATTTGGAAATTTTTTGCCTTAGTCCTCTTATCAAATAGCTTCTTCATGTTTTCTTGGACTAACTGTGTTCTTTCATAGACTTCCTCTCTGGTATGCTGTAAATGGATTGTTTGGTTGATTCTTCTCTGCATATCATTCTCTTTAATCTTCACTTCTTGAAGGAGTTTCATGACTGTAACTCCTAATGAGGTGGGAAAAACCGAGTCCATACCATAGACTAGCTGATAGGGGGACATATTTATTGACTTTTTTGTAGTTAATCTATCAGCCCATAAGGCATGAACCAGCTTACTATGCCATGATTTTTGATTCTGTTCCAACAATTTTTTGATTATATTGATGAGAATCTTGTTGGAAGATTCAGCTAATCCATTTCCTTGGGGATAGTAAGCAGTGGAATGGCCCAAGGTTATGTGGTATTTGTAACAGAAATCAACCATCTTCTTGGATTTAAAAGCAACAGCATTGTCTGTTATGATTTTTCTGGGACAACCAAATTTGGATAAGATATTTGTTTCAAGGAACTTGATAATGACAGAGTCATTAGAATTTCTGGAGGGTATAGCTTCTACCCACTTGGTAAAGAAGTCAGTGGTTGTGAGGATCCACTTATGTTGAGCTGAGGAGGATGGATGAATTTCCCCAATGAAGTATAAACCCCATTGTTGAAAAGGTGCCTCAAATCTGATGGGATGTAAGGGTAAGGGAAGGAGTTTTCTTTTGCCATCAAAGATTTGACACTTATGGCAAGACATGACTAACTTTTGAGTGTCTAGGAAAAGAGTAGGCCAATAGTAACCAGATCTAAGAATTTTGTTTGCTGTGGCCTTCCAGTAGAGGTGTCCTCCACATTCTCCTTCATGCAACTCATGCATGATCTTTCCTGCATCATCTTCAAGTAAACATTTAAGAAAAATTCCAACAACATTTTTCCAATATAATACCCCATCCAAGATGCAAAAACTCAAAGCCTTTTGTTTCAAGAATCTAGCTTTAGTTTTAGACAAAGAAGGAGGGGCATTTAAATATAAAAGCACATAAATAATGTCAGCATACCAAGGAGAATTTAGAAATGTTTCTTCAATAAAAGGAGCATTATATTCTTCTATTTCTTCCAACACATCTACCATATTCATGTGTAGTGCTTGGAAGTTAGACTCAGCCATAAGTTTTGCTAATCCTTGCCCTTTAACTAGTTTGGTGGGCCTAATTTCTAAGTCATATTCAAGAATAGTTGCAATCCATTTTCCCCTTTTACCATCAGGGTCTTGACTTAGAATGTCCTTGACAACAATATGTGGAACAAAAGCAATTATGTGAGAGTGTAAAATATAGACCCTAAAGTCTTTTAATGCTTTCACTAATGCTAAGGCTTGCTTCTCCATGATATTATATTTGAGAGGAGCATCTCTTAAGGCCCTACTAAAGAAAGATATTGGTTGTTCTTGCCCCAAATCATTCTTTTGAAGTAAAACTGCAGCTATTGTATGCTCAGATGCAAAAGAAAAGATGTAAAAGTCTTTGGTAAAATCTGGACTAATTAGGACTGGTGTTTGGGTAAGAGCTTGTTTGACCAGTTCGAATGATTGTTTAGCTGGTAAAGTCCATTTTACACCCACATCTTTCTTAAGCATGTTTGTAATGTTTTTTAATAGCTCAGCAAGGTTGGGGATAAACCTTCTCAAAAAATTAATCTTTCCAATGAAAGATTGTAATTCTTTGAGGCTTCTTGGATGGCTAATTTGCAATATGCCATCTATCCTTGTAGGGTCTATTTTGATTCCTTCTTCTGAAATTATGTGACCAAGAATCTTACCTTCTTGGAGACCGAAGAGTGTCTTCTTGGGATTCAATGACAAGCCAAATCTCCTACATTTCTCAAAAACGTTTCTCAAGTGAGTCAAATGTTCTTCATCAGTTTTTGAAAAGACAGTTATGTCATCAAGGTAAATAATTATGAAATAGCCAATATCTTCAGAAAAGGCTATGTCCATGGCCCTTTGAAAGGTGGCCCCTGCATTCATTAACCCGAAAGGCATTTTGACATACATAAAGGTGCCCCAAGGTGTGGTAAAAGCAGTGTTGATTTGATCACTGGGGAACACTAACACTTGGTTGTAACCCGAGAACCCATCTAAGAGTGATATCCTTTTTGACCCAACTACCCTCTGAAGTATATGATCCATCTTGGGCAATGGGTAGTTGTCTTTTAGGGATGCTCTGTTTAAATTTCTGAAGTCGATACAGAGTCTGATCTCCCCTGTCTTTTTCCTAACAGAAACTAAGTTTGATACCCATTTTGAAAATCTAACTGGCACTATAATGCCAACATCATGCATCTTTTCAATTTTGGCTTTAACTAAGGGTAATAAAAGTGGGTTTATTCTCCTTAGTTTTTGTTTGAAGGGCTTTTGATTTTCCTTCAGGGGAATCTTGTGCTGAATGATGTTGGTATCGTAAGACTTCAGGTCTGTGTATGCCCAAGCAAAAACATCTTTAAACTCCTTAAACAGGTCAATGTATCTAGATTTCACGTGAGTTGGAAGAGTGCTAGACAATTTAATCATCTTGGGTTCTGTTAGGGAGCCTATGTTGTGCTCTTCCACGTTTGTTTCTATAGGCTCCATTCTTGGTTCTTTGGCTACATCATTAAAGTCGAAAAGGTGTTCCAAAGGTGAGAGACCTCTTGGAATTGAACCATTTTTACATTCTAAAACTTCCAGGTCTTTTTGGTCCACGTTGTCAATTAACTCTGCTTCAAACGGATTCTCATAATGATTTATATCAGTGGAGTGTGTTACTTCAGCTTCTGGGATTTCTTCGATATATGGACAGTTTTCATTATGGCTAGATTCTGATGTTGGTATGGTGAAATTGTTTTCTGACTTTAAGAAATCGTCTATGTGTTGGTCAGAATCAAATACTTGCCAGTGATCTTCGTTATCAGGCACAACAGGCCTGTGTTTTACCTTCACACTGAGTTGTTCGTTTATCTTGGGTATTTGACAGTTACTGGCATTGAAAGCGAGTTCATTTGCCAAATGATTAAACGCTCTAGGAATGAAAACAAGTTCGTATTTTTCAAAGGTTTTCAATAAATCGAGGGTAGCGTTCTGATATTCCCTAAGCCTCAGATTTCTGGCTGAGTATTCTCCTTTGATTTGTTTTATGATAAGTTCAGAATCTCCTAAGATCGTTATCTTTTAGGCTTCTAATTTTTTGAGCAATTGTAAACCTAGGAGAAGCGCTTCATACTCAGCAATATTGTTAGTGCACGGGAAATCCAATTTATATGAAAAACTCTGATTCGTATTAGGGATCCATACGCCTACACCCGCACTTGCTTTATTACATGATCCATCAAATTTTATTGTCCAACTTATGTTTGAATCTTTTTCGTTTTCTTGTTGCTGTTGATTGTCGATGTTTTGAAGTTGATTCGAGGGAATATTCGATTTTTCTGGTGAATCTGTTGGGTCTATGTTCTCTTTATCTGGTTGGGTGGTTTCATCTTCGTTACATAAGATAAAGGAATCTAAACTTGATTGAGTAGAATAGATTGGAGTGTTGTTTGGTTTGTCTAGGTTGCTCACGATGTACTTCATATGAGATTCCCTGTATAGTCTTCTGTTTTGGTTAAAAACAGGGATGGTGGCATACGACATGTCCATTTGAAGGCTTCCCTGAAGTTTGGCTCCCTAAGATCTTTATAAGAGCATGCCATACTTAGGGGGAATGTCAGCTACAACTATATCCATAACTAGACTCTTAGTAGGGATCTGAGCTAGATTAACACATAAATCTTTGATTAAACCAAAACATTTGACTCAGCTTGAGTCAAAAGAATACAAATCTTTGTATGGTTTAGTAATCTCTAAGCCTAAGCTCTCCATTACCACCTTGGGCATTAGATTGTGTGAAGCTCATGAATCTAACATGGCATTGTGTAAAATTTTCTCGTGTATGTTCAAGCTAACATAGAAGGGAGGGATAGCCCCTTCTTGGTATTTTCCTTCAACTTCAGGACCAAATAACAACTCAGGTTTATCATCTGTTAGGTTCAAGGTGTCAGTATCACTTCCTAAGTTCAAAGCTTTCAAAAATTGGTTTTTGTACACTTCTTGGGTTACTAGTTCAGCTAGGGGAATGGCAATTTTTATCTTAGCAATCTCTCCCTCAAAACTGAAAGGAATAATTGATTTGTTGATATTTACATCTGTCTTTTCAATTAAATTCTTTTCAGCAATTTTGATTTGCTGAACCTTGTTTGGACTGGTAATTGGGATAGTTTTATTAGGACCACTAGCTGAAGTGCTAGGGTTTACTGTGTTCAATATTTGGCTGGACACCTTTGTCTTTGTTTAAGTCGGGTTTCTTGGCCAAAATGTTGGCTTTATCTGTTGTCTTTTTGGACTGAGTTTCTGCGTTTTTCTTGACAGCAGTATTAGTGTTCTTATCTTTTGATTTATTTATGCTTCCCTTGCTCCTAAGATCATATTGTTTGTGTACCTCCATGATTTCATTTTCAAAACCCAATCTATAGTCATCAGAGTCTTCATAGGTGTTTGTATTTTGATCATAAGAGAAGAAATCTTGTTCTTCCTCAGTTAGGAAAACATCATCTCCACTGTCTGATCCAATCTGTAGAAATTTGCTGAATAATGATTAATTATCCACCGAGACTATCCTGATCACATATCAATTCGAATTCATATGCAACATATAATCTCTTCCACTCAGATCATCACACATGCGGAAATAAAACAAGCGATAGCACATCAAATCATCGTACACATTAACACAGTATGTATGGGGAAAGCTTATAGCTGAAAACCCCGCAGCTATTGTGTATATTATAATGGAGAAAACATGTAAAAAACTCAGTACAATACTCCTCACAAGTACTCAGTACTATCTCATGAAGTTACACACAAACTAGCTTGGTTTTGAACAAGTCACGGGTTCAAAACACATCCACTAATTGCCTACCTCTATTGCGCAATCATGGCCTGTCTAAATAGAGATCCAAGGTTCAAATCTACTTGGCTTGATAGCGCAATCATCATGGGAAATTGCCTCCAAGTGTGGTGCAAATCTCATGCACAACTGATGTCACAACTAATAGTTGTACTCACCCTTTCATCTACCTCTTTCACTGGTCTCCACTGAACTGTCCATGCACTGTAGTGAACTGATGTGTTCTTGAGTTGAATAATGAGTTACTAATTAATGAATTAAATAATATTTAATTCACTCAACTCATTACTAGTTGATTAGCTAGTTAAACTAATCTCAACTAGTTCAACTAAGTTAAACCGAACACAACTCCACCAACTGTCTCATCAACTCCACCAAACTTCTGCCACTGAAGTCCTAACTGAAGTCAACCATGCATGAGCTCACCAAACCCCTCGGAATAGCGTAATTCCTCTGTCAGATGCATGAGCCACTTCTGTAGCTCGAACTGAAGTGCTCCAAGAGAGTAAACTGAAGTTTAGAGTCCAAATATTATTAAGGGTAAATAATATTTGACTTCCCTATTTTTAGGATAGGCAGTCTAAAAATAGACTTCGACCTATAGGTCCAAAAATAGAGGTCCATATATTTTTACCAACATGACCAATACTCCAAGAATAACACACTGCAACCCCTGGACCATGCTCCATATGTCTAAAAATAGACATAGTCTAAAAATAGACTTTGCGCCAGAATTTGCTTGCGGGCCCACTTAGTGAAGGCGACTTCATTTCACTAAGCTCCATCATCTTGCTGCATTTTCAACACAATCAAGTTTACATGAGATTCTTCCAATCTTTCCAACTCCCTATCTTCCTCATATTGATCTACATAGTTCTGATGAAAAGGAGGAGTGATCTGCTGATCATCTTCCCTGGGTCTGTTTGGAGGTTGGTTTCTTCTAAAATTCTGGTTTTGGTTCTAGTTTCTATTTTGAAGAGTAGTTTGGTTTTGATTTGCTTGTGCTCTCTTAATTATGCTCATCTCTTTCATCATTTATTCCAACATCCTCTCCATATTTGAGCTTGAAGTAGAGGGAGTGGATTCCTCTCTAAAAGATACTCTCTTCTCAGTTTTCATTCTTTCTCTCTTCTCCATTAAGTTGACTTCCACAGAAAGAGCACCCTTTTGCATATCTTCAAGAGTTGAAAAATCTCTTTCTCTCAGTTGATAGGTCATGTCAGAGTCAAACCCTTCAGGAAACTTGTTTAAAGCTGAGCCCTATGGAGGTTTTAGTTCTGGGGATAGTGCATTATAAACACTATTGAATCTAGTGCAGTAAGCTTGCACACTTTCCCCAGTGTTTCTATGGAGGTTCTTGTAGTCAGAAAGGACTTGGAGAGGGTTTTTCTTTACTTCCCATTTGTTTAAGAACGTTTGATGGAAGGCTTGGAGATCATTAATACTATGGGGGGCTAGGCCTTTGAACCATTTTCTTGCTTCTCCCCCTAAGCTCTGAGAAAATAACCTAAGCTTGACAGAATCATCATCAATTTCATTTTTGTCAAAGTAGTCATTCATCTTATCGACATGTTGTGATGCAGTTGTAGCATTGCTAGCATCATATTATGGAATTTTGGACTGATAGTCCTGTGGAAGGTTGACTAATGGTACAAGAAGGACTAACGGAGCATACCATGCTGCCATGATATGTGGTGGAGGTGGATTCACAAGGAGTGGATTAACAATAGGAACAGTGGGTTGAGGTGTAGTGGTTTGAACAGTGGATGTAGGGTGAGCAGAAATGGATGGACCAGGAATAGACTACTGAGCTGATCTTGGATGAGAGATACCTAAGTTGTGAAGGAAATGTAAATCAGGAAGGTTTGTTTCTCTGCTACCAAGAGGTTCACTTGTTTCAGGAGATGATAGTGAAGCCTCAGAATCTAACTGATCTAAATCACCAAGAGACCTAGTTCTAAATGGATTTACTAAGTCAACTTGAGATTGTTGTAGAGCTGAAAGATTTTCAGGAACTGAATTAGCTCTCAAGGGTGATCTGAAAATAGTTGATAATTTAATCTTAGGGGACTCCCTAAGTATACTTTCAGGGTTGTCAACTACTTCCAGTGGGTTTGGGTCAGGGTAGGCTCTAGTATGAATCTTTCTAGGAGCCACTATGCTATGTTTTTCAGACCCAGTTAAAAAAGAAAAGTATAACCAAATATGACAATCTTTAAGAGGCTAACTGATCTTTTCAGAAGAAGGAAATTTTAATCTTAAAGCCTTCTAGCTGAGTTTGTATGATGCTATTTAAGACTTGGGGTCTTCCCAGTGGAGTCTTAAGGTCTGTTTTTTAGGATTGTGGAGTCGCCAGGTGGAAATTTTTAGCTCTTTTGGAGGTAAAGGTTTTATGGTCCACCACCAAGTTTATTATGAAGCCAAACTGAAATGTTTTGGGGTTTTTTTTTTAGTTTTATGATCTTACAGGTTATGAGAGTGTCCTAAATGTGACTTAACACTTAGCTAGGGTGTCAAAACATACAGAGTTCACTCTTATGGCTTGGTAACTATTTCCTTCAAGGTTTGATAAGGTTTAATGAGAATCCTAAGGGTTACTTAGTTTGTCACTGATTCAATTAAGTCCTATCATGATTACCATTGCTTGGTAGTGCTTGAGGGAGGTTACTTATGTTATACTTAGACAATGAGTGTTTTGTTTTTGAAGATTTTACTCAGTGTCCCATCGTGATCACCATTATGTTGGTGTCCCATGTTTTGACAGTTTGGCAAATCAAAAGACAAGGCAACATCAGAACCAATCTTTAGAGTCCCAGGATCTAGCTCTCCTGTTCTCAGAGAGGGATCTCTCGAATATTTGTTTGCAAAGGTTTATCTTGTGTGCTTAGAGTATTGATTTTAGACTAGTTATTAAGTGCAGGTGGTTGTTTGTTTGTTTGGTTGGTTGGAATGATACAACAGAACATGAAAGGCCTAGGAAAGATATATAGGACAAAGAAATATCTGGTTCATTTGGCAATGGAGTCAAGAAAAGGTCATAACAAACTCATCAATGGATATGGGATATCAAAGGGCAAATCTAACTTGGCCACATGATCCTTTTGTTTTTGGAATGAGATGAACATTAATGATTTGGAAAGAGAGGTTTAATTCTCAACAAAGGGAAATTTGAAAGCATAATTTTGAACAATAAAGAGCTCTTTGATAGACAGGGCTAACCATAAATTCTACAAATCACACCTTTAAGCAAATAATGATTTCAAAACAACTTTTAAAATGAAATCTAAGATTTGGGGAACACCCTATTTCATCAAAGATTTATTTTAAAGGACTTAGAAACATAAAAGATTTACTGATAATTACAGTCATAGAAGAGGGAACACCTAAAAACACATATGATCATAGTTATAATGACCTTTAAGCCAACTTTTTAAGTGAGTACAAAGGGCAAGATCAAAACAGACCTCTTTGATTCACTATAAGCAAATAACTTCAAAGGGAGACTTCAATAACAATATTTAAGTGGTAGCAGACAAGCAGGGAGAACCATAAATCATGCTGAAACCAACTGTTCAAACTATTAAGGAAATAAACAAGCATGAAGACTAAAGAGAAAGTTTAAAGCCTCTAAAATACTTCAGCAAAAGAAAACATGAAACAATGAAGGATGAACACGTCTAAGGTGCTTCCAAGAGTCATTTCTTAGCCTAAAACTTTCAACCTACTATAGTAAGAAATTATGGAACATAATGAAAACAAGGGAAAACATAAAACAGTTCAGAATACTTCACTACCAACCAAGCTCATGGATCCAATGATAGAGCCTTCTCAGGAAAAAGCATGCAACAACATCATCAAGGTTTCCAAGACTTCAATTTGTTCTTCAACTTCAACAGACTATGTATTTATTTCAGAGAGTTTCATTATTACAACTGGTGATCAAACAAAAACCAACCCCTATCTCATCTTCTTCGGAAGTATTTATAGAAGAAATGAGGAGGTGGAATGGGATAAAATATCTTCTAAGTTCAATTAATACAGTTTACTGTCTCTCGGCCTTTGAGGGGCTTAATGGAGAACATTCTAATATTTCTCCTATATTAATTGGTTACATTAACTATTTAAGTTTGCTGGAAAGAATTTGTTGAATTTAAGGCTCTGCGTTATTCTTAACATAACTTCTATTGACAGTTTATAATAAATTCCTTTGGTGGAATTAACTGTGCGGCTGCATTGATGCAAATTCTCTTGTTCTGGTAATAACTCGGCCTCCCTTTGATTACTTTGAGGCTGTAGGTGGCTCTGTAGTAGCTGGGGGATTCAATTTTCCCCTGATGTGGAAACATAGGCTGTTTGAATTGACAGATATTAGTATTTTAACCTAAAAACACTTTTAATATACTTGATTTCTGTGTTTTAGGCTTAACGAAGCCTAATCTTTCTCTTCTGGTTCTTCAAAATTTCTTTGATCATGAATCAGGTCTTTGATTTAGTCGAATAAATTGCCTAATCCCTCCAAACTGTGTTAACAGTCTTCAAATATTTTTCCACTTTGATTCCATGCTGTCGGTATGATACTCTTTGATTATATTAATCTTCACTGTGTCTTATTGATGTGCAGGCCGCGAAGGTCTTTTTATGGTATCAACACTTCATGATACACCGCCTGAGCGTGGTGTTGAAACCTGTAAATGGATCCTTTTTAATAAACAAAGCCTGAAGGATCGTTATCCTTTGGCTTTGATTTTCCTTTTTAAAACATTCGAAATCCATTAGATCCT
This sequence comes from Pinus albicaulis, assembly GCA_034641835.2. Taxonomy (NCBI): domain Eukaryota; kingdom Viridiplantae; phylum Streptophyta; class Pinopsida; order Pinales; family Pinaceae; genus Pinus; species Pinus albicaulis. The sequence continues at coordinate 1,823,243,339 of CM076575.1, read as the reverse complement.
GCAAAAAACACACAAAAATTACAAAATCCTGCGTTTATTGGGTTTAACTGCTTCAGAAGGTGGGGAAGGAGCGTGGCCGTTGGATGAAATCATCCAACGGTGGATATTTATTTTGGAAGAGGTTAAAAAAGAGCGGGGGAATGAACGAGGCAGGGTGATTTTGGACCGTTCGATCTGGACACGTGGACGGTCCAGATCCGATCGGCAGATCGCAATCGGAAGTCAGAAGTGAAGTGATGCGATTGCGCGATCGGGAGAAGGGCCGATGTGATTGCGTGATCGGGCCATCACAATCGGCGGTGGTAAAATATTTAAACCGCACCAAAGGAAAAATTCCGATGCGATTGGGCGCCCGGTTGCGGGACTTGTTTTATATAGACCATCCGATAGGCCCCAAGCTCATGTATATAGGGGCTAATCGGGGTCGGGCCTTCGGGCCTGGGCTTTTCAATCTACCCATTTAAAAATTCCCCGATGCGATTGCGCGATTGGTCTTTTTAATCTACCCATTTGATATTTAACACGTGATTTGGCATTTTTAAAACAAACTTTGGAAAAATGGGTTTTTTGGGTTTTACAAAGGAAAAAATGGATCGGGAAAGAAATTTTCAATGTTTTTTAAGCATGAAGGTGGGTCCACGGTATATTTATATAAAGGCTAATCGCATCGGAGTTTGTATGATGCAAAGCTTAATCGCATTGGAACTTCGGAGTAGGGCAAAGACTTCGCGCATTTGGAAATTTCCGATGCGATAAGCGCCGATGAGACTAGCGCCTGGTTTTTATGGCAAGGGCACATGTGGGGAAGTGGTTAGGGGGCTTAGCCAAAGGGGCTAAAGCCTGTAATAAAGAACATGAAATTTTTATGATTTTTCAATGTTTTTAAAGGGATTCGAGGGTTTCAGTAAGGCTAAAAAGTGGGTTTTAAACCTTACAAAGTGGATTTTTATGAATGGAAGAAGGAAACTCATGAAAAAATAGAGGAATTTTTATGGAAGAAAGATGTAAAAAGTGAAGGTTAGTTTTGTGGTGGAAGGAGGAAAAGGGTCTTTGCAGCAGTGTTTTGACTTATGAAAATAGCAGAATTTTCAGAGTACGAAATGGAAACAATAGTAAAGTTTAAGATTAATGACCAGATGTCTTCATGAGACTTCAAGAGGTAACACTTTTTGCAATAAAATTTGTTTCTTGAAGGCTCCAAAATCATTTAGCCACCATTTGGTATGACAAAATTTTATTGGTGGCTAACAGTATAAAAGAGATGTTGTAATTTTATGTTATTTATGTAAACATTTTGACATGGTCATATTTTTAATAATTTTTAGTTTTTTTTTTTGTTTATGGTTAAAAAATAAAATAGAAACAGCAATAATAATTATAATTATTAATTATTAATGTTTGTTTGATACTGAAAATTAAAAAATTAAAAATAAAATTAGAGAGATCAAATTAATTAAAATTTAAAAATTATAACAAATTAATGCTTATAAATATTGTTATGGTAGTTGTTATACACAAAATGGCCTCCTCATCAGCTTAGAGGAGGACACTTTGACTAAAAGAAAAACCCTAAGTTGCAAGCCCATTTTCCAAGGTAATGCACCCCAGAAATAGATATAGGGTGTTATAACGTTGCCTGTGACTCAACATGGAGTGATGTTCCCTAGGTTAACACTATGCTTTACCTAAAGGGAAGCATTACTGGATATTCGTGAGATTTCAGAGGTCAAAACACAAGTTGACTGACTGACGCTTCACTTTTCACTCAAATGTCAGCTCGAAAAGCAAGAAATGGTTACCTCATTCCTAACTAAGGACATTGCTAATTCTAACAAAGACACAAGGGAAGGGAAAGAGCAATAAAGTGAGGCAACATCCAAGATTTTTCCTTATTGGAACTCATGGATTAATTGGAAAGGAGAGAGCCTCTCATCATCTATAAATTAGAGGCTTGGCCATTGTAATAAATATCGGAATATTGAAGTTTTAGTATTGTTATGATGTCGAGAAGTTGAGAAAAAGAGAGAGAGAAAGGATCCAAGGACCTAAAGGAAGACTTGATTCAACAACCATGGTTGTCATCATTCTTCTCTTATCAAATAACATAGATATGCTCTTGTTCTATCTAATTGATGTTGTTGTGACCTCTTTTCTTTATATGTTGATCCGATTTCAAGATTGATAATTATCTTAGATGCATGCTAGTTTTATATTCTCTTTTATGTTAATGTTTTTAATCATCAAGGTTTATATTTTGTGAAGGTTACTCCTTGTCTTTTCTATGTGCGGGTTTCATTCTAGGAGGTAGCGGAGAGGTTTTCTGTTGTGGCCTTTGTTTTTGGGGAGAACAATTTTGGAGTTGTGGAGATCTGGAGGAAACGTGGCGGAAAGAAACCAAGGTAGACAAGGAGTTGTCACGGTTGCAGAAAGACAGAAGACAGGTGGCGAGGCATTGGAAGAGAACATTTCAAGACAAGAACAATCAGTAGAACTCCCAGTGGTAAAGAAGAAGCGGAAGGCAGCGGAGCACAAAAGAAGCAAGGAATGACAGTGTCAGTCGGCGAGAAACAAAGAGGTAGGCAGCCAGTCAGTTTGGGAGTTAGTTAGTTAGTTTGAAGAGGACGAGGAGAAGCAGAGCCTCAGGAGAGCTCTATGTGATGTATTTTGTACTAAACTAGATTGTAATAGACTCTGCGGAGCACATGTATGTTGTTTTGATATAGTTAATGAAATCGGGTTGTTGCTATGTGTGATATCATGAGTTGGTTGATGGTTAATTGCTGATGGTGAATGTATGCCTAATTTAAAATTTAATTCAGTGCTCTGAACATGTCCTGATGAATAATAGCTCCTTCTTAGAGTTAAGATATATATGTGGCTTCTAAATCCTCATAACTGTTGTATGTGTTCATATCTTTCCTCTACATCAATGATCTAGCTTCTAATATTATTAAGTTCACGGCATGCCTCGGGTGAGACGCCTTACTCCATTGATCAGGGTGAAAATGTCGACGTTGTTCTAGACTATTACGGAAACCTTGTTGGCCTCGAAACTGAACCTAGGTCTTGCCCAGAGACCTCCTTTTTTGCCAACAAATGGCTCCACTGCCAAGACTCAAAAGCTTATTTAGAAGTTAGATCATGGTATCATGGATCTATGAGAAGGAACTACAAAAATAGTGGTACAAGCACATAGATCAGTTCATATCGCAAGAAGTGAAAATTTGGCAGCAGAGGGAAAATACTGTTAAAGATCGAGTCTTGTTTTCTGAATCTATGAGTGACTTGTATGAAATTATCTGGGGAAAGTTTCCCGAAGAGCTTTATAATTGGTTGTGGAGACTTCAGATCATGTCACTCCCAGGAGGATCGTATAGAGTTTGTCTCAATTGGATGCACACAGATCTAGTAGCACTCCATCGGTTAGATACAGATCTAACCCCAGAAGTAGATTTTCGGGTACAATATACCTTGGAGGGGTACATTGTAGAGTTTGCAGCCGAGTGTTACCAATATTTTACAAAATCTAAAGACATATTTATATTTGGGTTGCGGGGATAACTATTGAAAGAAATCCTGCTGTGGATTAAATCTCTAATGCTGGAAGAGGGACTGATGTCACTCCAAAGCCCTGAGATGGAGAAATAATCCTCCAGTATTGGGGGAAGGAGTTAAGGGAAAGATGCTACGATTAAGGAAAAGGGGGGAATAGGGATATGGATGCCGGAACCTCCAGTAGGTTGAGAGAGCAGAGAGCACATCGGAGGGCGCAGATTGCTGAGAAGTGGCAGGAAAGGGCGATGAAAGAGTGTGAGAAGCAGGAGAAGAATCAACAGAACAAGGAAAAGGCACCGTAGATGACAGAGGAAAGAGAAGGTCAGATGGGATCCCAAGGAATCAGAGGGACCATTAAGGAAGTTAGGCAAGTTTATAGGAGCCCAGCCTGAAGAGAAAAGGGTGAAAAGTCCAATGAGGAGGACATGCGCCCCGAGGAGGAGTATGATGTGGAGATGCATGTTGCGATGGAGAAATTATTCCAAGAGAGGTCGGCACCCATAATACAAAGTAATCCTATTCCCCAAGTTTCAAGTTGCACTAGTCCTCACCTTCCCCTAGTAATCTATCATCCACCTAATAAGTTCTTTGTTAAGTTGTGGGAGTTTAGCAAGTTGAGTAGTACTAAATCCACAATAAAAATATCTACCAGCAACAGTGTTGGTAGTACAACCTCTTAGCCAATATGTAGAGGTTTTGTTTTAGTACCACCAACACAAGGAAAGATGGTGGGATCATCCACCCGATACCCAGAATTTTCTGGAAAAGGTAACGACGATGTAGAGTAGCACTGGTATCTCTGTGAAGAAATTTGGAGAGCTCAACAAACACCAGATGTAGTCAAGTTAATTGAGTCTCAAACCACACTGAGAGAAAGAGCTTTGCGCTAGTTCATTAAATGGTCAGAAGCACACGAGAACCCAACAATATATGATGTTAAGAAAGAATTTGTCCAAGAATTCAAGTTGCCTCAGACGGATCAACAAGGATTGTCTGAGCTGTGGGAAATCAAACAGCGGGAAGGAGAAACAGTCTGGGATTTGATGAGAATATTTAAATACGCAATTGGAAAGCTAAGTTACCCAATCGATCCAAATCACCAACGAGATTGTTTCATCAAATCACTCCTACCGTTGACCAAGACACCGCTGATGCAACAGAAGATTGATACCCTTCACGATGCTCTCGAGTAACCCATGAAGATAGAAGCTATGGCGGGTTACCCAAAGGAGTTCAGAGGAGGAGAAACAATACAAGATCCATCCATACTAGGACTACAACATAAAATAGCCAGTTTAACGAAGAAGTTGAAAGACATTCAACCGGTACGAACTGCAAGGCCCAACGTGTGGTGCACACATTGCTTGATAGAAGGACACGTTGCCACAGAATGTTCGAGGTTGCGGGGAGAAAAAGTTGGGACTTCGGCGACCGGAACATAGGGGGCCCCACCAAGCGGTGGAGTTATACAAATAAATACTCAATGACTATACCAATCGCAACCCTACTTCCTAGGGTTCCCCAATCAACAGAATTAAATAGAAACTGAGTGCTGCGAAATATGCAAATGTATTGGTCATCCTCCACTACTGTGTCTAATTCTGCAAAAATATTCTAATGTTCCAAACAATATCTACTGTGAATTGTGTGCCTCTACAACACATAATATGGAGCAATGTAGAGCCCTTGATGCATTGGCAGAAATATTGGATAGGTCATCTTATAGAGTAAATGAAACTCCAAGGGGGCGAGGAGGAGGAATGAGAGGTAGAAGAACTGGAGGAAGAGGACCAGTAAGGTGTTATAATTGTGATTAGGAAGGGCACGTAGTGAGAGAATGTCTGCTACCTAGGAGACCATGGTGCTCTCAATGTAGAGTCAATGCACATGCAACTGAAGACTGTCGAGAGATGATTAAGAGATGGGAAGAGAGAGCCAGACAAAGGGGAGCTAACGTGGTTAATGCAAAACCAAGAATAACAGAAGCTTGGCCCATGAAAAGTGTAGTTATAGTAATGCGGGGAGGGAAGAAAATAGGAGAGGATGCACGAGACATGGACCCGATAAAGTTAATCAAACCTGCATCTCCAAAGAAAGCTTTCAGCCCAGACAGGCGGAAGCAGTATTTTAGAGAAGCACTAGAAACATTTTCATAGATAGGGAGACATCAAAGTATGGAAATCCCACAACAATATAGCGAAGGAGAGAAGGAAATCCATACAAGTACAATGATCGAGGAATGGTTCCGATTTTTCCTTAAAATTGTGAACAACGGACCAACGCTGGAACAAATAAAGAAAAATCTAGAAATGGTCATGCAAGGAGCAGCAGAACTTGGAGACTTGGGTAGTCCAACAGAAAAATACATAAGGAGGGTGAAAAAAAATAAGAGAAGGACTGGAAAGGAGTTTTGTGTAAACACCCAAGTTGCGGGATTCCAAATCAAATATACAATGCTTGATCTCGGATCAGATGTCAACATTCTACCCCGAAAGATGTGGGAAGCACTGGGAAAACAAAAGCTGACAAATTCCAATACATCTCAGAATGGAAAATCAATATTGTATTGCACCAATAGGAAGGTTGGAAGAAGTAGAAGTTGATGTTACGAGAGTAAAAACCTATATAGATTTTGAAGTAATAGACATCATGGGAGACAAGGATCCCTATCCTGCTTTGCTAGGGATATCTTGGGCCTTTGAGAATTATGCAGTGATTGATTTAAAGAAGGAATTAATGATATTCGAAGATGGTGAGGTCAGAATAGTTCAGCCATTGGACCCATATCAAAGACCCCGATACACAGAGACTGTTGACAACAAAGAAGACACACAACTTCTAGATCAACTCTACCAAATGACCGCAGGAAGGAGAGAAGATTATATTAATCCTACATTAGGAGGGACTGTACACTGGAGAAGTGTTCAGAGTTTCAAATTAGGATCAGAAGTAGCATGGGATGATTGGAAACAGGGAGAATATGAAATCAACACCAGAAGATGCGCCAACATTCAGGGAGTCAAATGGATTGGTCCAGAGGTAAGAGGATATCCAACTCTTTCAAATATGCATTTTGTAAATACATTCATTACCAAAGTGGAAGAAAAAGTATCAGTAGAACATAGAGTCCCTCTCATGGACGTATCCCCACAATCCACATCAGCAAGGTGGTGGGCTACCCATCGCAACTCTCTCGCAATGGGAAGATATTGCCAGAGCATTAAGAACTAGATTCCATGAAGCTTTAGGACCGCAATTCAGAGAGAAGTAACAAGGGAATTCTGACCCCCTAGCACATCTAAGTAGTTGCCAGTATAAGTGGAGGAAAGAAGGAAATCTAGAATATTTTTGGGTGCACAACTTTATACATTCACTGGACACCATTCCACAGGCTTGGCACCTGACAGAAGAAAATAAGAGAGGAACTGGTACCTAGGAAACAGGTGTGGAAAAATTTACGCAATGTTTTTCTTTCAAAGGAGATATAGAAAAACTTACAGATACCCTTCAAGCAATTAAAAGAGTATTGTTCTTTTCAGAGCTTCAGGAGTTCGATGAAGAGATATCTTTATCAGAGGATAAAGTCAAAGAATCAGTAGCATGTAAAAGGATAGATCAGGAGATAGACGATGATGATTTATAAAATCTTCGACATCTATACTTTGAAGAGAAGGAGGGAGAGTGGGAAATACAAGAAAAACCAACCACAGAGGGACTATACCTGTTACCCTTGAAGACAAAGAAGCAAAAATATTGGAAGCGCAGAGAAGCCCAAGATTGCATCTATCAGAGATTATTGGGATACAAAGACAACAAAGGAAATCTTTGACCTGCTACAGGAGTACAAAGACTTGTTCCCATCTTCAATGGCAGAGCTCAAAGGGATCAAAGGAGATATAGTGGAGATGTGCATAGTTTTAAAACCAGATGCAAGGCAAGTAAAACATAGGCCTTACTGCCTGAATCCAAGAGTAAAAGAAAAGGTTAAAGCAGAGATAGACAAAATGCTGAAGGTAGGCTTGATTTTTCCAGTTGAGGAAGTAGAATGGGTCAGCCTAATTGTAATACAAAGTAAAAATGAGAAATCATAAATTAGAGTATGTGTGGACTACAAAAGTCTCAATAACGCATGCATTCATGATCTGTTTCCAACTCCATTTAGTGATGAGGTTCTTGACAATGTAGTGGGAAACGAAGCATACTCTTTCAAAGATGGATTCTCAGGATATCATCAGGTGAGAATAGCAGAAGAAGACAAAATGAAAACTAATTTCACAACATAATTGGGATCATTTTCCTACCATGTCATGCCTATTGGACTAACGAATGCACTAGCTGTGTTTTCACGAATAGTGATAGCAACATTCAGGGACTATATCCATAAGTTCCTAGATGATTGGAAAATTTATAGTCTACTAAAGAACCATGCAACTCTGCTAAGAATAATGTTTGATAGGTGCAAACAACTTCAAATTTCTCTCAACCTTAAAAAGTGCATCTTTGCAGTACCTTTTGGAACACTTTTGGGACATGTCGTTTGTAAGAAAGGTGTATCTATGGACCCAACGAAGGTAGCAGTCATTATGAATATAGAAGCACCAGAGTTTGTAAAACAATTTAGGTCACTACTGGGACACATAGGATACTACAAGAGGTTCATCTGCAATTACGCAAAAATAACACCACCACTAGAAAAACTGTTGCGGAAGTCAGAACAAGTTATATGGAATGATGAATGCACTAAGGCACTAGAAACATTGAAAGGGAAACTAGCAAGTGTACCCATTTTGGCCGATCCCTTTTGGGATAAACAGTGTCATGTCCACATTGATGCCTCGATCATTGCTTTGGGAGTGGTGTTAGCTCAGCCAGGAGGGACCTCCATAGATCATCCAATGTACTTCGCAAGCAAAAAGTTGTCCACAGTTAAAAGGAATTATACAACAATAAAAAGAGAGGCTCTTTCTATGGTATACTATCTACATAAATTTCACCACTACTTATTGGGAGGCACATTCAAGTTTTTCACAGATCACTCAGCATTGAAATATCTGGTAAACAAACCAGTACTTGAAGGCAGAATCTGTAGATGGCTCCTACTATTCCAGGAGTTCACTTTTGAAGTAATAGTAAAACCAGGAAGGCTAAATGTTGGTCCTGACCACTTATCAAGATTGGAGAATGGGGAAAATGGGGGATCCCTTGATGACCAGTTGCCAGATGCTGATCTCTTAAGAGTAGAAGCCATCCCAGATTATCTAGAATAGATAGTGACATATTTGACCACATGACAATGCCTAGCAGAATACACAACAACTCAAAAAAGACATATAGTAGTTAAAGCGACCGAATATCAACTTATTGCAGGGCAATTATACAAAATGGGATTGGATCATATCTTGCAAAGATGTGTCCTGGATCATGAGGAAGACATCTTGTGGGAGTGTCACAATAGGGTTGTGGAAGGTCATGTCGGCGCAAAACCCACCACAAGGAAAATACTACATGTAGGGTTATGGTGGCCCACAGTGCACAAATATAGCAAGTCATATGTGAAAAAATGTGATGTCTGCCAAAGAACAGGATGACTGTCACACCGTGATGTGTTACCATTGCAACCTATGAGGGCTATGTAGGAATTTGTGAAATGGTTCATCGACTTCATAGGACCAATTGCGCCAATGACACGACACTCACAGGAAAGATATATAATCACCGCAACTGATTATCTCACAAGATGGGCAAAGGTGGTACCTGTAAGGGACTGCACAACAGAGACAACAACCAGATTTATTTTTGAGAACATCATTAGCATATTCGGTTGTCCCAGGAGCCTAACAAGTGATCAAGGCATGCATTTCATTAATGCTACATTTAAACCATTGTTGGAAAAATTTATGATACAACACCACAAAAGCAGCCCGTACCACCCTCAGGCAAACAGAACCGTCGAGGCTTTCAACAAAATCTTGGAAAGAGGACTAAAAAAGATATGCAACACCAACCGTGATGACTGGGATGAAAGGATACCAACCACGTTGTGGGCATACAGGACAACCATAAAGAGACTTCATAATCAGACTCCATTTCAGTTGGTATATGGGAAAGAGGCAGTAATACCAGCTGAATTTACAATACCAAGCCTCTTAATTACTTCAAAAACATATATTATAGACAAAGACTCCATCTATACATGCCTCCATGAATTGCAGGAGATTGAAGAAGATAGATTTCTGTTGGATTTCCATCAATCAGTACAGAAAGAGAGACAAAAATCCTGGCATGACCGTCACATCAAGCATAAAACATTCAATATGAGTGGAAAAGTACTGCTCTACGATAGCAAATTCTAGAAGTTCCCAAGGAAACTTAGAATGCACTGGATGGGACTGTATCATGTCATAGAGATAAAAGAATCAGGCATGGTCAGACTTGTGCATCTAGACGAAGAACTACTTCAAGGATGGGTGAATGGTGCACACCTGAAACCCTATCATGAGTAAGCATCACAAAAAAAATTTAATAACTCTCACACCAGAGACTAATTAGTAGGGTAGAGTAATGCAGATAGAGTCAATAACTCTCTCGCAACTGAGATGAGACATGGAATTATTATATTTTAAGCTTTTTCAGCCCATTAGAGTAGGAATCCTCAATAAGAAGCCTGCACTGTTTCGCAAGGCAGAAAATTTCCTTGTTGCGATGTGGAGACCACATCAAAACCAATTGTGGTCAGGGGGGAGAGTCTACAGTGTCAGATACCCTAAGCATGTCAAATATCATTCACTCATAATGACCCATCATACCATTGTTAGTCTGTAGGATCACCTGAATTTGAAAAATAACTATCGTAATTAGTAACCCCCATACCGTAATAAATTTTCCATATTAAGCCATAATTATTACCCATCGTGTCTACCTGACTCCTGAAGCAAGCATCAACATAGTCAGAATACACCTAACCCCAGTAACTAATCGAACTATTATAGCCGCGGGTGAGACAACAAGAATCAATTAATTATGGGGTCATATCAACAACATTCATGCCAGTAACATTACTTAACCTGCATGAAGGAAGAAAGCACTAGAATGTCGGAATATTCCGAGTTATCAGAAAAAGAAACAGATATAACAAAAAGCATGATTTCAACAGCAGAAGTTCAAAGTAGTCGATCAATAGCGGAAGTTCGAAGAAGCATAATAGTAGCAGGAGTTCACAGAAGTAGACCAACAACAGTAATTCAAGCATACAGTAGAAGGAAGAAGATGACAAACATAGCAACCTTAGTCTTCGAGCCCGAGATCGATGGAAGAATTCAAAGGATGGAGTCGTGGACAGGAAAATACGATAATTCCTCGTTGATAGATATAGACTTCACAGACTCGTATTAGTTCCCAGCCATGAAAAGGAAAGTGTACATCGAAAATTATGCAATGGAGGGAGGAGGTAAAGCAACAAATATGAACCCAGACTTCAAAGGTATTCAGAGGTCAACAATCTTGCACCTCAAGAGCCTCCTGGTATTTGGGACGACGGGAGCAGCAATGCAATGCACAAAGTTCATGATGAGTAGAATTCAGAATGGATCATTATGGTTTGGGAGGTGTTATCACCCTAGTAATTTCTAAAGATTGTGGGCTCTTGGATTTTTTCAGTTTTAAGAAAACTAGGGGTAACCACAAACCTACTTTGGAAATATAGGATCTAGCCTTCCTAGATTTCAGAGAGGGCTTTCTATTTATGATTTAACTTTGTTTTTGTTTAATATTATAGGCTAGTTATGATAGTTCAATTTGGTTTTGGTTTTGAAATGTTTGGTGGAAAATAATATTACTTGAAGACAAATTAAAGAGGGATCTACTAGTCCATTGGGCTATGGAGTCAAAGTCTAGCAAGAAGCACTAGAAGGCAAGGCCAAGAGGATGCTAATGCATTCAAGGCAAGGTAGATAACCCTCAGAGATTTGGATAGATTGTTTTGATGAGATGGATTGCTTTCGGGATAAAGGGAAATGAAGGATCCTTTGATCCGGAAAAAGAGGAAGGAGGCAGGGGTCAAATGGGACTAGGAGCAATTAAGAATTCCTAAATCTGGAAATCAGAAGAAAACATTTAAATGATTAAGTAGTTAAGACAGGGAGTTCTAACACTAGTCCTGAAGTAATACTCCTACTTAATCATTAAGATTGAACAACATATATGAAATGAATGGAACTTAGAAAGTAAACAATGACAAGATAGATGCACTTTACTCTTCAAATTATCACATGAATCCTGAATTGTGAAGTCCAATTGGCTATTTTCCAGACCGCTGCTTTGAAATAAACACATGTGAGCCTCCAACGTATCAGCAAAATTTATATAATGATCTTAGAAATTTTATTCCACCCTAAACACTTCATAAACTGAAGTATTTATACAAAATGTTTATTACAAAATATCCTAGAGAAATCTAGGAAAAAATCTAGGAAATAAAAATATCTTTACACATTAAGAGGGACAACTGCTTAACAACTTACAAAGTTGTACTGTTATCTAGAAAAAATAGTGATATCTTATCTAAAAAAACTTGTTTGTTAGAGTAATTATCCATGCTTGCTGGCACTTTGCAAATATCTTTTGAAAGATGACTTCATGGATACTCTTTCCACTTATATTATTTGACCCTATACTTTATCTATGATACTCTTTCACGCTGTATTTTTACCATTTCACTGCTGTAAAAAGGAAATTACAATAGATAAATCAGCTAGTTGTCATTTTTATTTCTGATATACTTTGACTTTGGCCTTTCACCCTGATACTCTTTTAAACTAATACTTTGACATTCAACTGTTGTAAAAAAAGATTTTTTTAGCAGTAAAAATTCAAAATCAAGTACTGTGTTATTTCTTTTCTTCTTAAACTGATTTCTTCATTTGCAATGTCTTTCACTGTTTTCCTCTTTGCTACTATAATAAATCTGTGAAGGTCTGCCATTGTTCAACATCTGGAATCTTCACGCTTTTCAACTTTCTGTAATTTTAATCTGCTTGAGTGTACTTGGAAAAATTTGGCTTAATCACAAATAAGTGTTTGATTTCATTCTGAAGGAAGAATAAATCTTCAAGGTATTGAAGAACAACCTTCCTTGTAGGAGATCCCTGTGGCAACTGCTTTTTCTCCTGTTCTTTGGCATGATTTCTGATCTTCTTATCATATTCTTTCTGGTCCATTGACTTGTCATTGAAAACATGTATGTCTGGGATACTAGCTTGACTTAGCATGATATACTTAGCTAAAAACTTGGTGATAGAAAAATTCATAGCATCACATTTTTCTTTCAAGTTATTCATCAAATTTTTCTTTGTCAATACCTTTTTGATCTGCAATATAGCTTTTGTTCTATCCTGTATCTTTAATTCCTCTAGCTCAGTCATGTTTTTACTGTTTAAGAAGGTAATTATCCTTTGTGCCTGTGCTGGTTTGTCTGCTAATTCTTCTGTAGTCTTTTGTATTTCATTTTGAGTTGCCAGGAGGAGGTCCCTTTGTTCATAAATTATTTGAATTGATGGCCATTGAAGATGAATAGCCTCAATGATGTTGGTCCATAAATGATTTCTTATGTAAGAAATCTGAGTGGTAAAACTCAAATCCTTTTGAAGATTTTTTACTTTCTCTTCAAGTCTTTTTGCTTTTTGTTCATAATTATTTGCATTAATCAATGCTGTTTTATTAGATGCTTCCATAATTTGAATCTTTTTCTTCAAACCGTTGATTTCATTGGTTTTCAAGGTCATTTCTTCCATTTCTTTAACAATTTTCCCTGCATCATTTGTATGCTACACCTGTGATGTTGAGGATTCTATTTGGAAAGTAGTAATTGATTGTACTAACACTGCAGTTTCCAGTGGCTCTTTGGGTGCTAATTTCTCTCCCAATGTAGAAGGAACGACAGCTGTAATAATAGGAATAACTGTGGGAATGGTGGAAGCTTCTGTTTCCTTCAAAATTTCCTTTTCTTTCATCAGTAAATCCAATTGGCTTTCCATGTCCTTGATTTGAACAGTAAGATTTATAATCAACTGCATCATGTCTTCTTTCTCTTTCTGTTTGAAGTATTTCTTTTGCTTGTGGATGTTCACTTTGAGGAAGCTTTAATTGTTTCCTCAAAGCAGTAATGTCATCATTCTTTTTCTTTATAAATGCTTGAGCAACCTATATATTTGATGGATCCACCCCTATCTGAAGGACTAGATCTTCTAAGGATTTAATCCTTAGATCTTTTGCATGTAAAGAAGATTTGTCCAGCTTCATCTGATTTTGCATATTAAAAATAGTGTTTTGCATTTGTGTAGCACTCCTGGTTTTATCCACTAATTTTGAATAGAGCATTTCTGATGTATTTCTATGAAATTCTATTTGATCCAGCTCATGGATGCTCTCTGCATCAACTTCCAATTCTGTCTTTTGATAATCTGAAATTGTCTTAGGATCTGCAATTTTTGGCTGAAGGAAGGACATGATATTTTTATTAGTAGAATAATCAAAAGCTGTTAATAATCTGTCCTTGTTACCTGGCTTTTCTTTGAGAAATTGAGAGTAAATTTCTCTTTTGATCTCCTCATTTTTCTCCTTAATTTGCTTATATATTTGTTTTATATCAGAATCTTTTCCCTCTACTGTTTTGGAAGAAGAGGGAATTTCTAAATCAACCTGCTTTTCAATCATTTTCTTGCCGTGCTTATCTGCTGCAACCTATTCTTTTCCAATTTCTGTCAAAACTTTATTAACTATTACTGTGGCCTCATTATTTGCTTGCTGATCATCATTCATTTCCTGATCATTTGTATCATTTATTTCAATAATATTTTCTTTTCCAGTAGTAATAATTTTAGCCCTTTTGTTGTAAATCAATTTGAACTTATTCTCAGTAATAGTTTCAACTGAATAACCTTCATCATCTCTTGATCTTTTGTTTGAAACTTCTAACTGCTTGGTAACTATCATAGCCTGTGAATTATCTGTTTTTTTCACTGTTTCTGTATTAACGGTATGGTCTAATAATGTGTTTTCCACCCATTCTATCTAATTGGAAAATTTCTCAATATTAGGCTTTGAATAATGTATAAAAGGTTGAAGCTTTTTGACCCTTATAGAACTGAGGATACCTTGGGGGTCATAATTCCACTGAAAACTTTCTTGAAATTGATATTCTGATAATTTTCTGGATATTTCTTTCTCAACCTCCCTACTGTTTACTATGAAAGGGCCAATCTGGTTCTTCAACTTAAACTGAGTTTTTTTCTTTGAAGCCATGAAGTTTATAGCATTTGGATTTAAAAATTTCCTTAAATATTCCAATGAAAAAACCCTGATGGTTAAAAATTTGGGTAACTTATAAGGCGACAAATTGGTTCCAAATATTCTTTTTTTTTTCACAAAGAAAAAGTTCGTAATTTTATTTATGAGAAAACAAAATTACATGTTGTATGTGCTGGTATATGTCCAAAGACATCCAAAAGCCGCAAAATAAAAAGCAATGGTGATACAATTAAGATTTTATCCCCTTCTTCTTTTCAACCTTACGCCAAGCACCGAGTGTTTGCTCGGTCTCGATAAGTAGAAGCTGATTTTCTTCTGTTGGTGCGCCATGATCCTTGTCAGAATCAGATGTGTCTGATGTATGTGTTCTTTTGTATCCCCGGTTCCAAATATTCTTATTTCTATGTGTCCCTCATATAAGTACCCGTCTCCTACTTTGCATTGTTCAAACAATTGTAATATTCTTTTCATTTCTTCACTCACTCTGGGCTGCTCTGACTTGTAAAGTAAATTCATGGCCGGTCTGATGAATAAGTCTGCAAAATCTTTATAACTGAATTCATTTCCTTTCTTTCTGAGAAAGGATGTCCAAAATATTGCTGATAGAGGCTGGCCCTCTACGTTCGTCTTTTGTAAAGCAATGGGAAAATGCCCAGCTTGAAAAAATAGAAACAAATGGAATAGATATGATGAATATCTAAAAACTCCTTCATTAGGCAATGTTGTCAACTGATGATGGATGCTATCAGCAATGAATCTAGGAAAATCAAAGACCATGGCAGGAGGCTGCCCAAGAGACAATGTAGATAGAAAACCAATGATGGATGCATCTGTGAATTCATCATTAAAGTATCCTAGTATAAATGTTAACATGGAAATCACCTGTCTAGAAGCTTCAGGGAACTTTGAAGTGGAATAAGGAGGATTAACCTTTTGGATGTCTACATATGCAGGCATGAAATTTTGAAAGACCATAAACCTCTTAGGAAAATCCATCCCTAAATATAACTGGGTCAATGATTCAATAGACAATGGAACTATCTGGGATCAAATTTTATTTGAAGCATCTCATTTATGGATTCTACTGTAATGGAAAACAAAATTTCCCTATCTGCATTGACAATGGATCTTTGATCAGGAACATAATGCTGCTAACACACTCTGACAAGGTCTTGGGCTGGATAAGTAACAGGAACTACATATTTGGGCAAATTAGACTCCCAAATAGGTATGTCATCTTGATTTTTATACAAAAACTTACTATGACACCAGTTATGAATCTCTAGTAGATTAAATTCCACTATTGGTTTTGCAATCTTGTAATCTAAATCAGTTAAAGGAATGCTTTCTTTAGTGGAAATTGGAGGTTGAAGGGGATTAACAGTGACAACAATATTGGCAATGATTATTGGAGTAGGTTTATTTTTTTTTGAGGATTCAGGCTTGGAAGGCTTGGTTGTCATAGCTTTAACTGCTTTTGGACCCCAAGCTTTAGGTGTAGTCTGCTTCTTTGTCATTTTTAGGGTAACTAGAGCAAGATTATACTGTTTGCGGTAGTTAATTTGTAGAAACAGAGGAAATTTAAGCAAATATGGGACAATTTAAGAATCTGGGAATCTGAGCAAGAGTTCAAGACAGAAAACATAGGTTTTCTGGATGGATAAGACTGAAAAAGGGGATTTTTTGGCTTTCTGTGGAGTTTGTCTTTCAATGGTCTATAATTTAGAGATTGGCTTGAAAACTGAGCTTTCCACAAATGGCAATTTTTGAGAAAAATTTGCGAGGGTTTTCCCTCTTTTTCAAGGTTTTGGTCACACTAGGATTAGCAATTCAATTCTTTGCATCTTAATTCATTTGATTGGTGGTTCAAATCATGAACTTTGCAGGTAAAATTCAGAAAAAATACCTGATTTACAAGTGTCTTGATAGCCGAAAAGGGTTTCTGGTGGTATCTTTGGCTTTAAACTGGATTTTTTGACACAGAGGATGGGCTTGGATATGAAAACAATGGTTAAATCCAGCTTCGGGGCAAGAAATTGGTCAAACAGGGGCTTAGGGCTCTTTACACAGTCGGGCGGAGTTTTCTTACCAGTCGGGACTGCAAATAACGCATAAAACAATGATTTATCAAAGTTTAACCTTTCAATATAAACCATTATATTTAGCATTTATTACAGGTCTATTCAAAGGCGGGAGGTGGATTTGTTTTCGAATGCGAAAACAAACAGTGGGTTTCGTGTCGAGTATAAGTGGTAAGTTGTTTCTTGCAAATTGAACGCGATCGAATGATATGTGGCCACGTTGCATTGTTGGAAATATGATGCAGAGTGTTGTCCTTGATGGCAACCCACTGAATGAAGATGAAGACATGTGACAGTTGACATGTGTTGTCCTTGATGACAATACACCTGATGAAGTTATGCTTGACTTGATGGTCTTGGTAATCGATGTAAATCTGATGTGATATGATGCTAGTGTTGTCATTGAATGACAACTCACTTGATGAAGTTGTGATTGATAGAATGTGTTCTTGATGAAGTAAATTTGATGTATCAGCAGTGTGTACAGAAGGCAGTGAAGAAAAGAAGTCAGCAAGTGCTAAATCTATGTTGAAAAAGAGTATGTCTCTTGGTATACGCGGATTGGCCTAGGTGAAGTCGCGTATACACGCGGACAATAACGTTTCAAGTCGCGTATGGGCAAAAGCGCTCAAAAGTGCAAACCCAAGGGTAACCACCATGGTATTAATCCATTGTATTGGGTAATGATCCGCCTAATTGACCCAGTCCAAGTAGTTTTGGGCTTATGGTATTGTTTTGGTCCATGGTATTGAAAAAGGGGCTCATGGTATTGACAAAGGGTAATCATATAAAAGGAGAAGAAATTCATTGTGCAAAGATAGAGTGTGGGTGCAAGATGTCTGAGCTTGAATGAATACTTCTCTCTGAAGTAGATCTGAATGGAAGGGTTACACTTGAAGATAAATCTGATTGGATGATGCACCAATGATGAAGAAAGGGATCTAGATCTGAAATGTATCTACTAGATCTGCTTATGGAAGGCTTAGATCTATGATAAGGCGAACATCTAGGCGAACATCTGTTTGAAGTGAAAGGGTAAATATGAACTGAATATCTGATCTGAAGAAGTATCCTGCTCTGTAATAATTGAAGATCTATACGCTACTTCAACGCGGAGGAAGCGCGTATATACGCAGCTTCAGCGAAGAAAAAGCGCGTATGCGCAATAAAATATACACTGAGTTATACGCTGGTTTGTATGGACGAAAGCGCGTATACACGCGACATCAGTGAAGGGAAAGCGCGTATTCAAACTAGGGCTTGCTGAAGCAAGGGGTATGAAATATCTGATCTGTTCTGCTGTGTTTCTGCTATCTGATCTGTGTTGATATGTATCTGTTGATGATGTATGTTCATGCTTAAAAATATGGAAAGGGTTCCGTCTGGAAATATGATGAATTGCGGTCTGCAAGTTGTGTTCTATTGAAGTGGTTGGATCCAGTGTGAAAATTGATGAAACATGGTCCAAGGTGGTGCTGAAGGTTGTAGCCTTCAGTCAGGGGGTTGTAGCTCCCTTCCAGGTGAGGCTGGTAAACGAGATCGGGGGGTCGTAGCTCCCTTCCAGGAGAGGCTGGTAAACGAGTCAGAGGGTCGTAGCTCCCTTCCAGGAGAGGCTGGTAAACGAGCGCAGGTGGGTGCCTGCGTGCTGGTCAAGTCTGCGCCAGCACATATGTTGTAAGATGTTTTCTCTATAATAAAATTGAAGGCTGAGCAACTGCAGCGGTGGTTTTCTCCCGATTTGGGTTTCCACCTAAAAATCCGGGTGTTCATGTGTGATGCTTTGTGTGATGGTTTATTCTGTTCTTACTGCACCTGTTTACTGCTTATTGAATATCTGAAGAATACATGATGGAATGATTTAAGTGAAGATTTAATGACATATCTAAATCTCTGTGTATACGCTCATTTCATAAAGGGGATCCGCGTATATACGCTGGTTTACTGAAGTAAAGTAGCGTATGGGTTTTTAAGGAATGAAAAGTAAAAGGATTTGATTATGCAGTAAATACTGATTCACCCCCCCCTCTCAGTATTTTTCCCAACATGCATTGGGTGGTATTTCAAAACAACTTTTATCATGTGAATTTGATCAAACATTGAATGATTAGTTTTGGAGCGCGAAACTAAATGCACACCGTTGGATTTGTTTTGATGATGCGAATGGTCAAGATCTTTTAAAGAGTTGGGGTGAAAGATGGGTGGGGCCCGAGCGCTTTATATAAGTCGGGTGTTGATAAGGATATAAAACCTTTGTATTAGACAGATTTATAATCAAAGTTTTATGGATGCGGGGGTAATGGTTCAATAGACGTATACCTATATATAGTCCAAAAGAGGTTTTATCGTGCAAATTTATATATATAAAGTGAGTTTATATATATGGTAAATGGTGCATGGGGCGGGTTAATAAGGGTTAACCTTGGGTTTAGATATGAATAAAGGGAGGCTAATATAAAACCATGGTTAAGCTGTGAGGGAGGTAAATGTATTTTGCGAAGGCATGGGATATTTACAATAGAATGTAATAGGGTAATGGGTAATGTTTTTACGTTTTTAAATACATTGGATATGTAAAATAAAACACGCTTTGTCATATATTTTTTAGTTTTATTATATAGTTATTAGACTTTTTGGAAGGTCTAAAACTATAGGGGAGCGGGATATTTGAATATGGTTAGTTTTAGACCAAAGGGGATATTTTTTGGGTTTTTAATTTAACATGTGGGTAATTAACTTTGGTCTAAAATCTTATAATAGTGGGTTTTAAGGGATATTTAAATAAAAGGAGCTATATTAATAGGAGAAGGACTTTTTATAGGGATTTAATAGATAAATTAGAAGTTAATATGAAAAATGGATAATGAAAACACCAAAATGTAATTACATAACTTAAGCAAAGTGATAATATAACAAGCAAAAAAGCTTTAATCATTTATAATTTAACCACTTTGACTTAGAATATAATATTTTTGGCAGGTTTTTTGTGTTTCTATGAATGAAGGAGATTAGTCAAAAAGGAATTTGATTATTCATTAAGTAAAAAAGGAGTCTTTACTTATGAAATTGAATAATGATGAGTGCATGAAGGGTTAATGATGAAAATTAGGGATTAACATAGAAATTCAACCCTTTTAACTTAACAGTCATTGAGCCTTGGGTCCGGTCCCAACAAAAGTCAGAGAAATGCTCTGAGCCTCTTTGACTAGAAGTTTAGAATGTAGAATAACTATAGGGGAAAAGAAATTAGTAATAGTTGCCCGATGAAAAATATATACAATGATTTTCCCACTTCTTTCTACCTACCCAATCTCTTACTCATTTTATAGGTGCATTTGAGCTAGCAACCTTGAACATTTTATTCTTTTAAAAGAAAGAAAACTATCTAAATCTACCTTATATCATCTGAGGGCTCAGATTAAACTGATGAGCTCCTCTTTATTCTCTACCTATCTACTAATTAGTCAGGATTAAACTGTCTAACTAATATTTATTCACTATTCTACAACAATAAAATTTAAAACATGACAAGTCAAGATTAAGCAATTCAACTCATCATGGATTATGGCATTTATTGATACTCTGCCATAATCATTAGTAACAAAGGAAAAAGTAGTGGCATTTTAATTTGCACACATTCATGTTTTATTTCTTTTTTCTTTTTCTTTTGGGGTATATTATTTTTTCTAAGTCCTTTGATCTTTCTTTTAGGAATTTTACCCTCTTTTTGATTTTCTATTTTTTTTTTTAATTTTTTACAAAATATGGGAAAACAACTTGCATAAAGCAAAGTATGTACATATTTACAAGACTATCATAAGTCAATTCCAAATTATGAATCCTATACTTATAGGACCCTAACATCAGCTTCACATGGGGATGGCATTTCCTGGTGAAATGTCAAGAACTCTAAGATCAGTAGCCTTCCATTTTGACCATGATGATCCTATAACTATCTTTTGAATTATGAAAAAACTCATATTTATGATCTTTTACTCTTCAAAGCTTAAGGCCTTCACTCCGAGCTTCAACTTTTGAGAAGAAAGTATCCAATCCAATCTACACACTTGCAATGGATATTTACATTGATATAAAAGAAAATTAGGACTGATAATTAGTTAACTCAGATGAAAAGTAGTGTTTAAGCATTCTACCATTAACTGGTCCATCTTGCACATCATTTCCATCTAAATCTCTGATGAAGAAAGCATTGTTAGCCCTGTATCCATAAATTTCATAGGGTCCTTTCCACAGAAAGTCAAACTTTCCATGCTTACCTTTTTCTTCTGTCCTGGAATCCCATTTTAACACTTCATCTCCTATGGAAAAGTCATCTTCTTTTGTTCTTTTATCAAAGATTTTCTTTATTTTATCTTGAATAACTTGATATTTTTCATATACTTCTTCCTTGGTCTATTGCAAATGAATAGTCTGATTTATCCTTCTCTGTATATCATTGAGTTCTACTTGTGATTCTTGGATAATTTTCATAACTGGAACACCTAAAGATGATGGGAACTACATCCATCCCATATACAATCTAGTAAGGAGATGTTCCAATTGACTTCTTGGTAGTAAGTCTATCTGCCCATAAGGCATAGACTAACTTTTTATTCCAAGTTTTCTTATTTTCTTCAAGTAGTTTTTTGATAATATTCACAAGGCTTTTGTTTGAAGACTCAGCTAGGCCATTACCTTGAGGGTAATAAGCAGTAGAGTGGCCTAGGGTTATATGGTACTTGTGACAAAAGGAAATCATTTTCTTAGATTTAAATGCAGCTCCATTATCAATGATAATTTTTTGTGGGCATCCAAATCTAGATAAAATGTTGTTTTCTAGGAAAGATATAATGACTGAGTTAGTGGCTTGTCTAGTTGGAATGGCTTCAATCCACTTGGTGAAATAATCTGTGGCAGTCAATATCCACTTGTGTTGGCCAGAGGATGGAGGGTGAATTTCTCCAATGAAGTCTAAACCCCATTGTTGAAAAGGCATCTCAGTAGAAATATGTTTGAGTGGTAAGGGTAACAACTTCCTTTTTCCTTCAAAGATCTGACATTTGTGACATGAAGTAACAAATTTTTTCACATCAGCAAATAACGTAGGCCACTAAAAACCAGCCCTAAGAATATTATCTGCTGTGATTTTCCAGTATAAGTGTCCTCCACAATCACCTGCATGAAAATATTCAATAATTTTGTCAGCTTCTGCTTTTAGTAAACAATTCAATGAAATCCCACTTTGTTCTTTCTAATAAAGCATATTATCTAGAATAAAATATCTCATTGCTTTAAGTTTGATGAATCTAGCTTTAGTTCTAGTTAATCCAGAAGGAGCTTGTAAAGTTTTAAGTAAAAATATAGTATCTGAGTACCATGGTGAGTCTAGAAAGGCTTTACTGGTCGATGGAGTCACCATCTCTTCCTGGTCATCAACCTGGGCAATAAAATTTTATATCTAAAGCATTACAATTAGATTCAGCCATTAACCTGGCTAAACCTTGTCCTTTTATGAGCTTGGTTGGTTTAATCTCTATGTCATACTCAAGGATAGTGGCAATTCACTTTCATCTTCCATCTGGCCCATCCTGTGTTAAAATATCTTTGACTACAGAATTGGGGACATAGGCAATAATGTGGGAGTAAAGAATGTACACTCTGAAATATTTTATGGATTTAACCAAGGCTAAAGATTGTTTTTCCATTATGTTATATCTCAAAGGTGCATCTCTAAGGGTTTTACTGAAAAATGCTATGGGCTGTTCAAAACCTTGGTCATTTTTCTGCAGTAGAACAACAACTATGGTATGTTCTGAGGCAAATGAAAATATTATGAAATCTTTCTTGAAGTCTGGGCTGATTAGGACTGGTGTTTTTGTTAAAGCATGTTTAATAGATTCGAATGACTATTTTTCTTCAACTATCCATTTTAAAATAGAGTCCCTTTTTAACATGTTATTCAATTCCTTGATGATTTCTGCTAGATTAGAAATAAATTTTCTTAAAAAGTTAATTTTACCTAAAAATGCTTGTAACTCCTTAATGTTCCTAGGTGGTTGAATTTGCAAAATGGCTTCTATCCTTGCTGGATCTATCCTAATACCTTCCTTTGAAATTATGTGTCCTAATAATCTACCTTCCTCAAGTCCAAAAAGACTTTTTTTTTAGGGTTTAAGGATATACCATTTTTTCTACGTTTAATGAATACCTGTCTGAAGTGATCCAAATGTTCATTATCAGATTTAGAAAACACAGTAATATCATCTAAGTAAATAACCAAAAATTCATGGATTTATTTAGCAAAGGTTATGTCTATAGCCCTTTGAAAAGTAGCTCCAACATTCATCAAACCAAAAGGCATTTTCACATACATGAAAGTGCCCCAAGGAGTGGTAAAAGCTATTTTAGGTTGATCTTCTTTTTGAACAAGTATCTGGTTATATCCTAAGAAACCATCTAATAAAGAAATCCTGGAAGATCCAACTACTCTTTATAAAATATGGTCCATTTTGGGTAAAGGGTAATTGTCTTTCAATGATACTTTATTGAGATTTCTGAAATCTACACATAACCTGATTTCACCAGTTTTCTTCCTTGTAGGTACTAAGTTAGAAACCCAATCAAAATATCTGATTGGTGCAATGATTTGGGCATCATACATGCGTTTAACTTGTTTTTCAATCAATGGTAATAGGACAGGATTAATCCTCCTCAGTTTTTGTCTAAATGGTTTCTGATCATATTTTATAGGAATATTATGTTGAATAATGTTTGTGTCATATGATTTTAATATTCGTAACTCCATGCAAACACATCTTGGTATTCCTTTAAAAGTTCAATATATCTTTCTTTTTCTTGAGGGGGTAAAATTTTTGACAATTTAATCATTTTTGGCTTTGTGTCTATACCAATGTTACATTATTCAATGTCAGACTTGACTGGTTCCATTTTAGGATTTTTGGCCACATCATTGGAATCAAACAAGTCTTCCAAAGGAGTTAAAACCTTAGGTAAAAAGTTATCCTTCAAATCTAGCATTTCAATTTCATCTTCAATTATTTCCTCTATATCTACCTTCTCTAAGTTATCTATGTCAAATTGAGTAAATACAGTGGGTTTGGTAAGTTTATGTGCATCTAAATTATTTATCTTACAACTAACTTCTAAATCTATGTTACATTCTGAGTCTAAATTACAATCTGTGTCTATCATACAATTTTCAAATTCATCCTCACTATTCAAAAAATGGTAAATCTGTTCATCTTCAGAGAAAATCTGCCAATATTTGACATTGTCTGGGACAATGGGTCTGTATTTAACTTCAACAGTATATCTATGTGTTGGTTGAAAAGGTAAATTACATGTGCTAGCAAAAGTTGTTAGGCAATGTGCTTGCAAATTTTGATTTCTAGGAATAATAGCAAACTTAAATTCTAACAAATCATCAACCAAGTCAATTGCTGCATCTCTATATCTGGCTAATCTAGGATTATGAACATAATATTCAGCATTTATTTTTTTAATAACTAACTCCGAATCTCCTATGATTAAAATTCTCTTACCTCCTAAATTTCTAATGATTTGGAGGCCCAAGATAAGTGCATCATACTCTGCCATGTTGTTGGTGCATTTAAAGTTGAGTCTAAAGGCATGTCCTTCCGAATGACTGGTCTCAATGTTTGTGATCCAGACTCCAGCTCCTGCTCCTAACTTATTGACTAAACCATCAAAGTCTAAATGTCAAAGGGCTTGGTGAAAGATATCATTGTTTGGTTTAGGCTTTATGTCAATTAATTCAGTTTGGATCTCATTATTATCTGAGTTACATAAAATGAAAGAATCTAGATCAATTGGTGTTGAGTAAATAGGATAATTGATTGATCTCTCAGCATTGCTGACCATGTATTTCATTAAAGTTTCTCTATAAAGCTTTTTAGGTTGTCCAAATACTATTATGGTGGCATAGCTCATGTCTAATTGTAGAGATCCCTGCAACTTATCTCCCTATGAGTGAGAAAGAAGCATATCATACTTTGGTGGGATATCAGCTACTACAATATCCATGACCATACTTTTAACAGGATATTGAACCAAATTGACACACAAGTCTTTTATCAATCCTATGCATTTGACCTTGCTTGAATCAAAAGAGAATAAGTATTTATAAGGCCTTGTTATTTCTAAATTCAGAGTTTCCATAATAGATTTTGGCATTAAGTTGTGAGAAGCTCCTGAATCTAACATTGCATTATGTAGAATTTGATCATGAATAGTAAGACTTATATAGAAGGGAGGAACTGATCCATCGAATGTTTACCATTAACATATGGGCCAAAAATTAATTCAGGCTGATCATCATTTAGATTAACAGAATCTTCACCAACATTCATATTCAAAGTCTCAGTAATTGTTGTTTTATACACATCATTCTTTACCAATTCTGTCAAAGGAATTGGTATTTTTAACTTTGCTATTTTAGTTTGAATGTTAAATGTTGGTTGAGATTTACTAATCTGAATTAGTTCATCTTTTGTGACAGTTATCTGAGTGGGTTTTTTAGGTGTTTCAGCATATGTACTCTTATCTTGAGTTGTATTTTTGTTTTCTGTTTGAGTTTCCTGACTCTTGTTGTCTTTAGTTCTCTTTTCAAGGACAGATTCAGGGGCAGCAGGAGTTTTTTCAGACTTTGAAATTTCAGTAGAAGGTTTATTGTTAACAATTTTTGGATTTTTAGAATCAACAGGATTCTTTTTGGGATCAGGAATTGTTGATTTTGTTGAATTAGGGGCTTTAGTAGTGTTAGCCTTTTGGGCATTACTGGAGGATTGGGCCACTTCTTCAGTGATGTCAACAATTTTCGGACTTGGTCCTTTCTTGGGACTGGGAGGATTGGAATTTTGCTTGTTTTCCCTTGGGAGAATTTGCAAAATTTTGGTTTTTGGTGCTTCTACATTCTTTTTGGTTTGATTTTGAGAAGTTTTTTTGTAGAAGATTCAGTGTTTTTTCTGTTTCTAAGGTTATACTGACTGTGAATTTCGTTAATGGAAAATTCATAACCTTGTTTAAAATCAAAGGATTCACTAGATTCTATTTTGAGTTGTTGAAGCTCAAAAAGTTCTTGATCCTCCTGTGTAAGGAAAATTGTGTTTTCTTCATCTATCCCCATTACTATATTGATGTCATCCTCATCTTCTTCATCATTGTGAAAAATCTCAGCATAGTTCTCTTGGAATGGGGGCCTAATATTTTGATCTAGGGAAGGTTCTTTACCTTTTCCAGGATTGTTGTTTTTTTTGTAGTTGGGATTTCTAATTTGGGGTTGATTATCCCATTGCGGTTTTTTCTCAATGTTGTCTAATCTCTCAACTACTCTTTCTAAAGTTTTAGAAAAAAAATCAAATTTACCATCTAAGTTTTAATTCTCTTCTTTGATTGTGACTCTCCTTTCATTCCTAAGTCTGGCTTTTTATGCTAGGATATTAATTTCTACACCAACAGCATCTAATTGCATATGCTCTAATGCTTCAACATTTCTTTCTCTTAATTGGTATGCCATATCTGGATCAAATCCATCAGGAAATTTAAGAAGTACTGAATAGGGTGTAGGTTTAAGATCAACAGGGATGGAATTATAAACATTGTTATATCTGGTGCATTAATCCTGAACAGACTTGTTAGGAGCTCTTTTTAAAGCATCAAACTCAGATAAAATTTGCAAGGTTTTTTTTTTTTTTTCCCATTTATTTAAGAATTCTCTATGAAATGCAGCTAAATCTGCTATACTACCAGCACCTAAATTCTTAAACCATTTCTTAACTTCCCTAGTTAAACTTTGAGCAAACAACCTCATCTGAACATCTGATTCATCTATTTCATAGATTTCACAATAATCTGTTATTCTTATAATATGTTGTCTAGCAATAATAGGTGACAATCCATCAAATAAAGGTATATTTTTCTGATAATCTTAGGGCATATCATGGAGGTTTTGGGGTAAAATAAGAGGAGCATTCCTAGCAGCCATGGCTTGGAGTTTTGCTTAACTAGGAGGTATAACAGTAACTATAGGAGCAGTGCTGGATATGATAGCTGCTGATGTAGTGCTTATAAAACCAGTGGATGCAGTGGATTGAGGGTATGATGAAAATAGAATCCTAGGCTGCAAAGGCAACTCAGGAATAAAAGGTTCTGTGGATGGACTGGCAGTGGAGTCTAAAAAATGAAATGACAGCATACATAGTTGAATCTGCTACTGGAAAGATTGTTGTGTGCAATTGAGAAACTGGAGGCTTAAAGTGAGATAAAAATTGAGCTAATTTAATAGCTTCATCAACATCTTTAATCCGTGTAACATTAACCCTTTATACTGGACTTTGAGTTTCAGATTTATCTGATTTTCTTTTTGCTGAAATAATATTCTGTTTTTCATTCACAAAAGAAGTAAAAATAGGATCTATGATAGTTTATTTTAAATCAGTTTCAGATTTAACTATAAACAATGATTGTTCAAATTTGAAATCAAAATCAATATCAATTAAGCTCACTAACTCTTTGGGTAAAGAATTAGCTTTTCTTAAGGGCACTTCAACTTCTAAATTGACAATATGTTTTTTTTTTCCAATCTGTTCTGGGTTATCTACTATAACTGCAGGCTTAGGATCTGGGTTAGACCTGGTATAGTAGGTTTTCCTAGAAGCCAGAATGACTATTTATGAATACCCACAACCTTTAAAAAAAATATTAAAGTAAAAAGATAGATTAAAGATCTTCCTTCAAGACTAATTTTAAAACTGGAGATTGGTTAGATCCCCAGTGGAGTTGCCAGTATGTTATCACCCTAGTAATTTCTAAAGATTGTGGGCTCTTGGATTTTTTCAGTTTTAAGAAAACTAGGGGTAACCACAAACCTACTTTGGAAATCTAGGATCTAGCCTTCCTAGATTTCAGAGAGGGCTCTCTCTTTAGGATTAACTTTGTTTTTGTTTAATATTTTAGGCTAGTTATGATAGTTCAATTTGGTTTTGGTTTTGAAATTTTTGGTGGAAAATAATATTACTTGAAGACAAATTAAAGAGGGCTCTACTAGTCCATTCGGCTATGGAGTCAAAGTCTAGCAAGCAGCACTAGAAGGCAAGGCCAAGAGGATGCTAATGTATTCAGGGCAAGGTAGATAACCCTCAGAGATTTGGATAGATTGTTTTGATGAGATGGCTTGCTTTCAGGATAAAGGGAAATGAAGGATCCTTTGATCCGGAAAAAGAGGAAGGAGGCAAGGGTCAAACGGGACTAGGAGAAATTAAGAATTCTTAAATCTAGAAATCAGCAAAAAACATTTAAATGATTAAGTAGTTAAGACAGGGAGTTCTAACACTAGTCCTGAAGTAATACTCCTACTTAATCATTAAGATTGAACAACATATATGAAATGAATGGAACTTAGAAAGTAAACAATGACAAGATGGATGCACTTTACTCTTCAAATTATCGCATGAATCCTGAATTATGAAGTCCAATTGGCTATTTTCCAGACTGCTGCTTTGAAATCAACACATGTGAGCCTCCAACGTAAAAATTTCTATAATGATCTTAGAAATTTTATTCCACCCTAAACACTTCATAAACTGAAGTATTTATACAAAATGTTTATTACAAAATATCCTAGAGAAATCTAGGAAAAACTCTAGGAAATAAAAATATCTTTACGCATTAAGAGGGACAGTTGCTTAACAACTTAGCAAGCTGTCCTCTTATCTAGAAAAAATAGTGATATCCTATCTAAAAAAAACTGTTTGTTTGAGTAGCTGTTCATGCTTGCTGGCACTGTGAAAATATCTTTTGAAATATGGCTTCATGGATACTCTTTCCACTTATATTCTTTGACCCTGTACTTTATCTATGATACTCTTTCACACTGTATTTTTACCATTTCATTGTTGTAGAAAGGAAATTACAACAGATAAATCAGCTAGTTGTCAGTTTTATTTCTGATATATTTTGAATTTGGCCTTTCACCCTGATACTCTTTTAAACTAATACTTTGACATTCAACTGTTGTAAAAAGAGATTTTTTTAGCAGTAAAAATTCAAAATCAAGTACTGTGTTATTTGTTTTCTTCTCAAACTGATTTCTTCATTTGCGATGTCTTTCACTGTTTGCCTCTTTGCTGCTATAATAAATCTATGAAGGTATGCCATTGTTCAACATCTGGAATCTTCATGCTTTTCAAATTTTTGTAATTTTCATTTGCTTTAGTGTACTTGGAAAGATTTGGCTTAATCACAAATAAGTGTTTGATTTCATTCTGAAGGAAGAATAAATCTTCAAGGTATTGAAGAACAACCTTCCCTGTAGGAGATCCCTGTGGCAGCTGCTTTTTCTCCTGTTCTTTGGCATGATTTTTGATCTTCTTAACATATTCTTTCTAGTCCATTAACTTGTCATTGAAAACGTGTATGTCTAGGATACCAGCTTGTCTTAGCATGGTATACTTAGCTAAAAACTTGGTGATAGAAAAATTCATAGCATCACATTTTTCTTTCAAGTTATTCATAAAATTTTTCTTTGTCAATACCTTTTTGATCTGTAATATAGATTATGTTTTGTCCTGTATCATTAACTCCTCTAGCTCAGTCCTGTTCTTACTGTTTAAGAAGGTAATTAGCCTTTGTGCCTGTGCTGGTTTGTCTGCTAATTCTTCTGTAGTCTTTTGTATTTCATTTTGAGCTGCCAGGAGGAGGTCCCTTTGTTCATAAATTATCTGAATTGATGGCCATTGAAGATGAATAGGCTCAATGATGGTGGTCCATAAATGATTTCTTATGTAAGAAATCTGAGTGGTAAAGCTCAAATCCTTTTGAAGATTTTTTACTTGCTCTTCAAGTCTTTTTGCTTTTTGTTCATAATTATTTGCATTAATCAATGTTGTTTTATTAGATGCTTCCATAATTTGAATCTTCTTCTTCAAACCGTTGATTTCATTGGTTTTCAAGGTCATTTCTTCCAATGCTTTAACATTTTTCCCTGCATCATTTGTATGTTGCACCTGTGATGTTGAGGATTCTGTTTGGGAAGTAGTAACTGATTGTACTGACACTGTAGTTTCCAGTGGCTCTTTGGGTGCTAATTTCTCTCCCAATGTAGAAGGAACAACAACTGTAATAATAGGAATAACTGTGGCAATGGTGGAAGCTTCTGTTTCCTTCACAGTTTCCTTTTCTTTCATCAGTAAATCCAATTGGATTTCCATGTCCCTTATTTGAGTTGTAAGATTTATAATCAACTGCATCATGTCTTCTTTCTCTTTCTGTTCCTGAAGTATTTCTTTTGCTTGTAGATGTTCACTTTGAGGAAGCTTTAATTGTTTCCTCAAAGCAGTAATGTCATCATTCTTTTGCTTTATAAATGCTTGAGCAACCTGTATATTTGATGGATCCACCCCTATATGAAGGACTAGATCTTCTAAGGATTTAATCCTTAGATATTTTGCATGTAAAGAAGCTTTGTCCAGCTTCATCTGATTTTGCATATTAAAAATAGTGTTTTGCATTTGTGTAGCACTCCTGGTTTTATCCACTACTTTTGAATAGAGCATTTCTGATGTATGTCTATGAAATTCTATTTGATCCAGCTCATGGATGCTCTCTGCATCAACTTCCAATTCTGTCTTTTGATAATCTGAAATTGTCTTAGGATCTGCAATTTTTGGCTGAAGGAAGGACATGATCATTTTATTAGTAGAATAATCAAAAGTTGTTAATAATCTGTCCTTTTTACCTGGCTTTTATTTGAAAAATTGAGAGTAAATTTCTTTTTTGATCTCCTCATTTTTCTCCTTAATTTGCTTATATCTTTGTTTTATATCAGAATCTTTTCCCTCTGTTGTTTTGGAAGAAGAGGGAATTTCTAAATCAACCTGCTTTTCAATCATTTTCTTGCCCTGCTTATCTGCTGCAACCTGTTCTTTTCCAATTTATATCAAAACTTCATTAACTATTACTGTGGCCTCATTATTTTCTTTCTGATCATCATTCATTTCCTGATCATTTGTATCATTTATTTCAATAATATTTTCTTTTTCAGTAGTAGTAATTTTAGCCCTTTTGTTGTAAATCAATTTGAACTTATTCTCAGTAATAGTTTCATCTGAATAACCTTCATCATCTCTTGATCTTTTGTTTGAAACTTCTAACTGCTTGGTAACTATCATAGCCTGTGAATTATCTGTTTTTTTCATTGTTTCTGTATTAGTAGTATGGTCTACTAATGTATTTTGCACCTATTCTATTTGATTGGAAAATTTCTCAATATTAGGCTTTGAATCATGTATAAAAGGTTGAAGCTTGCATTTGACCCTTATAGCACTGAGGATACCTTGGGGGTCATAATTCCACTGAAAAATTTCTTGAAATTGATATTCTGATAATTTTCTGGATATTTCTTTCTCAGCCTCCCTACTGTTTACTATGAAAGGGCAAATTTGGTTCTTCAACTTAAACTGAGTCTTTTTCTTTGAAGCCATGAATTTTATAGCATCTGGATTTAAAACTTGCCTTAAATATTCCAATGAAAAAACCCTAATGGTTAAAAATTTAGGTAACTTATAAGGGGACAAATTAGTTAAAAATATTCTTATTTTTGTGTGTCCCTCATATAAGTACCAGTCTCCTACTTTGCATTGTTCAAATTGCTGTAATAATCTTTTCATTTCTTCACTCACTCTGGGCTTCTCTGACTTGTAAAGTAAATTCATGGTTGGTTTCATGAATAAGTCTGCAAAATCTTTATAACTGAATTCATTTCCTTCCTTTCTGAGCAAGGATGTCCAAAATATCACTGATAGAGGTTGGCCCTCTACATTCGTCTTTTGTAAAGCAATGGGAAAATTCCCAACTTGAAAAAATAGAAACAAATGGAATAGATATGATGAATATCTAAAAACTCCTTCATTAGGCAATGTTGTCAACTGATGATGGATGCTATCAGCAATGAATCTAGCAAAATCAAAGACCATGGCAGGAGGCTGCCCAGGAGACAATGTAGATAGAAAACCAATGATGGATGCATCTGTGAATTCATCATTAAAGTATCCTAGTATAAATGATAACATGGAAATCACCTGTCTAGAAGCTTCAGGGAACTTTGAAGTGGAATAAGGAGGATTAACCTTTGGGATGTCTACATATGCAGGCATGAAATTCTGAAAGACCATAAACCTCTTAGGAAAATCCACCCTAAATATAACTGGGTCAATGATTCAATAGAAAATGGAACTACTCTGGGATCAAATTTTATTTGAAGCATCTCATTTATGGATTCTGCTGTAATGGAAAACAAAATCTCCCTATCTGCATTGAAAATGGATCTTTGATCAGGAACATAATGTTGCTGACACACTCTGACAAGGTCTTGGGCTGGATAAGTAACATGAACTACATAGTTGGGAAAATTGGACTCCCAAATAGGTATGTCATCTTGATTTTTATACAAAAACTTACTATGACACCAGTTATGAATCTCTAGTAGATTAAATTCCACTATTGGTTTTGCAATCTTGTAATCTAAATTAGTTAAATGAATGCTTTCTTCAGTGGAAATTGGAGGTTGAAGGGGATTAATAGTGACAACAGTATTGGCAGTGATTACTGGAGTAGGTTTATTTATTTTTGAGGATTCAGGCTTGGAAGGCTTGACTGTCATAGCTTTAGCAACTTTGGGACCCCCAGCTTTAGGTGTAGTCTGCTTCTTTGTCATTTTTAGGGTAACTAAAGCAAGATTATATTGTTTGCAGTAGTTAATTTATAGAAACAGAGGAAATTTAAGAAAATATGGGACAATTTAAGAATCTGGGAATCTGAGTAAGAGTTCAGGACAGAAAACACAGGTTTTCTGGATGGATAAGACTGAAAAAAGGTATTTTTTAGCTTTCTGTGGAATTTTTCTTTCAATGGTCTAGAATTTAGAGGTTGGCTTTAAAACTGAGCTTTCCGCAAATAGCAATTTCTCAGAAAAATTTACGAGGGTTTACCCTCTTTTTCAAGGTTTTGGTCACACTACGACTGGAAATTCAATTCTTTGTATCTTAATTCATTTGATTGGTGGTTCAAATCATGAACTTTGCAGGTCAAATTCAGAAAAATACTTGATTTACAAGTGTCTTGATAGCCGAAAAGGGTTTCTGGTGGTATCTTCGGCTTTAAACTAGATTTTTTGATGCAGAGGAACATGATTAGGGTCAAACAAAATCTCCATCAGATCATAAGGAAGTTCTTCAGAGTTCAAATTCATTGTTTGTTAAATCTCTGCAAGGGTGTGATTACATAAATGATCCATGTGTAAAGGAGCAAAAGAAAAAGTCAAAGAGGTCCTGCATGCTGAACTATCTTGTCCTCACCAAAGCAAGTGAAATACAGTAAGTGAGGAGCTACTATGGTTGTAGTCTAAAATCCAGATTTATCTAAAGAAACAGAGTGCAGCCTCCAAGTCCTATTAATGAAAAGAGCTAATTTTTGGCTAATTAGCAGTATTCTCAGCACCTCCTCCAAAGGGAAATTTCAACTGGCATCTGCAAACACAATCAAGAGAAGTCAGTCAACTAAGTCTAGCAAGAAAATACTCTGCATACACAAGGCAGGTGATTTCTGGTCTAAAGGTTCACAAAGATCTTTTACAAAGAAAAAATATCTCAGAACACATCTCATAGAGCATATTATTGCCTATTTGACATGACACTAAGCAGAAACATGTGATTTGAAGAAAGGTAACACATTTTTGGAATAGGTGAAATATCTTATCTACAGTAAGAAAATCCTCCACAAAGAGCAGATGGTTGGGAACATAATAAGACCTCCTTCATTGAAAAGTAGATGGTTAAAAGGCACAGTAAGAACCTCCTCCAAAAAGAGCAGATGGTTGGGCATAGATAGAACCTACTTCAGTTAAAAAGCAGAGGGTTGAGTTGTCCAAGTGTTTTCAGAAGCTGTGAAGTCACCTCCTTCCAAGAGATGAGCGAAAGAGGAATTAACATGTTTTTCATATGGTTTTTGAAGATTTTTCTTTTGAAGGACAGATTTGACAAACAGTTATAAAACCATAAGGGTTCATAGGTTGAAAAACCTATTTTACATCAAGAAAAAAGATGGCATTTTGATGTGAAAGTATTTTTTCCTCTGTTTATAGAGGCCCCCTCCAAGCTGTGATAAGGATGAAACTTGGGCTAAGGACCTTCATCTAAAAAGCCAAGGAAAGAGAGTAGCTAACTGGGTTTAACAGTAGCCTTTGCATATGCATACAAAGAAGACAGTTAAGGAGGCCTCCTCACTTCGAAAAATGAATTTATGGTGTTTTCAAAGAACTGCCATAGTACTATTTCTATAAGTCTTTATGATAAGTTTTCATTGTGTTTTCAAAGTAATACATATTGGGGGGAAGTAATTAATGTTTTTACATAAAAAAAACCTTTTCAAAAGGCATCAAAACCCTTCCAAACTAGATACAAAGGCATTGGAGCTTTTTGTAAATTTTAAAGGAGGGAAGAGCCTTTAAAAGGGCCCATTAGCAACTTTCAAAACTTAAAACGAACATCCCTTGGCTGCTCACTGAAGAATGGACACGTTTTCGGGAAAATTTGAAGTTTTTTGTGCTCAAAACTCTGCGCGACGCACCTGTACACCTACACGGCGTGCCTATAGGCACCTGAACATAGGGTTTGAATGGAGGTGTGGCACGCCTGTGCCTGCGGTCACCGAGTGCCCAAAGTCGAGCTGACACCTCCTCTGCGCGGCGCTTTCTGCTGAGAACGACCCGCTTATCCACCAGTCTTCAAAAAACTCATTTGAACACTGCTCCAACGATCAACAAGGTCCACAAACTCATTTTCAAGGCATTTCTCCACTTCTTGGTCAAATTTGGAGTTAAAAAAGTTTTTCCTTGCTGTGGGTTTCAAAGGATTAAAAACAGAGTTTGCAAGTGAATGAGCTGTGTGTCAAATCAAAGGACAATTGTCCTCAAAATCCACAAACAGTCCTTATAAAAACCCTCATTCCTAAAAAAAAATGATCAAAGGATGAAATGGTTTTTATCAAACTCATACTTAGTTGATAAACTACAGAAAACTGTGATCATATAAGGGGAAAGAGTTTGTTAGAAGGATTTTTATTCAGTGAAAAAGGGCTGTTTTCTGTTATGGTACACATTAGACATCACAGGAGGATATTTTTATTTCAAAAGCAAAAACACAGTGTTTGCAAAAGGAAGTTTGTTTACTAAAAACAAAGAGAGAAATAGTGATTAGGAGATTGGGCCTTTGCTCAAAATCAAAGAAGTCTTTTTTCTGTAGGTATCAAGGATTAACACAGTGATTGGGGAAGAGGTTGTATCAGTTTTAAAAGAGTCTTTATTACCTTTCAAAAGCAGTGATAACAAAGGGGTAGTGTTTAAAGAGAAGGGGTTTTGTGCCAAAACAAAAGGAGATTCCTCTTCAAACAAAAACCACAAGCATATCCATTTTAAACCTTTTGCTCAAACACAATGATAAAAAGTGATTTTGGTTCTCATTTGACAAATACTTGTTTGCTAGCATCAAAGAAACACAGTGACTTACAAGGAGGAAAGGGTGTGGTGTTGGGAAACTATTTCAGAGACCATTTGAATCAGCTTGTCTTGGTGAGCCAGTAAAGAGTATCCGAAGCAAAATGCCTCCCAGGCAAGATAGCGGAAGTGGTCCTCACAAAAGGTATGAACCTTTTTCAACTGAGGAAGTGAATGCCCATCCTTCAGTGCTTTTTAACTTTCATGAAGTATGATGTCTGGAGTTTTGTCAAAAGGTTCAAGAGGTAAAAAGTTATCTTCCATTGACACATCTATTTGCTTTAAGGCTACAAGGGAAACATGTTCATCTAGTAGGCTTAGACTTCAAGCTATCTCCTAGATCTATTTCCAGAGTTACCAAAATTCCATATGTCGGAGAAAAATGGTTTAAATAGAACTACCTAGATTCAGATCAATACAAACCCTTCTTGAAACCAGAGCATCAGGATGCATGCCCATCTATTTTTCCTTTTTCATATTTATTGACCAACTATGCTCCTCTCATGAAAATCATCATGAGGTATTTCACATGCGAAGGGAGGTTTTCCTGGGTTTATGCCTACCATATCAGGCTACTCATGCATTTCACAAGAACCCAATTGCTAAACCTACCCTTTTTCCTCTATAGAAGTATTGAAAAGATGGCTTCTACTGTTCAAAAGAAACCTTCCTCTCAGTAGCAAGCTTGTCTTTTCCATCATTCCCATATCAAGATTGTCATTCTCCATCAACTTGAGAAAAAGGGAATTTCTTGGGACACTTTCATTTTACATCCTGATTTCGCCACTCCTTCATCCCATGCATCTCCTTCACCATCCACTCATCATATTTCTCCTTCTTCTAATAAACCCACTCCTAAGAAGCAAAAATCCCCTATTATTGATCAAGAAGAAGAGCATAGTGAGGAAGAGCAGCACAGTGATGAAAAAGAGCATTGGGATAAAGAGAACACAGTGAAGAGGATCAAAGTGAAGGGAAGAAAAAGTGGAGAAGAGCACAATGAAGAAGAGAATAGTAATAAAGAGAAAAACAGTGAAGAGGGGAATAATGAAGAAATGGAACAGTTTGATGAGGAACACAACAGTCACAAAGAGGAAGATATTGTTAGCCCTCACAACATCAAGCATGATGAGGATGAAGCACAAAAAATTGAGGATACAGAGCCTAAAAGTCTTGAAGAAAGCAGGGATAAAAGTGAACAAGGCAGCCCTCAAGGAGACATGAAAGGTGACAGTCAAAGCATTCATGAGGAGGGTCAAAATAGTCCTCAAAAGGACACCTTTGATGAAAGAAAGGAAAGCCCACCAACCAGTAAGGATGATGATGGGAGTAGCAAAGCCAAAGACCAAATAGAGCATGTGCTAGCTGCCTCTCCTAGGCAAGGGGCCATGCTTACTTCTCCAAAGGTAACTAAGCCCCGAACATCAAGAAAGAAAGTGGCTCAAATTGTAACTGCAAATGTTACTAGAGCACTCCGAAGCAAAGGGAAGTTTCCCAAGCAATCCATTGTTGAAATACCTAAGAGGAGGAGGACCAAGAAGGCCACCCAAAGCAAGGGAAAAGAGAAGGAGGAAAGTAGTCATGAGAAAGAGAGGGACGTTGACATAATTTAGATAAACAGTGATGACAGTGACAATGAGGCCAGAATCTTAGAGTCTCTCTTGCTAAATAGAGAAGAAAAAATTCATGATCTAAGAGCAGATCTAGAGAGGTCTAAAAACCTCATTCATTTTCTGCAAACACAAAAAAAGCAAATGAATGTCCACATGGCAGTTTATGAGACACGGGCTATCAAGTATCAAAAAGAAACCTCCAAAGCGCAAATTAAGTTGGAAGAAATCATGGGTGAATTCAATGACAGTGAAGAAGAAGATCAGCCAAGGAGGAAGAGGCCAAGGACTATGGGACTCAAAAGAGCTTTGGAGAAGCAAAAGGAGGAAGAGACTGCCATTTTCCAATCTTTTTCTCTTACTACTTTATTCACCCAAGAGATAGAAAAAAATAGAGAATAATGGCTTGAAAGGGTGAATGAAAACTTGGAGAATAAGTTGGAAAAGGCCAATAGAGATTTTAACCTTCAAAGAAAAATGACCGAGCATTATAAGAAGCTTAATCAATTCGCCCAAAGGAAATTGAAGGCTACATAAGAAAAGCTCAAGGAGACTCGAAAGAGGCACCCGACACAAAAAGTGAAGAAAGGCATATCAAAGCTTGAAACTTTGGCCTCCACTTCTTAGCATGCTTCTGAATACTCATGAGGGTCATGCTCGCCAAAATTGGGCATAATTCGACAAGTTTTGGTTTTTTGACATTTTTGGGCTTTTTGCAAAAAATCATGGGCATCGCAATTTTTGTTTGAAGCATCCTCAAAGGATGAAAATGGTATCATTGGATGCCATAATTTCAGGGGCATCTACTCAGCAAATTTCAGATCTATTGAAGATTTTTTGGTCCCCCAAAGTGGCGAAAAACAGTCACTTTTTCAACACTCTGCCCCGCATATCAACAAAGGCTAATTTTTGGGGTTTTCCACACAGGTTAGATTTTCATAGGCTTCCAGTGATCAGTTTTGGAAAAACAAAGTATTTTATGAAACTAGACATTCAGGGCTTTCCAACGAGCCATCACAGGCCTCGTTTCGACATCGGTAAGGCCTCCAAAAGTTGCCCACAAAACATGGGATTTTCTGCTGCTATATTTCTGAAGTATTTTTGTAAAAAATGAAGTTTTCTGAAGTGGCTTTTCCAAATGTGCGTTTAGCCTTTTTTGGCCATTGTCAGTTGGGAAAAGTTAATTTAATTTCCTTTTTTAGCATTTTTAGGATATTTTTATAGATATTTTGTGCCTTGGGATTTGCAAAGCCTCAAGGACAAAATCAGATATTTTTGATGGGCCAATGAGCTTGCTAGTTGCACTAGGAGGTTCTCCTTCACCTTGGCCTATATATTCCAAGAGACTTCATTGTAAAAAAGGCTGAACTTGATGATATAGAGAAATATATGGTTATACAAGCTTGAAAGAAACACTTGTCTCATGAATTGGATAGTTTCTTGAATGTTTGGATGATGAAAGAGGACTGGTGTTGGATTCCTTGACTTGGTAAAATGTTATAGTGTCCCTCTCTGTTATGTTTCCTTAGTTTTCATACACATTTCATGCTCTTTGCTTGCTATAAGAAAATAGAGAATAGATTTGAGACATGCCCTTGAAGGCACCTCAGATTTCCTATTTCATTATAGCTTTTATGTTTTCTTCATTTTTAGTCATATCAAAGAATTCTTAATTGCTCTTTGATCACTAAAGAAATTGTTTGCTTGCTTCATTTATGTTTTTATACATGCTAAGTATGATTCACGGTATTCCTTGCTTACTTATGGCTATTCATAGCTCCACCTCTGAAACCTTTCTTTGAATGTTTTATTGTCCTAGTTGAACCAAAGAGGTCTTGTATCGATCTTGCCCTTTGCCTAAAACTCTGCAATCTTAGTTCAAAGTGCCCGATAGCTCGAAATACTATGTCTAGGAGTTTCCTCTTAGTAGCTTGAGTTATTTGTTTGTCCCAATTGTATTTCCCCAAAGTCTGATAGAAATTTCCTAAAGTTAGAGAGTCATATATCTCTATGTATTGCTTGAATGTTTATTTCTATGCATTTATCAGTTTGTAGTTACATTTATCATGATTAATGGTTAGCCCTACCATATAAATGTATGCTATTAAACTATTTATGTTTGAAAGCCTTTGTCTTTCACAAACTTAGTGTCCATCGCACTTCATTTTACCTAAAGATCCAATTTACCTTGATCAAATCGGCCCTTCAACATACTTTGTATCACCATCTGAGGCTTTCTCGACCTTTTCGACCCCATAGCCTAGTTGATCTAACAATATTTTTATCTATCTTAGTCTTTGATCAGTTCCTCCTTTAAAAACCTAAAAACAAAACCAAAAACCTACTTCACAACTAGCCTAAAATCATAAAAATAAGAAGAAAAATACATAAATATCCCTTATACAAATAGAGAGAGCCCTCTCTGAATCCAGGAAGGCTAGGTCCTTGGGCTTCAAAGTTGGTTTGATGTTACCCTATCACTTGGTTTGCCAATCAACCAAATCATGGGACCCTAATAGGGACTGCAAATAATGCATAAAACAATGATTTATTAAAGTTTAACCTTTCAATATAAACCATTATATTTAGCATTTATTACAGGTCTATTCAAAGGCGAGAGGTAGATTTGTTTTCAAATGCGAAAACAACCAGTGGGTTTCGTGTCGAATATAAGTGGTAAGTTTTTTCTTGCAAATTGAATGCGATCGAATGATATGTGGCCACGTTGCATTAGGTGGTATTTCAAAACAACTTTTATCACGTGAATTTGATCAAACATTGAACGATCATTTTCGGAGCGCGAAACTGAACGCGCACCGTTGGATTTGTTTTGATGATGCAAATGGTCAAGATATTTTAAAGAGTTGCAGTGAAAGATGGGTGGGGCTCGGGCGCTTTATATAAGTCGAGTGATGATAAGGATGTAAAACCTTTTTATTAGACAGATTTATAATCAAAGTTTTATGGATGCGGGGGTAATGGTTCAATAGACGTATACCTATGTATAGTCCAAAGGAGGTTTTATCAGGCAACTTTATATATATAAAGTGAGTTTATATATATGGTAAATGGTGTGTGGGGCGGGTTAATAAGGGTTAACCTTGGGTTTAGATATGAATAAAGGGAGACTAATATAAAACCATGGTTAAGCTGTGAGGGAGGTAAATGTATTTTGCGAAGGCATGGGATATTTACAATAGAATAGGGTAATGGGTAATGTTTTCGCGTTTTTAAATACATTGGATATGTAAATAAAACACGCTTTGTCATATATTTTTTAGTTTTATTATATAGTTATTAGACTTTTTGGAAGCTCTAAAACTATAGGGGAGCGGGATATTTGAATATGGTTAGTTTTAGACCAAAGGGGATATTTTTTGGGTTTTTAATTTAACATGTGGGTAATTAACTTTGGTCTAAAATCTTATAATAGTGGGTTTTAAGGGATATTTAAATAAAAGGAGCTATATTAATAGGAGAAGGACTTTTTATAGGGATTTAATAGATAAATTAGAAGTTAATATGAAAAAGGGATAATGAAAACACCAAAATGTAATTACATAACTTAAGCAAAGTGATAATATAACAAGAAAAAAAGCTTTAATCATTTATAATTTAACCACTTTGACTTAGAATATAATATTTTTGGCAGGTTTTTGTGTTTCTATGAATGAAGGAGATTAGTCAAAAAGGAAATTGATTATTCATTAAGTAAAAAAGGAGTCTTTACTTATGAAATTGAATAATGATGAGTGCATGAAGGGTTAATGATGAAAATTAGGGATTAACATAGAAATTCAACACTTTTAACTTAACAGTCATTGAGCCTTGGGTCCGGTCCCAACAGAAGTCATAGAAATGATCTGAGCCTCTTTGACTAGAAGTTTAGAATGTAGAATAACTATAGGGAAAAAGAAATCAGTAATAGTTTCCCCTTGAAAAATATATACAATGATTTTCCCACTTCTTTCTACCTACCCAATCTTTTACTCTAACATTTTTTCTTCCATTTTACAGGTGCATTTGAGCTAGCAACCTTGAACATTTTATTCTTTTAAAAGCAAGAAAACTATCTAAATCTACCTTATATCATCCGAGGGCTCAGATTAAACTGATGAACTCCTCTTTATTCTCTACCTATCTACTAATTAGTCAGGATTAAACTGTCTGACTAATATTTATTCACTATTCTACAACAATAAAATTTAAAACATGACAAGTCAAGATTAAGCAATTCAACTCATCATGGATTATGGAATTTATTGACACTC
This sequence comes from Pinus albicaulis, assembly GCA_034641835.2. Lineage (NCBI taxonomy): Eukaryota > Viridiplantae > Streptophyta > Pinopsida > Pinales > Pinaceae > Pinus > Pinus albicaulis. The sequence continues at coordinate 1,823,201,935 of CM076575.1, read as the reverse complement.
TGCCATAATCATCAGTAACAAAGGAAAAAGTAGTGGAATTTGAATTTTCACACTTTCATGTTTTATTTCTTTTTTTTCTTTTTCTTTTGGGGTATATTATTTTTTCTAAGTCCTTTGATCTTTATTTTAGGAATTTTACCCTCTTTTTGATTTTCTATTTTTATTTTTTATTTTTTACAAAATATGGGAAAACAACTTGCAGAAAGCAAAGTATGTACATATTTACAAGACTATAATAAGTCAATTGGAAATTATGAATCCTATACTTATAGGACCCTAACAAGAGGGAGATCCCAATTCATGTAGAGGACATACACAGAGTTACTGGATTATCAGTGGAAGGAAACAACGTCTCAACGACCTTCCAAAATGTGTCCAAGAGGGCCAAAAAGACAGGGGATTGTGATTACTACAAAAAGTATGAAACAAGAAGAGGAGGAAAGGGAGCAAAAATCGACCTCATAAACAACCCAACGGTAAAATTTTCCTTATATTTGATAGCTGGGAAAACAATGGGGCACTATACTAAAGGAGAATGCACCCTGGATACAATCTCAGTCGCAGAACACTACATTCAAGGGGCACAACTGAACTGGTGCACATTCTTGCTAAATGAGCTCTTTGAGGCTTTTGAAGACAACTATAGGAGAGCCACGAGATTCAATAATGGTTATCTTATTATGGCTTTTGCAATGTGGAAGGGGAGTCACCCAGGGATCAGATAGCTCGCAGAAATTACTCATGATCAGCCAATGGCCCTAACGTTCATGCCATGGAGAGTATCAGGGGACCCAAGTACTAAAGAAGTCAATGAGGAAGCTTTTACAATCTGGTATAGATAGATGGTCGACGTGGTTTGGATCCAACAAAGGGTTCCAAGGAGTATATTAGATAGATACTCTCCACAGATATGGTTTGGGGTGACCCACAACAGAACCTATATCTGACCAAGTTGCGTGGACGAAACTACTTTCCCTAAGAAACCATTGAAGTTCCAAATAGAGGAGGAAGCCTCCCACACAGAGTTTTCTTCGTGGCCAGGAGAGATGATGGAGATCAGAAGCGGGATCCCACATTACTCATTTGAGGCAATGCTACCAAGAGCACTCCCGGGGCAGACACTGGAAGAAGCAACACAGAGGATCTCACAACTGCAACTACAGCCACTATTGGACCAGCTTGACATGCGGGTAAAAGGCTTCAATCTGGTAATAGAAACTCTTACAAGCACATCTACTGTATTTCCTACTTTTTCTTAGTTCCATACATTGAATTATGCGTCCCTATCCACAACCAACCCCATCATTACTGCTCTACAATCCACCACATTCAATTCCCCTTCGCTGACAATAGTCACTCCAATCCGCAAGACCAAGGAAACCAAACCATTAGGGAAATTTTGAGGTCTAAATTGGGCCTCCTTACGAAATTATAAAATAATAGTGGAAATAATAAGGTAATATTTGATTACATCATCAAATTTTAGAGGGAAAAAAGGAAAACGTACTTTTTCAACTAGTATTTTCAACTTATCTCCATATCGGTTCACTCAAATTTCAAGCATGAACACTCATTGGATTTAGAATTTGATTCCTCATCCAAGTAGTACCCATATTCCATACTTTCTATGGACATTGGTACACGAAAAATGAGAAATTCTCCCGCTCGAAATTTGAGTAAAACCTTAAGGAGATAAGTTGAAAAAGTAGATTTATTATTTTATTATTTTTTAATTATTTGAATTTTTTATCCCAAAAATGGTGAATCATCCCCCATGTTTGACATCATCATCTTGAATCCTATTGGTTCTTATAAAGTTTATTTTGGTTGTACATTTTTCTTAGGAGGCCCATTTTAGACCTCAAAAGTTCTCTAATGCCTCCAATAACTGCACCTAAAGCAAAGAAAGCACGAACTACGATGCCTAAACAAGTAGTTGATCTCACAGGGGAAGACCAGTGCCGACCTATGGTTACAGGCATACTAATTCAAGAAGAGCCATAGGTTGCTACCCAAACCACCTCTGCGCTACCTGTATTCGATCTGTCGTTAGTCCTGAACATCCAAACATCATCGCCACTTCATACACACAATTCGTCACTGCACACCTCATTCACATCCAAGGACCACCCCACCCACACTCCGTCCACCTCAGCAACCATTTTAGATATGATACCACCAGGGAACATAACAAATGCTAATATCGAGGTAGAAGTTAACTCTGTACGGCTGGAGTACCTAAGGTTGACCAAACCACAGTGGGATAGGGCACATTTCTAGATCTATTAGTCCATGGAGGGTCCTTCACTTCTGATACAACACCCACCCCACCAGAGCTAAACCCTTTCCAGCAAACCAATATAGTATTGCAACAGTTCATACCATCCATTAGTCTACACGTCCTCGAATACCAACCACCACAACATAATCAGCCAACATCCCCACAGGGAAATTTTGAAAGATCAATTGCTAGTAGGCAACCACTCAGGGAGATACAACCGACCCAGGATATGTTTAGCCCTCAGAACTTGCAAAGTTGGGGAGCTAGCAAACTATTCAATTTCATCTAGATGGTAGCGCAACAAGCAGAAGGACTTCACAATGACCTCCAACAGAGATTCGAGCAGCAACAATAGCAAGTGATTGCGTTTACTGATGAGCGCAATCAACTCTGAGGTGAGAAGGATACCCTACAGAAGTAGCTGGAACAAGTGACAAAGGTCTTTAAATACCTATGGCTGACCTTTGCTGCCCAGGATAGCAAAACACCAAATGATATTTCAACATTCTCAATGGTCGAAATATCCATTCGAGTAAATATGGCATGCACGAGCCTGAGCAAATCAAACCAAGAACTGAAGGAGGTGCTTGTAGACAGGCCAGCATTGACAGATCTCTCCAAAGTATATGCCGAGAAAATAGCAGAGAGGTAGAGGCAAATTCACGACACTAAGGAAACCCTTGGAACAACGGTTAGGGAAGCATACAACCTACTGGAGCAACTACATGAATGCTCAAACTCCATGACAATGAAAGCACAAATAGTTTCGAAGAAACTCCAAAATTTTTTCCTTGAGATCAGAGGAGCTAAAGATCCCGTCAGCAGAACAAAACTGTATGACCGAGAAGATGCGCTTGGAACCAAACTTCAGGCAATTGAAGAGAACTTAGCGTCAATGAAGCACCTTCTCAGGGACCTGAGGTAGCCAGTGGAGCAAAAGGCCGAGGCAATATAGCAATTGGCGGCTGAAGCAGAACCAAATTAGATACAGGAAGTGTTTAGCAAATTGACGCAGGTGGCCGATGCGACTGAGGCCGACAAGGTCGTCACTGAAACAGAGCTTATGCTTAAAGAATGGAAACAAGAAATAGTTGAGTTTACAGAACTCAGGACATCATCATTGAGAAATTTTCCCATGTTGGGGCCTTTGTTGGAACAGGGAAAAGCAACAGGGGACACTAGGCTAGCACCGGAAGCCGACAGACCACCAAAAGCCGCAAATTCAGGGAAAGATTAACTCAGGACGAGTCAATAGCATGTGGTAGGGGCCTGTTAGGGCCTTTTTTTGGGGGGAGAATAGTTTTGGAGTTGCAAAGAGCTGGAGGATAGGTGGCAAAACGCAACCATGGTAGACAGGGAGTTGTCATGGTTGCGGAAAGACAGAAGACAGGTGGCAGGGCATTGGTAGAGAACAACGCAAATGGAAAATATGGGAGACAAGAAAAACCAGTAGAAATCCTAGTGGTAAAGAATAAGCGGAAGGCAGTGGAGTGAAAAATAAGAAAGGAATGATAGTGTCAGTTAGCGAGAAACAAATAGGCAGGCAACCAGTCACTTTGGGAGTTAGTTAGTCAGTCCAGAGAGGCCGAGGAGAATCAGAGCCTCAGGAGAGCTCTGTGTGAAGTATTTTTTACTGAACTAGATTGTAATAGACTCTACGGAGCACATGTATGTTGTTTTGATATAGTTAATGAAATCGGGTTGTTTTTGTGTGTGATATCATGAGTTGGTTGATGGTTAATTATTGATGGTGAATGTATGCCTAATTTAAATTTTAATTCAGTGCTCTTAACATGTCCTGATGAATAATAACTCCTTCTTAGATTTAATATGTATATGTGGCTTCTAAATCCTCATAGTTGTTGTCTGTGTTCATATCTGTCCTCTACATCAATGATCTAGCTTCTAATCTTATTAAGGTCACGACACGCCTCGGGTGAGACGCCCTACTCCCTTGAGCAAGGTGAAAATGCCAGCATTGTTCGAGACTACTGCGGAAATCTTGTTGGCCTGAAACCTGAACCTGGGTCTTTCCCAGAGACCTCCTTTTTCACCAACATTTTCCTTTTGTCACACTAAGATCTTCGGTGGAACTACACTAGATATTGAGAGGTAACTCTTCTCTTTTTCTTTGTCGATTATAGATTAACATGAATATATGCATGTATCTTTGAGCAGTTGTAGGTCATGTTATTATATCTACCTAGGGTCCTGGGAGAACTCAGAGGAAATTTTATCTACAACCACCCATGCATTAATCCCTACATCAGCCCCCCTTCCAAAGGAGGTGGGGATGATGGAGGAAATTGTGATCTAGATGGAGGATACCCAACATAAGGAGAGGTAGGTTGTTGAAGGTAGAATTTCCCACTAATATAAGGGATAGCATGTTTCTCGATGGTAGGGGTAGACGATGGAAAAGGAGTAGAATGTGTGGCATTCATAAGAGAAGTACCAGATATTATTCCTGAATTGGATGACATGGGAGATGTCCAAGGATTGGAATTTGCACTAGAAAAGGTACCAGATAAATACTGATAGCGAGGTGGGAAGGACGGGCCACCATACATATGTGTTTCTGGTGATGTTGCAAACATAAATGAGGAAGCAACATTCGATGTCTCAACCATAGTAGTGGAAATGGCTTGAGAGGCTAGATCATCTCCAGTCATGGTGAAAAATTCCAATGAAGATTGTCGTGAGATATTCGCGGATAAGTCCAAAGAATCAAGAAAAGTAGTTTGTGTCAGAGTCTGAAGGAAAGGAAGAGGATCATTCTGATAAAAATGGAGTCCTTCCCAATGAACATGAGTAGAAGGATGAGGCTCTTCTTGCGGGATCTATTCAATACTCACAAGTCCTTATGGAAGAGGTTCACCGTCGAGTCCAAGATATATGGGTTTTGTATGAGACAAAGGAATAGAAGAGGAAGGTCCTGAAGTAATAGGTGAATATGGTTGAGGCTCCTCAAGTTCAACAACCTCAAGAATCAAAGTTTCTAACTTGGGAAAGTCAGGTTCAATAACCTCAGGAAACAAAATTTAGGGACTTCTGTTTCAATTGTGTTAGTTTCACTGTCAAGAGTAGATGTAATCTCAGGCTCAAAACTCATAGGGACAAATTATTCTAGCAAATAAATATCAAGAGGAGGGCTAGAAGTAGTTCCCGAAATTCCAGATTCGATATTTTGCGTCTTCTCATGCTTTTGACAATATCCAGGAGTAGCCTCTAGTGGAAGAGGAGGATTATTTTTCATTCTACGTGAACGATGGGGTGGAGGATTGTGTTATTCCATGTTGGATAATAAATTTTATTAATACAAAAAGAAATAAATCAAAAAGAGGGTAATCTACGCATAAAGGATTACCAAGCAACCATGAACTACAATATATACCTTGGCGAACCAAGACTTAACGTATGGCAATGATCTCCTTGAATGTTGTGTTCAGTGTATCACTCTATACAAGGCAGCAGACTCGGTTACCTATGGATGGATAGCAACCTATAGGGGACTCCCAAAATATAGTCGATGGTACGTGGGAGTGTAGTTTGTGGTAGTGTTGCGTAACCGTTCGATGAGAGTGTTCCTTTATATTATATGTGGGTGGAGCATCGTCCAATATACTCAAAGATACGTGGAGAATGATTCTATACACTCACATACATGGAATGGGATATCACCCCCAGGATGCAATGCTGGCGAACAAGTACATCTCCTGCATTTAATGACGTCAGAACATGTCTCTAGCCTAGACCTCTAAGTGTTTGTGTTAATGTTACAAATGCTTCTTAGGTTGATTAAAAAAAAAATTATTGTTTATCTTTGATTAAGGCTCAGTTTTGGGCTCACCACGAATGTCACCTAAATATCCTAAAATGCAAATATAGCATGAGAAATTGTAAATATTTATCTTTCAATGAAGATATAGCTAAGTAAGGGAAGAAATAATCAGTATGCAGCATACAACAATTAGCAAACAAGATACAAGATGTAATTTCCCTTTCAATGTAACTGCTCCTATATCAATGCACGTAAAAAAACCTAAATGCTTATGCACAAAAAAATTATTTTCAACACAAATGAAGAAAATTAAGATACAAAAGTTTAATCATTGATTCAAATGACCAAACAAAATCAATTTTCAAGCGACCTAGTGATAAGAATGAAGAAAAGTAAAAGCCAATTCTTACCAAATGAAATAAAAAACTAATTTAAAACAAATGGAGGCTTTAGAGAGAAAGACGCTCAAGACTCACGGAAGGTCAGCTGGAAGTAGGTTGATCAAAGAGACACTCAAAAATAAGGGAATTTTTTTTGCAAAAACAGGGATCAACTCTGGTGCAAAAGAGGCACCATTTATTTGCAACGTTGGTATAGATTGGGCCCAAGTGAGGTGCAATTCTCTTTTAGAGGCACTGGGGGAGCATTTGTCTAGGGATAGAGGATTTTGAAACAGAAAATTCAAATGAGACTCAAAGAAAAAACTTCCCAAGTTTGTTCTTGGTTGATCAAAGCAACAAAGGTTTTTAAAAGAGGTAATAAAACACAATGGACAAGAAACCTCCAAGGTAATACATCGTTCCCTAGTGGAGTCACCAATTTTTATGCGGGATTTACGATTTCAGACAAACATATCTCCCCTAGTTCTAGTGGAAAACCTAGAACAAAAAAGAGACAAGGAACCCAATTCTTTACTTAAAGTAAATAGATGATGGAATGAAGCCTAACTGGAATCAGTCGCATGCTTCGCTCCTTATTTAAATTGAATGCTCCAATTCCAGCTCTAGTTTCCAAAATTAGAATCTGTAAAACCATACAATAAAAACCAAGAAACTACGAGATATATGCAATATCATCAAAGTACTCTATTCAATAGATCAACATGGTATTGAAATACATGAAATAATGAGATCACATTTAGGAAAACATAGAACTATTTGCATTAATATAAATGGAGGGATATTACAACCACAAATAGGTGTTGATCCTGTAGAATATCTCCTCCAATTTGTCTTGTCCTTTCCTTGTCACAATGTGTACCTCCAATCACCCTAAATGAATGAAATGATGTATCTTACAACAACAACATAAGGGTAGAATCACTCTCCAATATCCAACCTCTTGCATATGAAAGGTTGTAAATATATAGAGGAGTGGGGTAAGTTGGGAGTTCTTATCCAAGTACCAATATAAGGGTTTAGATCCACCTTTGATGGGAGGATGGGATCAAAGGATAAGGGATGGAAACTCCAAAGTAGGATAGGATAGGATCCAAATGTTTTATCTGAGGTAAATGGTTGTAACAAATTTTGGAAGCTTCCGGAATTTCTCTCATTTTCCTGAATTTCTAGTTCCAACGTAGGTGAAAAGGGGAGAAATTTGTAGGTGATAAACGCAGGCAACAATGGAGAAACATGTAGGTGAACATTGTCCAACAAGAGGACAGGGAGTGTTGGTCTAAAACTGGCTCAGATGATGTAGTTTTAGGCAGAAGCTTTGTGGAAAGAAAGAGGCATTCTTAGGGCTTTGTGCAATGATGATGACAAGGGGGAATAGGATGTTGATTGATCCCATTAGGAGGCCTATTTATCTGATGTGAAAAAATTATCTATGACAATACATGTCGTAGATATTTGGCTTGTTGTAAGTGTATTTTCAGTATCTAATTATAACAATCAAAGCTATGATTGGAGCTTACAAGCTGAGAGGAGAGCAAAGCTTGTAATAGATTCCAAGTAAGCTTATTTCCATTCATCAATTCCTCTAAAGAGAAGTTTATATTATTTTCTTTCTGTTGTTCTAGACTAGCCCACTAGGTCTAGGGAAGATATTTTTGTTCGCAGTCATAAATTCTGCATAATAAGGGTGGTTACAAAAATACCAATTAATGTCTCTTTGTCTTTCCAAATCCTATGTCAATGCCTTTTCTAATTTCCTTAGCCATACATAATAAACCAAAATGAACACCCACTAGGATTTTTTTCCCAAATTTTAGCTTGGAATATTTTTCCCATGATTGTGGTCTTATTTTCCCTTTATTAACTTTATTACATGAACTTTTAACCTAGGTTTTTTGCATTGAGTCTGCACACATGCAAATCTCGATCATGCATCTCAAATCCTTCTAGATTCTGTATGTAAATTTCTTTCTCAGAAACATCATTAAGAAAGGAAGTCTTCACATCCATTTGGTGGATTTTCCACCCCATTTGCGCAACCAATGCTAGAATGGATCTAATTGAAGAATATCTTGCAACTAGTGAAAATTTTTCCTCATAGTCCACTCCCTACACATGAGAGAATCCTTTGGCCACAAATATGGCCTTTGTACTTCTCGATGCTCCCATCAGTTGCATGCTTCACTTTGTAGATCCATCTGGAACCAACCATTAATATCCCTTTTGGTATTACCACCTCCCATACATTTTTCTTCATTATTGATTTATATTCTTCCACCATGGCATCAACCCAAACAGGTTGGGAAAATTCTTCCTCAAAAGAAGAAGGAATTGTCTCTATTAGCTCTGTCATGAGAGCCATGTAACCAATGTACCTTTCAAGTGACCTCCTATGCCTGCACTATGATGTGGGGGCTCCCACATTCTCCCTTTAATCCTGCAACAATCTATCAACTCCTCTGGTTCTCTTTCACCCCTCTCTGGAAGATTATGCTTAATTGGTTGTTGTCACTCTGCCTCATCTCTGCTCTAATACATGTGGTTTCTCCACAACATCTTGAATCTCATCCTGAGGCTCCTCCTTTGGAGCTATAATATCCTTCTCTGGTGGGATACTCAACTCTCGTTCTAAATATAATCTCGTAGCTTTATCCTCATCGAAATTGAAATCTCTCCTCTCAACTGCCATTCTCAACGAAGGTAAATACACTCAGTAATTGTGTATATTTTTGGTGTATCCTACAAAAACTCCCAAATTTTTTGTAGGCTCAAGTTTATTCCTCGACTCTTTGGAGACATGACAATAAAATGAAGCTCTGAAAATTCTGAAATGAGACACATCAGTCTTTCTCCCAAAGAAAGCTTCCTCCATTGTGATTATACAAAGTATTCTATGAGGACTCTAGTTCTGCAAGTATATTGCCATGTTGCATTCTTTTTCCCATATATGTAATTACATCCACTCATCATGCAATATGACCCTTGCTTCTCCCACTATGCTTTTGTTCTTCCTTTCATCCACCACTTTCTGATGTGAGTTATGGGGTGTTATCACTTCTCTTTGAATACCTTATTTGGCACATAAATCCTTGAAGACATATGAAACAAGTTTCATCCATTATCCCTCATAAGATCCTTCACCTTCTTCCCAACCTCCTTCTCAACCATGCCTTGAATTCAAAAAAAATTGAGAAAAAATCATCCTTCTTTTGCATGAAGAATATCCATCATTTTCTAGATAAATCATCAATAAAATTAAAATAGTACTTATGTTTTGTTGTGGAGGTTGTGGAAAATGGTCCACAAACATCAGAATGGACTCGCTCCAATATTGTATCTACTTTTCAATCTTAGTCCTGGAAAGTGGATTTGACATATTTCCCCAATGTGCAACCCTTGCAAAAATTATGCTGGTCAAGGAGGCCTTTAGGGAGACTGGTGGTAATTTGTTGCATGATTTCTAAGGAAACACGGTGTAGATGACCCAATATCTTGTGCCAGAGTTCTCCAACATCGCGACTATACACCTTTTCCACCTTACTACTTAATGCAGTACAATCTCCCACCTCAAGTTTGTATTGGTTCTTCACTCAAACCCCAATATAATTCACTTTCCAGGTAGCTATGTGTCTTGGAAAGGATTTCCCTTTACTGAAAATAACATCATAGCCACGATCCTCCAAAACTACTACAAATATTAGGTTCTTCTTCAACCCAGGTACAAACATAACATCTTTGAGGTGAAGAGGAGAGGCTTTCTCCCTCTCAAAGGTGACATTACCAATTCTTGTAACATTGTACCTCCCATCATCCCCCATTTCGATATGCATCTAGATATACTTCTCCTCCATGATACCGAAAAACTATTTGCACTATGTTATATGGAACGAGGCACCAGAATCAAGGTACCACACACTCCTCGTAATAGTGCAAGCCATGATGTGGTTTTCAGTGAAGGGAAAGTTTTCCTTTGACACAAAGCCAAAATACAAGCCAAGAAGATTGGGATTCATGTGAAGAATATCTATAAACTTGATGTAGATGGGTATGCAACATTGATAGATATGTGGACAAAGTGGTGAGCTAGGATGAGGGTAAGTTATGGTGGAGGATATTGGGCCATCTACACCATGAAGCCTTGAAGGTCATGCAAAAGATTTCTACGGGTCTTCCCAAGGGTATTCTTGCACAGTTAGACACATGCAAGATGGGGAAGTATGCAAAGGCCACCTTTCATGAGAAGGAGAACCAAGATTCAGAAATCCTTAAGAGAGTTCACTCAGACGTGTGTGGACCATTCCCTACTGCTTTGATAGAAAATCATAAGCACTATGTGATCTTTGTTGATGATTTTTCTAGAAATTGATGGATCTACTTTATGCAGAAGAAAGATCAAACGTTCTCAAAATTTCTTGAGTTCAAAGCACTGGTGGAGAAACATATGGGGAAGCATGTGAAGGCTCTTAGGAGCGACAATGGTGGTGAGTACGTCTCCAATGAATTCAAGAAATTATGCAACAAAGAAGGAATTCAGAGAGAGTTGATTGCACCTCATTGTTGTGCAGGAAAATCCCCTCTGCAGACAAAGGCAATCCCTCTAACCCAAGGGTGGGTCTAGCAACAAGGGAACATGCTGAATTCCTAAATTCCTAGTTTGTAAATGAAATATGGACTGGAACATATATCCTACTTCGGTCCAATGCTCTTGTCGTGGCATGTTGCAGCGATCCCTCGATATTTGTCTTCACACCTTGTGCTCCTTTGGTAACAACGTTTACACCTACATAAAGATCAAATAATGATGTCAGCATACAAACATATATATTCATCTACAACTATCCAACTATTCAAGGAGAGTTAGACACTTCTAATATAAATGGAAACAAAGTTGGAACTAGAAACCAATCATGTAATATTGATATATGAAAAATAAGTTTACAACCTACACCTTGATGTTGTAGACCTCCTTCGATGGGTTCAGTCAAGCACGTCTCCAAGCATCTGTTTTTCATTCGGCTCAATGAGGTAGTGGGCTTAAACTCTCTCTCACAACAATGGAATCTTCTCTTCTCTCTTCAACACACCAGCTATGACTATTGATTGCTAAGCTAGTTGAATCAATGTGAGGGGGAATAATTTATAGGAGAGGAGGAGGTTTTGGATCCACATAACGTGGAGGAGAGGTATATCCCTTTGGTAAGTTGCGCATTTGTAGGAACTAATAGGCCAAAGGGAGAAACTCGACTTGATCCGGTCGAAAAAACAACCTTGACTCTGCTCATGAAGTTGTTAAAGCATGGAACCTTTGTTTCTATTTTAAAAAAACTTTCCAAAATAAATTTGGCGTAGGTGCCCTTCAGAGACAGAGCGACTACTGAGATAGGCTTAGTGTAAATTTTTCCATGGGCGCGAGGACATAACTACCTACCAGTGCTGACCCAAAATCATAATTTTTTGAGGGTCTACTTGAGGAATGATCAACAGAGATTGTTCTCCTAGAATGTCAAGGGATGCAATGACATTAATGGAAATCTGTGGCAATACACAGGGGTCACTGAAATGGTCCTTCAATGTTCAGAATGGGGATTGCAGAGACGGTGACAAAATACTGTGTAACAGATGCATCCTAAAGCATGAATTCCGAGAGAGAGGGAGGGGTGAAATTCTCTATGAGAACATGTCCAAACCAAAACGCTGCCATCGGAAGACCTACAAGATCAAGTACGACTGATATCTTGGATACATGAATATGTGGCATGGGCACAACCATCCATAATAGAGAACATGAAATAATATCCAAGGTATGGACACAACCATCCAGTGAGAAGGATCATCAAATACACTCAGGTATGGTTGCAACCATCCAATCAGAAGAGTCATGCATACATTCATGATAAACCAAATCGTCTCACACCCTGGATTTTATCAAATAAAACCTAGGATCTCACACTTTGTCCCGACCTGAACAATTACAAATTAAAGAATGTGAATGAATGAGCTGAGCTCAAACATGTAAGAAAGTCACCTGATTACCAACCAATGATGAAAGTTGTTAACAGGCACGAGAGAGACCACCAATAATGACAATGGTTCTCAAGGTAAAACTAGTACAATCCATGGAACGTGAATAATGAGTTGGAGTCTAACACCCGCGGAATCACTCGATCGAAGGCCAATGATGAGAACCTATTGTCGAATGCGAAGAACTCACCATTGAGGCATGCAAGCTCTAAGGTACCAAAAGGGAGTCTCTGGATCAGCTTTCTCGATAATGAGTTGAAGTTGACAAGAACTGACTGGTCGAATGAGGGCCATAATGTTTCCCACATCATTGACACGAAACAGAGGAATAAGATGATAGTGAATCAAGACTAAACAAAGGATCAAGGGTTGAAAACTGCAGAAGGAAATTCTCTTGAACATATCGGTGACACGACTCCGGAATTTGGTAGTATTTGACATCAAGGGATCTTAGGTAATGATGACGAGGTGAAGAGAAAATGAGATGTCAAAACGGATAACCCAAACCCATGGAGGAAAAATGAAGAGTATGGGATGTGCCCAACCTGACATGAACTGCAGATGAGTGTCATGTTCAAAAGTGACATACTACCGACACAAATGAGAACTTATTCCATTTTCCCCCACCATTTCTGGCGAGGACCCCAATTATTTTTTAAACAAGCTTAAAGGGGATAGAATATGATTGTCATGTAGGTTTTTCCTTTTAAAAAATCTATCCTAGTACATTTTACGAGCCCTAGGAAGGAGGAACTTGGTAACTTCATTGTGACGACATTCGATGTCATTTAGTTTTAACAAGTCTGAAAAAGGAAGAACTCGATGTATTTTCATGTCTAGAGAGTTTGAAAAGAAGCGGAAAAGAAAACTCCAGCAGGTTCTTTTTCATAGGTAGTCTCACATATCCGAAAAGGTAGAAAACAATAACTAAGAGAACCTCTTAGCCATGTTCAACTAAGGTATTCCTTTTTTGTAAATAATCTGTCCTAGCCCGAAAAAGGGTAAACATATACTGGGTAGATGACGTTTCACAACCTTTAACGAGTTCAAAATGACAAGAGTCTCGACAATATTTTCAATTTTTGAGAGTGAGAAAAGAGCTGAAAGATGACTCCAGGGGGTGACTTTTTCATGTTTTTACCGAGTTCGAAAAAGTAATAAAATACAACTCGTTTCCTCATTGTCGTCATATTTAAGACCTGTTGCTACATTAAAAAAAAAACATAAAACCTATTTTTTGAGAAAAAATAATAAAATAAAACCTTTTCGCCTTCTTGTGAGCATTTTTACCATTTTCCACTGTGAATTTGTGGAGCTGATAGCAGGCAATCTAGGAGGTCATTTTTGAATCCATTTTTTCCAGGTAAGAGCTCTAAACTTCACTGCAATTTAAGCCATTTTTTACTTGACTTCATGGTTTTAATGAATTTATCGAAGAGTTTGAAAAATAGGAAGTTGCGGTGGTCAGCGCCGATTCCGAGCATGTAGTCGCGCCCAAATTCGAAAATTTTTAATGGGAAGACGTTGTTCAACGCTGTTGTTTGGAAAAAAGCGACGCTGAATTCCATGCCCAAAATTTTTAAGCTTTTTATTCTAAAATGGCTGGCCAAAATGGTTCAAACTTTAACCAGAGGCTAATAGAATATCATTGGTTGGTTTTGCATGAGAATCAATAGTTAAGATGGTCATAGAGTGGAAAGAACAAGAGCATGGGGAAGAGGATGAAGAAGCCATGGGAAAAGATGCATGTATGGATGCCCTGAGAAATTTTGGGCTCTTGAAATTCTTGATGGCCCCATTTTTTAGAGCTCAACTAGAGCTGCTATAGTGCTTAATTAGTGTGTGGGACACTGATCGAGAGAGATTCATGATTCATGACCAAGAACTGGAGATAGAAGTATCTAGCATTTACTTCATAACTGGATTGTCTCGGAGGGGAGATAAACCACTACTGACAAGTACTTGGGCTCTTGGAGAGAGCATGGGTATGTTGATAGGTAGAGTTTGTCCTAGAGAAAAGAAAACATCTAAGAGTGGCAATGTAGACATTCAGACAGTGCTTGACTTGGCATTGAGGGTAGTGCTTCATACTATTACTCGGCCTGTCAGATCTCAGGCTCCCCATGAAGCTAAGAAGACACAATTCCAACTAGCCGTAGATTGCATGGCTCCAACCATCTTCAATTTGGCAGAAGCAATGAAAATCAACTTGAAACGTCAGTTAACCGAATGCAAAAATGGTAATCTGAAACAGTGTGGATATGAGTCCATCTTGATACCATTCATCCTAGAACGAATTTTTGTATTCCAGTGCCAGGAGGTGGTTATACCTATGCCACCAACACGAGAACCACGGATGGTTCGTTAGGCAGAGATGATGCCTCGATCAGGAGGTGGACAACACATGTCGTGGAGACCAGAATTCTTTGACTGGCTACGTTAATAGCTCATCGTGGTAGAGGATTGGCCATACACCGGCACTGACTTCAGGGGTGATTCAGACCTTCCACTTCCGGAAGGGGATGTATGGGACAAGGATTTAGGTAAAAACTCATTTATTTTTATTTTTATGAGTATTATGATTTTTTTGTATACGTGTTCAGATATTTACTCATGTGCTACAGATGTTGGACCAGAGAGGCCTGCGAGGATGTCCCCCATAGCACGGAGGGTCCCACGAGATTTCTAAGCGTTTCCTCATGGCGAGGGAAGCGACGAAGAAGAAATTGCAAGCAACTTGGAGGGACTCACAAGTGGGATCCCAGACTAGGTGAGATTCAAGGAAGTTCCTCGTGCTTATCAAAGGCACACCGCAGGAGTATCTAACTGCATCCATCGACTATTTAGGTGGGTCGTACGGGCAGTGACATGCTATCATGAGCACCATGTGGATTAGATTCCTAGGTTTCATTTCTGAATATTTTTTGAGAGACATGATGTCTCAGGATGTAACGAAAACACATATATTTTTTGAACTATGATGTACACGTGGATGAAAAAAATCAATATATATATTATATATGCTTATTTTCCTGTTTAAATATTACTATGTAATGATGATTTCTTTTACAAATTCCGCAAATGTCTATCTAATTCAATATTGGCCACTACATCAGTTAACGTATTCATTCTTCTGGGAATATGATGAGATGTGATATAATCAAAATTTATTTCTAACGAAAAAACACACAAATACATACTTAAAATTTGAGGGTTTCTGACAGAATAATACTCGTTGAGTTGGAGAACAACAAGCCGAGAGTCTAGATTTACAATTAATTCATGAATGTCGAGGGAAATAGCTTCAGTAAGAAGTTCGATAACTGCACTTTATTCAACGACATTGTTGGTTGCACATCCTAGAAAAATGCCTTGAAGGTCTACTAACTCACCGTTAAGATCATAAATAACCCAAGCTGCAGAGGATAGATTTCGGGTACTACGGGAGGCATCGTCAGTGAAACCGACATAAGAAGTGACACACATTTGCACAAGAAGCAAAGACATAATAAGTAGGAATTTACCTGCCACTTGGGTTTGAATTTACCTTCCCCTAGCTTATCTTGAGCTTGGTCATACAAGAGGACTAAGTCTCCTTCTATGAAGGTACGAGGGGAAACCGTCTGGTCAAAGTGAGCTTTGACCCACTTCTTCTGTGCTTCTATAACTAAAGCAGTGAAGGGGCGTGTTTCATCAAGCCTCTCCAAATATAGAAGACGTTTTTCCTCTAGCAAGGTATTCGACAATAATTCGACAACTATCTTGAGTGAAGGAATTTCACATTCAATCGGAAGGGTAGCTTCCAGACCATAAAAAAATTGAAATGGGGTGAATCCGGTTCCATCCTTCACCAAGGTTCGGTAAGCCCAGAGAGTTGAAAAAAACATGAGATGCCAATTGGACATGTGCATCCCAATAGTACGCTAAAGCATGGTGACTAAAAATTTGTTCACGGCTTCAACCTGGCCATTAGCTTGGGGGTAGTACGACATTGAGCTGTCGTGATGTAGACCCAACTTAGTAGTCAACTCGTCCAACATATAATGGAGAAAATGGGAGCGATGATCAGTGAAAATGGCTTGAGGGAATCCAAACTTGGTAATCACATGATTGAAAAGAAATTGGGCAACAGTCTTACCGTCAGATGTGAGTGTAGGCATTTCTTCGGCCCATTTAGTGGAGTAGTCCACGGCTACGATAATATAACCATTCCCCCCGGCCGAGCGAGGGTTACACGTCATAAAATCGATACCCCATGTTGCAAAGGGACCAACGGTAATGACGGGATGGAGATGAGCAGGTGGCGCACGCATCTTGCGCTAATAGATCTAGCACTCATGACATTTACGGACAACGAGGATACAATCTTTAAAAATGGTAGGCTAGAAATATCCAACACGAAGGATTTTTTGAGCAGTATCATACCCAGACATGTGACTTCCACATGCACCAGAATGACAGTCATTAAGAACTTTTTCAGCTTCCTTGAGGGTTGAACACCAACGGAGGATGGAGTCAGCTCTGACGCAGTATAAAGTATCTCTAACTATGTGATAGGGTTTTGAATGATGACAGATACGTCGATGAGAATCTTTCGTCAACTCATATTGGAAGATGGAAGTCTGGAGATAAACGATGATACCACTGTACCATTAATCAAGGGTTCTAATCTGAAAAAGAGTGTCGTATGGAATGCGTTCCTTAGAACCGGAGGGAGTAGAGGCGAAGGGTAAAGAGCAGATCAACTTAGAAAAAACCAATGACTTCTTCGATTTGGCGGTGGTGAACACCAAATCGAACTCTTGGAGGATAAATATCCACTTGGAGTATTTTCTCCCTAGAAATTTTCGAGTTAAAATATAGGTCATGGGGTTGTAATCAGAAATCACGGTTGTAGTGTGGAGTAAAATATAATGAAGAAAATGTTGGACGGCTTAAACAGCTGCCAATGCCAATTTCTCAACATGAGAATAGCATGTTTCAGTGTTGAGAATATTGTGGCTAAGATAATAAATGACATGCTCATCACCATCGTCATTTTCGTGTACCAGAACCATGGCAATCATGCTAAAAGCGACATCTAGATAGAGTGAATAGTCGCGATGATAATTTGGGGGACATAAAAGAGGAGCATTGACAAGAAAAGTCTTCAATGCATCGAAATATTTTTGGGCAATCTCATCCCATAGGAATGGGATTCCTTGCTTAAGAAATGTTGTGAAACCTTTGGCTACTTCAACATAGTTTGGTATAAAATGATGCAAGAAATTAGCTTTCCCTTGCAAACTCTGCAACTGGTGTAACAAGGAAGGGGAGGTGATATTGATGATAGCTTCGACTTTAAGAGGGTCAAGACAAACTCCATATTTAGAGACGACAAGCCCAAGGAGTCTACCAGAATTGACACAGAAGACACATTTGTGTAGATTAAGGCGAATGTTATAGCGTCTACAGCAAAGAAATATTTGACGAAGGTGTTCCAGGTGGTCCTTACACTTAGCGGAATGAGCCAGAAGGTCATCCAGGTAAGGTTGAACAATGTGCTTAATATCATGAAAATCATACGATGTTTCTCATTGGAATGTGGCACCAGCATTCTTAAGATGAAAAGGAAGCTTCTTGTACGTGAAAGTGCCCCATGGATAGATGAAGGCAGTTTTATGTTGATCAGCCGGTAGTATATTAATCTGGTTGTAACCAGAGAATCCATCCAGAAGGGAAAAAATCTCACTCCCAGCGCATTCATCAATGATCTGGTCGATGAAGGGAGTGGGATAGTTATCCTTGGGAAAAACATGATTGATGTTGCGGTAATACACACAAAATTGAATAGTGCCTTGCTTTTTATCCCCAAGGACAATTTTAGAGACCCAATATATCAATGGGATTGGATAAATGAAGCCCGCTTTGAGAAGTTTTTTGACTTCTCCCTTAATGGCAGTGGCCTTTCTAAGGTGCATGGGACGAAGGCACTGGCGAACATGTTTCACATCAGGGTAAGTAGGGATCTCATGCACGACTATACTCGGATCAATTCCGCGCATTTCCTCCTAGGACCAAGCGAAAAAATCTCGAAATTCTCGGAAGAGACTAGTATAGACCTCGATTTCATCAGGAGAACATTTCACCCCAATGTGGATGTTCTCGACAACCCCCGGTTTAACAGAGATTTCAATAGGCATCGTCTGAGTAATATTCCCCATGTTTCCTTCCGCAAAAGCTTCATGTGTCAAGATAGGTGTTTGATGTGGAAGGAAAGGAGCTTGGGAAGTGAAATTCTCAAGACAAGTAGACATTGCCCCAAGGCTAGGTAAAAAAGAGGAACGATGATGACTATCATCCCAAGGAGGATCCTTGAGAGACATGGTTTCTATGATGGCTTGATCAGTTGGAAATGTCTCATCCAAAGGGTCGGGAGAATCTGAAGCACTGAGCCAAGGGGATTGAGAATACGTATCTAGAGACATACTCAAAGGAGTATGATCATAAAGAGGAGCCGAAGCCGAGATAACTTCACAATAATCAATTTCTATCAGGCTTAATGGCATCACGTCACTAAACGAATCAACTTGATTAGGCGAAGGGATGACCCATGGATCAAAAGACATGGAGATCATATTAACCTGAGCAATGTTGAGTGGAGGAAGAGAAAAAATACCCATGAGGATAGGATCTTTGAAAATGCTTGGCCCCACAATTTTATAAGGCATAGGAATGCGGTCTACATATGAAACATTGCTCTTGGAAGAGGTGGAAGTGAAAAAGGATAACTGATCGACAATGATAATATTTCCTTCATGCATAAAACGAAGAACACGAAAGAGAGTGGACAGTATGCATAGCATGGCATGAGTCCAACTGCGACCGAGGAGGAGATTATAGTTGAGTTTGGCGTCAACGACTTCAACCTTGACATTAACCGATTTTCCTTCCAACGTTATAGCTAAGATGGTGAGGACACCAAGAGGGCGAGATCCCCTTCCATTGAAGTCTTCTAAGGCATTCGAAGACTAGTTAAGGGTTGGAGAGCCAATGGCTCTCAAACATGCAACGGACATGATGCAAGTAGATGCATCTTCGTCCATGAATTCTCGATGGATATTCTTACCATTAATCCCAACTTGGATAATCAAGGAAAGTTGGTGAGGGAGATGCGGGACGACATTTTCCAGATCAAAAGTGATAAGGCTCGAATCGACAGGATTAACTCCTCCGGTAGCGGATAGAAAAGCCTTCCATTGTGACGGACAGCTCTGAAGTACTTCCATCATGGACATAGCAGATGGCCCCTGAGCCAAATCCTCAACAATACTGTAATGTTGAGCGGCACAGGCGTTTGGGTTATAAAAATACTTACGGAGCATAGCTTTAGAGGGCGGTCATACAACGGGTTCAGAACTAGCCCTTTCAATGTGAAGAGGGCTAGAAGAAGGAGAGGGAGGAGAACCATCGACAATCTCTTTCTCTGTTGCCTGACGCGGTTCGGTTTAATCTTTCGATCTGGTAGCAATAGATATGGGTGAAACATCATTCATCATGAAAACTTGAAAGCCAAAAGGGGTGGATGACAGAGGTTGCTCCACCATTTGAGTTTGCTATGATGGGAATGGTTCCTTAAGAACAGCCAGAGTTCCTTGAGTGGCTTTGAGTAGTCGACTCACCTCGACTCGTCGTGGACAGCCCTTGGTGTAATGTTCATCGTCACATACCAGACAAGGATACTTCGGTTTACGTTTCGATTCATCATCAACATTGGTTTTAGGAGAATCCTATTTCGAGGTAGCGGCCTTGGCCTTGCCTTTACTCTTATTCTTACCTTTGGAAGCTTTATCTGTCGGGGTAGACTAGACAACATTAACTTCCATGGTTTTGCCAAGATTGGAAGGTGGCTAAGAAGAAATATCAGTGGAAGGAGCATCTTTTTGCTTCGCACAATTAGGAGAAGACTCACGGGATGTCTGGGACACAAAACCAATGATATTGTCAACGGATAATGTCATCAGTTCTTTGGAAGTTCTAGGTCGTGGAGCATCGGGTAAGAGTTCATAAAGCGTGCCAGATTGAGATTAAATGAGATCAAGGTACTGGGCACGAGTGATTTCCTACTCCTTAGTAACACATGCCCCCATAGCGATGTTGTTAGCAATCAGACCGATAAAAGAGGTAGTGAACCAATCAATTAGAAGTCGATTAGGGATTTAAAACTTGATCAAACGATGATGTTGCCTCCACTCATGAATATGATTAGAGTTATGGGTGGCCCGATATTGTTTCAAGGATGTTAGGAGGTGCGTTCCAATTTCATAGTGAATCGGTAACTGAAAGTGTGTGAGAAATTCCATTGCAAGAGAGTTGAAATCTTGAAAGATGCCATAGGATAGTTCAATGTACCACTTTGCAACGACACCAATGAGAGTCCTTTGGAAAATATGTAAACGAATATAATCATCAACCCAGGATTTAGAGGAGCACCATAGGTGGCATGTCATAACATGCGCCTGGGGGTCTTCTCCGGACTTGCCTTCGAATTTGGGACAATTGCCAGGAATCTTGGTGGAAAATGGGGGCCAATATGGATTATGAAGAATAGGATCATTTGTTAACTTTGACACATCAGGTAGTTCCAGCATAGCAAGGAATGGAAATTGTGGATTGAAAGGCATTGCAGGCCTTTGATAAAGACCAACATTAGGGTTCCAACCAATTCGAGAGAAATTTTGATCCCATATGTTCTGTCCCGGAAGATTTTGTCCATAGGGTTACAATTTTGGAAAATTTTCCCATATCCTGGTTGAGGACCAGGGTACTAATTCTGAGTGAACCAACGAGGTCCAGCTTGAGCAACGTATGGATTTTGTTGTGGGATGAAAGCAATGCCTCGGGTTGGACTTTGTACCATCGAAGGGTGACCTTGAGGAATGAAAGGTTGGCCTTGAGGTTGTACAGGTTGTCCCTAGGGTGTAGGTTGGCCTGGATACTAAGGTTGAATGGACTATCCCTGAAAAACCAAGTTGGCCTGAAGGAGGCAAACTAGGTTGTCCTTAAAAACTAGGTTGACCTGATGGTTGAGATAAGCTAGGTTGTCCCTGAAGATCAAGTTGACCTAGCTTACCGACAGAGGGTTGGCCTTGTTGCACAATAGATGTGCCTTGTTGAACATAAGGTTGGTTCTGTTGCACAAAAGGTTGTCCCTAAGGTGGATAGGTTTGCCTGTGAGGAACATAAGACCCTCCTTTCTGAACATAAGATTGACCAGTAGGACTATATGGTTGTCCCTGTTGGACAAAAGGTTGTCCCTGAGAGGGTTTTTTTTGCAAACCATAGGGTTTTCCCTGTTGGTACGTAAGCTGGTTTGAGAAAACCAAAAATTGTGGTGTTTGGACATACAATGGACCTTGTGGAAGAGGCTCATGGTAATAGACATGATTCCCATGTTCATCATAGTACGGTGGTAAATTTACCTAAGTCAGAATATGTTGAGAACCGTAGGGGAGGTAATTTTGATGTTGAATAGCCATCATCTATTGATCATACGAAAAACCTCCCAGAATAGGATTAGAAGAGATAGGAATACTACCAATAGGTTGATGGAATATCGACATGTGAGGTTGTGATCCACTCATAACGAGCCCAATAGACATCAAGGAAGCATTTGGATCTATTCTACAAACAATAAAAGATGACGAAAATGATGGAATCACACTAGTGGATGGTGTGGAAGAGGCCACACAAACAGTGGGTTGGGTTGGGACAGACATGAAAATCGTCGAAAAAATGGGAGTCAAAGAAGATGGAATCGACACAAACGACCCTGTAGAAGGAGCCGTCATACTTGATCATAATGGGTTCTAATACAAGGATGAAGCACTAGAGATAATCTGCCCCAAAGAACGATAACCAGTCGGGAGGGATGAAGGTTGGGAGGAAGGCTGAGTCGTCACATAAGGAAAATTTTCAAGAGGGAATTGATATTGTCTCATAGATATAATTATCTTCACTACTTACAGGACTCAAGGAATCCATGTCGGATGAATACATGCTATTAGGGAAAATTTGGCGAGCGGTAGAGGGAAAAGCACTGGACAATGGTGTCGCAAGTGAATCCGACCATTGAGGGGGATCTTCTATCAAAAAGAAAAAAACATCTGGAGGTTGCCAGTTGATGTAAAATGACTCCTCAGTGGGAGACCGGATGGAGAGAGGTTGAACGCTTGGGAGGATAACACCCTCAAGGTTCTCAGTCCCAACAGACTGAGGTGTCTCAGAAGAGACTTTGGGGGGAGACTCTTCACTATGAGGAAATGAAGAGGATGACGAAATGGGTGGTTCCGCCATGGTGAATTTGTCTCACAAGAAGGAGAGAAAAGAGATGGTCAATTCGAGGCTTTAAAAACAATCACTGAAGGAATCACTCATGAACCAGCCAAGAAAATAGCTTAACGGGCGTGTAATCATGGGTGATTAATTTTATAACATTGAAGTAAGAATCTAGGCTGTTCATATTTTAAGAGTTAAGAAAAGGACAAAATGTGACTCTATTCACTTTCAGTTTGAACGAGTTTGAAAGGAAAAGCGCTCGATGATATTTTAAAATTTTAAACAGTCACGAAAATATCAAAACGACTACTCAGGAACTTTAGGCAAGAGGGTGTGCCAAGCTCCCATGAACTGCAATATACACCTTGGTGATCAAATGAAAGAGAAATGACCAAGGACTTAACGTATGTGTAGGAAGTATCCCTGAATGTTGTGTTTGGTGTATCACGATTACAGGGCGGCAGACTCGGCTTCCTATGGATAAAGGATTGCAACCTATGAGGGTCTCCCTTTATATAAGCGATGGTACGGGGAGAAGAAATCCTTACTAGCATTGTCTAATGCAATATTGCAAGCGATAGTTTCTAGGTTTAATGACGCCGAAACACGTCACTAACCTAAACCTCTAAGTGTGAGTGTTAAGTTTCAATGCTTCCTTAGGTTGATTGAGTTAATTTTATGGTTTATCTTGAAATTATGTTTCATTTTCAAGGCCTTACCGAACGTAATCTCAAATCTCTAATGCAAAATTATATGAGAGAATGAACACCATTTCAAATCGATGAAAATCTAGCGAAGTGAAGGTATAGAGGTTCGCAACAAAGCAGTAATCAATTGAATGCAAGAATGATACTTTCCTTCATGCTACTAACATAGCCAAAGAAGAAAACGAAAATTCTTCTCTTGCTTTTTACTTTTGAGTGAAGAAGAAACCTACTTATGCAAAAGGGTACTTTTCATTTTCAAACAAAAGGGAAGAATGCAAAATTTTTATTCTTTTGTATGAGTGAGAAGCAGTAATGAAATTCTTCACTAAAAAAAACAAATACTAGCTTTGATTAGTTTCAAATGAGATTATCAAAATATGAAGATATCAACTCCAAGCACATGCAAACACACACTCAAAACCAGACATGCACTTCTTCATGTAAAGAAAAGGACTTTCAAGTTGACTCAATGAGCAATGCGATCTATGCTCAAGGCGATGGATGGAGAGTCAAGCGGACACCAGATGATAGCTCGAAAATCCTACAACACATAGAATCAAAAGAAAAGACTAAGCAATCAAACAATAGGTTGAAAATATGAATGACTAAACTGACTCACACATAGCTTGGAGACTCAACGAACATGTGACCAAACGAACGATTCGAGACACCTAGAAGCCCTAGGATGAGAAATCCATACTGATCGGATGAGAGACAACCATCTGAAATGAATGAGGCAGGGAAGTCAATAATCAATCCAAATGGATCAATCCAGGGAGAAAAACCTAACCCAAAGGGTAAGACACACTAGAAACTCAGGAAAGAATCCCAAAAACCAACCCTATAGGAATCGGCGTGACTATTCAGCTGTATTTTGTGCTAATTGGGAGAAATCACACCTGTGCCAAAGGAAACTCGTGCCCATGGGCGTGACTGTCAAGAAAACAGTAGTGCCGAGCAAGAAAACAAAGGAAGGAAGAAAGGGAAATTGAGAAAATCTAGACTTATCACACCAAGAAGAGGTCAAATGGCTTGAAGCAGTCAAACAAGCAAAACAAAGAAAAGAAATGACTATACGACCGAAGTTGGACAGAAAAGCAAAACTTCAAAATGAACAACGAGAGACAACAAGCACACTGATCCCCAGTATGGTCACCAACTTGTTGTGCAGGAAAATCCCATCTACAAACAGAGGTGATCCCTTTAGCCCTAGGGTGGGTCTAGCAACAAGGGAACACATTGAATTCCTAAATTCCTAGTTTGTAAATGAAATATGGACTGGAACAGATATCCTACATTGGTCCAATTCTCTTGTCATGGCACGTTGCAGCGATCCCTCAATCTTTGTCTTCACGCCTTGCGCTCCTTTGGTAGTGACGTTTACACTTGCACAAAGATCAAACAAACGCTGGAAGCATACAAGCATATATATTCATCTATAGCTATCCAACTAGTCAAGGAGAGTTAGACACTTCGAATATAAATGGAAACAAAGTTAGAACCAAAAACCAGTCATGTAATATTGATATATGAAAAAGAAGTTTACAACCTACGCCTTGACATTGTAGACCTCCTTCAATGGGTTCATTTGGGCATGTCTCCAAGCATCCGTTTATCGTTCGTCTCAATGATGCAGTGGGCTTAAACTCTCTCACACAACAATGGACTCTTCTCTACTCTCTTAAACACACAAGCTATGACTATTGACTGCTAAGCTAGCTGAATCAATGTGAGGAGGAAGAATTTATAAGAGAGGAGGAGGAGGTTTGGGATCCACATAAGTTGGAGGAGAGGTCTATCCCTTTGGGAAGTTGCACATTTGTAGGAACTGATAGGCCAAAGGGAGAAACTCGACTTGATCCAGTCGAATAAACAACCATGACTCTGCTCATGAAGTTGTTAAAGCATGGAAGCTTCATTTATATTTTAAAAAACTTTCCAAAAGCAGTTCGGTGCAGGTGCCCTTCAGAGACAGAGTGACCATGGTGTTAGGATCAGTGTAAATTTGTCCATGGGTGCGAGGACATAACTACCTACCAGAACTGACCCAAAAGCATAATTTTTTGAGGGTTTACTTGAGGAATGATAAACATATATTTTTATCCTAACATGTCAAGAGATGCAATGACATTCATGGAAATTTATGGTAGTACATAGGGATCACTGAAATGGTCCTCCAATGTTCGGAATGGGAATTGCATGGATGGTGACAAAATACTGTGTAATACCCATAACCCACAATATAATGGGTTCGAAGAAAGAAATAATAGAATAATTTTGGGTGCAACATGAGCGATGTTGCATGATCAGGGCCTAATGTTGCATCTGTGGGCAGAGGCATGCAACACAGTGGTATTTGTGCAAAACTATATTCCTCATCAGATTCTTGGCATGAGTACACCAGAGGAGGCTTTTTCTGGTAAGAAACCTGATGTTTCATATTTTAAAATTTTTAGCTCATCTTTTTATGTGCATGTGACCAAAGACGCTAGGAAGAAGCTCAAACCAACAGTTGAGATTGGGATATTTGTGGGGTACACTAATACTCCCCAAAACTATTGGGTGTATTTTTCAAATAGTAGGATGATTGTTGTGAGACAGGATGTAAAATTTGATGAGGAGAAATCCATGCGATTATCCCTTGAGAGGGAGTTGGATTTGCATGCATATGAGGAACTATTGGTTCCAAAGAATGAACCTCAATATGTGGAGCATCCACATGTGGAGGATCATGGAGTGGCAGAAAACACTCATGCAGACCCATCCACCAGAAATGGTAGAAGGTGCACCATGGAAGCTAATAGATTGAGACTTGATGCGACAGAGCATGTAGGAGCACCTACTTCACTGCACAGACAGAGACAATCTCTAGACAACTTTACTGGATACATGGCTCTTATAAGCAAGTGTATTGTGATAGAACCATCCTCCTTTTAGGAAGCAGTGCAACAACCAATTTGGGTTGATGCTATGTTTGAGGACTATGACTCCATTTTCAAGAACAGTGCATGGGAAGTTGTCCCAAGACTAGTCAGAAAATCAGTTGTTAGATCTAGATGTATCTATAAGGTGAGGCAGACGGAAGATGGGAGTGTGGAGAATTACAAGGCCATATTTATGGCTCGGGGATTCTCACAAGTTGAGGGGATTTACTATGAGGAGAATTTTTCACCCGTTGTGAGATACTCTTCCATAAGATATATCCTTGCACTCTTAGTGCAGATGGGGTGGCACATTTATCAAATGGATGTGAAAAATATGTTTCTAAATGGAGTTATTGAGGAAGAAGTGTACATAGAGAAGCCAAAATTTCTTGAGATATTTGACAATGAGTCACATGTGTTCCGGCTCAAGAGAGCATTGTATGGACTGAAGCAAGCACCTCGTGCTTGGTACACTCAGATTGACAACTATTTCACTGGGTTGGGCTTCACCAAAAGTGAAGCAGATGCAAACCTGTACCAGATTGTGGTTGATGGTAAGCTCTTGACTATCATACTTTATGTTGATGATCTAATTTTTGTTGAGATTCAACAAGATGATGGGCTTAGTGAAAAGAGTCGCCTTCACTAAGTGGGCCTGCAGGCTATTTTTGGTGCAAAGTCTATTTTTAGACATGTTGATCATATTCTATGAGTTGCAGGATGCTATTTGTGGATGGTTGGTCAAGTTGGAAAAATAGATGGAATTCTATTTTTATACATATTGGGAAAAATATATTTTTAGATTGCCAGTCTAAAAATAGATTTGTCGAATATTATTAGCTCCTAATAATATTTGGACTCTAAAAATTATCTTATTCTCTTGGAGCACTTCAGTTAAGTGCACAGATGTGGCACAGCAGCTGACAGAATGAATTACACTATTCCTGAGGGTTTACTAGAGCTAATGCATGAGGACTTCAGTTAGAACTCATGTGACAGAGTTTAGTGGAGTTATAGAAGTAGTTGGTGGAGTTGTATTCAGTTTAACTCAGTTGAGCTAGTTGTATCTAGTCTAACTGATTGATACACTAGTGAGAGTGGTGTGAATTAATTAGTTAATTAATTCACTAAATAATAAATCATTAATCAATTGAAGAATACATCAGTTAACTACAATGCATGGCAGTTTCAGTGGAGACCAGTGGAGAGATAGGTGAAAGAGCAAGTGTGACTATCAATTGTGACTATAGTGATGCATTGATTGCATCCAACACTCAGTGGAGATGCCAATGAGGATTGCGCAGTGCAAGCTTGGTGAATTCGAGTTCATTCAAAGCCATTCTTCAAATAGGATTTACGTAGAGGCAAAGAACAGGGTAAACCTCGGTGCATGGATTTGTGTGACTGTACTACTAGTTTGTAGTTATTGTATTTGCATCGAGAGCTTGACATGTTTAGCTTGTATGAGGATTGTTACATGATCTCTATGAAATATATTATATACATATAGTTGGGTTTTTTAGCTTCAGGCTTTCCTGTTAAACAACTGTGTTAATGTGTGTGAATTTTTATGGTTTCATGTGTGCATTGCAATTGATTTAATTTCCGCATGTGATGATCAATGGTGGAATAGATTCTGTATTTTGCATGAAGTTAAAATAGTGTGAGATCAGGAAAATCTTAGACATATAACACATGATTTATATAATTTCTACATGGTATCAGAGAATTTGATCACTGGAGAATATTGCAATTATTGAAGCGGTTGAGTTTTGTGTTGGTGGAATTCGAATTTGCTACAGTGTTTTCTTGGTGTCGAAGTTAAGCATTCATTGAAATGTCTTTCAACATATTGCGATTGGAGTATGCCCTTGATGGCAGCTCGAATTATATTGCATGGAAGGACAGGATGGAGGTGGTGCTGGAGGATAATGGGTTGAAGGAGTTCATAGATGCTGAAATTCCAAAACCTGCTTCTAGTGATGTAGCCGCATTTGACACATGGCAAAAGAAGACAAAAAAGTGTCGAAGTATTATGTTGGAAGGTGTGAAGGATCAAATTTTGTCCAGCCTTCACGGTAAAGCCACTCCATTCTTAATTTGGAAAGCTTTGACAGACTTGTTCCAAAGCAGAAGCGACCAGAGGAAGTTGGCGCTTAAAGACAAGCTCAGGAAAATAAAAATTGAGAATGGCGACAGTATACCAAAATACCTCACGAAGTTTGTCCGGTGCAAAGATGAGCTGGGAAGTGTGGGGGTTACTATTGTTGAAGAATACTTGATGAGCTTGGCTCTCCTTGGGCTTCCGAAGAGTTGGCATAGCTACGAGGACTCTTTCAATGGTTAGGAGAAACTACCAGGATGGGAGCGGCTTTGGTCGGATCTTGTGCAGGAGGAGATAAGGCGGGGTACCAGGGATGGATCTTCATCGAAGAATGAAGATGAAGAAAATTGTGCTTTGGCTGCCAAATCAAGGAAAGGGAAGGGGAAGAAAAATCCTTCTCAATCTGGTGTGAAAGACAAGAAGCAGGACTTTTCCAAGGTGAAGTGCTTTCACTATCACCAACATGGAAATTACGCCACTAATTTTCCACAAAATAAGAAAAATAAGCAGGTTGATGGATCTGCAACTGGAGAGGCCTTAGCCTCACAATTTGAGCTGGATTTTTCATTGATCGCATGCTTGGTTTCAAGTGTGATGGGAAAAATGTGGTTTCTTGACAGTGGTGCGTCTTTCCATATGACTGGAGACAAAGATTTGTTCAGTGATCTGGATGAAAAGGATCTTGGAGTGCACATCAAGATGGGAAATAATGGTAGATACAATGAGACTAGTATTGGGACCATTTCCTTTGAGAGGGAGTCTGGTAAACCTTTCATCTTGAAGGATGTCATGCATGTTCCAGGATTGAAGAAGAATCTGATCTCTGTGGCAATGTTCGAAGACAAGGTTTATGATGTTGTTTTTAGTGAAAGAAAGGCTTTCCTGTGCAGTAGAACAACTGGTCAAACCAGGAGGATAGGGGTTCAAGTTAAGAACCTTTATCAATTGCAGGTAGATGGCTGCGCAAAAATGGCAGGCAAAGTAGAAGCAGTGGTGAGCCGGGATGAGGGCAAATTGTGGCACGGGAGATTGGTCCATCTTCACCATGGCGCTTTGAAAATTTTGCAGTAGATTTCTACCGGGCTTCCCAAGGGTACACTTGTGCAGTCAGATCAGTGCAAGGGATGTACTTTGGGAAAATTTGTGAAGACCACTTTTCATGAGAAGGATAGTCGCGCCACGATGATCCTTAAGAGAATTCACACAAACGTGTGTGGATCTTTCTTGGTTTCTTCAACAACAAAGCACAGGTATTATGTGATAATTTTTTGATGACTTTTCTCGTAAGTGCTAGATCTTCTTCATGCAGAAGAAGAGCGAGACATACTCAAATTTCTATGAGTTCAAGGCGCTAGTTGAGAAAGATTCGGGGAAGTAGGTGAAAGCTCTAAGGAGCGATAATGGTGGTGAATACATCTCTGGTGAATTCAAAGACTTTTGTAGCGCAGAAAGAATTCGAAGAGAACTCATAGTGCCTCATAACTCACAGCAGAATGGGGTCGCGAAGAGAAAGAACAGAACGATCGTGGGTACTGCACGGGCGATGTTGCATGATTAGGGCCTTCCCATACACTTGTGGGCTGAGGCATGCAACACTGCGGTTTATGTGCAAAACCCTTGTCCTCATAGAGTACTTGGCATGAGTACACTCGAAGAGGTGTTTTCTAGTAAGAAGCCTGATATTTCTCATTTGAAGATTTTTGGCTCACCTGTTTACATTCATGTGATGAAGGATGCCAGGAAGAAGCTGGAGCCGACCGCAAAGGTTGGGATATTTGTGGGGTACACTGATATGCCCCAAAACTATCGTGTGTATTTTCCAGACAGTCGCAAGACTATTTTGCGACGGGATATCAAATTTCAGGAGGAGAAAGCCATGAAGTGTTCGCTTGAGAGGGAGCCACACTTGCATGCAGATGAGGAGCTATTAGTTCCTAAGGATGAGCCTCAGGATGTGGATCAGCCACAAGAGGAGGTTCATGGAGTGGAAGAGACCACTCAAGCAACGCCAACCATTAGAGGGCGAAAGCACACTACAGAAGCTGAGCGACTGGCTCAAGATGCAGAGAAGGTTGTAGGAGCACCTACATCACGTCACAGACAGAGACAAATACCGACCGACCGACGATATCATGGCTCTGATGAGAAAGTGTATCATGACGAAGCCATCCTCTTTCGAGGAAGTTGTGGAGGATCCCGCATGGGTAGATGCCATGGTGGAAGAGTATGATTCGATTGTCATAAATAGTGCATGGGAGATTGTCCCAAGGCTGGAAGGGAAATCAGTGGTAGGTTCGAGATGGATCTACAAAGTGAAGCAAGCTACTGACGGGAGCGTTGAGAAGTACAAGGCAAGATTTCTTGCCCCGGGCTTCTCACAGATCAAGGGGATCGACTATGAAGAAACCTTTGCACCTATCTCAAGGTATTCTTCCATACAGACCATCCTTGCTCTCTCAGCGCAGATGGGTTGGCACATTCATCAGATGGATGTGAAGACTGCATTCCTCAATGGAGTCATTGAGGAGGAGGTGTACATAGAGCATCCTGAAGGATTCAAAATCTTTAGCAGCAAGTCGCATGTGTGCAGGCTCAAAAGAGCGTTGTATGGGCTGAAACAAGCACCTCGTGCTTGGTACACATGAATAGACAGTTATTTCACTGGACTTGGTTTCGCCAAGAGTGAGGTGGATCTGAACCTATACCAGATTGTGGTGGAGGGTAAGTTGTTGATCATTGTGCTTTATGTAGATGATTTAATACTAACATGTGATGAACTGTTGATACACTCATGCAAGGAAGATCCTGCAAAGGAGTTTGAGATAAAGGAATTGGGCCTCCTTCATTATTTCCTGGGATTGGAAATTTGGAAGCAGAAGGGTGGACTGTTTGTGTCTCAAGGCAAGTATGCCCGGGAGATTCTGGAGAAGTTTCACATGCAAGGATGCAAGCCTATCGACACTCCTCTTCCTGGTGGTTGGAGGAAAGAGGATGCTACATCGACAGACGTAGTGGATGCCACTGTTTATCGACAGTTGGTTGGTTTGCTCATGTATTTGGTCAATACACGACCAGACATATGCTATGCTATTAACCAGCTTTCACAAGCTATGGTTAAGCCTACCAAGATCTTTTGGAAGGCAGGCAAGCATGTCCTGAGGTATCTCAGGGGCACATCTGGATATGGATTGTGGCACAGACATTCGGATGAGTTGAAGCTGCATGGCTTCACGGATGCAGATTGGGCAGGAAGCCCAACGGACAGAAAGGGCACATCTGGAGGGATTTTCAGTATCGGTTCTACAGTAGTTTCTTGGTACAACAGGAAACAAAGATCCGTGGCACTCATTTCAGTGGAGGTCGAGTACATGGCAGCAAGTTTGGCTGCATGCGAGGCTATATGGATGAGGAAGATCCTGGTCGGTTTGTTCGGTTCTCATTTAGATCCTACTGTGATATATTGTGATAATCAGAGTTGCATTAAACTCTCTACTAACCCAGTATTTCAAGATAGATCTAAACATATTTACATCCGGCATCACCATGTATCAGGTGCGCTGAAGATCATAAGCCGTTTTCTTACATTCCTACGGAGGATCAGGATGCAGATATTCTGACGAAGGCGCTCACCAGGAGAAAATTCGAATACCATAGAGACAGGATTGGGGTGGCATATAATCCCTATCTTGTTGAGAGGGAGTGTTGAGATTCAACAAGATGATGAGCTTAGTGAAAAGAGTCGCCTTCACTAAGTGGGCCCGCAGGCTATTTTTGGCGCAAAGTCTATTTTTAGACATGTCGATCATATTCTATGAGTTGCAGGATGCTATTTGTGGATGGTTGTTCAAGTTGGAAAAATAGATGGACTTATATTTTTAGACATATTGGGTGGAATCTATTTTTAGATTGCCAATATAAAAATAGATATGTCGAATATTATTAGCTCTTAATAATATTTGGACTCTAAACATTATCTTATTCTCTTGGAGCACTTCAGTTATGTGCACACATGTGGCACAACAGCTGATAGAAGGAATTACGCTATTCCTGAGGGTTTACTGGAGCTAATGCATGAGGACTTCAGTTAGAACTCATGTGACAGAGTTTGGTGGAGTTATAGAAGAAGTTGGTGGAGTTGTATTCAGTTTAACTTAGTTAGACTCAGTTGAGCTAGTTGTATCTAGTCTAACTGATTGATACACTAGTGAGAGTGGTGTGAATTAATTAGTTAATTAATTCACTAAACAATAAACCATTAATCAACTGAATAATACATCAGTTAACTATAGTGCATGGCAGTTTCAGTGGAGACCAGTGGAGAGATAGGTGAAAGAGCAAGTGTGACTATCAGTTGTGACTATAGTGATGCATTGATTGCATCCAACACTCAGTGGAGATGCCAATGAGGATTGCGCAGTGCAAGCTTGGTTGATTCAATTTCATTCAGAGCCATTCTTCAGCAGGGATTGTGCAGTAGAGGCAGGCTAGCAGGTGGCAAAGATCGATGCATGGATTTGCAAGATCGGGCCTGATTAGTGTGTAGCGATTATATTGTACTAAGAGCTTGACATGTTCAGCTTTGTATGAGGATTGTTTCATGATCTCTATGACATATATTATATACAGATAGTTGGGGTTTTTAGCTTCAGGCTTTCCCATTAAACAGTTGTGTTAATGTGTGTGAATTTTTATGGTTTCATGTGTGCATTGCAATTGATTTAATTTCCGCATGTGATGATCAATGGTGGAATAGATTCTGTATTTTGCATGAAGTTAAAATAGTGTGAGATCAGGAGAATCTTAGACATATAACACATAATTTATATAATTTCTACAATTTTGACAGGTTATGAGAAGCTGATAACTTCATGCAAGGAGGATCTTGCAAGGGAGTTCGAAATGAAGGGCATGGGACTCCTTCACTATTTCCTTGGTTTGGAAATATGGCAGTGGGATGGTGGGATATTTTTTTCTCAAGGCAAGTATGCCAAAGATATTCTGAGTAAGTTTCACATGGATATTTGTAAACCCATGGAGATTTCTCTTCCAGAAAATTGGAGGAAAGAGGATGCTACTTCAGGAGAAATAATGGATGATGTTGTTTATAGGTAGCTAGTGGGTTCACTGATGTACTTGGTGAACACTGGACCAGACATTTGCTACGCAGTTAACTAGCTGAGACAAGCTATGGTTAAGCCAACCAAACTATTTTGGAAGGCAGGGAAGCATGTATTGATATATCTTAGGGGCACCATAGAGTATGGATTATGGTATAGACGGACACAGGGAGTGAAGCTTCAAGGCTTCACGGATGCAGATTGGGCAGGCAGTCCATCAGACAGAAAGAGCACATCAGGAGGGATATTCAGCATAGGATACACAACATTTTCTTGGTACAGCATGAAGCATCGAACTATGGCACTCAGTTTAGCCGAGGCAGATTACATGGAAGAAATTCAGGCTGAATGTGAGGCCATCTGGATGAGAAAGATCCTGGTTGGTTTGTTTGGTTTTCAGATGGATCTAACGGTGATACATTGTGATAACCAAAGTTGCATTAAACTCTCGATTAATCTGGTATTCCATGATAGGTCCAAGCACATAGACATCTGATACCACCATCTTAGATATTGTGTTCAGAGGCGCATTATGTTACTTCGATACATTCCCACAAAATATCAGGATGCAGATATTCTGAAGAAGGCGTTCGCTAGGAGAAAATTCGAATACCATAGAGGTAGGATCGGGGTGGAAGATAATCCCTTTCTTGTTGAGAGGTAGCATTGAAAGTTAACAAGAAATTGCAGAACACACAATAGTGTGGGACCACAGGTCCTAGTGATACATTACTTTGAAGGCCAATTTATTTTAATAAATTGCTGCAGTGTCTAATTTAATTATCCCTTAATTAAATTGGATAATAAAACGTAATCTTATCTCATAATCACTTGTAATTGTTAACTGGGTGTGATAAAATCAGTTAGATCATGAATTTCGAGTTGAAGTTAGTTGGTGAGGCATGCAGAGTGATTCCATTAGTTATGGAGTTCAAGTTGCAGTTAGTGCATTAGTTTAATGCATGAGTAATCAGTTAACTCAGTTAGGTGAGTTAAAGTCAGTTGAACTAGTTGTAACTATTTGTTGCACTAGTGAGAGATCAAGTGAATTAAATCATATTTAATTCACAATTCTTGATTTGCCACGCAACTGATGATTTACTATTAATAGCTGGATGCATGTGAGTTCCAGTGGAGACCCATTTGAGAAAAAGGTTAAAGGGATGTTAACTATCAGTTGTATCATTAGTAGGTTTCCTGCATGCAACCAGACATCCATTGGATTGCCCGCGATCCTTGCGCATTTTTGGAAGGCTGAAATTCCTAAATAATAGTGATTGAATTCCACATGAATTGCACAAGAAAGGCAGGTTGATTAGAGGCTACGAATTGGCTAAGTGTTGGTCGATTTTGTTTGGGTCATTGTGAGATAGTTGTGAGAGTGTAGGAGACTCTTGTGAGAAGAGTGCATTGTAATTTTTTCATGATTCCATGGTGAATATACAATAGAATATAGAGGGGTTTTGACCAGCAAGATTTCCCTGGTAAAATATCTGTGTTGTGGTTTTATTTGTTTCTTTCTGCACTTCTTGTGATTGTCGATCATGTTTATTTTCCGCAATTGATTTGTAGAAGGATTTAGTATCTATCTTTAGTACATTGCTTGTTTGGATTGAATCCATTGATATACATATGTTTGTATAATATCTACACATGGTTTTTCTCTCAAATATACTACAATGGCTAATAGAACTACATGTTCATGTAATGTTGGCCACTGGAAGTTATACATTAATGATTTATGAGTATTAATTTGCATATAGATTTGTATTTATCTTCTTAAAGAAGATTATGAACCAAATCGGACTTAAAAATCAAATTAAATATTGAGTGCAATCGAACAAAATCTAGCACATCCTGCAAGCACTCATCAAGATTTCCTAGGCATTGGTCTCTCTTAAACCCAGGGGCTATCTCTAGGAGCTACAACAACGGGAATAAGAGTTATGTATATCAACAAAGGGTATTTAAGGAGTTTCAGGTTGGGGAACATGTGTACTTTCACATCAATCGTAAGATCATTTCCTTGAGGATTAGATAATTGTGTCAGGAGTGAATTTTATTTGTCACTCTAGGTTACCCCACCAATTCATGGCACTATATCTGAGTTGAAATATCACTATCTTATCCTTCTAATTGGAAGTATACACTCTTAGTGTGAAACAACTTGTAATCCCCTCCAACTAGGCTTCAACTCATTCGTTGGCACGACCTCCAAAAAATTTTGGGAGCTTAATCTTCTAGAGTTCTCTAGTAATGTCCTCAGTTGGAAGTCCTCTATTAGAATCTCCCGATCCCTCTGTTTTTACTACCTCCGATAGAGGGTGCTCTACTTCCACCTTAGTTGTTTGGAACCCTCTTAATATCTCATTAATTTCCTTTAGGGAACACAGGATGAGAGTCATCTCCATTGATGGCAATGTGTTATCCAGGAAATGACCTTACGATTGATGTGCAAGTACACATGTTCCCCAACCTGAAACTCCTTAAATACCCTATTTTGATCTGCATAACTCTTATTCCCGTTGTTGTAGCTCCTAGAGAAAACCCCTGGGTTTAAGAGAGACCAATGCCTAGGAAATATTGATGAGTGCTTGCAGGATGTGCTATATTTTGTTCGATTGCACTCAATATTTAATTTTATTTTTAAGTCAGATTTGGTTCATAATCTTCTTTAAGAAGATAAATACAAATCTAGATGCAAATTAATACTCATAAAGCATTAATGTATAACTTCTCGTGGCCAACATTACATGAACATGTAGTTCTATTAGTCATTGTAGTAGATTGGAAAGAACAACCATGTGTATAAATTATACAACATATGTATATCAATGGATTCAATCCGATCAAGAAATGTACTAAAGCTAGATACTAAATCCTTCTACAAATCAATTGCAGAAAATAAACATGATTGACAATCACAACAAGTAAAGAAAGAAGCAAATAAAACCACAACATAGATATTTTCCCGGGGAAATCTTACTGGTCAAAACCCCTCTATCTTATATTCTATATTCACCATGGAATCAGGAAACAATTACAATGCACTTTTCTCACAAGAGTCTCCTGCAATCTCACAACTGTCTCACACTGACCCAGACAAAATCGTCCAACACTTAGCCAATTTCCTGCCTCTAATCAGCATGCCTTGCTTGCACAATTCATGTGGAATGCAATCCCTATTCTTTAGGAATTTCAACCTTCCAAAATTGCGCAATGCTCATGGGAAATCCAATGGATGTCTTAACTGCATCTAGGTAGTTTGATAAAAATATAACTGATAGTCAACTTCCCTTTAACCTTTGTCTCAAATGGGTCTTCATCAGAACTGACATGCATGCAGCTATTAATAGTAACTCATCATTCACTTGACATATCACTACATGTGAATTAAGTCTGATTTAATTCACTTGACCTCTCACTAGTGCAACAATCAATTACAGCTAGTTAGACTGACTTTAACTCACTTAATTGAGTTAATTGATTTCTCATGCATTAAACTAATGCACTAACTGCAACTTGGACTCAATAACTAACATAATCACTCTACATGCCTCGCCAACCACCCTCAACTCAAAATTTATGAGCTAACTGAGTCTATTACACTTAGTTAACTATTACAAGTGTTTATGAGATAAGATTACAATGTACTGTCCAATATAATTAAGGGATAATTAAATTAGACACATTTCCAATTTATTAAATAAATTGAAATGCACACTAATGTATCGCTAGGACCCATCACTACATGACCTATGGTCCCACACTATTGTGTGTGTTGTCATATTGTTTCTGGATGCCAATCTCACTGTTTCTTGTTGCAAATTTCAACACTCTCTCTCAACAAGAAAGGAATCAATATGTCTCGATCTGGTACCTTGGAATGTCCTTGCATGCGCACATGCGCCTCTTGCATATGACTTGCAACTCTTGCATGAAAAATTTCTCTAGTGTTGTTCACACATGCAACACTTCTCTAATGTTTCTCGCACATGCAACTCTTGCATGCAACACTTCTGATACTGAATAGCCTCCAAAAAACTGAATCGGCATAATGCATCTATCATGAGAATCTTATGACTATTTCTATCTACTGCACATGTCTCCTAGACTCTCTGCATTGTTGACATCTGCATCCATGCACTCTACATTGCTGCCAAATCTGATCTGCGCTCCAATATCCGACACCTGTCACTCTGATTTCTACCTTCCTGACATCTGATTGCATCAATCTAACCGATCCTGCTACTGTTGTACTATGGGCTCCTCGTAGCCAGGTTTGATCCATGCGACACACCATCTCTAGGACCCTGCCCAATTTCTTCTTAGGATTAATTTTTCACATTGCCCCACCTCACACCTGGAGGTATAACTACATGTACTCCCTCTACCCATCTGGATTGAAATTTCCCCCTCCTAGAGGTCTCTGCATGGGTGGTTTTTTCCACTCCATGATCCTCCGCATGTGGCTGCTCCACATCTTGAGGTTCATTCTTTGGAACCAAGAGTTCCTCATCTGCATGCAAATCCAGCTCCCTCTCAAGGGACAATCGCATGGCTTTATCACACCATGGTACATCCCTTGCATGTGTCTATTTGCACAAGAGTACCCTTTGGAAGTCCCGTAGAAATTTGTTGCATGACCTTCAAAGCTTCGTGGTGTAGATGGCCCAATCTTTTGTGCCATAACTCACCCTCATCTCGGCTCACCACTTTGTCTGCTTTACCCATCAATGTTGCACAACCATCTACATCAAGTTTATATAGATTCTTCACAAAAATCTCAATATTATTGGCTTGTCCTGTGGCTTTGTTTTGAAGGAAAGCTTTCTCTTCATAGAAAACCACATCACAACCTCTATATTCCAACATTGCGACTCAAACTAAAAAAAATTTCAAGCTTGGTACATGCATTACATTACTTGAATGTCTCTGGAAAGTAATTGTACCAATACTGGTAGCGCTATACCTTTTGTCGTCACCCATTTTGATATGCATCTAGAGGTCCTTCTCCTCCAAGCTACTGAAAAGTTCTTTGTCTCCCGTCATGTGGAAATATGCACCATTGTCCAAGTACCACATTGATCCCATCGAACTTGACACCATGCATGCGATGAGTGAGAATTCCAACTCAAATTTCAAGGCCAAAGCCTCACCAGCTGCATATCCTGAAGCCTTCTTGTTCTTCTTCTTTTGTGGACAATTAGTGGCATAATGTCCATGCTTGTGACAGTGAAAACATTTCACTCTGGACATGTCACACTCCTTTCCTTCGTCGTCGGTCTCAAATTTGGAATAGGATTTCTTTCCTTTCCCCTTCTTTGCCTTACCAGCCAAGGCGAAATTTTCTTCATCATATGTCTTAGATGAAGATCCATCCCTAGTATTTCGCCTGAATTATTCTTGCACCAAATCCGACCAAAGTCGTTCCCAATCCGACAACTGCTCCCTCCCATTGATAGAGTCCTGATAACTATGCCAACTCTCGGGAAGGCCTAGAAGAGCTAGGCTCACCAAGTCATCATCTGCTACAGTAATTCTGATGCTCCCAATCTCATCTTGACATTGGACAAACTTGGTTAAATATTTTGGAATAGTGTTGCCTTTCCCCATTTTGATTTTCCTGAGCTTGTCCTTAGGCACCAATTTTTTGTGGTCACTGCTACTCTTAAACAGATTTGTCAAAGCCTTCCACATTACATATGGAGTCGCTTTTCCATGGAGACTCAAGACAATGTGGTCTCGTACTCCCTTTAGTAAGATCCGCCTCGCCCTTGCTACCTTCTTTTTCCAAGCATCAAGAAGAGCGGTGTCTGCTGATGCGGGCTTGGGAATATCATTCTCAATGAATTGTTTCAACCCATTTTCCTCCAGCACTGCCTCCATTCTGTATTTCCATGCAATATAATTAGAGCTTCCCTCGAGTTCATACTCCAATCTCAAGCCATTGAAATCCATCTTGATCTGTTGTCACACCAAAGAATACTTCTGCAAATTCGAATGCTATTCAGTCACAAACTCAATTTCTTCTCCAATATAGTGATTTCTTGTGCTCTGATACCATGTAGAAAGTATACAAACATATGCATATCAATGGTTTTAATCCCATCAATAAATGTACTAAAGCTAGATAATGAATCCTTCTACAAATCAATTGCGGAAAATAAACATGATTGCCAATCACAACAAGTAAAGAAAGAAGCAAATCAAACCACACCACATATATTTTCCCGGGGAAATATTACTACTAAAAACCCCTCTATATTCTATTGTATATTCACAATGGAATCATGAAATAATTACAATGTACTTTTCTCACAAGAGTCTCTTGCACCCACACAACTGTCTCACACTAACCCAGACAAAATCGACCAACACTTAGCCAATTTCTTGCCTCTAATCAACCTGCCTTGCTTGCGCAATTCATGTGGAATGAAATCCATATTATTTAGGAATTTCAGCCTTCCAAAACTGCGCAATGCTCATGGGCAGTCCAATGCATGTATTAACTGCATCTGGGCAGTTTGCTTAAAATACAACTGATAGTAAACTTCCCTTTAACCTCTGTCTCAACTGGGTATTCATCAGAAATGACATGCATGCAATTATTAATAGTAAATTATCAGTCACTTGATAGATCACTGCATGTGAATTAAATCTAATTTCATTCACTTGACCTCTCACTAGTGCAACAATCAGTTACAACTAGTTTTACTGACTTTAACTCACTTAATTGATTTAACTGATTTCTCATGCATTAAACTAATGCACTAACTACAACTTGGACTCAATAACTAATAAAATCACTCTTCATGCCTCACCAACCACCCTCAACTCGAAATTCATGAGCTAAATGAGTCTATCACACTCAGTTAACTATTACAAGTGTTTATGAGATAAGATTACAATTTATTGTCCAATTTAATTAAGGGATAATTAAATTAGACACATTTCCAATTTATTAAATAAATTGAATTTCACACTAATGTATTGCTAGGACCCATCACTATATGACATGTGGTCCCACACTAGTGTGTGTGTTTTCATGTTGTTCTTGGATGCCAATTTCATTGTTTCTTGTTGCAAATTTCAACAAAAGGTATAAATATTATGCTTCATCTTTTGCGTTGATTACTGAAGATGGGGAACCTTCTTGTTATTAGGTAGTATTGGATGATGCAATTAGCGAGAAATTGAAAAAGGCTATGGAAGAAGAAATGGATTCCTTAGCCAAGAAAAATACCTGAGATCTTGTGGAACTTCCTGAAGGGAGAAGTGTTGTTGGGTGAAAATGGATCTTCAAGTTGATGGAAGTATTGAGAGGTATAAGGGGAGGCTGGTTGAAAAAGGGTATTCTCAGGTTGAAGGTATTGATTTTCATGAGATTTTTTCACGTTTCGTTAAACTTGTTTCTATTCGTACTGTGTTAGCACTAACTGCATTACTTGACCTTGAGTTAGAACGGTTAGATGTTAAAACAACCTTTCTTCATGGTGATTTGGATGAAAAGATATATATGGATCAACCAAAAGGTTTTGTACAAGGTCGCAACAAAAGATTAGTTTGCAAGCTCAGGAAATCATTGTATGGTCTGAGGCAGTCGCCCAA
This sequence comes from Pinus albicaulis, assembly GCA_034641835.2. Taxonomy (NCBI): domain Eukaryota; kingdom Viridiplantae; phylum Streptophyta; class Pinopsida; order Pinales; family Pinaceae; genus Pinus; species Pinus albicaulis. Next base: position 1,823,160,674 of record CM076575.1, on the reverse strand, counting down.
GAAATGGTATAAGAACTTTGACTCCTTCGTGGTGAGCCAGAATTTTATCAGAAGTGAGTATGATCATTGTGTATACTTCAAAAGTTTCAATCACATATTCACTATCTTGGTGTTGTATGTTGATGATATGCTTATTGCAAGAAAAAGCATGGAAGAAATCAATAGGTTAAAGGCTCAACTCTCTAGGACGTTTGATATGAATGATCTTGGAGTGGAAAAACATATCTTGGGCATGGATATCCATAGATACAGGAAGAATGGTAAGCTTTGGTTATCACAACATAAGTATGTGGAGAAAGTACATGAAAATTTCGGTATGAACAATGTGAAACTTTTTAATATTCCATTAGCTTCCCATTTTAAGCTTTCTTCAGATTTAAGTCCTAGAACTAATGAATAAAAGAAGTATATGCCTTGTGTACCATATGGAAATGCGGTAGGCAACTTAATTTATGCGATGGTATCTACAAAACCTGACATTTCACATGCAGTTGGAGTTGTCAGCAAGTTCATGGAAAATCCAGGGGAAGAAGATTAGCAAGCAGTGAAATGGGTGCTTCGATATTTGAGAGGCACAAGTGACCATTATATCAACTTTGATGGTCATGAAGGTTCAGTCTGTAGAGATGTGGATGTTGATTATGCAGAATATTTGGAAAAAAGGAGGCCTACTACACGTTATGTTTTTACTCTTGCAGGTGGAGAAATTAACTAGATGTCAAAGCTTAAAGAGACAATTTCTTTGTCCACTACTGAAGCAGAGTATCTAGCTGCTTTAGATGCCTATAAAGAGGCAATATGGTTAAAAGGTCTGCTTGATGAGATTGGAAGGACACGAGAGAAAGTGAATGTGTTTTGTGACAGTTAGAGTGTTATTCATTTGGCTACAAATGCATCCTATCACAGCAAGATCAAGCACATTGATGTGAGGTATCACTTTGTGAGACATGTAATCGATGGCGGAAATGTAGTTCTCAAGAAGGTCCGTACACAGGAAAATCATGCAGACATATTCACGAAGCCAGTTACAGTAGAGAAGTTGAGATGGTGTCTTTCTTCTCTTGGCTTGCAGAAGAGATGATGAATGGGCATGGGCAAGGGATTAGGAAAATTGTTGTCAAGGTGGAGCTGGTTGAAATATGACAACTAATTGTAATTAATGGAATTTTCCGGACAATTAGTTTTATAACGAAGAGGAAGTTATGTAACGAAGTAGCCCATGTTAAATTGGGATGAACCAAGAGGCTTGTAAGTTAAGGAGAATCATTCTTGATTAATAAAGTTTCCAATCCCTTGCCCTATGGAGGTTTCCTTGACACCCTAACAAGATTTTACCACGTAAATCCTTCGTGTATTTAATTGTGTATTTTTCATTCAGATTTTCATTCAGTTTATTTCTTGCTTAATATTTTCCCAAATTTAATACATCCAACCACCCGAGTTTGTTATCACTTAGGATATCTAAGCTAAGATATCCTCATTAGCCTCATTAGGGTTTGTAAAAGGGGAAAACATGGATATAGGCATATTCAATAATTGAGATATATCTTGAATTTTAGAAGGTTAATGATCCCCTTTTATCTTCTTGCTAAGATCATTCAAGTGTAAATGACAGACAAGACTCATGTTGTTGTCAATAATAGAAAATTTTGTGATGGGAACTATCTAACTAGTCTCTGTGATTAAATTTTATGACATGTGGTAAAAGCTTGGTAACATGATACAAAAAATTAAATGATAAAATAACAATAAATGCATGCATAAAAATATACATCCAAATATGTTTGTTCAGCTCAAGCTAGATATTTTGCATTCAAAAATAAGAAAAACACAATATTGAATAATATAAAGCAACGTATTTTATAAGAAAGAAGTGATATTAATAAACATTATTGAAATATCCCTTTTTTCTTCCCGCTCTCCCGCTCCACCACTAATCGTACCTATAGAGACTTCTTATTCTACTTAGCTTTCTCGATCTTATTCCATAACTCAAAACAAAACTATCTAGTAGTTGTGTGTTACCTTGTTAAGGTGAATCAAAACTTGTTAGTTGCACCTTATTGTTATCCAAAACTAACAGTAAAAGGGTCAAATCCATATCCCTTGCTTTAGGTCTAATTTTTTTTAAATGGTAATTTTTTCAATATTTATTTGTGATTTTTTCATATGTATATTGTTTTGAAGATTGTGCTCTATTTTGATAGTGTTTTTTTTTTTTTTTTTTTTTGGCAGGGTGGATGTCTTATAGGTACAAAAGGTTGGAAAAATTGTGTAGGTGGGTTTTAGGGTCCAGATTTGAAGCTGGGATCTGATACCATGTGTGAGAACCCAACCAAGGTCCTTTAAACAAAATTAAATTTATCGCATAATTTCGCAGGAAGGAAAAATAAAATGTTTATAACGCAAAAATTATTTGACAATAACATATAGAAAAATAGATTTGATTTACAACATATTAAAACATGTAAGGAATTTTATTGGTAGAAATTTATATAAATAAACAATAAGAGGAAGAATACTCAATATGGTGCCTCGGTTGCAGTGATCCTACTGGGACCACCTGACTTAATATGCCACACTACCTACTAGGAAAGTCTATATGGCTTCCTAGACCAAGGAACCTCCACAGTTTCCCTATCCCTCCGAGCCCAATTCCAACCACAGTTGTAATGTGCCAAAAATAGACCCAACACTCCCTAGCTAGAAACCAATTTGTTTGAGTTCTCCCTCCTCCCATCCTCTTGGTTCTATCCTCCTCTTTTTCCCCACTTCATACTCCAAACAAAAAAGAATTACCTCTCCTCCATTCTTCTTCTCTCACCTTATGCCTCCTTTCAGAATGAATGCCAACCACACCCTCTTAATTGTTACCCACTTCACCTATGTCATAACTCTTCTCCCCCCCTTCCCATGATGCATTATCCTCAAATAAATTTGCAACGATAACTTTTTCGATTGAGGAGTAATAAATAATAGAATAATAATAAAATAAGAATATTTAATCATGTTAGTAAATCTTATGAATTCACAAGAATTGAATCAATTAAATATTATTAATCATATTTAAATAAAACTTAATAATTATAAGCCAAGATTAAGGGTTAAGTAGCATTAATCAATATTAACTATTAAACAAGCTTAAAGTTAACCATGAGATTGATCATTAATCAAGATTAACCATTAATTAATCATTGAACATATTAAGCCTTAGAATACTAGCTTATTCATGCGAGGTGTGGGTATGTAGCTAGCATACGTATACCTCATATGGATATTAATAATACTTATAGGAATCAAGCAAAAAATTCAAGGACTCAAAGGGTAGGTTGATAAAATAATGTAAGATAATAGGATCAGGTAGGGGCATTACACTCTTAAACCATTATATATTTTCATAATATATTTATTACATGTAGATTGAAGTAAGACTCTCTAATACATTAGTCCCAAGGGTTAGCTTAATTGGTCTAGTCCCCGTCATTAAAGCACCTTTATTATTGAGAGGTCACAGGTTCAATTCTCTCGATGCTCTCAAGGTCAGGCTCCATCGTTGATCCAACAAGGAGTGATGCTTCTGGTGGATTTCCTAATACAAATATTCCATAGACATACCACATAGAAAGAAAAAAAAAACTCTCTAATTTATTTAACATTTGCATCTAGAAATTGGAATTTAATACAGATTTACGTCTATAATTTATTTAATGGAACTTCAAACAAATTGAATGCTCAGTTGTGCCTAGACGAACAGAGTGGACTAGCGCGGATGATACTAACAAGTTTGCTCAAGTCACTGCATGTATAACTATGAAATATTTGGATGTATTAAGGCACATATGAGCGATGACAAAAATCATAAGTTTATTTGTAGTTTTTAACTATCTTGGACTAAGGATTGGAATCATAGGTTGTAAATTAACTAAGTAACTGAACTTTGCAGACAAGACTGGCAAGAAGATTGGAAGAAGGCAAGCCTGAGGATGTAGCAAAAGGTTGGTTCATATGAAGAAGGTTTTGAAGTCCAACAAGAAATTGCGGCACCTGCATTAGTGTGGGACCAACATGTCCAAGCAGCTCCTACACTAGTGTGGGACCACAGGTCTTAGCAGCACCTACACTGGTGTGGGCTAAATTTGGTGCATGTCTATTTTATTTATCCCATAATTAAGATGGACAATAAAATGTAATCTAATCTCAAAATAACTTGTAATAGTTTATCTGAGTTTGATAAACTCAGTTAACTCATGAATTTCGAGTTGACGGTAGTTGGTGAGGCATGCAGAGTAATTCTAGTTGTAATAGAGTTCGAAGTGCAGTGGTGCTTTAGTTAATGTAGGTTGTAATCAATTTAACTCAGTTAAGTGAGTTAAAGTCAGATGTGCTAGTTGTAACTGTTTGATACACTAGTGAGAGATCAAGTGAATTAAATATTATTTAATTCAAAATCAGTGATCTCACATGAAACTGAGGATTTACTATTATTAGTTGCATGCATGTCAACTCCAGTAGAGACCCAGTTGAGATCTAGGTGAAAGGGATGTTGAATATCAATTGTAGGATTATTGGGTTGCACCCATGCAACCAAACACCCATTGGATTTCCCATGATCCTTGTGCATTCAAGGAAGACCAAAATTCCTAAATAATAGGGATTGCATTCCACGTGAATTGTGCAAGCAAGGCAGGTTGTTTAGAGGCTGAGAATTGGCTAAGTGTTGGTTAGTTTTGTCCAGGACAGTGTGAGACAATTAGCTGAGTACTGGAGGGATCTTATGAGAAGAGTTGTATGTAATTTTTCATGTATAAATGTTGAATATACAATAGAAGATAGTGGGGTTTTGAGCAGCAAGCTTTCCCTGGGAAATTATCTGTGTTGTGGTTTGATTGATTCTTCTTTGCTTCATGTGATTAGCGATTGTGTTTTTAATTCCACAATTGATTTGTAGAAGTGATTAAGTATCTAACTTTAGTACATTGTTAGATTGGATTGAATCCATGATATACATATATGTTGTATAATTTTTACAAAAGGAAGTAGTTTGGAAGGTGAATCACCTTGAAGTCTTTGTTCATTATAATGAGTTGCAGGGAGTGGTTGAGCTCTCCTCTTGTAACATTGTAACATTATATCTTGTAACATTCGTCTATATTGAATAAAAGGTGTTAGACACATCGATGTTGCTGGACCATATAATATGTGTCAATGTTGAATGCATTTTTCGATGTATGTTTATGTTATATTGCTTAAGTATAATATTAACTAAGTACTGTTAAGAAGGTGTGGCTACGGTTGGACTTATGCTCTGTGAGTTTAACTCGAAAGGGTAAGTCAAGTAGGGCTTGACTTATGATTATTTAAAACAAGTTATAGGCATATCTTGAATTGTGAGCCATAATCTAGTTGCAGTGATCATGGTTTGGTCCAGGCATACCTTGAATTGTGAGCAATAATCTAGTTGCAGTGAACATGGTTTGGTCAAAGCATCATGTTGGAGACAAAGCAATGATGCACACTCACAAATAACAAAATAAAATGTTTCACAAAAGACTTTTAAGTCTATGACAAAGACCATAAGGTATTGTATTTATTAAAAAACACAACAAAAATGATTACCATGTCTTACAATGTTTTTAATATTATCATGTGTTAGAACATACAACAACGTGTTTTTTTTTATTGTTGTTGACACAAAACATAGTGAATTCAAGTAAGTTTCTTTATTGGTTTATCACAAAGAATATGAGAAGAAGTTGTTTATGAAATGGTATTTTTTCTACCTATGGTCCTTTCATTTATTGTAATGTTTTAAATGGTGTTTTTTTTCCAAATTTATAGATATATTTTGTATGCATCATCTAAATTGTATGGGATAAATTAGACCTATAATTTAATATAGGTCTACGAGGTAGATGCATAGACAAATTTATGTTTTACGAATAATATAATATACATTATATAGATTTATGAAATGTAAATGAATTAGTTTATTTGTGGTTTAGTTCTTATCAAGTTTCAAGGTTTGAAGTTCAAATTTTATAAAAAGAGTTGAAGTTAATGATAAAGATTACACTGTGTAAATGAGTTAGATAATTTGTAATTTAATTCTTATCAAGTTTTAAGTCCAAATTTTATGAAAAAGATTAAGAATTAATTATATAGATTATACCATTCTTATTAGATAAATCATTTTTCCATCTAATTAAAACCATGCCCAACTTAAAATAAAAAACCCAAAAGTTGAAAGGTTTTTTTTGGTCGTTGACGTAAATTGGGTCCATCAATTGACGTCTGATGCACTTGTCGTGCCGTTGAATACTTTCGTTATCATCTCAAACTCATTTATAACCTTCTCTCTCGCCCTCCCCACATCATTGAATTCTTGGACCGCAAGGCCGCCAACGAATAATAACAGTCAGAGTTCCGTGCACTCTTCCACAGACTCTATTAATCGCTTTGCTACCAATTACATAAGCGTTGTTTACCAAACTTATATATAGATATATTGGTGAGTAGGTTTAACCTCCTCCTCTCACACATACATATATATATAATATTGGATTAAAGATGATGGATTCGAGAGGTTAGCATTTGGGATAATGTTGTAGGTATTTTTTTTGTAATATGTATTTTTATTAGTTACTAGCAAGGATGATCCTTCACATAAGTAAATTTTCTCATTGTTTTTGAGTATTATTATATTAATTAATCTTAAATTGTTACATTTGGATGAAATGGTTTCAAGTGAAGTGAGGTTAATTAATAGAGATTTTAAAGGATGTTTGGCCTCATGGATTGGTGTGGTCTTGGATTTCCCTTGTGCTGTTGGTAGGATAGGGGAGCTTCTTACAATAGAAGATGTGGTTCTCTCCTCTAATGCCACATTGAGGGCCTTAAATGATTCCCCAAAGGTTACACATAGTAGCAATAATCTTTCGGTTGATGCTCTGACACTTGATCCCTAAAATGTCAAGATCTGATTTATGTGGATTGTTTTGCTAGAGAATTGTATCCACTAGCCAATTATCAATGTCAAGCAAAAGGTCAAAAAGAAGAAGAAAAATCACGAGGGAGGTCTTTCCCTCGTGGTTGGTAAGGATGTGGGTTTGGATAAGATCTTGGACTCATTGAAAAAGGTGTTGGTTAGTAAATTTGTGGGAGGACGTGTTACTATGGATATTTTAAGGAATTGGTTTGGCTATATCTAGGGTCCTCATTGCAGTCACAACCCTATCTTTCAAATTTTAGCAAAATGTTGGTGTAGTTCCCTTTCTAGTATAAGGTTAACGTGATCAAAATCTTCAAAAGGACTTGGTTCTTAGATTCCTCAACTTTGCTCTTGAAGCTATGGCATATTTTGTTTCATGCTTCCACTGAATCTATGGAGCATAATCGAATTTGGGTGAAGATCCCAAACTACCAATGGAATTTCGGTCGATCCCAATAATTAAGGACAATGGTGATCTCCTTGGAAAAACTATCCTCATAGATGAAAGTTTCATAAGCAATGGGTCTTATTCTGTAGTCAGATTTTTAGTAAGAGATGGACATCACTAAGGGTTTATTTGAGTGAATTGAGCTAGCCTTGGGAGAGCATCATTATACCAAGATACTAGATTGTATCCATGTTCCTTTTCATTGCATAAGATGCCATGTGTACGACCATATTGTTATTTACTAGTTCAAGGGTTTCAAAAGAGGAATTTGGCATAAAAATTCCAAAGTCAATCCTTCTTCCGATTGTGTGTTGAAGTCTCTTCATGAACATATTCCCCCTACTATAAGGTATTGATAAGGAGGCTTTTGGGAAGATCCTTGGAGAACATAAAGGCTTTATGGTGGGTGATATTTCCATTCCCTAGATTGAGGATGCTTATTAGGCTTCTATTGTGTCAAATGTAGGTGTAGATACTCTTCCATGGCAACCTTCTCCCCCTTATAAACAATATAATTTCTCCCTCTTAGCAAAGGGATTTTTGGCTTCTCTTTCAATGGACTGCATATGTGACAGTTTTGGTAAATCTTAAGCGCCCTCTCCTCCTATTGTCTCTGTAAAGTTACAAATAGATATGGATTCTCATGAAATTTCTCTTGCTCATGCTAAGAACATTAAGGGTGTGGAAATTGGTGTTTTTCCTATGAGTATTAAAGTGGAAAACTACTTGGTTTACAGTGGTCTAGAATAATTGTCTAAACCTTATTGAGTTATTCACATCATGGATTCATTGGTGCACTCTACTACCTATTTGGGTAGTCTTCTTACAGGGGCAGTATAATTTTAGACCAAGAAAAGGTCCTTGGTTTCATTGAGACCTTATGGAAGTTTAGGAGTGAATTTGGTCCTTGATTCAGGAGGATCCTTGGCTAGCTAAAAGTATGCTTTAAGACATACACAAGAACAATGATGTTGTCAAGGAAGTAAATGAAGGAAAACAAAACTCTATATTGGGGACCCTTAGAGCTAGTCATTCCCTTGTAGGGTGTTCTCAATGAAGCTCCTATTTTTCCATATCCATGGGATGGGGGGATGATCTAAAAATGGGTTGGATAACTTGTTATGCTTTTCAAGAACCTCCCACTCAGTTAAACAAATTAAAGATCTAGCTTATACTTGACTCGTGCAGAAATTTATACTTGAAACAGGTGTATGTTTTTTAATTGTTTAAGTGATTTAAGACCATTTGTTTTTGCTGATATTAAACACGTGAAACAACCATATAATGCAGCAAATTAACATCAACACATAACATAAAATTTAATCTAGGAGTTCACCCGAATATCGTGGGCTATGTCTCCTTGAGCTCTTGTCATCTTGACTTGGCTCTTTGGGATTATGATGAAAATATTCTTTTACAAGTAAATACTTAACTCCAATGATTATTTTGGATATACCATTGAGTTTAGAATACCATCATACCCCTGTCATGGCTGTCATCACTCTGAAAACAGATCTAGGCTTCCTTGGACTTGATTCCTTCTGTAAGTGCTCTTGAGCTACACTGAGCTTCTCTATGGCACTAACTCCCTCGGAATTATTTTTATGTCCCTGAAACCTCACCTGCTATCTCCATCACATATCAGACCTCCAAAATGGATTGATCATTTGCTCAAAATGAGCACTACATCCCCAATCTAAGCCTCCATCCTCTATTGGCCCTTAGATGCCCAAAAATTCATTGTAGGTTCTTGACCTTCAAAATTCTTCAAATGAATCTAAAAATCTCTTCAATGGATTCATAAGTATCAAAAAATCATAAATGACAATTGGTTTGTTGAATAAGGCCTCTAGCTACCCTGGCTAGGCCTCAAACTGCTGCTAGTACTTGATGACCTTGGTGGCCCCTTTCTCTAAAGCATCTAGGCCTTCAAAAGTCCTCTACAGGCTCTGCAAACCACACCATTAGTTACAAAACATCTGAAACATCCAAAATTGACTATTGGATTAATGAGAAAGGCCTCTAGCTGCACTGGCTAGGCCTCAAACTTCTGCTAGCCCATGGTGGCCCTAGTGGTCCCTAGTACTTCTCTGAAGAAAAAACCTACTCAAAAGTCCTTTGATGGCTCTGCAACCCTCACCAATTATTATGTATCTGAGATATTATAAATTTACTATTGGCACTCCAAAATTGGTCGAATCTATCTCAAGATAGAGCCAAAACTCAATTTGTCCAGTGTCCCCTAGAAATCCTCCACTAAATTTGGGCCCACTGCAGTTAACTGGAGATTAATTAGCCAAACCTCCAAAATTTGGTGGTGCGCTATTAACTCCCCTAAGTTTAACTGTATAATTTAACCATTAAGGGGTGTGGGTGGCCACATGCCAACCTCTGAACCCTGCGGATAGCATTAAATTTGAGCATAACCCACTCTGCAAACTGTGGTAGTGTTACATTAATACCAGGGTTTATCCAAACCGTAACCGTCGGCTCTCTCTAACCCGCAGAGTTATCACATGGTATGGTGTGCGATTTATGTAACGGTTTGGCGGTGATGTCAAAACGTTAACCATCGAGGTTTATTGTTATGTGACCACTTTAAATGGGGCCACCGGCAGGTTGGGACTGCCGGTGGTCCCCCCCCCCCCCAAATATACACCACTTTTAAAACATAAGTAATGTCGTGCTCCTATGGTGATTAAGAACCATCCGATAGATGAAACGGTAGAGCTCTCGTGTGCATGCGGAGAGGTCTCGGGGTCGAACCCCTGTGACCCACACAAAATTTTACCGTACCATTCCTAGGCTACGTGGATTGGCCCAAAATTTCCAACGTACAACCACTATCCAATTAAACGGTGCCACTTGTCCAAATATTACTGGTCTGAAGGGAATATTTCGAGGAATATTTTGAGGAATATTCCTTGGAATATTCTCTTTTTTTAATATTCAAAGGCCCAGTCAAACTTGGTCAAAGAGCAAAAATTGCAGTTTACTGGACTTTCCAAATCACGATAACTTCTTCATATGGTGTCGGTTTTTCGAACCATTCATGGTGCCAGAATCAAGAAGACGAGATCTATCTGGTCGCTCAAGTTCGACACACTTCTGAACACTTTGAATTTTGAGCTATCACTTAGGTCCATGATCCAAATCTGATCACACCTCCCCATTAGGAATCTTTTGGACCCCAAAAGGCTGATTACCTGTTCTTTTCAGTATATGAGAGTACAACACCCTCTTCTTTTCATCCACCATACACTTTTCCTTGCATGGCTTGGTGCCTTTGAACCAAAGCTCGAAGGTAGTCAACACTTTCCTTCTTGAATGCTCTTGTCCTCTTGTCAAGAATTGTCTTCCTTGAACTCACTTAGAAAATTCTGGCGAGAAATTTATAGAAGGTAGTTGAACATCATTTCCTTGATCATCGATCCAAGGTGGCTCAAACAAACATGAGATTCCAACATAAATACATGCATACTTGACTGAAATTTGCATATGTTCAAATGAAAGTATGTCTTACTGTGTCAAAAATTCAAACCACTTCTTACCAAGCCACTTCCACAACAAATTTTGCTACTTAAAATCTTCTTCATGTGAAACATCTGTTCTCACATCAATGATGGAATATTTGGTTCCACTTTCGGCAGTCTTTCTGTCCTCTTGCTTCAAATGCTTGGGACGATTAGTTGGATGCAATTGCCAACAATGGGCAACAACATGTCCCTTTCTCTGGCAATGTGTGCAAGTCTTTTGCACCTTCTTTGCAAGTTGCCTTTGCCTCAACTGTTTCCTATATGTCATCAACCTCTTCCAGCATTTTGAAACATTATGGTTAAACAGACCACAATATGCACAACAACTCTTTCTTCCATTCAAGCATGCAGATTTGACGTGCTTATCAAAAACATAATCAACTTGACTATGGGAAGAATTATACCTTGCATGTTGCTTTGCATGTCCATCTTTTTTACCTTCTTGAGGATATGAACTTGTAGAGGTTCCATCTTTCTTTTGAAGACAAACATCAGTGTTCTTGTCTTGATAGTTGTTTGAACTCTCATGTTCGCCATAAGCTGCATGTATACAAACATCTTGCTGCAACATAGGCTTCAAACAATGACAATCAACTTGAAAACAAACTTGATATGTTTATGGTTTAGAAATTGGAACAAAAGTTCATCTTGAAGTTGTCTCACATGCCTTCATGGCTTTGGATTTTTCGCCATTAGATTGAACATAACCAAGACCAAATTTCTTAGGTCTTTCCTCAACCAAAATAGGATCAATCATGCCTTGTACATGTTTTCCTATACCCTTGCCTTCATAGCCCATTTTAAACATTAACTTGGACCCTATACCTCTAGTGTGATTTTCAAATGAACCTACACATCTTTCTGAAGAGGGAATTGAAGACAAATTAGAGTGATTTATATCTACTTCACACATGTTCTTGGTTAAGGCCTCTTGGGCTTGATGGACTTGCATCTCCATCTCATGTATTATTTGAATAATTTCTTCTTTCTCTTGATTCATAGCAACCAATTGCTCACTAAGTCTCGTGCTTTCTCTTCTATCTTCAAACATAATTTGCACCATATCCTTCATCCTGAAGAAGTCTTGCTTCATGTCTTCATCGAAGAACCTTGTGAAGGAGGAGGATTTTGAAACCTCACTTGAATAAGTTTTCATTATGAAAAAGAACTAAATTACTTCAAAAAAATTCACAAAGCTTTCAAAAATAATTGACAAAGCTTCTAAACAACAAGGATGTAGAGTCAAGCTCTTCTTCAAGCAGCCTTTTTGAAAAAAAAAACCTCTTGTGCTTCAAGGGTTGTCTTGACGTCCTTTGGGTAAGGAATATGCCTACAGCCCTTCTTCCCTCTTTTCCTCTTCTAGACTTAGCTATCAAGATCTCCCTTCACCTCTAGCAAACTCAAACTTGTAAGCAACAGTCAGTTTGCAAAAAGTCAAATTCTTTGCACTATTTAAACACCTTTCAAGTCAAACAAGAAAACTAGTGCTCTGTCAAGCAAGAAACTATGCTCTGATACCAACCTGATCTGAAAATGGATTAGATAACTTGTTATGCTTTTCAAGAACCTCCCACTCAGTTAAAAAAATAAAATATCTAGCTTATACTTGACTTGTGCATAAATTTATACTTGAAACAAATGTATGTATTTTAACTGTTTAAGTGATTTAAGACCATTTTTTTTTGCTTATATTAAACATGTGCAATAGCCATATAATGCAACAAATAAATATCAACACATAACAGAAAATTTAATCTAGGAGTTCACCCAAATATCATGGACTACGTCTCCTTGAGCTCTTGTTGTGAGGGCTCCATTTATCAGAGGAACACCAGTGGAAAGCGCTCTAAGGCGACCCAGAAAGTTTGGAGGAAAAATAATCATTGTAGTTGTTGCAATGAAGTGGGACACCAACAAGCCATGAGTCCAATGATCTATGCTTCAGAAGCATCGATAGAGAATTCGAATGGTGAACATGTTCAACAAATGAATCCACCACATTCACGGTGGTCTGCTTTATTAAGTTGGTTTTTTAGAGTTAGTAGCTTGTTATGGCCACAATTGTAAATCATACGTTGCAAGTAAATGTAAATGTGATGGTGTGTTCCCATCACTTCGAAACGCAACGATGATGTTTTGGCCTTTCCTTATGAGTAGTTGAGGTATTGATTTTTTTTATGTAATCCTTGGCCAATGAGTGTGTGCTATAAACTCTTGGCAAGGAGGGGTTGTTGAGTCATGTGTGGTGTGCATGATTGTAAATGATGTACCAATTTTGCGTGCAGGAGATTGAAAGTGTGGTTTTGAGTGTGTTAATGCTTTTGGGGTCCAAAAGCTCTTCAGTGGGGAGGAATGATCTAGGTGAATCGAACAAGTCCAAGTACAAGTGGCTTAAGTAAAAAGGCTCAAAAATCAAAGAGTTCAGAATGTGGCAAACTCAGTTTGAGGTTGAAGATCTTGTCTTTCTGATTCCAACGACGTAGACGAAACTCAATTCCGAGTCCATATGAAGGAGTTAGGAGCAGTCAAAGTTTGAGGGTTGACTTGCTGATGTGGCAGCTTAAAGAGGAAAAAATTTGCTGAAACCCAGCCACTGGATTCTGGGCGACTCTAGCTGGATTCTGGGAAATTGTGGGACGAATAATTTGACTCCTTCAATCAAAATCCGGATTTTTCAAAATGGTCAGTTTGTTTTAAAAATCAATATATATATATATATATATATATATATAATTTTGGAGGGCAGGGCGTGACCCCCGCCCTCCCATCCATCGAACCTAACAAACAAAATATATTAATGGGGCTGACGGCCATGACCCTGTCGGACCCCTCGCTCACATCGACCACATATTATAATAATAGTGGCGGGCAATGGTCGTGACCCCACTGCCCGGCCACCCCACACCTCACGATGCCACTGTATTGAATACGGGTGGGCGATTGTTGTTAACCCACCTCCCAATCCTCAACCCATTGCCACATGTAAACACTTTGGTCGGCGAAAAAGGCAGGGCGAGCTACCCAATGCAGGTCCAACCCACCACTTGCATTCAAACTTATATGGCGGATTTTTAAAAATGGGAAATGCAGGTTAAAAAAAGCAACATTCCACCTTAATTCGGAGGGGGCAGGGTTTGACCACCTGACCCCCTCCCTCAAACCAAGGATCTCTAACCATTTAGCCAGTGGACTACTTAGGGAGTCTGCCCAACACTTCATTATATAAAATCTGCATTTCATAAGTGCGCCTAGGAAACCAAGAGTGGGCACATAAATCGAGACAATGGAACCATGAGCACTGTGCAGGAGGGGGGCGGAACCATGATTTGAGCCATTTTCTAGAGGGTCCAGATTTTCACTTTGTCAAATTCAAACAATTTTATATGGATTATGCACCTCTCGATGTCACGAATCCAACGGTGCTGTCAATTGAATGTATATGGATTATGCACCTCTCGATGCCACGAATCCAATAGTCCTGTCAATTTCTTCATCAGGGGTCTTCAATTTCCGGGCACTTTCAGCTATAGAAGTATAAGAGTGTAATGTTTCATTTTATACTTGTACTTTCATTTTTTTCCATTTAATGAAAGAGGCCCTCCCCACTATTTGAGCAGGGCCCGGAGACGTAGTCCCTCCTGGACGAACTCCGATATCAATTATGTGTCCTCTTGCATGATGTTAATTGCTTCTCTCTTCTTATGTTTATGCCTTTAAAGTTTCATAGTTAAGCTGTAATTTTTACATGTAATTCTTTAACACATCTCAAGAAAAATATTTTGGTTCATGCAGGGAGCGGTTGAGCTCTCCTCTTGTAGCATTATAACATTCTTATATATTAAATAAAAGGTGTTAGACACGTCGGTGTTGCCCGACCATATAAGATGTGTCAATGTTGAATGCATTCTTCGATGTATGTTTATGTTATACTGCTTAAGTATAATATTAATTGAGTATTGTTAAGAAGGTGTGGCTATGGTTGGCCTTATGCTCAATTAGGGCTTGGCATATGATTATTCAAAACAAGTTATGGGCATACCTTGAATTGTGAGCCATAATCTAGTTGCAGTGATCATGGTTTGGTCCAAGCATACCTTGAATTGTGAGCAATAATCTAGTTGCAATGAATATAATTTGGTCAAAACACTGTGTTGGAGACAAAGCAATGATGCACACTCACAAATAACAAAATAGAATGTTTCACAAAAGACTTTTAAATCTATAACAAAGACCCTAAAGTATTGTATTTATTAAAAAATATAACAAAAATGATAACCACGTCTTACCACGTTTTTAAAAACATCATGTGTTAAAACATACAACAACATGTTTTTTTATTGTTTTTGACACAAAACATAGTGAATTCAAAATAAGTTGCTTTATAGGTTTATCACAAAGAATATCATTCATACAAAAGGAGTTGTTTATGAAATGGCGTTTTTTCTACCTATGGTCTTTTCATTTATTATAATGCTTGAATGGTGTCTTTTTTTTTTTTCAAATTTATCGATATATTTTGTATGCATCTTCTAAACTGTATAGAATAAATTAGGTGTAATTTAATATGGGTCTAAGAGATATATGTAGAAGACAAATTTAAGTTTTATGAATGATATAGAATATATTATGTAGGTTTATGAGATGTAAATGAGTTAGTTTATTTGTAGTTTAATTTTCACTAGGTGATGAACTTGTTTTAAAATTATGTATAAAATAAGAGATTTAATGTTCAATTAGACAAAAATATCTTCAAACGAAAAAAAACTCATATCAACTCTCAACGTCCAGAGCAAGGGATCTACGAGTGTGTGTTGATTTCAAGATTTGAGTGCAGAGCTGCAATGCTTAAAGCATGGTGCTGGGCATTGGTTGTCTCTTGTGGTGTGTGCAAATATTGCAGGTTGGATTTTGCATTAAGCCAGCCTGGTTCATGTTGCCCTCACGGCATGACCGTCGTTGAAACTTGAAAGCATTTGTCATTACCACGGCTCAAAAGTTTTTTTGTCCATCAATTGACGTCTGATGCACTTGTCGTGCTGTTGAATACTTTCGTGTTCATCTCAACCTCATTTACAATCTTCTCTGTTGCCCTCTCGACACATTCAACCGTCACTTTGGCAGAATTCTTTGACCGCAAGGCCGCCAACGAATTACAACAGTCAGAGTTCCGTGCACTCTTCCATATACTGTATTAATCGCTTTGCTTCGAATTACATAAGCGTTGTCTGCCAAGTTCATAATTTTTCGTCAAATTTTAATTTATGGTTGGAGTGTTTGAGTAGGTTTTTTTTTAATAGTAGAAATGAATTTAACATTTTGCATATCAGTTTCACATTCTTCTTAGTTTTCAAAGTCCATTACATAGTCCTACCTATAATTTTCAAAGCTCAAATAGCCAATCCTATAGTCTTGATGGTCAGGTTGACAGCATTATAGGCCAATTTCAAACCCCTTCCTCTCACTGTTTCAATTAATTTTCTGAAATCGCATATATGTTTCTCAATGACGATAATGTTAATAGAGTCGGGGGCAATTTAGGGGCAATTTGGGGTTAAGGCTCTGTTGATATTGTTAATAGAGTCCAGGAAAATTTGATCAGCATGTCAACTTTTGGATTGTTATTTAGGAGAGTTAACTCTATTTTATTCTAGGAATGCATGGGAGTAATTGTTCAGTTTATCAGTGTCATTCATTGTTTGGTCTTTGGTTTGCTGTTTGTGATCAATGATAAGAAGGGGAAGTATAACAATAGTTGGAAGGTCGTGGCATGTTCGCGAGGCACCAGTTTTGGAACTGTCACAGTTGAGAACAGTGTTATACTCTCAGGCGAGTTCAAGAGGATGTCAATGTCTTCTAACAAGCAGGATGTTACTCTTTACCCTTTGTTTGGTTTCAATATTGTTATTTTGTTTCCTTCTGCATGTCTTCCTAGCATACCTCGCCTTCACGACTGGGGAGAACCCCGGTGTGGATCTAGGTGAAAACTCAGTTGCTGGGAGACTAGTTTCGAATAAAAATGATTAAAGTGTAGTTTGGAAAAAGGGAGGGCAAGGATAAAGGAAAGGCCAAAGTGGGGCCTAGCAGAAGGGGAAGGATATCATGCAGAATCTCTTCCAGGCTTATGGAGAAGGGACACCTGGCCACGTCAAATCTTTGATTTCTGGATGGAAACAAAATCTTAAAACCAAGGTGGAGGAACATCTTTGAGGATGAGATGGATCCAATTTTAAAAGATCCGGAGAATACTAGAGGTAGATTGTCGCTTTTCAAGCAGTCTATTCATATTTACTAGACTAGGAAGTGTTTACTGGCTAAAGCAATTGTCATTGTTCAAGAGGTCGGAGGAGATCCGAAGGTCGCCTCCATATTAGCAGAAATCTGCAGGGACATCCAGGAGATTCACCTCCAGCAGCATCATCAGAACGTCCCCCTTGGACGAATAGACAAACAACTTCAGAACATGAATCCAGTTGACATGCTTGGGTCAAGTGTCAAGCACTGGTCACCCATTGAATAATTTGATGACTGAGCTTAGTGGATACTAGTTTTTTTGTTGATATGCATACAACGAATAGCATTTACTTTTATTATATGTCAATAGATGTTAAGATAGGCAATAGACCTGTTAAGATTGCTAGAGACAGATTCAAACTTTTTCAATTTTGGCTGACTTATAACTTTATGAGATGGCCAACAGACTTGGTTTCTTACAGGGAGGTTGAGGCCATCAAGTATACAATCTAATGTAACCTGCAGTTTTGTTTGTTTAGATGAATGAATAACTAAACACTATCAAATTTACCAAAAAAAACATTATCAATAACAATACTTAAACATAGTCAAAATTTCCAAACATTTGAGCTAAATTTTATCAAAATCTTTCTGGAATTTCTATTATTAACTCTCTCGTCACTGTATAGCCACGTCACGTTAAAGGATGGATTGCGCAAACAAAAACAAAATTATAAAACCTATTGGAATATACACGTTTCGCAAGCAGCTTGATAGAGACATCGCACACTCAAACACGACTTCTGTATTTTGCGTGGCTAGGTATATCCCGGACCGGACCGTGTTTTGCAGGGAAACGGTGTTTGTTTATGTACATACATGTAAAAAATAAAATGCACATACGTGATACCATCAAAAGTTTATTATACCAAACATATATATCTGATGTATTTGTGAGTGGGTTTAACCAACCCCTTCATATATATAATATTGGATTAAAGATGATGGATTCAAAAGGTTAGTATTTGGGATGATGTTGCTGTTTTTTTGGGTTTCTAATATGGACTTTTATGAGTTACTTGTAGGTTATACTGGGATGGTTTTTCAAAGAAATACATTTTCACATGGTTTTCGAGTATTGTTACACTGTTCGATGAATTGTATTTTTTACGATATTATGGATGAAATGGCTTCACGTGGAGCGAGGTCAACTAACAGAGATTTTAAAAGATATTTGGCCTCAAGGATTAGTGTGGTTTTGGATATTTCTTGTGATTGGTAGGACAGGGGAGCTTCTTACAAAAGAAGGTGTGGTTCCTTTTTCTAGTGCCATGTCGAGGGTTTTAAATGATTTTCCAAAGGTTACACGTGGTAGCAGTAAATTTTTGGTTGATGTTCTGACATTTGTTCCTAAAAAGGTCAAGATTTGATTTATGTAGATTGTTTTTCTGAGAATTGTATCCAGTAGTCAATTATCAATGTCAAGCAAAAGGTCAAAAAGAAGAAGAAAAGTCGGGAGGGGGTCTTTCCCTAGTGGTCGGTAAGGATGTGGGTTAAGATCTTGGACTTATCGAAAAAGAGGATGTTTGTCAGTAAATTTGTGGGAGGAAAAGTTTCCATGGATATTTTAAGGAACTGGTTTGGCTAGATCTAGGGTCCTCATTGCGGTCACAACCCTATTTTTAAAATTTTAACAAAATGTTGGTGTAGTTTTCTTTTCTAGTACAAGGTTAATGTGATCAAAATCTTTGATAAGCATGTCTACAAGGAGATGCAAAGGGCGAGTTGGAGCTCTGCTTTAAGAGTGGCATGTAATTGTTGTCTAAATGTGGAAAGAATCTTTAAATTTTTAGCGTTTGTTGGCTATTCAACTAGTGCATTGGGTTTAAGTAGGATAACATAACTCCATGCTTATTACGGTATCAGTTTCAGCCTTAGTTGGCTAAGCTCATGCCCAAATGCATTTATAGTCATGCTATTCTTCATGACCTCTCCTTTCAAAATCAAACTCATCTCTCATTGCAGCTTTTTAACCCGAAGCCACACAGATGCTTCCTATTGTACCTTCGCACGGAGCTTACCTGAGAAGGTTTTATATTCATACAAAAAATTTCACTGAAATTGGTAATAATCCCTTCATTGTAAGAGTTAACTTTGTTGTCTCATCGTATCAGAATTTTTTTATTTGTGGGAGACTCATATTTGGACCTAATGTTTGGTCTTTGGTGGTTACGATGTTCCTTCTTGTTATTCTCGTTGCAATATTTTGCAACGAAACTTTCGCACAATTTTCCAGGTACAACAGTGGTTATGCAATTCTTGTGATGACAATTGTGTACATTGTTTATTGGTTGGTGCTGCTCTTGCTTACCTCTATCATGGATCCACGTATTATTTCACGTGTTGCATTGTTTTGTGCATTTACATTTTTGTGATGTCAGCACTATAATTCCATATTATCTTTCTCACTGAATCACTGTGGTGGTGGATACCAGGGTGGATTTATTGTTCTTGTAAGTGTTTTTAGAGTATATTTCATCCATTTTATAGAGTTACGAAAAACCGTGATTTGGATGGTTTGAGGTTTCAAACTGTATCTGGATTTACTTCCAAAGGAAAATAATATTAAATATATATAGAGGCATTTCGGCCCCTTCAATATGATCAAACCTCTATCATTAAAACTATAGAATAACAGGAAGCTACATGTTATAATCGCAGGAGTGTGTAAAACCATAATTATGGACAAAAGTTATACTTGAGTACCGAGTCCTATTCCCATTTTTTCAGTATTGCATCCAACCACCTCAGTTTGTTATCACTCGACATAGCTAAGTTAAGATAGCCTCATTAGGGTTTGTAAAAGGAGAAAACAGGGATATATGCATATTCAATAATTGAGATATATCTTGAATTTTAGAAGATTAATGATCCCCTTTTATCTTCTTCCAAAGATAATTCAAGTGTAAACCACAATTCTTTGTTTTTTGTTTTTCAGGAAACGGGACTCATGTTGTTATGAACCATATAAAAATCTTTGATGGGAACTATCTTACGAGTCTTTGTGATTAAATTTTATGACATATGGTACAAGCTTGTTAACATGATACGAGAAAATAAACGATAAAATAACAATAAATGCATGCATAAAAATATACATCTAAATATGTTTGTTTAGCTTAAGCTAGATATTTTGCATTTAAAAATAAGGAAAATACAATAATGAATGATATAAAGTAACATATTTTAGAAGAAATAAGTGAGATTAGTAAACATTATTGAAATATCCCTTTTCCTATCTATAGAGACTTCTTATTCTACTTTGCCTCCTAGGTCTAATTTCAGAACTCACAAACTCAAAACAAAACTATTTATTAGCTTTGTGTTACTTGCTTAATAAAAGTAAAACGGTCAAATCCATATCCCTTGCTTTAGGTCTATTTTTTTTTAAATGGTAATTTTTGTCAATATTTATTTGTGAAATTTTCATATGTATATTGTTTTGAAGATTGTGCTTTTTTTTCTTTTCTTTTTTGCAAGGTGGATGTCTTATAGGTACACAAGGTTGGAAAATTTGTGTAGGTGGGTTTTAGGGTCCAGATTTGAAGTTGGGATCTGATACTATGTGTGAGAACCCAACCAATATCCTTTAAATAAAACTAAATTTATCACAAAATTTCGTAGGAAGGAAAAATAACACAACAATTATTTGAGAAGAGCATATAAAAAACATATATTTGATTTACAACATATTAAAACATGTAAGGAATTTGATTTGTATCAATTTACATAAATAAAAGAATCAGAGCAAGAACACCTGTTGAGTCTCAATTCTGCATCTTTTCCATACACTTTTCTATACCTTTTTCACTCACCTGAACCTCCCAAGTTGTCAATATCATTGTATGTTAATTGCAAAAGAGTATCTAACATGGTTTTTAACTATATTTTTGTGTCTGCTGTTTGATTTAGATTTTGTTTATTTAGCTGCGGAATCTTGCCACTTTCCGCAGCTGCTGCAACTTTCCGTAGCTATTTTGTGAAACTCTATGTTACAGGTGTCTACAGGAAAAACGAGCCACATGGGCAAGTCAGAAATGATGTGGACATGGTTCGTGTCCTATTGGTTCGAGCAAACTCATTTAAAGAAGCCGCGGTCAAAGGCGTCCACATGGAAGTCAACCATGGAGTCTCACGGTGACAGGACTCTGTTTCGTGTCACGTGAAGGTTCATATGGCCGTTTCTGAGCTTGCGGAGGACAAGTCGACATCTGTACATGGCTCCATAGTCGAATTCAAGCATCCACTCCTCATAGATTTACTTTGCAACACGGCCATGATCCTAGATCCGTGGACGTAATGGTCTACGTGTTCTCCACCAGCATAAACTTTAGGAGATAGTTATATTTCTTTTGTTATATATAATGCGTTTGCATACGCATATAGAGTTAGTCGATGTTAGTCTCTGTTATATTTTATTAGTCTGCTCTGTAATGTAATTACGCTGCCTTAGTGTCGTAATACTACCTTACTGTTATGACTACATTTTAATATAAGAAGACTCTGTTTTCAGACTTAATTCGTACTTGAAGATTGTTGCCAAGGCTGGTGTAGAGGGCCCCTACTCAGCTGAGGTTATGTGCATTATTGTATAGTTCTTATTTCATTTCTTTAAAGCTCATTGTACCATAATCCATTCACATGTTTATACATTGCATTTTTCATATACTTCATTTCTGTTTATAAAATTTCATGCTTTCCATTTCACTTTTGTCTTTCATATTTTATGTTGTTAATCACTGATCAGTGTTCTTGTTTCAGGTTATAGATAGGCAGCCCGGGCATTTGAATAGCTTTTTGAATAATGACATGGAATTAACATTGTTCTGCTGCTAATTTGTTTTTCTTAGTTTCTGTTTAATTTCAGTACTGCTTTGTTTAATTCAGTTTTGCTCATTTGCTTCAATAGTTAAATTTAGATATATTAAACTGCTCATAACATCTTCAGTTGCCTCCGAAAGCCACAGCTGGACTGATGGTGAGGGATTGTATTATGAAATGTGTAGTTTGGTATTAGTTTCCTTTCTGCAAATTTAGATATATTAAACTGCTCATAACATCTTCAGTTGCCTCCGAAAGCCACAGCTGGACCGATGGTGAGGGATTGTATTATGAAATGTGTAGTTTGGTATTAGTTTCCTTTCTGCAAGTTAGAAATATTAAATTGTGCATGACATCTTCAGTTACCTCCGAAAGCCACAGCTGGACCGATGGTGAGGGATTGAATTATGAATGTATGGTTTGATATTAGTTTACTTTCTGCAAGTTAGATATCAGTTACTCAAGTTGTTTATGGTTACTTCCGAAAATCATAGCTGGACTAATGATGAGGGATCAGAAGACAAGTTGATGCAAATTGATTTAGATTTACTTTATTGCAGCTTTTGGATTTCTTTCAGCATAATTTATTTTTTGTTTAGACAACAGAAAGAATAGTTTTCTTTCATGCTCACTAGTTCACTGTTTTTGATTTATTAGACTAGCAGCACCTTTTCATTTCAGCAACACATTTTCATTTCCTTTCAAGTTTTGTCATTGTAATTTTCAAATTCCTTTTTAAGTTTCAAGTTGGTAAATCATTATAGAGGATATCATTTCCTTGAACAAATATAACCATACTTGTTTTCATTTTAGAATTTCCATTTCATCTTAGAAAACCAAAAACGACAAAAAGTTAAGAAATAGGTTATCTTGCACATATAGTGCGCCACACTTCATCAGCTTATGAATCCCGCATTGACAAATTAAATGCAGCAATTTAGGACACACTAAATTGACCAAACATTTTGGCGCCGTTGCCGGGGAAGTGTAACTAGGTAGCCAATTTCTTAAAAAAAACACAAAAATTCTAAAAGAAGGGAAAACTTGATAACTTCTTGAAGTATGCTCTCCTCTTGCACCTAGTGTGATCTGGAGGATCAGAAAAGAGAGTTATTGGTTTAGTAATTTCTTAATTATGCTCTCTTCTTGCACCTAGTGTGATCTGGAAGATCAGAAAGAGAATTATTAGCCCAACTTTTTAAAAAAATAAAAAAAAATGACATGCATAGAGCAAGAGATTCTAGGGGAAGGTTTATAGCTAAAGCCAAGAGTTCGATTTTCACAACTCCATCTTCTTCAAGGCATAGACTAGATTCACCACCATCTACCCCTAGCCTTAAGATTTTTGGAACTCAAGGAGCAGCTGAATTAGAGGATTCTCCTATACCATCTACTCAATCCCATTTAGAAAACAAAGAGACTCTCTCTCATCCTCCCTTGGTAGAAGAACTAGAGGACTTTAAGGACTCTAAAGAAACTATCTTGGCAGAGGAAGTAATAGATGGAGGAAGAGGTAGAGGTAGAAGAGGAGGAAACAATGGAGACAACAATGGTGAAGGAAATAATGGTAGAAATAGGGAAGGAAACAACTTGTTTGGATTCCCTATAGTTGATGAGGAAACTCATGCAACGATGAAAAATATCTCACCATCTGTTCTCCCTAACTTTTATGGATTGCGAAGTGAGGATCCTGAAACATTTCTGTTTGAGTTTGAAGTTGTGTGCCGAACCTATGACTATATGGAAGACTCTCAAAAAATCAAACTATTTCCTTCAACTTTGAAGGGAGCTGCTTTGAAATGGTTCATGGGATTAGCTACTCAATCTATTAGGACTTGGAATGATATGAAACAAACATTTTTGGATAGATACTTGGACTATTGTATGCCCACCAATCACAAGGATGAGGTATTCAAAATGATGCAAAAAGAAGATGAAAATTTGGAAAAAGTTCTTATAAGATGTAAAGAAACAAACCTTTCATTAAGTCATGAAAAATGCTTTATGATGTTTACTGAAGGGATTGTTTTAGGACATCATATTTCAAGAGATGGGATTAAGGTTGATAGATTAAAAGTTGAAGTCATCTCCAAGT
The DNA here is from genome assembly GCA_034641835.2 of Pinus albicaulis. Taxonomy (NCBI): domain Eukaryota; kingdom Viridiplantae; phylum Streptophyta; class Pinopsida; order Pinales; family Pinaceae; genus Pinus; species Pinus albicaulis. The sequence goes on along the minus strand of CM076575.1, from coordinate 1,823,136,495 downwards.
TGCCTATTCCAAATTGTCAAAGAGATGTTAGAAGTTTTCTAGGATTTACTGGTTACTATAGAAGATTTATAGAAAACTTCACTAAAATAGCATCTCCACTCTTCAAATTGCTTATAAAAGACTGTGAATTTAAATGGGATCCTGATTGTCAATCAGCTTTTGAAACTTTGAAAACAAGAATATCTGAAGCACCTATCTTGAGAGGACCAAATTGGAAACTCCCTTTCCATATTTCTACGGATGCTTCAGATACAGCTCTAGGAGCCGTGTTGGGTCAAAAAGATTTAGTTCCTTATGCCATTTATTATACCAGTAAAAATTTGACTCCCACAGAGTTGAATTATACTGTGACTGAAAAAGAGTTTTTAGCTGTTGTTCATGCAATTAATAAGTTTAGACATTACATAGCAGGCTATGAAACTTTTATTCATACTGACCATTCTACAATTAGATATTTAATGAACAAACCTGTTACTAATGGCAGAGTCACAAGATGGCTCTTACTTTTGCAAGAATTCAATATTACCGTGTTGGATAGACCAGGAAAATAGAATACAGTAGCTGATTTCTTGTCTAGGATTCAGAATACTAAAGAAGATTCTCCTGTAGAAGATAAGTTTCTTGATGAATACTTGTTTGCAGTAACTATTAAGACCCCTTGGTATGCAGATATTGCTAACTATTTGGTTACAGGGAAACTACCTTCACATTTATTTCCAAGTGAAAAACGAAAAATTATTCAGGAGAGTTCAAAATATTCATGGATTTCTAATGAATTGTTTAAAACAAGGCCAGATCTTGTGATCAGAAGATGTGTCAGGGAAGATGAAATGCCTGATATTCTTAAGGCATGTCATGATGAACCATGCGACAGACACTTTGCAGACAAAAGGACGGCCTATAAAATCCTCTCTTTAGGATATTATTGGCCTTCTCTTTTCAAAGATGCAAAACAATATGTCAAAAGGTGTGACAGCTGCCAAAGAGTAGGGAAACCTACCCTTTCAAGTGAAACGCCATTGCAACCACAGGTACTCATTGAACCCTTTGAAAAATGGGCTTTAGATTTCATTGGACCTATTAATCCACCATCTAAGCAAAAGAAGTATATATTGGTTTGTACTGATTATGTTACTAAATGGGTGGAAGCTAAAGCATTAGTATCTGCTACTGAAAATTCAGTTATTCATTTTCTTTATGAGGATATTTTTACTCGCTTTGGTGTTCCAAGAGAAATTGTGATAGATCAGGGGAGCCAATTCACATCCAATTTGGTGGAGAAGTTGATGGAAGAATACAAAATCAAGCACAGAAGATCTACTCCTTACCATCCGCAAGCAAATGGTCAAGTGGATTCCACAAACAAAGTTCTTAAAAGTATCATCACCAAAACTGTTCATCTACATAGAAGAGATTGGGCAGAAAGGCTTCCTGAAGCCTTGTGGGCCTACAGAACTACATGGAGAAATACAACAGGACATTCTCCCTATGAACTTGTTTAAGGGAAAGAAGTCCTGCTCCCCATTGAGTTCCAAGTCAAGACCTTCAAGATAGCAGTTCAGTTGGGGATGGACTTATCATAAGCCCAAAAGCATAGAATGGAGCAGTTGAACGAGCTAGATGAGATCAGACAAGAAGCAATTTTAAGAACTGATCTAGTTCAATATCAAAGAGCTAAATGGCATGACAAGTACATCAAAGAGAAGAAGTTTCAAGAAGGAGATTGGGCATTGTTATTTGATTCCAAGTTTAAAGATTTCAAAGGAAAATTTCAGACTCATTAGCTTGGGCCATATGAGATTGACAAGATCTTTAGCAATGGAGCGGTAAGAATCAAGACCATTGATGAGTTTCAAACTCCTCTTATTGTGAATGGCCATAGATTGAAAGTTTATCATAAGCCACTCTCAAAAGAGGATTTTGTCAAAATGTTTCAAGAAAGTTCTGCAATCAGGCTGGTACAAAAGAATTCTTCTTCTCCACCAGCCTAGCTTTTGTTCTTTTCAGTTAAAAAAAAAAAATAAAAATAAAAAATAAAAATAAAAAAAAAATAAAAAAAAAATGGTATAAGCCTGAAAACCAATCACTGATTGGCAGTCTTATATAGAAAATATAGGGTGAAAATCAGGAACACCTGACACTCTATATTTTTTCCAAAAAAAAAAATCTCTCTTTCATTTCACAAGTTTTGTGACCATTCACTCCATTCCATCCCACTTCATTCCATTTCATTTCACTTCATTTCACTCCATTCCATTTCATTTTATCTGTTTCATTCCATTTCATCAATAAAAATCTTTTTCATGACCATTTCCATTTGGTCATTTGTCATCTGTTCATCTCCATCCATCCAAGCAATAGATGTGTCAGTTTCCGCAGCTGACTCCAGTTTCCACAGCCAGAAGCAGATTCCGCAGCTACAACTCTGTTTTCAAAAGAATGTACAGCCATATGTTATTTCCATAATCATGAAATAAAATGCAGGTGAGAGGATCAAAAAATGAAGACATGGAGCATTCAAGACACCAATGAAGAGCAATTAGTTGAAGACCAAGGGAAAAGGCAAAGATTCCAAAGGTATGAATAAAATTTATTTTAAATAGCATTGAAAAACACATTTTTATATAGTTCTGAACCATGAGCTCTATCCATTATGTGCAATGATTATATTGACAATTCCGTAACCTTTCACGATCTCCATATTATCCTCTCGCATTCATTCTCAAATGGTTCCATCATTAAAACCCCCGATCTTCACTCATGTTCCAATATTCCACCGGTGACAATGAGACGTATTTGATTTGACCACGGACTCTTACAGCCGCATAAATCCATAACCGTTGTTGAAACGTGCTCATATTTATTGTGCAGCCACCAAAATTCAAAACGCTGTCGGATGTGTTATACTCTGTTAATCTCTCTGTCGTGCTCTCTGTTGTGCTCACGAAAACCCCTCTCTGTTCTGTTCACTCCATTCCACTCTCTATTACGTTATAATATGTATACCCACTCTCTGACATTTACCCACAGTCATTGTGCTCATCTCTGTGCATTCAACCGTTCTGTTTCCATTAAACCCTCACGTAGGCAAATTTGTGAAGAGCAGAAAGAAAAAAATGGGTAAATTGTTAAGAGCAGAGCCGGAAGGACCTAAGTTTATGGAGGGATATCCGCAAGTAAGGGATATATTGAAGAAAGAAAATTGGCTATGGTTTATCCAGAAATTCAGAGGTTATCATAAAGAATTCACGAAGGCATTCGCAAGGTCATTTGATGGCTTGGAAGCAGAGATTGGAGACCTTAAGTTTGCGGTCAATGAAGCATCTATAGCAACAGCCACGGAACTTCTTCAGGAGGATGAGCGTTGGTTTAAGAATAAAAGCATCAGTGATGAAGCATGGAGAACAATCTTACGAAACCAAGGTATGGACATAACTGTTTTTAAAAGAGGAATTCCTGTGCATGCATTGAAAGAGGAATGGGCTACTTTGCTGCTAGTTGTTCAGAAATTCATTACATGTGAAGGCCGTTTTGGGTCCATGTATATGTACCATACTAGGTTGCTGATGAATTTTCTAGATAATCAAACTCTCAATCTCCCATATTTTCTATTCAATAGTTTGAAGAAAATGTCCATGACTGTTCAGAAACATTTAGGAGATGTAGAACCCCATCTATATCACCACGGCCTTGTAAAAATTTTGATTGAAAATGAGTTAAAGGAAAAGAAAGACACATGGGAACAATTTCTGGTTAGAAATTTCTTTGAGGAACCTCAGGAAATTCCTGAAGGTAGTACAACAAGAAGGAGTAGAAGAAAAATAATAAATGATAAAACCCAAATTACTCCTACTCAAGAAATTCCTGAAGGTAGCACAACAAGAAGAAGTAGGAGAAAAAGAACAATTGATGAAATTCAAAATACTCCTACTACTACAATTGAAAGAACTAATAGGGAAGAGAGACTGTCAAAGAGGAAGAAGAAAGAAATCAAGGGTAAGAAGCCAATAATACCAAAAGAGAGAAAAACTATTGAGGCTATACATAAAACCCCTTCTTCTGAAGAAGAAGATAATCAAGTGTTATCTGAAAGACTAGTTTATATTCAAAAACAGTCCTCTATGTCCAAGAAGACAGAGAAAGGAAAACAAAAATAAAAGGACAGTGTACCACAGCGTGTGAGAAGAAGCAGCAGACTTAAGGGGAAATTGAGGAAAACACAAATGAAGGGTCCTCATTTCATTGATTTGGGAGAGGAAACATCTGAACAGTCCCCAGCTGACCATAGTCCATCTCAGTCAGTTAGTGAACCTAGTTCATTTCATTCCCAATCAGACATTGAACATACTCCATCCCATTCTCAGCAAGATATTGATGTGAGCCCTTCTGAGCCAGATTTTGAAGATAACTCTCCTTCACGACATTTTGGGGACAGCCCAATAAAAATGACACCTGAAATAGACCCCAAGCAGCAGGAAGTATATGACTATATAGAATCTTTGGAAAAGGCAGCTACAGGTCCCAGTACTTCGTCCATTCAGCCTCATACAGTACAGGATGATTTAGTCCAATCACTAAAACAGGAAATCTTTGAGCTAGAGATTTTAAATAGGCACATCAAAAATGAAAATGAGACATTGAAAGAACAAGGTAAATTGAACAAAATCATCCATGATAATACCATGCTACATCTGGGAATATGGCAGAAGAAGAACAAGAAATTGAAAAGGAAATGCCAGAAGTTGAACAGAGCACTGGTTAATATCAAATTTAGGTGCTTAATGAAGAAACCCAGAATGTTGGCAGCACCAGGGAAGAGGAGGAGAGGATTAGACGTGCTGGCTGAAGTGTCAAGGCATATGAACTGAGGAAGGAATATCAAAATTTTGGTTGCATGAGGACATGCAACACCTTCACAGTGGGGGTATGTTGAGTCTCAATTTTGCATCTTTTCCATACACTTTTCTATACCTTTTTCACTCACCTGAACCTCCCAAGTTGTCAATATCATTGTATGTTAATTGCAAAAGAGTATCTAACATGGTTTTTAACTATATTTTTGTGTCTGCTGTTTGATTTAGATTTTGTTCATTTAGCTGCGGAATCTTGCCACTTTCCGTAGCTGCTGCAACTTTCCGCAGCCATTTTGTGAAACTCTATGTTACAGGTGTCTACAGGAAAAACGAGCCACATGGGCAAGTCATAAATGATGTGGACATGGTTCGTGTCCTATTGGTTCGAGCAAACTCATCTAAAGAAGCCGCGGTCAAAGGCGTCCACATGGAAGTCAACCATGGAGTCTCACGGTGACAGGACTCTGTTTCGTGTCACGTGAAGGTTCATATGGCCGTTTTTGAGTTGCGGAGGACAAATCAACATCTGTACACGGCTCCATAACCGAATTCAAACATCCACTCCTCATAGATTTACTCTTCAATACGGCCATGATCCTAGATCTGTGGACGTAATGGTCTACGTGTTCTCCATCAGCATAAACTTTAGGAGACAGTTATATTTCTTTTGTTATATATAACGCGTTTGCATACGCATATAGAGTTAGTCTCGATTAGTCTCTGTTAGTCTCTGTTAGTTTTTATTAGTCTGCTCTGTAATGTAATTACGTTTCACTTGTGCCGTAATATCACCTTTCTGTTATGACTGCATTTTAATATAAGAAGACTATGTTTCCAAACGTAATTCGTACTTGAAGATTGTTGCCAAGGCTGGTGTAGAGGGCCCCTGCACTCGCCAAGGTTCTGTGCATTATTGTATAGTTCTTATTTTATTTCTTTAAAGCTCATTGCGCCATAATCCATTCACATGTTTATACATTGCATCTTTCATGGTATATATGCTTCATTTCTGTTTATAAACTTTCATGCTTTTCCTTTTACTTCTGTCTTTCATGTTTTATGTTATTGATAACTGATCAGTGTTCTTGTTTCAGGTTATAAATAGGCAGCACGGGCATTTGCATAACTTTTTGACTAATGACATGGAATTAACATTGTTCTGCTGCTAATTTGTTTTTCTTAGTTTCTGTTTAATTTCAGTACTGCTTTGTTTAATTCATTTTTTCTCATTTGCTTCAGTAGTTAAATTTAGATATATTAAACTGCTCATAACATCTTCAGTTGCCTCTGAAAGCCACAGCTGGATTGATGGTGAGGGATTGTATTATGAAATGTGTAGTTTGATATTAGTTTCCTTTCTGCAAATTTAGATATATTAAACTGCTCATAACATCTTCAGTTGCCTCCGAAAGCCACAGCTGGACTGATAGTGAGGGATTGTATTATGAAATGTGTAGTTTGGTATTAGTTTCCTTTCTGCAAATTTAGATATATTAAATTGTGCATGACATCTTCAGTTGCCTCCGAAAGCCACAGCTGGACTGATGGTGAGGGATTGAATTATGAATGTATGGTTTGATATTAGTTTACTTTCTGTAAGTTAGATATCAGTTACTCAAGTTGTTTATGGTTACTTCTGAAAATCATAGCTGGACTAATGATGAGGGATCAGAAGACAAGTTGATGCAAATTGATTTAGATTTACTTTATTGCAGCTTTTGGATTTCTTTCAGCATAATTTATTTTGTGTTTAGACAGCAGCAAGAATAGTTTGGTTTCATGCTCACTAGTTCATTGTTTTGATTTATTAGACTAGCAGCACCTTTTCATTTCAGCAGCGCATTTTCATTTCCTTTCAAGTTTTTTCATTGTAATTTTCAAATTCATTTTTAAGTTTCAAGTTGGTAAATCATTATAGAGGATATCATTTCCTTGAACAAACATAACCATACTTGTTTTCATTTTAGAATTTCCATTTCATCTTAGAAAACCAAAAACGACAAAAAGTTAAGAAATAGGTTATCTTGCACATATAGTGCGCCGCACTTCATCAGCTTACGAATCCCGGATTGACAAATTAAATGTAGCAATTTAGGACACACTAAATTGACCAAACAACACCCAATATGGTGTCTCGGTTGGAGTGCTCCTACTGCGACCACCTGGTTGAATATGCCACACTACCAACTAGGAAAGTCTATATGGCTTCATAGACAATGGAACCTCCACAGGTTCCCTATCCCTTCGAGCCCAAGTCCAACCGCAGTTGTAATGTGTCCAAAATAGACCCAACACTCTCCAGCCACAAACAAATTTGTTTAAGTTCTCCCTCCCCCAATCCTCTTGGTTTTATCCTACTCTTTTCCCCACTTCATACTAAAAAAAAAAAAGAATTACCCCTCCTCCATTCTCCTTCTCTCGCCTTACGCCTCCTCTCAAAATGAATGACAACCACCCCCTCTTAATTGTTACCCACTTCACCTACGTCACAACTCTTCTCCCCCCCCTTCCCATGATTCCTTATCCTCAAATAAATTTGTGGAAACAACTTGTGAGACTGAGGAGTAATAAATAATAGAATAATAATAAAATAATAATATTTAATCATGTTAGTAAATCTTACGAATTCACAAGAATCGAATCAATTAAATATTATTAATCATATTTAAATATAACTTAATAATTATAAGTCAAGATTGAGGGTTAAGTAGCATTAATAAAGCTTAAGGATAACCATAAGATTGATCATTAATCAATTTTAACCATTAATTAATCTTGAAACATATTAAGCCTTATAATACTAGTGTATTCATGTGAGGTGTGGGTATGTAGCTAGCATACACATACCTCATATGTATATTAATAATACTTATAGGAATCAAGCACAAAAGTCAAGGAGTTAAAGGGTAGGCTGATAAAATAACGTAAGATAATAGGATTAGGTAGGAGCATTACACTCTTAAACCATTATCTATTTTCATAATATATTTATTAAATGTAGGTTGATGTAAGACTCTTTAATACATTAGTCCCAAGGGTTAGCCTAATTGGTCTAGTCCATGTCATTAAAGCACCTTTACTATTGAGAGGTCACGGGTTCAATTCTCTCGACGCTCTCAGGGTCAGGCTCCATGGTTGAGTTGACAGGGAGTGATCCTTTGGGTGGATTTTCCTCAAACAAATATTTCTATAGTATGCAAAATTTGTTATTTCCTATTGACTAACATTGTAATTTATTTAACATTTGCATCTCGACATTGGAATTTACAAAATATTTGTGTCTATTATTTATTCAATGGAATTATGATTTCAATAGTTTAAAGACCTCCACTATGAATAGTAGAAGGTGTGCTACCATGTCAAGTGTGAGTTTTAGTACAAACAAGTTGAATTCTTAGTCGTGCCTAGATGGACATAGTAGACTGGAACGGTTGATACAAACAAGTTGGCTCAAGTCACTTCATGTATAACTATAAGGATTTGGATGTATTAAGACACGGATGAATGATGAAAAAAATAGTAACTTTATTGGTGGTTTGTAACTGTCTTGGACTGGGGATTGGTATCGTAGGTTGTAAATTAGCTAAGTGACTGAACTTCGCAAACAAGACTGGCAGGAGGATTGGCAGAAGGCAAGCCTGAGGATGTAGCAAAAGGTTGGTTCATATCACAAGGGCTTCACTCAATGAACCTTTGACATATCACGTGCGTTTGTGGCATATTAAACAATACCCTTAATTTGACTATATATTGTTTAACATGTCTAAAAATTACATTATTTAACCCCCTACAAATATGAACCCAATACACCTTCGCAATTTAAAAAGCCCCTAATTTCACTACATATTACACGTATCCATTTTTTCATTAACATTTTTTATACCCCTTTATATTTTTCATTAACTTTCAGCTACATTTTTTATACTTGCCAATATAAAAACCCTTTGCCCCTATATATCCCCCAATATGTTTTTTCAATTTTCCTCAATATATATCCCCCAATATGAACCCACGTGGAATGGTATTGCTCCCCCATGAAGCCCTCATGGTTCATATGAATAAAGAAGTAGTTTGGAAGGTGAATTGCCTTAAAGTCTTTGTTCATTAGAATGAGTTACAGTGATCCAGGTGGATCGAACAGATCCAAGTACAAAGGCTCAAAATAAAAGTGTCTAGAATGTGGAAAACTTAGTGTCAGGTTGAATATCTCATCTTTTTTATTCCAACGACACAGATGACACCCAATTCCGATTCCGTATGAAGGAGTTAGGAGCAGTCGAAGTTTGATGGTTGACTTGGTGATGTGGCAGCTTAAAGAGGTAACACATTTTTTGAAACCCAGTCACCGAATTTTGACCAACTCCGGCCGGATTTCGGGTGAAATTGTGGGATGGATAATTTGACCCCTTCGGTCAAAATCCGGATTTTTCAAAATGGTCAGTTTGTTTTAAAAATTAAAAAATATATATATAGTTTTGGAGGGCAGGTCGTGACCCCCGCCCTCCCATCCATCGAACCTAACAAAAAAAATGTATTAATGGGGCCGGCGGCCATGACCCCGCCAAACCCCTTACTCACACCGGCCACCAAACACCTCACGGCGCCACTGTATTGAATATAGGTGGGTGGGGGTTGTTAATCCACCACCCAACCCTTAACCCATTGCCACATGTAAACACTTTGGTCGGCGGAAAAGGCAAGGAGGGCTGCCAAATGCGGGCTTGGCCCCCCACTTGCATTCAAACTTATACAATGGATTTTTAAAAATGGAAAATACGGGTTAAAAAAAACAACATTTCACCTTAATTCGGAGGGGGCGGGGTTTGACCACCCAACCCCCCTCCCTCAAACCAAGGATATCTAACCATTCATCCAGCGGACTCCTTGGGGAGTCCGCCCAACACTTCATTAAATAAAATTTGCATTTCATAAGTGTGGCCAGACAGCCAGGAGCTGGCATGGAAATTGAGACAGTGGAACCATGAGCACTATGCAGGAGGGGGGTGGAACCATGATCTGAGACATTTTCCAGAGGGTCCATATTTTCACTTTTTCAGATTCAGGCAAATTTTATATGGATTTTGCACCTCTCGACGCCACGAATCCAATGATGTTGTCCATTTCTTCAGCAGAGGTCTTCACTTTTCAGGCACTTTCAGCTATGGAGGTATAAGGGTGCAATGTTGCATTTTATACTTGTACTTTGATTTTTTTTCCATTTAATGAAAGAGGGCCTCCCCACTATTTGAGCAGGGTCTGAAGACGTAGTCCCTCCTAGACGAACTCTGATATCAATTTTGTGTCTTCTTGCATGATGTTAATTGCTTCTCTCTTCTTATGTTTATGCCTTTAAAGTTTCATAGTTAAGCTGAAATTTTTACATGTAATTATTTAACACATCTCAAGCAAAAGATTTTGGATCAAGTGGTATCATAGCAGGTGTTTGTAGATGTGAATTACATGCTTGTATGCTAACTAGAGACAGGCTACGAAGAGGTGAAGGGACACTAAGGTCTTTTGATCTCGAAGCGGGACATGCACATCGAAGAAGGGCCATGGATGACGATGTTAGAAATGAGGAAGAGCTCAACTTCCGCAAGAACTTCTACACCATGGCAGATCAGGTTGAGAAATTGTTCTCTAGACTTGAGAAACGAAAGAAAGCAGGGGAGAATGCTTTAGAAGGACAAGTCTTGGGGAATGGAGATAATGGAGGAGATCCACCTCCTTCTCCTCCAGTGAGTGAAAGTTCCTCCTCCTCTTCTCACCATCATCATAGGAATTTAGGACATGTAGCTAATAAACCCTTCTTTAAGTTAGTTGTCAAATTTAATCTACTCATGTGTAATGGTGAAATTAATGCAGATAAACTTAACAATTGGATTAGGCATCTTCAAGTCTACTGCAGGATTGAGCGGATTGTGGAGGACGAGGCAAATATCCAGTTGGCTTCTCTTCGACTGAATGGCACAGCTCTCATCTGGTGGGAGATAAAACTTCAAGGCAACAGTAATTTAGGTAACCTTCTTTCCTCATGGTCAAATTCCATTGTTGCACTTAAAGATCAATTCTATCCCTTGGGTTATAAGAAAAAAGCCTTAATGGAGTGGTAATACCTAAGGCAAGGAAAATGACAAAACGTGCAAAGCTTTACTGAGGAATTTAGAAGACAAACACTAAGTTTGGGCATTTCATTAGATTCACCTGAAGTTGTAACTAAGTACATTGGGTCATTACATAGTTACATAAGACATTCATTAATGTTGCTTGAGCCTTCTACCATCGATGAGGCCAATGTGAAGGCTATGCACATAGAAAGCAGGGGACGCATGAAAAAAGTGACCACCCAAAAAGGATTGTCACAACCAAAAGAAGGGGAGAAAAGACGTCTTGCATACATTGTGAAAAAGAGGGACATGACGAAGAAAATTGCTGGAAGCTGCACCCTGAGTTGAGACCTGAGATAAATGACAAAAAGGGGAAGCAAAAGACCACCACCACCATACAAAAAAACCAAGATTTTGAATCCGAGGAAGATGAAAAGGTCACAGATACATGATTTGCACGAGGAAGACCAATTGACCTAGGGTCCGATTCTAATGATGAAATGAAGCTTGCAGACTTTGGGATCATAGCAGAAGGCCCCATATACTTGGGTTCCGATTCAGGTAATGAAACAAAAATATCAACAAATATTGTACCAAAGATGAAAAGGACACTTACTGTGGAAGAGTTCCAAGAACTTGAAGACATTAACCAAGGCATCCAAGCATAAATTTTTGAGCTAAGAAGGCTCCTACATGAAGAAAGGGAAGAAAAACAAAGGTTACCACACCAGTTACAAGCTAAGGATGAGGCCTTGGAAAAATTGCGACATAACCAACCCGAGGTAAAAAGCAACCCTTCAATTTCATGTACTTTTCATGATGATGAATTCACTACTTTTGAAAAACATACTATAGGTATCGTATCCAAATTGCTAAAGAAGATGGGGTATCAGGGAAAAGGCCTCGGCATCCATGGCCAAGGCATCGTAAACCCCATCGAAGTCGAGGAATTTCCGCGTCGTGCAGGACTTCGATACACCAGAAAGGAAATGGGAGAAATCTCCAATACAATTAGTGACCAGCCAACGATAGACAATGAAATCCCTTCCTCACAATCCAGTGATAGTGAGGGCTCCATTTATCGGAGGAACACCAGGGGAAAGTGCTCTAAGGCAACTCGGAAAGTTTGGAGGAAAAAGAATCATTGTAGTCATTGCAACGAAGTGGGACACCAACAAGCCATGAGTCCAATGATCCATGCTTCGAAAGCATTGATAAAGTATTCGAATGGTGAACATGTTCAACAAATGAATCCACCACATTCACAGTGGTCTTCCTTATTAAGTTGGTTTTTTTAGAGTTAGTAGCTTGTTATGGCCACAATTGTAAATCATACATTGCAAGTAAATTTAAATGTTATGGTCTGTTCCCATCACTTCGAAACGCATCGATGATGTTTTGGCCTTTCCTTATGAGTAGCTGAGGTATTGATTATTTTTATGTAATCCTTGGCCAATGAGTGTGTGCTATAAAATATTGGCAAGGAGGGGTTGTTGAGTCATGTGTGGTGTACATGATTGAAAATGATGTACCAGTTTTGCGTGGAGGAGATTGAAAGTGTGGTTTTGAGTGTGTTAATGCTTTTGGGGTCCAAAATCTCTTTAGTGGGGAGGAATGATCCAGGTGGATCGAAAAGGTCCAAGTACAAGTGGCTTAAGTACAAAGGCTCAAAAATCAAAGAGTTCAAAATGTGGCAAACTCAGTTTGAGGTTGAAGATCTCGTCTTTCTGATTCCAACGGCATAGACGAAGCTCAATTTCGAGTCCATATGAAGGAATTAGGAGCAGTCAAAGTTTGAGGGTTGACTTGGCGATGTGGCAGCTTAAAGAGACAACAAATTTGCTGAAAACCAGCCACTGGATTCTGACCAACTCTAGCTGGATTCTGGGCAAAATTGTGGGACAAATAATTTGACTCCTTCAGTCAAAATCCGGATTTTTCAAAATGGTCAGTTTGTTTTAAAAATCAATATATATATATATATATATATATATATATATATATATATATATATATATATATATATATATAGCAGGTCATGACCATCGCCCTCTCATCTATCGAACCTAACAAACAAAATATATTAATGGGGCCGATGGCCATGACCCCGTCGGACCCCTCGCTCACACCAGCCACATATTATAATAATAGTGGCGGGCAGCGGTCGTGACCCTACTGCGCGGCCACCCCACACCTCATGGCACCACTATATTGAATATGGGTGGGCGATTGTTGTTAACCCACCTCCCAAACCTCAACCCATTGCCACATGTAAACACTTCAGTAGGCGGAAAAGGCGGGGTGGGCCGCCCAATACGGGCTCGACCCACCACTTGCATTCAAACGGATTTTTAAAAATGGGAAATGCAGGTTAAAAAAAGCAACATTCCACCTTAATTCGGAGGGGGTTGGGTTTGACCACCTGACCCCCTCCCTCAAACCAAGGATCTCTAACCATTTAGCCAACAGACTACTTGGGGAGTCCGCCCAACACCTCATTATATAAACTTTGCATTTCATAAGTGCACCCAAGCAAGCAAGAGTAGGCACAGAAATCGAGACAGTGGAACCATGAGCACTGTGCAGGAGGGGGGGAAAAACCATGATTTGAGCCATTTTCTAGAGGGTCCAGATTTTCACTTTATCAGATTCAAGCAATTTTATATGGATTCTGCACCTCTCGACGCCACGAATCCAATGGTGTTGTAAATTTCTTCATGAGAGGTCTTCAATTTTCGGGCACTTTCAGCTATGGAGGTATAAGAGTGTAATGTTTCATTTTATACTTGTACTTTCATTTTTTTCCATTTAATGAAAAAGGGCCTCCCCACTATTTGAGCAGGGCCCGGAGACGTAGTCCCTCCTGGACAAACTCCGATATCAATTATGTGTCATCTTTCATGATGTTAATTGCTTCTCTCTTCTTATGTTTATGCCTTTAAAGTTTCATAGTTAAGCTGTAATTTTTACATGTAATTCTTTAACACATCTCAAGCAAAAGATTTTGGTTCATACAGGGAGTGGTTGAGCTCTCCTCTTGTAGCATTATAACATTCTTATATATTGAATAAAAGGTGTTAGACACGTTGGTGTCGCTCGACCATATAAGATATGTCAATGTTGAATGCATTCTTCGATGTATGTTTATGTTATACTGCTTAAGTATAATATTAACTAAGTATTGTTAAGAAGGTGTGGCTACGGTTGGACTTATGCTCTGTGAGTTTAACTCGAAAGGCTAAGTCAAGTAGGGCTTGGCATATGATTATTCAAAACAAGTTATGGGCATACCTTGAATTGTGAGCCATAATCTAGTTGCAGTGATCATGGTTTGGTCAAGCATACCTTGAATTATGAGCAATAATCTAGTTACAGTGAACATGATTTAGTCAAAGCACTGTGTTGGAGACAAAGCAATGATGAACACTCACAAATAACAAAATAGAATGTTTCACAAAAGACTTTTAAATCTATGACAAAGACCATAAGGTATTGTATTTATTAAAAAACATAACAAAATGATAACCATATCTTACAACGTTTTTAAAAAATCATGTGTTAATACATACAACAACATGTTTTTTTATTTTTTTTTGACACAAAACATAGTGAATTCAAAATAAGTTGCTTTATAGGTTTATCACAAAGAATATCATTCATACAAAAGAAGTTGTTTATGAAATGGTGTTTTTTCTACCTATGGTCTTTTCATTTATTATAATGTCTTGAATGTGTCTTTTCTTCCAAATTTATAGATATATTTTATATGCATCTTCTAGACTATATAGGATAAATTAGGTGTAATTCAATATGGGTCTAAGAGATAGATGTATAAGACAAATTTAAGTTTTATGAATAATATAGAATATATTATATAGGTTAAATTTATGAATAATATAGAATATATTATATAGGTTTATGAGATGTAAATGAGTTAGTTTATTTGTAGTTTAATTTTCACTGGTTGTAATTCAATTGGTGATGAACTTGTTTTAAAATTATGTATAAAATAAGAGATTTAATGTTCAATTAGACAAAAATATCTTCAAACGAAAAAACAAAAACTCATCTCAACTTTCAACGTCCAGAGCAAGGGATCTACGAGTGTGTGTTGATTTCAAGATTTGAGTGTAGAGCTGCAATGCTTAAAGCATGGTGCTGGGCATTGGTTGACTCTTGTGGTGTGTGCAAATATTGCAGGTTGGATTTTGCGTCAAGCAGCCGTTGATTTTGCGTTCATGTTGCCCTCACGGCATGACCGTCGTTGAAACTTGAAAGCAATTGTCATTACCACGACTCAAAAGTTTTTTTGGTCCATCAATTGACGTCTGATGCAATTGTCGTGCTGTTGAATACTTTCGTGTTCATCTCAACCTCATTTACAATCTTCTCTCGCCCTCCCGACACATTCAACCGTCACTTTGGCAGAATTCTTTGACCGCAAGGCCGCCAACGAATTACAACTGTCAGAGTTCCGTGCACTCTTCCACAGACTATGTATTAATCGCTTTGCTGCGAGTTCATAATTTTTTGTCTGATTTTAATTTATGGTTGGACTGTTTGTTTGAGTAGGTGTTTTTTTTTTTAAATAGTAGAAATGAATTTAACATTTTGCATGTCAGTTTCACATTCTTGCAGGTCAATTTCTTAGTTTTCAAAGTCCATTGCATAGTCCAACCTATAATTTTCAAAGCTCAAATAGCCAATCCTGTAGTCTTGATGGTCAGGTTGATAGCATTATAGGCTAATTTCAAACCCCTTCCTCTCAGTGTTTCAATTATTTCTCTGAAATCGCATATATGTTTGTCGATGATAATGTTAATAGAGTTAGGGGCAATTTGGGGTTAAGGCTATGTTGATATTGTTAGTAGAGTCAAGGAAAATTTGATGAGCATGTCAACTTTCGGATTGTTATTTGGGAGGGTTAACTCTATTTGATTATGGAAATGCATGAGAGCAATTTTTCAGTTTATCAGTGGCATTCATTGTTTGGTTTCTGGTTTGCTGTTTGTGATCAATGATGAGAAGGGGAAGTATAACAATAGTTGGAAGGTTGTGGCATGTTTGCAAGGCACCAGTTTTGGAACTGTTGCTGTTGCGAAGAGTGTTATACTCTGAGGCGAGTTCAAGAGGATGTCAATGGCTTCTAACGAGCAGGATATTACTCTTTACCCTTTGTTTGGTTTCAATATTGTTATTTTGTTTCCTTCTGCATGGCTTCCTAGCATACCTCACCCTCACGTCGGGGGAGAACCCCGGTGTGGATCTAGGTGAATGCCCAGTTGTTGGGAGACCAGTTTCGAATAAAAATGGTTAAAGCGCAGTTTGGAAAAAGGGAGGGCAAGGATAAAGGAAAGGCCAAAGTGGGGCCTAGTAGAAGGGGAAGGGAATCATGCAGAATCTCTTCTAGGCTTATGGAGAAGGGACACCTGGCCACGTCAAATATTTGATTTCTGGATGGGAACAGGATCTTAAAACCAAGGTGGAGGAAGACATCCCTGAGGATGAGATGGATCCAATTTTAATAGATCCGTAGAATACCAGAGGTAGACTGTCACTTTTCAAGCAGTCTATTCATATTTACTGGACTAGGAAGTGTTTGCTGGCTAAAGCAATTGTCATTGTTCAAGAGATCGGAGGAGATCCGAAGGTCGCCTCCATATTAGCAGAAATCTGCAGGAACATCCAGTGGATTCACCTCCAGCAGCATCATCAAAACGTCTACCTTGGAAAAATAGACAAACAACTTCAAAACATGAACCAAGTTGAAATCCCCGAGTCAAGTGTCAAGGACCCGACACCCATTAAATCATTTGATGACTGAGCTAGTGGATATTTGTTTTTTTGTTGATATGCATACAACAGACAACATTTACTTTTACTATATGTCAATAGATGTTAAGATAAGCAATAGACTTGTTAAGATAGCTAGAGACAAATTCAAACTTTTTCAATTTTCGCTGACTTATAACTCTCTGAGATGGCCAATAGACCTGGTTTCCTACGGGCAGGTTGAGGCCATTAAGTGTACAATCTAATGTAACCTGTAGTTTTGTTTGTTTAGATGAATGAATAGCTAGACACTACCAAATTTACCAAAAAAAAACATTATCAATAACACTTAAACATCTAAAACCGTTAAATTAATAACTATAATCAAAATTTCCAAACATTTCAGCTAAATTTTATCAAAATCTTTCTGGAATTTCTATTATTAACTCTCTCTCGTCACTGTATAGCCACATCACTTTACAGGATGGATAACTACGATGAACATGCGCAAACAAAAACAAAATTATAAAACCTATTTGAATATACACGTTTCGCAAGCAGCGTGATAGAGACATCGCACACTCAAACACGACTTCAGTATTTTGCGTGACTAGGTATATCCCCGACCGGACCGTGTCTCGCAGGGAAACGGTGTTTATTTATGTGCATACGTGTAAAAAAATAAAACGCACATACGTGATTAGGTTTAACCCACCCCTTCATATATATAATATTGGATTAAAGATGATGGATTCAAAAGGTTAGTATTTGGGATGATGTTGCAGTTTTTTTTGTTTCTAATATGGACTTTTATGAGTTACTTGCAGATTATATATAGAATGATTTTTCAAAGAAATAAATTTTCACATTGTTTTTTAGTATTGTTATGTTAGTGGATCAATTGTATTTTTAGGACTTTTATGAGTTACTTACAGATGATTTTTCAAAGAAATAAATTTTCACATTGTTTTTTTTAGTATTGTTACATTGATGGATCAATTGTATTTTTTATGATGTTATCGATTAAATGGCTTCACGTGGAGTGAGGTCAACTAACATAAATTTTAAAGGATATTTGGCCTCAAGGATTAGCATGGTCTTGGATATCTCTTGTGCTGTTGGTAGGACAGGGGAGCTTCTTACAAAAGAAGATGTGGTTCCCTTTTCTAGTGCCATGTCAAGGGCTTTAAATGATTCCCCAAAGGTTACATGTGGTAGCAGTAAATTTTTGGTTGATGTTCTGACACTTGTCCCTAAAAAGTCAATATTTGATTTATGTGGATTGTTTTTCTAGAGAATTGTATCTACTAGCCAATTATCAATGTCAAGCAAAAGGTCAAAAAGAAAAAGAAAAGTTGCGAGGGGGTCTTTCCTTGGTGGTCAATAAGGACGTGGGTCTGGATAAGATCTTGGACTTATCAAAAAAGGTGTTTGTCAGTGAATTTGTGGGAGGAAATGTTTCCATGGATATTTTAAGGAATTGGTTTGGCTAGATCTAGGGTCCTCATTACGGTCACAACCCTATCTTTCAAATTTTAGCAAAATGTTGGTGTAGTTTTCTTTTCTAGTACAAGGTTAATGTGATCAAAATCTTGAAAAAGATTTGTTCTTAGATTCCTCGGCTTTGTTGTTGAAACTATGGCATATCTGGTTTGATGCTTCCACTTAATCTATGGAGCACACTCCAATCTAGGTCAAGATCCCCAAACTACCAATAGAATTTTAGTTGATCCCAACAATTAAGGCCATTGGTGATCTCCTTGGAAAAACTATTCTCATAGATGAAAGTTTCATAAGCAATGGGTCTTATTCTGTAGTTGGATTTTTAGTACGAGATGGACATCACTAAGGGTTTATTTGAGTGAACTGATCTAGCCTTGGGAGAGCATCATTACACCATGATACTAGATTGTATCCATGTTCCTTTTCATTGCACAAGATTCCATGTGCACGACCATATGGTTATTTACTATTTCAAGGGTTTCAAAAGAGGAATTTGGCATAAAAATTCCAAAGGAAATCCTTCTTCCCATTGTGTGTTGAAGTCTCTTCATGAACATATTCCCCCTACTATAAGGTATTAATAAGGAGGGTTTTGCGAATATTCTTGGAGAACATAAAGGCTCTATGGTGGGTGATATTTCCATTCCCTAGATTGAGGATGCTCACTAGGCTTCTATTGTGTCAAATGTAGGTGTACATACTCTTCCATGGTTGCTTTCTCCCCCTTATCAACAATATAATTTCTCCCTCTTAGCAAGGATAGTTGGCTTCTCTTTCAATGGATTGCATATGTGACAGTTTTAGTAAGTCTTAAGTGACCTCTCCTCCTGTTGTCTATGTAAAGTTACAAGTAGATAGGGATTCTCTTGAACTTTCTCTTGCTCATGTTAATATCATTAAGGGTGTGGAAATTGGTGCTTTTCCTATGGGTAGTAAAGTGGAAAACTACTTGGTTTGTAGTGGTCTAGAATAATTGTCTAAACCTTATTGAGCTATTCACATCATGGATTCATTGATGCACTCTACTACCTATTTGGGTAGTCTTCCAACAGGGGCTGTATAATTTTAGACCAAGAAAATTTCCTTGCTTTCATTGAGACCTTATGGAGGTTTAGGAGTGAATTTGGTCCTTGATTCAAGAGGATCCTTTGCTAGCTAAAGTCCGCTTTAAGACATACACACGAACAATGATGTTGTCAAGGAAGTAAATGAAGGAAAACAAAACTCTATATTGGGGACCCTTAGAGCTAGTGCCCTTGTAGGGTGTTCTCAATGAAGCTCCTCTTTTTCAATATCCATGGGATGGGGGGAAAAGAAAAAAATTCGTCCTAAGGTTCTTAATTAAGATTGAGAAACTAGATTTAATTTTACTTTAAGAAATGATGTGTGTTGGGGCTTACTTAATCTACGATCTTTCTAAGCACATGGCTGATTGAAATTTCTTGTTTGTTCTCTTATGGTTTCTAATGGGATTTTCATTTAATTCTAATTATCATAATGAGCAATTGATTTGTTTTACTTTTAAATTGTCAATATGAGGTTCATTTAGAACTTGTGAATTGTCATGCACAATATATGCTAGTGCAATCTATGATGTGTCGGGAAATTGTAGTAATATGATGATTGTCACAGTGCAAGATAAATATGCTTTCGCAGGTCACTTATCTGACTAAGCATACCAAAATTACAAGAATTAATGCACTCTTACAGGGAACTAAATTGCAGGGAAAAGTAAATCATAATTTAAGTAAACACACTTGTAGAAAAGTAAACACACCAACCACTAAAAGTGACATGTTCAAGTAAAATGATATTCTTGGTTTGTTATAACAAAGATGTAAAGGGACATGCCTAAGATGCAATGAATGACAACCAAACAACCCATAAATAGTATGTAAACATCACACAACTCTCAATCGTAAATTATTATTGAAAACAAAGTAAAAGTAAGCTACATGTGAGTTACAGCACTAGGAGTTGCAGCATCGCCAAAATACCCAAAAACCAACAAATTTGTTAGAAAATCACTAACCCTAGAAACAATGCCTTAAATTATGTAACCCAGAGTTTCAACAACAAGTAAGTAATGTGACTACAACATAAGTAAATGTTGGAATTTCAACAAAAGGAAATTAATTAGAGTTGCAACAAAAGAAAACAAACAAATTTGCAGCAAAAGTAAATTAATGGAATTATAGAAATATAAACTAATTGTAATTTAATAGAACTGTAAATAATCATCTACCTACTATTCTACCTAGTAGTACCAGGCTTGGGGGGGGCTACTTCCTTAGGCGAGCAACTATGAAATCTTTAGTCACATGATCACAAGATTGACATTAAGTGATTGTAACAAAGGAATCTTTTTATTACAACAAAGAGAAAAATTATATAACAACCAATAGTAATTTCTTCCTTTATTTCTCCTCTCCTCGCCTTCGAAAGAAGTCGGGTCTTTGTACAAGATATTGATTATTTAAACAAGTGAATAGTCAAATGAACAACTTGAGAGAATTAGGTAGCTCGTCATGTTACAACAACATATTCATAAATTGGTATGATTCGAGCAAAAGTTGACTCGAATAAGTTGGGCATTGTCGGCAGTTGTATTTCCCTTCTCAATTGGTCACCCACTTGCATTTGTTTCATTCCATCATGAGAGACTCATGTTGGGTGTACATTTAGAGCATTGATCGACGAGTTGGCGTAGTATGTTGGAGTTATAGCAATAGGAGTTGCAACAACGCAAATTCAAGGCGTTCATTAGTTGCAGTAGCTTCATTGGTCTCGTGTGAGTTGCAACATTCCCTTTAGTGACCATACTATAGCTACAAAAATGGCATGGAGGAGACTCACAACAATTTCCTATTTTGGTATGAGGAGTTGTAACTCCTATGTGTTAGTTGGAAACACTTGTTGTTGAGTTACAACTAGGGTTGCAGTGACACGGAGGAGTTGTAGCACCTATGTGTCGGTTGGAAGCACTTAATTTTGAGTTGTAGCTGGTGTTGTAGCAATACAAAGGAGTTTCAGATGGTGTTGCAAAAATACAAAGGAGTTGCAACAACTGTCTGTTAGTTGGAAACACTCGTTGTGGAGTTGCAGTTGGTGTTGCAGCAACACATAGGAGTTGCAACCATTTCCTTTTGCTCCTATCTCATAATGTTAGTATGAAAGATGACCATTTTTCAACATAATGCATAAGAATAAGTGTAACAGTGGTGAAAAATAGATTATTCATACCTATACTATAAAATAGGGTAGTAATGGATGAAAAAATTCATAACGAAGGAATGGAAAGTGGAAGAATGAAATAAAAAACGTTACAATCGGGTGTTGAAAATGTGCTAATTTGGACACCCATCATCTCCCCTTAGCCAAAATTGTTGCATGTCCCTTATGAAACTAACATTTAGTTAGAGTTGAAGAGAACATCGTGTTGATTTGTGTAGCTTAGGAGGTACTCCAAGCCCTAGGGTTCATGGTTTGGAGGGAAAAGAACCACAAGGTCACTTGTGGGCTTGGAACCCAAGTATGGGGTTTTTCACCCAATAATGTTTGTAGCATCTATGGGAGCACATTTCTACATGTGATGCCATGAGATGATAAAGGGCAGAAAGGAGAATGCAACACTTCGATAATCATTGAACTCCAAGTTGTAGAAGTGGAGAAATGAATTTTTGAAGTTCACAAGTAATTCTTGGTTTTCAAGTCATGTAGGCTTGAAGTAAAAATTATCCAACAGATGTGTCTCTTCATAAATTCTTGGAGCCCCTTTGTTGTGTATAAATAAAGGATGAAATTATGTTGTTTGAAGAATCCATTGTGCAACATTCATATTGGAGGAGAGCTCGTTGGAGAGGTTATCTCTGTTCCCTAACTACAACAAAAGAAGGGTGGACACCAACAAAGGTTTAGGTCTATGTCAAATGGTTTTGCAGGTGACTATGGGCTTGTTGGAAACCAAGTTTTGTTAGAGGAAGGGTCAAGGCCCTGTGCTTGAAGTCCGCACCAAAATACTAGACAACGAGATGTTTTTGAGGATTGTTTCAATGTTAGTTTTGTAGGTCAAGATTGTAGGAAGGGAACTAAGGGTAGAGGTTAGGTTGTATGATGGTTAAAGGTTGCTTGGAGGGTTGGAACCCCTGTCTTAGCAAATCATGGAAGGAGGATAGACCTGTGGTAAGTCCACAGGCCCTTAACCACACAAAAAGGTTATGCATAGGGCAGTTGTGGGGTTAATTGAAGCCCTAATATAGCAGCATGGAGGCAGAAAGATAACAGGTCTGTTTGGAGGCCTTATATGGGGTTAAATTCATGTTTGTAGGGTGCTTTGTGCTACAACAAGACTGAGTGCTAGGTCGCATTCCATATCATCTCATTGAGGTCAGCGTGGAGCTAGTTGAGGGTTGTTCTATGCCCTATCCTTTCAGCAAGGAGGAGGAGACCTATACTAGTAGAGGCCGCAGTAATTTAAAGGTTTTTGGTGATTTTTCTAAGGGTTGTTGCAGCTTGTGGATTCCCTAACCATTCACTAACAAAAGAAGACTTGTTGCAACAGTACAAACCAATTTGGAGCAAAAATTGGTGTGTTGGGTCACAATTTTTTGACCAATTTGGATCATTTGTTTATGCAGCGTATGGGGGCTAATTTGGAGGCTTGTTTGAGTGACCATAAGCCTTCATCGATGTAGATTTCATAGTGTAGTATTGGGTACCATTGATCTAGTGGAGGGTAGTGTGTTGGCTACCCAAAGTAGCCCTAGACAAGTTATCTTGACGTGACAAAGAGCAGCTAAAGTTTGGATGAAGATTGGTGCCGAAGTGCAGCACTTTGATGGACTAAAGTGGTTGCTAGCCTAACAGTTGGAGCTCAGGAATTATGCCTACTGAGAGATAAAATTAGGATCAGCCCGTGTACACTCTACAGAAGTGACTTGCAGCAGTTCTAGGTGGTAGCCCACTTGGAGTCTCGATTTGTTATGGCCTTGTGCCGCAGTACGGAATTGAAATACCAATAGGAAGAGATACGACATCGAGTTCTTCATTGTATATTGTATACCATAGACTACTGTTTTATTCATATTTTGTTTTAATATAACAAAAATTGGTGATTGTACATTATTGTAAAATTTTGTTTAAAACTGTGTATATTTGTGCATGTGTGATTTACTACTTCATATTTTCACTATGAAAAGTAGTTCATGGTTGAGATTCTTGGTTTGGTAGCGACAGTGATTCTAATACTCTAACCTAGACCCAAGGTCATGGAAATTCAACATGTTTTTATATCATTTCTGAGCTACTTCAGAAGTAATTAAATCATAGTTGTGCGCAGTGAAGTACAACGTGAGATGGAGTTGGTCACATCATAATTGAAGGGCTCACTACAATGTAGAAGTTGCAGGAAGGTATTCGATATGAGGACGGGTTGGAAGGGTTGTCCAACTATACTCCTTAGAAGGATCAAGTTGGTTTTGCAGGTCGACAATATTTGGGATTTTACCGAGAAAGAGATCAAGAAGCCAACCGACCCTAAGGAGCTAGATATTTGGGAAGATTTGGATACAGAGGCAAGGTTGATAATTCTTGATGGTGTGAAGGATTCCTTAATACCTCATTTTTCCGGGAAGAACAATGCACATGATATGTGGAAGGCTCTTTAGAATTTGTTCCAGAATAAGAACGATAATCGAGTATTGGTATTGGAGGATAATTTGAAGTCCACCAAGATGATAAGGGGAGAAGGAGCGACTTTGTATCTAACGAGGTTGTCTCAGGTTAAATATGAGCTTGATGTCATCGGTGTCAAAATTTCAGATGGATATATGGTAAGGATTTTCTTGAAAGGGTTCATCGAGGAATGGAAGCCTTCATAAAAGGAATAATTTCTAGGTAGAAATTCCCATAATGGAATAGACTATGGGACAACTTCATTAAGGAAGAGTTGCAAGGCGAGGATCTTCATCCATCAAAGAAGGCAGATAAGGATGTGGCACTTGTAGCACAAATGAAGGGTAAGCTGAAGAAGGACTTGAGTAAATTCAAGTGTTTCAATTGTGGAGAGATGAGTCATTTTTTGTTGAGATGTCCAATGAATACGAGAGATGATGAAAAGAGGAAAGGAAAGAAATTCACCGATGTTACCACTTCAACTGAGATCGATGATCTCTCCAGGAGATTGGAAGAGGAGGAATTTGTTATGATTTCTCATTTATCGTAGGGTAATATCAAGGAGGATGGATGGTACATGGATAGTGTTGCAACGAAGCACATGACAGCGTCACAGGAATTTTTTGAGACTCTAGTTCAATGGGACTCAAATTTTCACATGGTGTTGGGTGACAAGAGTCAGTTGGAGATCCGAGGATCGGGTATTGTGCCATTTAGGATGGAGACAGGACGTATGATGCAGGTCCAGGATGTATTTTTTGTACCAGGACTCAGATATAGTGTGATTTTTGTATCTGTAATGGAGAGGAAGGGTTTTGAGGTCTTGTTCTAGGATGGGAAGGCAAGACTCATTCCTAGAGGCTCTAAGTCTGATGGGATTGTACTCGGAGCTACAGAGAATGGTATTCACAGGTTGATGGGCAAGTATGTTTATCATGGAAAGAAGCAGGTGGAGTAGGTACATATTCCTGAGAAGCAGGAGCAGGTGCAGGTGCATGCTTCAGAGGAGCAGGTATAGGTTCCTGAGAATATGGTAAAATTTTTGGAGAAGAAGGTCCAAGTTCAAGAGACACAGAGGGATTCTATTTCTAGAGGGAGCTTGCAGATTCAGAGGGATACTTTGCAGCCCAAGAAGAGCGCGTGGTTAGTTGGAAGCAAGGGTGCTTCCACATATACCCAGAAGGAATCATGGAGGGACTGGAAAGAGATACAGGGAAAGAAGAAGAAGCAAGGTGCTTCCAACAGTGAGAATGACACTTCCGAGAAGGGCATAGTTCACCGTACAAGGATTGTTGCGATTGTGAGCACCAGGAGTTAAGCAAGTGTTGCAAGTAGTGATGATGATGACAAGATACTTCCTAGTCTTAGAAGTACCTCCATCTCTAAGAGGGAGTGTTTATTTTTTTAGCTTGCGAGGTACTCCAAGACCTAGGGTTCAAGGTTTGGAGGGAAAAGCACCACAAGAGTAACTTATGGGCTTGGAACCCAAGTATGGGGTTTTGTACCCAATCGTGTTTGGGGAATTTCCAGGAGAAAATTTCTACATGTGATGGCATGAGATGATAGAGGGCGGAAATGAGAATTCAAAACTTTGATAATGATCAAATTCCGAGTTATAGAAGTGGAGAAACAAATTTTTAAAGTTGACAAGTAATTATCGGTTTTCAAATCATGTAGGCTTGAAGTAAAAATTATCCAATAGATGTGTCTCTTCATAAATTCATGGACCCGATTTATTGTGTATAAATAAAGGGTGAAATGATGTTGTTTGAAGAATCCATTGTGCAACATTCATCTTGGAGGAGAGCTCGTTCGAGAGGTTATCTTTATGTCCTAGCTATAGCAAAAGAAGGGTTGACACCAGCAAAGGTTTAGGTCTATGTCAAGGGTTTTTGCAGGTGACTAAGGACTGGTTGGAAGCCAATTTTTTTTAGGAAGGGCCAAGGCCCTGTGCTTTTCACTCCATCCCCTTTTCACTAACTCCTCCACTCACACTCATCCAAGGATCACCCAAGATTTCCTCGAATGGTATTTCTCCTGCTCTCGGTCGTAATAGCACTGTCATTGAGCAATTTGATGTTGACCATGTGGCATCCAGACCTCTGTTGGAGAATGTGGATACTCCATCCTTTTCTAGTGACCGCTCGGTAATATGGCTCATGTTCCTATAACTCTTGCTGCTAATCCTCATACTTCATCCATATCGGATCCGGGTATTTCCTCTCCATCCATGCCACCCCTTGAGTGGGCTTCGCCCCCTTCATCTCCATCCTCTCCATTGGGGAATGCAGACGTCTGCGGGGAATCCCCCAGAAATACTATTGGGAGTGACTTTGATGCCTTATTTTCTAATCCGAATCTCGATCTGGCCGCCCTCACCGTTTTTGATAAAATTCCACCTAATTTAGACACAAGACCTATCATTTCTCCTACCTCTGGTAGAAATATCACTGTCAGAAAGAAATCTGCCTCTGAGTCTTGTCATTTTAGGGGGAGAGTGAAGACCAGATCCCTTTTTCAGAATGAACTCCTCGACCTTACGGAGGTACCAGTATCCTCGGCTGATGAATTCAGGGCACTTAGAGCAATTGGCCCTTCAGAGGGTTCAAAATGACCTATATATTATCTTTGAATCTAAGGGGGATGGGCGACCCCTCTAAACTGTTGCGCCTGAGATAATTGATTAGGAAAGCTAAACCGGTGATTGTCTTACTTCAGGAGACTTTATGTGATAGGTATAAGGCCATTAAATCTTTTTTATCGATATGCCATGGATGGAGGGCTGTGGGGGTTCATGCAATGGGTCATGCAAGGGGTCTTGTTGCTTTTTGGGACCCAAAATGCGCATTGTTTCGGGCTTACATTTTTTTTGGGGGTATTCTGTTGACCGGGAAAATTAGAGGTGTGAATTTTGATGCTAACATTATAAATCTGTATGCTCCATGTCACAATAGGGCCATTTTCTGGGATAAACTTAATATGTCAGGCATTCTCAGGCTTGAAAATTTGGTGGTAATGGGCGATTTCAACGGAACATTGAAATCTGATGAATCATGGGGCCGAAAAGCAAGGATGGATCCTTTGGCTGGGTCTATTGGGGCGATTCTGGAATTTGCACGGCTATGGGATATAAGGTCGTCGCCTATTGAGCCATCATGGAACAACCATCACGTGGGGGACGAATTCATTGCCAAAAGACTAGATCGGGCTATGGTGAACGAAGCACTATTCTTTGTATTGGGACACATTTCATCGGGGTTTCTAATTTCGAACATGTCTGATCATAGACCCATATATCTGTCATGGAGGGGGGCTTAAAAGAGCCACGCAATTCCATTCAAATTTAACCGAGCATGGTTGCTTGATCTAGAGTATGATAGGCTTGTTCATGAGATGTGGGAACTGAGCCCATCCGTGATGGAATCAGGTGGTTGGGTGGGCTTTGACTACAAATTGAAATAGATTAAATGCATGACTAAAGAGTGGGAAATTAAGAAGAAGAAGGATCTACGATCTAAGATGGAAGCTATTAATATCAATTTGGCGGAGATTCAGGCTGCCTTCGTTTCAATGGCCCCCGACAGGGAGACTTACAGGCTGATGGAGAGCCTACAACAAAGAAGGACTGAGATTCTGAGGATTGAGGAATTGTCATGGAAGCTCAAAAGTAGGATAAATTGGCTACGGGAGGGGGACATGAATACAAATTTTTTTCACAAATCGGCTAATGATCGAAGGAACAATAATACTATTTGGAAAATCCAAAAGGAGGATGGGGGTATGGTTTCCTCGGAGAAGGAATTAGGATGGAATATTTTAAACACTTTTCAAACTTCTACAAATCTGATTCGGGGATCAGCGATGACTGTCAAAAATGGGTAATGAAATATATCCCAAACGTTTTTGATGAGGAGGCTATCAGGATTATAAATGCTGAGGTCACAAAAGAGGAGGTGTTTTCAACACTAAATTCATTTGCTGATGATAAATGCCCAGGCCCGGATGGATGGCCGGTCGAGTTCTACAGTCATTTTTTTGAGATTATGGGGGATGAAATCATGACCATAGTGGAACAAGGCAGAGTTTTGGGGCATATTCCTTCTAATATGAATGCCACCTTTTTGGCCCTTATTCCTAAAATCTCGGCACCTACTGTCTTCTCTGACTATAGACCCAATTCCCTATGTAATTTTATTTATAAAATATCTTCGAAGGTCATCGCCAATAGGCTTAAAAGTTTCCTATATAGAACCATTGCCAAGGAACAATATGGTTTTTTAAAGGGTCGCTCCATACATGATGCTATTGCCATTGCACAGGAGGTCTTACACTCTATGCATGAGGGGAGAAAGGATGGCATCATCATGAAGATTGATTTTCTTAAGGCATATGATAGAGTTGATTGGTCTTATATTCGAATGCTTCTTCTGAAGGTGGGCGTTCCTACTGGGGCCATCCGATGGATTATAGGTTGTATTACATCAGTCCGATATGTTGTCATCATCAACGGAAACCCTACCTCTTTATTTGGAGCTGAAAGAGGATTACGGCAAGGATGTGATTTATTTCTGCTTATATTTATCCTTCTCATGAATGGTTTTAGCTGCCTCATGGAGATGGCCTTCCGTGCTGGATACATTGTTGGTTTTTCGTTTTCCAAAACTGTAAGTATCACGCATTCACTTTTTGTTGATGACATGCTCATTTTGGGGAGAATCATTAGGAAACATTGGTTTTATATCCATTATCTATTGATCCGATTTGCTGCTACCACTGGTTTATGTATCAACAAAGCTAAATCTTTCATTATATATGGTTCTGGGGATGGGGAGGAGATATCCTTTATTGCTAGCTTTCTTGGGGTTGAGAAAAGGCTGGTTGTCGATGGTTTTCTTTATCTGGGATATAGAATCAAGCCCTATGCTTATAGAAATAAGGACTGGATTTGGATTATGGAGAAATTCAAACATAAAATTTCTACTTATAAATGGTTATCTCTGGGTGGGCACTTCATTATGGTTCAGGCTGTTTTGTCACAGATCATTGTATATTGGGGACATCTATTTTTCATTCCTCGGGGTATTATATCCCAGATTAATACCATCATTGCTCATTTCCTATGGGGGGGATCTGATATAGTCAAGAAATACCACATGTGCTAAATGGAGATACTTTATTGTCCGAAGAATTTTTGTGGTTGGGGTATTCTAAATCCCTATGCCTTCAATTCGGCCCTGCTTGTTAAATCTCTGTGGCGAGCTATAAGTGGATGTGGTATATGGGCGGACATCATAGCATGTAAATATTTTCCACATGAGGCTTTGCGTTTTATATATTTCAAACAAATCATCTTTCCTCAATGCAGGTCGGCTATATGGAACAACTTCAAAAAGGTTTTTCACATTCTATTTGGGGGACTGGTTTAGTGTTTCGACAATGGTCACATAATTTTATTGAGCGGTGAAAAACTATATGGTATGGCATCTATCCTATTTATGAGTGCAAGGTTGTTACACTATTTTAATATCAGAGGTATTTTATATCTAGCACAGTTAATATCTCGATGGGAGTTTAATGTGCCTGTTTTTAAAACAACTGATCAACTTGGCCTATCGGGATCGGATGCTGAGGAATGGGCTGAATATCGGGTGCGTCTCCAAGGGGCAGGTTTATCCCATTGTATGGAGGGGGACATTTTGGTCTGGGTAGGGGCTATGAAGGAGGGGGCACTGGTGGTCAAGCAAATATATTCTAATATAAATCTGTATGATTCTATGGAGCATATTTCTATGGGCTTTGAAAGGTTCTGGCATAGGAAAGTTCCGACCAAAATTATCCTCTTTTGGTGGTTGTTTTGGAGGGATAAGATCTTGACCTGGGATAATCTTATTCGAAGGGGTTTTCAGGGGCCAAGCAGATGCATTTTTTGTCTACGTGCGGAGGAAACTATTAATCATATATTCTTTACTTGCCCCAAGATTGCTCATATATGGTCTCTTTTCAGCAATTCTCTTCTCAGCTCTGCATGGTCTCCAACAAATTTCTTGGATGTTGCTCACCGTTGGGACCTAGTTGATGGACAGTTTCAATCTCTTCCATTATTTTTTATTTGGGAGATTTGGCATTGTAGGAATCGTCATATCTTCGATGATGCTTCGATTATCATTCATCACATTTACAATGATGTCATGATGTGGATTCGGGACAGGAAGCTGCAGATACACACTATCCATGACGAATCTAGGCGAACCCGTCCTCAACCCATCTCCCTGCCGGCTATCTATTTTGATGGAGCCTGTCGGGATCGGATTATGGGGTGTGGAGCGTGGATCAAGATCTCAAAATAAGAAAGGATTCACATCTACTGGAATGGGGGAAGGGGATCTAATAATTTTGCAGAGTTAATGGCACTTTGGTGCGGTCTATTGGTTGCTTGTAATCTAGGTCTTCTACAGGTTTCCATATATGGGGATTCCAAGCTTATCATTGATGCTTTGCTTGGTAGATCTCCCCCCTCCACTATTACCTCCCATGGATGGTTCAAGATGACTAAATACTTGTGGGAAAAGATGAATTTTCCACCAATACTCCACATTTACAGGGAAAATAACACTAGGGATGACTGGTTATCAAAAGAAGGTTTGGATATGGAATATGGCATATTACAGGTATCTCAATACATTCACAACATCAAATTCTAGAAAAGTGATATCCCTATTCCATGACTTTTTCTTTTATGGTGGCTAGATGGACTTCTACAGTGTTGGGGGTTCTCCTCTTTTGGTTTTTCGTTTCTCGTATGTTTTTCCTCATCTAGTTTTTATCAGCTATGAAAAACAAGCGAGCCTGTCATATTTTCTCAAGCGAGCGTGCACTATTTTTTTCTTTTCTCATTGGCTGGTATTGGGTCATATCAAGCGAGCCTACTAAATTTCCAAACACCAAAAAAGCAAGCCTGTTTAATATTTTCTCCATGTCCTGAGTGAGGTCTTCATGGTAGATGGGGGATGGCCTGTTTCCCTCATATTCAACAGTTCGTCATGAATTATGCACACTGTTCCTAGACAGATTTTTTCCTCTATATGCTGTATTTTGTGGATCTAATACTTTTGGCAGGTTTTTTTTACAGGAATGACCAATAGTTTATGTTTATTTGTCTTTACGGATCTGCAGTAGTTAATATGAATGATATGCTCTGATAATGATGGATAGAGTGTAATCTAACCATCCCTTCTACTATTAAACTCGTCATCTTACAGAAGGGTTGTTTGGCACTACCCATACAGATGAATGTACTGTTTATATATTTCTATATAATACAACGTTTTTTTCTTTCTGAAAAAAAGATAAGGAGGAATCCATAATGAAAATCACGTGAGGGTGAGGATGTATTAGATGGAGGTGAGGAGTGTGAGTGTAGGAGTAAGTGAAGAGGGGATGGAGTGATAGGGAGGGTGAGTGGAATAGCGAGGTGGAGGTATAAGGAGGGTGAGGTAAGGATGATGGAGAGGAGGTTGGGACTCATAAGGATTTTGATCGAAAATTTAAGTTGAAAATTTTAATATGTTGCGTAAAACTAAAATTTCACATTGCAAGTTTTTAAATGAGGTGTTTTAAAAATATGTGATATATTAAATGTGATATGTGATATCGCATATTTTATCGCATCGCAAATTTTTATTGTATTTTTTGGAAGAAAGAGAAGGGATGTGTAGTAGGACATGTTAGCCACCTATAAAAATTTGTCATACCAAATGGTGGCTAAATATTTTTTAGCCTTCAAGAGATAGTTTCCTTTGAAAACCTATCACCTTTTGAAGTCTGATGATGTTCTTTTCTCTTTGAGTTAATCTTCACTGCTGTTCCATTATCAATCCTAAAGAACCTGTTGTTTACCAAGAGAAAGATTGCTTAAAAACTCCCCCTTTCACTCATAATTAACCTCCATTTTTATCCCCTTTTTCTTTATAAAAATCCTTCCATAAGCCTCATTCAACCTTCAAAAGCACTCCAAAATCCCTTTTAAACCATTTGGTCTCCTTCCATTTGTTTTAGAAAAACTCCTTTTCCTTCTACCAAAACCCTCAAATTGGCTTAAAAACCTTGTTTTTAGCCTAAAAACACTCATATTACATTATATAGGTTCTTAGCCCCTAAGGGCTTAAATCCCATAAAAAATCCGCTTCATAAGACCTTAAGCCCCGCAACCGGGCGCTAAAGGCCTTAAAACTCTTTCCTGAACCTTACTTTCCTTTGTTATTTCATAAAACCCGACTTTTCTTTGTATTTCCATAAAACCTGACAGTTCGAAGTTTCAATGAATATTTACTGTCGATCTAAACCAACCAATGGTCATCGGCTAATCGCATCGCAAATATTCATCTTACCCTTTGTTATTTCCCTCCGCCGATGAGATCCTGTGATTGTTTCTCCACCGTTGATCTGATCCATTATACCTAGATCTGACGGTCCATATTGCTCCATTATTCAAACCCCCCGTTTCGCCTTTTGCCTTTATGGTTAAATCACCACTGTTGATCTAGTTTTTAGATCGACAGCTCTTGCTCTATCGGCTAATTCCAATCAAGGGTTCTGCCCAGCGCAAAATCGCAAGCCCCTTTTCTCCTGTTCCGATGCGATCCCTCCGATTTAATCTCAGCCGTCGAATCCACAAGAACCGACGGTTGAGATTCAATCGCACTCCCTCCTCTGCCTTCCGCTAATGTCTTCCGCGATTTAGTCCTGGCCGTTGATCTTTCAAACCGATCCAAAGACTAGCGCTTAATCACATATCGCAAGTTCAAAAGCCTCGGTGCTTTTGCCTTTTTCTTTTACTCCGATGCAATTTAATCCTGACCATCCATTCTGCCAAGATCTAACGGCCAGTGCATAATCGCATCACGCTTTCCTGTCGCATAAGCCCTCCACCATCCTGACCTCCGATCAAATCTCCACCGTTGATCCTTTTTGATCGGACGGTCTACAATGCGTCCGCTCTTCTAACCCCCCCCCCCCCACCTTTCTCTTATTCCTCCTGTTAGCCACCTATAATATTTTGTTATACCAAAAGGTGGCTAAGACTTTTGGAGCCTCCAAGGAACAAATTTTATCACTAAAAATTGGTTGGCTCTTGAAGACTCCTTGTAGGCCTCATGCCTCTGTCCAAAATCCTCATTACTGTTCCTCTTAATTATGCTGATTTCATGTAAGAAACTGCTGAAAAAACCATCATTTTTTCCTTTTCTCCCACTCATAGCTAACCTTCATTTTCTCCCCCTTTTTCTCCATATTACTCCTCTACTTTTCATAAGTTTCTCCTTCCATTCATGAAAATCCTCCTGACATGGTTTGAAACTTCTTTTTGAGCTATGCTGAAACCCCCAAATCCATTTAAAAACCTTGAAATTTTTCATAAAAATACAAGTATTATGACCATGGACTTAAGCCCCTTTGGGCTAAGTCCTAAACCACTTCCCCCACATGCCCATGCGCTGGGACCAAGCGCTTAAGTCCCGAGAGCTAATCGCAATAGGAAGGTCGGGCGGGTGAATTTTCCTTTGTAATATCAAAAAACCCCGATGCGATTTTTTATAACGTTAAGTCCCGCGATATGTTTTACACCGTCGATCTATGGTCCCGATCCGACGGTGGAGCGCTAATCGCAGCCCCCTGCCCGATCGCAATCGCAACACTCATGTTGTAACCCCGATTGATCGCAAGCCTTCTTCTCCGACCTCCGATTGCGATCCCCAATTACATCCCGACCATTCATCCTTCCCGCGATCTGACGGCCAGTGCTCAATCGCATTTCCCCTCCCGATCGCAATCGCAAGTCTTGCCTTCTGATCCCCGATCGTGTCACCTCCCGATTTAATCGCAGCCGTCCATCTCCCAGTCGATCTGACGACCATCGCACACCCGCTCCAATCGCAATCGGAACTTTCAATCGCACCCTTCTTCTGCATATTGCGATTGCGATCCCCCGATCCAATCTGAGTCGTCCGTCCCGCCAGATCCAACGGTTCGAATTCATCCCGCTCCTCTCCCATCATCCTTCTCTACTGCCTCTCCGATTCCATCACAGCCGTTCATTCCTCCCCCAGATCAACGGCTATCGCTTGATCGCACTAGTCCCCCGATCGCGCAATCGCATCGGAGTTTTTCGATCGCACCCTTTTTCTTCTATCCCCGATTGATTATCCACCGTTGATCTCCTCTCCGCCTTCCATGATCCAATGGTCCTCGTTAACTCCGATCACAAGTCTTGCCCCCGTTTCGAAAACCCTCCAATTCACCTTCCGTCGTTGATCTGATTTGCAGATCAACGGCCAGCGCTTAATCGCGTTGGAATTTTACATCGCATGCACTTGCCTGCCAACCCCCGATTGAGATCCTCTGATTAGATCTGGACCGTCCATATGTCCAGATCGGACGGCCCAAAATCGCCTCGCCTTATTTCTTCTCCCCGATCTCCTTTTGACATTTTGCGCAGATCTCCACCGTTGGATGCTTTCATCCGACAGCTACGCTCTTTCCCTGCCATCTGAAGCAGTTTAAACCAAAATTCGCAGGATTTCTTAATTTTTTTGTGTTTGATGTAGGTGTTTTAAATGGTTTTCCATTGTATCACGAAGAAATGCCGAGGGCTGGGAATGATGATTCTCATGCCCTCGTTTCAGTAAAGAGAAGCCATCCACGGGGCTCCATTCCATGTTTCGTCAGTACTCTATGAGTATTGGTGCCGTAAAGCCCAGCGCGGCTCTACACATTAACAAGACACTGTTTTAATTCAAACACAGTTAAAGGGTATCAGTTTTGAAGACAAAGCACAACAGATGAAGATCGAAGACAATTTTTATAGGGATTACGACTAAGACAGTTATCAAAAGCCTAATCCCCAATCTAAAACACAATTTAAAAGAAAACCTAAAGTGTTTTATCAGACAGAAAGCCTCCACCGCCACATCTGAGGAAAAATTGATTCCTCAGCTACCACCAAGCCACCTGTTTTTTCAAAGCATTCAAACAGAGGCCAAAGTTATCGAAGAAAATCTGATATTCGCCTCCAGCGTAGCCAAGGAGTTACTCCACACAGCGTACAGAGCCTCAAAGTCAAATAAAGTTCCCACTGAGCTTTGATATTTATTGTAAAAAAGTTAATACAGTGATCCACCTATAAATTTCTCCCTCGAGCCCCTCAAAAGGCCGAGAAGTCTTAATTATCCTGAGAGATATTTTCTCAGATCACCTCCTCATTCTTCTATAAATACCTCAGAAGAAGATGAGAAATTGTTGGTTGCAGAACTTTGAAATACACTTGAGCTGGATACTTTTATTTGTACATAGTGTTCACTGGCCCTTGAAGCTCTGTTTGTGATAGAGTAGTTAGGCTGAATAGTGAAGATGATTGCTGAACTGAAACATTGGACTTGAAGACTGTAACTGGTTTGACATCAATAACAAGATGTTTCTTGGGATCCTGGTCTATATTACTGGTGAAGTGCCTCTTTCTTTGTTAATTGTTTTTCCTTCTACGTATGCCATATTGTTCATATTCTGCTGTAAAGAACAGTATAAACAGGGTTAGGACCTACTGCATATCAGTAACCTTCTCTGGCTGAGAAATCTTTATCTTGATGTTTTCTTCAAATTTGTTTATTTAAGAATGATTCAATACAGTTTAAACAGTTAGGAATGTTGGCATTCCCTCATCCTTCTGTTTGCTCAAACATTGTTCTCGAATGTTATTTCCATTATTTGCTATTAAAGTTAGACTAGAGAAGATATGGTTTGCCCTGATTCCCAGATATTTTTCTCCAAAGGCAGATTCTGAAAGTTTCCCTTGGTGTTGACTCAAAGCAGACTAGGTTTAAAAGTACTTTATCAGATCTTAAGTTACACTTCGTTTCTCTTATATGTTTTCATACTTTCTGAAGGTGATTATGTGGATCACTGGATTGTTTGTCAATTAAGCTGCTTTAATAAGAACTTGCCCAAGAAGTCTATGGTTAGCCCTGTCCTTGGTTGGTTTTAAACAATTACTTAAGAGGCTTTTCTTGTTTGGACTGACTATAAATCCTCTGAGAAATTATTATCAGTTTCCACCCCTCCAACACTTTAATGTTTCCATTCCATCATTTTAAACTCAAAAATCTTGTGGTATAGATGACTTGCCCCTTGGATCACTCTTGATGTTGTTGCTCAATTAAAGCCCAGATATGACTCCATAGCCCAATGGACTAAAAACCAGCGTTATATCTATCTATCTACCAAAACTATTCTATTTGCTTGCAACTTCTCACTTTTGAAACTTTTTACACTTAGGACTTTCCCCTCAAGTAACATTTCATGCTCAACCATCCAAAACAAAACAAAACCCTTGGCCTTCATAACTAGCCTAATATCATTACCTTAAGATTTTCAAAGACAATATCCATCTTTGTGCATATTGGAGAGATCCCTCTCCGGATTCAGGAGGGCTAGATCCTAGAATCCCAAAGTTGGTTGAAATGATGTTAACTCTGTGATTGGACTCTCCCAATCTTGCTAATAAATTACAGAGACCTAACACCCCCATCAATGAATATCTGCCGTCCATTCCTCTTATCCGATGGTCCACATCTAAACTGTCATTGACCCCATATACCTTTTCCGCCCATGCATCTTACCTCCATCACGCTCTCCTCACAACCATCCGATCTGACGGCTAGCACATGATATCGCATGATTTTGCGCCCAGAAGTTAACGTTTTAAAATTACGCAATATGGGTGGTTTTAAAAAGACACGTGTCGAGCGCATACCCATATCGTGTCTTTTTTTCAAATTTTCTAAACCACCCCAAAGTTGTGTGAAAACCATTCCGATTTTCTGCTTTACCACCATCCTCTGCAGGAGTCATTTTTCATCTTTTAATCATGACCTTTGATTGTTAAGATCGGACGGCTCTCATTACATTGCACCCCTAAGCCATCGTCCTCCATCATTCTTCCAAGCGATTTCACCAAAGGATCTCTGCCGTCGATTATTCTAATGGAACGGCCCACGTTTAATCTCGACCCCATTCACTTACCTTTTCACCCATCCTCCCAAACACCCCGTTCAAAGAATCTCGACCGTTGATCATTCTATATCAACGGCTCTCATTCATTTTGTGTCCAAACTTCATTTTAACCCCATTTCTCTTCTGCCAAAGGTTTTTCCCATTTTTTTTAACATTTTCTTCCATTTTATTATAATTTTACCTCCTCCGCATTATAAACTCCCTGATTTATCTCAGTTGTTGATCAACCTAGATCAACGACCCAGACTTAATCTGACTCTCATCCATCCGACTGCCTCCCAATTGAAACCCATCAAGCGATCTCGACCGTTGGATTTTTCCATCCAACGGCCCTGATTCAACCTCCTGCTCAAACTTCATTTGCACCTGGTTAACTGTTTTTGCCAGGATTTTCTTGCTTTTACCACTGCATTTACCCATTCCGCATAGCTCCATTCCCTCCATCTAACCTCTGAAGCAGCTTTAACCAAAATTCCACAGGATTTCTTAATAAGTGTTTGGTGTTTTGCAGGGTTTCAAACGGCGGTTGCTCTGTGTATTCCTACAGTCACAGTCAAGTGACATTTTCGGCCCAAAATGATGATTCTGTGGATTAAATCAAAGAAAAAGGATTTTCGGGGTAATAAATACAGATTTAAATCATCTGGATCATGATCCTCAATCACAGAAACCCTCCAGCTGACAGAAAGCCACCTATGTGAACAAAACAAACAAAGTGTATCAGTGAAGAAATTAAGGTTAAAGGATTAAAGACCCGAAGATGAAGATCAAAGCCTAATTAGGCCTAAAACATAGAATAAGCTAATTAATAGTGTTTTAAGGAAAACGAAGAGAAATATCATTAAAGGGCCTCCACTGCCACTTCAGAGGCTAATTGAATCCTCTCCAGCTACCAAAAGACACCTGCAGCCTCAAAGAAATAAAAAATGGCATATTTATTGCCTATTCAGAAGATATTTGCCTAAAGACAGCCGAACAGTTAATTCAACCAAAGAAATTTATTACAAACTGTCAGCAGAGTTATTACAAAGATAAGAAACAACCCTAAAAGTCAATCTTCTCATCCATGAAGCCTTAGAAAGCAGAAAAAGAGTTATGAAACATAGTAATAGATGGAATGCATTCCTGCCTTATGCCTTGCATGGTTTTCAAGGCTAGGAATTGCATTAAATGAAGAATTAATGATACTTGAACCCTAGAAACATTTCCACCTCCTCATTTCCTTATAAAATCTTCTTGAGGAGCACATTGTAAAAAGGTTGGTCACTGTATATCTGTTGCCTGTAAATAGTTTTCTAAAGTTGTTGTAAGATCTGTTTTGTAATTGAAGATACCTAAGTTGAGATGAGAAGTTTGAAGCTGTAGAGACCCACTGGACTTGATGATTGTAACTGGTTTGAGCATCAAATACAAGCTGATTTATGGGATCCTAGTCTATGCCAATGGTGATGTGTTTCTTATTGTAAATTATTATTTTCTTTTATGTTTCCATTCTGTCCACTTTCTCTGATAAAGAACAACAAATATAGAGCTGGGATTTACTCTTTGCAGTACCCTACACTCACTGATAAGCTTTATCTTCATGTTTTCCTCCTTTGTTTATTTAAGAATGATTTAATACAGTCCAAGCAGTTAGGAATGTTGGTGTTCCCACCTCTTACTTTCTAAACTTAAACATTGTTCTTGAATGTTATTTTCATTACTGGCTAAGTAGAGTTGAACTAGGGAAGTCTATGGTTAGCCTTGTCCTCTAGTTTTATCTCCAAAGGTTGACTAAAAGTTTCCCTAAGAGTATGTTGAAAGCAGGCTAGGTTCAAATTCCTTACCTGATCTTAGACTATTCTTTTTTTATCTTAAGTGTTGTCTTGAAAATTTTGCTAATTAAAGAATGAACTAGGGAAGTCTATGGTTAGCCCTGTCCTCTAGTTTCTTCTCCAACGGTTGCTTTGAAAAGTTTCCCTTTGAATATGATGAAAGCGGGCTAAGGTAAAAGTATTTACTTGATCTCAAGCTATTTTGTCTTCTGTTTTAAATGTTTCCTATTGAAAGCGCATCAAAAGCAGGCTAGTTTCAAAGTACTTACCTGATCTTAGATTACTTTTATGTCTCTTCTTAAGTGCATGCCAAAAGCAGGATAGTTTCAAAGTACTTACTTGATCTTAGGCTGCTCTTTGTTCTTCATTTGTTTTATTTTCATTTCTTATTGTTTTCCATTCCATAAAATCAACTTAAAGAGATCCTTTGACATAGATGACTTGCCCCATGGACCACTCTTGAACCTTGTTGTTTCAATTAAATCCTATTATGACTCCATAGCCCAATGGATTGAAGCTGCTTCTTGCCTATATAATTAGTTGAATCATTCCTTCACTTTCATACACCTTCACCCTTCATTTAGACTTCCTTCACCTTCATATATCTTTGCCCAACCAAAACAAACAAAAACCTTGTTCTTCATAACTAGCCTAATATCACACCTAAAAGCCTTAAAGATATATCAATCTTTGCACTTATAGAGAGATCCCTCTCTGGATTCAGGAGGGCTAGATCCTAGAATCCCAAAGTGGTTCACAATGTTGTCTCTGCAGCTTTAGTCTTTCCAATCTGCTAAAATTACAGGGAACCAACATTTCTGGCGACTCCTCTGGGGATCTTCTGAGTGAATTATGTTTTATACATCCTTAAGGACCTCAAAAGACCCAAAAAAAATTATATTGGTATATGGTGGTGGACCATAAAACATTTTACCTCCAAAGGAGCTAAAAATTTCCACTTGGTGACTCCACTAGCCTCCAGTAGGCCTATTACCCCTTTAGTCTTTATAGAATCAATTTTGGAATGCATCAAGTAGATGAAGAATACGTGGTCAAACATCCCAGACTTTGAGCCCATAAGGAGGATGTTATGGACTTATTAAAAAAATTTCAAGAGTCCCAACTTATCCTTGTCCCTAAAAACCAAAACATTCTTGCCAATGGATTAGCCCTTGTTGCTAACACATGTCTGAGACCTTGGGAAAGCAAACAATATTCAATTCAAGAAGAATTCAGACCAGCTGTCCCAAACCATAAAAAGTACTGGCAAGTCTTTGGGGAAGAAAAACAAATAGAAGACTATCCTACTGAGGATATATCATATTTTCAAGAGAAACCTTCTCCCATTGTTGATATCAACCTATCATCCAAAGAACCTGAATTCACATAAAAAACAAGCATAGATTTAGAGGAAAAGGAAATTTCACTTCTTGTTGTTTTGCAAGTAAAATATGATTATGATTACAAGGAACATACTAAAGGTGCAGTCCTCAAAGCTGATGTCTTAGAGGCAGACAATCTACTAGTCATGAAGGGCCAAAAAGAAGAGAATTCTCATATTTTCTTTTTTGATCCTATGGAAGAGTGTATGGAGCTCCCAATTGACTCAAATTCTCAAGTATGGATCCTTTGTAGGAGCCAAAGACACAAAATGTTGTCACCTTCTGTGATAGCCTTGGTTTTAAAGATTAATATTCAATATGTATTGTGGTTACCTCTGACTAGTAGCCAGTGTCTCTATTTCTTTTTGTCACTACTCAACAGGCTACATTGGCACCATTGTACTACATAGAGCTGTAAATATTCCAAGTCATAGTAGGATAGATAGGAAGGCAATAAATCTCAGCCTTTGAGCATCTAGTTAGATTGTTGTTTCTGATTTGAAAGAAAAATTGAAAACAATACAAAAACAATAGAAAAGAAAAGAGGGCAGAAGTGAAAACAAGAAAGGTATAGCCCCATACCAAAAAAGAGAAATGAAATCTGAAAGTGTGCAAGCTCAAATACCACTCCTAAAAAACACACTTCTAGTTATTCATATAGCCTAATTATGAATAATTAGCTTTTCAATTTTCTACTTATAGGTTAGTGAATTATATTAGCCAAACAGCAAAATCTTGGCTTATCAGTAAGGTAGATTAGGATAGAAAAACAAAGGCTCAAAAAAGCTCAAAATCTGAACCTATTAATCTCAAAAGAAGAATGGCTCTAATCTGTTTAAATCTTGAGCCAAGGATAGAAGAACTGGTTCTAATATGCCCAAAACTTGAACCAAGAAAGAAAGAAAGACAGCTCAAAAAAATCCAAAACAAGAGCTGTAGAAATAATGAAGGATGTTTTAGTTTTCAGATCTTAAGCCTTCAACATTTTGCTTTACTTTTCTGCAATTTTATTCTATGTGCAGCTTGTTTTTATGCCATAGATCAGAAACAAGTTAGAATTTTCAATCCTGGCTTGTTTGCTTTTAAATTTCTATTTTAGAATTTAGAGAATAAAATTTGTTAGACTGTCTAATCCTAACATATAGTAGTTAGGTAGAGAAACTTATGAGTTCAACTGCTTAATCTGAACTCATGGAGGAATAAAAGTAGACTTAGATTAGTTTCCTATTTTCAAAAAGAATAAAATGTTGATGTTTATGATGTTTAAAGGTCTGCAAGTCCAAATGCACCTTTTTGAAGAAAAAAATATTAGGAAGTAGGCTGTGTAGGTAGTTGTTTGGGAAATACTTTTCTGCTGATATATCAAGTTCTGATCATTTCTGTTAGCAGCTGATAAAAATATTATCAAAGTGCAAGGCACTAATCAAAATTCCAAAGATGGATTTTTGTGGTTCTTGACACCTCCAAGGAGCTGCCATCCCAAGTTGGAGCCATTGTTAGCCACCTATAAAAATTTGTCATATCAAATGGTGGCTAATTATTTTTTAGCCTTCAAGAGATAGTTTCCTCTAAAAACCTATCATCTTTTGAAGCCTTATGATGTTCTTTTCTCCTTGAGTTAATCTTCACTGCTGTTCCATTATCAATCCTAAAGTACTTGTTGTTTACCAAGAGAAAGACTGCTTAAAAACTTCCCCTTTCACTCATAATTAACCTCCATTTTTATCCCCTTTTTCTTCATAAAAATCCTTCCATAAGCCTCATTCAACCTTCAAAAGCACTCCAAAATCCCTTTTAAACCATTTGGTCTCCTTCCATTTGTTTTTAAAAAAATCCTTTTCCTTCTACCAAAACCCCCAAATTGGCTTAAAAACCCAGTTTTTAGCCTAAAAACACTCATATTGCATTATGTAGGTTTTTACCCCCCAAGGGCTTACCTCCCGTAAAAACTCCACTTCATAATACCTTAAGCCCCGCAACCAGGCACTAAAGGCCTTAAAACTCTTTCCCAAACCTTACTTTCCTTTGTTATTTCATAAAACCTGACTTTTCTTTGTATTTCCATAAAACCCGACAGTTCGAAGTTTCAATAAATATTGACCGTCGATCTAAACCGATCAATGGTCATCGGTTAATCACATCGCAAATATTCATCTTACCCTTTGTTATTTCCCTATTTCTGATGCGATCCCGCGATCTTTTCTCCACCGTTGATCTGATCCAT
The DNA here is from genome assembly GCA_034641835.2 of Pinus albicaulis. Classification (NCBI taxonomy): domain Eukaryota; kingdom Viridiplantae; phylum Streptophyta; class Pinopsida; order Pinales; family Pinaceae; genus Pinus; species Pinus albicaulis. Next base: position 1,823,094,105 of record CM076575.1, on the reverse strand, counting down.
TATGCCCAGATCCGACGGTCCATATTGCTCCATTATTCAAACCCCCTATTCCGCCTTTTTCCTTTATGGATAAATCACCACAGTCGATCTAGTTTTTAGATTGACGGCTCTCGCTCCATCAGCTAATTACAATCGCAAGTTCTGCCCAGCGCAAAATTGCAAGCCCCTTTTCTCCTGTTCCGATGTGATCCCTCCGATTTAATCTTAGTCGTCGAATCCACAAGAACCGACAGTTGAGATCAATCGTGCTCCCTCCTCTGCCTTCTGCAAATGTCTTTCGCGATTTAATCCTGGCCGTTGATCTTTCAAACCGATCCAACGGCCAGTGCTTAATCGCATGTCGCAAGTTCAAAAGCCCCAACGCTTTCGCCTTTTTATTTTACTCTGATGTGATTTAATCCTGACCGTCCATTCCACCAAGATCTAACGGCTAGCACATAATCGCATCACACTCGCCCGTCGCATAATCCCTCCACCATCACGACCTCCGATCAAATCTCCGCCATTGATCCTTTTATATCGGATGGTCCACAATGCGTCCGCTCTTCTAACCCCCCCTTCTCTTATTCCCCCATCAACGGATCTCCTCCGTCCATTCCTCTGATCTGACGGTCCACATCTAAACCGGTATTGACCCCATATACCTTTTCCGCCCGTGCATCTTACCTCCATCGCGCTCTCCTCACAACCGTCCGATATGACACCCCAGATCTGACGGCCAGCACGCGATATCGCGTGATTTTGCACCCCGAAGTTAACGTTTTAAAATTACGCGATATGGGTGGTTTTAAAAAGACACGTGTCGAGCGCAGACCCATATCGCGTCTTTTTTGCAAATTTTCTAAATCGCCCCAGAGCTGCGCGAAAACCATTCCGGTTTTCCGCTTTACCACCATCCTCCGCAGGAGTCATTTTTCATCTTTTAATCATGGCCCTTGATTATTAAGATCGGACGGCTCTCATTACATTGCACCCCTAAGCCATCACCCTCCATCATTCTTCCAAGCGATTTCATCAAAGGATCTCCGTCGTCGATTATTATAATTGAACGACCCACATTTAATCTCGACCCCTTTCACTTACCTTTTCACCCATCCTCCCAAGCACCCCGTTCAAAGAATCCCGACCATTAATCATTCTAGATCAATGGCTCTCATTCATTCTGCGTCCAAACTTCATTTTAACCCCATTTCGCTTCCGCCAAAGGTTTTTCCCCCTTTTTATTACATTTTATTCCATTTTTTTATAATGTTACCTCCTCCGCATTATAAACTCCCTGATTGATCTCAGTCGTTGATCAACCTAGATCAACGGCCCGGACTTAATTTGACTCTCATCCATCCGACCGCCTCCCACTTGAAACCCATCAAGTGATCTCGACCATTGGATTTTTCCATCTAACGGCCTCGATTCAACCTCCCGCTCAAACTTCATTTTCACCTGGTTAATTATTTTTGCCAAGATTTTCTCGCTTTTACCACTGCATTTACCCATTCCGCACCGCTCCATTCCCTCCATCTAACCTCTAAAGCAGTTTTAACCAAAATCCCGCAGGATTTCTTAATAAGTGTTTGGCGTTTTGCAGGGTTTCAAACGACAGTTTCTCTGTGTATTCCTACAGTCACAGTCAAGTGACATTTTTGGCCCAGAATGACGATTCTGTGGCTTAAATCAAAGAAAAAGGATCTGCAGGGTAAGAAATCTGGATTTAAATCATCCGGATCATGATCCTCGATAACAGAAACCCTCTAGCTGACAGAAAGCCACCTGTGTGAACAAAACAAACAAAGTGTATCAATGAAGAAATTAAGGTTAAAGGATTAAAGACCTGAAGATGAAGATCAAATCCTAATTAGGCCTAAAACATAGAATAAGCTAATTAACAGTTTTTTAAGGAAAACGAAGAGAAATATCATTAAATGGCCTCCACTTCCACATCAGAGGCTAATTGAATCCTCTCCAGCTACCAAAAGACACCTGCAGCCTCAAAGAAATAAAAAATGGCATAGTTATTGCCTATTCAGAAGATATTTGCCTAAAGACAACTGAACAGTTAATTCAACCAAAGAAATTTATTACAAACAGTCAGCAAAGTTATTACAAAGATAAGAAACAACCCTAAAAGTCAATCTTCTCATCCATTAAGCCTTAGAAAGCACAAACAAAGTTATGAAACATAGTAATAGATGGAATGCATTCCTGCCTTATGCCTTGCATGGTTTTCAAGGCTAGGAATTGCATTAAATGTAGAATTAATGATACTTGAACCCTAGAAACATTTCCACCTCCTCATTTCCTTATAAAATCTTCTTGAGGAGCACATTGTAAAAATGTTGGTCACTGCATATCTGTTACCTGTAAATAGTTTTCTAAAGTTGTTGTAAGCTCTGTTTTGTAATTGAAGATACCTAAGTTGAGATGAGAAGTTTGAAGCTGTAGAGACCCGCTGGACTTGATGATTGTAACTGGCTTGAGCATCAAATACAATTTTATTTATGGGATCCTGGTCTATGCCAATGGTGATGTGTTTCTTATTGTAAATTGTTATTTTCTTTTATGTTTCCATTCTATCCACTTTCTCTGATAAAGAACAACAAATATAGAGCTAGGATTTACTTTTTGCAGTACCCTACTCTCACTGATAAGATTTATCTTCATGTTTTCCTCCTTTGTTTATTTAAGAATTATTTAATACAGTCCAAGCAGTTAGGAATGTTGGTGTTCCCACGTCTTACTGTCTAAACTTAAACATTGTTCTTGAATGTCATTACTAGCTAAGTAGAGTTGAACTAGGGAAGTCTATGGTTAGCCCTGTCCTCTAGTTTTATCTCCAAAGGTTGTCTGAAAGTTTCCCTAAGAGTATGTTGAAAGCAAGCTAGGTTCAAAGTCCTTACCTGATCTTAGACTATTCTTTGTTTATCTTAGTTTTTTCTTGAAAAGTTTGCTAATTAAAGAATGAACTAGGGAAGTCTATGGTTAGCCCTGTCCTCTAGTTTCTTCTCCAACGATTGCTTTGAAAAGTTTCCCTTTGATATGCTGAAAGCAGGCTAAGTTAAAAGTATTTACTTGATCTTAAGCTATTCTGTCTTGTGTTTTAAATGTTTTCTATTGAAAGTGCATCAAAAGCAGGCTAGTTTCAAAGTACTTACCTAATCTTAGATTACTTTTATGTCTCTTCTTAAGTGCATGCCAAAAGCAGGATAGTTTCAAAGTACTTACTTGATCTTAGGCTGCTCTTTGTTCTTCATCTGTTTGATTTTCATTTCTTATTGTTTTTCATTCCATAAAATCAACTTAAAGAGATCCTTTGACATAGATGACTTGCCCCATGGACCACTCTTGAACCTTGCTGTTTCAATTAAATCCTATTATGACTCCATAGCCCAATGGATTGAAGCTGCTTCTTGCCTATCTAATTAGCTGAATCATTCCTTCACTTTCATACACCTTCACCCTTCATTTAGACTTCCTTCACCTTCATATATCTTTGCCCAACCAAAACAAACAAAAACCTTGTTCTTCATAACTAGCCTAATATCACACCTAAAAGCCTTAAAGATAAATCAATCTTTGCACTTATAGAGAGATCCCTCTCTGGATTCAGGAGGGCTAGATCCTAGAATCCCAAAGTGATTCACAATGTTGTCTCTGCAGCTTTAGTCTTGCCAATCTGCTAAAATTACAGGGAACCAACAGGACAAACGTGAAATTAAAATTTCTTTGTTTTAAAATAATAAATTGGAGTAAATTACCGAGATCTGAAATACATTTTTCAACTTTCGTACAATTTAGTTGGGTCATTTTGTAGGACCGTTAGTGAAAATTAAAAAATTGTAAAAATTAACTTAGAGACCATATTTACAATGAATGAGTATTTTAATTGCGAAAATTAAAATATTATACACTTTATACATTTTTTTAACCCTAGCAACAAAAATGATCAAACTTCAAAGAAGTGTCATTTACAAACTGGTTGACCAAATGAGGCGAAACAAGTATCGATGGAAAACTTGTTAAAAATTGAAATTAATGAAATGATCAAAATAGAAATCCGGAAAAAATGAAAATATGGAAAAATTGTAGGATTATTAACTTAATGAAAATCATAAAAGTTGTTTAGCCAAAAATTAATAGAGAGCGTCCTCATTATTTGAAGTAAATAATTTAAAAATCGGGGGTGTTGGGTTTTCCCTACAACAATGGCGACACATGGGAGAAGGACCAGTTATCTCTAATTGAAGATAATGAAATATAATTTATCCAAAGGTTAAAAATAATGGAGTTTATCAAATCGTCTAACAGTAAAACATTTCCATAAGTCCCACATAAATATATTAAGCAATATGAGTTTGTAAATATAAGTACCTAATACAGACTTGAGTAAAAGTGATGAATCCAAATTTGGAAAAAAATATTTTAAAACTACCTCATATGAAAAATAGAAGAAGGTAGAGACAGGAATTTTTGATAAAGCATATAACTATTTTATGATTGTCTATGATATCGATTTTTTGCCAGCGAGCCTGAATAGTACCCTGACGAAGTTGTCTTTTATGCCATACATGCCTAGTCCTGCTGCCAGCAAGCTTCCATAGCCCCGATGGGTTTACTTGTATTTATCGTGCTTCCTCTTTAATCGCCCTTTTGATAAGCGTATTTCAAAGCTTTTATTTTATGATGTATTTGAGTGAAAGAGGTGGGATGGTAATAGAGATTTATGTTTAATGGACATAATACTTTCATAATGTTTACTCCAATTTTTTTCCCTATAATTATCAATCAGAGGATTTTATGTGGAGGTGTGGGAGGGATTCATTGTGTTAAACTCAAATAATTTCTTTCCATGAAAAATTAAACTCAAACACTTATTAAAGATGTGTGTTCCTCCGTGAAAAAAATTTAAAGAAAGATGGTCTTATGCTTCCATAAAGATATGCCTCTAATGATAAATGGAATACACTTAAATGGATAGATTAAAATATTTCCCATGTATGCCAACCTTTTTTGAACGAGAAAAGTATTTCCTAATCAATCATGGCAGAGTCACCAAAATCAAATCAAAAGCAAAAGCAAAAGGAAAAGAAATCAGCATATAAAAATAAAAGCAAAGAAGATGAAAGGTGAAAGAAAAACCCAAATCTAAAAGATAAACTCCAACAAGACTACTTATACAAATGTCTCAACAAAAGAGATAAAAAGAAATAAGAATATGTATGTTCATTCCTGTGTTGAGGTTTAAAATTTTTATCTTGTAGAGTTATAAGAAATGAGGCCCTCAAAATCTAGAGGGTGAATAACACTGATGATAGATAATATAAATTAGAAGTCTCTGTCTGCTGCAAAATTTCTTGTTTTGAAGCAAAACCCTGCAAAAATCATCTTGACGATTTTTTAATAAAAGTAATGCTTAAAGAAACAAACTAGAGGTTCAAAAACTCCCCAATTTAAGTAATTCGATGAGGATCATTACCGTTTCTCTTTAAGGATCTCAAAACAAATTGAACAAAAGAGAATGAATTGATTTGGTAATAGAGGTGCGAAAGGTTCATTAGGAACTGTAAAAACATAGTTCAATATCAGAAAAAAAGAAAAACTGAAACCAAAATTGAAATGATGAAAATGAATGAAAGTGGGCAAATGAAACTTACCATTGGAGAATTTCATTTAATCTTACCTAAGAGAGATGATTTTCTCCAATTACAAGTTAAGTTCTTCCTTTAATTAGAATTGGAAACATCAAGAAGTTGAATTGATTGAAATCTTATTGACCCAAAATCATTATTTATTGAATCTAAACTAAAGCAAGCAGTAAACTAGAAGAAAGCATTGTTTCATGTTCAAGGAATCGGAAATAAATCGAATCCATCATCAAGGAGAGTGAAAATATGTTTCTTTATGAATTGCAGCGATGAGTGTTATCTTTGATTCTTTCATTATGAATTTATATCAATCCCAAAATATTGAAGTTGATTCAAAATCCCAAATGATGTAGCAATTATGTATATGAATAGGACTTGAATCTTTACATGATAAGTATGGAGTGATATATAAAAATAAAAAAGAATTAAAATATGAATTAACCATCGGTTCATTACCATTACTTGTTCCAAATTCCTTATTAGTGAAGCAGATTGCTGCAAAGAGTAAAAGAAGTCCATATGCATACATCATTAAGAATGTATATCCCTTTAGTCAGAAAGTCATCTCTATGAATGAATACTTCGATTTGGAAAAATGATGATTGAAACACATCCAAGTTTTGTACCCCCATGATAGCGTGAAAGTAGCATATACATTCAAAGATAATCAAATAAGACTTCATGTATACATAGTGAAATATCATAACCTAATGATCAGAAACCTGTGAAGATTATTAACCTAATATCCTAAAATTCTAAGTTTCTGAGAGAATCAAAGCAAAGGTAAGAACTCAAGTTTTCCAAAATTCTCAATGGAAAAAACTTCGATTAATAAAAATATTGCTTTATAATGTTTCCGATGACATTTGTTTTCATACGTTTAATGAAATTTCACCTTCCATACAAGAAATCTTGGTATTTAGAATATTAAGGGCAGCAATATATTGGAGCAATATCTTTTGTGTAACTTTAACAAACAAAACTTACGATATTTATCATGTCCAATAAGAAATGCTTGATAAATGTATAATGTAGAAACATTGCTTTCATCAAACATTCTCATATCAGAGGTAAAAATTTCGTAAGAGTCTATAAAACAGTTGCAATGGATTTCATTCCAATAATGAGATAATTTGAAGTTTTGTAAAATGATTGCAAGAGCACTTACATTTACCTTTAAAATAAGCCTCTAAGAGAGGAATTCAAAATTTAATAAATATGAGGATAAATCAAGTGTCAAATATCTCAAAAACCTTTTCTGAAGCCGAAATCAATTTTACAAAAATTTGAGACCATAAAATTCCAGTGAATATGGTGAAATAGGGGTCATTTCCTTTACTAAATATAATTAAATAGATAGTATTAGAAAAGGAAATGTAAATCTCAGAAAGATAAATATTTGGAATTCATTTTAAATATTTCCAATATAATACAAACCCAAGAATCTGGTAAGCCAACAACTTCAAAATTTTGAGGAAAATATCGAAAAATGAAAAACAAAGGATTGGGATTTCTAATTTCATCTATTAGAGGCTTTGAGTTCCTTTGAAAGAAATGAATATAACTAAAGGGAAAAAAATTTAGCAAGTGGGATGCAATGGTTTAACTCATCTTAGAAAATTGTAAGATTTGGAACAGGAATAGATAAAATCATGGATAGCAAGCGTTTTCATTCGAAATTTCCTTGGTTTAAAAAAATTTAAAGCAATAACAAGCATAAGAATTTCATTTTAGCTAGACTAGAATATGAAAACATGTGTTCACATGGTCTTTTCAAATAGGTCAGTGCCTTGCTGAATTTTTCGCATCACAAGTTTCTTTGTCATGCATAACTTAAAAGTTGTGACTTTCACCCTTGTTGATATGCGATTGAGTGTTATATAACAGTTAAACGACATTGGAGGAGAGGCATATATCGGCATCTATCACATTAGAGGATGTCAAAGCAAGGTGTCATTTGAGTTTTTCAATGCAAAACAAGCGTTGCTATAGCAGGATTGTGATATTAGCATATGAAATGGGAAATTGCGATGGAGCGATTGCGATATCGTAGAATAGTCATATCGCAAAATCAGAGTTGTTAGGAGAAGGAAATGTCGATATTATTCTTGCGATAGTAGGAATGCGATAGATGATGTGGCTCATTAGTGGGACCAGATTTGGACTTTATAAGCGATCAACGATCAAAATATTTGAGTATGGGATGTGATATCATTGGTATGTCGATATGTGACAAAGAACGGACCCGATATTTTTATTACAGGGATTTAATTTTATATCGGATCTGGGAAATTGGAACTTTTAAACATATGTAATAAATGAAATTTCGATTTATGAGTAGATGCGATATATTTTAAAACTAGATTTAAATTTCATATCGGCTCGAAGACATCATAACTTTTAAATGCACGCTCCTGCTAAAATTATGATTTATGAATGGACGCAATATCTTTTAGAAGTGGATTTAAATGTTGTATCGGGTATGGGTATGTGTGCACATCGTAATATTGGTGAAGTAAACTATCATAGAATGAAATAAGAGGAATATCGGAGGTCTTGCATCAACGGTTTCTTAATGGGAATTAAGAGCTGCTTCTGATGAAATATTTTTTATACAAAGGTTTTGCGATATGGATGATGCAATATTGGGTGGAAGCTTTATCAGAGAATGAGAAGATGGGAATGTCGCAGATATATAGACATCGTAGTATCGGCAATATGAATTTCAACTTGAAATGTTCCGATATTGTTTTAAAGGCCTATTGGGGTTTTTTAATAAATGAAAGCAAAATTAAAAATGCTCAAATTATGATGAGCAACCAATAATACTTCGCTTAACATGTTGCGGATTTGAAAAGATTTGGTTGCTTGCTTATCTTAATTCTACATAATCAAGTCGATGAAGACCTGCAAATGAAACAAAATAGAAATAAAAATTAACCTATGAAAAAGAGAAACCAACAATAGATGAAGATGAACATGTAAACTATGTACGTGGAACAAAATTGACTGTAAATTTCACCTGATGAATCTTCTATTTCTCCCATGTTCAATATCATCTACTTATTTAGTAAAAATTGGAAAGGAATGGGATTTTCAATTGCATCCACTTCAAATTTACATTAGAGGGCAAGAGTGGTGAAAATGAGCTCTTCAAAAGTACTCGTGAATCAAAGATTGCCAATTCGTAGCAATTCTTTGGAATTTCTTCATATATGATTTTAAAGAAATCTTGTCAATGTGATGGAGTTTTGCAAAAGCAAGACAATAAAGGAGTTCATAAGCTTCTGATTTTCTTTAAGCCACTTTTCCAACAAATGAAAGGGATGCCAATAAAACTTAGATTTATTACTTGTTTTATTAAAAAACTAAATAATAAAATAAACGAAAATAGAAAAGAATCTAATTTAGAAATTAATTTATTCTTATTTCTAACTTAATGAAGGAAACGTGACTAGGTATCGTCATACTTCCAATGTAACCATGTAAGCATTTTAATTCCTACATGTATGTACAAATCAATCATTAGTAACAAAAACACAAATAGAATTAAACTAAGCAAACTAAATCTGAAAGAATAATGTATATATATTGTTAGCAGCTTATTCACAATTACCTTCTCTTCAAATTTCCTTTCCAGTTGAATTTCGATTGGATCATAGAAATCTAGATGGATTTCCACTAATGATTGAGAGAGGTTCAAAAGAGGGGATGTTAGGCCAGATTTTGGATAAGAAATTTTAGATTCAATGACTTGGAAAAATTTGTTAGTGTTATGTGCAAGTGTTAAATTTTAACAATCTTCAATGTAACAAAATTTTCCAGATATTTTTCAAATGGGTCAATATAAAATGGATGAAATTCTATTAGATACAATGGAATATTATTAATTAAATTAGATTTTTGGTCATATTGTCAAAATACATTGTCTTGTTAGCACTGCTTTTGAGAATAAAGAAGTAATTGATAAGAAATGAACATTAGCTGGAATTGGAAGACATATAACTCTTGATGTTCATGATTATAATTTGAATCTTCATTCACCCATATATGCAATGCTTCAATTGAGTGTTCAATACTAAGCTGCTCAATATGCCAGCACAGAGTATCTAAAAATCAAAAACTGAAAATAGAAAACAAAGTTAAACAAAATAAATGAAGGAATAATGAAAAAATTGAATCATAGTTTACTTTAGTGTTACAATTATTGTCACAACATAATTGGGATTGTCTTAAAGCAATTTCCTCTTCACAAGAATTAGGCAGAATAATGCAATTAGAATGATTGTTGATACCAACTTGTGAATTAGAGAGAGGGTTATGACTATGAATAGGAATGAGAGCTTGATCTTCATATAAATCATGAATTGGAATGGTTTCTTGAATGCTAAAATCATGAGTATGATTAATTATTTGAAAATGAGAAATATTGGTAACAATTTTTGAATTAGAGTGTTCTTCATTTTCACATGTGATTCGACTTTGATCATGAGGATTCAATTGTGAAGAAGATAAATTAATATCCTCAATGTCAAGGTAACAATAATAAATGACCTCATGAAATTCATTACAATGTCCTTCGATCTCATCCAATGTATCAAAACAAGGAGGAATATTGAGCTCATGTTAATTAATGCCAAAAGAATGATCAATAATTAATTCTTTATCTTGATAAAAAATAATTGGAAATTCATTTATATCAGCCTCTTTGTTTTCTAAAATATATTTAACGTGAAGAGAGGATAAATTTCTATTAGAAAAAATATCAGGATACAAAGAAAAATATGAATCCAAAACAATGCATTTAAAAATGTCACTATTAGAGAACTCTTGTGCATTTTCTTCATTGAAAATTTCAGATTTAAGATCATTTAATTGGCTAATTTTGATTTGTTGAAGAATATTGCTTTGAAGTCCTGAATTTTGCATTTGCTCATTGTAAAAGAATTCAGAAATTTGTACAACATATTGTGTATTATTGGAAACTTTAATCGCTCCTTGCCGACTTATGTTTTGATTTTCTGATTCTAACTCACATTGATTTTCAAATTTCAAAACAATATCTTCTTCAAGATTGTTGGTAGTATATTCTTGTGGTTGATTAGCGAAATTTTCCAAGCTTTGTAATTGAGATTCAGTGACATGTGAAGGTGCACCATAATCATTATCAATATTGTAGGAATTGTGCACTAAATGAAAGAATTGATCATACATAATAAAGGCCACATGATCATCATTTTTTTGTACCTCCATATTGGAATTCTCAATTGTGTTAATGAAATTGGAAGGAGATTGAGAAAAGCTTGAAATAATTTCATATGGATTATGAATGGGACGAAGAGAGAAAATATGTTCAAACCAATCTAATGATTTCGAAGGTTTGTCTTCAATTTTAAATTTTAAACAATTTAAATGAAACCTGATGGTAAAATCAATTAAAGATTCATTTTTGAATCTTCGTAATTCTTCAAAATCTTCACATACCTGTTCATAGATATAGCCATCAAATTTACAAAGAAACATTGTAATAAATTGATCTCAACTATGAATTGAGGCAACTGTAAGTGATTGACACCAGCTTCTGGCTTTTTCCAAGAATGTAAGAGTAAAACTCTTGCATAAAATTCCTTAATCAATATTATGAAAAGTAGAATTTGAAAAAAATTGAATGAATTGTAAAGCATGATTAAATGCAGAAGTATTACTCTTACCGTTAAATTTTACCTGAGACAAGTGTCTTACTATTTCTGGTGGAATATTGGAAGACGCACATCCAGAAATGCAACTCCAAATTGGAATTTTGAGAGGAGCAATTATGATTAAATAAAACTTTTTAAAATACAAAAACTCCAAAGGACAACAAGTCTCAGGCCCTCCTTCTAGCGCCAAAAGTGTGGAGGGACAAAATTTTTTGCCTACAACACTATGAGAAAACCACCTAGTCTGGACCTTAAATGATCAAGAGATCAGTATTTAGCTAAAAATTTAAGTGCTCATAAATGCTTCAGACCTCAATGACCGGATAATGTTCTTCACAAGGATTCCAACGCAACTCGTTTTGTCAAAATCTGATTCTGTATGAGTGAGTTATGGTATGTTGTTTGTTTTCTCAAACAATGAAAAAAATTGCAGAATTGTGGCAGGCTGCTGACATGGCAGCCCAGTCAGCAAAAAGGAATCTTCTGGGAATATTGTTCAGGTTTCTACCAATGAGGTTGTGACAAGTGGCACTTTCTAATTCACCAGTTTGGTCTATGTGGGTGAAATTTTCTTAATGGATCTAAGGTGGAAATTGTGTTTTTTATTTATTTATTATTTAATTATGATTTAATATTATATTTATATATATTTATATATTATATAATATGATATATTATATATTATTACATATTATATATATTATATTATATAATACATAGTATAAATATTAGATATTAATTATAATTAAGTTTTAATTAAACCAAATGCCCATTTCGTTAATCAAATACCAATTCCGCGTAAATATCAACTGCGTAATTATAAGGTTCGTTGAAATACATATGCGGGATTATATCAATGCCAATTCCATTGAATTAATGCGCAAAATCTTTGTGTAAGTATCAAGTTTGAACCCCGGAACTCTGCCCCACAAGCCAACCCTCTTACCAATGGGCTGCGGGGGTGATCGTTATTAAACATTCAACTCAACTTACATTTAACCTTGGTGCAATCGGATCGGTGGAGTGCGGAGAGTCCAGCCTCTCCTACCACATGACTGCTACCACATGACTAGCGCTGAGGGCTAGTGCTAAACTTAAATTTAATGACAAAATTTAACCATTAATTAAGCGCAGTTAACTTAGCAGAAAATTTGGTGGAGCACGCCAAATCCGGCGGACCCCTGTTTTGGCGGGGTTAGCTGGAGTTCCTCCAGAATTAGTGGAGAAATTGCATGAATTTTGTTTTTGCCATAATGGAGGCAAATTTTGACCAATTTTGGAAAATGAATAATCAGTCTTAGATTATTTTGGCATTCCAAAGACAATGGTATATGTTTTAGAGGCTGAAAATGATCTCTACAAGTGATTTTTCTACAAGGAATTTCAAGGGAGCCTAGGGCCACCAAGGAAGGAGGTCAAGTCTGGACCAGCCACAACCATTTTCAGTAATTGGATAGTCATTTTTAGAATATTTGTATGTTCTGAAGACAATAGAACCGGTTTCAGGACCAATTGAATAATTCACATAGAAATTTTTCCAAATTTGGGCTAATACAAGAGGCCCAAGCTATGGAGATGGACCAAGGCGATGTAGCCCTGGAGGGGTGAACTCCTTCATTAAAAACTTGTGTTGATGGCTCTGTTTATGGTTTGTAGATTAGTATTTAGCTAAAAATTGAAAGTGCTTAGAAATTCTTCAGACCTGAATGACCAGATAGAGTTCGTCGCCAGGATTCCAACGCAACTTGTTTCATCAAAATCTGAGTCTGTATGAGTGAGTTATGGTCTACTGTTCGTTTTCCCAAATAGGTAAAAATTGTGCAGAATAGTGACAGACTGATGACTTGGTAGTCCAGTCATCACCTCAAGCATATCTAGCGAATATTCTCCAATTTCAGCCAATGACACTATGATAAGTGTCATCTTCAGATTTTCCAAGGTTTCTATGTGAAGTTGAAATTTTCTTCCATTTCTTAAGTTGGAATTTTTATGATTATGACTCAGTTTGAAATTGTTGGATTTTTGAGCCAATGGGTAAGGGCCATGTGGCATGCCACCCCCCCCCCCCATATGGCAAGGTTTGCATGTCAAAGTTAGAATTGCAATTTCATATGGGGCGAATACATATTTTTATTTCATGGTTGAAAACCAAATTTTGAGTATATATATATATATTTATGGTGCATATATATCATTGCATATGTTTTATCCAAAGTCTAACTATCGTAGACAGGAATTATTGATGGTGGACCGACTACTTAACTAGAGGAGGCCCTAACTATGGTGGAAGGTCTCTAAACTTAGTGGAGGACTCTTAACTTGGTGGTGTTAGCACTCAAATCTACCTCAGGCTGAAATGAAGTAAAACTCAAGGCTACATCAAACCACGCTCAGCCTCGTAGCTAGCCCTACGAGGACAGGAGAGGGCTCTCTCCGTCAATCTCGAGAAAATAAGCAACAGGATGCGAGATGACTTACAATAAGAACTGATTTTAGGCTAGTAAAGAGATAGGTATGTTTGATTTTTGGTTTTTTGGGTTTTCGCTGGAGTAATGGGAAAACAAATTTTGGGTCCGGGGATAAGGTCAGACCTTTGCAGAGTTCAAGCTGGGGCGAGGTAGGTGATAATCCTGATGCTTTAAATTGGATTTATGGATAGATTAGACCGACGAGGAGCTGAAGAGGGCAAAGAAGAACTTGGATCCTCTCCAAACAACTGAAAACATATAGAACTAACTGAATTCAAAGGCCAAGCACTGTAAACAATGGATTCAACCTTATTTCACTCATTCAATTTAGTTCAGAAGCATAATGAAAGGATGGCAACATTAAACATGAAGAAACTTACAGTAAACAAAGGAGAAACACCATCAAGAACAGAACACCACAAGGATCCCAACAAGTGCCGCAAAACCCCTGATCTTTCCTTAGCCAAAATATGAAAATATGTACAATGGTATCAAAAGTATCCCAAGAGTCCAACCTCTCCAACCTCTGAAAATGATTGAGAAATTACAATATATAGATCACTCTAACACCTTTCCCCACCTCTAGGGTTCGAATTCCCTCTTCAGGGATCAGTTTCAACCAATTCTAATCATGGAACTACAATCTAGGCAGCTAACAACTTGCCTCTAAAAGAGTGGAAACTGATCCATTACATGATTTTTTACTCATTTGAGAGTGAATCTTCTAGAAGAGATAAAAATAAGCCAAAGTTACATATCAAACATGAATTTACATCATAAAAACCCAAAAATTCTACCCATAAGCAAAACTGGTCCATAATAGGCGAAATACTGAGCTGGCAGCTGAAAACTCAGAAAAATCTCTAGGTGGGTCGCTCCTGAACTGCGTGGGTCGCTCATGTTCTAGGCTGATTTTGAGGTAGCTCCCGACATCCAAATTGAGTTCATGATAGCGCGTTGGAAAGCCCTGGATGTCTACTTTCCAACCCAAGTGGAATTTCTGAATTTGGAATTTATTTGACCCTCAGAAACCTCATTCTCCCAGAGGTACTTCCTGCTGGTGCAAAAGGTGGCAGCAAGGTGGTTTTCATGGTGTTTTTGAGCTGTTTGACCATCCAGATTTTGTTGAAATGCTAAGTTGACTTCAGAGGATGCATAATTAACCATGAAAAATCCAAAAATGTAAAAATTTCCTCCAGCAAGTGTCTCAAAAAAAAGCGAGCGCATGAGCGCGCGACCCACGTAGCTGCAAAACCTGTTTTTTAGACCAAAAATTTGAAAATGACAAAATTTTCTCCGAATTTGCCCAAATTCGGAGCGAAGACCCTCCATCATGTATCTTGCTCAGTAAATGAAGCCTCGGCCAAAATCCGGAGTGGATCAGGCCTTTTCCGCCATTTTAGTGCTCTCCTGGTGCATGCAGTTCCTGTGATGAAAACACTGTCTCGGTTGTATGATGTGTTGTTGTCAGTCATGATGTAGTAATGTGTATGTTCAACCTGTTGAAAATAAAAAATGGGACCTTGGTGTCTTTGTCTCCATCATGATCCTGTGAATGTACCTACGCTGATGAAGAAGGCGAGACCCCTTCCACCTCACGTGGAGATAGTACTCGCGTTGCTGATGAAGTCAACGAGACCCCTTCCACCCCGGGTGGAGATAGTACTCGTCGTGATGTTGAAACAAAGCTCTGTGGCTTCTCTGATATGCTACTACTACTGACGCACTGCTATGCTCCATCTCAGTACATCAAACTCAACGATTGAGTCACCAAGCCGACCCCCTCGCTCCTACACCGACTCGTCTCCCCCGACATGGCCTCCGAACAAAGCACATCCTCACTATGTATACCGTTCAAGGAAAAGCTTCCAATCCAAAATGAAACTCGGCGCTCAAAATGAAATTTTCGGGACTTAGGATGCGTGGGTCGCGCAGCCTCTGCGTGGATCGCTCAGCCCAGGTGGGTCGCGCCCCTTGCAAACTTACACTGTTGAACTGACCTGCGTGGGTCGCTCTGCCCAGGTGGGTCGCTCGGGCCCCAGGTGGGTCGCGTTTCTCTTGCAGGAAGCTTTTGGAGGCCTTCCCTGTGTCCAAATCGGGCGTGTGATAGCTCGTTGGAAATCTATTGGAGTCTAATTTCCAACAAAAGTGGAATTATGCAATTTGGATTCCATTTACCCTGTCAAAAACCAAATCTCCCAACACTAGTCAAAATGAGCAGAATGAGGCTGCCTCAAGGCAGAGTGCTGTTGCAGTCAACTGTTGAAGGTCTTCCTCAACTCCAAATTGATCTCATGATAGCTCATTGGAAAGGTATTTCTGTCTAGTTATCATTTGACTCATCAAGCAAGTCAGTTGGCCAAAAATGCTAGGAGAAATCTTGATTTTCCCAAGGTCACTTCAGAGGTGCATTCAATTCTCCTGAGGCAAAGGAATTTTTGACATTTCTCTAAAACCATGATACCTGTGTAAAAAGTGAATGAGGTTTTTCTTCCTTGAGATGTTTTGGACAAAAACCTCTCTCCGTTTTCCAAAATTCATCTTTTATTGCTCTGAAACATCTTTTGAGTGAAACTTACCCCGATGTGTGAAACAAGGAATTTTGTCGAAATGAAGCGAAACGAAGGGGGTAAGGGGCTTCTAAATTCTTGGGGAAATTTTTGGAAGTAGGGAGGGATGTTAGGAAGCAGGGGTAAGTGGAATCACAGAGATTGAGTGAGGGGAAGGGGTCCAAAAGGGCAAAACACAGGCCTAGCCTAGGAAATTGCCAAGTTTTGGCTAGAAACTAGGGTTTGTGCAAAAATGAGGAATTTGGGGGATCTCAGTGATGGGAAGTGTTTAATTAGGTGAATTAATGATAGGGGGAGGTGTATGAACATCAGGATACAAGTTTTTCGATGATTTGACCATCCAAGAGAAATTACCTCCAAAACCCTAGGAGAGGGAAATGGACCTTACCTAGGCACAACTGAAGCATGAACGAGATGTAGAATGACCCAATGGAACTTGACATGATGATGACAACTCTCTGAATGATGGTACACTCAGCTGAATGGTGACATGGACTGACATTTGGACAAATTTGAAAAGAGTGAAGACCAACCCTAGACCTAATGCCTAGTGATCAAATTTTGCTTGAAGACTCATTGAAATGACAAAATTTGACCTTGACACCTTAAAATCACTTTGTAAGAGCATGTTTGATCACTGGAGGAAGGCTGCAAAAGCTGACTCTAACATTGGCTCCAATGGGGATGGTAGCTCCAGCTCCGTGGAGGTGCCAAGAACGACAGATCTTTGGGAGAGCAGACCAGTGCATTCATCCATTGGGCGATGGAATCATTATTTGAACGGATAACACAAAACCTTTGACACATTTATTGAATGAAAAATTGACTGAAACTTGACTCAAACCGACTCGATGGAAAACTGAAATAACTTGAAAAAACTGACTCAACAGACCAAACACAAATGACTCATGACTGAATTAAAACAAAACTTTACCAAGCTTTTTGAAAAAGGCAGTAGTCCATCAAGATTTGGAATCATGATGACAACCACCTGCATACTAATGAAATATATACAATCATGTATAGTGGGATTTCCAATGTAACCAAACCAGTAGATGCCCTCTTGACTGATTCTCCCGATCAGATCTCCTGGTCAACAATACAAACTGATAATTGGGCATCCAAAAACATAGCTGACCATGATCTCCTTCACCACTGAACACTGCAATAATCACTTTCACTGTTGACTGTAACAAATCTGCCATTGGATCCTGAAAAACATGAAGATTTACCTCCTGCTGAAGAAACAAGGTGTCTTTCTCTTCTGATTTTGATCTGTCTTCATCATGTACTTCAGTAATAATATGTTCCTGGGCTTGAAAAAATTCTGAACAGGTAGATGAGCAGCTCTCCTCTTGAGAAAAAATTTCAACACATGAAACATATGAAGAAGAAACTGAATGGAAATCCTGAATGTTTTGATCTTCTATAGTATGAATGTACTGTAGGTCATCTTCATATGATATGACAGTCAGATTATCATGTTCCTCATTGCATCCATCAATCATGAGAAAAGAAACTTTAGATGATTCTTGAAACCCAAACATGACATTCCTATCATCTACCATAAATTCATCCAAAGGAACTGTTTCACTTACTTGAACACATATTTCATCTCGTTGTTCATGAACTGACTGAATTACTTCTTTCTGAAGGCTGTGTTCTAATGAACTGAAAAAATTTGAATCCATACCTTTGTTTTCTTCTTTCCAGATGATCTCAACAGCAGAATTCTCCTTGATGGGTTTCAGCACAAGATATGCTTGGTCATCACAATCTGAATGTAGATCTGAAATAGCTGACTGGTCATTATCACAATCTGAAACTGAAACTGGACTTACTTGCATGCTGTCTTCTTCCGTGGGCAGATCTGAAACAAGCTCTTCTCTCTCATCATCTTCAGCCATATAGACATCTTCAACCTGCTGATCTATAAAGCTGCTTACAGGACTGTCATCCATTTCAGAAAAGGAAGAAGTTCCACCATCACTTTCTTGACCATGTGCACACTGCAGATCTGCGCTAACTTGAGCTGGAACATGACCTTTCAATAGCTGATCTATCTCATCTTCAGACAGAGGAGATAATACCTTTTGTTTTCTTTTGCTCAAACAGTGATTGTCTTCATTGATTTCAAGTGAAGGAGTATACAAATTTTCCTCATACTGCTGATCCATTTCATATAATTCCGGCTGACTATCAAGATTCAAAACTCCTTCATCTTCCACCACACTAAAGTCTTGATCCTGCTGCAAATTTTCATGATCGTCTTTATGCTGCTGAAATGGGTTTTCATACAATGCTTCCATGATCTCATCATCCATGAAATTATCATCTTCATAATATTTCTCAAGGCTTTCAATAAAAGAAAAAGCATGTTTGCAACAGTCATGAACTAATTTTAACGATGGATAAGATGTTCGATATCTTTCAATGAACAAGGCATGAAAATCCTTCAAACAATATATACAGGCCAGCGGCAAATTTTCATACCAAGATTGGGCTTCACCTTCCAGAGTGGCTAGGAATATCTTCATCAAACAATCTTCAGGAAAAGCCACCTTCAACTTGCGAATATGCATGTGAAATCTAACCAAATGTAAAGCAGCATCTTTCTTACCATCATCATTAAACGTAGGCAGATTCCTTGACCAATCTACCTTGGGCATCTTATTCGTAAAACCTGGAATGTGATCTCGGCTCATGGGAGCATATCTTCTCGTGATTCGGTCCATCTTGAAAATCTCACAGCTACTGATCTCCCTGTAGTGAAGTCACCATGAAGCATCGATTTCTGGATTTGTTCAATGAATGAAGTCGCCAAGTGAATGATTTCAGCCTTGCGATGTCTGACCGTTGTTCACCATCAACGACCAGATCTGAACTTGATACACGTACTGGGGCAATTTATAAGTTAAGTACTACGATTACAAGTTATACCGGAGATCGACTGAAGCAGCATTTATCTACTTCGCTGATGCATAGCAACAGCGTTTCGAAGGCTACCTGGCGTGACTTCAGACTCCGTCTATAACAAGCAAACCATTGAGATCTCCCCAGTATGGTCGCCACTATGTTAGCACTCAAATCTACCTCAGGCTGAAATGAAGTAAAACTCAAGGCTACATCAAACCACGCTCAGCCTCGTAGCTAGCCCTACGAGGACAGGAGAGGGCTCTCTCCATCAATCTCGAGAAAATAAGCAATAGGATGCGAGATGACTTACAATAAGAACCGATTTTAGGCTAGTAAAGAGATAAGTATGTTTGATTTTTGGTTTTTTGGGTTTTCGCTGGAGTAATGGGAAAACAAATTTTGGGTCCGGGGATGAGGTCAGACCTTTGCGGAATTCAAGCTGGGGCGAGGTAGGTGATGATCTTGATGCTTTAAATTGGATTTATGGATAGATTAGACCGACGAGGAGCTGAAGAGGGCAAAGAAGAACTTGGATCCTCTCCAAACAGCTGAAAACATATAGAACTAACCGAATTCAAAGGCTAAGCACTGTAAACAATGGATTCAACCTTATTTCACTCATTCAATTTAGTTCAGAAGCATAATGAAAGGATGGCAACATTAAACATGAAGAAACTTACAGTAACCAAAGGAGAAACATCATCAAGAACAGAACACCACAAGGATCCCAACAAGTGCCGCAAAACCCCTGATCTTTCCTTAGCCAAAATATGAAAAATATGTACAATAGTATCAAAAGTATCCCAAGAGTCCAACCTCTCCAACCCCTGAAAATGATTGAGAAATTACAATATATAGATCACTCTAACACCTTTCCCCACCTCTAGGGGTCGAATTCCCTCTTCAAGGATCAGTTTCAACCAATTCTAATCATGGAACTACAATCTAGGCAGCTAACAACTTGCCTCTAAAAGAGTGGAAACTGATCCATTACATGATTTTTTACTCATTTGAGAGTGAATCTTCTAGAAGAGATAAAAATAAGCCAAAGTTACATATCAAACATGAATTTACATCATAAAAACCCAAAAATTCTATCCATAAGCAAAACTGGTCCATAATAGGCGAAATACTGAGCTGGCAGCTGAAAATTCAGAAAAATTTCTAGGTGGGTCGCTCCTGAACTGCGTGGGTCGCTCATGTTCCAGGCTGATTGTGAGGTAGCTCCCGGCATCCAAATTGAGCTCATGATAGCTCGTTGGAAAGCCCTGGATGTCTACTTTCCAACCCAAGTGGAATTTTTGAATTTGGAGTTGATTTGACCCTCCAAAACCTCATTCTCCCAGAGGTACTCCCTGCTGGTGCAAAAGGTGGCAGCAAGGTGATTTTCATGGTGTTTTTGAGCTGTTTGACCATCCAGATTTTGTTGAAATGCTAAGTTGACTTTAGAGGATGCATAATTAACCATGAAAAATCCAAAAATGTAAAAATATCCTCCAGAAAGTGTCTCAAAAAAAAACGAGCGCATGAGCGCGCAACCCACGTAGCTGCAAAACCTGTTTTTTAGACCAAAAATTTGAAAATAACAAAACTTTCTCCGAATTTGCCCAAATTCGGAGCGGAGATCCTCCATCATGTGTCCTGCCCATTCAATGAAGCCTCGGCCAAAATCCGGAGTGGATCAGGCCTTTTCCGCCATTTAGTGCTCTCCTGGTGCATGCAGTTCCTGTGATGAAAACATTGTCTCGGTTGTATGATGTGTTGTTGTCAGTCATGATGTAGCAATGTGTATGTTCAACCTGTTGAAAATGAGAAATGGGACCTTGGTGTCTTTGTCTCCATCATGATCCTGTGAATGTACATACGCTGATGAAGAAGGCGAGACCCCTTCCACGCCATGTGGAGATAGTACTCGCGTTGCTGATGAAGTCAACGAGACCCCTTCCACCCCGGGTGAAGATAATACTCGTCGTGATGTTGAAACAAAGCTCTGTGGCTTCTCTGATATGTTACCACTACTGGTGCACTGGTATGCTCCATCTCAGTGCATCAACCTCAATGATTGAGTCACTGTTCGACTCCTGCTCCTACACTGACTCTGTCTCTGACATGGCTCTGAACAAGCTATTGGCACTATGTATACTGTTTGAAGGCCGTTGGAGGCAATCCAAAATGAAACTGGGCGCTCAAAATGAAATTTCGGACCTCTGTTGATGCGTGGGTCGCACAGCCTCTGCGTGGGTCGCTCAGCCCAGGTGGGTCGCGCCCCTTGCAAACTTACACTGCTGAACTGACCTGCGTGGGTCGCTCTGCCCAGGTGGGTCGCTCGGGCCCCAGGTGGGTCGCGTTTCTCTTTCAGGAAGCTTTTGGAGGCCTTCCCGGTGTCCAAATCGGGCGTGTGATAGCTCGTTGGAAATCTATTGGAGTCTACTTTCCAACAAAAGTGGAATTATGCAATTTGGATTCCATTTACCCTGTCAAAAACCAAATCTCCCAACACTAGTCAAAATGAGCAGAATGAGGCTGCCTCAAGGCAGAGCGCTGTTGCAGTCAACTTTTGAAGGTCTTCCTCAACTCCAAATTGAGCTCATGATAGCTCATTGGAAAGGTCTTTCTGTCTAGTTATCATTTGACTCATCAAGCAAGTCAGTTGGCCAAACATGCTAGGAGAAAACTTGATTTTCCCAAGGTCACTTCAGAGGTGCATTCAATTCTCCTGAGGCAACGGTATTTTTGACATTTCTCTAAAACCATGATACCTGTGTAAAAAGTGAAAGAGGTTTTTCTTCCTTGGGATGTTGTGGACAAAAACCTCTCTCATTTTTCCAAAATTCATCTTTGATTGCTCTGAAACATCTTTTGAGTGAAACTTATCCCGATGTGTGAAACAAGGGATTTTGTCGAAATGAAGCGAAATGAAGGGGATAAGGGGCTTCTAAATTCTTGGGGAAATTTTTTGAAGTAGGGAGGGATGTTAGGAAGCAGGGGAAAGTGGAATCTCAGAGATTGAGTGAGGGGAAGGGGTCCAAAAGGGCAAAACACAGGCCTAGCCTAGAAAATTGCCAAGTTGTGGCAAGAAACTAGGGTTTGTGCAAAAATGAGGAATTTGGGGGATCTCAGTGATGGGAAGTGTTTAATTAGGTGAATTAATGATAGGGGAAGGTGTATGAACATCGGGATACAAGTTTTTCGATGATTTGACCATCCAAGAGAAATTACCTCCAAAACCCTAGGAGAGGGAAATGGACCTTACCTAGGCACAACTGAAGCATGAACGAGATGTAGAATGACTCAATGGAACTTGACATGATGATAACAACCCTCTGAATGATGGTACACTCAGCTGAATGGTGACATGGACTGACATTTGGACAAATTTGAAAAGAGTGAAGACCAACCCTAGACCTAATGCCTAGTGATCAAATTTTGCTTGAAGACTCCTTGAAACGACAAAATTTGACCTTGACACTTTAAAATCACTTTGAAAGAGCATGTTTGATCACTGGAGGAAGGCTGCAAAAGCTGACTCTAACAGGTGGAAATGGCTATATTGTTGAACAAAAGTTTATGGCGGGGATCGGGGTCGAACCCACGACCTACCCCGCACCACCGTAGCACCTTACCAACTCGCCTATCTCATGGGTCTTAACCCATATGAAATCTCGTTTATATTTGAATTGTATCGCATCAACATTTGGGGGTTGGGAAGGGGCTAGCTCCCTACCATATGTCTGACAGCTCGAAACCGACGGCCAGCACCAACAAATCTGACGGTGTTAATTAAATGTTAAGCCATACTTTATTACATTAAACCGCAGTTAACGATAATTTTTCTTAGCGCTAATGTGTTTATCTTAACCTTTAAACTACACTTATCTCATAATTAATTACAGTTAATGTAGCGGACCTTTTGGTAGAGCAGGCCAATTTGGGCGGATTTGCTAAATTTAGTCATTTAAATTGGCGAAACTTCCAGATTTAGTGGAGAAATACTAGGGAAATTTCTTTTTTCCATAACTGAGGCAATTTTCGACCAAAATGAGATCAGAAAGAGTCATTATTGGTATATTTTGATGTTTTGGAGCCATTGGAGTAGGTTGAAAATAAATAGGATACTGTAAATAAGTATTTTTCACAATTGAAGCTAATACAAAGGCCTACACTATGAAGCTAGACCAAGGAGACGTAGCCCAGGAGGGGTGAACTCATTCAACAAAAGCTTGTGTATTCAACTCTGTTTTTTGTACTCGCTGTGTTTTTATATGCTTCTCTATAGCATTAAGTTTCTATTATTTTGAGTTCATGAAAAACACTAAATTTCACCAAGTTTAATGAATTATCAATCACATGCTCATGGATAAACTCTTGTTTGATAAGAAAACAAAATCACTTTCATTTTAAATATGAAACTGATATTAGCACAACATTAACTAACAATCAATTTTAGATCAGGTTGGTATCAGAGAATCAGGTTGCTTAAGGTTATTTTCTTGCTCTGCTAGATTTTGTGCAAAATAGTTTTAACGGTTACAATTTTGTGATGCTTACAAGGTTAAGATTGCAGAGAGGAGAAGGGAAACTATTGGTTGCTAGTCTCGACGTTAGGACCAGAAGAGGGAGAGGCATAAGGCCACCATATCCACCTAAATTTTCACTCTCAGTTGCACCTGGAGCACCTCAATTTTTTTTCTCTATTTGAGATTGAGGAGGTCCAAATTGCACCAGACACTGAAGTTGAATCAGAAGCCATCATGTTAGGTGTTGGAGACAACGAAGGACACTCAAAATAGGAGGGTGTCAAGAAATACTTCAATGACATGAAGAGGATGGTCAAGATTATGTTTGATGCATTCGCTACTGGAATGGTAGGAGGAGGTTCTAAGTTCCCACATGGAGAAGGATCTTCAAACAGTAAGAAGGATGAAGAGAAGAGATCAAAAGGTAGTGGAGGAAAAACACCACAATCTCAAGGTAGTGGAGGAAATCCACCTACATCTCCACCATATTCATCATCCTCATTATCACCATCAGCTTCATATTCCACTTGCACCACAAAAACCACCCATACCCATACTTATTCCAAGACTCCAAGAGGAAAAACTGCATTACTCAAATTGGACATTAAGTTTGAACTACCCATGTACAATGGCGAGGTAAATGCAAAGAGGCTTGAAAATTGGATTCATCAATTGGAGGTGTATTGCAGAATTCAAAATCTTCATGAAGATGACATAAAGATCCAGTTGGCTTCATTGAGGCTAGAACAAGTAGCACTAGTCTGGTAGGAAGCAAAGACTCAAGAGGAAATGTGAATCCATGGTAAGATATCCATTTATTGGGTTGAGTTTATTTTTTCCATTAAAAGACAGTTTTATCCTTTAGCTTACATGCAAAAAGATATTATGAGTTGGTCAAACAGTTCAAGATTATACCCAGGAGTTTAGAAAGATAGCTTTGTTGCTAGGTGTAAAATTGCAATCCCAAGACACAATCTTAAAATATATTGGAGGTTTACATTCATATTTGAAGCACACTATTATTATGTTTAACCCAAGAAATTTATATGAAGTTTGTGTACAAGCCACACACTTAGAGGCAAGGGGAAAACAAGGCATAGAGGAGAAAGGTGAAAGTGAGGGTAAAGGGAAAGGAAAATTTTATGGAAGAGGAAAAAGAAATAACTCTGTAAAAAGAGAGAAGGAAAAACTCACATGAAATAACTATTCAAAGACTAACCATGATGAAGACCATTGTTGGCAAATTCATCCAGAATTGAAACTAAATAGGCTGAAAGCCAAAGAGAAGGGAAAATTTGTTGCTATAACTAAACAAGACTTAGGGTCATATTCAGGAGATGAGACAAAAATTACAGCCATGGGTTTGAAAGGTAGACATGTTGCAAGCACTAGTTCTCAAATTGTTCAAATTATACTCACAATGAAGATACAAGAATAGAAATTTTCCATATTAGAGTTGTCTCTAAACATACCAATATTGATACACTTTTTGATAGTGCATCACAAGCTAACTTGATTTCTGAAGATTTGATTAAGAAACTAGGCCTTGAAACTATTAGACCATCAAGACCATATCCTTTGGGTTGGATTTGCAAGAATGCAAACTTGCAGGTTACAAGGAAGTGCTTACTAAGATTCGCCATTAACTCAAACTTTCTTGATGAAGTTGAGCTTGATGTGGTGTCGCTTGAAATACCAGGTATTGTATTGGGAAGTCCTTATCTGTATGATAGGAAATTTGTAATCTCCATGATAACAAGTATCACTTGTTTAAGTATGGAATTGAGTACATAATTAGAGCACATAAGAAGAAGACAGGTTTGTCTCTAATGCATGCAAGTGAAATGAAGAGGATAGTAAATGTAAGTCATAACTTGACATTGTTGATGATCAAACAATGATCAGGAGATCATGTGTTATGCTCAATAATTAAAGTGCTCGAAACAGATCCGAACCTGAGCGACTGGAAAGGTCTCATCATTGTGATTTAGGTGCCACGAACGGTTCGAAAAACCAATGTCGTATGAGGAAGATATCGCGTTCTGTTCGATTTCCCAAATAGCAAAATTTTGTGACTGGATGTCCAATTAGCATGCAAGTACAATCAACAGGCATATTCTGGGAATATTCAATTTTTCTCCTAGCCAACAGGATGGCGCCACGTGGCATATTGTGGATTGTTAATTTTTATGGTAGGAGGTGTTTTTGGGCCATTGGATGTGCTTTTATTAGCCGTTGATGAGTGACACGTGGCAAGCTCGCATGCCGCCACGTGTCCTTAGGATGGTTCAATAAAATTGTTTGGCGCCGGCGGGAATCGAACAGCCAACCTCTGTACGCACACACCCAAGTCTTGACCACCTCGCCTACCGCTTGTGTCTTAACCCTTATGTCTCCTGTTTTATTTTATGGTATATTTTTTTTACAATTTGGGAGGGGAATGCCAGTGGTCCCAACCCGCTGACGGCCCCAAAGGTTCTGGTCACATATATATAACCGGAGCATTAAAATTTTTAACTGGCGGCAATTAAACTGTCAGATGAGCGGTCACATGCGTTGTGACATTAAACTGTAAAGAAACGATTTTGCTAGCCATGACTTAGACCGTTCCGGACATCCCGGTCACATGGTATGGTTTGCAATAAGTTTAATGCGAAGGTTTTTTATGGGCAGTTTATCCTGCGGTGACATCAAACTCAGTCACATGTATCTTGCGGATAAGGTTAAGACGACGGTTACGTGGCGGTCGTGTTAAACACAAACTCTGGTGAAATATTTACACTTGTCACATAGGCGCAGTTTCGGGTTTTAAAATGCCATGGTTATGGAACCATAAACTTTGAGTTCCATCACCTCGTATGCAGAGTTTTCAAACGTGTACAATGTAGAGTTAAAGGCGGGGGGTCGGCATGTGACCATCCCGCCCAAACCTTATGAATTTAATTAAAACGGTTAGAAATGGCGGAGTTAATAGCGTCGCCATAATTTAAGGGATTTTATTAAATTTAACTTAAGTTAAGTGCCTGTCTCCACTTTTAGTGGAATTTTTCTAGTTAACATTGGAAAAAATGCATTGGGAGGTCAATTTTCAACCAATTTTAGTGAAACAAGAGTCTACCCAGACTAATTTGAGCATTTTGGGGCCATTGGTGCAGAGAAAACAACCATTAGAGGACTGTAAACACATGTAATTTACAATTTTGAGCATAATGACAAAGAGGGACATGTCATTGGGAGCTGGACTAGCAGATGTAGCCCAAGAGGGGTGAACTGCTTCATCATTCCTACTGTGTAAAACTTATGTGTGAATTTTTTTATCTTTATGCACTTTTGTTCAGTGTATTTAAGGCTTATTTTCATTCTTAAAATTCACTAATTCATATATATTTCATGGTTAAAAATCTCATTCCTTAAGAAAACATATGGAAACAAATTGTACATGTTTATATTACTCTTAGCACAGTAGAACTAATGCACTCCTTTCTGATCAAGTTGGTACCAGAGATAGAGTTCTATCTCTGGTTTTTTTATGTGCAAAGATTTGTTAACTGTTTGCAAGGGTTTTCATGCTTACTAGGTTCAAGCTTAAGAGAGGAGAAGGAAAATTGGTGGAAGCAAGAGGTTCTCAAAGTGAGCCACAACAAAGGAGGGCAAGATTTCCACATTCTCCACCACCTATCTCACCTCAAAAATAAGCATAAGCAGCATCAAGCATGCCTCCAGGAGAAGAAGAAATCCATGAAAAGATGGATCCCAAAGAGTAAGAAAGAGTGTACAGAAAATCATTTCTTGACTTAACTTAAATGGTTAGAGTCCTTTATCAAGAAAGGAATGAAAAACTAGAAGAAGAAAGGTCCAAACTTCACAAGGAAGGACATGGATCATCAGAAGGCCACAATGATGAAGATAAATCAAAGAAGGCAAATGGATGAAATGGAGGCAATGGAAAGTCACCATCATCACCCTCATATTCATCTTCATCATCCTCTACTTCATCTTCAGTACATAAGCCATACACGTCAAAGAACATGGGTAAAAGTCATTTTCTAAAACTTGATGTTAAGTTTTAATTGCCAATGTTTAATGGTGAAGTCAATGCAGAAAAGCTAGATAATTGGATTAGGCAATTGGAGGTGTATTTGAGAATCCAAAATTTTCATGATGATGAAACCAAAATCCAACTAGCTTCATTTAGGATGGAAGGTGCATCACTTGTTTGGTGGGAAGCCAAGACAAAGGAGGAGATCAAGAAGCATGGTAAGAATATTCTATCATGGGCCGATTTCATTTTTGTAATAAAACAACAGTTTTATCCATTAGCTCACATGCAGAAAGCCATAATGGACTGGAAAAATTTTAAACAATTTAAAGGACAAAATGTACAAGTGTATACTCAAGAATTTAGGAGAAGAGGTCTTTTATTAGGAGTAGATTTTCTTAGCCAATACACTTTTCTCAAGTATATAGGAAGCTAACATCCCTACCTAAGATATACTATCCTCATGTTTAACCCTAACAAGCCTAGATGAAGTTTGTGTTCAAGCCACACATTTAGAGGCAAGGGGAAAACAAAACCTAGATGAGAATGGGGAAAATGAGTTTAGAGGTAATTGGAAGAAAAAGAGAAATGCAAATGTCAGAAAAGAGAAGGGAAAATTATTTTGCAAACACTACTCTAAAACTAGCCATGATGAGGACCATTGTTGGAAACTTCATCCAGAGTTGAAACCAAAAAGTTTTAAAGCCAAAGAGAAAGCCAAGGAGAAAGGAAAAATTGTTGCAATAGCTAAACAAGACCTAGGGTCAGATTCAGGAGATAAAACAAAAATCATAGCTATGGGACTAAAGAACATTAAGGGGAAAGATATGGAAACTAAACCCAGTTCTAGTATATCTAACTATCAGATACAAGCTCCAAATGAAGAAGAGATAATTGAATTGTTTCATGTGAGGGTCATTTCCAAACATACCAAGGTTGACACATTGTTTGACAGTGGGTCACAAGCAAATTTAATCTCTGAAGACTTGGTCAAGAAACTTAATCGTGATACCATTCCACATCCGAAACCATATCCACTTGGTTGGATTTTTAAGGATGCAAATTTACAGTTTCAAAGAAGTGCATGTTGCACTTTGCAATAACTGCACATTTCATTGACACAGTTGAATTAGATGTTGTTCCGCTTGATATAATAGGTATGGTGTTAGGAATTCCTTACTTGTATGACAGGAAAACGATCTTCCATTGCCATGAGAAAAAATACCATTTATTCAAATATGGCAATGAGTATATTGTGAGAGCTCATCGCAAAAAACTAGACACTTCTTTAGTTAATGCAGGGCAGATGAAGAGGCTCGTTAATGCAAGCCAAAAATTGACATTGATGATGATTAAACAAAGATAAGTTTTACATAATCCTTTTCAAACAAATGTTGATGTATGTAATGAGTTGTTTCAGTTTGAAATTAGGTTTTCATTGAAGGAAGATGACAAGTAGTCGCAACAGTCGACATTGGTGTTGAACGGTGCTGAAAAAAAGGTGTCAGTGCAAGAAGTTGCAAAGGTAAAAGAGAGGGAAAAAGCAACTTGACAAAGAAGGCACAGGATTCATAAATTTTCATTGTTGGTTTCAAAAAGGCATGGTACAATGGCGAAGAAACTTGGTTAGGAATCGACACAAGTTCAAGGAAAATTCAAAAAAAAATCGCCATAAGGACAAGATGCAAGGTGAGAGTAATTCAAAGTTTCCTTTGATTATAGACCAACGTAGAAACATGATGTTTACTACAAATATAGATTTTTGTTTTGCAAGTTCAGTAAATATGCAGCATGACAATGTCAAGAACAACAATGGTTGGTCGACGGAATCAAGGAAAAATTTGTCGTTTCATGAAAAGCTCCAATTAATGAAATTAGGGCAATTTCAGTGGGTAAAGATTGGAAGAGTGGGGAAATAGTCTCCTCATCTTCATGTTCAGTAATCCAAAGAGTTTTTGGGGTCCAAAAGCTTCCCATTGGGGAGGTGTGATTAGGATATCATGTGTTATGCTCAAAAATGAAAGTGCTCAAAACAAGTCCAAACTTTAGTGACCGGAAAGTTATCGTCGTTGCGATTCCGGCGCCACAAGCGATTCAAAAAACGGATGTCGTATGAGGAAGATATCGCCTTCTCTTTTTTTCCCAAACAACAAAATTTTGTGACTGGATGCCCAGTTAGCATGCAAGTACAATCAGCAGGCATACTCTGGGAATATTCCATTTTTTTCCCAGCCAACAAGATGGTGCCACATGGCATATTGTGGACCGTTAATTTTTGTGGTATGGAGGTATTTTTGGGCCGTTGGATGTGTTTTGATTAGTCGTTGGATGAGTGACATGTGGCAAGCCCACAGGCTGCCACATGTCCTCAAGATGGTTCAATAAATTTTTTTGGAGCTGGCAGGAATTGAACAACCGACCTCTGCACGCACACGCCCAAGTCTTGACCACCTCACCTACCACTTGTCTCTTAACCCTTATGTCTCCCGTTTTTTTTTATGGTGTATTCTTTTTACATTTGGGGAGGGGACCGCCAGCGGTCCCAACCCACTGACGGCCCCAAAGGTTCTGGTCACATATATATAACCGCAGCATTAACGTTTTTAATGGACGGCAATTAAAACTTAACCTGGTGGTCAGATGAGCAGTCACATTTCGTTATGACATTAAACCGTAAAGCAACGATTCCACAAGCCATGACTTAGACTGTTCCGGCCATTCGGATCACATTGTATGGTTTGCAATAAGTTTAATGTGATGGTTTGTTATGGGCGGTTTATCTGGCGGTGACATCAAACTCATTCACATGTATCTTACAGATAAGGTTAATATGGTGGTTACGTGGCGGCCGTGTTAAACACAAACTCCGGTGGAAGATTTACACTTGTCACATGGCCGCAGTTTCAGGTTTTAAAATGCCATGGTTATGGAACCGTAAACTCCGAGTTCCATCACCTCGTATGCGGAGTTTTCAAACGTGTACAATGCAGAGTTAACGGCGGGGGTCGACATGTGACCATCCCGCCCAAACCTTTTGAATTTAATTCAAACAGTTAGAAATGGCGGAGTTAATAGCGGTGCCCTAATTTTAAGGATTTTATTAAATTTAACTTAAGTTAAGTGCCTGTCTCCACTTTTAGTGGAGTTTTTCTAGCTGTCATTGGAAAAAATGCATTAGGAGGTCAATTTTCAACCAATTTTGGTGAAACAAGAGTCTACCTAGACTAATTTGAGCATTATGGAGCCATTGGTCTAGAGAAAACAACCATCAAAGGACTATAAACACATTTAATTTACCATTTTTAGCATAATGACAAAGAGGGACATGCCATTGGGAGCTGGACCAGCAAATGTAGCCCAGGAGGGGTGAACTACTTCCTCATGCCTACTATGTAAAACTTATGTGTGATTTTTTTTCTTTGTTATGCACTGTTGTTTAGTGTTTTTAAGGCTTATTTTCATGCTTAAATTTCACTAATTCATCTATATTTCATGGTTAAAACTCACATTCCTTAAGAAAACATATGGAAACAAATTGTACATGTTTATATTATTGAAAGGACACTTAGCACAACAAAACTAATACACTCCTTTCAGATCAAACAAAGAGATGTATTGAATCACACTTTTCATAAGGATGCTTATGCGTGTAATGAGTTGTTTCGGGATGTTAAAAGTTTTCCTTTGAAATAAGGTGAAAAAATTTTGCAACACTCAACATTAGTGTTGAGCAGTGTTGGAAGCAAGATGTCGGTTCAAGAGAGTGCAAAGTTCAAAGAGAAAGCAAAAAAGCAGCTTTAAAAATAAGGCATGGGCTCCAAAAATGTTGGTTTGTGGTTTCCAAAAGGTACATGGCAATGGGAAAGATACTTGGTTAAGAGTCGACACAAGTACAAAACAAAAGCAGCTAAAAATCGCCATGGTGACAGTATGCAAGGTGAGAAAGTTTCTAAGTTTCCTTTGATTGTTGACCAAGGTATGAAAAAGATGTTTTCTGCAAGAATAGATTGATTATCTATAAATTTAGAAATATTGCAGCATGACAGTGTCAATGACAGCAAGGGAAGGTCGGAAGAATCGAGGAAAAAGTTGAATTTTTGTGAAAAGCTCCAAATAATGAAATTGGGAAATTTTCAATGGATATAGACTGGAAGGATGAGGGAACAATCCTCTCATCCACATAATCAGTAATCAAGAGATATTTTGGGGTCCAAAAGGCTTCTAGTGGGGAGGAATGATCAGGAGTATTTAGCTAAAAATTGAAAGTGCTCGGAAATTCTTTAGAACTGAACGACCGAATAGAGTTCGTTGTTAGGATTCCAATGCAACTCATTTCGTCAAAAACCGAGTCTATATGAGTGAGTTATGGTCTATTGTTCGTTTTCCCAAACAGGTAAAAATTGTGCAGAAAAGTGACAGACTGATGACTTGGCAGTCCAGTCAACACCTCAGGCATATCCAGGGAATGTTCTCCAATTTCAGCCAGTGACACTGTGACAATTGTCATCTTCAGATTCGCCAAGGTTGTTATGTGAAGTTAAAATTCTCTTCCATTTATTAAGTTGGAATTTGTATGATTACGGCTTAGTTTTAATTGCTGGATATTTGAGCCAATGGGGAAGGACCATGTGGCATGCCATGCACCCCCCCCACCCCCATATGGCAAGGTTGGCATGTCAAAGTTCAAATTGAAATTTCATATGGGGTGCATATATATTTTTATTCCAAGGTCAAAACCCAAATTTTGGGTATATATATATATATATATATATATATATATATATATATATATATATATATATATATATATGGCACATATATACCATTGCATATGTTTTATCCAAAGTCTAACTATGGTGGACATGAATTATTGATGGTGGACCGAATACTTAACTAGCGAAGGCCCTAACTATGGTGGAAGGTCTCTAAACCTAGCAGAGGACTCTTAACTTGGCGGAAATGGCTATATCGTTGAAAAAAAATTTATGGCAGGGGTCGAGGTCAAACTCATGACCTACCTCGCACCACCGTAGCGCCTTAGCAACTCGCCTATCTCATGGGTCTTAACCCATATGCAATCTCGTTTATATTTGAATTTTATCGCGCCAAATTTTGGGGTTCTAGAGGGGGCCAGCCCCACGAGCCATCCCCCTTCCATATGTTTGACAGCTCAGAACTGATGACCATCACCAACAAATCCGGCAGAGTTAATTAAATGTTAAGCCATACTTTATTACATTAACCCACAGTTAATGATAATTGTGCTTAGCGCTAATGTGCTTATCTTAACCTTTAAACTACACTTATCTCACAATTAATTTCATTTAATGCAGTGGAATTTTTTGTGGAGTGTGCCGATTTGGGCGAATTTGCTAAAATTAGTCATGTAAACTAGTGAAACTTCTAGATTTAGTTGAGAAATACTAAGGAATTTTTTTTTTTCCATAACTAAGGAAATTTTCGACCAAAATGAGCTCAAAAAGAGTCATTCTTGGTAGATTTTGATGTTTTGGATCCATTGGAGCAAGTTGCAGAGGCAACAGGAGATTGTAAATAAACATTTTTCACAATTGAAGCTAATACAAAGTCCCACACTATGAAGCTAGACCAAGGAAACGTAGCCCAGGAGGGGTGAACTCTTTCAACAAAAACTTGTGTATTGAGCTCTATTATTTGTGCTTGCTATGTTTCTATATGTTGTTGTTCATCATTAAGTTTCTATGCTTTTAATTTCATGAAAAAATATTAAATTTCACCAAGTTTAATGAATTGTCAATCACATGCTCATGGATAAACTCTTGTTTGATAAGAAAGCCAAAGAACTATCATTTTAAATCTGAAACTGAAATTAGCATAACATTAAATAAAAATCAATTTCAGATCATTAAAGAATCTCCTTTTCCATTTGGGATGATGGTTCTCACTGGTTAAACTAGGTTCAATTACCTTCTCTCCATCTCCAATGGCTTAAAATATGATTTTTGCCTATCAATGGAGAAGAGACATCAGATCAGCTCTCTTGTTGATCAAGAAAGAAATTGGTCATTTAGCTGATCTTGGGCTCATCCAAACCACAACTAAATTTTGTCTCTTTGGGAAGAGGAATTCTAGGAATGTAGAATTAAATCTAAATACAAAATTATTCTAAAATGCAAGAAAAAGAAAATTATAATAATCATATCTCAATTAGGCAGATATAAATCTAAACCAACCGAGAGCAAGATATTTAAATGATTGGGATTTAAATATGTATGTCTTATAATGAATATCAAGCTAACAAAGTAGCTCAATTAACTTAAGTTATGAATACCAAAACACATTCTATTCAGAGACCTCTTAACTGAGATAATCAACCAACAACATTCAGGAAGTAGTTCACAAAATGATATTGATTGTTAAATCAACAATTTGAATAATTAAAGAATAATATAAGGAAATAGTTCACAGGATATCACTGTTTGTTAAATCAATATTAAAAGACAATTTTTTGGGTAAAAAGTTACTCAGAAACCAGAATTCAACTAGAAGAGCATAGATAAATATTAACATATAATTCAATCAAATTACTCATATTGACAATAGTGTACAAATATGAATAAAATGACACATTCTTGCTATCATAAAATGAAACCAGTATTTAAAACAATAGTATTATAAATACCAATTTATTGAATCCATTTCTCTTTCTTTGGTCACCAACAGTGCTTTACAATGCTTGAACTTATGCTTTTAAAACAAGAGTTGCAGTAGTGCAAGCTCTGCCCATCATACATGATTCAGAATGCAAAGGAAAAATCCTCAATAGTCCCTCAGATTTGATATTTTCTCTCCTCTACCTTACAACTCTAAATCCTCTTTGCAATATTTCTTTCAAGAATTCCAAAAGTGCAGAGAAGAGAAGCCCCTTCTTACATTCTACAATCTCCTATTTAAAACATTTACAAAAGGATTTCTC
The DNA here is from genome assembly GCA_034641835.2 of Pinus albicaulis. Classification (NCBI taxonomy): domain Eukaryota; kingdom Viridiplantae; phylum Streptophyta; class Pinopsida; order Pinales; family Pinaceae; genus Pinus; species Pinus albicaulis. The sequence goes on along the minus strand of CM076575.1, from coordinate 1,823,059,302 downwards.
AATAAGAAAGTTTTTTTAAGAATACATATGCTCCATAAATTTTCAATTGAGCTAAAATCTCATTCTTCTCTTGCTGGAGCATTCTCATTGATTGAGATTTTATCTTCTCATCTCTTCAATTATTTCCCTAAAAAAAACAAATTTGAAATTAAATTAAAATGCATAATCAAATCAAAATACCAAATTTGGAATAACATATCTTCAATCAAGCTTAATTAAATAATTAAATGAAAAGGAAATATGAGCTTTCAATTGATGTATGTGGTGATATAATTGGTCAAGGAGAACATAGATGAACGGATCTGCACTCAGTAAAGGCCGTGGGAAAATAATAATGCAAATAATAAAACTCACAAAAATGATTTTGTTTAAAAATTCGGAGCTTGATCTTCTACTGAACTTTAGACTCATTAAATGATCAAGTCTATTTTTTAACCACTTCATAAATAATCTATATTGTTTTATCTATCCAATGAGTTATCATCGGCTTCATTTGGCCAGATAAAATTCAATTTATGAGCCTCCAAAGTTAATGAGTCAAAATTTCCAAAATTCTAGAATTTCTGTTACTTTGGCTAAAAATTAAAACTTTTTAGTTACAATCTAATCTTAAATTAAATTACAATTATCTATGAATTAATATTGATTATTTATAATTACATTATTAATCTTAATTAATAAAAAATTAATTGTAAATCAAATTAAACTACTTTTAAAATAATTTAATAATTAATTATATTATATTATATGATATTAATATTATAATTTAAATTATATTAGAATTATAATTAAAATATGATATATATTATAATATTATATAATATAATATATATTTATATAATCATTTTAAAACAAAATCCATGATGAAAATCACGTGAAGGTGAGGATGTATTAAATGGAGATGAGGAGTGTGAGTGGAGGAGTTAGTGAAGAGAGGATGGAATGATAAGGAGGGTGAGGTAAGGATGACGAAGAGGAGGTTGGGAGTTATAAGGAGTTTGATCAAAAATTTATTTTAAAAATTTTAAAACATCGCATAAAACCAAAATCATACATCGTAAGTGTTTAAATGAGGTGCTTTAAAAACATGCGATATGTGATATTTTATTGCATTGTAAATTTTGATCGCAAAAAAAATTTAGATCAAATTTTTTTGGAAGAAAGAGAAGGGATGTGTAGTGGGACTCATGTGAAATTAAAAGTCTTACAAATTGCATTTCAGCTACTTTGCAATTTTGAGATTTTAATCTTGCTAATTTGTTTTAAAATAATAAATTGGAGTAAATTACCGAGATTCGAAACACATTTTTCCACTGCCATATAATTTAGTTGGTTCATTTTGTAGGACCGTTAGTGAAAAAATGAAAATAGTAAAAATTAAATAAGAGTTAATATTTACAATGAATGACTATTTTAATTGCGAAAATTAAAATATAGTACATTTTATACCTTTTTTAACTCTCGCAACAAAAATGATCAAACTTCAAAGGAGGGTCATTTACAAATTGGTTGACCAAATGAGGTGAAACAAGTATCGATGGAAAACTTGTTAAAAATCAAATTTAATGAAATGATCAAAATGGAAATACGACAAAATTGAAAATATGGCAAAGTTGTAGGATGATTAACTTAATGAAAATCATAAAAGGTGTTTAGCCAAAAATTAATAGAAAGGGTCCCCATTATTTGAAGTAAATAATTCAAAAATGGCAGGGTGTTGGGTTTTCCCTACAACACAGCGTTAAGCGGCAACCCTCCTGGAGTCTTGATGTGTTGTGGCCTTGATGGACTAAGACATAACTAGTGAGAAAAACAGAGGCAAAGGACCACCAGGATGATATATGGCATCGAGTTTTTCATTGTATCTTGTATACCATAGATTGTTGTATTATTCAGATTATGCTTTAATATAACGAATATTGGCGATTGTACATTATTGTACAATTTTTTTTAAAACTGTGCATATTTGTGCATATGTGATTTACTTATTTATATTTACGTTGTGCAAAGTAGTTCATGGTTGAGATTCTTGGTTTGGTATCAATAATTTTAAGAGTCTAACCTACACCCAAGGTCGTGGAAATTCAACACAGGGCTCCTATGGAGGTTGTTGACGCTGAAATTTTCCTATCCTACTTTTTCTAGCAGGATTTATCCTCCTTTTTCTTGTATGGTTTTCTAACAGACAACTTCATTTTTCTTGACCAACTTATATTCCTTCGTCTAGGGTTTGTCTGGGAATGATATCATAGGATAATGGAAGTTTAATATAATCTATTTTCCCCACATTCTCCCATACATCTTACATAATTTTTCACTCTCTCCAAAGCAATTAGTAAAAAGTTAGGGTTGAATAGATCTCTTTCCTTGATGTCCCCCCTAGCCTATTTCAATATTGCTTTGCATCCTTCCTCGATAGGTTCTCTAAGTTTTCTTATTTGATCCAGACAATGTGTAATGGCATCTTGCTTATTTATTAATGCAATTTTTTCCTTAATGGGAGAAGAGATCCATCTCTTATGATTTTGGATGACCTATAAGGGTATGGAGTGTTATCCCCTTATCCATAAACTGTTATCAAAATTTTCCCCAACAACGGTGCCAAAAATGAAGGGCCCTCCAATTACTTGCAATTATTTTAGTGAGCATTTAATGAGTTGTACATTTAAATTGTCAATCTAAGGTTCGTTTGGAACATGTGAACTATCATGCACAATATTTGCTAGTGCAATTTGTGATGTGTCATGAAGTTTTGGTAATATGATATTTGTCACAATGCAAGATATAGATGCTTTCACATATCACCGATTTGACTAAAGACACCATACTTACAAGAATTAAATCACTCTTGCAGGAAAGTAAAATGCAGGGAAAAGTAAATCATAATTTATGTAAACACACTTGCAAAAAAGTAAACACGCCAACCACTAAAAGTGGCATATTCAAGTATATGATACTCTTGGTTTGTTTTAAAAAAATGCAATGGCACATTCCTAAGGTGCAATGAATGATAAACAAAAAACCTAGAAACAATATACAAACATCACACATCTCTCAATCGTAAATTGTTAGTAAAAACAGAGTAAAAGTAAGCTATAGGTAAGTTGTAACAATAGCCAAAATATCAAGAAACTCACAAATCTATTAGCTAATTTTTAACCCTAGAATTAGTGCTTTGATTTACGTAACCTATATTTTCAGCAACAAGTGAGTAATGTAACAACAACATAAGTAAATGTTGGAATTACACTAGAAGGAAATTAATCAAAGTTGCAGCAAAAAGAAACTATGGAGTTGTAGCTAAAGGAAATTAATAGAATTGTATCAAAAATTAAATTAACAGAATTACAACAATATAAACTAATTGAAAATTAACATAATTGTAAATACTAATCTACCTGTTAAGGGTAAACGCATGAAGATGGGTTACACTTTTGGGTCAAATGTAGCAATAAAATTTCAATTTTTTCCTCTTTTATCGAATTGAAGCCCTCAAAATTCATATAATCATTATGAATTTTGATTCGAAGTAAAAAAAAATATGTGGAAAATCATATTGTTGTCCTAATAATATTTTTTGCAAAAAAAAATAGTCTTATAATCTCTCAAATTTCCATTAAATGCAATACTTGTTCTTGTAAATTGTCATACATCTTAAGAGGTACGTGTATTTTCACGTAGCACAACTTATTCTATAATGTGTAATATATATATATATATATATATATATATATATATATATATATATATATATATATATGAGCATGAACTACACAGAGAGAACTAAGTTTTTCATATTAATTTTTTTTTTAATATATTTTTTTTTTATTTTTTCTAAGTTGGTGAAGTAATATTTCAATTGCATTTTGCCGAGACGTGTTCACATAAGGTTTTTTTCAACTATTTAAATAAATTGAAAAACCAAGAGCACCATTTTGAAGAGGACTTGTAAAAAGAATAGTGGTATTTTTTAAAACTTTTTCGTTGTGTATATTTTATGTTATTGATTTTTAATTAGCCTCTTTAAAATTGTCCAAAAAAAATTCAAAAATTATGTTTAAAAGAAATTAAATGGAAAATAACATATAAATTTGAAAATGAAAAACTCATATGTTATTGGATAGAGTATTCCTTCATGAATCCAACATGATCAACTTCGTCGCATAAGGACAAATTTTTCCCTAAGTCCGCTAGGGTACAAAATGGTGTTGCAGAAACATTTGCAGAAGGGGTGCTAAAATTGTGGTTTTTAAAATTTTCACTTAAAACACTCAATCAAGCACTTGAATTTTAAATTCAAATAGCTCGATTGAGGGTTTCCTAAACCCTTTATCGATTCATTTACATGGTTAACCAGGGGCTTGATCGAGTTATATGATTCGATCGAGCCTCAATAAAAGAAAAAATCAAATCATTATGGGAATCCCATAATCCCATAATTTATATTTAGAATCAATAAAGATCTAAAATTTAATACATTAATAATTTAACCAAGTTGATACATGATATTATTTTACTAAAAATGAGAATTCAATTGGATCTAGGTTATGAACAACATTAGCAATTTTTTAGGTATTGTGCTGAGAGGCGCATTCTACAGCCCAGTATGGGGGGCAAGGTGTAAGTATGTTTGTATATGCTCAAAACCTACCTTATAATATACCTTTAATTTGACTGGATCATAAATTTACCTTCCACAAAAGTTTTAACCACATTAAAATTCCAAATTTTATTATATTTTTTGTAATCTTGTCATGTAAAAACCTTATTAAATCTAATATTAATATTAAAAAATTATTATTACTATTAATATTAAATTATAAAATATGGTATTAATATTAAAAATTTAATATTAATATATTTTAGTATTAATATTATTAAATTGATTAATTTTGGATTAATATAATATTATTAACTTTAATATAATATAAAATTTGTTATATTATAATATATATTAATATATTATGATGTATATTAGCTCCAAATATATATGGGAGAGTGATAAAGGTGGAGACATAGAGGGAGTGACAAGGGAGAGATGGAGCTAAAGTGAGGAAGAGAAAAGAGGAGGAGTGATGAAAGAGAGAAGTAGAGGAGAGAGAGAGAGAGGGAGAGAAGGGTAAGAGAGAGAGGGGGGACACAAAGATGGAGAGAGGGATAGGAGGAGAGAGTGGAGGAGAAAGAGAGGGGGAGAGTGATCTGAAACTGGAGGAGTAACTTCTCCTCTCAAAAAATGACCGTCCTCTGATGTTTTGCAAGTAAACAAAATGGGTCTTAGTGTAAATAAGTTTTATAATATCTTCAAGGTGGTGAGTTAGTTTTCACATGAACTTTTAAAAAAGTAACAAATTCACATGAAACTCAAAATGGAAAATATGAAGAGAGAAAAACATAATTTGATGACGGAGTTCACCCCTCTTGGGCTACTTCTTTGGGCTTGCTCCAACAGCTAGACCGCTCTATCAATTTTAGTGGTAAAAAAATACATGCAAATTGTTGACAATTGAGTGGCTTGTTTCCCCTACAAGTAAACATTATCCTGAAAATAATTCTCACTCCAAAAGTGCGACCCCCTACAGCAAGTCATAAAAAAAGTCATCATGAAAAGGACTCACACATCAAGTCCTTGTACTCCACTTGAAAACTATGTGTAAAATGTACAACAACTCCACATTGAAGTACTGAAAATAGCTTCTCTCAAAAACACTTAATGAGAAAAGACAAAGAAGAGTTGCACCACAAAAGTCATGGCTCATTAGAGGAATTTGGAGGTCTAAAATGGGCCTCCTAAGGAAATTATAAAGTAATAGTAGAAATAATAAAATAATATCATATTTCATCATCAAATTTTAGATGGAAAAATGAAAAAACTACTTTTTCAACTTGTATTTTCAACTTATCTTCCTACGGGTTTACTCAAATTTCGAGTGGGAACACTCATTGGATGTAGAATTTGATTCCTCATATAAGGAGTACCCATGTTGCATACTTTCGATGGACCCTCCAATCAGTTTTTTTTCATGTATTTATCATTTTTCGTGTAGCAGGGTCCATCGAAAGTATGCAACATGGGTACTCCTTGGATGAGGAATTAAATTTTTCATCCAACGAATACCCCCACTTGAAATTAGAGTAAAACTTTACGGACATAAGATGAAAATAAGAGATGAATAAATAGTTTTATTATTTTATTATTTTTTAATCTTTTTACATTTTTACTCCAAAAATGGTGAAACATCACCCATAGTTGGCATCATCATCTTGAATCCTATTAGTTCTTATAAATTTTATTTTGGTTGTACATTTTTCTTAGGAGGCCCATTTTAGACTAAAATTTCTCTAATGGCTACAAATAAAATAAGAAGGCTTGAAAAACCCTACAAGGCTCTCTCCATGCTCAAAATGCCTTCAAAATTGCTTCAAACCTCTGATTATCTCCAGCACTAAAAGTCTCAATCCTGCAAAAATTCCTTCCAAAAGTGCTCCAATTATAAAATTGAGGCTGCTAATGGATTCAAGATGCCCAAAAACCCCTATGTGGGCTCTTCTTGGGCTCAAAAAGACCAAAATTTGATGAAGTTATGCCTCCTTGAACAACTTCTGTTATCCATCCCTCAATTTGACAGAACATGCTAACTGTGCAACAAATTTTCCCGCAAACGATGCATTTTGTAGCTTCATTAATTTTCCCAATAACCCTTGTGTGAAAAAACAAGGTCATATGGTGCCCATGAGTTTGGGGGCTAGGGCCAACGATTCTCCCCTGCCAACACTAGCTCCTTTTCCATTTGATTACAGTTACGTGGAGCGACGTGTCCAAGAGCCAAGGCCAACTTCTTGCACCCTTCGAACTAGCTCCTTACCTCTTCATCGATGGTTATGTGCCTAACCATATGACTTGGGCCAGGCCTTAAATTCCACCCTGATCGAACTTGGCTCCACGTTGATCCCATGGTGCACCATAGCACCAGGGGCTGGGATTGAATCCCCACCCCCACTCCTAGAGCACCTCATGTAACGTCAATGATTGCATGGATTTTTTTGTGACCAGGGACTAGGGATGGTCTCCTCCCCATATGAATTTCTTCTATCATCGGTCCTACGGATGATGTTGTGACCAGGGGCCAAGGTTAAGGCCCCACTCCTCTCCCCTAATGCGCAACTTGTTGACTTCAAATATAACCCATTTCAATTGTATGGTAAGAACCAAATCATAAGCACAATTGTGGAGGCCGAAGATTTTATGTGGCAGGTTTGGGGTTCGACCCCCTCCAAGGCCTTCGGTGTTAAGTCCCTATATTAATAGTGTAGTCCCTTATTATGTTAGTGTATCCCCCCTTATTGTTGTTTTTGTACCCCTGTAACCCCCATATTGTTATTGTTGTGCCCTCACATTATTATTGTTAGGTCGACAAGGATTACATTGTGGCCCCACTAGGATTACATTGTGGCCCCATGGACTCCTATATATAGAAAGGATGTTTTGTCATTTGTATCATCCAAGAATTGTTCATTCATGTAATGTATTGGAGGTTTCCCCCTCGAAGTGGCTTATTTCTAAGGCGTTGATATCTCTTTCCTTCTATTTTTGGAGCTGATTTCACAACATTTGGTATCAGAGCTTTGGATTCTAGGGTTTTGCTGCTCCAAACAGGTCATCGTGGAATTTTTGCTATAACTTTGTTTATACGAAGGTTCAGAAGCTGAAATTTTTAGAGTGCGCAGCCAAAATCCTAAGGAACATCGTCGCAAAATTTCAGAGCTTGGTTCGCAATATTTTCGGAGATATGATCTGTGGAAGTTAGGTCCTTTTGCAGGTTCCTGAATTTCACTTAAAAAGGTCATTGCGGAATTTCACTCTAAATTTTTTTCTACGAAGGTTTAGATGCTGAAATTTCTAGAGCATGAAGCTGAAATCCTGAGGAACATCATCGCAAAATTTCAAAGCTTGGTTCGAAATATTTTTGGAGATATGGTCTATGGAAGTTAGGTCTTTTGCAGGCTCCCGAATTTCATCTCAAAGAGGTGATCGTGGGAAAATATTCATAATTCTCTCTCTAAGCATCGGATTGGAATTCCGTAAAAAGTGGCCGCAATTACACAAACTATAGTTTCCTGTCAATAAATTTCAGAGCCGAAGGAGGAAACAGTGACACGTGGCAAGTTGTACAAGTTTGTTCTATTGAACCAGTCCATAATTAGGTCATCGTAGGATATTGGGCACAACTTTGTCTTAAAGAATCCAGATTAGATCAGACCTGTGGCATTCTAAAGAGAATTCAGAGGGCTACCTCAGTGTCAAATTTCAGATATTGAATATCCGAAATCACAAAGGTAATTCAGTTTCAATATCGAGCTCCTCAAAATCAAGAAAAAAAGTGTGTATTTGGTTTTTAAAATTGCATAATGTTTGTTTGAAAAAGCAGTTTGAAGTGATTCCAAGGGCACATTTTAGAATTTTTATCAGTATTGGGTTTTATAATGCCTCCAAAAAATAATTCCATACCCATTAAGCCCTCAAAAATCTATACTATGACGCATGAAGAGGAAGAATTGCAGTATGAGATATCAAAATTACGGTACCAAGTGCAACAAATTTCGATCTTACGAAGAGCAACCTAAGATGACATAGATGGTTTAAAAGCAGAAATGGAGGCTATGTTGGATGGTTTTAAGGATCAAATAATAGCTAATATGGATGATAAATTAGTGGAAAATCACATCGAGCATCAACAACAAGTTCTCCAATTCTCAAAGGATAACCTAACTTGGGTGCAGAATCTAATGAAACAACAAGAAGATCAACATCACATCGAAAGAAGTTCTGAAGCAATCACAGAAACAAGAAATCGACAAGTACGATTCATTTCAGAGTATCTCAGCAAGTGGAAGAACTTTCCTGTAGAAGATTCCACATGGGAGGATGAGAATTTTATACAGAAGCATCAAGAAATAATCAAGCGTTGAGGACAACACTTGTTTGAAGGAAAGGGGCATGTTAAGTCCCTATATTAATAGTGTAGTCCCTTATTATGTTATTGTAGCACCCCTTATTGTTATTTTTGTACCCCTGTAACCCCCATATTGTTATTATTGTACCCTTACATTATTATTGTTAGGTCGGCTAGGATTACATTGTGGTCCCACTAGGATTACATTGTGGCCCCATGGACTCCTATATATAGAAAGGAGGTTTTGTCATTTGTACCATCCAAGAATTGTTCATTCATTTAATGTATTGGAGGTTTCCCCCTCGAAGTGGCTTATTTATAAGGCGTTGATATCTCTTTTCTTCTATTTTTGGAGCTGGTTTCACAACATTTGGGCCAAACAAAAAAAAATGACCAATGTGGAGTCACCATGTGGTGGCCTCTGGTTGGGCCACATGATGGCCTCCTATTAGGCCACCCAAAACAAATAAAACCAATAAAATATTCCCAACTCACCCTGTACAAACTTGAAACTTGGTGTGATGTGATTGGTCCACTGTACACCTAGTTGGCAAGTAGATATCATCATGGCATCAACATTATGGATTGCCCAACCCAATCAACCCACCTGCAAAAAATTTTGTCATTGGTCAAAAAGTTTAGAACACCACAATTGTGTCATACCACATCAGATTGAGGTATTAAAGCATTTTTGGAATCAGAATGATGAGAACTTCGACTTGACGTGGGTTTCAGGAGATTTTGTGCACTTTCATTTTTTAACCTAATTTTGATCTCCATATCATACCTCCCCACTAGGAACTTTTGGACCCCAAAATTTTATCTTCTCCTAGCAAACAAAATGATGAAAAATCTCAAAAACTTTCTTGATCTCAATCCTTTATATATTTTTTCAATTGGTGCCTTCAAGCTCCAATCAAGGTACTCCACCTATCCTTGTGTGAAGTCATAATCTTCTCATCAAGAATCGAGCCATAATTCTTCTAACCGTGCAAGTAAAAAAACTTTGATGGATGGAATCTAAACATTCTCTCCAAAACCATCTTTCTTAGCTCAAACAAACTTCATCTTGAAGTCCTTCTTTGTTGAAGACGAACTTGATTTTCCATCTTGGAAATCAGAAGCAACTGAATTCTTCTCATGCACTGATTCATACTTTTTATTGTCCTCAAATTGCACTTGTACTCTAAGGTACATTGGTTGCATTTATTCAATGACACAGTTGGCTTTGTCCACATAAAAATAGTTATCTTCTGCACAATATTTATCAAATATTTTATTCGGAAACAAGCTTTATCTTGAAACACTTGTTCCATTCAATACATGATCCAACTGTAGATATATTGGACGAGATACAAATGTTCATCCCAAAAATTCCTCAAACAATTGGGCTTATTAACAAGCCAACACAACTTGACATGTCAAATAAAACACACTTCTTGCAAATAAGTGATTATTCATGTCTTCACTTTATAAAGTACCCAAATGGGAATGTACAACAATTATTTACAATTTTAAAAAGCAAGTAAACTATACAAATCATTTTACCCAATCTCTTCCCATATTAGGCTTACATGTTCTCTTTCTACACCCGCTTTGCTTTGAAGATTTCCTTACGAACTACACATGTTTCCTTGTTGTCACTTGTCACTTTCCTTGCAATGGATTGCATGACCTCTTTATCCTTCTTGGGACGAAGTTCCGGATGAAGTTTCCAACACCTTTCATTCTAGTGCCCATTCATGTTACATGGGTGCAAAAATTCTTTCGCTTTCCCATCGACAAGTAAGTCTTCAAACTTGAGAGAGGTTATTCATGCTTTATTCCAAGAATTTGGTCCATTATCTTGACCATCACTTTTTTTTGTTCATAATCAGACACGCAATGGTCAGCTGCATCACAAAATGTGCAAGGAAACATGTGCCATAAATAATCACAATCACCAACATTTTTAAAATTCCCATGACACTTATACCTATCCTTTGGGTTGTGACTTTGATGAAGAGGACTATAATTTGCATTTCCTTTGAAACATTCATATCTTTTTGGAGACAAATTTTCATTTTCTCTACCATCATGGTGTGACATATCATCAATGCTTGATAAATTATTTGCCTCAAAAAGTTTAGAACACTCCCCAAAATCTCCATGACCATAACCCAATCCTTCATATTGTGGTCGCTCCATTACCTTAATAGGATTAGTGATACCTTGGCCGTTGATTCTAAGGCCTACTCTTTCATAACCCATCTGAGTTAAAAACTTCATACCAATGCGTTTAGTATGTTTTTCAAAGGTTGTGAAAGATGTGTTATCAACATAAACTTAAGGAGAAGAACTAGAGATCATAACTACCTCTTTTGATTTTTCACCCATCTTATTTGTTTCAAATGTTTATGATGAAGTAGATGATGACTCAAGCCACCCACTTTTACCAACAGGCACATAAGGAGAATCTTTTAGGTGTTGACAAAACTCACAAGCATCATTCTCCACATAGGGTCCATATCCTGTCTCCTGTGTTTGGACATGCCCTCAAATATGCTTCATCTTGGACAAATTATTGGTTGCTTCTGGAATGGAACTCTCACCAGCCTGTTCCTCCAGCACATGCTGCAACTGAAGGTGCATTTTCCTCTTCTCCTTCTCAGAAAATTCAAGTAAATCCTCGGCTCAATATTCTCCATTCAAAGAGACAAGTTAATCTCCTCCAACTCTTGGAGACTTTCCCACTTGAACTTCTTGCCCATACCTGCAACTTGGTCAGAACCAATTCTAATACCACCTGATCTGAACCTAGAGGAGTAACTTCTCCTCTCAAAAAATTATTGTCCTCTGATGCTTTGCAAGTAAACAAAATGGGTCTTAATGTAAAAAGTTTTATAATATCTTCGAGATGGTGAGTTAGCTTTCACATGAACTTTTAAAAAAGTAACATATTCACATGAAACTCAAAATGGAAAACATGAAGAGAGAAAAATAGAATTTGGTGACGGATTTCACCCCTCCTGGGATACATCTTCGGGCCTACTCCAATAGCTAGACTGCTCTATTGATTTTAGTGGTAAAAAAGTACATGCAAATTGTTGACAATTGAGTGGCTTGTTTCCCTTACAAAGAAGAATTCTCTTGCAAATAATTCTCACTCCAAAAGAATGACCCCCTATAGAAGCTCATAAAAAAATTCAACATGAAAAGGACTCACACATCAAGTCCTTGTACTCCAACTGAAAAACAACCATAAAATGTACAACAAGTCCACATTGAAGTATTGAAAAGAGCTTCTCTAAAAAACACATAATGATAAAATACAAAGAAGAGCCACACCACAGAATTCACAACTGCTACAGATAAAATAAGAACTTTCGAAAACCCCTACAAGGTTCTCTCCATGCTCAAAATTCCTTCAAAACTACTTCAGACCTCTAATTGTCTCCGGCACTAAAAGACTCAATCCTGCAAAACGTCCTTCCCAAAAGTGCTTCAATCAGATGTGAGGCTTCCAATGGATTAAGAATTATGAAAAACCACCATCTAGGCTCTGTTTAGGCTCAAAAATACCAAAAATTGATCAAATTATGCCTCCTTGACAACTTCTGCTATTTTTCCCTCAATTTAATAGAACTTGCTAACTATGCGACATTTTCGCCCTTTAAACAGTTTGGGAGGCGACAACTTTTCTCGCAAATGATGCATTTTGTCTTTTCATTAATTTTACCAATAACCCTTGTGCACAAAAATAGGGCCATATGGCACCCATGAAGCCAAGGGCCGGGACCAACGATCTAACCCCACCGACACTTGCTCTTTTTCCATTGGGCCACGGTCACATGGAGCGACGTTTCCGAGAGCCTAGGCCAACTTCCCACACCATCAGAAATAGCTTCTTAAATCTTCTCCAGTGGTTACGTGCCTAAAAATAGCATTAGGGGTTGGGGATGAATCCCCGCCCCCACTCCGAGAGCACCTCAAGTAACGTTGGTGGTCATGTGGATTTTTTTGTGACTAAGGGTTAGGTCTAGTCCACACCTCGTCTGAATATCCTTTTTGGGTGATCTTGTGGGTGGTTTTGTGACTAGGGACCAGGCCTAATGCCTGGCCCCTCTCCCCCATTGCACAAACTTGTTGACTTCAACTATAACCCAATTCCATTGTATGGTAATAACCAAAGCATAATCGTGATGCTGGAGGTCAGAGTTTGTATGCGGCAGGTTTGGGGTTCGACTGCCTCAGAGGCCTTTGAGCCGAACACAAAAATTTTGACCAATGTGGAAGTGCCACTTGGTGCCCTCCTATTGGGCCACCCAAAAAAACTGAAACCAATAAAATGTTTCCAACTCACCTTATATGAACTTGAAACATGGTGAGTTGTGATTGATCCACTGTACACCCAGTTTAAATGTTAACATCAACATTACGGACTGCCCAGTCAGCAGCCTAGTCATCCCACCTGCAAAAATTTTTGTTGCTATTCAAAAACTTCAGAAAACCATAAATTTTTCATTGACATAAAATTGAATCGATTTAAGCGTCGTTGGAATCAAAACAAATAGCACTACCACTTGACACTAGTTTCAGGCGATTTTGGGCACTTTCATTTTTTAGCCTAATTTTGATCTCCAAATCAGAGAGAGATGGAGTTTGAGTAAAATATAGGGAGAGAAGAATAAATTCATATATATATATATATATATATATATATATATATATATATATATATATATATATATATATATATAGAGAGAGAGAGAGAGAGAGAGAGAGAGGGGGGGGCAGTGACAAGGGAGAGATGGAGATAGAGTGTGTACCTTTGGGTTGAGATAGAAATACAAATAATAAGAGATGGAGAGAAGGGGAGAGAGAATGAGAGAGGGAGGGAGATAATGATAGATTTGGAGGATGAACAGAGATAGAGTGTGTGTGAGTGAGTGATGAGGGGGATAGATAGAGGGAGGTGGGAGAGAAAGGGAGAGAGACGAAGGAAGATAGATATGACTTGAGATGGAGGGAGAGTGAGAGATGGAATTGTAGGGGGGAGAGAGGGAGGCAAGAATAAATACATAGAGAGGGAAAGGTGGAGAGATAGAGGGAGGGAATAAAAAGGGAGATGGAAAGAGAGGGAGAGAGGAGAGTAGGAGGGAAGAGAGATAGAAGGGGAGATATAATGAAAGAAGGGGAAGAGAGATAGAGAGAGAGAGGGAGAGAAGGGGAATAGAGAGAGAGGGAGGGAGAGAAGGGTAAGAGAGAGAGAGAGGGAGAGGGAGATAGAGAGGGAGGGAGATATAAATAGATATGGAGAAACAATATGTATGTTTTCAGGGTGATATAGAGAGACGAATAAGGAAATACATAAGGAGATATAGAGATATAAATAGAAGGGCGAGAGAGGGAATAAGAGAGAGAGAGAGGGAGGGAGGGATATATAGATATGAATAGAGTTTTTGTGTGTGTTTGGGGGGTGATGTAGAGAGAAAAAGAAGGAGATATGGAGGGATATATAGATATAGATGGAGGGGGGAGATAAAGGGAAGAAAATTGTTTGCACTATATGCATTGATTTCAATGTAGGTGCTAATTTCTAATCCTATTTGATTTCTTGCATTATATGCATTGATTTATATGTAGATGTTGATTTCTAATTATATTTTATTGCTTGCATTAGATTCATTTATTTCATTAACTTAGATGTTAATTTATAATCTTGTTTAATTGCTTGCATTAGATTAATTGATTTAAATGTAGATGTTGATTCCTAATCCTATTTCACTGTTAGAACTAGATGCATTGATTTCAATATAGATGTTAGTTTCTTATCCTATTTTATTGCTTTTAGATGAATTGATTTTAATGTAGATGTTGATTTATAATCCTATTTGATTGTTCGCATTAGATGCATTGATTTCAATGTATATGTTGATTTCTCATTCTATTTGATTGTTCACATTAGATGCATTACTTTTAGTGAGGATGTTGATTTTTGGTTTGATGTAACTAGTGTTGAGAAATCAGGGTGTTTAATTCAAATTTATCTTCTTGATAATTACTTGTGATTTTGTTTTTTTTATTTCACTTAGATCTTATATTTATTAGCTTATTATGTCTTTCATCAAGTCAATTATCAAAACAGAAGAGACACAAAGTTTACGCTCTTCAAGCCAGGGCCAAAACCTCTCCCTCTTGGAGAGGAAAACCAAAAATAAATTATTCTTATAGATCTTCAATTGACAAGTACCATAACCATGAACTAGACCCTTGCCTTCTGTATGCCTCCAAGGCCTTGTCACAGCTCCACTAGTCTCCTTATGTTGATCTTCTTTTTTGCACTCCTTTTCATTGGCCCTAGGAAATCTTGGTTCCTAGTGAACTCCTTTCTTTCTAGCCTCAGCCTCCTAGAGACTCTTCCATAGTCTTACTTGATCTCAAGACCTAACTCACTTGCCCACTTTGTAACTCTTCTTATCCTAGCTAGCTTGTCTTTATTCTAAGCATTGTTCCAAAAACTATATTACAATCCTATCTCCTTAGCCTTCTGAAGTGACCACATAGATGTGAAGTAGGTATATGCTCCAAAATAGAGAGCCCTTATCACTGTGTTATAGTGTTATCCTTCTTCGTTGAATTGCCTCCCTCTTACGCACCTAGAAACACACTCTTTCTCGCATTGTAATCTTAGAACATGGCATGGTATATTGGATCTAAAACAGAGGTAGCTTATCCCTCCTTTCCTTTGTTGTTCTGTCTTCTTTTCAACGCACCAGCTATACCCTTAACTCATCCTTAAACTTCAAATCTCATCTAAATCTTGTCCGAACTGTTGGTAATGAAGTGAGGCTGCAAACCTCTTATATATAGAGGTGGTGTTACTGTCCTAGGCCGACGTCACAATCGGTGGGTGAGCCAACTTGTACATCTATTTGTGGGCCGACTTGACAAGGAGTGTATCCAACTCATTTGAGCCGACTTCAAGGAGAATTTTTGAAAAGGCCTTGGAGCATACAAATTACATCAATAATTGTCTTTACAAGTGTAACAACACTTCATATACATTACTCTAAATTATAAATTTATGACAATAGGAAAAATTCCTAAAGACATGGAGAAGAATTATTTGACCTATAATAAAAATTCATTTCGCATGAAACCCATGAGTCAACCATTTACAAAATACATTTTATTATATTTTTCTTCTTCATTACATAAATTCATAATTACAATTCATTATGAAGGATGAACCTAGTTACACTTTTCAACACTCCCTCTTAACAAGGGAGGTATTCATAATGGTACATGGTCACTCTCAATCTAAAGAATCTCACAAGAATAATCTGATTGGTAATCCCAATTGTATAGCATCATATCAACCAAATTTTTCACAGTGCAAGGCCTTGACTAACAACTCCATATCTCCACGAGAACATGAGCTACAATGTTGGCAATACCAATGATGAGTACACACCCTCATCATTGTCTCTATTGGATCATATCCCACTCAGGTTCATATAGGATATGTCCATTAAGACTATTCTTACTGTTGGATTCCCAGTCCTCAAAGAATATTTATCCTTTCACGACTACTCTTTCTGTGGATGCCCTAATACATCCCAAAAAGAGTATCAGATGCCAGATGATTACCCAATCCTGCATTCTGTCTTCCAGGTGAAGACCAAAATGATGTGTCTATCTCTCTCTCTCAATTAGGGAGGACTTATTCCACAAAGTATGTACTCATTCCTATACAAGTAATGTACCTAACCTCCCTCTTGGCTTAGTAATTTTCGAGTTTCTTCCAAGTAAGAAACTTATTACCAAGCTCCCTCTTAATCAGGTACCTGCAACAGCAATGATGAAAACACCCAATTTCTCGTGAAAAACTCCTTCCTTCAATGTCATGAATTTATTTTTTGTTGAGGAGTATTCATCTTTGGCAACTCTACATAGGGCACAAATCATCCATCACTTTCATCCAATATTCATGTCTTTTATGAGAAAGTGATACATCAATCTTTTTACCTGGTCTAGCTTCATGCCATGTTGCTTTCCTTTGAACCATAATTCTTCCAAGGATATTTCATCTTTCCATATGGTTTTCAAAATGTGGAAGACTTATACTTCCCTTTGGCATCCCTTCATAATCTCATCATATATTAATGAATTACAAATATTAACTTTAAATCAAAATTTGCCTTAGTGATGATCCTTCACCATGACATCTTCTTGTAGGCATCATAGTCCTTTTTTTAAATATTAACACATATCCTAAAGATATGTATTCTCAAGGGTCTCCATATTTTTTGGACTTCTTTCAGATTCTACATTTATTCCCAGGATATTTTCTAGTCAAGTCTTCTTGGCTTCCTTGGATGTTTACTGCTTCTTTCCATGGTTGTACTTCCCACAATCTCTTCCTTTTTCTTTCTCCGCAGAGTTTTATTTCATTCCCATGAAATTTCATTGTGCAGTTCCTTGATAATTTATAATCTCCTCATATTCCATATGAGTGCATACTATGTTGATGTCATCTAGTGTAGATCATGCCTTTTGGAAACTTGTGCATCGAAAGATTTTCTGCTTTCTATTTTGATCATAATTCTAAAGATAGAAGTATACTACCTGTAACTACATGACTTCATAGCATCCAGTGTCAGCATATATATACATGTACCTCATTATTTTCCTATTGATTCATCTTGCAGAAGGTTTAGAATGAATAATTTCATTCCCTTGACCTGCTTCATCAATATGTCATCATATCCTAATCCAGAATTTTGCAAGTTAGAATTATTGATGAATCCTTTTGCTTTCTTTATAAGTAGTGAATCCATAGAAGATTCCATTTGAAAAGTGTCAGCACTTGTTTCCATATTGATTACTGAATGATGACCCTTGATCTATATGACTTCCTTTTATAAATATTATTTTTAGTGAGGTTCCCAAGAGCCTCTTATCTCATAGCATAGTTGTCACATAAATGTGTTACAGACATCTTCCTATGACTAGTACTCCTTCAATGCTTCCATCATGATGCCAATTATAAAGTTATGTATCTATAAAATATACAATGCTTCCTAACATACTATTTTACGACTGATAGATACCTCTTAAAGATGAATATGATCTCAATCATAGTAGAGATCTTTCGCTTCTTCTTTCCTAGGTTTCTTTCAATCAAGTTCTTTCATTTCTCCGATGATATGGGCTTATTCCTTTTTCCTCTTGTCCTTGTTAGATTTGCGACAATATGTCTTATATTTCCCAAGTTCATTACATTCATAGCATCATATCTTATCCATGTTTCTCATTTTCTTCTTAGGACCAAATTTACCAAATGTTCCTTTCCTTCTTGATATGGCAGCATAGCCTTGATTATCTTCATTTGATCCTATATCAACTTTATCTTTTAACCTCGTCTCTTCTATATTACATAGAGACCATAGATCCTGGAATGGTGTTGCTTATTTCTTCCCATAGATACTAGAAGTAAAGTTTACCCATCCCTCCAGTAGAGCATTCAACACCACTGTAGTCATTTCTCTATCAGACATTACTTCTCCCAATTCCTATAATTGATCTTGCATTTCGGAAATATTCATAAAATATGAAGTTATTCCTTCGTCTCTTGTCATATTTAACTTGTATAGTTCTTGTCTTAGAGATATTACTTCCCCTGCAGTACTCACCGAGAACAACTCCACCAATTTGTCATATATACTTATTTTAAAGATTCTAGTTTTGATACATGGGGGATGAGAGAGTCCTTTGTGGATTATATAAGAATCCTCTAGACTCTTATGTCTCCCTTCATGTATTTTGCATGAGCTTGAGTATATTATTTTGAAGTTTTAGTTACTGAACCTTTGATATAGTCCATGACTTCATTCTCAATAAGATTTAGATTTGTCCTTTTCTTCCATACAAGAAAGTTTGAAACCTAAACTAGCTTGTTGCTTTCTTTGCAAAAAGACATTTTGAACAATTCAGATTAAATCATAAAGATACTTACTTGAGTAGATGCTTTTCTTATTCTACCAGCTTCCTTGTTGATGATGATGTAGATATCAGCAATAACTTCCTCTTATATTGGCTTCTTCAAGAGACATGAAGAGAGCTAGATCATCTTGAATCCTTGATGATGATGATGATCTAGGATAGCTTGATGATGATTTCAACAATGTTGATTTAATTTCAACACCAAATAGTTGTTGATGGTGATGGCTTATACATTGTGTCCTTAATGATGTTGACTAGATCTTGATTTATAGGTCCTTTGAGAAAGGTCCTTGATCTTCTTGATATAGATCAAAACAACGTTGTGGAAAGGGAGTTCTTTAAGACACATACATACATACTTACGCGATCAACAATGGGGCATTTATCATTTACGAGACTTAAAAAAATACCCAAACCAACGCACAAAACAAAAAAAATACAAACCCGTGGAATTCTTCCTAGAGGGTCCCACTGTAATCTCCAACCAATTAACGGACAATCGTACTTTTCATTCCCCGCTACTTAACCTTGAAATTTTAAGCGCTAAACTTTAAATTCTATGCAACGCGATGTTGCACTGCATTGACACGTGGCTTCCTGCACTTTGCATCGCAAAATTTTTAACTTCCCTTGCGATGGATCTTAACATTAAACCTCACGAATTGTGATTTGCGATCGCCGCTATCAAATTCCATCATTCAATCTCGGACAGATCCGATGGCCTACACTATTTCTCCTTCGTACCAATTCACATCACAAACTAAATACTTTAACCTGTGAACCTTTTTGTTGTTTCTTATTCTTTGTGATGCGCGATAATGTTTGGCTGCGACGTGCGTTTATCACCGTTGATCAACTTTGCATCGACAGTGCTCGTCAAACCTCTATGTTCGATATGGGGTTTGTTCTTTGGTCAACACAATACGCAGTTTAACAAAGGAAAATGTAAGATTAAGGCCTTGCTGCACCTGCAATCCGATTGTTTTTCTCGATGTGTGCCTTTAATACAAGCATTCAACTTCAATAAAGATTCAAAGAATTAATTTAAAACAGGGAGCCCGATGAAGCACCAAAACACTTAGACATTATTCGGAAAAGAAAATGTTGTTTAAAAGACAGAGATCCCGATAAAAATACAAAACACTTAGATAATATGGAAAATGAAAAAAACACAGAGCCAAGCCCTCTAATGGTTGGATTTTACATTCACTTCTACTTCTTTATCTATCCTTTCTCTTGACGGATGGCAGAACCCCGCAATGGTGGATTTTGGTTTGATCTTATCCTTCTCCAAAATCCCCATATGGTTGGGAAACTGTCATTCAGTTTCCAAAATAGTTCATTCAACTTATTCAACTAAATTCTCAACTAATCCTAAATTAACCATTCTTTTATTATGCAAATTACATTGGCTGAGTTAGCCCAAATTAAACTTAAATAAAATACTTTAAAAACGAAAAAGTCTTCAAATGCTTAGGACTACTAGCCCTCTTTCCAAGCCACAACATGTGACCAACTTTGTCACATTGTTGGCTCTACCTTAATGCTCCTGCATCACTTTCCAATTTCTGGAAACTGCCTCTTTTGAATGAATGAATATCTTCTTAGATCTGTAGATCTCTGACCTTTACTTTGATGTCTTCTAGAAATTAATCCTTGTTTACTTCCTTGAAGCTTTGATCCTTGTGTCTTCTTGCTAAACCACACTTACTTGTCTTCAGCACCTTAGCTCTGAAACCATGTTGATAAATTAGGGTGTTTAATTCAAATTTGTCTTCTTTATAATTACTTGTGATTTCCTTATGCTTCTTTCACTTAGATCTCATCATCATTAGCTTATTATGTATTTCATCAAGTCAATTATCAAAACACAAGAGACATAAATTTTAGGCTCTTCAAGCCAGGGCCAAAACCTCTCCCTCTTGTAGAGGAAAACCCGAAAGTAATTATTCTTATATATCTTCAATTGACAATACCATTACCATGACCTAGACCCTTGACTTCAATATGCCTCCAAGACCTTGTCACAGCTCCACTAGTCTCTTTATGATAATCTTCTTTTCTGCACTCCTTTGCACTAGCCCTAGGAAAGCTCGGTTCCTAGTGAACTCCTTTCCTTCTAGCCTCGGCCTCCTAGGGAATTTTCCATAGTATTTTGATCTCAAGACCGAAATCACTTGCCCACTTTGTAACTCTTCTTATCCTTGTTGGCTTGTTTTTCTTCTATGCATTGTTCCACACACTTGATTACAGTCCCATCTCCTCAGCCTTCCTGAAGTGACCACAGAGATGTGAGGTAGGTATATGCTCCAAAATAGAGATCCCTTATTATTGTGTTATATTGTGATCCTTCTTCACTGAATTTCCTCCCTCTTATGCACCCAGAAACAAACTCTTTCTCACAATGTAATCTCAGAACATGACATGGTATATTGGACCCAAAAAAGAGGTAACTTATCCCTCCTTTCCTTTGTTGTTCTGTATTCTTTTCAACGCACCAACTGTACCCTTAAAATATCCTTAAACTTTAGATCTCATCTGAATCTTTTCTGAATTGTTGGTAATGAATTGAGGCCTCATACCTCTTATATATAGGTGGTATTATTGTCCTAGGCCGACATGAAAATCTGTGGGTGAGCTGACTTGTACATCTGTTTGTGGGACGACTTGACAAGGAGTGTATCCAACTCATTTGAGTCGACTTCAAGGAGCACTTTTGACAAGGTCTTGGAGCATACAATCAATAATTGTCTTTAAAAATGTAACAACACTTCATATACATGAATCTAAATTATACATTTATGACAAGATGACAAACCCCTAAAGACATCAAGAATAATTCTTTAACCTATAAGAAAAACTCCTTGCTCATGAAACCCATGAGTCAAGCATTTACAAAATACATTTTATTAGCTTTGTCTTCTTAATTACATAAATTCATAATTACAATTCATTATGAAGACCGAACCTACTTACACTTTTCAACAACTAGATGTATGGTGTACCTTAATTTAAAGGTAAGTAGATTAACATTATGCATTGATTTTAGTGTAAGCACATAAAAATTATTGAAGATGTGCATTGATTTATGTATTATAGTAATTCAACGATAAATAAAATACTTGAATTTTCATCTCAAATAAAATGTTCACTTAATTGAAATGTTTGCTTCTTGAAACTGTAAACAATTTGTAATTAACTACATTCTTATTATTCACATTTTCCATGCTTCATATTGGATTGTAACTTTTACATCTCGACATATTTAAAAATTGAATTAAACTTATTTCAATCATTAGGAATTTATTGAAATACTTGGATAGCTAAGTAAATTTAGGAAAGTGGGAAACATTGTATAAATTTATAGAAATGTTATCATATATTGTTTTTTAACCTATATTAAATTCCAATACAATTGACTTATATCATGTTATAACTAAGCTCTTGTAGATAATATCAAAAGAAATAATATTGAACAAAACTTATGTGTTGTTTACATGACATATTTTAAAAATTGAATTAAACTTATTTCAATCCTATTTTTGTTTTTTAATTGAACCTTGAGACTGAATAAATTGATAAAGTTGACCATGCAATGGTATATGGGTGGGTCAACAAAAAATTCATATATAGATTTTTTATTGTACTATGGATGACTTTAGAATTCAAATAATTTATTTTTAAAATTTAATTATATAATTATGCCAATATGCATTATATTGTGGGGTTCTTCTTAGTGACATTGTAGAGATTCATTGTCCTCCACTGAAGAGATCCATATTATGTCATACAAGGATATTGTTATCACAAAATTGTACTTGATTGTGTTTTGATCAGACAAATTTATGTAACTGTTTCAAACCAACTTTTGACTGAATCTTAGCCTCTTCAGTCTGAGAGGGCTCTCTCAAGGGGTTTTATGATATTTGATAATGATAGTACTAGATGGCTAACTCTATTGGAAATGTAACTTATTTTTTATGTTTGCAAGTTAAAAAGAACGCAGGCTTGCTACCATTGGGCTTATGGAGTCAAAAATCAGTAGTTTCAGTGGCAAGGCTTCTTGACATGGAAGCTGAGGAAAATAGGGGTCTTTAACAAAGGAAATTCACTCATAAAAAATAGGAAAACATAGTCATTTCATTACTAAATGAAGTCATAGCATAGAGTTATGAATTATGAGTAATAGAAATGAAATCTACTGCAAGTGGTAAAACATAAGATGTAGATCAATAAGACATTAAAAACCCCATAAGAATCTTAGGTTTGTCAAGAATGAACTCCCTTTGTATTACTGATATAAGTCAAAATACATAAAGTAGCATTTTGGTGAAAAAATCTCCAACGCCTCACTACTTGGATGCTTTTCCTTTTAATAGAAAATCTTGCAACAAGGATGATCTGCATGATGGCTAGATTCATCAAATTCTCCTATGACACATCACATAACTGCAAAACATGACTTCTAACAAGAAAATGATAGCTACACCTTAAAGAAGACTTTTCCTAATAGGACTCAAACTCCTATTTATTACATCACTCTATCTTATCTTTTAAACAGTTAAATGATGGTTACAACATAAGTGTCACATGCTAGAAAAATCCATAACATAGTTCATCACCATTTTACATATTAAAAACTCTCATAGACATGTGGAACAAAACCCTATTTTTCAGGAATGCCGAATCCTTATCTTCAACAAGCTCTTTGGCTGATGACCTATCTCCACAGCACTTCCTTCGAGTCATAAATGTTTGATGTTAAGGTCCCTTGACATGTTTGAGGAGTCGAGCTATCGAAAATTTCCATTAAGATGTTCCAAAACCTTCAAAAGTAGCTCGCTACAAAAACAGGACAGTTTCGTAGCGAGCTTTGGTAGCGTTGAAAAAGAATCTTATGCACTCAAAAACTCTGCTCTTTTGTTGTTCCATGGTGTCAACCTAGTCATGACACATCACCACCATCATTCTCCCTCCTTGAAAACTGAAAAAAGTGAATTTAGAGGCAAAAAGGCTGCTACAAGTTTTTTCGTAGCGTTTTCCTGGCTTTAAGCCTAGGACATGCTACGAAACTGTGTAAAAGTGCAGAATTTCCAGATTTCAAAACTGTCTCCACAAAGTGACCTCCAATTGTAAAAACTAGTCTTCAGCATGCCATGAACCTTCTAAAACACATTCAATCTCAGCTTAAGGCCCCTGTGGTGTTTCCTCTTCATTATTGATCAGTTGAGCTATGGGCTCCTCAACTGCAATCATCTTTAAACCTTTCTTCTCCAGCTCTTCATGAATCAATTCTAATTTCTCTGGGAGGTATTTGACTTGGTCCTTCAATGTCCTATTATTAGATTGCAAATGCAAGTTCATTTTTTCTGAAATGTTTCACGTCTCCTCTTAGTGGCTGAGTCCATTTGATGAATTTCTCTGTGTTGTCCAAGGTCTTTGATGCACTTATGACCTGCTCTTCCAAAATTTATTTCATTTTCTCAAACTGTACCTTTTGAACCTTGTGCTTCCTTACTTCTTTCTTCAAGACTGATATTTCATCATTTTCCAACTTCAACTGCTCCTTAAGAACTTCAATCTCTATTTTTTCAATGATTTTCTCTTTACCCTTCCTTTGTCTAATGACTATTATTCTTTGAAAGTGAGGAGAGTTCAATGATGTTTGGTGGTGGCTGAGAAATTTCACTGACCTTTTGAGCTTCTTTGTTTCTTTCCATGACCTTTCTGGCATGTCTTGGCATTAGTTTTCTAGCTTGAAACATGAATCATGCATCTTCACCTGCAAACTCTAACTTTTTAGTTGTTTTGGCTTTCTTGAGCTTCCTTCCTCCCTCATCTATGTCTTCATCTTGGACTATGGGAGTTTCTTCAATATCAATAGCATGCAAAATGTCTTCTAAGTTACCCTTAGCCATTGTTTGGCTTCTTGTAACCCTCTTGATGCCATTTTTTCTCACTATTGGATTTTTTTTTTGCAGGTGTATCAACCTTCTGCAAAGGCTCTGTTAGAAAATTATATATTACAGAGCAATGCAACACATAAATATGCGGAAAATACAAGCACACAAAACACATAAACCAGAGAGACACAGATATATGTGGTTCACCCAGTTTGGGCTATGTCCACCTCGAATAGCTAGTCCTTCCTTTCTATTATCTAGAAAAAATGAAGAGACACAACCTACAGCAGATCCGCTGTAATATCCTTTGTTCTCTCTCAGAGTCTCCCTCTTTGTTTCTTGCTCCGAGAATACACATACAATACACAGCCGCAATACAATACCCTCATAAAAGCGAGGGGTTTCCTTCTAGGGAAAAAATCCATAAACTAAACATAACTTCTACCGTCAGATTATTTGCCTAATGAACGACCCAGATTGACTAGAAATTACTATACTTTTACAAGGAAATTTTACATTTGTTTTTAGCTTCGGGGGCACTGCCCCTGAAACCCCCCGCCAGGGGGGGGCTCCATAAAGTCGCTGCCGCCCCCCTGGACCCCCCACGGCAGCGATTAATTTACGGGTGGCGTTGCTGCCCCATTTAAGGTACAGGGGTCCAATGTTGTGATACAAAGTAAACAAGATAATCAGGCTCCACACCCAACAATCTCCCACTTGGAGACTGATTGTAGCAACTCCACCGCTGCTTCATTTGTTGGATAATGACTCCTCTTTGGACCTGGCTATTTCTCATCTTCATCGTCATCCTTGAAGACCAATTGAAACTGAGCACATTCTTAGTTTCTCCCTGGTTACAACTTTTGTTAGCATATCTGCAGGATTATGGCTAGTGTGTATCTTTTTCAGCTTCAACTCTCCATCTTCCAATATTGACCGTATGAAATGGTACTTGAGATGTATGTGTTTAGTCCTAGAATGAAATGCTGAGTTCTTTGAAAAATGAATGGCACTTTGGCTATCACTGTATAGCGTGCCCATATTATGCTTCTTACACAATTCATCCATAAACCTTTGTAACCGAATCATTTCTTTACTAGCCTCTGTAGCAACAACATACTCTGCTTCTGTTGTTGAAAGTGCAACAATACTTTGGATTTTTGAAACCCAACTGACAGTTGTTCCTCCTACAGCAAATACATATCCTGTAGTTCTCCTCCTGTTATCTCTGTCACCTGCCATATCTGCATCAACATATCCCTGTAGAGCAATGTTTGAACCACCAAAGCATAATGCCTTATTTGTGGTACCTCTCAAATATCTGAGAATCCATTTTACTGCCATCCAATGTTCTTTACATGGATTTTTCATGTACCTGCTTACAACTCCCACTGCATGTGCAATATCAGGCTTTGTGCAGACCATTGCATACATTAAGCTTCCAACTGCTGATGCATATGGAACTTTAGAAATATATTCCATTTCTTCGTGGGTCTTGGGGCACATCTCCTTACTAAGTTTGAAATGGCTAGCAAAAGGTGTACTAACTGGTTTTTCATTCTGCATATTAAATCTTTTCAACACCTTTTCTATGTACTCATTCTGAGACAGTGTTAATTTGCGATTTTTCCTGTCTCTAGCTATCCTCATACCAAGGATTTGTTTTGTAGCTCCCAAATCCTTCATTGCAAATGAATTTGCCAATTTTCTTTTGAGCACATTTATTTCCTGCATGTTAGACCCTGCAACAAGCATGTCATCTACATACAATAAAAATATAATATAGCTACCATCACTTTGCCTTTTTAGATAAACACAATGATCAGAGTGACATCTAGTATAACCTTGTTCAGACATGAACTTGTCAAATTTTAGATACCACTGCCTTGGAGCCTGTTTTAAGCCATACAAGCTCTTCTTTAACCCGCACACCAATTTTTCTTTCCCTTTTACCTCATATCCTTCTGGTTGCTGCATGTATATCTCTTCCTCCAAATCTCCATGGAGAAATGTTGTCTTTACATCTAACTGTTCAAGATGTAAATCTTCCGCCGCTACAAGACTTAAGATAGTTCTGATTGAATTCATCTTAACAACAGGAGAAAATATTTCATCAAAATCAATACCTTTCTTTTGTGCAAACCCCTTCACCACAAGTCTAGCTTTGTACCTTTGTTTTCCTCCATCTTCTTCCTTTAGCCTGTAAACCCATTTATTCCGCAATGTAGTTTTACCTACAGGCAACTTGACTAAATCCCAAGTCTGGTTATGCATTAAGGAGTCCATCTCTTCTTCCATGGCTTGCTCCCACTTCTTCCTGCTTTCAACCTGCATTGCTTCTTCATAACATTCAGGTTCACCAGAATCAGTCAGCAATAAATAATATAATGAAGGAGAGTATTGTTCAGGGGGTCTACTTATCCTGGTAGATCTTCTAACACCACTTTCAGGTGTTTGAGGTGCCTGTTGTTGTTGTGGTGGTTGTTGTTGTTGTGGCTCTTGATTATTATTATTTTCAGGCACCTTTACCTTTTCTGTGATCTCATCAAGAACTGTGTATTCTTTGTTTTCTTTTTCCTGTTTCTTTTCCTGCAACTGATTCTTATACAATACATTTTCATTGAATATTACATCTCTGCTCCTAATGATTTTGTGATTTTCATAATCATATAAGCGATAAAAAAAATCATTAACACCATATCCAATAAAGGTACATTTCTTTGATTTTGCCTCAAGCTTTGTTCTATTTTCTTTATTAATATGGACAAAGGTCTCACAGCCAAAAGGCTTTAAAAAAGAGTAGTTTACCTTTTTACCTGTCCATGCTTCCTCCGGAATACCACCATCCAAGGAACTTGAAGGCCCTCTATTTATTAGATAAACAGCAGTATCTACAGCATCTGCCCAAAATTGTAAAGGCAATCCTGCATGCATTCTCATGCACCTTGCACGCTCCATGATTGTTATGTTCATCCTTTTTGACACACCATTTTTTGTGGTGTTCTTGGAACTGTCTTCTCTCTACGAATTCCATGCTATGAACAGTACCTATCAAACTCTTTGCTGCAATATTCACCTCCATTGTCTAATCTGAGACACTTCAACTTCTTTCCTGTCTCAATCTCAACCAAAGCTTTCCATTTCTTGAAAGTATCAAATACATCAAATTTATTCTGAATACAATAAATCCAGGTTTTTCTAGTTGCATCATCAATAAAAGTAACATAATAACGAAAGCCACCGAGAGATGATACCTGAGCAGGTCCCCATACATCTATATGCACAAGCTCTAATTTTTCGCTCTTCTTTTCTTTCCCAACTCTGAGAAATCTGACTCTCTTCTGTTTTCCATAAATGCAATTTTCACATAAATTCAAATCAACATTCTTCGAACCTGGCAACAAATTTCTTGAGTGAAGAATCTTCATCCCCTTCTCACTCATGTGTCTGAGCCTATGATGCCATAATTTTGCATCTGCTCCTTTGGAAGTTAAAGCATTAACAGAGTTAGAAATACCATTGCATAAATACAATGTACCAACCTTTTCTCCTTTTGCTATTACCAGAGCTCCTTTGGTGACCTTCCAAGCTTTATCTGTGAAAGTTGTCACATAACCTTCACCGCCTAACTGCCCTGTTGAAATCAAATTTTTCTTTAGATCTGGAACATGCCTTACCTCCTTTAATAGCCATTGTTTTCCATTCTGCTGTTTTACAAGAACCTTACCCATTCCAACAATTTTACAGGGTTTATCATCACCCAAACTGACTTGTCCAAAATATCCTTGAACATAGTCATGAAAATATTTCTTATCAGGTGTGGCATGGAATGAGGCCCCTGAATCTACTACCCAGGAAAAAATAACACTTTCGAAAGAAAGAATCAAAGCATCTTGTAACACATCACCTGTCACATTTGCTTCATGATTTTTTTCTTGTTGCGTGTCTCCTTCTTTTCCCTTCCGAGATCTACAGTCTTTCTTTAGGTGTCCTTTCTTTCCGCATTTATAGCACACTATCCCTGATCTGGACTTGGATCTGCCTTTTCTTGATTTACTACGATATCCTAAGCTCTTTCCTCTTTCCATTCTCCTTCCCCTGGACTCTGCACTCAAAGCATTACTCAATGTCTCACCGGAGCTTTTCCGTCGCATTTCCTCGCTAAGGATAGCACCGACAACATCATCAAAATTTAAAGTACTAGATCCAGAGACAGAGTTACTAATGGCCATTACTAAACCATTCCAACTCTCTGGCAATGAGCACAAGAATAACAAAGCTATAACTTCATCATCAAAGTTTACCCCTGCAAAAATTAACTGACTAGTAACTGTATTAAAATCATTTAAATGGTCTGCAATAGATCCACCTTCCGACATCTTCATATTAAATAGTCGTTTCATAAGAAATACCTTGTTTGAGGCTGAGGGTTTTTCATATAGTTTCGCCAACGTCTGCATCAAACCCTCTGTTGTTGTTTCCTTCGAAATATTGAAGGCGACTGATGCCGCAAGGCACAACCTTACTGTTCCGAGTGCCTTTCTATCGAGAATGTTCCATTCCACGTCTGTCATAGCTGCTGGCTTCTTTGTTTTTCTGCTCAATGGTAGGTACAGATCTTTCTGATACAAATGATCTTCCATCTGCATCTTCCACAGCGGGAAGTTTTGGCCGTTAAATTTCTCGACCCTAAACTTACCATCTTTCGCCATTTCTCCCACTCAAACCAGGAACCCTTCTTTCCTGCGAGTTTATCATCCAAATATACCTTTAGCTCTGATACCAGTTGTTAGAAAATTATATATTACATAGCAATGCAACACATAAATATGCGGAAAATACAAGCACACAAAACACATAAAACCAGAGAGACACAGATATACGTGGTTCACCCAGTTTGGGCTACATCCACCTCGAACAGCCAGTCCTTCCTTTCTATTATCCAGCAAAAATGAAGAGACACAACCTACAGCAGATCCACTGTAATATCCTCTCTTCTCTCTCACAGTCTCCCTCTCTGTTTCTTGCTCCAAGAATACACATACAATACACAGCCGCAATACAATACCCTCATAAAAGAGAGGGGTTGCCTTCTAGGGCAAAAATCCCTAAACTAAACATAACTTCTACCATCAGATCATTTGCCTAATGAACGGCCCAGATTGACTAGAAATTACTATACTTTTACAAGGCAATTTTACATCTGTTTTTAGCTTCTAGGGCGCTGCCCCCGAAACCCCCCGCCAGGGGGGGGCTCCATAACGTCGTTGCCGCCTCCCTTGGACCCCCCACGGCAACGATTAATTTATGGGTGGCGTTGCCGCCCCATTTAAGGTACAGGGGTCCAATGCTGTGATACAAAGTAAACAAGATAATCAAGCTCCACACCCAACAGGCTCTATCTCCGTGATCACTGGCTCAACTTGCTCTGCCACTGAAGGTGATGGGATATCTCTAGGTTTGGGAGTTATTTTAGGATTGATAGCATCTACTTCAAAACCACTGATGAACAAAAAAGATGACCAGTCTCTGCCTAATCTCTTTAATTCCTCTAATACCAGCAACTTGATCAAACCATGATGAAAAAGAGAGTTTTCATTTCCTTTAGATTTAACTTGAACTTTTTCTGACATTTTAGCTAATCTTTTGTATAAGTAAAAGGTAAATCAAGAGACCTTTTACCCACAAAATGCACCACAAGCCTAAGGTGGTAGGAATAAACCATGTGGTACCTCCCTTCATAGGTGAAGTACTTCTAAAAAATTAGCAGCATCTTTGAGAAGTTATCTTTCATGTAGCTCCTTGGGATGGCATTTGTGAGATCAATTTCACTATGCTCCAGCTTGATATATTATTTATAGTCCTGCATGGTGAACTTGATACCTTTGAACCATTGATCGCCTCCTCTAGGGATTCCTGTTGCTACTGCAATAGTCTCTGGTGTTACAGTAATGTTTAACATTCCCACCTTTGAATTTTTCGAATTGAAACTGATAGCATACTCCTTAGAAACCTGCACATGGCACCCTTGCAATTTTTGGCAAAACTATAAACACCCTGTTCTTCTGAAAAATTCTAATGCAGTTGGGTCTTCATTTAACAAATTCATGTATGATGGATCATATTTGAGATAGTGGCCACCTTTTTTTGGTCTTCCTCTTTTCATCCATAGTGATTTTATACCTTCCTTGCCTCACTTGATTAGTGACACCGACAACTTTTGAAAATGCCAGCAACCAGCTTTGCTTGGTGAAACATCTCTCCAAAACTCAAGAGCATGTAAAGATGAAGCGGAGAATGAAAAAAGACTCAATTGGGTAATTTTTTAAAGTTCTGATGAAAAATCATGGCTTAATCATGACTTATGCAAGCTAATAACAGTAATAATGACCTTAGCCATGACTTTTGTACCTTGGAAATTGTTGATCAGCGGTTGTCTTGATGTCAACCCAAGCAGCACCAGTGGCTAACCCAATATTGAATGAGAAGTTTGACCTACCAAATTAATATATTCTAGGTCAATAATGATTTTTATGGTTTCTACTTGTCGAGATGTTTCCGTTGATATATGGCACGCCATGTAATTCTTCACGGTTTGAGAGATATTCATGTTTGAAGTTTGTACCCCAGTTAGTGGGCTAAAACCCCATGGGGTTGGGGCATGGGTCATTGAAAAGTCATAATTAATATTTTCTAAGCTCCAAAAATCCCTCCCACGTTCACTTGTTGAAGCCCCTCTCAACTTAAGCATTCATATATATTGTGATCTTCATTTCCTCCTTAGGCAAAGGATTCGACCATCTGAAACAAGTCATCGTGGAATTTTCGCTCTAACTTTTTTTCTACGAAGGCTCAGAAGCTTAAATTTTCATGAGGCGAAGCCGAAATCCTAAGGAATCTGCAGTAAAAATTTTAGATCAAGTTGCGCAACAGTTTTGGAGATATGATCTGTGGAATTAAGGGTTTTTGCAGGCTCCTGAAATTCATCTCAAAGAAGTCACCTTGGTAAATTAATCATAACTCTCTCTCTGAGTATCGTATTGGAATGCCGTAAAAAGTGACGGATATTGCACGGTTTGTAATTTTTTCTCTATCAATTTCAGAAGCAAATGAATAAACAGTGACACGTGGCATGCCGTACAAGTGCGCTCTGCTGAAACAGTCCATAATTAGGGCAGTGTGAGAAATTGGGTATAACTCTCTCTTGAAGAATCCAAATTGGGTCAGACCTATGGCATTGGAAAGAAGACTCAAAGGAATACTACAGGACCAAAAATCAGATATTAAGGATCTGAAATAACAGAGATACACCAGATTCAATATCGAGCTCCTAGAAGGCAAGAAAAAGCAAGATCATGTGTTGTCAAGGATTGCAAAGGACCAGACTTTCTATGGCATAAAAGCAAAACAAGGTGCAGCAAAGGGTAGCATGACAAGAGCAGAAACCAAGGTGCATAACAACAGCAAAAATTTCATCATATGAAGTCTTCAAGTGGGCAGCACTGCATACAATCATTGTAAAGGTATCATTGTCTTAGTCATTGTAAATACATTATTGTACAAATTGTACTAGTGTCTATCTTCCAAGGGTTGAAGAGGCAGTGTTGGGAGGTCTAGGATCATCATTATGTGGTTGTGTCAAAGTTGGGGTTATGGTCTAGTATATCTTCTTCTTCTACATCATTCTATATCATTGTAAATTGGACCATTTTCCCTGGTACGGGAGTCCATTCTTCTTTTATTCTTCTATAGGGTGGTAGGGTGGTGCTAGGGTGAGTTGTAGCTCATTGGGTGTTGGGGCATCCATTCAGTGACTACTGAAGAATCTTGGGCATTGGAGCGTCCATCCAGTGGGAGCTGGAGAAGAATGCTTTTCTAGATTCTAGGAAGTTGAAGCTTTATTTTCAATTGGAGTTGAAAAGAATTATTAGAAAAGCATTAGGTGGTTTTTGTCCCGGAGTGGGTTTCCACCTTAAAAATTATGTGCATTTGTGTTCCTATTTTTTTTTTCTATCATTTTGCAAACACTGATAATAATTGAAGATTAACTAATGCTCTAATTGAAAGAAATACTAATTCACCCCCCCCTCAGTATTTCCAACAGAAATGACCCTAACTGATTTGAATGACATCCACCCTAACAGTTCTAATCATGGACTGACACCTTGCACCATATTTGACAAGACAGATAGAAATACCCTTTTTCGTAGCGTGGCTAGTTCATTTCTTGGCAATTTCGCTACGAAACTATTAGGCATTTTCGTAGCGAAAACTACCTTTTTATAGTGTAATATGCTACGAAAACAAGAAAAATTGGCTAAAGTGACCTTTCGAATTCAAAAGTTTGGGAAATGGAATATGTTAGTAAAATATGACTGATGGGGCATAATATGACTTGAATGGGGATGAGTTTGGACCTTAGGATAGGTTAATATGAAAAAATTTAAATTTTTCCTATACCAACTTGTGACAAATGAACTTCATGACCATACCTTTGACAAATGAAATCTATGACCATGTCAAATAATGTTTCACTTTTTCTGAGTGATAACAGATATGAAGGATTCGTTAATTACTATAAGGATTAGTCATAGTCATTAATTACTGGCAACACGTGGTATTTGAGAGCTCATCTTCCTTGGCTTTATTCTCAACTCGTCCATCTTATTCATTTTTTCATTCTCAACTCCTCCATCGTCTTCTTCTTCATCCCTGAGCTCAACATCCTCATCTTCTTCTTCTCAATCCTTGAGCATGCCTTCCTCATCATCTGCATTATCATCATCGTCCTAAATATCAAGTTCTCCAGGGGCACTACTTGCATGTTCAGTGACTCCCACCTCCAAACAAGAACAACCTGTCATCCCCTGTTTCTTCTTCCTCAAACTCATTCCTAAACTTCCCCCTTATCTTCCTATCATCCTATCATGAGTGATATAAAAAAAATCAGAATAGAAAATGTAACAACCAAAGAATCCATCAAACCCACAAATCAATTGTACCAAATAAAAACTATTCAATATTTCTGGTTCGATAAGATGCTTTCGGATTGGAACAAAGTCTCGACATCGACCCTCAACGTTCGGTTTTGAGGGACTTCTTTTGTCCCAAAATCTCTTCAAATTCACTCCTAAAAAGGCCTTCAACATCACTAATTACTGAAAATATCCAACATTTGGTATCTCTTCTATCTCAGAGAAAAAAGAACCATCCAGTTCTCGAAGTTGTGCCAGTTGTGCCAACCCCTTTATTCTCTTCAACTTTGTACAATATTGTCCCTACAACTTCATCAAAGACATCAATTTTTTACATTTTTTCAAATATTCTAACTCAAAGAAGTATGAAACATCTAGTTCTAGAACCTGAGTCAACTTCTCCAAACCCTTAATGCTTTTCAGCTTCACACATTTAGATGCAAGCAACATCACCATTGATTGCTAATATCCAACATATGTCATCTTATCTAACCTATAGTAGCCAAAACATATAGATATTAAATTTTTGTTCCCTATTCCAACCCCTGTATGCTCTTCAACTTCTTTCACTTAGTTGTAAGCAACTCCTTCAAGGAATTCAAATAATCACTAGCTTTTTATGTCTGTTAATCCTACTCTAGTATTTTTTAGGGCCCCACCCAACTCTAATGTTTCAAAGGGAAGCATCCCACAACACCCCAACTGAACAGATGTAGGGAATGAAGGGTAGCATGCCATAGCACCCCCAACTAACATAATGTAGGGAATGAGAGTTCAGTGGAAAGGTCGGTTGGGCCTCATGTAAGGGCCATGAGGTCTAGATGCATACTATGCGTTTCAATTTTTGTTTTTTAAATTTACTATTTCATTTTAATTTTTTTCAAACTCGTAATAGAGGTTGAGATGTTGGTTGTAATGAACAGTGAGGTATGATCATCGATGGTAGTAATAACAACTGGAAGTGACTCTTGGAAAGGGTTGTTATGCAACCAGCTCACAAAATAGAAGAAAATATAGATCAACGACTTAAAAATTATCCTCTTCGAGGGGAAAACCTCCTTTACATTACATAAATGAACAACTCTTGAATTATACAAATGAAAATACCTCATTTTTATATATAGGAGTCTAAGGGGTCACAATATAATCAAAGGCTCCATAACAATAATAATGTAAGGGCACAACAATAACAATAAGGGGGAAACACTAAAAATAACAATAAGGGGGCTACGCTAGTATTATAGGGACCTAACATGCCCCTAACCTTCAAAATAGTGTTGTCCTCAATGCTTGAGTAGTTATGGATGCTTTTGTATAAAATCCTCATCCTCCCATGTGGAATCTTTAACAGGTAAGTTCTTCCACTTAATGAGATACTTTGAAATTGATCGATTACATAGCTTTCGAGTTCTTGTTTCTGTGACTTCTTCAAGCTCAAATATGATTTTTCCTCCTTCGTCAAGTTCTAACAACATTTTTTAAATGGGAAGCTTGTCACTGATAACCATATTTAAGCATGAAACATGGAAAACTGGGTGTACTCAGGAAGAGGTAGGAAACTACGATTTGTATGCCATATTACAAATCTTTTGCAACACCTTGTAAGGAACGTAGTAATTGGGTGATAATTTATTATCCTTCTTAGCTTGGTTGAGGGACATTTGTTTGTATGGTTTTAGTCGTAAAAATAACCAGTTGCCTACCTCAAAACTTCTTTCATTGTGATGGTGATCTGCCTATTGTTTCATTTGATAATGCCCCAGAATGAGGTTATCCTTTAAGAGTTGGAGAAATTTTTGTTGATGCTCGATGTGATCTTCCACTACTTGAACCTTAGAATTTTCTCTTAAATATGATGTGATGGATGATGGATTATATCCATAAAGTGCCATAAATGAGGTCATTTTTGTTGTAGTGTGGAAGGAATAGCTATACCACCATTCAGCTAGAGGTAACCATTTGATTGATCCAGGTGGATCAAACAGGTCCAAGTACAAGTGGCTTGAATACAAGGCTTAAAAATCACATTGTTCGAAAGTCTCTCAAACCAGGTTCAGGTTGTAGATTTCGTCTTTCTAATTCCAACGATGCAGACAACACTCAATTCTGAGTCTATATGAAGGAGTTAGGAGCAGTCAAAGTTTGAAGATTGACTTGGTGACTTGGCAGACTTAAGGAGGCAACAATTTTTCTGGAACCCGACCACCGGATTCCAGCCAACCCCGGATGGATTCTGGGTGAATTTTTGGGATGCTTAAATTGACTCCTTTAGTCAATTTTTGAAAATTAAAAAACCAAAACATTGTTTTA
This sequence comes from Pinus albicaulis, assembly GCA_034641835.2. Taxonomy (NCBI): domain Eukaryota; kingdom Viridiplantae; phylum Streptophyta; class Pinopsida; order Pinales; family Pinaceae; genus Pinus; species Pinus albicaulis. The sequence continues at coordinate 1,823,023,176 of CM076575.1, read as the reverse complement.
AATTAACAAAAATCAAAATATATATATATATATATAAGATACGGCGGGCCATGACCCCTGTCGGACCCATGGCACCCAAACCGCATATTATAATATAAAATCAAATTAAATAAGGGTCAGCGGTCATGACCCCACCGACCCTGCCCATATTAACCGCACTCATTATATATAAATGGGGACGGGGGTTGTGAACCCCACCAACCCCCACAGCCTATTGTGCTAAGTGTTAACTATGACGGCGGAAATCGTGGGGTGGGCCGCCCAAGGCGGGCCCAACCCCAACCAACCACCAAACTTTAATGTGGTTAAATTTAAAAAAATAAATGCGGACTATTTTGGAGGGGGTGAGGTTTGACCACTCGACCCCTTCCCCACGATTTCTGTGATTTCACCAATTCGCCCAAATGATCTCATTGTAAAATCCACCCAACTCTTTAATATTTAAACATTCACTTCAGATGTGTGCCCAGGCAAGTCAGGAGTGGGCACAGAAACCAAGGCAGCGGAACCATGAGCAGTGTGCAGGAGGGGGGCAGAACCATGATTTGAGCTATTTTCTAGAGGGGTCAGATTTTCACTTTGTCAGATTAAGGCAAATTTTATATGAATTATGCACTACTCGACGCCACGAATCCAATGGTGTTGTCCATTTCTTCATCAGAGGTCTGTAATTTTCAGGCACTTTCAGCTATGGAGGTATAAGGGTGTTATTTCTCATTTTTGTACTTGAACTTACATTTTTTCCATTTAATGAAAAAAGGGCCTCCCCACTATTTGAGCAGGGCTCGAAGATGTAGTCCCTCCTGGACGAAGTCTGATATCAACTCTGTGTCTTCTTGTATGGTGTTAATTTCTTCTCTCTTTTTCCGTTTATGCCTTTAAAGTTTCTTGTTTAAAGCTACAATTTTCACATGTAATTATTTAACACATCTCAAGAAAAATATTTTGGATCAAGTGGTATAATGATCCAGGTGGATCAAATAGGTCCAGGTACAAGTGGCTTGAACACGAAGATCAAAAATGAAAGTGTTCGAAAGTCTCTTGAACCAAGTTCAAGTTGTAGATCTCGTCTTTTTTATTCGAACGACGCAGACGGCACTCAATTCAGAGTTTGTATGAAGGACTTAGGAGCATTCAAAGTTTGAAGGTTGACTTGGTGACTTGGCAGGCTTAAGGAGGCAACAATTTTTCTGGAACCCGGCCACCGGATTCCAACCATCCCTGGCTGGATTCTGGGAGAATTTTTGGGATGCTTAATTTGACTCCTTCAGTCAATTTTCAAAATTTCCAAAACAACCACATTGTTTTAAATTAACAAAAATAAAAAATATATATATAAGATTCGGCAGGCCATGACCCCCCGCCAGACCCACGGCAACCAAACCACATATTATAATATAAAATTAAATTAAATAAGGGTCGGCAATCAAGACCCTGCCGACCCTACCCACATTAACCACACGCATTATATATAAATGGGGGCAGGGGTTGTGAACTCCACCACCCCCCACACCCTGTGCCAAGTGTTAACTATGCCGGTGAAAATCGTGGGGCGGGATGCCCAAGGCAAGCCCGACCCCAACCAACCACAAAAATTTAATGCGGTTGAATTTAAAAAAATTAAATGCAAACTATTTTGGAGGGGGCAGGGTTTGACCACTCAACCCCCTCCCCACGATTTCTGCGATTTCACCAATTCACCCAAACTCTCTCATTGTAAAATCCACTCAACTCTTTAATATTTAAACATTCACTTCAAATGTGCGCCCAGGCAGGTCAGGAGCGGGTATGGAAACCAAGGCAGTGGAACCCTGAGCAGTGTGCAGGATGGGGGCAGAACCCTGATCTGAGCTATTTTCTAGAGGGGTCAGATTTTCACTTTGTCAAATTAAGGCAAATTTTATACGGATTTTGCACTACTCGATGCCACAAATCCAACAATGTTATCCATTTCTTCATTAGAGGTCTGCAATTTTCGGGTACTTTCAACTATGGAGGTATAAGGGTGTTATTTCTCATTTTTGTACTTGTACTTTTATATTTTCCATTTAATGAAAGAAGGGCCTCCCCAATATTTGAGCAGGCCCCGAAGACGTAGTCCCTCATGGGCGAACTCTGATATCAACTCTATGTCTTCTTGTATGGTGTTAATTTATTCTCTCTTTTTCTGTTTACTCCTTTAAAGTTTCTTGTTTAAAGCTACAATTTTCACATGTAATTCTTTAACACATCTCAAGAAAAACATTTTGGATCAAGTGGTATCAGAGAAGGTGTTTGTAGATGTGAATTACATGCATGTATGCTAACTAGAAACAGGCTACGAAGAGGTGAAGGGATGCTAAAGGCTTTTGATCTCGAAGTAGGACGTGCACATCAGAGAAGGAACATGAGTGAATAGAAATGAAATGAAGTAGAGCTCAACTTCCACAAAACCTTCTACACCATGGAAGATCGAGTAGAGAAACTATTCTCTAGACTTGAGAAGTTAGAGAAAACAGGGGAGCATGCTTCAGAAGGGCAAGGTTCAACGCATGGAGATGGTGGAGGAGACCCACCGCCTTCAGCAAATGAAAGTCCTTCCTCCTCTTCTAACCATCATCATAAAAATTCTGGAAATGCATCTAACAAGCCTTTCTTTAAGTTAGATGTTAAATTTGATCTACCAGTGTATAATGGTGAAAATAATGTCAAGAAGCTTAACAATTGGATTAGGCATCTTGAAATCTATTGCAAGATTCAGCAGATTGTGGAGGATGAGGCAAAGATCCAGTTGGATTCTCTTCGATTGAGCAGCAGAGCTCTCATCTGGTGGGAGAGAAAAATTCAAGGCAACAGTAATTTGGGTAATATTTTTTCCTCCTGGTCAGATTTTAATGTTGCACTTAAAGATCAATTCTATCCCTTAAGTTATAATCAGAAAGCCTTAATGGAGTGGAAGTACCTAAGGCAAGGTAAAGGACAAAACGTGCAAAGCTTTACCGAGGAATTTAGAAAACAAGCACTAAGTTTGGGCATTTGATTATATTCTCCTAAAGTTGTAACTAAGTACATTGGTTCATTACACAGTTACATTAGACATTCATTGTTAATGTTTGAACCTACTACCATTGACTCAGCCAGTGTAAAGGTCATTCATCTTGAGAACAGGGGTAGAAATGATAAGGATGATCATTCAAAGAAACCACCTTTCAAACCTTCAAATGGAAAACTTAAAGGGAAAGGAAAAAGGAAAAGAAGACGGCATCAGCGAAGAAGGATGGAGGAGAAAAGACTTATTGCACTCACTGAAAAAATGAAGGTCATGATGACGATCATTGTTGGAAGTTGTACCCAAAAAATAAGTCGAAGAGATATGGAGGAAAGGTTAAGCAAAAGATGGTAGGAACAACGCATCAAGACCTTGGATCCGACTATGGCGATGAGGTATTGATCACAGCAAAGGTACTCATTCTCTTCATGTTAATTTTGAATCACATGAAAGCACTAGTTCATCAGATGAGCCTCTTCCTAATGAACGAAATAGAATTGAGTTGTTTCATATTAGAGTTGTCATAAATCATGCAAAAGTAGAAACTCGATTTGATTCAGGCTCTCAAGCAAATTTAATCTCAGAATCCCTGGTTAAAAAGTTAGGCTTAGAAGTTAAGCCTCATATGAAACCTTATCCACTTGGATGGATACATGACAATGTAAAACTAAATGTAACCAAGAAATGTAAGGTTAAATTTGTAATTGCTTCTAAACTAGTGGATGAAGTAGAACTGGATATTATACCATTGGATATTTGTGGTATTGTGTTAGGGAGTCCCTATCTTTACGATAGGAAATTAGTTTTCTTTTGACATGAAAATAAATACCAAATCACAAAATATGGGGTAGAATATATTGTAAGAGCTCATAAAACCAAATTCAGTGTCAGTCTTGTAAGTGCAGGACAGATGAAGAGATTGGTGAATTCCAGCAAGGGGTGTTTGCTCATGATTGTGAGAGAAAGAGATGAAGAAATATCTTATGGTTTCTGAGGATGTGATATGGCTCATAAACAGGAATTATGTGATTTTATTTCTAACTATGATGAGTTGTTTCAGGAACCCAAAGGATTGCCTCTAAAACGATAAATCCAACATGAGATCTATTTGTAGCATGATCTTCCATTTCCAAATATTGGTATGTATAGGATGTCATCTATCGAGATGGAGGAAATCAAAAAGCAGGTACAGGAACTGTTGAACCAAGGGGCCATTCAGCCAAGTAATTCTCTTTGCGACTCGTTGATCGTGTTAGTACCCAAAAATGATGGCACATGGAGGACATGCGTGGATTATCGAGCACTAAACAAAATCACGGTGAAAAATCGATACCCTCTCCCTCGCATTGATGATTTATTATATCAATTAAAGAATGTTATCTATTTCACCAAATTGGATTTGCGTAGTGATTATCACCAGGTCAAAATTGCGGAACAGGACATGTGGAAAACCGCCTTCAAGACCAAACAAGGGTTGTTTGAATGGATGGTGATGCCATTCAGACTGTGCAACACTCCAGCCACATTCATGAGGGTCATGAATGATCTTTTTAGGCCTTTCATTGATGAGTTTGTCCTTGTGTATTTAGATGATATTCTTGTCTTTAGTAGGACTTGGGATGAACATGTATGCCATGTGTAAGAAAGTGTTTGATGTATTAAAGAGGGAAGAATTGTATGTAAAATTTTCAAAGTGTGAGTTCGGGAAAACCTCTTTGGTTTACTTTGGTCATATTGCTGGTAATGGTCAATTAAAAGTAGACCCCTCCAAAGTTGAGGTGATTGTAAAATGGCCTAAGCCAGCCAATGTAACAGAGTTTCGTAGCTTTCTAGGTGCAGTAGAGTACTGGAGGAGGTTCATTGCCAGATTCTCCGTTATTGCATCACCCTTACACGCATTGGCCAGTACCAAACAAGCCTTTCAGTGGAGAGGAAAGCATCAGAAGTCCTTCAAAGCACTGAAAGAGAAAATCAACACCGCACCAGTCCTGGATTTACTCGATCTCCAACAGCCTTTTGAGATCGAAACAAATTCTAGTGGGTACACCATGGGAGCTATATCATTGCAGTAGAAGAAGCCGATATGTTACCATTCGGAAAATTTCTCCCAGGTTGTAATCAATTACCCCACTTACGACAAGGAAATGTATGCCTTGGTCCAAAGTGTGAAAAAGTGGAAACACTACCTGATCGACAAGGAAACCATCATCCATATGGATCATCAGCACTTGCAATATCTTCAGTCACATACCAAGCTACAATAGTCTCATCATTCCAGGTGGATGGGGTTCCTACAACAGTTTCATCTGGTAATAAAGTATAAGAAGGGCACTAGTAACAAAGTAGCAGATATGCTCTCTCGCCCTCCTATTGTTGCTTCTATTATTTTTTATAATGTGTCATTGTCTTTTGAAAGTTATGTTGAACAATACGCTAACGATGATGGCTTTAAAGCAACATATGCAAAACTAACTCATGGTTCACAGGTGGACAACTATCATTTGTAGGGGAAGTTGTTGTATCACCTTGGAAAATTGTGCATACCCACAACAGAAAGGGTACATGTAATTCGAGAGGTGCATACTCCTCTTGTGTCTGGTCACTTTGGTGTCAAAACAACCTTATGTCATTTGCAAAGGTTTTTCTGTTGGCCCTGTTAGCCATCAATAATATTTTGTCATAACTGATGATGGCTAAAACAGGTCTTTAGTCTTCAAGAAATAAGTTTTAAAGCAAAATTGTGATTTCTTGAAGCCTTTCTATGTACCTTGTCCAAAATATCTATTCCATTGATAAATCTTCATTCAAAGTTCCTCAAATAAGTCCTTCTGTTACAAAAAAGACTGTTCTCAGACCTTTTCTCCATCATTTCCACCTTCACAATTTCCTCCCAAAGTCCCTCCATTCCACCCATTTTCCATTCATTAATACTTATCCTAAACATTCATCTTATTCCCAAAATAATCCCCTTTTCTCCCTCATTTACCCTCCATTCCCTTAAAAACCCTTTTTAAACCATAAATTCCCCTTTAAATTGGTTTAAAAACACCCTTTTCATCCTACCGGACCTCAAAAATGGCTTTAAAAACCCTCTTTTTAGCCTATTTTCCACCCATTAAATAAATAAGGCCTTAAGCCCTCTTCGCTTAAGCCCTAACCCTTTTCACCATATAACCCAATGTTTATGACCATCGGCTAAAAGTTTTTAGCCCCTTCTACTTTTGCTCCTGGTCCTTCGCTCCACCCACAGGACCCTTTCCCACTCCTTTCCTTCTAGCCCCTTTCCTTCATAACTCCCCGCTCTGACAACTATGCCCGCGCTACAATATCCACCATTGATCGCAGCAATATAACAGCTCAGGCTCACTACGGGGGCACCCGACTGAGGTGGCCTGTACTCCCCAGTGCCCCCGCAATTGACTCTTTTGACCATAAAAGATCTTCATCCAATGGATGAGATTTGCTGTGGAGGCACCCGGCGCGCAAACCCCGCGCGTCCATCCCCTCGCAATTGATCTCAGTCATCGATATTTTCCAGATCCGACGATCATTAACTCTCCGCGCCAATCCCCGGCCCCTTATCTCTCCGCTCCTGGTTCCTATTTCTTCCATGAGACCCTACCTTCCCCGTTCCTTAAGCCTCCTTCCCTTACCATTTTCTACCCCTGTACCCCTTGCAAAAAGGAGTTTTCCTTTATATTTCCCCTCCAGATATGTCAAATCTCGCATCTAATCTAAGTCGTTGATCTTTCTCGATCAATGATCCTCGCATCACCTCCCGCTTTTCCTCCACCAAACATTACCCCACGTCACCCCGGCCACACCATATGTTTCCTCTGCACATCTTATCGCCCCCCGCAACACATCTCAACCGTTGATCCTTCGGATCTGACGGCTCCCTCGGATCTGACAGTCCTCACACCATTTCGCGCCCGTATCCACCAAACCTCCTCAACGTGCAACTTCCACGCAAAACAGGCAGTTTCACAGGAGCCACGTGTCGAGCAATGAACCATATCGTGTTCAAAATGCCTAAAACCACTTACCACCCTTTTCTTGCGTGAAAACCATTCGTGGTTTTCCAAAACCGCTTTTCCATTTTCGTGCCCATATTTGAATTTTCCGCCATTTTCTCCTGGTTTTACCTATGGAACCCCTCCCCTGCACATCTCCCTTCCTTTGCAAATGCTCCAACACCCATCCTAAAGCCTCTGATCACAGTTTATCTAAAAGACGCAGGATTTATTTAATATTTTGTTTGTTTTGTAGGTTTTTATGGTGGCTAAGGTGTTAAAGGATCTCCCACAGCCAAGGAAACAGTGGCAAAAGGCCGAGGGTGACGATCCTCAGAGCCTAATAAAATGAAGAAAAGGGACAAAAAGGGTTGAATTTCAAGGTTTAATCAGTGTTTCATGGACATCGATTACACGGCAAACCCTCTAGCATAAAGAGATACCTGCCAGCAAACAGCGAAGAACAGTGAAGACCAATTAGAGATTAAAGGTGAAGATTAAAAGGATTAAGCATAAAGCCCGAAAATAAAAGCTTAATCAGCAGATTTACAAGGATGAAACACATTGGAAGACAAACAAATTAAAGCAAAAAATAGTCAGCATAAAGGTCAAAAAGCCTCGAAGATGATTAATAAAAGCCTTAAAGCATGATCAAAGGCAAATCAATGTTTAAAGCCCCAAAGAAGACAGATCAGTAAGGAAAGCCTCCAAATGCCACTTCAGTGAGGCAATTAATCCTCAGAAATGCCATCTGCCAGTTTATTTTCCTCAAAAGAATACAAATTCAATGCACAATCAGAGATATTTTCAAAGACAGCTCAGAAAGTAATTGCCAGCCTACTAAAAGCCTCAAAAGTCAACAAAAGTGACTGAAGTAGATGAAAGTTAATGTAAAAATCAATTAACAGAGTTAAGGCATTAGATATCTTCTCCATTAGGCCTCCCAAAGGTCGAGAAGCATTTACTCCATATTAATTGAGTTATTAGACCTTCTTTTCACTCCACCTCCTCAATTTACCTATATATATCATATGAGGAGCCTAGTATTGTTGTTGGTTGAATATTTATTGAATGTAAATAGTTGTTGAGGCTGCTGAAGCTCTGTTAGTATTTGAAGAAATATAGGCTGAGAAGTGATCTGAAATTGTGTGAACAAAGTATTTCTTATACAGAGATTAACAGTAGATTGACAGTAGGGGCTTTTACTGGTTATTTCACCTTTACTAGAAAGGATGAAACCAGAAGCTTTTGGCCCTCTTACTGGCTCTACCTAAAGAAATATAATGTAAACACTAAATAGATCTTATCAATGAAATTATTTTTTTATGTGCAAAGTATTCATTAATCAAAATTTTAGGTGTGAATAAGCAAGTTCAAGTATTCTGCAATGGAATTAATGTGGTTTGAAGTAAAACTAATGAGTTGTGATCACTGTATAAGTCTGATTGGGAAAAGTGAACTTATGAAAAGTTACTGTATAATGAATTAAAATCTGAAATATAACAGCAAAAATGCACAGCGTAACAGTAAGCATTTGTTTAAGAAGTTCACCCCTCTCTTGGGCTACCTCTGCTGGGTCCAAAAGCCTCCAAATAGGCTTTTCCCTCTTTCATTAATGCTCAAATTAAGAATTACACTGTGTAGAAAGCCTCAAAAGGAAAAATTAGCTGCAAATTCAGAAACAGAGGACTGAAATCAGTATAAATCGACTATTCATTCACCCCCAATGGATGAGTATAGTCCAACACAACTGATCTTTCACCAAGCCCTGGTGGCTCCACAACAAAAATAGCTGATAAAATCACTGATAGAGTGCCCTGATGGCTCTGAAACCTGTCCCAACAGCTCCAAAATGCTTCAATACCCCAAAATCAAAAAGAAAATCGCTTCAATTGGACTTCCCTAGCCAAAGTTATGGCTAACTGAAGTTTTGCCCAGTTAGGGCTAGAAAAGCTCCACCAAAAGTGGTGGAACTCCAGATAGCTCTGACAATTTAGGGCGGCCACCAGAATAGGCGGAGTCCGCCATCTCTCCCGCCAATTTAGGGTGCTAATGTTGAGGGCCTTATCCATAAGACCGAAGTCTTGGGCGCTATTCATGGCATATACTTTGGAACAAGGTGGTTGAGACTTTAATATATATCCACATTTAAATATGTTTTCCGCACCATGTGCCCAACCGTTCAATGGTTAAACGCACCAATCTTGAAGCCCTTGGTCTCCACCATGTGGTTGTATGCAGGAGGGGGCTGGCCCCCTTTCGGGCCCTACCCAAATGAAGTTCAGACTTTAAATAGAAACTCAAAGCAACCATTATTAAGATCCGTTGTCGTGGCCCATTAGTTGGGTCGTTCCATTGGCACCGCCCCGACCTGGGGTCGAACCCTGCCGAGAACACAATAACAATTTTGAACGTCATTTCGTTAGATGTTAGGGCCACGTGGTGGCCTCCGGGCTAGCCACGTGGCGGCTTTTGATTGGCAGCCTTCAGAATATTCTGTGGAATATTCTTTTTTTAATAAAAAAAAATTTGTAAAGTCAATTTTGGCCATTTTTAATTGAAATTGGCAAACTTCAAAGCTGAATAAATTTCTCATACGGCGTCGGTTTTCAGTGTCGTTCATGTCTACAGGATCTTTTTTCCGAGCTCTTTCCAGTCGATCTGGTTTGGACCAATTCTGAGCAACTTCATTTTTGAGCATTTTTCTACAAGAGACTTGATCTCCTGATCACACCTCCCAAATGGGAAGCTTTTGGACCCTCAAAAGCTTTCAATTACCTGTTAAGAAGGTGAGGATACAACCTCCTCACCTGTTCCAACTCCATCAATTTTTCTTTGCTTGGTTTACTGCCTTTTAAACCAACCCTTAGATAATCAACATCTCCCCTCCTTGAAGTGTGTGTCCTTCTGTCAAGGATTGCATCTTCTTTCAACTCATCCAAAAATTCTGGTGATAAATCTTCTATGGATGGTAGCTGAACATGATTTTCAGAATCATCAATAAGAGGAGGTTCATACAAACGTAAATTCTCCACATTAACAACAGAATACATTTGCATGTATGAAGGCAAATCTAGTTGAAAAGCATTATTTCCAACTTGTTTAAGGATTTTGAATGGACCATAACGAATAGGCTTCAGCTTTTTACCTTCTCCTTGCATTATATCCTTACTTATATGAAACCATACCTCATCTCCTTCCTAAAACTTGTGATCAATTCTATGTTTGTCATGTCTTTCTTTGTACTTGCCTTGACTCTTTTCAAGATGTTCTTGAACTTGCTGATGAATGAGCTGAATTATTTCAATGAAAATGTGAGCTTTGTCAATGTCACTATGCCCATCAATGGCAATATCCTTCTCAAGAATGAATTCTAATGGTGGCTTATGCAAATATCCAAAACAAGCTTCAAATGGCGAAGTATTTGTAGAAGAGTGCTTGGCCCTGTTGTAAGCATACTGAATGTAATGCAAATGCTCATCCCAAAGCTTGGGATGCTTGCTGCAATACCCTCTCAAAAGATGCACAATGGTTCTGTTCACTACCTCTGTTTGGCCATCTGTTTGCGGATGGAAAGCAGTACTCTTCTTCAACTTGGTGTCCATCATCTTCCATAGATTGGACCAAAATTCCCAACAAATCTGGAATCCCTGTCACTAACAATAGAAGTAGGCAAGCCATAATGAACCCATACATGTTGAAAATATAAATCAACAGTTTGTTCAGCAGTTATAGTTTTCTTACATGGAATAAGAATACACATCTTGCTGAAATGATCAACCACTACGAAAAGATAATCATGGTGCTTTCTAGATAATGGTAACCCCCCAACAAAATTCATAGAAACACTTTCCCATGGTCTAGAAGGTACCGGAAATGGCGTATACAATCCAAGCTTCCTATTGCTAGGCTTGCTTGTAGCACATAATGAACAACCTCTAATGAAACGTGTAACACTATCTACCATGCGAGGCCAATAAAAATACCTCTACAGATGTGCCACCATTTTTCTTACACCGAAATGACCAGCAATAAGAGAAGAATGAGCTTCTCTCATCATGCTTAATCTCTCTCCCTGTGGTATACATAAATTTCCCAAGTGAAACAGCAAATTATTATGCAAATGATAATCATTCTCCTCAACATGATTCCCTTTACTCAAGTTAGCATACACCTCTTTAAAATCTTCATCTGATGCATACTGTTCTATGTAGCTTTCATGTACAATAGAATCATTCTTAAGAAAAATAATAGCACTAATAATAGGCCTTGAAAGCATATCAGCAACTTTATTGAGAATACATTTCTTATACCTTATTACCAAGTGAATTTTTTGTAGGAAACCCATCCATCTGAAATGTCGTGACTGCTGCAATTTACTTTGCGATTACAAATACTGTAAAGGCTGATGGTCGGTATGAATAATTGTTTCTTTTCCCATCAAATAGTGCTTCCACTTTTTGACGCTTTGTACCAACGCATATAATTCCTTATCATATGTAGGATAATTCACAACAGCACCATTAAATGTCTCAGAATGAAAAGCGATAGGCTTACCATGTTGTAAGAGAACTGCACCCATGGCATAATCACTAGCATCTGTCAGAATCTCGAATGGATGTCTCAAATCTGGTATTGCAAGAACCGGAGCTGAACTGATATTTTCTTTCAAAGATTCGAAAGATTTTTGTTGCTTACTTCCCCATTGGAAATCACGCTTCACACTTGTCACTGCATGCATAGGAGCTTCTATGGCAGAAAAGTTAGCAATAAACTTTCTCCAATACTGAGCTGCACCCAAAACAATTCTTACCTCTGTAATGGACTTGGGAGTAGGCCAATTCACAATAGCTTCTACTTTTGAAGGATCAATTCTCAAAGCGCCTCCACCTACTATGTGTCCCAAATAAACCAAAGAAGTCTTTCCAAATTCACACTTTGACATCTTAAGAAATAACTGATTTTTCTTCAAAACATCAAGTACTTTATTGACATGCATGACATGATCTTCTCTTGTCTTGCTGAAAATCAAGATGTCATCTAAGTATACAATAACAAAATCATTAAGAAAAGGACATCATACATCATCCATTACCCGCATGAAAGTTGCAGGTGCATTGCATAAACCAAACGGCATCACAAGCCACTCAAAGAGTCCTTGTTTGGTTTTGAAAGGTGTCTTCCAAATGTCGCTTTTTTAAATTCTCACTTGATGATAACCACTTCTTAAGTCTAACTTAGTGAAATATCTTGCATCATTTAGCTAATCTAACAAATCATCTATTCTTGGAAGTGGGTAACGATTCTTTACCGTTATTTTGTTCAAAGCTCTGAAGTCAACACACATACGCCAAGTTCCATCTTTCTTCAGAATCAACACTATCGGTGACCCACATAGAGAAGTGCTTGGCCTTATGAAACCCTTGTCCAAAAACTCTTTAATCTGCTTCTTTATTTCAGCATTCTCCATAATATACATGCGATACATGCCTATGTTAGGAAGAGGACAATCTGGATGTAAATGGATTTCATGCTGAATCTCCCTTTTAGGAGGCAAACCTGTTGGTTCCTGAAACATCTCATGATGTGCATCAACTACATCATATAAATCAAATTTAAGCTTTGCATCACAATTTTCAAATGACTCATGATTCACATCAACCTTTGGCTTGACCATAAGAAGTACAAAACTCTTGCTTGAATTGACTAGCCTTTTTACCTGTCCTGCATTTACCATCGCTACATTTGTCTTCTTGCGATGAGCTCTGACAATAAACTCCTTGCCATCTTTGAAAAGATGATATTTGTTTTCATGGCGATAGAAGATCGCTTTCCTGTCAAATAAGTAAGGACTTCCCAAAACAATACAAAATATATCAAGCGGCACCACATCAGGTTCAACTGTGTCAATAAAGTGTGCAGTTATTGCAAAGCGCAATATGCACTTCCTTGAGACTTGCAAGTTGGCATCCTTGCATATCCACCCAAGTGGAAAGGATTTGGATGTGGAATGGTATCAAGTTTAAGCTGCTTGACCAAGTCTTCAGATATAAGTGTTACACAGTAATTTGTCACCGTCCTTACCATTCCCCGTCCCGCACAATGGAGGACCCATTATGTGACCTGTGAACACTGTCATGCCTTGAAAACATCATCAATGCATCCCTCTGAGTATGAGCTTCATTTCCTCTTGAGACATCTCCTTGCAAAATCCATGAAAAACAGCTCTTTTTGCATTGGCGCGGGTAGACAGTTCAGTGCTCGCGCCAATCAGGGAAATCCTGTAAAGAGGTCGCGCCACTTTGGCGCTCTGTCATAGAGCAGCAATCGCGCCACCCATTTTAGGGACTGTTTTTTAAATATGGATGACGGAAGTTGAGTTCAAACAAACTCACAAACCACTGCCTATCTTGAGTTGGGAGGTTTGGCCGCGGGAGTTCTATGGAAGGGAATTGGTTTTGCCACCTCCCATGGAACCTTCCTTGTTGATAGGGCCAATCCCATAATAATAGGGATCCCAACTCCCTCCTTCCCCATCTATAAAAGCCTGCTCAAATCCATGGCAAGCTAGTCTTGAAGTGTTGAAGCTTTGCATCTCCCTATTCCCAAGTGCCTTTGTGCTGTAAAGAATCCCTTCTTTCCCTTAAGGCCCATTCAAGCGAGGAGACCATTGTTACGAGACTCTGGAGAGGTTTCCTTTCCTTGGCGAGCTTTGCGAGACGTGGACAACCGGAGACCCGTTCGAAGGAAGCTGCGACGTCAGAACTTGGTTGTAACTTCTATTCGTTTATCACTTTAATAGATGACTATGATTATGGTTCCACTCCTTTTTCTATCATGTTAATGCGAGTAATATCTTTTCTGACCGATGTTTAGTTACGTATGTTGGTTCCTATGCATGTATCTGTTTGTTTCTTCTGTGTGCAGGTGTTCATCCACGGAGATCGTGGAAGGATTGTGATCTGCCAGGGCTGAAGGACGGGGACATCTTCTTCTTCAGATCTAGCGTTGGAATTCGGGTAGGCTCTTATCCCAAGTCTTTCATTCGTAACTAGGAGCTTGCGTCATAGCATTGTTTGTTTGTTGCTAGACCCCTGCTGGGCTAGTAGGGATCGCCTCTGTCCGCAGAGGGGATTTACCTCCTCAACAAATTGGCGACTCCGTTGGGGATCGTCCGGTTTTCCTTGTCCCGTTTATGATTGGTTCGCTTTGATTGTTTCTCCTTGCTTGATGAACCTTCTGGGTTGGATTCTTTCACTATTTTAGCTTCTTGGTTTGCTTAGCTTGTATTGGTCTGCTTTCAGATTAGCTTGTTTTTTAATTTTTTATTGAAGAACTCGACTGGCGCGGGTTTTAACCCGACAGTCGCGCCACTTGGCGCTTGTTGCATTTGTCTGTCTCGCGCCAATCGGCCTCTGGCGCCAGTTTCAAGGCCACAGTCGCGCCACCCCTGTGACTTTTTTGAGTTTCTTCATTTTTTGGCTTTCTGAGCTTGACCAGTAATTTTCTTCTTGATTTTCTGATTGTCTGGGTGTGTTGGAGTCTTGTTTGACTGGAATTCACCGCTATCCTTTGGTTGTTTGCCTCTGTCTATCGATTTCACGATTTGAGCCCTAGGGCATCTAGTGGCTTAGTGAATCGAGCCCTCCATTGGGAGTTTTGGTGTTCTGATTGTCCTGTCAATTTGTTGATTGATTCTCCACGCTCTCTTACCAGTCTTTGATTGTTTTCCTACGTCTTTTGAGTGATTGTTCATTCCTTCATTCAGAATTCGTTTGCCTTGCTTTGGACCCAGATCACACGGTCCATCGGAAGTTTTCAAGTCTTTCTTTGCTTTGAGGGACTTTGGGTCGATCTAGAGATTTGGTTGCTTGCTTCGTTGAGTGAATGTTGTTTGCTTCGCTCTCTCAGATATCATTTCTCAAATTGTTCCTTTTGTTTTCAGTGCACATTAGCCATTAAACATTGAAAGTCAAAAAAAAAATATATAATCTCTTTTGCTTTTGTTAAATTAGTGCAAATTGTGATCTTTTCCATATTACTAGTGATTAGTGTTTGAACGAAAAGTGTGCAATTGCATTAGTTGCATTAGAGACATTCTTGTTTGTATTCCGTTCATTTCGTTTGTATAAAAGCTCTCAACTCTCATTTAACTAGTTTTCATCGAACGAAATGTTGCACCATGGCATATAGCTTGCATTTAGGAGACACTACATACGATAGGGCCTGGAAATTGAAACTTAATTGAAGATCAACTGTAAAATTTATTCAATTAACCTAAGGCAACATTGGAACCTAACGAAATATATTTAGAAGGTCTAGGCTAGAGACGTGTTCCGGCGTCGTTAAACCTAGCAGCTGTCGTTCGCCTGTTGGCTTTAGACAGCGCTAGTACGGACTTGCGCTCCCCGTATCGTCGCGTATATAAAGGGAGACCCCTCTAGGTTTTCAATCCTTTATCCATAGGAAGCCGAGTCTGCTGCCCTATACCCGTGATACACCGAACACAGCATTCGGGGAGACTACCTGCACGTACGGAAAGTCCTTGGTCGATTTCTGTTTCATTTTTTGAAACCAAGGTGTATATTGCAGTTCACGGATATTTGGTACACCCTTTGTACCTAGTTTTTCCTGAGCAGTCATTTGGTCTTTTCTGACTCCCTAAACTTGAAAAGACCGTCAAGCGCTTGTCCTTTCACGCTTGTATCAACTCTGAAAGAGATAGAGTCATCTTTTTATCGTTTCTCGACTCTTAAAACATGAAACGGTAGGATTTGTTTATTTTCCAATGTGGTAAAATCAATCTCCCACGATTACACACCTGTTTAGATATTGCTTGTGACTGTTTGATCGTGTGTCTTAACTCGTTTTCAGCCCGTGTGTGTGTGTGCTCTCTTCTTCTAGTCTTTTGTCACTGTTAGCACTCAAATCTACCTCAGGCTGAAATGAAGTAAAACTCAAGGCTACATCAAACCACGCTCAGCCTCGTAACTAGCCCTACGAGGACAGGAGAGGGCTCTCTCCGTCAATCTCGAGAAAATAAGCAATAGGATGCGAGATGACTTACAATAAGAACTGATTTTAGGCTAGTAAAGAGATAGGTATGTTTGGTTTTTGGTTTTTTGGGTTTTCGCTGGAGTAATGGGAAAACAAATTTTGGGTTCGGGGATAAGGTCAGACCTTTGCAGAGATCAAGCTGGGGCAAGGTAGGTGATGATCTTGATGCTTCGAATTGGATTTATGGATAGATAAGACTGACGAGGAGCTGAAGAGGGCAAAGAAGAAATTGGATCCTCTCCAAACAGCGAAAACATATAGAACTAACTGAATTCAAAGGCTAAGCACTGTAAACAATGGATTCAACCTTAATCACTCATTCAACTTAGTTCAGAAGCATAATGAAACGATGGCATACATTAAACATGAAGAAACTTACAGTAAACAAAGAAGAAACATCATCAAGAACATAACACCACAAGGATCCCAACAAGTGCCGCAAAACCCCTGATCTTTCCTTAGCCAAAATATGAAAAATATGTACAATAGTATCAAAAGTATCCCAAGAGTCCAACCTCTCCAACCTCTGAAAATGATTGAGAAATTACAATATATAGATCACTCTAACCCCTTCCCACACCTCTAGGGGTCGAATTCCTCCTTCAGGGATCAGTTTCAACAAATTCTAATCATGGAACTACAATCTAGGCATCTAACAACTTGCCTCTAAAAGAGTGGAAACTGATCCATTACATGATTTTTTACTCATTTGAGAGTGAATCTTCTAGAAGAGATAAAAACAAGCCAAAGTTACATATAAAACATGAATTTACATCATAAAAACCCAAGAATTCTATCCATAGGCAAAACTGGTCCAAAATAGGCGAAATACTGAGCTGGCAGCTGAAAACTCAAAAAATTCTCTAGGTGGGTCGCTCCTGAACTGCGTGGGTCGCTCATGTTTCAGGCTGATTGTGAGGTAGCTCCTGACATCCAAATTGAGCTCATGATAGCTCGTTGGAAAGCCCTGGATGTCTACTTTCCAACCCAAGTGGAATTTCTGAATTTGGAGTTGATTTGACCCCTCAAAACTTCATTCTCCCAGAGGTACTTTCTGCTGGTGCAAAAGGTGGCAGCAAGGTGTTTTTTATGGTGTTTTTGAGCTGTTTGACCATCCAGATTTTGTTGAAATGCTAAGTTGACTTCAGAGGATGCATATTTAACCATGAAAAATCCAAAAATGTAAAAATCTCCTCCAGCAAGTGCCTCAAAAAATGCGAGCGCAAGAGCGCGCGACCCACCTAGCCACAAAACCTGTTTTTTAAACCAAAAATTTGGAAATGACAAAATTTTCTCCGAATTTGCCCAAATTTGGAGCGGAGGTCCTCCATCATGTGTCTTGCTCAGTCAATGAAGCTTCGGCCAAAATCCGAAGTGGATTAGGCCTTTTTCGCCGTTGAAGTGCCTTGCGCAACCTCCTCTTCATGATCCTCATCCTCGCTTTGCAAACATGCATGCGAGCCCAGTAATGGCCTTTCATGTGGCGAAGCATGTCTTTGTCGCGATTGGCCTTCGCCAATAGCTTCTCTAGATGTATATTTACCCGAGTGAGTACAATATCTCGGTCAGCTGGTGTCATGTCACCGGGCCTCTTTCGATTCCACTGCCTATCCTCACGGATTTGGCGCACCTCATAAAATGTGAGCTCATCCTCGAGCTGTTTGTTGCGCTGCTCCAAATAGTTAATCACCCACTGAGCTTTCTGCAATTGGTCTTTCAACTGGTCATTCTCGGCCCTTTGCTCCTGGATGACTTCCCTCAGCTTCGAGCTAGGAGAGCCCGTATCAACATCAATGACTGTCATATCGGTGTCCCGGCCTCCTGATGGGCCCTCATCATGCATGGGCCTCTTGCCTCTGTCTTGTACCTGTATCTGCACTGGAGAAGAAAGCGAGACCCTTTCCACATCACGTGGAGATAATACTCGCCGTGTCGATGAAGTCGACAGGACCCCTTCCACCTCACGTGGAGATAGTACCCGCCGTGTCGCTGCAAATAAGGCCCTGTGGCCTCGCTGATATGTCTGAACCAAAGGAGTAATGATATGCCCAACCTCAAACATGTCCGGCTGGTGTGAGGGCTCTCCTGCATCATAAACTGCCTCAGGAGGCTGCTGTGGCACTCTGAAAAAGTCTCTAGAAATGAAATCCTCCCAAGTGATGCCCTGCTCTGCCAACAGATGTGACACCAAGATTTTGATCAAAGCGAAATGATATATACTCCTGTACTGCTGCACTGGGCTCGTCTTCTTCTGCACAAATGTAACCATCTTCTCTATGTTGCGGTATATGAAATAAGGAATATTCATCATACGCACCCTTGGCGACTCAGGAACCCTCGGTTTCGTCTACTGGTAGTCCTTACACGGACGATTCTTCAGAGGCTTCTGAGCCTTCTGTTGAACCACATCAGCCTGTTGTTTCCGAGTTCCCTGACGGGGGACCGGTCCTCGCTGAGCAACCCTTTGGAGAACCAGTTGAGTTCAACTGGCCCTTTTCGGACCCTGTGTCTGAATTGAGATTAGGAGCTGATTTCCTTTCTCTTACATCGGGTTCACCGTTTATTGCTGCTATTTTTCCTCCTAGTCCTCGCCGTCTTCTGCGTGATTTAGCGGCAGGATCAACCATGAGTGATTCTGGTGAGGAAATTCCCGGGTCTGATGACTATCAGCGCATCCCTCGTAGATTGTTTGAGGGAGACGAGTCTGAGCTGGCTACCACATCGTCAGCTGGTCCTTCTTTGCCACGGGGATACAGATCTCTGGGTCAGATTATCTCAGCTGCTGCCTCTATGGGAATATCATCTCCTACTTCGAGGCCAGCTGCCACTACACCCGGGGTGTCTCCTTCGACGCCCGTCACTTCTGTTCCCGTGCGACCCACTGTTTGTGTGGCTGCCTCTTCTGCTGTTGTCTCAGCATCGGCTACTAGATCTGGGCCGACTCCTGAAGACATTTATCTAGCTACTGCTATACCGGAGAATATTTCTCCGGAGGAGTATCGGTTGTTTTTGCAACAGCCGAACGCCGGAGCTGGACAAATCCCCCAAGATCCTTACCGATCTTTCTTTTCGCACTATGCACAGGACGACACTCCCGTGTATGGTTTCCCGGGTCAGCTTGACGAGCATGGGGACATTTTGCGCCTTCCTGCTCCTGAAGCTTATCTTTATGTTCAAGGTTTACCGTACAACCAGGCTCAGAACTTGCAGGCACAGCCTTTCCAAGGCCAACCTGCAGGCCAACCTGGCTATCTGTACGACCCGCAGGGACAGCCCAATCAAGGCTACTCTGCGGGCCAGCAAGGGCCATTCTATAATCCGCAAGGACCATATTATAACCCTGCTGGTCAACCTTCTCAGCCGGGATATCAACAGGGACCGGCCTATGGTCCTGGGGGGCAAATCCAGCCTTCTTTACCGATGCAACCGCAGTATCCTATTGTCTCTAACGTTGCATATCAGCCAGGACCACTTTATGGTTCTGCTTCAGGTCAAACTGGTTTCCAGCAAGCACCTGGTCCTGTTCCACCACCAGGCCAACCGGGTCATCCGGCACAACCTGGTGTCCCGCCTCCAGGCCAACCGGCTTATTCGGTGCAACCTGGGGCTCACTTACAACCAGGTCAGCGTGCGGTATTGCTTTGTCTATCAGACCAGCACAATTGTGGTGCCCTGTTGAACAACACTGTTTGTTGAACACCCCTCCTGGGTCATTTCCTTCAGTGCCGGGTAAGCCCTCTCATTACCCAGTCACCACACTCTGGTGACACAACAGTAAATGCGCGTGAATCAGCATTCCGCCTTTCCATTGTTCCGCCCCGGTTCCATATCGGCCAAGCCTACTCATCCTCGAGTGGTTATTATTCTCATGGTCGATCTCCTTCGAACTATAACCACTGTGGAGGCTCTCGGTATCAACCTCCTCCTCCATAGGTTCTAACTATGCTCGGCGACCAAATCCAAATGCTGCTTATACGGGGCAAACGCCTAATCAGGGCCCGAACCCTGGTTATCAAGCCCCACACAATGGTTACCGGCAACCAAATCAGTCTGGCTATACGAATTATGCCCCTCACGGTCAGAATCCTACGGGACAGAACCCATGGGGGCAGGGATATTCACAACCATCGTGGAGCATGGGTACCGGACCTTATTCTGGGACTGGCATGGGAATTAACCCTCCATTGCCGTTCCTAGCTACCTTGGATTTACCGGACGTTTCAAAGTTGACCAATGATCCGATTTCTCATAATCCATATTGGCCTCCGGTTCCAACCAAGATACCAGGAGATTGTCCCAAGTTTGAGGGTAAATCTGGCGAAGACCCCCAGGCGCATGTGATGACGTATCACCTCTGGTGCTCGTCTAACTCTTGGACTGACGATTCGGTTCGTTTGCGTCTTTTCCAGCGTACGTTAACAGGAGCTGCTGCTAAGTGGTACATAGAGCTATCCCGTGGTATTTTTCGGGATTTCAACTCGTTAGCTATGGCTTTCCTCACGCATTTCCAGTTACCAGTCCGGTATGAGACCGGGACGCACCTCCTGTCTTCCCTGAAGCAGGACTCGGCCACTCACATCTCGGATCACATCCATGAGTGGCGGCGCCGTCGTCGACTGATCAAGTTTCACATACTTGATCAGATTTTGACTCACTGGTTCACCACCTCCTTTGTCAATAAAATCGCTCAGGATATCGCGATGGGAGCATGTGTGACGGAGGAACAAGCTATCGCGCGTGCCCAGTACCTGGATCTTGTTTATTCGCAATCTGGCACGCTTTATGACATCCTGCCTGATGCTCCACGGCCCGGAGCCAAAAAGACCCCGCCTACCCCTACGGTGGATGGCGTCATTGGTTCCGTCTCTCAAAATTCGAAGAAATCTTCGAATGGGAAGCAGAAGGCTAATTCTTCCAACAATACCTCTGCTAATCCCGCCTCATCCGATTCTGGTAAAACCGCGGAGGTGAATGCCGTTCAGGCCAATCCTACGGACAAATCCTCCAAGGGGAAGAAGAAGGGCAAAGGCAAATCAAAATCTGATGCCCCAAAACCGGAATCTAAAACTCGAACTGAGGATGGCTCCCAACGTAAGCCGAAATTTCCTTGCCTCATCTGTGAAGGTGACCATTACACTAAGGATTTTCCACGACGATCCGAAATCAGTCAACTTCTTAAAGGCTCAAAGGGAACTCCGGCTGTTTTAAAAGAGCCATTTCCATCTCAGCAGACCCAGATGGTCGAACAAGCTTCATCATCTGCACCGTTTGGGTCCCAGGTCTTCATGATGAAGACTAATGCACCTATCACTATCGCTACGAGATCGAAGGATTACAATAGTCGGCAGCAGGCATCCGGGAAGGCAGTGGCGGAAGGACCGCCTCCCCCACCTGCTTCTGGTTCATTGGAAATCGAGAAGCCGACTCTCGAACCCGTTGTGAAGCCACCTCCCAAGGGTGTTCTTCGGAGATCCTCTTATAATCCAAACGCTCGTGCCGCTCAACATTACAGTATTGTTGAGGATCTGGCACAGGCGCCATGTGCCATGTCTGCACTTGAGGTTCTTCAGAGTTGTCCTTCACAAAGGAAGGCTTTATTGTCTGCCATCGGTGGTATCGATCCCGCCGACCGAGCCTTCTCACCTTTGATCTGGAGAATTTTACTCCCCGGCTTCCACATCAAATCGCTTTGGTTATTCAAGTCGGGATTAACGGTCTGAACGTTCACAGAGCCGTCGTAGATGAGGGTGCATCTACTTGTGTTATGTCCTTTGCTTGTTGGAAGGCCATCGGCTCTCCAACTTTGTCGTCATCTCCTAATGCCCTTGAGGCATTTGATGGTCGGGAATCTAAACCCCTGGGAGTTCTCGAGAGTCTTGCGATTACATTACAAGGAAAAACTGTCAACGTAGAAGTAGAAGTAGTTGACGCTAAACTCAACTACAATATACTTCTTGGCCGCAGCTGGACCCATGCCATGCTCTGCGTGTCGTCTACTGTCTTTCGATTCATCAAGTTCCCTCACGAGGGCAAGATTGTCACGGTAGACCAGTTGTCATTTTTTACCTCGAGCTCTGAGAACAACGTGCCGTATGTGGATCAAATTCCGAATCCCCCAGACAGCATAGGACCTGGTCTTTTCAAAGACCCAGCCCTCATGGGTATTTTCCCTGCGCCGCCACTGAATACCGCTCAAGTTAACATGTTGTCCAGGACTGATGACCCCTGGCTGATTCCTACACCTGAGCAGGTATATGAGTTTGGAAAGTCCATGCCTTTAACGCCAGTAGAGATCAGCTACTGTGAGATTGTTGCTGCATCGGACCCTCCACCTCCTCAGCATGCTCCGATGAGCATGGCTCTTGACGTCTACTCACAATCCCCTTGGCTTGGTCAGGCTGATTCGCCTGATCCTCTTAGAGAGACTTTCCCCTCAGATGAGGCGATCATTGAAACTATGTCTTTTGAGGAGCTACCCTGGGGCGATGGGCATCATCGTTCCTCGTTTATGCCTAGCTTGGGGGCAATGACTGACTGTCTCGAGCGCTATGCTACTCAGGTTCCTTCCCCTCCTCTTCAAACACCGATCTTGACGCACGAGGTCTTTTCGGAGGGTAATCTGAGTAACATTACTCAAACGGTTCCTATCAACATCTCTGTTAAACCATGGATTGTTGAGAACATTCATGTGGGTGTGACCTGTTCTCCCGAGGAGATTCAGGTCTATACGGAACTTTTCAAAGAATTCAGAGATGTTTTTGCGTGGTCCTACGAGGAAATGCCGGGAATTGATCCTAGTATTGTCGTGCACGAGATTCCAACCTATCCAGGTGCAAAACCCGTGCGCCAACGCTTGCGTCCCATGCATCCTCGGAAAGCCGCCGCTATCAAGGCAGAGGTTGAAAAACTTCTGAACGCGGGGTTTATTTATCCTATCCCCCTTACAGAATGGGTGTCCAATATCGTCCCTGTCGATAAAAAGCAGGGTACCATTCGATTCTGTGTGGATTATCGCGATATAAATCGCGCCTGTCCTAAGGATAATTATCCCACTCCGTTTATCGATCGGATTATCGACGATTGCGCCGGGAGTGAGATCTACTCCTTAATGGACGGTTTCTCAGGTTACAACCAGATTAACATTGCACCTGAGGATCAACATAAGACCACATTCATCTGTCCATGGGGCACTTTTGCATATAAAAAACTCCCGTTCGGCTTAAAGAACGCTGGCGCCACGTTTCAGCGTGCGATGTCATATACTTTTCATGATATTCGCCATATTGTCCAGCCTTATCTGGACGACTTGCCTGCCCATTCGGGTAAGCGAGAGGATCATCCTGAACATCTTCGCCAGATATTTCTTCGCTGTAGACGCTACAACATTAGGCTCAACCCTCATAAGTGCGTCTTCTGCGTCGATTCTGGCCGTCTTTTAGGCTTTATAGTCTCGAAAGACGGAATTCGCCTCGACCCTCTGAAAGTTGAGGCCATTATAAATCTCCCGTCACCCTCCTCCCTTTATCAGTTGCAGAGTCTGCAAGGGAAAGCGAATTTTCTTAGACACTTCATCCCGAATTACGCCGAGGTGGCCAAGGGATTCACTCGTTTGTTAAAGCAGAATGTTCCCTTTCATTGGGACGAAATCGCTCAAGAATCCTTTGAGAAGCTGAAGACATTGCTCGTCAATGCTCCGTTGCTTCGTCCTCCGGACTACCACCGCGACTTTACTTTGTATCTAGCCGCTGCATTAAGCACCATCGCCATGGTCTTGGTGCAGGATGATGAGAACGGTGATGAACATGTTGTTTATTACCTCTCTCGGAACCTTCTCGACCCGGAAACGCGTTACGCACATGTTGAGAAGTTGGCCTTAGCAGCCGTACACGCTGTACAGCGCTTTCGCCATTACATCCTTTTGCGCACGATAACGGTGGTTTCAGACTGCAACCCCATGACATATATTCTTTCTAGACAATTGCTGGGGGGCAAGTACTCCAAATGGATCGTCATCCTGCAGGAGTTTGATTTGGAGTTCACCACTGCCAAATCAACTAAATCACTGGTCTTCGCGGATTTGATATGTTCTCTCCCTACGGACTCTCTTCCTGAACACTCTGAAGATCATATACCGGACGAAACGCTGTTTCTTATTGATACTCGTGATCCTTGGTACGGTGACATCATAGTGTATCTTCAGACCGCGACATTTCGGTCTGAGTTGGATAAAGCTGCCCGCCGTCGGATTCGGCACCAGTCCCAACCCTACCGCATAGTAGGAGATACCCTATATCGTATTGGAGTAGATTCGGTGCTCCGACGATGCCTTACCTTGGACGAGGCTGAGAAAGTCTTGAATGACTGCCACAGTGGCGCCTGTGGTGGACACATGTCTGGATATGCCACTGCCCAAAAGATCCTGAGGGCAGGTTATTTCTGGCCTTCTATATTCAAGGACTGTATCACTGCAGTCCGAAAATGCCATCCGTGCCAGATTTTCCAGCGCAAGATGCGCGCGCCGCCGTTACCTTTGCATCCCGTTATTACCGTCGGCCCTTTCGTGAAATGGGGCGTGGATTTTATGACGTGTAACCCTCACTCGGCCGGGGGGCATGCGTATATCATTGTCGCCGTCGACTACTTCACAAAGTGGGCCGAGGCGATGCCTACACTAGCTGCTGACGGAAGAACGGCTACTTCATTTTTATTCAACCATGTTATTGCACGATTCGGGGTCCCTCAAGCTATCGTCACTGATCACGGTACTCATTTCCGTGATTACATGATGGCGGAGCTGACAGCTGCGTTGGGCTTGCGTCACGACAGCTCAACGCCATACTACCCTCAAGCGAACGGTCAGGTTGAAGCGGTGAACAAGGGTTTGGTCACTATGCTTCAACGAACAGTTGGGATTCATAAATCCAGTTGGCATCTCCAACTGTTCTCAGCTCTCTGGGCGTACCGAACATCTGCTAAAATTGCAACCGGATTCACACCATTCCAACTGGTGTACGGTCTGGAAGCTACTTTGCCGGTTGAATGTGAAATTCCTTCGCTCAAATTAGCTGTGGAGCTCTTACCGGATACTTCTCCTGAGGACGAGCGTCTTCTGTATCTCGAACGGTTGGATGAAACCCGTCGTCTAGCTGCTTTGATTATCGAAGCACAAAAGAAGAGGGTCAAATCTCATTTTGATCAATATGTTTCTCCCCGTTCTTTCATTGAAGGAGACCTAGTCCTCTTGTACGATCAGGCACATGATAAGCTTGGTGCCGGTAAACTCCAGCCCATGTGGCACGATCCCTACATAGTAAAACGTGTTTTGAAAAATGGGGCCTACGAGCTTATAGACTACGAAGGAGTTCCATTGGCGCAGCCCAGAAATGGGCTGTACCTTAAGAAGTACTACGCCTGAAATGATTTTTGGTGTGGTGTGTGTACATAGGTGTGTGATTGTCATTTGTGTGCATGGTGTGGTGTGCTTTGTAAGCATCTTTCTGCTGATCGGGTCTTCCTGGTTGTGCAGATGTCTACTCATCCATTTGTTGGTTTCGCGGACGGTGCCTCCCGCAGTACCAGGAATCTGTCTTCTGCAGCCTGGGTAATCTACGATCCTGCTGGTGAGTTGATCGACCTGCAAGGTGTTTGTTTAGGACGTACCACGAACAATATCGCGGAATATAGTGCCGTGTTGGAATTATTAACCGAGGCAGTAAACCTTGGTATCCGTGAATTGCTCGTGTACCTAGATTCACAGCTTGTAGTGTTGCAGCTGAACGGGCACTATTCGGTAAGAAAACCGTCCATTTTACGATTGTATTTGCGTATTCGATTACTGGAAAGGAATTTTGAATACATTACATATCATCATATACCCAGACATTTGAATACATTGACAGATGCAGTAGCAAATTTGGTGTTAGATAGACATTTGCGCAATTTATAAATCATCATCACATGTAAAGAAGACTCATCCAGAAATAGATATGCATATATATAGATATCGAAATGTTTACATAGAAGTGTGTCACATAAAACTCAAAAAATACACATAATTGTCTTAATACATCCGGAGACACTGTGTCTCTCAAAAAATAGATGTGGCTAAATCCTAGAGACTAATCAGCATGGTGCTCATGATAGCACGTCACTGCACGCACTAGCCGCCTCAGGATTCGGTGGAGCCGGTTTGGAACTCCCACCGTATGGTGCTGGTACTCCATCGGTACGTCTGACAGTCGGGCATAGTCTGGGATCCCATGAACGATCCCCTCGAGGTTCTAAACCAGTGCCTCTCCTCCGGTGCCTTCCCCCTGGATCTCAGGGGCGAGTTGTGTCCTCCGGGAGATAGGAGACATCCCGGCTGGTCTCTCAGGTCCTACATCTGCATGCATATATAATTGTGTTTAGACAAGTGTGTGTTAACAAAAAAAAAAAACATATAAACATAAAATCAAAATATGAGGTCTTACCCAGCTCTTCATCCCAGTGGTCTCCTTCTGGTAGCGGGAGATCTGGGTCCCCTGTAAAGTCAGTTCCCGCATAGGGCCAATCTTCCACAACGATCAGTTGGCGCCGTAACCACCTAAAGAACTCGGGCTTCCAGGACATCTGTTGCCCGCCTCCGGATCTGGGCATCAGTGCTGCCCAGCGAGCCATCCTCGGCTCTCGTGGTACCGGACTCGCCACATGGGCCTCTTGGCCCTGGAAGGTTGGTATGCGTTCCAGAATGAACGATACCAAGATGGAACCATACCCAAACTGCTTCAGTTTGTTCTGTTTGTACTTTGTAAGCTGCCTTTTCATGTTGATCGTGACAGCTGTTGCCCAATCATACAGTCGGGGACCCATGCATTCTGAGGCCAGTAAGAGTTGAGTCTTTGTAGCCTCGTGCGGTGCCTGCGATCCAGCAGCCCGCGTAATGGTGTGGAGTACAACTCTCAGTGCTAGGTCGGGGATGGTTGAGATGTATACCTTCTTACTCCCTGTTCCTGTTTGTGCCCCACGGCACACCCGCGCCATTACTTCTTCCATCTTTTCCCCTGATGGTCTGCTCCCAGTCAGTACAGGGATTGGACCCCTGCGGGATAATCCAGTAACGAAATAAATGTCAGCGACCTCCAATTCCAACACCTGGTCTCGTATTCTGAATACTTGGTCATTTTCATCCCAGAGGTTGATCGGATATTGGAGGAGCTCAGGCTGAGCTCGTAAGCATGGCGTGAGGAAGAACTTTTTTAAGCCACAGTCTCTCAGAGCATTCATACATGCTTGGCTTTGCATGGCCTCTTCGTCCTCATCTCTGTGTTCTCGTTCCTTCCATTCGATTGCCATTCTGACTGTTTATCTGCATTCACATGGTCCAAAACCCCTTATTAGATCTTTTGTGAGCTTCAAAATTCAAGAAATTTGGCATAAATAGTAGAATTTTAGGCGGAAATTTGGGTTCCGCCGCTGGCGCTACTGTTTTGCTAACAGTCGCGCCATGTGGCGCGGGCCCTTTGGTAAAAAGAGCTCAGTGGCGCGGGTCCGTGCCCGATACCCGCGCCACTTGGCCCGGCCCTAAAAATTCAAAAGTGCCCTTACAGAGCTGATTTCTAAGGGAAATTCATTACAAAATGTATGGAAAGAAAGAGAAAAGGAGCGCCACTTACCTGTCACAGACGAGACGTTGAATGGTTGCCTGGATTGGTCGCAATTGCCGTCAGAAGATTCTGCTCCAAATGGACCACTGTTGCTCTCCACAAGGTAAATAGTAAAAAGTAATTTTATTTTTTACCATTGGACATATTTATAACTTTTTGACGTCAAATGAGCTTTAAAAGTTATTTTTTGTCAAATATTTGCATGTATTATGTCGAAAATGGATTTTACGCTTGTTGGGTATGTGCAGCGGCAGGTTTTTGCGACTTAAAAGGTGGAAACGAGTTGTATTTTATACTTTTTCGGACTCGGTAAATACACGAAAAGTCACTCTGGAGTCATCTTTCAGCTCTTTTCTGACTCTCTAAATATGAAAAGATTGCCGAGGCCCTTGTCGTTTCGATCTCGTTAAAATGGACACGAATCGACATTCACCCGGTATAAGTTTAACCCTTTTTCGGGCCGGGATGGATTGATTACGAAAAAGGAATACCCTAGCCTATCGCGACTAGGAGGTTTCCCCGGATATTGTTTTCTACCTTTTCGGATCTGGGGAACTATTTACGAAAAGGGACTTGTGGAGTTTTCTTTTCCGCTGTCTTTTCAAACTCTCTAAACATGAAAAGACGCCGAGTTCTTCCTTTGTCAGACTCGTTAAACCCTGATGACATTGGATTTCGTCGAAATGACGTTCTCCGAGTTTCTCCTTCCTAGGACTCGTTAAATGCACTAGGATGGATTCGCCCGAAGGGCGGACTTATATCACAAGCATATGCTATCCCCTTCAAGCTTGTTATCAAAAATAATTGGGGTACTCGCCAGAAATGGTGGGGGAAAAAGGGAACCATCGTCGTTGTCGTCGGCAGTATGTCGCTCTTGAACATGGCACTTGTCTGCATTCGTGTCGGGTTGGGGACATCTCATCTCGCTGCTTCACTTTGCTTCCATGGGATTGGGTAATCTCTTTTGACCTCTCATCTGTTCACTGCCTCGTCGCCATGACCTTTGATCCGTTGATGTAAAATACTGCCAAGTCCATTGTCGTGCCGTTCATATGTTCAAGAGAAGTTGGCCTCTGCAAATATCAACCTTCCTCTGTTTCTCATATGATCCTAATTCACAACAAACATTATGTTCCTCTGTCTCGTGTCGATGATGTGCGAATCATTATGGCCCACCTTCGATCAAGGTCACTTCCTGTCGACTTCAACTCATTATCCAGGAAGTTGGTCTAGAGACTCCTGATGGTACCTTGGAGCCTGCATGCCTCAATGGCGGGTTCGTCGCATTCGACGTGAGGTTTACATCATTGACCTCCGATCGAGTGATTCTGCGGGTGTTCGACGTCAACTCATTTATTCGCACGCCGTAGATTGTACCTGTAGTACCTTGAGGACCATTGTCATTATTGGTGGTTTCTCTCGCGTATGTTAACAGCTTTCATCATTGGCTGGTAATCAGACGATGTTCTTGCATGTTCGACATCAGCTCACACATTCGCATGCTAGAACTTGTACTTGTTTGGGTCGAGATGGAGCGCAAGACCCTGGATTGTGTCTGTTGTAATCCAGGCTGCGATTGTGGATTTTTATCATTATGTACATGACTCACTGATTGGATGGCTGCGACCATACCTGAGTCTATTTGTTTGATCTTAGTTGGATGGCTGCGCCCATACCCTAGATCCGGATTATAGCATACTCTGTTCGGATGGCTGCGTCCATACCATATATATACATCATGTACTTGAGATATCAGTTGTATCTTTCTGTGCAGGTTTTCCGGCGGCGGGCCTTCAGTTGGACATGTTCTCGTAAAGCATTTCACCCCTCTCTCTCTCGGGCCTCATGCTTTAGGGGCATACGTACACGATGATTTGTCCGCCGTCCTTGCCATTCCCGAGTCACGCCTGATAGGACCCCATTATGTGACACAGCGAACGCGTAAATTGCCTTGAAAACATCATCAATGCATCCCTCTGAGTATGAGCTTCATTTCCCCTTGGAACACATCTCCTTGCAAAATCCATGAAAAACAGCTCTTTTTGCATTGGCGCGGGTGGAAAGTCGGTTCGGTGCTGTGTCAATCGTAAAGGGTCGCTGCCAGGCGCTCTGTCATAGAGCGACAATCGCGCCACCCATTTTAGGGACCCGGATTTTTAAATGGATGGCGGAAGTTGAGTTCCGACAAACTCACAAACCATGCCTATCTTGAGTTGGGAGGTTTGGCTACGGGGATTCTATGGAAGGGAAGTGGTTTTACATGGAACCTTCCTTGTTGATAGGGCCCATCCCATAATAATAGGGATCCCAACTCCCTCTTTCCCCATCTATAGAAGCCTGCTCAGATCCATGGCAAGCTAGTCTTGAAGTGCTGAAGCTTTGCATCTCCTATTCCCAAGTGCCTTTGTCTTGTAAATCCTTCACCCATGAGCCCATTGACGAGGAGACCATTGTTACGAGACTGCGGAAGTTTCCCTTTCCTTGGCGAGCTTTCTGAGAGAGCCGATGAATGACAGACCCGTTCGAAGGGAAACTGCTGACGTCGAACTTGGTTGTAACTTCTATTAGATTTATCATTTTAATAGATGACTATGATTATGGTTCCACTCCTTTTTCCATCATGTTAATACGAGTAATATCTTTTCTGGCGAGTAATATCTTTTTCGACCGATGTTTAGTTACGTATCTTGGTTCCTATGCTTTATCTTGGTTCCTATGCATGTATCTGTTCGTTTCTTCTGTGTGCAGGTGTTCATCCACGGAGATCGTGGAAGGATTGTGATCTGCCAGGGCTGAAGGACGGGGACATCTTCTTCTTCAGATCTAGCGTTGGAATCCAGGTAGGCTCTTATCCCAAGTCTTTCATTAGTAACTAGGAGCTTGCGTCATAGCATTGTTTGTTTGTTGCTAGACCCCTGCTGGGCTAGTAGGGATCGCCTCTGTCCGCAGAGGGGATTTACCTCCTCAACAATAAGGTTAGCTTGCGACCCACTGTCAAACAGTGTGTCAATTTTGGTATGTTTTGAAACTACCCTCACATGGAACAGTTCAATTCTTTCTTCCTCATTAGGAGCTTGTGTATGACAGTTTGAAGAACTAGCATTTGCTTGAGTTTCAATTTCCTTCCCTTTAAAACTTTTCAAACCCATGGCTGCAATTTTTGTTTCGTCACCTGAATCATCACCTAAATCTTGTGGTGTAGTTGTAGTAGCTGCATGTTTCTTCTTTCCCTTGTTTTTGTTAAACTGGTTTCTTTTTTCAGGATGAAGTTTCCAACAATTTTTCTCTTCATGGCCACTCTTTGAACAATGTTTAAAAATTACCTTTCACCGTCTTGTTTGATAGATGCATTTTTCTTGCCTTTTCCTTTGTTTTTCTCTTTGTTTTTTCCTTTGAAAGTCTTGTTTCTACCCTCATTAAAAGTATTCTTTCCTCTAGCTTCTAAATGTGTAGCCTACACACAGACTTCATCTAAGCTGGTAGGATTGAACATAAGGATAGTATGTTTTAGATAACTGTGCAAACCTCCTATGTATTTCAACAAGGTGTCTTGACTTTGTAAGTCTACTCCAAGTAGAAGTGCTCTCCTTCTAAACTCTTGGGTATAATCTTGCACATTTTGACCCTTAAGTTGCCTAAAATTTTGCCAATTCATGATTGCTTTTTGAATATAAGCAAGAGGATAAAATTGTTTCTTAATAGCTGTAATAAACTCATTCCAAGTTAGATTTATCTTACCATGCTTTTTGATTTCCTTCTTGGTCTTGGCTTCCCACCAAACCAAAGCTGCTCCATCCATTCTCAAAGAGGCTAATTGGATTTTTGTTTTGTCATCATGCAAATTCTGAATCCTTAGATAGAATTCTAGATGTCTAATTCAGTTATCCAATTTTTCTGCATTCACATCACCATTAAACATCGACAACTCAAACTTCACATCAAGCTTTAACAAAGGATTTTTAAGAGATGTTTTTTTTTTGTGTGACTGATTAACAGAAGTTGAAGAGGATGATGTGGAGGAAGAGGATGAAGATGGAGATGGTGGATCACCATTTCCTCCATTCCCTTTCTTAGACTCATCTTTGTCTTTCTTTCCTTCTGAAGAATGTCCTTCTTTTTGGTTTCTAGACCCTTCTCCAGCAATCCTATCATTTATCTCCCGGTATAGGATCCTAACCATCTCAATCATGTCCAAGAAATCTTTTCTAAAGACTCTTTCTTCTTCCTTGGGATCCATTTCCTCATGTACTTCTCCTTCTCTGGAAGACATGTCTGTGGTTGATTCTAAGGCTAATGAGGATGAAATGGAAGGTGGATATAATGGCACTCTAGCCCTCCTTGGTTGAGGATTAACTTGTTCTCTAACCAATTGACCTTCCCCTCTTTTCAATTTCAGCCTAGTAAGCATCAAATTTTGCAGAATAACACAATCTTCTTGCACAAATTTCACAAACTCTTAAGCAATTTTTTTTTTTTTTTAATAATTTTTTTTTTTTGTAAAGTCAATTTTGGCCATTTTTAATTGAAATTGGAAAAATTAAAAGTTGAATAACTTTCTCATACGGCGTCGGTTTTCAGTGTCGTTCGCGTCTACAGGATCATTTTTCCGAGCTCTTTCTAGTCGATCTGGTTTGGACCAATTATGAGCAACTTCATCTTTGAGCATTTTCCTACAAGAGACTTGATCTCCTGATCAAGGAGAGAAGTTTGAAGCTATACAGACCTACTAGACTTGAAGATTGTAACTGGTTTGAACATAAAATGTACAAGTTAATTTATGGGATCCTGGTCTATGTCAATGGTGATGTTTTTCTTACTGTAATTGTTGTTTTTCGTATGTTTTCATACTTTCCACTTTCTCTGATAAAGAACAGCAAATTTAGATTAGGATTTACTGCAAAGTACCCTAAGTCTCACTGATAAGATTTATCTTTATGTTTTCTTCTAATTGTGTTTTGAGGATAATTCAATAGAGTATAACCAGTGAAGTGTTGGTGAGCCCATGTTTCCTGAGTACAACTTGATATATTGTCTTTGAAATTTCTTGAAAAGTTTGCTAAGTAAATTTGAACTAGAGAAGTCTATGGTTAGCCATGTCCTCTAGTTTATCTCCAACAGTTTCTTTGAAAAGATCCCTTAAGAGTATGTTGAAAGCAGGCTAGGTTAAAAGTCCTTACTTGATCTTAGGCTATTATTTTTTTATCTTAAATTTTTTCCCTTGAGAGTATGCTGAAAGCAGACTAGGTTAAAAGTCCTTACTTGATCTTAGGCTATTCTTTGTTTATCTTAAATGTTTTCCCTTGAGAGTATTTTGAAGGCAGGATAGGTTCAAAGTCCTTACCTGATCTTATGCTGCCCTTTGTTTCTTATATGTTTGCTTCTTTCACCACACTTCTTAATGTTCCATATCACAAAATAAATCTAAAGAGATCCTTTGATATAGATGACTTGTCCCATGGACCACTCTTCAAACTTGTTGTGCAATTAAATCCTTTTTTGAATCCATAGCCCATTGGATTGATATTGTCTCTTACCTATCCTATCAGCTGAACCATTCTTTAAACTTACTCATACCTTTACCCTTCAAAAGACTTCCTTTATTTTGATGATATCCATCCCAACCAAAACAAACAAACCAACCCCTTGTACTTCATAACTAGCCTAATATCATATCATAAGCCTTAAAGATATATCCTTTGAAAACACTTATATAGAGAGATACCTCTCTGAATCCCGGAGGGCTAGATCCTAGGATTCCAAAGTGGTTCTGATGTAGGCCCTACAGTGTTTTTTCTTGCCAATATTGCAAACTACGGGGACCTTAACATAGTGGTGACCATACTGGGGAGATATTGAGTAATATATAACTTCGCAACTCAACGAACCCCTATTTCTAAATGAGACAAGTGTCACCAAGACTGGTTATTATTGATTGTTGATGGTGAACAACAACCAAACCTTAAAAACAAGTAAAAATCCTTCACCTAGCGACTCCATTGGTATTCAGTAGGCCTTCTGACCCCACTAGTTTTTCATAAGACTCCACTAGGAAATTCTTTTATCCTTCAAACATCATTCAAACCCAATTAAGAAGACTTTGAGGATTGATTTTTCTTTGAAAAATGTTAGTTAGCCTTTAAAATATTGTCATACTTGGCTGAAATTTTCTCATCATTAGGTCTAAAAATACCACATAGTGGCTTCTAGAAGAATTTATACTAGAGCCTATCCTGACCCAAATCCTCCTGAGATAGTTGATAGTCCTGAAAGTATCCTTAGCAAATCTCCTAAATCCAAGACTTCAATTGTTGTCAGACCAATTCATAGAGCTAACTCTGTCCCTGAAAATATCTCAGCTCTGCAAGATACACAATTTGACTTACCATTCATAAGAAACCCATCCAAAACTAAGTCACTTAGTGATATATATTAGATAGACTTTGAGCCTCCACACTCACCCCAACATAGTGGTGCACATATTGATAGCAGAGAAACCACCCCACCTGATCTGCATTTCATTCATAACTTTGGTTTCTCTCATCCTAGATCTGCTCAACAGTCTCTTATTGGTCCAAGTACTTCTGTTATTCATACATCCACTGTTCAAACTACTCCATTCCATCCTCCCCCTCCTTTCATAAACCCTCAACTTGCAAACCCCCCATTTTTTCCACAACCTCCTATCATGGCAGCATGGTATGCTCCTCTAGTCCTTCCTTTACCTTTAGTAAATTTTCCACAGGACTATCAATCCAAGATTCCATTATATGATGCTAGTGGTTCTATTACTTCTCAACTACATGTGGACAAGATGAATGACTATTTTGATAGAAACGAGATAGATGATGAAACCGTTAAACTCAGATTGTTTTCTCAAAGTTTAGGGGGAGAAGCAAGAAAATGGTTCAAAAACTTAACCCCTAATAGTATTAATGACCTCCAATCTTTCCATCAATCATTCATAAACAAATGGGAAATTAGGAAGAACCCTCTCCAAATACTTTCATATTACAACAACCTCAAGAGAAACACTGGGGAAAGTGTTCAAAATTATTGCACTAGATTTAATAGTGTTTATAACGCACTACCCCCAGATTTGAAACCTCCACAAGGCTCAGCTTTGGCCAAATTCCCTGAAGGATTTGATCCCGAAATGGCCTATCGGCTAAGAGAAAGGGATCCCTTAACTTTAGAAGAAATGCAGAAGGGAGCTCTTAGTGTGGAAGCAAATCTGATTGAGAAGAGAGCTAGAATGAAGACTAAGAAGAGGGTATCATATAGGGATGAAGCTGCACCTTCCACATCTGACTCAAAAATGGAAAGGATGATGGAGGAGATGATGAAGAGGATGAACATTTATGAGAGAGCACAATCTAGAGAAAATCAATCAGCTCCTCAAAATAGAAACCAATCCCAGAACCAAAATCATAACTTTAGGAGAAATAAACCTCAAAATAGACAAAGAGATGTTGATCAACATATCATACCTCCTTTCCAATAAAATTATGTTAATGAGGATGGAGAAACAATTAAAAAAACAGAGGATGATAACATAAACATGCTAGGAGTAAGCAATGAAGATTCTGATTTCCTCCATGAAAGAAAACAAGGTCTATATACACCTAATGATGATAGAAGACAAGAAACTGAATAGTATGAAAAAGACTTTGAAAATGCCATCATAGGATCGCCTAAACAATATGACCTAAAAAGTAAAAAGAATCAAGAAACTCCTAGGAACAAAACCTCTGATAATTCTACCAAAAAAAACCCTATAAATGCTTCCAAAAATATAGCAAAAAATCATAAAACAATGGCTGAAAGTTCTGATCCAAGAAGGGAAAGAACACCAAACCAATGAAAAACAGAGTGGTGACCCTAGCAGCACTAGTATTTCAACTAATGCTCCTGAAAAAACCATTTTGACTGTTGTAATTAGTAGAAATCAGCAAGCTGATTTTGTTGATGAATCAGTGACTAAGAAGGTTGAATCAAACATTTTGAAAAATCAGATTCCCTTTAGCCTAGAGAATGAAATTTCCAAAATCAAGATCTCTTTCCTCCTCACTGATTTAATCACTCAAAATGTATATAGATTTCAAGTTTTGAAAGCTTTTAACATAGAAGATATTCATGATACTGTTAACTTGAATGATGATACACTAGAGCTTCTGTTTGGTCCTAAGATTGAAGGAAAATTTCAAGAAGGAACTACCCCTCCATTCTACATCGGTTTGAACATCCATGATAATATTATGCACAATGTCATGCTTGATTCAGGAGCATCACATAACCTCATGCCCAAAGTAATAATGGAAAGATTAGGCCTTGAGGTAACTAGACCTTATAAAGATTTATATTCTTTGATTCAAGCAGAGTGAGATGCCTAGGCCTTATAAAAGATCTCTGTGTTAACTTAGCTCAAATCCCAGCCAAAAACTTAGTGATGGACATTGTAGTGGCTGATATACCCCCCAAATATGGCATGCTTCTTTCAAGATCATGGGGTGTTAAGTTGCAAGGTACTATGCAGATGGATATGACTTATGTCACCATCCCTATCTTCAGTCAACTTAGAAGACTCTACAGGGAAACACACATGAAATACATGGTGAGTAACCAAGAAAGACCAGAAAACTCTCCTCTCTATTCCATACACACTGACCTTGACTCATTCATTCTTTACAATGATGAGATTGCTAATGAGCAAGAGTTAGTCAATAAAACATCACCCAATATAGTGGTCACTCCACATCCAAACATAGTGGCAGCCATAGAGGAAAAGGAGAGAAAGGAAAAATCATCAGATCAGTTTGCAAACTCAAAAATTCACAGCAAACAAATTGAAGGTCTTGAGGTCCAAAATAGTCATAAATATAGTGTAGATCATGAAAATCAAAGAATAAAACCTCAAAACATTGAAAATATTGAGGAACAAAAAAAAATTCAACATAGTGCAGACTTACAGGAACAACACAATGACAGATTAGGCAAACAAAACAAAGAGGACAGCAATGAAATAAATGACACATCTGAAAACAGTCCTCTTTGGAGTATGAGTTTTGATGGGTCTTGCTCTAAAACTAGTGCAAGAGTAGGCATATGGGTACACAACACTGTAAACAATCATGTTGAGGGTCATTCCTATAGATTAAACTTTCAATGAAAAAATAACATAGCAGAGTATGAAGCTCTCCTTTTAGGCCTGAATTTATTGAAAAAATTAGGGGCCAAAAGAACAAAAGTTCATGGGGATTCAGAATTGATAATTAGGCAAGTAAATGGGGAATACACTGCTAAACATCCCAGACTTAGAGCCTATAGAGATGATGCCATGGACTTGTTAAAATCATTTGCTGAATTCCAACTTACCTTTGTCCCAAGGAACCAAAACATTCTTGCCAATGGATTAGCCTTTGCTGCTAGTACCTGTCTAAGACCATATGAAAGCAAACAATACACCATCCAAGTAAAATATAGACCAGCTGTCCCAGATAATGAAAAATATTGGCAAGTTTTTGAAGGAGATAAACAAATAGAAGACTTCCTACAGTCCAAAAATGAATTTGAAATACAAACTCAGATTCATAGTATGAACAAGATTTTCCTACTGAAGAAAACCCACTTTTTGAAGAAAAGTCTCCTGAGATTGCTGATATAAATCTGTTATTCAAAGAACCTAAACATACAACAAAAAATAGCACCTATTTAGAAAAAGAAGACTTAGAAGTGTTGCAATCTAAAAATCAAAGCTTGCCAAAAGGACTGGTCCCATTAGAAGAATTGTTTGACTTGAATGATGTTTCCAAAAAGCCAAAACTGGAACCTATCGAAGCTGAAGTGGAAGAATGCAACATAGGCAGTGAACACAAGCCTAAAATGATCAAGCTGTCTAAAACACTGCCAACTCACATTAAACTAAAATACATTGAGTTGTTTAAAGAATTTTCTGATGTATTTGCATGGAGTTATGAAAACCTGAAATCATATGATACATAAATAATCCGGCATAAGATACCCCTCAAAGAAAACCAGAAGCCTTTTAGACAAAAATTGCGCAAAATCAACCCTGTTCAATTACCTTTGGTAGAGAAAGAAATTATAAAAAATGTATGATGCTGGAATTATTGTCCCTACTAGACACTCAGATTGGGTGTCTAATATTGTATCAGTTAGGAAGAAAATAGGAGAAATAAGGTTTTGCATTGACTTTAGAAACTTAAACAAAGCCTCATTAAAGGAAAATTATCCCTTGCCCAAAATGGATCATATCTTACAAAGGGTAGTTGGTTCTAGAAGGATTTTTTTGCTAGATGACTTCTCAGGTTACAATCAGATATTGGTACATCTTGATGATCAACTTAAAACAGCCTTTACTACACCCTGGGGTACTTTCATGTATTTGAAAATGCCCCTTTGGTTTAATGAATGTTGGTGCCACATTTCAGAGAGCCATGGATATAGCATTCTCAGAAGAAATAGGTTACTTCATTTTGATTTACCTTGATGATATCACTGTCTATTCTAAAACAGATGAAGAACACCTAATACACTTGAGAAAAGTCTTTGAGAAATGCATAAAATATGGGTTATCCTTAAATCCAAAGAAAACATTGTTCGGTCTCCAAGAAGGTAAACTTCTTGGACATATCATATCAGAAGAGGGAATAAGGATAGACCCAAAGAGGATCGATGGTATATTGCAAATCAATCATCCTAGAAACATCAAGGAACTTCAATCTTTCATTGGGAAGATTAATTTCTTGAGAAGGTTCATACCCAATCTAGTTGAACTCCTTAGAATCATGAAAAATATGTTTAAGAGAGGAGTTAAATGGACCTTAGAAGCAAAGAAATCACTTGAGCTGGTAAAACAAGCACTTACCAAAACACCAGTTCTTATCAATCCTGATTTTATAAAGGATTTCTTTATATTTTCATTTGCATCAGAACACACAGTAGCTGCTGTCCTATTACAGAAAAAATTGAAGGGACAAGAGAAACCAATTGCACATTTCAGTAAGGCATTAAAAGATGCACCTCTGAAGTACAATATCATGGAAAAACAAATCTTTGCCCTGGTCAAAGCCTTAAAAGACTTCAGAGTTTACATTTTACACTCACACATTATAGAATTTGTGCCTCATTCAGTTGTAAAAGACATATTGACCCAAGATCCAAATAGCAAAAGAGGAAAGTGGATTGTTGTAATTTTATAATATGACTTAGAAATCAAGCCCACTAAGCTCATAAAGGGTCAAGGACTAGCAAAAATTATGGCTAAATCCAACTTTAAAGCTCTTGATATAAACATGTTTAATGCATTAGATGAACAAGAGGAGTTGACAACTCAAATTATTGAAGTTCATTTTCTGAATTCATCTTGGTATGTTGATATTTTGTATGTGTTGCTCAACTTAATTGTCTCTCCTAGTTTGTCTAAAACAAAGGAAACATTCTTAAAGTAGAGAGCTGTAAATTATTGCATTTTGAATAAATGTTTGTATTGGAAAAATGCTAGTGGATTATTGCTTAAATGTTTGCCTAAGAATGATGCAAATAAGATCAAGCACGAGTTTCATGAAGGAGAATGTGGAGGCCACCTCTACTGGAAGTCAACTGCTAATAAAATCCTTAGAGCTGGTTACTATTGGCCCACCCTCTTTCAAGATATCCACAAAATGATTATTGCCTGTTACAAATGCCAAATATTTGAAGGAAAAAGAAAGTTACTTCCCTTACCTTTGTAACCAATCACTGTTGAAGCTCCTTTTCAACAGTGGGGTCTAGACTTCATTGGGGAAATCCATCCTGCCTCATCTGCCCAACATAAATGGATCCTCACATCAACAGACTATTTTACCAAATGGATAGAAGCCATCCCTTCTAGGAATGCCACAGACTCAGTTATCATTTCATTCCTTGAAAACCATATCTGTCTAGATTTGGTTGTCCTAGAAAGATCATAACTGACAATGCTGTTGCATTTGGGTCTAAAAATATGGTGGAATTCTGTCATAAATATCAAATTATATTGGGTTATTCTACAGCTTATTACCCTCAAGGTAATGGGTTCGAAGAGTCCTCAAATAAAAGTATGGTGAACATGATCAAGAAGTTGCTGGAAGAGAACAAAAAATCACATCACAACAAGCTAGTACATGCATTATGGGCAGACAGATTAACAGTTAAAAATTCAATCGAGATGTCTCCCTACCAGCTAGTTTATGGAACAGATGCAATATTTCCAACTAGTCTAGGAGAGACAGTCATGAAGCTGATCCAAGAAGTACAGTCTGAAGATGATGGTATGACAAGAAGAATAAACCAGACTATACATCTACAACAAACCAGAGAGGAGGTATACATCAGAGCACAACAACTACAAGAAAACATCAAGAAATTGTTTGACAAAAGAACCAAAGAAAGTCACTTTAAAATTGGTGACAAAGTATTGAAATGGGATTCAAGGAGAGAAGATAAGGGCAAACATGGAAAATTTGATAATTTATGGCAAGGCCCTTATCTTATTCAATCTGTTATTGGAAACAATGCATTCTTTCTACAAGAATTGGATGGAGTTGAATATTTTGGAGGTCCTGTCAATGGCAGGATTCTCAAACATTTTTTCTATTAACTGATATTTTAGTTTCAAAGCTTTTTGTTCATTATATATAACACTGCTTTTGAATTTGAAAAAAGAAAAAATACAAAAACAGTAGAAAAGGAGAAAAAGAGGGAAAATATAAAAAAGAAAGGTACAGCCCCATCCCAAAAAAGAAAAGAAAAATCTGAAAGTGTGCAAGCCTAAATGCCACTACTTAAAAGAGCACTACTATTTAGTCATACAGCCTAATCATGACTAGATAGGTTTCAATTTACTGATGATAGGTTAGTGAATCAGATTAGCCAAACAATTTAATCTTGACTTATTAGTAGACTAGATTAGGATAGAAAACAAAGGTTCAAACATGCTTAAATCCTGAACCTGTAATTTTGATGAAGAATGGCTCAAATCAGATCAAAACCTGAGCCAAAGAGAAAAGAAAAAGAACTGGTTCTAACATACTGAAAATTTGAACCAGGTAAAGAAGAAGACAGCTCTAAAAAGATCAAAACCAGAGCTGAAAGAAAGAAGGAAGGATATTCATAATTTTCAGATCTTAAGCCTTCACAATTTTGTTTTAAATTTCTGTAAATTTCAGTCTATGTGCAGCTTGTTTTTATGCCATAGTCTCAACAGAAAATCAGACAGCTTAATTCTGGTTTGGCTATGTTTTAATTTTCTGTTTTAGAATATAGATAATAAAATCTGTCAGACAGCTTAATTGTGACAAATAGTATCTTAGGTAGAGAATTTATGAGTTCAACTGTTTAATCTGAACTCATGAAAGAAATAAGGGTATATTTCTAGTTTCCTGCTTTCAATAAAGGATTAAAATGTTGATGTCAAAAGGTTTGCAAGTCCAAGTGCACCTTATGAAGAAAAAAAGCTAGGAAG
The DNA here is from genome assembly GCA_034641835.2 of Pinus albicaulis. Classification (NCBI taxonomy): domain Eukaryota; kingdom Viridiplantae; phylum Streptophyta; class Pinopsida; order Pinales; family Pinaceae; genus Pinus; species Pinus albicaulis. Next base: position 1,822,981,932 of record CM076575.1, on the reverse strand, counting down.
GTAGACTGTGTAGGTAGTTGTTTGGGGAAAGAAATTTGTTTTCTGATACAAAGTACTGATCATCTTTTTAAGTAGCATGATCGAAGAAGAAAAGGTTGTCAAAATGCAAAGCACAGGTCTACATTCCAGAGATAAATCTCTGAGGCTCTTAACACCTCCAAGGAGCCGCCATCCCCAAGTGGAGCCACTATTAGCCATCAATAATATTTTGTCATAACTGATGATGGCTAAAACAGGTCTTTAGTCTTCAAGAAACAAGTTTTAAAGCAAAATTGTGAGTTCTTAAAGCCTTTTTGTGTACCTTGTCCAAAATATCCATTCCATTGATAAATATTCATTCAAAGTTCCTCAAAGAAGTCCTACTATTACAAAAAATATTGTTCTCAGACCTTTTCTCCATCATTTCCACCTTCACAATTCCCTCCCAAAGTCCCTCCTTTCCACCCATTTTCCATTCATTACTACTTATCCTAAACATTCATCTTATTCCCCAAAGAATCCCTTTTTCTCCCTCATTTACCCTCCATTCCCTTAAAAACCCTTTTTAAACCATAAAGTCCCCTTTAAATTGGTTTTAAAACACCCTTTTCATCCTATCGGACCTCAAAAATGGCTTAAAAACCCCTCTTTTTAGCCTATTTTCCGCCCATTAAAGAAATAAGGCCTTAAGCCCTCTTGGCTTAAGCCCTAACCCTTTTCACCATATAACCCAATGTTTATGACCATTGGCTAAAAGCTTTTAGCCCCTTATACTTTTGCTCCCGGTCCTTCGCCCCACCCACAGGACCCTTTCCCGCTCCTTTCCTTCTAGCCCCTTTCTTTCATAACTCCCTACTCCAACAATTATGCCCCGATACAATCTCCACCATTGATCGTGGCAATCTAACGGCTCAGGCTCACTGCAGGGGCACCCGACCAAGGTGGCCCGTACTCCCCAGTGCCCCCGCAGTTGACTCTTTTGACCACAGAAGATCTTCATCCAACGACTGAGATTTACTGCGGAGGCACCGGGCCCGCAAACCCGTCTGTACCCTCCATCCCCCCACAGTTGATCTTAGCCGTCGATCTTCTCTAGATCTGATGGCCATTAACTCTCCGCGCCAATCCCTGGCCCCTTATCTCTCCGCTCCCGGTTCCTATTTCTTCCATGAGACCCTACCTTCCTCGTTCCTTAAGCCTCCTTCCCTTACCATTTTCTACCCCCGCGCCCCTTGTAAAAAGGTGTTTTCCTTTATATTTCCCCTCTAGATATGTCAAATCTCGCATCTAATCTGAGTTGTTGATCTTTCTCGATCAACGATCCTCGCATCACCTCCCGCTTTTCCTCCACCAAACATTACCCCACGTCACCCCTACCCCACCATATGTTTCCTCCGCCCGTCTTATCTCCCCCCACAACACATCTCAACCGTTTATCCTTCATATCTGACGGCTCCCCCAAATCTGACGGTCCTTGCACCATTTCGTGCCTGTATCCACCAAACCTCCTCAACGTGCAACTTCCGTGCGAAACAGGGGGTTTCGCAGGAGCCACGTGTCGAGCAATGAACCATATCACATTCAAAACATCCAAAACCGCTTACCACCCTTTGCTTGCTCGAAAACCATTTGTGGTTTTCCAAAATCGCTTTTCCATTTTCGCGCCCATATTTGAATTTTCCACCATTTTCTCCTGGTTCCACCTGTGGAACCCCTCCCCTGCACATCTCCCTTCCTCTGCAAATGCTCCAACACCCATCCTGAAGCCTCTGATCACAGTTTATCCAAAAGACGCAAGATTTATTTAATATTTTGTTTGTTTTGCAGGTTTTTATGGTGGCTAAGGTGTTAAAGGATCTCCCACAGCTAAGGAAACAGTGGCAAAAGGCCGAGGGTGACGATCCTCAGAGCCTAATCAAATGTAGAAAAGGGAAAAAAAGGGTTGAATTTCAAGGTTTAATCAGTGTTTCATGGACATCGATTACACAGCAAACCCTCCAGCATAAAGAGATACCTGTCAGCAAACAGCGAAGAACAGTGAAGAGCAATTATTAGAGATTAAAGGTGAAGATTAAAAGGATTAAGCATAAAGCCCGAAAATCAAAGCTTAATCAGCAGATTTACAAGGATGAAACACATTGGAAGACAAACAAATTAAAGTGAAAAACAGTCAGCAGAAAGGACAAAAAGCCTCGAAGATGATTAATAAAAGCCTTAAAGCATGATCAAAGGCAAATCAGTGTTTAAAGCCCCAAAGCAGACAGATCAGTAAGGAAGGCCTCCAAATGCCACTTCAGTGAGGCAATTAATCCTCATAAATGCCACCTGCCAGTTTATTTTCCTCAAAATAATACAAATTCAATGCACAGTCAGAGATATTTTCAAACACAGCTCAGAGAGTAATTTCCAGCCTACTGAAAGCCTCAAAAGTCAACAAAAGTGAATGAAGTAGATGAAAGTTAATGTAAAAATCAATTAACAGAGTTAAGACATTAGATATCTTCTCCATTAGGCCTCCCAAAGGTTGAGAAGCATTTACTTTGTATTAATTGAATTATTAGACCTTCTTTTCACTCCACCTCCTCAATTTACCTATATATATCATATGAGGAGCCTAGTATTGTTGTTGCTTGAATACTTATTGAATGTAAATAGTTGTTGAGGCTGCTGAAGCTTTGTTAGTATTTGAAGAAAGATAGGCTGAGAAGAGAAGTTTGAAGCTGTAAAGACCTACTGGACTTGAAGATTTTAACTGGTTTGAACATCAAATGTACAAGTTGATTTATGGGATCCTGGTCTATGTCAATGGTGATGTTTTTCTTACTGTAATTGTTGTTTTTCTTATGTTTTCATACTGTCCACTTTCTCTGATAAAGAACATCAAATTTAGATTAGGATTTACTGCAAAGTACCCTAAGTCTCACTGATAAGCTTTATCTTTATGTTTTCTTCTAATTGTGTTTTGAGGATAATTCAATAGAGTATAACCAATGAAGTGTTGGTGAGCCCATTTTTCCTGAGTACAAATTGAGATATTGTCTTTGAAAGTTCTTGAAAATTTTGCTAAGTAAATTTGAACTAGAGAAGTCTACGGTTAGCCCTATCCTCTAGTTTATCTCCAACAATTGCTTTGAAAATATCCCTTAAGAGTATGCTGAAAGCAGGCTAGGTTAAAAGTCCTTACTTGATCTTAGGCTATTGTTTGTTTATCTTAATTGTTTTCCCTTGAGAGTATGCTAAAAGCAGGTTAGGTTAAAAGTCCTTACTTGATCTTAGGCTATTCTTTGTTTATCTTAAATTTTTTCCCTTGAGAGTATGTTGAAAGCAGGATAGGTTCAAAGTCCTTACGTGATCTTAGGCTGCTCTTTGTTTCTTATATGTTTGCTTCTTTCACCACACTTCTTAATGTTCCATATCACAAAATCAATTTAAAGAGATCCTTTGATATAGATAACTTTCCCCATGGACCACTCTTGAAACTTTTTGTGTAATTAAATCCTTTTGTGACTCCATAGCCCAATGGATTGATACTGTATTTTACCTATCCTATCAGCTGAACCATTCTTTCAACTTACTCATACCTTTACCCTTCAAAAGACTTCCTTTATTTTGATGATATCCATCCCAACCAAAACAAACAAACAAACCCCTTTTACTTCATAACTAGCCTAATATCATATCATAAGCCTTAAAGATATATCCTTTGAAAACACTTATATAGAGAGATCCCTCTCTGAATCCAGGAGGGCTAGATCCTAGGATTCCAAAATGGTTGTGATGTAGGCCCTGCAGTGTTTGTTCTTGCCAATCTTGCAAACTACGGGGACCCTAACACGCCCCATATGAAAAACATTGTAACCAGTTTTGTAAAGGAATGTGTGATGTGTTCTGTTTCAAAGCCCTCTAATAGAAAAATCGGGCTCTACACACCACTCCCTATTCTCGGTCGTCCATGGGAAAGTGTGTCGATGGACTTTGTAGGAGGTTTGCCTATGTCTAGAAAGGGTCATGACTATTTGTATGTTGTCGTCGACCGCTTTAGTAAAATGTGCATATTAATGCCTTGTAAAAATCAGGTCACTGCTTAGCAGACTGGTTGTCTTTTCTATCAATACATTTGGGTCCACTTTGGGTTCCCACATCAATTGTGTCAGATCGAGACTCTCGCTTCCTTGGAGAGTTTTGGACCATCTTGTGGTGTATGATAGACACCAAGTTGAAGAGAAGAATGGCATTCCATCCACAAACTGACGCACAGACTGAGGTCGTCAACCGTACCATGGTACACTTGTTGCGGGGCTATTGCAGCAAACATCCCAGGTTGTGGGATGAGCATCTTCCATATGTGCAGCACACCTACAACCGAGCAGTGCATTCCTTTACACAATGTTCACCTTTTGAGACATGCTTTGGTTACTTACCAAATGACCCTTTTGACATGATCTATGGAAGGGATGAAAATGCCAGTGGATGTGATGATAGGGACAAAGTACAACGATTCATCCAGTGAATACAGACAATTCACCAAGCAGTGCAAGATCAGTTGGAAAAGAGTCAAGCCCGATATAAGGCCCAACATGATAAGCACCAAGTCGACCATCAATTTCAAATTGGTGACAAGGTGTGGTTCCATATCAGCAAGGATCGAATGAAGGGGGAAGGCAAGAAATTGTGACCAATCCAGTACGGTCCATTTACCATATTGGAGAAGATTGGGAATAATGCTTTCAAACTCAACTTGCCTGTATTCATGCAGATGTACTCAGTCATGAATGTCGAAAACCTGAAGCTTTATGAACCACCATTGATTATGGACACCAAGGAGGTAGGATCAATTCCTACAGTGGATAACTTTGCACCAGAATATCTCGATGAATTGCCAGAGGACATCATTCTTGATCGAAGATCGAGGACTTCGTGACAAGGAGATGTGGATTATCTCCATGTTCATTTCAAAGGGATGCACCCAAGTAAAGCTAAATGGCTTGAAAAGGAGAAGGTGAGGGAGAAATTTGCTCACCTTCTTGTTGATTGATGAGGCGTTTGGGGTCTAAAAGCTCTTTAGTGGGGAGGAATGATCCAAGTGGATCAAATAGGTCGAGGTACAAGTGGCTTGAATACAAGGCTCAAAAATCAAAGTGTTTGAAAGTCTCTTAAACCAAGTTCAGGTTGTAGATCTCGTCTTTCTGATTCGAACGATGCAAATGGCACTCAATTCCAAGTCTGTATGAAGGAGTTAGGAGTAGTCAAAGTTTGAAGGTTGACTTGGGGACTTGGTAGGCCTAAGGAGGCAAAAAAATTTCTGGAACTAGGCCACCGGATTCCGACCAACCCCAGCCGGATTCCAAGTGAATTTGTGGGATGCTTAAATTGACTCCTTCGATCAATTTTTGAAAATTCCAAAACAACCACATTGTTTTAAATTAACAAATATATATATATGTGTGTGTGTGTGTGTGTGTGTGTGTGTGTGTGTGTGTGTGTGTGTATGTGTGTGTGTGATGTGTTTGTCCACTCCACATGGGCAGGGAATCGCCATTAAAGCTCTGCCCCATCCCGGTCAATAAGATCTAGCGGGTCATGACCCCCACCAGACCCACGACACCCAAACCGCATATTATAATAGAAAATAAAATTAAATAAGGGTCAGCGATCATGACCCCACCGATCCCGCCCACATTAACCACACACATTATATATAAATGGGGTGGGGGTTGTGAACCCCACCGCCCCCCACACCCTATTGTGTCAAGTGTTAACTAAGCCAACCGAAATCGTGGGGCAGGCCGCCCAACGGGGGCCCGTCCCAAACCAACCACCAAAATTTAATGCGGTTGAATTTAAAAACAGAAATGCGGACTATTTTGGAGGGGGCGGGGTTTGACCACTCGACCCCCTCCCCACGATTTCTGTGATTTCACCATTTCACCTAAACGGTCTCATTGTAAAATCCACCCAACTATTTAGTATTAAACATTCACTTCAGATGTGCGCCCAGGCAAGTCAAGAGCGGGCACGGAAACCAAGGTAGGGGAACTATGAGAAGTGTGCAGGAGGGGGGCGGAACCATGATTTGAGCCATTTTCCAGAGGGGTCAAATTTTCACTTTGTCAGATTAAGGAAAATTTTATATGTATTTTGCACTACTCGACACCACGAATCCAACGGTGTTGTCCATTTCTTCATCAGAGGTCTGCAATTTTTGGGCACTTTCAGCTATGGAGGTATAAGGGTGTTATTTCTCATTTTTGTACTTGTACTTTCATTTTTTCCATTTAATGAAAGAAGGGCCTCCCCACTAGGGCCTGGAGACGTAGTCCCTCTAGATGAACTCCGATATCAGCTCTGTGTCTTCTTATATGGTGTTAATTTCTTATCTATTTTTCTGTTTACGCCTTTAAATTTTCTGGTTTAAAGCTACAATTTTCACATGTAATTCTTTAACACATCTCAAGCAAAAGAGATTTTGGATCATTGACCCATTGTGTTTTTTTATCAGGTACAAATAAATGAATATATACTTCCAAAAATTTGTTCACTATCTCATTTTTCCCATCAGATTGAGGATGATAACATGATCTATGAGTTAATTTCGATGTTTAAACTTCTAGTGAGCATAATTATGCAATTAATCACCGTTTTTATCTATTTAGAAGCTTTTTCATGCCATTAGAGCTGATTATCTTTCCCGGTTTTCCTGTGATACCCCTTAATTAAACTTCCTTTCCTTCCCAAAAAAAATTCTAGAAAATTTGTTGAAAATTAAAAGCTATCGTCCCCAAAGATTGTAACCATTGGACTCCTAGTACAACATCAACAGCACCCATTGGAATGGAAAGCATTGGACTATTCAATACATATTCCCCCATTGATAGCTTGATATTATGGCATTTTCCATAGAAATTTATAGTTCCTCCATTTGCAACCATCACTTCACACTCTGGTGTTGGATATAGGAACCAATACAATTCCTTGGCTATCTTACAATGAATACAATTATGGGTACTACCTGAATCAATCAACACTATTACCTTTTTTCTTCTTTATATTGAGAGTTTAAGGAGTGGTAATTCCTGTCAATTCATTACAAGATATGGTCGGATTCTTTTCTTCTTTCTCTGGGGTTGGATCTTGGTGTATATCATATTCATTTGACGTATATTGTTCCTTTTCTTCCTCCTAATCATAATCTATGTAAAATAATTTCTTCTCAGCACACTTATGACCTTTAATGAATTTTTTATCACAACTGTTACAAATCCCTTTCTCTCTTTTTTCCTCCAATTTTTCTGGTGTCAACCTTGTAGGTTGTGGAAGGCTAGGAACAACAACACTTCCATCTTTATCGTTGTGAATGGTAGTCTTCCTTGTTGCCATATTTTTTCTTTCAACTTTTCTTGCTTCCCTGAATTCCTTATCCAATGAATCGGGTTCCCAAAGGCGAAACTCTTGTTGGATGTTATCCTTTAAGGTCCTTGTGAATACATCTATCATATGCTCCTCTGGAATATCATTTAACCTGATATTCAATTTTTGTAAGTCCTCAATGTGCTCTGTCATTGCACCCTTTTATTTGAGATTTATCAATTGGCTAAAGAAGGTGTTGTTATTTGTATCCTCATAATGTGCTATCATTTCCTCCTTTAATATTGACCAAGTGACAAGTGGTTTACAATAACAAATCCATCAATACCATACAAATTGATTCGGTTCTAAATATAAATTTGCAATGTGTACCTTCTATGTGTGTTGCATATTATTGAGATCAAAATATTGCTCCATTTGTAGTATCCATGTTACCGGATCCTTGCCATAAAAATTCCTCATATCAATCTTTGGAATATGGTGGGCCTTCAATCCAAATTTAGATTCTATGGAATCATGATTAACATTCATTTTTTTCTCATCGTGAGTTTCATCTAATACCTTTATGCCATTAAGAAGCATTTATTGTATCAACTTTGTCAAACCTTCCTTAAAACCTTCCATGTATGATTTTAAACCATTCATCAAATCTTCCATGTTTCCTTCCACTTTTTCTTCTATACCATTCATCTTAGCATCCAATTCATTTTTTGTTACTCTTTGCGAGAGCATAATTTGTTGCACTTGGTCTCATAATTTCGATATATCATGTTGCATTTATTCCTCTTCATGCATCATACTAGAGCTTTATGAGGGCTTAATGGGTGTATAATTATTTTATTTGGGAGGCATTTTAGAACCAAATACTAATATATATGCTTCAATATTCCATTTAAATCACTTCAAACTGATTTTTCAAACAAATGTTATGCAAAATTAAAAAATACACACCTTTTTCTTGCTTTTTAGGAGCTCGATATTGAAAGTGTAGTATATTTGTGATTTCAGATCTCCAATATCTGAAATTTGGTCATGTGTTATCCCTCTGAGTCTTCTTTCCAATGCCAATATTCGGACCAAATTTGCATTCTTAAAGATAAATTTATGCCCAATATCCAATAATGACCTGATTATGGACTTGTTCAGTAGAGTGAGATTGTACAGAGTGCCATGTGTCACTTTTTCTACATTCGGCCCTAAAAATGATAAACAAGATACTAATTCCATGTAATTTCGGACACTTTTTCCAAAATTCAAATCCGATGCTCGTGGAGGAAGTTATGATGATTTTCCCAACGTCACCTATTTGAGGCAAAATTCTCGAGCATGCAAAAACCCTAAATTCTTCGGACCGTATTTTCGAAAATATAGCGAACCAAGATCTGAAATTTTTACAGGAAGTACATCTAGATTTCGGATCCTCATGGTAAAATTTTTAGCCTTTTCACCTTTGCAGAAAAATAAAAAATAAAAATAAAAAAAAATAAAAAATATTTAAAAATAAATAAATAAATAAATAAAATAATAAAAATTAATTAATTAATTAATTAATTAAAATTTAAAAAAAATTTTAAAAAAAAAATTATAGTGAAAATTCGAAGATGGCTTGTTTGTAGCAGAAAAACCCTAGAAGCGAAAGCTCTGATACCAAATGTTATGCAACCAACTCATAAAATAGAAGAAAAGATAGATCAACGAATTAAAAATTATTCTCTTTGAGGGGAAAACCTCCTTTAAATTACATAAATGAACAATTCTTGAATTATACAAATGACAATACCCCCTTTGTATATATAGGAGTCTAAGGGGTCACAATATAATCAGAGCCTACATAACAATAATAATGTAAGGGAACAACAATAACAATAGTGGACTTCTATGGGGCACAACAATAACAATATGGGGGCTACATGGGAAAAACATTAACAATAAGGGGGCTACACTAGTATTATAGGTACCTAACAAGAGCTTACGTAGTTGCTTCAAGAAACTGGATGTTGAAGTTCAATAGGAGCCTAATAGAAGATATGGGGAGGGAAGCCACATGGAATGTTGCTTAGATCTCATTGCCCCTGAAACTGTGGAAATTCTTGTTGTTATTTTTATGGTGGAGTCATGTTAGGTTATCATTGCTGATTATGGAGGTTCACAGATTTAGTTTATGTTGTGGAGGGGAGGCCATTCCACTTTCAGATGATCACAAAATATGCCTTTTTTTCTTTGGAGTAACGTTGTTATTTCCCATAATTTATCATTTTGTCAAACTTTTCCTTGCATCAACACATATACGCTCTCTGTTAGGGCCTTATATTACTAGTGTAGTCCCTTATCGTTGTTAGTGTAGCTCCCTTATTTTTATTGTTGTATCCATGTAGCCCCCACATTATTATTATTGTGCCCTTACATTATTATTGTTAGGTCAGCTAGGATTATATTTTGAACCCATGGACTCTTATATATAAAAGCTAGGTTTTTTCATTTGTTTCATCCAAGAATTGTTCTAATGTAAAGGAGGTTTCCCCCTCGAAGTGGTTGATTTCTAAGGCGTCTATTTTCTTCTATTTTGGAATTCGGTTTCATAACATTTGGTATCAGAGCTTTGGATTCTAGGGTTTTGCTGCTTCAAACAGGTCATTGTGGAATTTACCGTATAACTTTTTTCTATGAAGGTTCAGAAGCTAAAAAAAAACCCATTGTGAATAAATCCAGAGGAACGTCGTGTAAAAATTTTAGATCTTGATTCGCAATTTTTTCAAAGATATGACCTGTGGAAATTAGGGTTTTTGCAGGCTCCCGAATTTCATCTCAAAGAGGTGACCTTGCGAAAATCATCATAACTCTCTCTCTCTCTGAGCATCGGATTGGAATTCTATAAAAAGTGGTCGAAAGTACATGGACTTTAGTTTCCTGTGTATCCATTTCAGAGCCAAAAAAGGAAACAGTGACATGTAGCACGCCGTACAAGTTTTCTCTATTGAACTAGTCCATAATTAGGTCATTGTGGGAGATTGGGCATAACTTTGTCTTGAAAAATCCAAATCGGGTCTGAACTCTGGAATTGGAAAGAAGATTCAGAGGGATACTGAAGGACTGAAGATGAAATCTTAGGAATCCTAAATTACAGAGATACATCAGTTTCAATATCGAGCTCCTAAAAAGCAAGAAAAGGGTGTGTATTTTAAAAAATTGCATAAGTCTTGTTCGAAAAATCAATTTGAAGTGATTCCAAGGGAATATTTAAGCATAGATACCAGTATTGGGTTCTAAAATGTCTCCTAAAAATCATTCAACACCCATTAAGCTCTCAGAAGGCTCTACTATGACTCATGAAAAGGAATAAGTGCAACATGATATATCAAAATTACAAGACCAAGTGCAACAAATTTCTCTCTTGCAAAAACTAACAAAAAATGAAATGGATGGTTTGAAGAAATGCGTGGAAGCTAAGATGGATCGTTTGAATAAATTCATGAAATCTAAGTTGGATGGTTTGAAGAATGGCATGGAAGCTAAGATGGATGGCGTGGAAGCTAAGATGGATGGCGTGGAAGTTAAGATGGTTGGTATAGAATGCAACATGGATGGTTTGAAGAAAGGCGTGGAAGCTAAGATGGATGGTTTGAAGAAAGGCATGGATATTAAGATATATGGTTTGAATAATGGCATGGAAGATAATATGGATGGCATGGAAGCTAAGATAGAAGGCAACATGGAAGATTTGAAGAAATACATGGAAGGTTTGAAGGAAGGGTTGGAAAATTTGCTAGAAGAAAAACTTCCTAATGGAAAAAAGGTAGTAGAGGAAACTCATGATGAGAACAAAAGAAATGTTAATCATGATTTCATAGAATCTAATGTTGGATTTAAGACCCATCATATTCCATAGAAAGATATGAACAAGTTTGATGTAAAGGATCTAATAACTTGGATACTACAAATGGAGCAATACTTTGAGCTCCATAATACACAAAACACACAAAAGGTATGCTTTGCAACTTTATATTTAGAAAAAAATCAGTTTGTATGGTATCGATGGATTTTTTCTCGTAAACCACTAGTCACTTGGTCAATTTTTACGCAGAAAATTATAGCACATTACGAGGATACAAAGAGAAACACCTTATTTAGCCAATTGATAAATCTCAAACAAAAGGGTTCAATGATGGAGCACATTGAGGACTTCCAAAAATTGAATATAAGGGTAAATAATATTCCAGAGGAACATAGCATTGATGCCTTCATAGGGATTCTAAAGGATAACATCCAACATGAGGTTTGCCTTTGGGAACCTGATACATTCGATAAGTCATTCAGGTTGGCAAGAAAAATTGAAATAAAAATTATGGCGACAAGGAAACCTACCACTCACAACTATAAAGATGGAAGTGTTACTACTCCTAGACTTCCACAACCTACAAGGTTGACACCACAACAATTGGAAAAAAAAGAGAAAAAGGGCTTTGTTATAGTTGTGATGGAAAATACACTAAAGGTCATAAGTGTGCTGAGAGGAAATTATTTTACATAGAATGTGAAGAGGAGGAAGAAAAGGAACAAGAAACTTCAAAAGAAGAGGATATACACCAGGAACCAACCCTAGAGGAAGAATAAATGAATCTGACCATATCCTGTAATGCATTGGTAGGAATTACCACTCCTCAAACTCTCAAGATAGAAGGATATATCAAGAAGAAAAATGTAATAGTGCTTATTAGTTCGGGTAGTACCCATAATTTTATTCATTGTAAGGTAGCCAAGGAATTGAATTGCTTCCTATACCCAGCGCCAGAGTGTCAAGTGATGGTGGAAAATGGAGGAGCTATAAATTTATTTGGAAAGTGACATAATATCAAGCTAACCATGGGGGAATATTTATTGAATTTTCCAATGCTTTCCATTCGAATGGGTGGTGTTGATGTTGTATTATGAGTACAATGGTTACAATATTTGGGGACAATATCTTTTAATTTTCAAGATTTTTCTTGATTTTTTTATTTTTTTTCAGAAGGAAAGGAAGTTGAATTACGAGGTATCGCAGGGAAGCCAAGAAAGATAATAAGCTCTAATATCATGACAAATATTTTTAAGAAAGAATAACACGTCGTCATTTCACAATTATGCTCACTAGAAGTTCCAACATCAAAATCATCTATTTCTCCAGATCTCCAAAAAGTCTTGGACAATCATTCCAAGGTGTTTGAAACTCCCAAACGAATCCCTCCTATTCGTGATCATGATCATGCTATTCATTTGATTCGAGGAAGTGTTCCTCCAAACATCAAGCCTTACAGATATCCTTATGTCCAAAAGAGAAAAATTGAACATATGATTGCAGAAATGCTAGAGACCGGTATAATTCAACCTTGTCAAAGTTATTTCTCTGCTCTAGTAGTATTGGTGCACAAGAAGGATGGATCATGGTGCATGTGTTTGGATTATAGGGATCTCAATAAACTCACTATTAAAGATCAATTTCCCATTCCTGTGATTGATGAATTACATGGAGCAATTTATTTCACCAAGTTGGATATTTGTTCAGGATATCATCAAATTAGAATGAAGACTGAAGACATTCTGAAAACAACATTTCAAACTCATGAGGGTCATTATGAATTTTTGGTCATGCCTTTTGGCCTTACGAATGCACCTTCTACATTTCAAGGGTTGATGAATTCCATTTTCAAACCATTTATTAGAAAATTTGTGTTAGTATTTTTTGATGATATACTAATCTACAGCAAGTCTTGGAAGGATCATGTTCACCATGTTGACTGGGTGCTCAAAATATTGGAGGAGAAACAATTATATGAAAAAACCTCCAAATGTTTCTTTGTGTTATACAGTAATTTGTCACCATGATAATTTTCCCATCCCTGATCCTGAAATTCCCTATGACAAATCCTGTGCAATGTTTCCACCATCAAGAAATATGCTAACATATCTCATTGAAGATCTAATAATACTTCATTGAAATATTACTGAAGAAACTTGGTCAAAATTACTAGTTTCTTGGGTCAGTGCTCTTCCTGGTGCCATGACTGCGCTGATGTCCTTTTCAGAATTCTAGCCCAACGCTGTCAGTGCCCTAATTTCTTGAAAAACCACATTGATCCCCTTTCTGGCAGTGCTTCCTCAAATGGAGGAGAAGCTTAGACCTCTAGAAGCTCAAAGGCAGCAAGTTTGTTGTTGAACAGAGATGATAAGGTCGAGCTCTCTCATTTTAGAGCCTTGATCTCATCCATGGGGGATCATCCCTTAGAAATTGGGCCTTTCTCCTCCTTTCATGGGCTCCCAACCTCCTCTCCCTTATTATAAATTGACATTCCTCATTCCCCCAAGTTTAGAGCTTGGTAAATCATTATCAGACTCGTATGAACTCTCATCCCTTTGCATGCTAGCATCGTGATAAAGCCTAAGTGCTCAGGAGAAGGAATGCTTTTGATCTAGGTGAAGGACTCAGTTTTTCACCTAAGGGCGCCTCTAACATCAAGGCCTGGTTTTAAGCTCTCCTTTTTGTAATTTATCAATATATCATCTGATGTTTGCTTTCTTAGCACACAAGCATTGATCTCAGTCTTAGGAAAATTTGAGTTTCCCTTTTGATTATCCAATGTGTCCTGACCCTTTAAGGAGTCTATGAGATCTCAGTGATCCCATTGCTGTGTGTTTGACTTACCTATCTTCTTTGAGCGAGCCTTTTTCGTCTCTTTGATTTGTTTGTAAGTTTGGGAATTCTTCGCCATTTCAAACACCCATTTTGCATTGTTCTTGTCTTATTTCGAAGTGAATTGGTGTATGCTTTGGTTATCTTTGCATCTCTAATTTTTTCCCTTCGGTTTAGTGTCAAGCACAAGAATGCAAATTGTTTGGCGCACAAGTCCAGAAGAGTGTGTTTTGTCTAAATTCAAAAGGAATTGGAAGTGATTTTCATTTTTGTTTTGATTTAGATTATCTTTGTTGTTTTAAAAAAGAGTGAAAAGCATCTCATTCGTGCATTCTTTAAAGCGATTTTTTGTTTGGTTCGATTGAAATAAAAGTGAAGGGATTTTGCATTTATTCTTTTTTTCATTTGTTTTTCTTTTGATTACATTTCAAATTGAAAAACAAAAAACAAAAATCCGTGCATCTTAGTGAAAGGAAAAGCATTTTCATTTTTCAATAAGTTTCATTTGTTGGGAAAGTGAATTCAATTGAAAAGCATTGCATTTTGTAACTCTGAACTAGTTTGGGGGGCATTATTGTTGTTTCATTGAGTGCATTCATGCTTGTCTCCCTTCCCTAATTAGTTTAGGAATCATCAAAATTGAAAGCTTTATTTTTTGCATTTTGTCTCCACAATAAGGATTTAGGTGACATTCGTTTTGAGCCTTGAAACTGAAAATTTAATCAAGATCAACTTAAAATGAACCCAATTTACCTTAAGGAGCATTGGAATGAATAAGAATCTTTAGTGGTCTAGGCTAGAGACGTGTTTTGGCGTCATTAAACGTAGGAGTTGTCGCTAACGGTCTGCATTACAACCTGGGGGTGATATCTCATCCCACTTATGGAAGTATATTGATGTATGATAAGTATATTTGGGGTGCTCTCATCGAACAGTTACACATTAAACAGAAATACTACAGACTATACTCCCATGTACCGTCGCGTATATTTGGGTAGACACCACTAGGTTGCAAGCCTGCCATAGGTAACCGTTCGATAGACGTGATACACCGAACATAGCATTCGGGGATATTGGTTGTCGTATGTTAAGTCCTTGGTCATTTTTCTATCATTTGATCACGAAGGTGTATATTGCAGTTCACGAATACTTGATAAACCTTTATGCCTAACACACCCTTTTTTATTTTATTTTTTTAAATTCTAAAAGTAACTGCCCATGAAAACATCTCACCCATGCAGTTCTCCAGCCTTTTATTGCTTGGTAAATTGTGATTTTTTTCACCTCCTTCATTTTTGATCTTCTTTTGAAAGGTCATCATCGTTGAATCGTCGAATTCTCATATTCTCTCCTCTGACGGATATCAAGAACCTCCTCCTAAGATCCCTCATTTTCCGGTTGGACCCCTCAAAGCATAAGGTGAAGAGCTTGGAATTGTCATTAGTGTTCAACACGTATCATCTCTAGCACTGCCTGGCGATTCTCCTTGGACAACATCGAAATAATCTGAGTTGGAAATCCCAGAACCATCTGCATAGTTCTCAGCGTTTCCTCAAAATCTACTCTTTGATCTGGTTGTAGTCTCGCCTCATAAACATGGCAGCGCTTTTTATCAATCCAGAATCCCTTTTCAGGAATCTCTAGTAGCATCTCACTCTACTGTCTGTCAGTTTTTTCCTGACGAAATGGCATCTAATGTTGATGATGTTCCATTCTTGAGTGCTCCTCAAAGCACTCTTTAGGAAACCTTTGGATCTTATATCCCATAAGCCTCTTCATCAATGTTTCCCTCCGAGGGAGATTTTTTCGGATCCACACCTCACGATTCATGTAGTGAACCGAAATATCATCTAGGCATGTTGCGTCTATGCTCCCGCACGGTTTTACCTCTTTGGGAAACCTCATTTCTGGAGCTTTCGGTGGTATGCCCTTATTTCCAAATCCTGTTTGGTCAATGGGTATTCCTCCGTCTTCTGGCCCATTATTTTTGAATGTGGTCGCTGTGTCTCAACCTGTTGTTCGATTGACGGTCACCGTTGGGTCAATTTACTAAGTAAACTAACACATATGTTTTACTTGTCAATCCAGGTTTGTAGACTTGGAAGCATGTACAAAATATATGGATTTCAGATGAAGTCAATTTTAGAAGACAAAGTGTAGAAGTTGAAATAAATGCATATTATAAATATTCTAAATTATAAGATTTATGGAAATGCATATTACAAATATAAAATATAACTAAGAATTTATTGATTCAATATGTAGTAAGTGAAGGAAGAGGCTCCTAACTTAGGAGATCTTGGTTGTCCTTCCCCACAGTACTAACTTGATGAAGAGAAACTGAATAACAATAGTTTATGATGTGTAGAAATTAAGAGAAGAGGCTCCTAACTTAGGAGGTCCAAGTTTTCCTTCTTTACAGTTCTATTCCAACATTGTCACCACTGTATTAAAACTGAAAATTCAAGAAATAACTCAAGAAAGGAAACTAAAGAGGATGAATTTTAGTTATTGTTCATGATTTGATAGAAATAGAATTTAACTTAAATTCTTGTTTGTCCTTTCATATGCAAATGAGAATTAAACCAATAATCATCCAGCAATCATAATAAATCTTCACACATCAAAATGACTTAATCATAGATCTGAAGCAAGAACTATTGCATTGAAAACTATGCTAATTTAACAAAAGTGTACTTAGCGTGGTGTGGGGGCCCTTCACCCTTGCCTTGCACACTTGAATAACTTCTCAGCTACAGAAAACTTAATCAATCATCCACATCATGAACAGCAAATAGAAAGTGGAACTAGTTCTTAAAAATATCTCAAAGTCTTCAATAGTCTCATTACAAAATTACACAAATTCTACATACATGAATGGTCCATAAGCTTAGTTTAAATAGAAAATAATAAAAAAATTGAGCTATAATGTCTCTAGTAGTCCTATCCATCCTAATCTCATCCATCTAGGTCGAAATCATCCATTATGTTTCACAAAATCAGGAAAATCCCAAAAAATACTAATTTTGCCCGTTTTCCTAAGGATTTCTGAAAAATAGGTCAAATTTGACCAGCGTTGACCAGGCATGTTTTAGCTTAGTTTCACCAAATCAATAGGTATTTTCCATCCATGGATCCCAATATTTCCAAATATATGCTCATTGTTATGAAACCAGCTCCCAAAATAGAATAAAAGAGAGATCAATGCCTTAGAAATAAGCCACTTCGAGGGGGAAACCTCCTCTACATTACATAAATGAACAATTCTTGGATGATACAAATGACAAAACCTCCTTCTATATATAGGATTCCATGGGGTCACCATATAATCCTAGCCAACCTAACAATAATAATGTAAGGGCACAATAATAACAATATGGGGGTTACATGGGTATAACAATAACAATAAGGGGGCTATACTAACCTCAATAAGGGACTACAATAGTAATATAGGAACCTAACATGCCCCTCTCCTTCAAAAAAGTGTTGTCCTCAACGCTTGAGTAGCTCAGGATGCTTATGTATAAAATTATCATCCTCCCATGTGGAATCTTCAATGGGTACGTTCTTCCACTTGATGAGATACTCTGAAATTGATCGATTTCGTAGCTGTCGATTTCTTGTTTCCGTGACTGCTTCAGGTTCCAATATGATTTTTCCTTCCTCATCAAGTTCTGGAAATATTGTTTGAACTGTAATTTTTCCACCTATAACCTTCTTTAAGTATGAAACATGGAAAATTGGATGCACTCGCGAAGAATCTGGAAGCTAAAATTTGTTTGACATAGTACCAATATTCTACAACACCTTGTAAGTACCATAGTACTTTGGTGATAATTTATTATCCTTCTTATCTTGCTTGAGGGACATTTGTTTGTATGTTTGTATTCGTAAAAAAACCTTGTCTCCTACATCAAAACTTATCTCGCTGCGATGTTGATCTGCTTGTTGTTTCATTTGATTTTGTGCCAAATTTAGGTTATCCTTTAAGAGTTGGAAAACTTAATGTTGTTGATTCTCGATGTGATCTTACACTGCTTGAACCTTATAATTTTCTATTAAATATGATGTGATGGACGGTGGATGATATCCATAAAGTGCCATAAATGGGGCCATTTTGGTTGCAGTATGGAAGGAAGTGTTATACCACCATTCAACCAGAGGTGACCACTTGACCCATTATGTTTGTTTATTAGATACAAAACAATGAAGATATCCTTCCAAACATTTTTTCACTATCTCAGTATGGCCATCTGATTGAGGATGATAAGATGAGCTATGAGCTAGTTCAGTACCCAAACAAGAAAATAATTTCGTCCAAAAATTTCCAGTAAAAATGGGATCTATGTCGCTTTCAATAATCTTTGGGTTTCCATGTAGCTTTTGAATTGTTTCCATAAATTCAATAGAAATTGTACTTGCTTTAAATGGATGAGATAATGCACAAAAGTGCTCATACTTTGTAAGTCTATCAAATATCACCATCATGACACTCTTTCCTTTGGACTTAGGTAAACCTGTGATAAAATCCATTGAAATCTCCTCCCAACGTTGACTTGGAATGGATAAAGGTTGTAGAAGACCCAGGGTCTTAATTGTCTCAAATTTATTTTGATGGCAAACCAAAAATTCTGCCACGAACTTTTGAATATCAGATTTAAGGCCATCCCAAAAAAAATCTTTCTTCACCCTGTGGTAAGTTTTTAAAAATCCTGAGTGTCCTCCTAAAGGAGAAGTGTGCAATTCCAAAAGAATCTTTTGTTTTAGTTGGGAATTATTACAAAGATATAAGCGATATTTGTACCTTAAGGAATCATTTTTCCAGCTAAATGTATCAGATGTACTAGGATCTTGCTGCAACTTTTGAATAAGTGTCCACATTTCTTCATCCTTCTTCCATTCATCCCTTGCTTCGGTTATCCAATCTAGTTGGATAATAGAAATGGTACAAAGAAATGCTTCCACCTCTTCATCCTTACTTGAGATTGCATCTGCAAAAAAATGTAGCTTCCATTTTTAGTAGATAATTTCAAAGTCATAACCCAACATCTTTGTGACCCATTTTTTCTACTCTTCTGAAGATAGTCTTTGTTCCAAAAAGTGTTTAAGACTATCATGTTCATTTTTTACCTTGAAGTGTCTTCCCATTAGGTAAGGTCGTCATTTCTTTAGTGCATGTAGTATTTCCAGCATGTCCTTCTCATAAATAGCTTTATGTAAATACTTTCCTTTGATTGGACGACTTTAAAAAGAAATGGGTCTTCCTTCTTGCACTAAAACAACACCAATTCCATTTCTTGAGGCATCACATTCCACAACTAAGGTTTTCGTGAAGTCTCGCATAGCTAAGACTGGTGCTAGGCACATTTCCTCTTTAATATGTTCAAAGGCCTTAGTTGCTTCATGAGTCCATGAAAATGCATCTTTCTTCAATAATGGTTTTAGAGGTGCTTCTATTCTCCCATAATTCTTGACAAACTTGTGATAATACCCTGTTAACCTGAGAAATCCTCGCAACTGCTTTATTGTTGTGGGGACTTTTCATTCCTTAATGGCTTTAATTTTGTTACGGTCTACCTTAACACCCTCGTGAGATACAATATGACCCAGATATTCCACCTCTTGTAGTCCAAAGAAAAATTTGTAGGTTTTTGCATATAATTGTTTCTCCTCCAATAATTTTAGCACCACGTCAACATGTTGAAGACGATCCTTCCAAGATCTGTTGTAGATTAGTAAATCATCAAAAAATACTAACACAAATTTTCTAAGGAAGGGTTTTAAAATGGAATTCATCAACCTTTGATTGTATAAGGTGCATTGGTAAGGCCAAAAGGCATGACCAAAAATTCATAATGACCCTCATGAGTTCGAAATGTTGTTTTCGAAATATCTTCAGTCTTCACTCTAATTTGATGATATCCTGAATGAAGATCCAACTTGGTAAAATAAATTGCTCCATCTAATTCATCTAATAATTCATAAATCATGAGAATGGGAAATTTATCTTTAATAGTGAGCTTATTGAGCTCCCTATAATCCGGACACATGTGCCATGATCCATCCTTCTTGTGCACCAATACTACTGGAGCAAAGAAATAACTTTGACTAGCTTGAATTATACCAGCCTCTAACATTTCTGCAATCATACGTTCAATCTCGCTCTTTTGGACATAAGGATATCTATAAGACCTAATGTTTGGAGGAACACTTCCTGGAATCAAATGAATAGCATGATCATGATCACGAATAGGTGGGAGTCCTTAGGGAGTTTCAAACACCTTGGAATGATTTTCCAAGACCTTTTGGAGATCTGGAGAAATAGATGATTTTGATGATAGAACTTCTAGTGAGCATAATTGTGTAATTACGCCTCATTTTTCTTTCTTTAAAAGCTTTGTCATGACATTAGAGCTTGTTATCTTTCCCGACTTCCCTGTGATACCTCGTAATTCGACTTCCTTTCCTTTCGAAAAAAAATTCAATAAAAGTTCTTGAAAATTAAAAGCCACTGTCCCCAAAGATTGTAACCATTGTACTCATAGTACAACATCAGCACCTCCCATTGGAATGGAAAGCATTGGGCTATTCAATACATATTATCCCATGGTTAGCTTGACATTATGGCATTTTCTGAAGAAATTTTTAGTTCCTCCATTTGCAACCATTACTTGAAATTCTGGTGTTGGGTATAGGAAGAAATTCAATTCCTTGGCTACCTTACAATGAATAAAATTATGGGTACTACATGAATCAATCAACACTGTTACCTTTTTCTTCTTGATATGTCCTTCTATCTTGAGAGTTTGAGGAGTGGTAATTCTTGCCAATGCATTACACGATATGGTTGGACTCATTTCTTCTTTCTCTAGGGCTGGTTCCTGGTGTATATCCTTTTCTT
Organism: Pinus albicaulis; assembly: GCA_034641835.2. Classification (NCBI taxonomy): domain Eukaryota; kingdom Viridiplantae; phylum Streptophyta; class Pinopsida; order Pinales; family Pinaceae; genus Pinus; species Pinus albicaulis. The sequence continues at coordinate 1,822,961,023 of CM076575.1, read as the reverse complement.
TTGAAGTTTCTTGTTAATTTTCTTCCTCCTCTTCAAAATCTATGTAAAATAATTTCTTCTCATCACACTTATGACCTTTAGTGTATTTTCTATCCCAACTGTAGCAAAGCCCTTTTTCTCTTTTTTCTTCCAATTGTTGCGGTGTCAACCTTGTAGGTTGTGGAAGTCTAGGAGTAGCAACACTTCCATATTTATAGATGTGAGTAGTAGGCTTCCTTGTCGACATAATTTTACATTCAAATTTTCTTGCCAACCTGAATGCCTTCTCCAATGAATTGGGTTCCCAAAGGTGAACCTCATGTTGGATGTTATCCTTTAAAGTCCCCATTGAGACATCAATCATTTGTTCCTCTGGAATATCATTTACCCTTATATTCAATTTTTGGACGTCCTCAATGTGCTCCACCACTGAACCCTTTTGTTTGAGATTTATCAATTGGATAAATAAGTTGTTGCTCTTTGTATCCTCATAATGTGCTATCATTTCCTCCTCAAAATTGACCAAGTGACAATTTTTTTTACGGGAGAAAAGTCGTCGATACCATACAAATGTATTTTGTTCTAAATATAAAGTTTAAATGCATACCTTTTGTGTGTTTTGCACATTATTGAGATCACAATATCTCTCCATCTGTAGTATCCATGTTACGGGATCCTTGCCATCAAACTTCCTCATATCGATCTTTGGAATATGGTGGGTCTTCAATCCAACATCAGAGTTTATGAAATCCCGATTAACATTTATTTATTTTTCATCATGAGTTTCCTCTACTATATTTTCGGCATTAGGAATCATTTCTGATATTAAATTTTTCAAACCTTCCATATCTTCTTTTAGATCATTCTTCATGTCTTCCATGTTGTCTTTCATTTTTTCCTCTATACCATCGATCTTAGCTTCCATGCCATCCATATTAGTTTCCACTCCTTTCCTCAAACCATCCACATTATCTTCCATGACCTTCTTCAAACCATCCATATTAGCTTCCATGCTTTTCTTCAAAAATTCTATTTCATTTTTTGTTGCTCTTTGCAAGAGTGAAATTTGGTGCACTTGCTCTTGTAATTTTGATATATCATGTTGCACTTATTCATATTCATGAGCCATAGTAGAGTATTCTAAGGGTTTAATGGGTGTTGAATTATTTTTAGGGGGAATTTTAAAACCCAATACTAATATATATGCTTCAATATTCCCTTGGAATCACTTCGAACCGATTTTTCAAATAAGACTTATGCAATTTGAAAAAAAAAATACACACCTTTTTCTTGCTTTTTGGGAGCTCGATATTGAAACTGAATTATCTCTGTGATTTTGGATATTAAAATATCTGAAATTTGGTCCTTTAGTAGCCCTCTGAACCTTCTTTCCAATTCCATAGGTCTGACCTACTTTGGATGCTTCAAGACAAAGTTATTCCAAATCGCCCACAATGACCTAATTATGGAATAGTTCAATAGAGCGAAATTGTACAGTGTGCCACATGTCACTGTTTCCTCCTTAGGCTCTGAAATTGATACACGGGAAACTATAGTCTGTTTACTTTGAGCCAATGTTTACGGAATCTAAATCTGATGTTTAGAGAGAGAGTTATTATGATTTTCCCACATTCACTTCTTTGAGATGAAATTTGGGAGCCTGAAAAAACCCTAACTTCCATAGATCATATCTCTGAAAATATTGCGACCCAAGATCTGAAATTTTTACATGACGTTCTTCAGGATTTCAGCTTCACATGATAAAAATTTCAGCTTCTAAACCTTCGTAGAAAAAAATTTATAGCGAAAATTCCACGATGAATTGTTTGGAGCATCGAACCCCTAGAATTCAAAGCTCTGATACCAAATGTTATGAAAACAGCTCCAAAAATAGAATAAAAGAGAGATCAACGCCTTAGAAATAAGCCACTTCGAGGGGTAACCTCCTTTACATTGCATAAATTAACAATTCTTGGATTATACAAATGACAAAACCTCCTTCTATATAAAGGATTCCATGGGATCACAATATAATCCTAGCCGACCTAACAATAATAATGTAAGGGCACAATAATAACAATATGGGGGTTACAAGGGTACAACAATAATAATAAGGGGGCTATACTAACCACAATAAGGGACCACACTAGTAATATAGGAACCTAACACTCAGCTCTCGCCCAGGTGTCCTGTACATATGACTTCCATGAAGCTATTATGTGAAATTTTAGTGCAGTCCAAAAATACTTTTAAAACCTATTTTTTACAAAAATCTCTAAAAATTGAAAAACTTAATCGAATTACCTAAATATGCATAATAAGGCTAAAATGAGGCATATATGTATGATATAAGGTGGAATACGATGGTAAATAGGTGGATTTATGATAGGAAAAATTGACCAAAATTGAGGGCCAACATCTTCCCCTTGTTGATCTTCAAGCATGTCATCATGCTTGCTTCCTCCATTTGGATCTTCTGAGTGATGATGTCCCTACTGTCCCTGATCCTGGAGCCTCTTGTTGTGCAGCCTGAAGAAGACATTCAATACCCTCATACTTCCCTTCCTTGTAGATGGTAGCTTTCACCTTCTGCCTCTCATATTTGTATTTTCATGTCTTCTTCTCATTGAGCCATCTGTAAGCTTGTTTAGAGATGAGGATGTTCTTAGTTTCAAGCTTACCAATTTTCTTGGTCAATTTATCATTTTTTTTTTATTAGATTTTTTTTGGTTTTCTTTGTACGTCTTATTCTCCTTTTTCAAATGTCTTTCCAAGATCTTGTTGACCTCCAACTCTCTTGTTAGTTCTTCTATCTTCTTAAGGTACTCTTGTTTATGTAGCTCTCTATCTTCTCCTCCAATCTCCTTATCATATGAATGTGATGAGGTAGCTCCTACCCAAGCATTCTCAAAGTAGGAGTCCTTCTCCAAAGGTTCTTATTTTACTTCCGTCTCCATTCTTTGTAATATCTCATTAATTTGTTTTGATTTTGTTGGAGGTTCAACAGTTTCTATCTCTGGGTCATTTTCTTTGTCACTTGATTATTATTGTGTTTTCCTCCAAAGGCTTCCTAGGAACGAATATGAAGGATATTTCCTTTTCAACCATAAAAATATCCTGCTTCTTCTTTGATATAGTCCTAGGATACATGGGGGAATTCATAATTCTCCTTGTCACATGCAATTGTTCAAATTTTTCTTCTATTGTTTTCTCTTCAAGGTGATTTTGAACCAAAAATTATTTCCAAACCATTCCCTTGTTTCTTCCCTGATGTTCCACAAGTATTTTAATGAGCCCTTGATGATAAAATTTTTCTCCTTTGCTTCATTTTCGTTTTTGACACTATCTATCATTTTAGTCAAGCTCCTTGAAAATGAATAACGTAGATTGATTTTGGACTCTCCCTTCATGTGTTGAAGCAACCTAATGTGATAGAGATAGACCACACTATACCGGTTGTCAGAGGTGAAATATTTTTGGATAATCAACACTAATTCTTACCATGGTTCACTTAACCAGACCCTTGGAATTCCTTTTGCCCTGTCAAAGGATCCCTTTCTCTATTTTTCTAAGAAGAATGTCAATCCTTTCTCCTTAAACTGTAGACCTTTGTGATATTCCTCTCCTAACAAGGGAAGATCTAGTGCTTGAGAGAGAAATTATAGGTTTAATGGTATGGAGAGTGTTATATCATCATCTATCACCATTATATACTTGATGACTTATGCATTGGCCTTGGGCTGCCCTTCCATTCAGACTTGGTCACATTTCTCAAAAAAAAGTATTTTGAAATCCATACGTGACTCTGCCCAGCTTTTTCCGCGTAAACACTCGGGTCCATATATAACGAACCCGTGTATGCTATTTAAAATATTAAAAAATATAAAATTTCCTTATTATTGAGGCGAGGTTTACAGTTTTTCCTATAACTTAACTACCCCAGCCCATGGCCTAACGGTTCCCCAACTGAAAAAACTAATTTGAGGAGGTATAAACACCCCTCAAGGGAATGGCCTAAGGGAGAAAGAGAGAGAAATATAGATCTTATAGCCTATTATAGCCCTGATCAAGTCTGATATTTCCCCTATGCCTCCTGCACTTCCCATATTTTTAGGAAACCATTGTTTCCTTGTGATGATCACCCTAATTTTATGTGACATACTTTATACACCATTCATGGAAGAATATTTGTGAGGCTAGGTTTGTACAAATCCAGAGGATGGTTTGCTCAAGGCCATGGTAGAACTCAGGTGATTTCTCCACTATTTTTTATGTCCATGTTATCAATAAAATAAGTGTCATCTTGTTCCTGATGTTCATGTGTCATATATCTCTTATACATGTTTAATAATCTTGAATAGTTTATTTCTTGTAATTTTTGTGAGATTATGCATGTTATTTTGCTAAAATCTAGGACATATGTGTTGTACAACTAGGTTTTTGTGTTTTTTCTTTGCTGGTTTGTAGGTTCTGGAGCACAAGGAGTTGCAGGGGGTTCGAACCCTACAGGATCTACTACAAACGAAGGATAAACGGGTAAGATCTGCAATCCTCACTTTCTAATTCAAAGAATAGAAGTTGGTTATTTGATTCCTTTTGGTGATGACATGCCCCTGCTCTGTGACGTTTACCAACCCAGGACCTTAGGGTAACATTTCCCTTAATAGAACTGTGACTCCGTTGGGGATTACATCCATGTAATTCCTAGTTTGGGTTGTTTTTATCTATCTTGTAGGTTCCCTGATAGGTTAATCACATTTACAGTCTAGTAAGTATTTTCCCAACCAGATAGAAGTCCTGGTCTCTTGATCAGGCTTGAATTTTTATTTTTTCCTTATTTATGTTTATATATGCTACTTAGGTTGTGCACAGTCGCATATGCCCTCTGTATTATCTAAAAGGACCCGCATATATGCGATTTTCTTTGGTTACAGTTGTGTATACATGCATGTTGCATACAACAAACCCGCATATGCCTGGGAAAATTTGAAAACTTGAGTTTTGAAGCCCTGTCACTCTTTCCTGTCTGTGGTTGGCCGCTCCTGTGGTGCCTTTAAGGTGTCTAGACTATTTTTTTGTGGTTTTATGTCTGTTTCTCTCTTTTTTTTGTGAAAACATATCCATTTGGTAATTTTCCTGTTTTTTGAAATTGCAATTGTGGCTGTAGAACCAAGATCTCTTCCTAGAGTTCTTGGTTGTTCTGACCATTTAAAACAGTGAGCCTCTTCTTGTTTTCTCATCTTAGCCTTATTTATTTCTTCTCTTTTGTTTTTCTTCTCTTTTGACTTCTTTGGTTTTCTTGACTTCTTGGGACTAGCCTTAGCGAATCTTGAAGTGACCTTTCTTGTTTTTTAAGTTTTTATTCGCTGCAAGAGTGTGCTACTGTTATGAATCATTTTCTTGGGTCTTTTTCTTCTTCTTGCTTATTTGAGTCCCGCTATGAAAGTAGCATAGTTGTCTTATGCACTTTGAAGCCCTTTTGTGACTCATTTTCTTGATTCTGGTTCTTGAGTAGTTTTGTGCTTGTCTTATTGAAATATTTTTCTTTCCCTTATAAGTGAAAAGCCAAAAAAAAATTCTTATTTTCCATTGCTTTTGCTTTGATTTCATATTTACGGTTTTCATATGTTTTGAAGTAGTTTGGTTAGTTTATTGTCTTTGGTTCATTTGCTTGGTTTTGAAAGGATTCTTTTCTAGATTTCTCTCTTTTACATCAAGTACATTTTGGCATTTTCTATGCATAGGAGTTCTTTTTGGGACAAGCCTTGCTTTTCTGTCAAAAGTGATTGAACCATTTCTCTCTAAAGACTCATTTTTCTTCTTCAAAATTAGCAATCTTATAATTTGCATATCATTGGTAGTTTTTCATTAAGTGCACTGAAGCATTTTAGTATTTTTCATAGTTTTATGAAGTGTGTGAAGAGTGAGTAACTGGAAAGAAAAACAAGTTTCTTTGCTTAGTTAGTTTCATAGAACCCATTTAGAAATCCCTTTTCATCGAAAGAGAAATATTGCATTCGCATGTAGTAGGTTTTCATTTATTTCTTTTGTGTCGATAAACACCATCAGTTTCACTTCCGTATACCTTTGACTTAAGTAACAGCCAATTTAAAATCAAGCTCTATAATTAAAATAAACTAGAAGTTTTTGTCTTATTTTCATTAATCATACACCAACTAGCTAGGTTGTAGGGCCTTGGAATAGTTGAGTGGAGAGTTAACTCTCCAAGTCTGCCCAAACTGTTAAACATAGAAATTTTATTAATGAGTGAAATCCAATTTTTTTAAGTGGATCCGGAATGCTCTACCTCCAGAGAGTTAAGTGTGAGGGAGAGTGAAGGCAGAGAACAGAGATACCCCCTCTCCTATTTTCTGAATGTTGACCTAAGACCGTTCCATCCGGCTGCTGATACGGATTGGTGCCCTCAGTTGCCTGTCCTAGGGACCACACAGGTGACTCCAGGGGGAATACCCATGGTACCTGAGATGGACGTTGCATCACTTTCATCAGTACTTCTAGAGGTGCCCTTGCGAAGCTCGGGACTTGCACCGACAAAGGCTGTTGTTAGGAGATCAACGTAACTATTTATGTTACCTTCGCTAGTAGGCCTGGGGTGTAATTACCCTAGACTATTTTCGGAAGGTCCTCTTATTTTTCTTTCTTGTATTTTGGTGTCCAGTCCTAATCACTCGGAGTGGAAATACCTGAACGCCACTTGATTGACTGTATCTTAGGAACTTTTTATAGTGTGCTCTTTGATCCTAGATTGCTTAGCTTCTTATATTTTTTAGTCTAAAACTAATCTTATAAAGTGGCTGACCGATCGCCTTGTCAATCGAGGAGGCTTCGTGGGATTTCTCCTGTGAGTGCCAAGCCTTCTTCAAGAAGGCGTAGGAGTAATTTACTAGGTGAATTTTACCCGGTGGTTTCGAAAGCAACGGAGAGTGATCCCCCATCTGGGCTTGTTGTTTTTGTGGCTGGTCCTGGTACTAGTGCTAGTATAGAGAGGAGTACTCCACTCATCTCTAGAATCTTGTTTCTGACAGAAGAATTCAAAGTTGAATAAGTTCCTCAACCTCCTAAGACTCATTCGTCTCCTCTTCCTTCTAGTTTTCCTAACACGATTTTGTACATTGGACCTGAGTCTCAGAGACCGGCTAGTCTGTCTCTGTTATATCCCTTTCTTTAGATGGCCACGACTGGGAACACAGCTTGGCTATGAGCACTACAAGTGTTCATACTCCTCTTTCAGTCAAAGGAGGAGGAACTATTTCCATATCGAAAATCACTTCTAGTGTTGCTATGTTTGCCTCTGCTTCTATTCCATCTTCGAGTGGAAGCACCCAAGCATATGCTTCTCAATCTGGCCCCTTTTCTTTTGGAATTCCCTCTAGTGGAATTCCTTCTATCTCCTTTTCTGTTTTCTCAGCTATATCCGCGCCTATACCTTCTATGGCTAGTGGATCAGCTTCATTTAAGGGTTTCCCCTTTTGAAGTGGGAATATTCCTCATTCGAACCCTTCCTTAGGATCCATTCCCTTCACCTCTCAAAATCAAGGATTCAGTCCTTTTTCTGGAGGTCAAGGCTCTAATGTTTTTTCAGGATGGAACCCTGCTTTTACAGCATTGGGAGCTGGGAGTTAGTTTTTCTTTGGTCAGTAAGGGAATGTTCATTTCCCTTCAGCGGGTGCTTCTCAGGGTTTTTCTCCGTTTGCAAATGCTTGGAACCCTTATCAAGGGATTTCTTCTTCATTCAATACCTCGACTGGAGGGAATTTCCCTATTTTTAGCAACCCTACGTTGGGAGGGGGTCCTTCTCCGAATTTTGGGTCACAAGGCTTATCTTATGGCTCAGCATTTTCTATGAACAACATCTGGCAACCTGGTGCCTCAACAAATCTAGGCTACTCTTTTCAGAAGGTGGGGAATCCCTCCTATGGGGGATGGAATTCCCAAGCTCCTCTGTGCTTACCATTCCTAGCATCTTTAAACTTTCCAGATCTACCGAAAATGACTAACGATCCTATTCGGTATAGTCTGGGTTGGCCTTCGGTCCTGTTGAAGCCTCGAAAATCGCTGCAAAAACATGGGGGATGACCACCCGGTCCGGACCTTAAAGCAGCTCCTTTTCCGTTTGGAATGGTGGTTCTGACTGGTTCAACTAGGTCCAGTTACCTTCTCTCAATCTCCAATGGCTTTAAAATATGACTTTCATTCACCAATGGAAAAGAGACATCAGATCAACCTTCTTGCTGATCAGGCAAGAAATTAATCCTTAAACTGATTTAGGGCTCAGCCAATCCACTACTAAAGTTTGCCTCTTTGGGAAGAGGACTTAAAAGAATGTAGAAATTAATCTAAATGCAAACTTATTCTAAGATGCAAGCAAAATAAACTATCTTAATCCTATCTTAATTAGGCAGATATAGATCTAACCCAACCAAGAGCAGGTATTTATAATATTGAGATTGAAATATGTCTTGTTTATAATGAATATTAGGTTAATGAAATAGTTCAATTAACTGACATTATGGATAGCAAAACATATCTTATTGAGACCTTTTAACTGAAATAATTAATCAACAACACTCAAGAAGAAGTTCTCAGAATGATCTTGATCATTTAATCAGTAACTTGAATTATTAAACAATAATATGCGGAAGAAGTTCACAACATATCACTATTTATTCATCCAATATTAAAAGACAGATTTATGAGTAAATAGTTACTCAGAAATCAGAATTCAGCCCATAAGAGCAGAGATAAATAATAACATAAAATAGAAGCAAATTACCCATACCGACAAAAGTGCACAAATATGTAAGTAAATTGACACCATTCCTATTATCATAAAATAAAACCAGCATTTAAAATAATAGTATTCGAAATACCAATTTTTTGAATCCATTTCTCCAGCTCCGGTCTCTAATAGTCCTTTACAATGCCTAAGCTTCTGCTTTCAAAATCAGAGCTACAATAGTGTAGACTCTGTTCATTATACATAACTCAGGATATAAAAGAAAAACCTCAATAATCCCCAGATCTGAGATTCCACTCCTCCCACCTACAACTCTAAATCCCTATTACAAAAGTGCTTTTAGAATTCCAGAATTGCAGAGGAGAGCAGCCCCTATTACATTCTGCAATCTGCTATTTATAATATTTGCAAAGGAATTCTTGAGAGGAAAGTTTGTTGAAGAGAAATCTGCCCAATCCAATTTTATTTGTTTTGAATTCCAATCTTTAATTGCTGGAGCATTCTTATTGATTAAGATCTTTTCTTCATATCTCTTCTACTGTTTTCCTGCAAAAAGAAATCAAAATAAATTAAGATGCAACAACAAAATCAAAATACTATTTCTTTCATTAAAACAAATCCAATCAAATTTAATTTAAATAAATCATTGAAAATAAAATATAAGCTCTCTATTGATGCTTGGGATGGTTTAATTAACCAAGGATATTATTGACGAATGAATCTACAATTAGAAGAGGCTTGGAAAAATGAAAATGCATAAAATAAATCAAAAAATTGATTTTGCTTTTAGAAATTCGGAGCTTGATCTTCTGCACGATTTTTGACCCAATTAATGACCAAATCTATTAGTGGAACCTCCTCAGAAATATACTCCTTGATTTTATCTTTCCAATGAGCCGTCCTGGGCCTCATTTGTCCAAGTATAATTCAATCTATAAGCTTCCAAAGTTGATGAGTCAAATCTGGCATAATTCTGGAAATTCTGTCGCTGAGCTAAAAATCAGAATTTTTAATTAGAAATTTAATCCTAAATTAGATTCTAATTACCTAATAATTAATTCTAATTTATTTGTTAATTATAAACTAAACTAATTAATTAATCAACTATGTATTAATTAATATCTAACTAACTAAAATATTAATTATTTATAAACTAATTAATATAAATAATATTTAAATTTTAATTTAATTAAATTAATTATATATTATATATTAATTACATTAAATACTAAATATTATTAAAAAATATAAACTAACCTACCACTATAATATTAACTTAATGTTAACTTTTAACACTAATCTAAAACTAAATTATCCTAACTCAAACTAACAAATGAAAATATGAACTTAAAACAGCACTACCACTAAATACTAATATTAATACTACACTTTAACATTAACATAAAACTAAGATATTATTAACACTGTAGATATAATATTAAACTAAAAGTCAACGTATGAGAAGACTTAAGAGAGCCCATCATATTAAAAAAAAAAATGATTTGTAATATATTGCAAATAAAACTCATCGCATCGCATGTTATGAGTTCGTCGGGGTTTTTCAAATGTGCATTTTATAAAACTTGCGATAGAACTGACATTGCGATATGCGATGGGAAATTTTTGTTGTTATTTTATTTTTATATATTAAGTTTTAATTTTAATTAAATTTATTATAATTTATTATAATAATAAATTTAATTAATCTTAAAATTTAATGCTAAATATCAGTTTTTTTTTATATTTTTTTTATTTTTGGTTTTATTTTAATGATGTTTAGTTTAGTTATGAAATTTTCTAAACTACAGCCACTCCGAAAATAAATAAAAAGAATAAAAATAGCATTTTTAACCCAGACTAGATAAATGATGGGACTTTAAAGGAGTACCATTTTTAAACCAGTTGACCAAATGAGGCGAAACAAGCGTCAATGGGAGGCTTATAAAAAATTGATTCTAACAAAGCAATCTAAACAAGAATCCAAAGAAAATGAAAAATTAACAAAAGCGTAGGATAATCAGTTAAATAAAATCCCAAAAGGTGCTTAGCCAAAAAAAATTTATAGAAAGGGTCCCCATTATTTGAAGTGAAGACATCAATAATGGGGGGGTTGTGTTTTTACCACAACAGGTCCCCACCAAACTACCCTCAGACATTCCAAAGTTTGAAGGGAAGGCTAGTGAGGATTTGGCGGACCATGTCACCACTTTCCACTTATGGTGTTCGTCAAACTCCCTTTTTGATGATTCGATTAAGTTGAGATTATTTCAATGAACCTTAACTGCAAATGCATGGAAATGGTATATTGAGCTGACAGGGGGCAGTTTTGCTACTTTTGGTGAGTTGGCTACTATGTTCTTAAACCATTTTTAGTTTCATATCATTTATGATGTCAGGACTAATCTATTGGCCAATTTCCAGCAGGACAAAGCAACTCACATTTCTGATCAATAATGGAGGAGAAGGAAGAGGCTAATAAAAGCTCAGATTCTAAATGAGTTCCTTCTCGAATGGTTTTTGAAATCTCCACAGCTAGAAATCTCAAATAATGCATCCCTTTCAGGGGTAATTTCTAAAGAGCAGGCTATTTTTAGGGCTCAGCAGCTAGAACTGGTCTATAATCAGTCTGGATTCCTTAATAAAATCTTGTCAGATTCTCCTCACTCCAAGCTAGATTTAGCCCAAACCAAACCTGGTCCTCATGGTGACGGACTTATCGGTACGATTGATAGCGGTACGGCTAACCTACTAAATCAATTGTAGCAGTTGTCTTTACAATCTGCTCCTTCTGGTCAAGATACGCCTTTAGTGTCAACTCCTTCTCAGCACTTGGCTATTAATGTCATTCAAACTTCTAACCCCAAAGGAAATCAAAATCTGGCGGGAAGAATAAGGGACGAAATAATAAAAAAAAGACAGGGATGGGAAGGGGAATGCGAACAGATCCAACGATCATGTTGGAGAGGGTAAGAGGGATAATAAAAAGAAGGTTAAGTTTCCATGCAATTTGTGAACTAGAGACCATATTACTCACTTATGCCCTAAAATTCAGGATGCTCAGTGCTTTTTAGCTCAGCAAGGTTCTTCCAGTTCCCAGGCTGTACTAACAAACCCTTTTCCCCAAGGGCAACAATTGCCTGCTGGCCCGAATGCGGATACTGGAGCTCCTTCTAGGGGAAACCAAGAAGGGAGAAATCCATCAAACATATACATGATGAGTTCTCATGTAGATATCTCTACGAGATCTCATGATTATGGCGAAGCTGAGTCTTTGAAATCTAAAGGTGCTTCTAATAATGATGATCCACTCCATATAGAGAAGCCTGTAGTTGATCCTATACCTCGGATGTCGAAAGGGTCTACAAATCATATGATGATCAATCCTAACACCAAGGCTACCCAAAACTACTCGATCATAGAAGATCTGGCTCGAATTTGTTGTGCCATGTCTGCATTAGAGGTACTCCAATCGTGTCTTGCACAAAGCAGTGCATTGCTCACTGCCATTGGGGCTGTCGATCCAAAGAATTCTCTGATGATCACATTTGATATGTCGACTTTCAAAAAGAGACTTCCTCATCATATGGCTTTCCAGATTAAGTCTACATATCAGAAGTTTAGTATCTTTCAAGTAGTTATTGATGAGGGTTCTTCCACGTGTGTGATGCCTCTCACATGTTGGAAGGCTATTGGATCTCCTTTAGCTGTCCCTTCAGCTACTCTTCTGACTGTGTTTCATGGTCATTCTCACAGGCCACATGGAATTGTTCCAGCTTTAACCATCTATATTGGGGGTAAAACTATCAATATCAAGGTTGAGATAGTCAATGCAAACCTAGACTATAGCCTTCTGTTGTGGCGAAACAGGATCTATGAGATGGATGCTATTGCGTCCTCATTGTTTCGCATTTTATGTTTCCCTCACGAAGGGATAATTGTCACTATCGATCAGATGGACTATTCTTCTGTAGATACAAATGCATATGCTGAAGCGACTGTTCCCTTGGTGAATGATACCAAGCTACCTGTTGAGATTTTGGGGGTTGGAATGCATACATCCTTGATGGGTACTTTTGATTTTCCACCTCCTTCGATTCATATCAATGTTATCTCATCCTCCAAGGTTCCTACTCAGAGAGAGTTCTTTCGAACTCATTATTTTTCGGACCCTTGGACCTTACCTTATCCTACCTCAAGATTAGAAGAAGTTCAAGTGGGTGGAATGGAATTTCCTATGTCTGCAACTGATATTGCTTATAGATATATTGTTTACTCTACAGATTCCGAACCAATTTCTCTTTCACCGGAGAAATTGGATGGATTTGTGGCTCCGGCTTGGACTCTTAGTTCATCTTCTACTCAAGATTTCCTTGATAACACTCTTCTATATTGTTATCACCAAATTGATTCCTCTTGGGCTGCTTCAATGGTCAACTTGGAGTAACTGTTTCAAACCACTTCTAACTGAAGCTTAGCCTCTTCAGTCTAAGAGGGCTCTCTAACAAGTAATTTATGATATTGGTTAATGATAAAGATAGATGGCTACTCTATGAATTGTGTCTTGGTTTTGTATGTTTTCAGGTTGAAAATATGGAGGCTTGCTACCATTGGGCTATGGAGTCAGTGACATGGATCTCAATGAAAAAGGATCTCCTTGTGGAAGCTGAGGCATGTAGATACTTAAATGAAAGTACAATACACACATATAGAGTTTACTCAATATATAAATTTTCAAAGGAAGTCACAGCATGAGAAACACGAATTCTGAGTAATGAACATATACTGAAAGTAGGACATTGAGAAAGATATCCAATAGTTTAGTGCTTGAAAGGAAGTCAGAGCATGCAATGCACGGATTATGAGTAATCAAACATTAATATATTGATAGAAAGTAATAAGATACATAGGACAGTGTTCATGAAAACATCAAATGAATCTCATGTGAAGGATGAAACCAATAGCCACTCTCTATTACTGATCAGAGCCTGTTTACAATCATATAAGTCAATAGTAACATATTCCAACCCTTCATACATCGAAGTCTTACTTATAGGCATGTAGCCTTTACATCCAATCTTCCAAATGTCTAGATCATTAAACTCTTTTACTACCACCTAATCTAACCACAAACTAGATATTTATAACTAGAAACTGACACCTTCCAAATTAGGAGTTAGAGTCTTACTATAACTCAAACACCTACTTATTACATTTTAATCTAAAGATGATCCAAACTTCCTTGAAAGGAATCATGTCCTTCAACCATACTAACCACAGTCAAAACATTAATACCCTTACTGTATTCATGAAACTGCTCTGCCTATTTTTAAGGAGTTGTTACGTTGATGATATGGCAGCATGGTGAGCTGGCATCTCCAAACCATATTCATGACAAAATGTTTCCATTAAGTAATATTCTGTTATGATACTCTTTATTATTGCTCTGATACTCTTTTTCATTTCCCATGGATAACAACTTTGAAAAATTTATTTACCCTTCATATATTTCCAAAAACTGACCTCGTTGTAAAAACAGAGTTTTAAGCTACTTTCGTAGCTGCTGTTATTGACCTCAGGGCAACCTCTATGTAAGATTTTAGGGATTGACAACTTATTGTTAATCAAGTCCATGGTAAATATGCTTTTTCTTAGTTATCCCTTCTAGAGTACCACAAGATAGTCAAACACTTACTTTTAGAATGAAAATCCTATGATGTTTCCTACATTGGGTGAAGCATGAACTTAGAAGTAGATTTCTTTGCTTTTTATAGAGCCCTTGGAGGATCATTTTCTGCCCATTTGGCCTAGACTGGACCTGCCCATCACTAAGGTAAGAGGAAAGTCCACTCTCCTATCAAAACGAGTCCTCTCACAAAGGCATGAACTCTGAATGGGACTACAGAAAGGGAAAAGATCAACCGAGGGGAGAATGATACGTCATTTTAATTCCGTAGTGAAAACAATTAGGTCATATGTGATGTACCTCTTCTACTTTTGACCATTGTAGGATGTTAGGTTATCAAAAACATTTAAATACAAACTTTAAATTTCCTTAACCAGGTCAATTTAGGTGGCTTAAAACCAAAAAGATATCTTCAGAAATTTCGTAGCAAAAACTGGGCTTCAAGCCTTGGATACGCTACGGAATTGCCTAGTTTCCCATAGGTTTGGAAAAATTTAGAATTTAAGCCTAGGAAAGGTCCATGAGGAAAAGGATATGTTATTTATTGTTACCTTCTCATTTATCAGCAAATTCTTCATGAGCAACTTCAGGAATTTCTTCTACAACTTTTCTTTCCAAACCTTCCTTCTCTAATTCTATCTTCATCATCTCCATATTTTCTTTCAATTCTTTTACTTGTCTCTGAAGAATTTTCCTCTCTGCTTGTAAGCATAAATTCCCCTGCCTTGTGTGTTTCATCATGATGCACAAAGGTTGTGATCTCTTCAGTAGATTTTTAGCCTTTCCAATGGATTTTTCAAAATAAGTAACCTGATCAGTCACTTTATTTTCCACCTCATATATCAATTGTTTATCGTGTTTGTATCTTTCCAGCTCCATATTTTTTTCAAGCATCTCTTCTCTAGTCCCTTTCAATTGTTCTTCAAGAATCTCTTTTTCAATTTTCTCTATGACTTTCTCTTTTCCCTTTCTCTGTTTGACAGTTTCCTCTTTATCTTTGAGATGTTATTTTGGAAAGTATACCTCAGACTCCTTCTGAGTCTTCCTTTTGGGCATAACTTCTTTTTCTTTAGTAATATCTGCCTTGGTAGGACATATAACTATGATTTCTTGCACTACTGCCTCCTTTCCTTTATCTTTCCTCTGCAGCTTCTTGTCATTTTTAACACTCTCAAAAATCTGTGATTTGGTGAAAGGTTTTATAGGTTTAAATAGAAAACCTGAACCTTCAGATGAAAAGTCTAATTTCTTGGCCATAAGACCTTTCCTTTTAACCTTGGATCCTTCTACCTCAATTGTTTTCACTATAGGGGTCTCTGCAATGTCTATAGCTTTTAAAATGTCTTCAAGCCTACCTTTACCTCCAATAGTTTCCTTTATGTTTCTTTTAGATCTTTTTGCAGTAGATTTAGACTTACTAATTGTGACATGTTCTTTAGAATGCTTGCTAGTTTTTAGGTGAGGTGCTGCTTCTTGGATGAATTCATCTTCTATCTCAATGATTTCAGTTGCAGGCTACAAACCTTATTGTTGATCACCTTCTGTCTCTGCAATGGTATTCATTTCTTGTCTAGGAGTAAGAGTCTTTAGTTTAGAATCTTTCCTTGGAGTTAAAGCATCTATTTCATACCCACTCATAAATAAAAAAGGTTGCCCAGTCTATGTTTAGTTTATTCAATTCTTCCTGCACTAGTAATTTCATCAATCCATGGTGAAAAATGGAAGTTTCACTTCTTTCAAGTCTACCTTGCACCTTATCTACCATTTTTCCAAGGCTTCTAAAAAGGTAGAAAGGGATATCATTAGCTTTTTTCCTGTAAAATGAAGCAGAAACTTAAAATGATACATGTAGATTGTATGAAATATACCTTCACAGGTAAAGTATTTCTATATCACCATCAATAGCTTAGATTAATTATCTTTGAGACAATTTCTAGGAATCCCTACAATCATATTTATCCCTACATGCTCAGGCTTCAAATAATCAACACAAATATTTAAATCCAACTTCGTGGCTTTAAACCATTCCTCTCCTATCCTAGGGATTCTTGTTGCTTGAGAAATACTATCAGGTGAAATTGGCACATGGAGAATACCAACCTTCATAGAATTTCCTTTGAAGTTTAGTGAAAAATCTTGTGATACCTATTTGTGATGACCTTGTAATATTTGACAAAACTGAATGCATCCTACTCTTGTGAAAACCTCCACGAAATTGGGATCTTCCATGATTAAATTTGTGCTTATAGGCTCGTACCTGAAGGGTAGGCCTCCTTTATTTATCATTTTTGGTGTATCCATTTCCTTTGTTTTGTAGCGGTGGCCTTCTTTAGATATTCACACCTGTTCAGTGAGGATTTGATGACAACGAGTTGTTATGGCAATAGAGGACTAGTATGAAAGTGGAATTTTACAGGAAGAATAATGACAACGAGCTGCTTGAGTGGCAACTTACAAGAATGAAAGAGAAAGCATGAGGAATGAGGGATAAATGTTGGACATTGGGTTTAATGCTCCCCGTGTGTTTCACAACATGGACTAACTGCCTCTAGTGGATCCTAACTCTGGAAATTGTAGCAGAGACTAACGCCTACGGGTTTTGGTCTAACGGAAATCGTGATTTCAACAAGTGGTATCAGAGCGACAGGTCTCAAGTTCAAAACTCACCTAGCTCGCGATTGGGGGGAGATTGTTGGACATTGGGTTCAACACTCCCCGTGTGTTTTTCAACATGGACTAACCACCTCTTGTGGATCCTAACTCTGGCGATTGTAGTGGAGACTAACGCCTACGAGTTTTGGTCTAACGGAAATTGTGATTCCAACAATAAATTAGGAAAAAATGAGATTAAATTCATAAGAAAATTGTAATTGATGCCCAAACGTGCTCAAAATCTTTCAATGATGACCCTATTCTGACAGCATGACATCGAAACACTCAAATTTTGACAACTCATCAGTTTGCAGAAACCATTGCGGGAAAACAGGGTTTCGTAGCAAATTTAGTTTAACAAGTGTTAGATTCGCTACGGAATTACTAGGTGTTTCCACAGTGAAATCTGTTAGTTTTGTACTAAAAACGTTGCGGATTCATGAAAATTATGACAAGTGGCCAGATTTGACACATTTGGTTAATTAAAGTATCTAATTTAGATTTACCCCTTTAGCATGACTTCAATACTGTAGAAATTTGCTGAATAATGAATATTTATCCACCAAGATTATCTTGGTCACACACTAATCCGAATTCATGCATAACACATAACCTCTTCTACAATTGATCATCAATATGCGGAAATAGAAAAAGTCGCATGCGCACATAAACACAATATGTAATGGGGAAAGCTTATAGCTGAAAACCCCCAGCTATTTTGTATATTATAATAGAAGAGAGCATGTAACAATACATAGCACAATACTCCTCACAAGTACTCAGTACTATCTCCAAAAAGTTACACACAAACTAGCTCAGTTTTGAACAAGTCACGGGTTCAAAACTCATCCACTATTTGCCTGCCTCTACTGCGCAATCCAAGTTGGTTGTAATGAGAGATCCAAGTTTGAATCTCCTTGGCTTCAACTGCGCAATCCTCATGGGCAATCTCCTCCAATGCTTGTGCAAATCTCATGCACAACTAATGTCGCAACTAATAGCAAACTCACCCTTTCATCTACCTCTTCCACTGGTCTTCACTAAACTGTCCATGCACTGCAGTCAACTAATGTGTTCTTTAGTTGAATAATGAGTTAATGTTTAGTGAATTAAATAATATTTAATTCACCCCACTCATCTCTAGTGTATTATCCAGTTAAACTAAATACAACTAGTTCAACTAAGTTAACCCGAACACAACTCCACCAACTGTCTCATCAACTCCACCAAACTCCACCACTTGAGTTCTAACTGAAGTCAACCATGCATGAGCTCACCAAACCCCTAGGAATAACATAATTCCTTCTATCAGATGCATGGGCCACATCCGTAGCTCAAACTGAAGTGCTGCAAGAGGATAAACTGAAGTTTATATTCCAAATATTATTAAGGGTAAATAATATTTGACTTTTCTATTTTTAGCCTGGCAATCTAAAAATAGACTCCGCCCAAATTTCTAAAAATAGAGGTCCATCTGTTTTTACCAACTCGACCAATCATCCAAGAATAGCATACTGCAACTCCTAGACCATGCTCCATATGTCTAAAAATAGACATAGTCTAAAAATAGACTTTGCGCCAAAAATAGCCTGCGGGCCCACTTAGTGAAGGCGACTTCATTTCACTAAGCTCCATCATCTTGTTGCATTTTCAACACTCCCTCTAAACAAGATATGGATTATCTGCAACCCCTATCCTGCCTCTGTGGAATTCAAATTTGCTCCTGGTGAGCGCCTTCGTCAAGATGTCAGCATCCTGATCCTCCGTGGGAATATATGAAAGTAACATGATTCTCCGTTGCACACAATCTCTGATATGATGGTACCTGATGTCGATGTGTTTGGATCTATCATGAAATACTGGATTAGCTGAGAGTTTAATGCAACTCTGGTTATCACAATAAATCACAGTAGGCTCCAAGTGCGACCCGAACAATCCGATGAGGATCTTCCTCATCCAAATAGCCTCGCATGCAGCCAAGCTTGCTGCCATGTACTCGGCCTCTGCTGAAATGAGTGCCACGGATCTCTGCTTCCTGCTGTACCAAGAAACTGTTGTCGACCCAATGCTGAAAACTCCTCCAGATGTGCTCTTTCGGTCCGTTGGGCTCCCTGCCCAATCTGCATCAGTGAAGCCGGAAAGCTTCGCTCCATCCTCCTGTCTGTACCATAGACCATATCCCGATGTGCCACTAAGATAACACAATACATGCTTGCCTGCCTTCCAGAAGAGCTTGGTAGGCTTAACCATAGCTTGCGAAAGCTGGTTAACAACATAGCATATATCGGGTCGTGTATTGACCTGATACATAAGCGACCCCACCAACTGTCGATAGACAGTGGCATCCACTACCTCCGCTGAAGTAGCATCCTCCTTCCTCCAACCACCAGGAAGAGGAGTGTCAACAGGCTTGCAACCATGCATGTTGAACCTCTCCAGTATCTCCCGGGCATACTTACCCTGAGAAACAAACAGTCCACCACTGCGCTGCCAAATCTCCAATCCCAGGAAATAATGAAGGAGGCCAAAGTCCTTCATCTCAAACTCTCTAGCAAGGTCCTCCTTGCATGAAAGTATCAACAGCTCATCACCCGTCAAAATCAGATCATCTACATACAGTACAATGATCAGCAACTTCCCCTCCACCACAATATGGTACAGGTTAGGATCCGCCTCACTCTTGGAGAATCCAAGTCCGGTGAAATAACTGTCTATCCGTGTGTACCAAGCACGAGGTGCTTGCTTCAGCCCATACAGTGCTCTCTTGAGTCGGCAAACATGCGACTCACTGCTGAAGATCTCGAAACCTTCAGGCTGCTCTATGTACACCTCCTCCTCAATGACTCCATTGAGGAATGCAGTCTTCACATCCATCTGATGGATGTGCCACCCCATCTGCGCTAAGAGAGCTAGGATCGTCCGTATGGAAGAATACCTTGCGACAGGTGCAAAGGTCTCCTCATAATCGATCCCCTCTATCTGTGAGAAGCCTCGGGAAACAAATCTTGCCTTGTACTTCTCCACACTCCCGTCAGCTGCCTGCTTCACTTTGTAGATCCATCTCAAACCCACCACTAATTTCCCCTCCAGCCTTGGGACAATCTCCCATGCATTGTTTCTGACAATCGAATCATACTCTTCCACCATGGCATCTACCCATGCGGGTCCTCCACAGCTTTCTCGAAAGAGGATGGCTCTGTCACGACACATTTGCTCACAAGAGCCATGTATCCAGTGTACCGGTCTGGTGACTGTCTCTGTCTGCGTTGTGCTGTAGGTGGTCCTACAACCTTCTCTGCATCTCGAGCCAGTCGCTCAGCTTCTGTAGTGTGCTTGCGCCATCTGATGGTTGGCGCTGCATGAGTGGTCTCTTCCACTCCATGAACTTCCTCTTATGGCTGATCCACATCTGGAAGCTCCTCCTTAGGAACTAATAGCTCCTCTTCTGCATGCAAGTGTGGCTCCCTCTCAAGCGAACACTTCATGGCTTTCTCCTCCTGAAATTTGATATCTCATCGCACAATAGTTTTGCGACTATCTGAAAAATACACACGATAGTTGTGGGGCGTATCAGTGTACCCCACAAATATCCCAACCTCTGCGGTCGAATCCAGCTTCTTTCTGGCGTCCTTCATCACATACATGTAGACAGGTGAGCCAAAAATTCTCAAATGAGAAATGTCAGGCCTCTTGCCAGAAAACGCCTCCTCCGGTGTACTCATGCCAAGTATCTTGTGAGGACAACGGTTCTGCACATACACTGCAGTATTGCATGCCTTAGCCCACAAGTGAAGGGGTAGGCCCTGATCATGCAACATCGCCTGTGCAGCACCCACGATCGTTATGTTCTTCCGCTCAGCAACCTCGTTCTGCTGTGGGTTATGGGGTGCGATGAGCTCTCTCCGAATCCCTTCTGCGCTGCAAAATTCCTTGAATTCAGCAGAGATGAATTCACCACCATTGTCGCTCCTAAGAGCCTTCACATGCTTCCCCGATTTCTTCTCAACCAGCGCCTTGAATTCACAGAACTTTGAATATGTCTCGCTCTTCTTCTGCATGAAGAAGATCCAGCACTTCCAAGAGAAATCATCAACAAAGATCACATAGTACTTGTGCTTTGCTGTCGAAGCTACTGAGAAAGGACCACACACGTCTGTGTGAACTCTCTCAAGGATCGTCGTGGCGCGACTATCCTTCTCGTGAAAGGTGGCTTTCATATATTTTCCCAAGGTACACCCCTTGCACTGATCTGACTGCACAAGAATGCCCTTAGGAAGCCCAGTAGAAATCTGCTGCAGTATCTTCAAGGCTCCATGGTGAAGGTGGCCCAATCTCTAGTGCCACAGCTCGCCATCATCCCGGCTCACCACTCCTTCCGCCTTGCATGCCATTGCTACGCTTCCATCTACTTGCAACTGATAAAGGTTCTTGACTCGAACCCCTATCTTCCGGGTCTCTCTAGTTGTCTTACTGCGCAGGAAAGCCTTTCCCTCGCTGACGACCACATCGTACCCCTTGTCTTCCAACATCGCCACAGAGATCAG